>OX381609.1:1485163-2970327 GCA_947459985.1 Diloba caeruleocephala
CTAGGACATTATTTTATAATATATTATCTTATTAACTTCGTTTAATTCCACAGACAGTGGTTTCATTCACCCGATTCTGCCATCCGAAGTGTAGAATCTGACAGGTCATGGCGCACCCAGGCATCTCATGGAACAGTGGCACATCATGATCATGCCTGAAATTAATAATCAATCTAATCAAAAATCTTTAGATTTAACATTTATAACTTGACCTTTTTTGGTTTTAAAAACATGCAATGAGGTCATCGCCATTATCACCGTCCACAGCCTGATTCTAACCACTGCTAAGTATAGGCCGTTCTCTCTTTTCGATACTTTCTTCGGTTCTGTGCTAATCGCATCCAGATCAACCCTGCGATCCCCCTTATATTGTCGACCCACGCTCTGTTTTCTATTTCTCGGCGTCCACCCTGTTAATACTCGGCTGTACCTCCCATCAGCAGTCCTGATCCTTTGTTCGCCGTCGAATATTTAGGAACTCTGTGTAAATTAATTTCCAAGCAAGTAAGTAAGCATTAAAAGTTTTCATCGTATTTCATATGAAAATTATATAACTATGATCTACAAGAAGGCTGTGTCTAATTCAGAGATCCGCAGAGCCATGGAGCACTCCTTAGGAAATCATTTCAGCCTAAAACCGTCCACTGCTCGACAGAAGCCTCCCCCAAAGATTGCCACAACGACCGGTATGGGTTTGTGTTGTGAATGAGGACATTGGGGGGATTTTGCCATACGATTATGGCAAAAATCTTGGCAGACGCGTTGGCGATCGCACTTGAGTTATAAATGTACACGAAGGATGCTGCTGCCCATCCTCCGGCTAATCCCATAGTCGTCCTTTACGACACCCGCGGGATGAGATGGGGGGGTGTTATTCTAAGTCGGCACCACACACCTTGAGAAATATGAACAAACATTTGAAAAATCATATCAATAGAAAATCCAATTCAAGGGGTAGCATGTTAAATGAGGCCAAAATATAGTATATATGTAAATATGTATGTAAATATAGCCAAAAGACGTCCACAGCTGAACAAACGGCACCCCATCATAATTTCCGCCGAATGAAGTCCACTGCTGGACATAGGCCTTCCCAAAAGATCACCACAACGACCGCTATGGGTGTGTTGTGGGCTCATTGGGGGGTTATGCCATAAAAGCCACGCTTGGCAGGCGGGTTGGCGATCGCAGTTGAGTTGTTAATGTACTCGGAGGACGCTGCTGCCTATCCTTCGGCTAATCCCTTAGTCGACTTATACGACATCCACGGGAGGAGATGGGGTGGTGGTATTCTGAGCCGGCACCACACGGCATGCACCCCATAGCTTTCCACAATCATGTCGTCATTTTGAGGGGAATTTGAAATGAAATTGAAAAATGAATTGAATGGCGGCCAGCTTATCATACGATACTGGTCTTCCATTAGACCCACAGAGGGATTAGATGTTCAGGCAAATTTTAGATGGTTTCTAACATTGAATAATTTAAAAAAAAACAAACCGTTTACCATGTAGTTCCCGGCAAATAATAGACCACCCCTCTCCATCCATGGGTATCGTAAAAGGCGACTAAGGGTTGATATTAAGATCTTGGGCAGCGGCACCCTCCGTGTGCTAATAACAAAATTCTGCGATCACAAATCCGCCTGCCAAGTATAGTGATTATGGCAATATGACCATTCATTCTAGAGGACATCCAGATGCCCATGTTTAGCAGTGGGCTGATGAGGACAAAATAAGAAATCTTGGTTGGTTCCTTCATGCAAAGATGCATGCACCTATTATATGCAATATACGTATGCACTTTTGACTGAAACCTCCCGTTTATTGATGCTTTGAACCAAAATGATTAAGTCTTCCAATTCATAATTAGCATAATATATCAATTGGAGTCTTATCAAAGCCCGCCAGTTCTCGCGTGATGCGTGATAGCATTAACAAACAGATACACCGATGAAACATATTGGCCTGGCAGTGAATCAGACTATTAGCAAAATATGTTAGTGTCAGAGGCCATAGAGTAGGTACCTACAGTACCCATCAGTCCAGTAATCCACTGCGGAACACAGGCCTCCCCCAAAGATCGCCGCACCGGACTCATTGGGGGGTTTTGCCATAATCGCCACGCTTCGTAGGTGGGTTGGCGCGCGCAGTTGAGTTGTCAATGTACTCAAAGGACGCTGCTGACCATCCTTCGGCTTATCCCAGCGTCGCCTTTTACGATGGGTTGGTGCTACTCGTAGCCGGCACCACATTGCACATTTTATTCATTATCATGTCAGGCCAGAAGACTACCACTGCTAAATAGAGGCCTACCCATAGAAATTTTCAAAATTTAATCGTCATTTTGGAGGGAATTTGCCAGTACTCACTAGACTTAGTACTCTTGGTTGATGGGTTGATGAGCGCAGTATGACTACTATGCCACAGAAGGCACGCTGCTGCCCACCCCTCTGTTTTTTCCTTAGCCGCCTTTTACGACATCCACGGGAGATGGTGCTACATTCTCGATCCGGACACCTTCTTCTTACTTTTGGCGCGCATGTAACATATCTACTACTTTTAATATATAATATCACTGTCTCAACTATATTCATTGCGCCTAATGTACCAAAAATCACACAATCACATTGGTGTTGAACTGTCAACAAAGCATTACAATTTCGTTTTAAAATTCGGGGGCAGGACTTAAGACATTCGTATAACTAATTACCGGATATTCGTATTCGCCGAATATCAAGATAACATTAGTACACACGGCTACACATCAAGCTATACATATCTAGTTTAAGAATTCATGTATCCGAACATATTTTGTTGATTATAATCAAACACTTAACAGATTACATCGCGTATATTATAGGTTTTTTGTTTTTCCTAACGTTGCGAACACTGCGGTATTCTTGGTTTAAAAGTGTTTTGTCATAATGAGTATTAATTGCGAAGACCTCAGACATTATTATATTTTGTTGATGTTTTCTTTTTAAACAGTTAGTAGGTATATAAAAACAAGGAAAAATCGTATGTCGCCTAAAATGTCTGAGAATGTTTATGTTTTAAACAAAAAAAAACCAGGATCTTATTTTGTTTAAAAAAGCCTTAAATTACTTGTATTTATATTAAGTTCGTTGCATCACTAAACGGTTTTGTTCTCAAATTAATTCTATAGAGTGCATGACAATTTGTAAGTATGCCATTTAGATTACTCGTAAACGCAGAGAATAAATACGAAACGGAATGTTGTTCGAAATATTTTGAATAATTACCTGCGAAAATTGGCCCAATCTAAAACAACGTACGAATATAATTTGAAGAACAATGCTTTTTTTAACATAAAAATATAAATATTGCGCTTCGTTATCATTTTGACGAACGCGTCCGTAACAAACAACTAGATTTTTGCGTTTACTGAATGCGACTTAATAATAATTGTTAAATATGATATTCAACTTTAACATTTTAAACACTTGCCTTACCTTAACAATCTCAAACCCCAATTATATTATTTATTCAGTTTGTAGACAAATATTTGAATTTACTCTTTGATAACCATAAAAATCACGTTGAAAAATGTTGATAACATTATCAAAAGGCAGTATCTAAGTTGTAAAAAACCTAATTATCATCCATAGTTCATAAAAACACGAAGTTCTAGTACTTAGCAAGAACCACGTCTATCAATAAATATATTATTAATAGCTTTATAAGTAATATTTAGTTAAAGCGCATGCGTGCATAGGGCTTCCAATAAACGTACGTAGGAGTATTACATTGCTATAATCTATGCTAAGAATAGCACCAGCCCATCTCAAAGTCAAAGTTTTTTATTTCAAATAAACCAATTATTGGCACTTGTGAAACGTCAGATTCTAAGTTGCACGGTTCCAAATAGTCGATCTCATGGAGAAGAGCCGGCAAGAAACTCCATAGATACTCTTTTAAAATAATGGAGATTACAATGCTGATTGATACAAAAATGATTGTAAAACATATACCGAGAAAAATGTAATTAATGTCAAAGATGGAATATAATATAATAATGTAATAATAATTTATCTGCCGTGGCAGTTAATGACTGACCAGTCCCAACAGACGGCACCCGTTCACGATCATAACGCATGCATCAGCATCGCTTAGCTCAACCATATTAAAGGGAACCGAATGACCCAATACACAACGCCACCGTCAGCAATACATTTTAGTGAGCATGACAGACCAATACAGCCAGGCAAAAGTCAATCAAAATAAGTACTAACCATATAACACTAATGCCTGCATGATGCTCTGATCTCAACCCGTGGGTGTCGTAAAAGGCGACTATGGGATTGATGCGTCCTTCAAGTACATTTACAACTCAACTGCGATCGCCAACCCATTGTGGCCATTATTACAAAATCAGGTTTTAACTGAAGCTCTTTCAAAACATGGCTCTTTCATGCACACTCTCCCCTAAACAGTTCTGGCGTTATTATACTATCATCCTAACTTCTTTTTTCACAGACACCTTCGTAAGCTCGCACTTACAGTGTGGCACTACGGTAGACTTATTGACAGTCTCCATGTATCTGTATATCGGTATCGATAAATCCTAGAGAGCGTAATACTTGGAGGTTTAACTGTGTCGAACTTTTTAGGGTTCCGAACGCCCGAAGGAAAGACGGCCGAACCCTTATAGAATCACTCGTGTGTCTGTCTGTCCGTCTGTCACAACCAATTTGCTCCGAATCCATTGGACCGATTGTTTAAATTTTGGTACACATATGGATTTCTGCGACCTGAATACGTACATGTAATGTAAATAAATGAGTTTTGAATATGGGGGTCACTTCTTGGGGGGTAATATAGAAAATTAAAGAACAAAGTTTTGCAAATTGTACCGTGCAACAATATGAAATGGAAGGACGTGTTGTGAGGCTTTCAAATGTATTTATATTATAATTTTAAAGTTATTTAAGAAAATAGATGAAAATTTTCACCCCACACCTAATCTCCGAATCAAAAGAGCCAAAAAAAAAATTATAGCTCTTTACCTATATAGCCGTGTGGTGCCGGCTCAGAATGCCACCACCCCACCTCCTCCCATGGGTGTCGTAAAAGTCGACTAAGGGATTAGCCGGAGGATGGGCAGCAGCGTCCTTCGAGTATATAAACAACTCAACTGCGATCGCCAACCCGTCTGCCAAGCGTGGCGATTATGGCAAAACCCCCCAATGAGCCCACAACACATCCATATCGGTCGTTGTGGACATCTTTGGGGGAGGCCTGTGTCCAGCAGTGGACTTCATTCGGCCGTAATGATACCTATATATTACAGAAAAACCTATAAGAAGTCTATGGTCTTAAAATAACATGGTAAATCTTTCAATATTGTGCGTACAAACTTACTTAAGTTAGTTCTTGGGATAACTATTGGTACAAGAGCGAATTCAACAATAGACAAGGCCCTAAAAGAAACTAACATCAAATACATAATCAGACCATTGGGGTCCCACTGCTGGGCACGGGCTTTTTCTCACGATGAGAAAGGTTAGGCCTTAGTCCACGACGCTGACCTAGTGCGAGTTAGCGAACTACACACACCATTGAGAACATTTTGAAGCCCCCTCAGGTGGTTCCTCGATGTTTTTCCTTCACCATTAACGCTAGTGATAATCAAATTCTGAAAAGTCAAGTGCGGGATCGAACTCAGACTCTCTATATGAAAGCCAAGCGTTCAACCACTACGCTATCACTAGCACTAATAGAAATAATAATAGTTAATATCAAATAGCAAGTACATAACATCCTATATCGTATCCACCTGCCCGGCTCCTTTCATAATTTAGCGTAGATCCACACAGTATGATTGTATAGCAACATTGGTTATTCATTCGGCACACTGAATTTCTTATGATGTTTGCTACACCGTGGCACAAGTAGTTGGGCGTTTCGACCACATGGGTAATAAATTGGCCATTAATATTACAAGCGCATGATGGAAACTTAACAAGTTTGACCATAAAGCTGTCGGATATGTTTATTTATTCTATTAGAGAGCTATCGCTTTTCACTTCGGAATTAAATATTGATATTGGTATTAGAAATGATCGAATGCGTGCTTCTTCTAGATCTTTATCGACCCTCAAGTGTACATTGCTTTTATTTCGTTTTGTTTCTCGCATATATTTCTTGGAAATGTGGTTACTTAACCGTTTCTGGCGAAGCCAAAAGAGGCCTCCAGCCAGGCTTAAAATAATATTGCCCCACACTAGGATTTCTCCTGTGTCGTGGGTGCGTTTACAAACACAAATTCCACACACAATACACCCAGACCCGGAACATTTGTTCCGTGCGGGAATCGAACCCAGACCCCCGGCACAGCAGTCGAGTGTATCAGCCACTGCACCAACCGTGCCGTCATTATCGCCACTAAGTTGTAATTAATGTACTCGAAGGACGCTGCTGCCTTTCCCCCGGCTAAATCCTATAGTTGCCTTTTATGAAACCCGCAGGAAGAGATGGGTTGGTGCTGTTCTTAGCCGGCACCCCATGGCCCTCAATTCAACCTGTATACGTAGGAACTATATGCGTCGGCACGGCTGGCGCAGTGGCTAACCGATTGGCTTTATGCGTTACGTGTCGCGAGTTCGATCCCCGCACGGAACAAATATTTGTATGATCTGCAGATATTACAGTGTTTGTGCATGTGAGATTTACGTCTCTAAATTGTTTCCACGACACAGGCGAAATCCTACGGGGGGATAATATTACAATATAACTCCGTCACTGCCGGCTCAGAATGCCACCACCCCATCTCCTCCCATGGGTGTCGTAAAAGTCGACTAAGGGATTAGCCGGAGGATGGGCAGCAGCGTCCTTCGAGTACATTAACAACTCAACTGCGATCGCCAACCCGTCTGCCAAGCGTGGCGATTATGGCAAAACCCCCCAATGAGCCCACAACATATCCATATCGGTCATTGTGGTGATCTTTGGGGGAGGCCTGTGTCCAGCAGTGGACTTCATTCGGCCGAAATGATGAACTCCGTCAAAAGTGGTAATACTCAATATACTTAAATATTTTTGCAGTCGAGTAATGGTATGCTATATCAAGTGTGACAGTTAGTGGAGGTCAGCGTGGCCTCTACAGTTTCCGTGTCATAGATAAAACTAGATACTAGCTGGGACCCGCGGTTTCACCCGCCGTTTAATTTAAAAGAAAGCGGATTATTTATATAAAATAATAGTTTAGTACTTCGACACTTGACGTAGAGTATGTATATTGGATTTCATGGGTTTTATTTTATTGCACGGAACCCTAATTATTTTTCTAAAATAAAAGTAGCCTAAGTTATTCCTTATAACATCAGCTATCTTCCAGTGAAAGTCCCGTAGAAATCGGTCCAGCCGTTTCGGAGATTAGCGGGAACAAACAGACAGACAGACACAAAAAATTACAACTAGCTTTTTCACTGTAGGTACCGTATATACTTTCATATGCATTTAGTAAAAAGCTGTTATTTTGACATTACAAACAGACACTTCAATTTTATTTATTTGTATAGAGTATAGATTAAGCGGCCTACTCAAAGTCCTGCTTGCAGGGCCCTACATGCAGTATCTCTGCCGTATTGTATAGTGTGGATATTTGCAAAGCCGATAAATATAGATGAATAAAGGCTCTCAGGTAGGGCTTTAGGTAGGCCCCTTTACCCCCGGGAAGACGGTGGCGCGCACGTGGTCACGTGCCGCCGTGTGCGCAGCACAGCTTAAAGCGAGGCTTGGGGGGATCCTTTACAATCCTCCCCGAGAAGTGCCTGGGGGGGGCGGCCATCTTACAGTCGCCTTCCCTCCGCTAGAGGGGGTGACCGCTTTACAGTCATCCCCTCCGTGATGTGCCTAAAGACGTGGCACCAATGGGCGGCTCTAGTGCGATCTTACGAGGACCTGGAGCCCCCCTTCGGTGCCGAAGATGACCGCTCCAGTGGTTTTAGCCGGTTCGCCCATCCCCGGGGTGAAGGAAGTTCCCTGTAGAATTTATAAAAAAGTTGGCCCCTTTATATATAGATAATCCTATATTCTTATGGATTATTTATACTACAAATACCCTTATAAGCATTGTATAAAGTATAGTATTATGGTAGTATAAATATATGGATTATTTATACTGTATTGTACAAAGTATTATATATGGTTGTATATATGTGCATATTATTTAAGTAATTTATGGAATATATACCTATTCGTATTATATTTAATTGTTTAAATACGCTATTTGATTAATAAGTACACCACGGACTACCCCTTTTGTCTTTGCCCATCTTTTCTTGTCCATCCAAAGGTTGTAAAAAATCGCAATAGCGATAAGAACGCCCATTGTACAATTACTGTACATAAAACGATTCCTAGAAAGTTGTTTTTAAAATGGTGTACAATAAAGAATATTCTGTTCTATTCTATAACGAGCACATTGTAAGCGACGCAAATATGAACGAACCTTTTTATTGTTAATATATTAGTTTATGGTACATAGATTTTTAAAAAGGAGTCGTCCTGTCACCGCCGCTGCGATCGGCACGTTTTTTCTCTTGTCATAATTTTTATTGTAACATTCTCAACTTGCATTAAATCCTACAAATAGTCTTGATACCTGGTTCTTATTTATCACAAGAAGTCCTGACCCATACAGCTGGTCCTTCGAGCCGGATCATATCGATCTATAACCAATGTTCCACACACCGAAAAGTATGGTGAATACTCGGAGAATGATGAAAAAGTATGAAGAACAACAGGAGGTAAAGTCTTCGACACAAGAGGTATTAGCACTACCAGCAAGCGAGGAGAAACAAGTTATTGAGGATAATTTGCGAAAAGATAAAACCGTTCTTTTCAAAAATAAACATGATGATGTGGTAAAAATGGAACGGCCGTTACCCGCGGTTCAAATTATGCCTTCAACGTCTCATCAAGTCTCAAAAGCCACATCTAAGAGGTCTACATCTTCCTCAGTGCTAGCACGTAAGAAAAAGCTAGAACTAGCGGCTGCAGAAGCACGGGCCAAAATTGAGATGGACTTGATAAATAAACGTTTAGCGGCGGACCTAGCGGAGATTGACGACGAGTGTAGTGTGCAGTCAGACCACACTAACAAGGAGGTAGAAGAGTGGTTGGAGCGCAGCCATCGAGAACTGGAAGCTCAGCCCGTCCACGTCAGAGGTCATATTAAGGACGCGCCGTGCTCGCCGGCCACGCAGAATGTCGGCACTGATGGAACAGTTCATCTTCTGGCCAGCGCACTTAAGGATCTTGCAGCCACTTCTACCAGCAACGGATTGAACGCCAATCTGTTAAGTAGAATTTGCACACCAAAAGACTTACCATTGTTTTCTGGTGACGCTATGGAGTGGCTTCACTTTAAACAGGCGTATGAAGAATCGTCAAAAGTCTGTAATTTCAAAGATAATGAAAACCTGTGGCGCCTAAGAAAGTGTCTAAAAGGATCAGCTCGCGAAGCTGTCTCGGCCCTGCTAATAAGTGCTACCTCGCCTGAGACTGTAATGTCCACACTTGAGCTGCAGTTTGGGAATCCTGACGTTATACTGTCACGCATCATGGTTGATTTAAAGAAATTACATCCAGTGTCACAAGAATATTACAAAGATATTGTGCCGTTTTCAATAAAAGTGAGAAATTGTGTAGCCGCTGTGAAAGTTATCGGTCTAGATGAATATCTCAATGGAATAAGCATAACTACATGCATATTGTCAAAGTTACCACCAGTTTTGCTCTCAAAGTGGGCGGATTATACTTATATATTCATCAAGCAAGGTAAAAGACCGACATGGTTCGACATTTCCGAATTTTTACATGAAGAAGCTGCTAAAGTGTCTTCTATGGCTTTGTTGAACATGAAAAATACTACTGATAGTTACCACAACAAGAAAAAATACCCAGAAGGTCAACACACAGTGTTATTTAATAAAAAATGCGATAATAATGAAAAATGTCAGTACTGTCGTATATCTAAACATAAATTACAGGATTGTAAGAAATTCCGCAAAGCATTACGTAAGGATCGATGGAGCTTTGTCAAACGAAACCGGTTATGCTACAAATGCATAGATTCAAATCACGACCGAGCAACCTGTCCGGCGATAGCGTGTGACGTCGAGAATTGTGGACAAGCTCATCATAAATTATTGCATTACAACTCGCGTCAAACAGTGAACGATGCTAATCAGTGTGTAAGTGACAGTACTGTAGCTGAACCGTCGGCGATACCTGAAACAGTAACTCATATTAAAAACAGTGAGTGCAAAGTGTTGTTAAAAGTAGTCCCCGTCAGTGTTCACGGACCTAACGGCATTTTCAATACTAGCGCATTGTTAGACGATGGATCTACTGTGTCCCTTATCAGTGCAGCGCTTGCGTCACGAGTCGGTCTGCGCGGGCGCCGGGAGACGTTGCGTGTGTGCGGCGCGTGGGACAACAGCGCGCTTGTGTGCAACGCTGATGTCATGAATGTTTGTATAGCGAACCATAATGGTGAGAGATTTGATATTTTTGTTCGCAGTCTTCAGGACTTAAGTGTACCTGTACAAAATATTAGTTTAGTTAATTTTAACAATTATGCTCATTTACGTAATCTTAAAAATGAGTTTTGTTGTACCAATACTAAGCCTGAAATACTAATTGGTCAGGATCATTATAATTTGTTATTACCGTTAGAGATTAAAGTCGGCAAATGTAACGAACCTTATGCCACTCGTACTCCGCTGGGATGGTGCGTCCATGGGCTGGTGCCTGCATCACTCTCAACGCGCGCGTGTTTATCCACACTGCACGTTACCGAGGTTCAATCAGGGTCGGCAAATACTTCATTAGAGGACCTGCACGATATGGTTAGGAAGTCATTTACTATCGAATCTATGGGAATATCCGGGAAACCACGCCAGAACTCCGATGATCTGCGCGCTCTGGAACACCTGGAAAAAACGGCAAAATTAGTCGATGGTCGATGGCACGTAGGTCTACCGTGGAAAGATGCTAGTTGTAAGATGCCTGATTCCAAACGTACAGCACTGTCTAGGCTGCATAACTTGGAGAAGAAAATGTCCTGTAACGAAAAATACGCACAAAGGTATCGAGACCGTGTTAAGCATTTGTTAGACAATAATTTTGCTACGAAAGTTTTAGATACAACTACAACAAATAAAACATGGTACTTACCTCATTTTGGGGTAGATAATCCCAATAAAAATAAATTGCGTCTTGTTTTTGACGCGGCAGCCAAAACGCGTAGTTTATCGCTCAACGATTATTTAATAACGGGTCCCGACCTTTTGAAGTCATTATTAGGTATTATGTGGCGATTTCGCGAACACGAGATCGCTATAGTGGGCGATATCAAGGATATGTTTTTAAGGGTAAAAATATTATCTACCGATCAGGATGCTCTTAGATTTTTGTGGCGCGACAACCCTAACGAGCCTATAATGATATATAAAATGACATCGTTAATATTTGGTGCGAACTGTGCACCGTTTATTGCACAGTTTATTAAAAATAAGAACGCTCAACGTTATGAATCATCGAAGCCGGCGGCAGTTCAAGCTATTCGCGATCAGCATTACATGGACGATTACATAGATAGTCAACCGAACGAAAAAACTTGCATGGAACTAGCGCGCGATATTATACATATACATAAACTAGGGGGCTTCGAGATTCGTAATTGGCTAAGTAATAGCGCGACAGTTTTGAATAATTTACCTGAGGAGCTGCTTGCCACCTCGGCTGCTAACGTGAAGATTGGAGCACGACATGAAGGCGAGCGTGCCCTGAGCATTATATGGTATCCGGACAACGACACCCTAGGTTTTGTCACCTCATTTAAACGGATACGGGTTAGTTTCGTAGCGAGTAAATGTCGAGTTACTCCTGTAAAACCTGTAACAATACCCAGACTGGAATTGCAGGCAGCGATAATAGCCGCCAGGTTGGCGAACACAATACAGTCCACACATCGAGTAAAAACAGCTGACCGATTCTTTTGGTGCGATTCCACAACGGTGTTACAATGGATACGTAACAACACGCGGTATTATAAACCTTATGTAGCTCACCGCTTGGGTGAAATTGATGAACAGTTACTGCAGACCACTGCCGGCATCCAGGGTACCCGATGGACCTTCATACCACCAGCCAGCCCACACTGGGGTGGGGCATGGGAGCGCTTAATTCGTAGTGTCAAGGTTGCACTGAAGGTCGTTCTAAAGGAAAGAGCGCCCAGAGAGGAGGTGCTCAATACGCTGCTGGCTGAAGTGGAAGCCATTGTGAATGGACGTCCGCTGAGTCACGTGTCGGTCGATGTCAACAGCAAGGAGTCGTTGACACCAAATCATTTCTTGCTTGGCTCGTCATCCACTTCACCGCATATGGGCAGCTTTGACGATTCTGATCTGTTCCGGCGACGGCAATGGCGCATAGCACAGAGGCTGACGGATATGTTTTGGAAGAGATGGGTCATCGAAGTGCTACCAGAGATGATACCACGCCAAAAGTGGGCTGAAGATAGTAAGAGGTCCCTGCAAGTTGGGGACTTAGTGTTTATTGCCGACCCTAATGCTCCGCGGAATATGTGGCCGCGAGGTATCATAGAGGAAGTTTTTTCTGGGAAGGACGGCAGAGTGCGAGTGGTACAAGTGCAAACGCAATTAGGTAGTCTGAAAAGATCTGTTGCTCGCGTCGCTAGAATTCCAATAGATTAATAAGTGCTGTGTTAGCAGCACTAGGGTGGGGCTATGTAAGCGACGCAAATATGAACGAACCTTTTTATTGTTAATATATTAGTTTATGGTACATAGATTTTTAAAAAGGAGTCGTCCTGTCACCGCCGCTGCGATCGGCACGTTTTTTCTCTTGTCATAATTTTTATTGTAACATTCTCAACTTGCATTAAATCCTACAAATAGTCTTGATACCTGGTTCTTATTTATCACAAGAAGTCCTGACCCATACACACATGTAAGGTCGAGCGGAACTAAAGCAATATTTGTCGAGCACAACCGACGTGCCGTCGGATCGATGATTCGTCAAATATTTCATAGATTTCACAAACACTGTCCTCGAACTTCAAAGCAGCTTTCACGCGCGCCTTAACTGTAATTCCAATTGATTGGACCGAGATTGGTCGAGTGACGGCTTGAAGGTCGCGTTACCATTATAGTTACTTAAACTATAATGGTAACGCGATGCCTTTGTTGGCATACTTTTCCTTGTTAAGGATACCATATTCTATAAAGGTCAAAACTTAACGCTGTATAAACAAAATGAGGGCTGCGCATTAGATAATTCTAAGCGATTGACGCAAATTACTTTGTATGAGTTTTAACTCGTAAATCTTTCTTTCTTCGTGTCGATTACTACCGTCCGACTTAATTATTCATCATCATCATATCAGCCACAGGACGTCCGCTGCTGAACAAAGGCCTCCCCCTTAGATTTCCACAACGAGCAGTTACATGCCGCCCTCATCCAACGACTCCCAGCGACCTACACCAGGTCGTCTGTCCACCTCGTTGGAGGTCGTCCCACGCTGCGTTTTCCGGTGCGCGGTCTCCATTTGAGAACCTTTTTGCCTCAACGGCCATCAGTTCTACGAGCAATGTGCCCTGCCTATTGCCACTTCAGTTTACTAATCCTTTCAGCTATGTCGAGTACTTTAGTTCTTCTACGGATCTCCTCATTTCTGATTCAATCTCGTAGAGAAATACCAAGCATAGCTCGCTGAGTGACCTTGAGCTTTCTTATGAGGCCCATTGTGAGTGACCACATCTCTGTTCCATATGTCATCACTGGTAACACACACTGGTTAAAGACTTTCGTCTTGAGGCATTGTGGTATTGTTGACGAAAAGATGTTGCGAAGTTTCCCGAACGCTGCCCAGCCGAGTCGGATACGACGATTAACCTCTTTCTCGAAGTTGGACCTACCTGACTGGACAGTATGTCTCAGGTAGACATACTCGTCAACAACTTCGACAACAGAGCTCCCAACGGATATTGGGATGGGCACGACATGGGCATTTGACATGACTTTCGTCTTGCCCATGTTCACTTTGAGGCCCACCTGTTGGGAAACTGTTGAGATCATCGAGCATTGTGCTGAGCTCTTGCGGCGATTCTGCCATGACTACAATGTCATCGGCAAATCGAAGGTGAGTGATATACTCGCCATTGATGTTAATGCCGAATCCTTAACTTAATTATTATTGACATGCAAATATTATTTTATAAGTGAGTAAGTAATTTATTTTCTCACCACAATAATGAAAACGTTGCAACAAAATACAATATTGCCTAGTTACAAGTCGTATTCAAATTTACTGTGGGAGACTGGTGCCTAAGCTAGGCCGAAGCCTGTGTTTCAGGTCACCAGGCCTCCACCCCAGAAGTTCAATTTTGCTCTTCCATAAACTGTGCCAAGCGATTTCCATTTTGTTCTTCTTCATGTATCTGATTCTATCAAGTTGTTTCCTCTTGTTAAAGTTCTCTTGATGAATACTCTCCAATACGTTGATATAACTTTATCAGGCCCCGATACTGGTTGATTTTGTCTTTTATAACCCAGTTATCATCTAGCATACCATGAATGCGGACTTTCACTGCAGACAACATATTGATATAACAATAAATGTGGATATTATGGCTTTGATACACCCGACGACTTATCAAAATGCATTTAAAAAAATTCATGTCTCTGTTTTACTTTCAATTGTTAGAAAGACAAACACCGCAGGCGTTTGTGTCTTGATCCCTACGTTATAATATGTATTACAACTTGTTCACTGATATTAATTAATCCATGCTAACTCATTCTCTCGTCTTGTTGATTTGTGTTAGTGTGTTATTCCATGATTCCATGATAACAGTTTTAAACCTTAATGAGTAAAGAAATATGATCCAAGATTAATTGACAGTTTCGTTTATTCTAGTTCAAACCTAAATAATTCAATTAAATTGAGAGTATCAGCAGTACACTATATAATCGTTATTTATGCTGTAATAACTGCAGTGTGAACGTCTGTGAACTAGATGTTGTAACCAGTAACCTAGCAACATCTAAACGTTACATCACTGGGGAAAGATTTCCTACAAACTGCCTAGTAGATCATACTTACATCATCACAAACATCTCTGCTAACTGCTAACCATAATACTATAAGCGTTAACTCTGACGCCAACTTAATATTATGAAAAGATTTTAATTGTAATCCTGACACGTTTTGATAAAACCGCGTGGAGAGGGTTCCTTACGATGAATATGTTATCTTAAGGTGTTATCCGTGTGGTGTCCGGATTAAGAATATAGCAACACTCCATCTCCTCTCGTGGAGGTCGTAAAATCCGACTAACGGACTCTAACCCAGAGGGATGGGCAGCAGCGTCCTTTCTGTGGCACAGTAGCCATTCTGCGCTTACCAAACCGCCTGCCAAGCGTGGTGAGTATTGGCAAATACCCCCCAAAATGATGACACAGTTGTGAAAATCTATGGGGGAGGCCTTTGTTCAGCAGTGGACGTATAAATGGCCGATATGATGATGATGATGATCAGTGTATGGTGTATCTCTACCATATTTCGGGTTCCGAACGCCCGAAGGAAAAAACGGCATATACCTTATAGGATCACTCGTGTGTCTGGCTGTTTGTTCGTATGGCACACCCAATTTGCTCTGAATCTACTGGACCGATAAAGTTGAAAATTGGTACTCATATGGATTTCTGCGACCCAAACATGGACGTGTAACGTAAATAAATGAATTTTGAATATGGGGGTAAAATAGAAGATTTAAGAATAAAGTTTTGCCTATCGTGTAATAAAATAAAAACTGGTGAGCGCAGTATGGCTACCGTTTCACAGAAGGGACGCTGCTGCCCATCCCTCTGGTTTAGATTCCCTTAGTCGCCTTTTACGACATCCACGGGAGGAGATGGAGTGGTGCTATATTCTTAGTCCGGACACCACACGGAATACCAATATAAAGCACTAATATACCTCACATGAAATAAAGTTAATGGTTAGTGGTGTGCGTCGCAATACCGATAAAAAAGAGACATTGCTCAGCCTAAAGCCACATCGCAGTTAGCGGTGCGGCGCTGATTTTCAGCAATACCTCATAGTATGCATAATATGTATATTTTAGAATAATAAACTACACGTAAACAACCCCCATGAAATCTTTCAATTATCCCAGCCAATAAATATGTAGTAGATAAGTACGATAAGGGAATGATTCACATCCATTGTAACATTAACGGTAAACTACACTGGCTACATATTTTATGACGCATTTGAATAAATGGGAGCATTCATGAATGACCATTAGCGAGACAGTGATTACGTACCGAATGAATGTGTAATGAGGGTGTTGGTACGGCCTGGACACGCCATGCGCCCAGCAGTGCTCCACTCGAACTAGGTCAACGGTCAAGGCCTGGTACATAAAGTTTTTCTGAAAGTCCTCGTAAAATCGTGCGTGATTTAGAGACATTATTACTGTAAAAGATTTTGGGAAAAGGTCAGAGAGAATGCGTTCTTTTGGATTGCTTGTTTCCGAATCTAATAGTCTTAAGTGGATGGTTACCGTTGTTTATATAGTCATATATAACATAGGAATGAAATATGAAATTCATGCTTGGATATTACATTACCTGTAAAGTACCTGTATGAGAACAAAATAACTAGCACGATTTCCATGATTGTAAGTAATTTAAAATTCCATTTCGCTAAACAAGGTCACAAACAATAGGCCTCCAATGATAGCAGCTATAAGGCAATCTTACAGCGAATAGCCGTATTAAAGTAACGCATGAACTGATAACGATATCAGAGCGATGATGGACCTAGATTATCTCAATGGGTTGATTCAACGCTTTAGCATTTCAACAACGGTTTCCGCTTCTATGACAATCTTTGATGTAAGTGTTATCGATCATTTACAGGTCTTTAAAGAGGTTTGAAGCCGTGTTAGCAGTTCACTTAGAAACAGAAACCGTGGGTGTGAAAAGCGCTATACTCTTATTTTATTTATCCATGTTTCTGCAAGATATGTACATAATAATCGAGGTGAGGTACTTGGGAGTTTACTTACTCATCGTGGCTTCAAACAAAGTTCCGTTCGTGTGTGTTTTATTTATTTAGAACTAGCTGGGACCCGCGGTTTCGCCCGCCGCTTAATTATGTATAATTTAGAGTACTTCGGCATAGACACTTGACATAGAATATGTAAGTTCGTTATATTGGATTTTAATGTTGTTGCACGGAACACTAATTATTTTTCTAAAATAAAAGTATTCTTTGTTATTCCTTATAACATCAGCTATCTGCCAGTGAAAGTCCCGTAGAAATCGGTTCAGCCGTTTCGGAGATTAGCCGGAACAAACAGACAGACAGACAGACAAAAAATTCAAACTAGATTGTTTTTGCTGTAGGTACCGTATATACTTTCATATGCATTTAGTAAAAAGCTGTTATTTCGACATCAGAACACAGAAATCAGAAGACAGACACTTCAATTTTATTTATTTTTATAGATTTGTTTAAAATGTTTGGGTAAAGATTCAATGGTTATAGTGATTAACGACGATTAGATCTACGATATTCCAAACTGTATCTATATAACATTCTACTTTATTTTCGGCAAACATAAAAACTCCGTTATCGGGCGTCGGCAGTTTTAAAATGTCGTGAAATTGGTGTTTTTGTTTGGAGAAATAAATATAACTTATCAAATGTTATTTTTAAATCGGCTTTAATATTAACTTACTTCAACAGACCAAACATTATTTTAATCATTGTCAATTTTAGTTTACCATGTGGTATCCTGATTAAGAATAGAGCACCACTCAGTGTCGTCCCCTGGATGTCGTAAAAGGCGACTATATGACTAAACAAGAGCTAGCAGCGCCCCTTCCGTGGAGCTATTCTGCACTCACCAATCCGGCTACCAAGCATGGTTAATACATTTCTTTTTTATTGGTGCCCAGTGAAAATCTTCATGAACTTCCTTCGCCCCGGGGAAGGGCGCCCTACCGGACTCCTACCGGCTAAAACAACTGAAACGATCATCTTCGGCACGTAAGGGAAGCCTCCCTTAGGTCCTCGATCACACTAGAGCCGCCCACTGGTGCCATGCCTATAAGCACATCTCGGAGAGGGTGACTGTAAAGTAGTCACCCCCCCGGTGGGATTGTGAAGGATCCCCCAAAGCGTCCCACGGCAACGCGTGACCACATGGGCGCTACCGTAAGCATGGTAACTACTGGCAAATTTCCCCCAAAATGACACGGTTATAGTAGAAATCTATGGGGAAGGCCTTTATTCAGCAGTGGATGTCCTTTGGCTGATATCATATGAATTTTGGCTAGGTACAATTAAATTCGTACCTATGATAAATACCTTCAATGAATGTTGTACAGAGATTTTGTATTTTTCGGGAGTCTGGACATCATAAAATGTGTCGGGCGAACCCAGTCCCGACTATCTGGCAACCCGTGCCCGGCACAGGAAAACATTGGCCAATACATACTACGTGGTCGCAGATTAAGTATCGCCGCTCTGAACACACGGACTCATAAACAGGAATCGTGCTTTGTAAGTAAAATCTACGTCTTTTCGAGAGAACGTGCAGACAATAGTAGTTACAGTATAAAAATTGTCCCTGGCGACTAAACTTCTTAGCCGTCTCGTCGTTTTTATTTCCTTTACAAGTGTCCCGGGAAATGGCAAAAGCGAACGACTAACACCGTAACCGAATCAAAAATTGTAAATGTAATTCCATTTCATTATTACGTTTCGCAAAACGCTTCGATCGTTTCGAGGTCCTAAGTTCATTCTTAACTGGTCTAAGATCTCTGTTGTCTAAGATATTTTGTTCTTTTTCTGTATTTACCCCAAAAAAAACCATGAAGGAACGTAACACAACATGCTGTCTCTTTGTATGATTTTTCATTCGACTAAACACTGGGGCTGTATAAACAGCTTTTAACTTCCGAGGAACGAATACAATTACTTGCATGTCACCTTGTGCATAATTGCTCTAAAATAAAACTTTGTTATAAGAAGAACATATATTAAATCGTCACAAAACCTGGCTTATACACGCAATAACGGATTAGGTGACATTAACGAATTGAGGGTTTTGCATAATACATTTATGTATTATATTATAATTACTAAAATTCACCGAGTTTCCTAAATCAAAATTATTATAAAAAAATGTTTACTTGCTATACTGTAATCATATCGTAAATTGGACAAAGAAGGTCGTTTCTATAAATTCTCTCATAGCCAGCCGTGCGAAGGCCTCATAAGCCCAGGCGAGCTTCTATAAAAGTTTTATCTGCAGTGCAATTTAACTTAGCTTTATAGACTTGTATTGCAGAATATAATGAAAGCTCCATTATGGGTCTCTTGTGACTTGACACCCACATTGTGTTCTTATATTAGTATAAAATTAATCACGATTGCTTGCGACTTCGTAAGTGTATTTGATGGACTAATACTCGTATAATGACGTTTCTGTTAAGTCCTTTAATTACACCAACAAACTAATATTGAGTTGGAACAAAAGACATGGTTTTATCAGATCGATTTGTCGATGGTATGAGTATAAATGCATCACAGAACATATTCTTAAAAAATATTTGTTGGTCTCACACATATGCTAAACTACTAAAATCAAGTTTGAAACAACTGTTTATGCATAATTACTTGTCTAGCTAAGTTTTTATTATGTTTACGTCTGTAGTCTATGTGGACGACTTTCTGGTGGCATAATTCCATGTATACATATGTGCCTACGGTCTACCAGGAAAAACACAACACGAAAATATTTCGCCTGTTTGCATCGGAGTTTCCTTATAAACGGCTACTACTTAACCACTGTGCAGTGCTCGTTATGTGGTTAATAATTGTTAAAGATATGACAGTAAACTTGTTGTAGTTTATTAGTTATTACAGAAAACTACCTTTATTTTAGTACCTAATAGATATTAATCGCTCTGTTTTTCGTAATATAGTTACAAAATACATATTTTACGTGGTTAGTGTATCCATATAACACTTGTGCAAACGTCATGACAACGACCAACGTTTTCAGCTCTGATTCGCTATCGCTAAATGTTTCGATACGAATACATCGTCGCTGTCGAACGATAATTACAGTAAGCAGTATAAGTATTACGGTTACATATATTTTATATAGGAACCTGAACAGTTATTTCTGCTTATATCCGTCACATTCTGCGAGGACGAGACATTTACTTACTACTGATTAGTAGATAAGGTGTCTAGATAATTAATTATATTGTTTTGAAGCATTTTCTTGTGTTGTTGCTAAGGCTCATTTCCCTTTAATGGATATGTGCTCGCTCTTTCAAGTGCACAACCGACCATTGATAATAGCTAAGTTTCTAGTTACATAATCAGCCCATAACTGTCCCACTATTGGGCACGAGCCTCTTCTCACGATGAGAAAGTTTAGGCTTTAGTCCACCACGCTGGCCTAGTGGCGGACTACACACACTATTGAGAACATTCTGGTGCCCTCTCAGGTGTGCAAGTTTCCTGACGATGTTTTCCTGCATCGTTAAAAGCAAGTGATTATTAAATTCAGATCCGCATATGATTCCGAAAAGCCAGAAGTGCAGGCCGGGATCGAACTCAGACCCTCCTGTATGGAAGGCAAGCTTTCACCCACTTGGCTACCACTGCTAATTTGTTTTAACTTTCTAGTTAATGATTTATTAATGAATGAAGGAAGTAGCTTCCATATTCTTCAAATCCTTAGTCGCTTGTCGAAAGACTGTTGCGATACCACTCATGATAAGAGGCATTATAGTAGATCGACACGCACACTGTATTAGTATCCAATTAGCCGATTTGTGGACAAGGGCCATTTCATTGTTTGTAGATACTTAAAAGGATACATTATTTTAGGGCAGAGTGATTTCACTATAAGCAAACGTCGTTACTATAAATTACTAAGCAAAGTACTCACTACCTTCTACCGATACTATCTTTTACCGATCGTTATTGTTGGAATGGTCCACTAATATAATTCTAGAATCATGTATTTAAATTGTTAAATATCGATTACTGGCCGTAACCACTTATAAAACTATACTTTTTTTTTAAATGAAAACTTCCTTTACCGCGGTACGCATATTTTTAGATGAGATAAAATCTCTGGACTCGCGACACCGTTACGAGACGCAGCTATAGTGTGTAATGATAATGATTCAAGAGTTGTCGAAATTGTTAACGATAAGATATAAAATAATATTAAATGTATTTTAAAGTTTCTAATATTAATAAAATACAATTTGCCGTGTGGTGCCGGCTTACCTAGTCTATTTAAACTTATAATAGGATAATTGTATTTACATAGTTATGCGTTTGGAACAAGTTACACGGTATGACGCATAGTAAACCTAGCGGTTATCATTTCTTTTTTTCTGACACGAATTAAACCGGAATTTACAATTTAACTACAAACGCCACAATGGTGTTAGGGCTTTGAATACGGTACATTTTTATCTAACTACTGTTAAAGTGACGATAAAAAATCTGTCGTGCTTCGAAACAACTGCGCACTTGAATCCATCTAACAACTTATTCTATTCTTCGTAAAAACTTATCATTTATTTGACATTTTATTTCCTTTCCTTAGTTTTAATTAGTAAATTATCATCATTGCTTTTATTGTCTC
Organism: Diloba caeruleocephala; assembly: GCA_947459985.1. Lineage (NCBI taxonomy): Eukaryota > Metazoa > Arthropoda > Insecta > Lepidoptera > Noctuidae > Diloba > Diloba caeruleocephala. The sequence continues at coordinate 1,506,915 of OX381609.1, forward strand.
ATTGCTTAGTGGCAGTTTTCATCTAATCTTTTTGGGATGAAAGCGTCTGCATTGTTAACTTGTGGGTGAATATTAATCTGTTTTTTATTTTCCGGAGAATTAGTAGCCTCATCTACTCTGACAACGAAGTGTTTGCCTGTTGGTTGATGCTGTAGAGCTTAATTATCCATTACAAAGCGTACAAATTGGTAATTGAATCGTCACCGCGCAAAACAGCATCTAGTATAAGTTGAAGACTGGGCTTCTAACATTGGCTAACGCGCATGACGGACACTTTAACCGGAGAGGCATTCTTACTTGCCAAATCTACCGGAGCGGTCATCTTCGGCACCGAAGTGGGGTGCAGGAACTCGTAAACAATCACACCGGAGCAACCCACTGGTGCCACGCCTTAAGGCACATCTAGGAGGAGTAGACAACTTTAAAATGTTTTCTTCTTTGTTGCATTTTTTGCACGTTACTAGCACTAGGATTTCTCCTCGAACGTTTACAGACACAGATTTCACACACGATACACCTGATAATAGAAGGACCTACCATCAGGTGTCTACCTAACAATAGACCTGGAACAACTACCTGCAGATCGCACAAATATAATTACCGTGCGGGAATCAATCCCGCGACCCAGAGCGAAGCAGCCGACTGTATCAGCTAATGCACCAACCATGCCGTCAACTGTAAAGCGGTCACTCGTTTTAGCGGAGGTGAGGTGACTGTAAAGAGGCCGTCCCCCAGGCACTTTTTGGGGGGATAGTAAAGGATCCCGTGAAACCGTGCTGCGCACTCGGGGGCATGTGAACATGTGTGCGCCACCTTGTTCCCGGGGTCGCTCGGTATGAGCATACGGATTCCCCAATTTTCGCGCTTGTGATCCCCGAGAGGCCCGTGATATCTAACCAAATTACTTTTACGGCTGGTACTTAGAGAATTGTTAAATACATATAGCGGTGTGCGGGACAACAGTTAATTATAATTATTTTGTTTGAACAATCCCACGCCAGGTCAGTGCCTGAGGTTTTATTGCCTTTGTTCTGAAAATGACAGTTTATGGGACATTAAACACGTAAACGCGGCTTCAAAACATTGTCAGTCAACTAAACCCATTGTATTCCACTGCTGGAGATATTATTTACTGACTTACTCTTTTGACTTAGCCATCTAAAATGTGTCTTGACCTCCGGATACGAGAGAACGCCACTCAGGTCCTTCTTAAGCAGTTTCTTGCCAATCGCAGCTGCTGAAGATCAACCTCCATTGTTTTGTTCTAGCTAGTCTGGATTTTAACTCCTTGATCTTCTCCCATTCTCTCGCTGTAGCACGAATTCTATAAGCTTCACACTGCTGGACATCTCTTTAAAATTCTTCTTCCTCTTTTCGAGTAATTAGGAGCCAACCTTGTGTCAAAATTGTTCAAGCCTCCCAAAGGCATCTGACTAGGATTAACGACTGCCGCTTATGGACGATATACGTGCTCTCCGTCCATGGGATGCTCTGGAGATGTGCCCCCTAAAGGCGTGACACTAATGGCCAGCTCTAGTGTGATTGTAGTCGAGATCCTAGAGTCCCCCTTCGGTGGTGCATGCCCCTCCGCTCTTTCTCGGGGTAGAAGTTGTACATGGTGTTTCTACCAGCGAAAATGAAAATAAAGGGTAGCGCATCGCATTAAAAAAACAATATCGCATGTTCGTTTGTTTTGGTAATAAAAAATAATTGATATAAGCGATGGGTGTTAATACGAAGCCTAACTAATGAAGCCACTAATTGCGTGCTTCACTTTGGCCTTGGCAGTGCGACCTTAGCGGCCCACTAAGTAAGGCCATTCGCATTTAGTACATGTATTCACAAATTCTACGAAAAAATATAATTTGGCCCCAGAATCATCGTCCTAGAAGTTTGATTTTAATACTAAGTTAGTATGAGATGAGAATTTTTTACTCAAGTTATTCCATATTGTTCTTTACAGTTATTTTATTGCCAATAACTTTATTAACTGCAAATAAAGCGATAAAAGTTCGTTGCCCACAATATCAAATTGATGAATAATAATTAATTTCGCGAAATTGTAGACGGCCGGAGCATGATTATCTGATGGCAGCGACAGCTGATCCTGTTTACCGAGATCACATTTCTAAATAAACTATATTGGGAATATACGAGTATGGCTTACCTCGTGTTTTTTTAAAATCTTAATACAATTAAACATGAGGCGGCTCTAAATAAACCTCTATGAACTCTGATATCTTGCTGCAGTATACGTACGTGTAGGTACTTTTTTGTATTAAACAATTTAATACTATCGCAGAGGGTTGGCTTATACACTCGTCCATAAACGTCCACTGCTGAACATGGGTCTCCCAATGATCCCGATGATCGGCCCTCTCCTCCCGCTCTGCGGTCTCCTTCTGGAGCATGACGCTCTCACAGAAGGAAACCACTCCAATGTTCGTGCTCTGCCAACATAGCTGGCAGAGAGAGGTCTTGCCCGATCCGATCGACCAGGATCCGCCGCTCAGCGGCCCACGCAGGGCACGCTTCCAGCGTGTGCTGTGCGGTGTCCTGGTCGCTATCACAATGGTGACATTGTGCCGTGGCCTCACGTCCTATCCTGTGCAAGTACGCACCGAAACAACTGTGCCCGGTGAGCACCTGCGTCACGCTCGACGTCGACGCGCTCGCTCCTTCTGAGCCAGGCTCCAAAGAGCGGCAGGACGACCTCCACGACGCGCTTGGTCGCGAACTGCATCCGCAGGCGGTGACGCTACTTACCAAGTGCGCGCCGCCGAGCTAGCTGCCTCAGCCTGTCCACCGCCCCTGGAAGCACGCACATAAATAATACGTATACTTGTAATTATTATTATTAAATTATCTATACATACAAATAAATAAAATTGAAGTATCTGTTTGTAATGTCAAAATAACAGCTTTTTAATGAATGCATATGAAATTATATACGGTACATATAACAAAAAAACATTTTTTAATTTTTTTGTCTTTCTGTCTGTCTGTCTGTCTGTTTGTTCCGGGTAATCTCCCAAACGGCTGGACCGATTTTGACGGGACTTTCACTGGCAGATAGCTGATGTTATAAGGAATAACTTAGGCTACTTTTATTTTAGAAAAATAATTAGGGTTCCGCGCAAAAAAAAAAACCCTTGAAATCCAATATATATATTCTATGTCAAGTGTCTATGTCGAAGTACTCTAAATTTCTTTTAAATTAAACGTGGGTGAAACCGCGGGTCCCAGCTAGTAATAAATATTTTTGTTCGCAATATTCCAGACAAATCGGTATCCAAGAGAACCTTTTTTACACATTCGGTGCAAGACCATAGACAATAGTATGCGTTAGTAGAAATGCCACTGGTTTATTCATGTTGTCTTCTTATTTATTTGCAATTTTCACTATACTTGTAAATCTCACAGATAAATAGCGAAATAAAATATAAAAAATATACACTTATTTTTAGTTAATCTTTCATTTCTGTAACAAATCAGGACCATAACCACCCATGTCCTTTGTGGGTATTAATGTGTTCTGTTGTTAGCGTCTGTTTCTAGTTAGACGCAGCGTTTCCATATGGAATAATAGGCACGTTATTTTTACGTAACGCTAATTGTGTTTCCTATGTTAATTGTTTCCACTAACTCGTTGCTGCTAATTACTTCGCATTCTCTTAATATCTTCACGTCAAACACATTCGTTCTATGGTCACGAATTTAAACATCGCTCGGTTGCCAGCTTAATAGAGTTGTAGCTTTTTCTTTTTTTTTTTTGTATTAATTGTAATTTTAGCTGTGTCGTGGGTGCGTTTACAGACATGAATTCCACATACAATACACCCCACCCGGAACAACTACCTGCAGATCATACAAATGTTTGTCGAATCGTATCGAACCCACGACCCGGAGCGCAGCAGCCGACTGTATCAGCCACTTCACCAAACTTCTATAAAAAAAAAAAAAATTGTATTGTTTTCAAGTTCAACCTTATTTGAAGACAGCATTGATCATTACTTTATAACGCAGTTTACCGCAGTATTGCATGGACTTACTTGCATTTCGAAAAGTATGTTCACCTTTCATGTCAGTCGAAAACTCCAGCAACCCTGTAAGTACGTTTAGAATCAAATTTGTCTGTCAGCATTCATTCCAACAATTGTTATTAGTGTAGTCTGGGGCAACGGACTTTAATACACACCAAAGTCAGAGCAAATACAGATCAAATTATATTAATGCGTCATCGGTGTATTTTTGTGTTATTTATATCAATCAGTTATACAGTATGGGGCGTGCCTAGTCTCAATCCTAAGTTGAATATAAAACCTTAAATGTTAAAACCGTTATACGGTCACCACTCTCTTGCCATAATATCATGTACATTGCGGTCACAGCGACCTTTGTTAAAGCTATGACATGTTTTTATAGACATATAGAAAATATTGTCATATTTACTTTTAATAAAACACTTAAACGGATTACATCGCGTATATTATATCAGGAAGAACAAAAATCTATAATATACGCGATATAATCCGTTTAAAAGTGTTTTATTATGAGTAATAATCGCGAAAACCTAAGACATTACTATATTTACTTTTGTCTATTCTGTGCTGGCTAGAAGAAAAGTGTTCGTAACCCTTGTAAACTGTAGTCAGGGGATTTGTATTCGGCGGATCTGAGCTAAGCTCCCGCAGCATGATTAGCTGTGAAACTGCGACAGCAAGGGCGATCCGCGACAGCAGTAGCCGTGCCATCGGTCGCAAAACGTAAAAAGAAACTTATTAAATATGGCAGGGGTAGCCAACATGGCGACTGCCGGAGACTAGTTCGATCGCGAAAGGACAATACAAAAAAATTCGTCTGAAAATGTTGAAAAGTAAAAATCGATCTACTTTAACAAACCATCATACTCCAGACTCTCTAAGGTTGAATTGTGTGTTGAATGTGTGTTTGTAAACGCACCCACGACACAGGAGAAATCTTAGTGCGGGGCAGATTTAAAAAAAAAAAACAAAAAACAAATTGTGTTCATTCGACCTACGAAATGAAAACACTATCTTCTCATTAGCCTCTTTTTAGTCATAAGTCATAACTAATATTAAAATCTGTTTAATCACTATTTTAATGATCCAAATAAACATCTACAATCAAGTAGATCCCAAGAGGGCAAGAAACTAAAGTCGATCATAGCAGTAGACATGTTGGCCATCTCTGACATTCGCCCACCTGTCGCTAGTTGTCAAAGTAACCAGCGCCAATAACGATAAAGCAGCAACAGGTGGTACTAAAAACACGACAAAACGATTTTATTAGCTTGACATGTATAATGAAATCTTTCAATTAAATTTTCACCCACTTCCAGACTTCCCAATGATTTAAAATTTTGCACACATGTTAAGAACCGATGACAATACAATAATTTCATGACTATGACCTGGTGCTGGCGCCAGGATCATCAGCTCATGATATAAAACCTTTTTCTATTTTTTTATTGGTGCCCAATGGAAATTCTTCATGAACTTCCTTCGCCCCGGGGAAGGGCAAAGGGGTATGCCGGACTCCTACCGGCTAAAACCACTGGGGCGGTCATCTTCGGCACCAAAGGGAGGCTCCAGGTCCTCGTATGATCACACTGGAGCATGATATAAAACCTAATAACAGGTTACACTAGACATGTTTCTCTAATGTTTATTTATCTACAGTAACAACATAATAAAATAAAATTATATTTTAAATAAAAACACATTAAACACCCAAAAGTATAAAATAATTTTCAATTGTAAAATAAAAGCGTGAGGTGCTTGACATCATAGGTAGAGGCAATCATGAGAATATAAAAGCATACCTCGTTTTTATTTAACCTCTGAAAATTATAATAAAACAATTTTAAACGGATTAGATCGCGTGTATTATTGATTTTTGTTTTTCCTGACGTTTCGAACACTTTGCAGGGTTCGTGGTCGCAGGATGACTAAGGTGACAAGCGTCGTTACAGATTTAAAAAGTTATTTTATATACCGTACAAAACTAATCAAAAATTGTTTCGATGCACGCAGTAATCACTCACAGTGTCTTGATGTTTTTTAGTGTGGTGTGTTGTTTGGGATTTTATTAATTTAATAACCGGATTTCAAACAGGAGGTACCTGCCAACCATCTTCTCTATTAAAATTAGGATGATTTTTAATTTCAATAGCCTCTCGAAACATTCTTGGTACATAACGGTTCTCTTTCGCGAGGACTTGAGGATGATCAAATCGAAGAAAATGGTTGGGTTTGCCTAAGGCATGTTCACACACTGCGGACACTCTGAAAATTATTTTTTACTTTATATTTATTAAAAGCCGTACAATGAGGTTTCTAAAAATAAATAAAAAATATATATAGCTCGCTTTATTGGCCTGACTAACTACAGAGTAGCAGAGAGAATGTAGCGAAATCTTGTAATTTGAATTTCACCCACATATAGATGGCCGATTGACTTGATATTTTGCAGACATTTCAAGAATCGTTGATAATACAATAATTTCTACTACTGTAGAATATAACAGTATCGTTTATTCAGTAATTAGGTCCTTAGGTCCAACACTTAACCACGTCATATCGGGACGACGGAGAACATTTCACTACATAACAACGACAACATTTGATAAGGAATTTCGAAAGAAAGTCGGGGTTAGGTCTATTTTTATTTTTAGACGTTGCGCCACTCTAGAAATTCCCCTGTGTCAAAACGGTTCTGGATCTTTCTTCTAAAGGACATTCCAGACGTTGCCCTTTTTCTGACGTAATAATGTATCTAAATATGTGTGGACTTTAAAACAAAAACCTTTGAGTTTGTTTCGGCGTTTCTTCTCTGAGGCTGTCAGTAGGAAATGGCAGTTTCATCCAAATTTATTGACGAGTGAATGTTTCTTGAAACCTAGTTGCTAAAAATAAATATCGTTTAATTTCATTATTTAGTTGCTGAAAGAGATTTTCTACTCATTTTGGCAACTAGTTTCGATAGAAGTGTGTTTTTCTATAATACGCAGCCAGGTCCCCAACAAAGAACTCTCTCAATAAAAACTCATTGCCCCGCCTTTGTGTGTGTGTCATATTATAATTATGGACATAATTATGAATCAATCAATATTTAAACCAAAAATGGTTATTGCTGATCATAGGTACATTATTTACTTATATTGCATGAAGTTGTGTGAATGCGTGGGTAGTATGTATTTGATATTTGATGGGGTATTTTAACTCCAATGCTGAGATTTTATCATTTCAATGACACAACAATGCTTTATACGCTCAATTTCACGTGCCATGCTAAGGCTAAATAGACTGATTTGTTTTAATTTAAGACCATTTGTTACTCTATTTCATGTGAGAATAGAATAAATTTATTTGCTCAAACATGTGTGTACATACATGAATGTCATGTGCATGCAAGATAACAAAAAAGTCAAAATCTGTTCTAACATGTTTACCACGTGCCATGGCGTGCAAATATTAAAGATTATTTAATTTCCTATATATATGGCTTTTCATCATTATTATCAATATAAAATTAATACTTAATAATGTGAGATATAATCTTTCCAACTACAATATAATTTAAGAAAAAGTAAAATTTAATTAAAATAACAATGTCAATATAACGATGTTAGAATAGAATGTCAAACAATATAAAGATAAAAATAATGTCAAAAATGAATAATAAAATAAAATAGAGAAACGAAACATGTCAAATTAATGATTTTATTAGAAAGTCAGTTATACTATAGTAGGCTTGATCTGTTAAAAATAATTTTTGTATTTGTATTTGTATATCGATTTTTCGAATCTACGTGTGTCCGTTTAATGGCCATACATTACTTCTACATAGATGGTATCTGTCAAGGAAAAAAGGGTCCCGTGCCTCATAATAGAAAAACTAAACCCTTATAGGAATAATTTGTTGTCCGTCTGTCTGCCCGTGTGTGAAGGTCCTTTTTCTCAGAAACGGCTTGAGATATAAAATTGACAATGATGTCGAATACGGTGCGGCCGCCGAGAGAATGCCGCGGGCTGATTACCTAAGTCGCAGACGCTTTGCAACAGGCGTAAATTGTTCCAACGCCGCTGTCAAACGTCAATTTGGTATTACCTATTTGCCGATAGCGACTAAACAGGCGAAGATCTCTGACGCGCCTCTGTCGGACAATCAATGAACTAAAAACGTTCATTCTTTTTAGTTCCACTGGTGGCTACTGGCGCTAGTAACTATGCATCTTCCACAATAGCGACAGGCGGGCGATGCCTTACGTAATACCAATTTTTTTACCGCTTTACCTCCGTGGATCCTTCGCTGCGCGATAGCTGCTATCGCGTCTGATGTTGCTGTTTTTAGCTAATCAGCCCGCCGGAGCGCAGCAGCCGAGTGTATCAGCCACTGCACCAACCGTGCCGTCATGTTTAATTTGATATTTATGATAATTGTTTAAATTTGTGTTTAAGTTAATTTTTTTGTTGTTAATGATTTTACATTGCGTATCACCGTTATAATTAAAGTAATTAAATAAATATGATTAGAGCGGAGAAAAAAAGATAACGAATACGAATTAATTGGTCAGGAAACTGATTTGGCAGTAGGAAACTTAAAGATAAGTAAGTCTAGGCCACTGTTTGGAAATTATTAGCCCATTAGCAATAACATTCTAAAAAATAAAAACTAACTGCTACAAATTGTTTTACTTGTTTATATTTATTTACAAAAAAAATTGTTTCAATTATATAAAGTAGGCAACTGATAAAAAGGTAGGTACTCTTTTATCGCACTTTGACTTATTGAGATATCCTTTGATGGGAAGCAGGTTGCCTATGAATTAGGAAAATTCTTTCATCGTAACTAGGCGCAAGAAATACTAGAAAATCCTCTTTCGTCATCTAAATGCGAAACTCAGCTGCCATGGCTGCCGAAACAGATAAAACCACTATAACCAAAGATATAGTATTACCTACGTAAATAGATAGATAGAGCCTATTAAATTGAACAAATACGTGTGATAAAAAGAGAAAGCACTACCGTTTGCGCACATCTTGAAGCGTTGCGCATCTACAGCTATATTATCCGAGCTCACGAACTGTATTATACAGTAAAAGTGCTTTAAGTATGGCCCCAAGGATTTATAATAAATTACCTAGACAAATTAAAGAAATTGAAAATACTGGACACTAAGAAAGCACTTAAAACAATCCTAATTAATAAAACATACTACTCAATAACAGATTTCTTAGATGAAAAATGCTTTTAAATTAATTTTATAGCTTACACAGGTACACAGTCCGATTTATTGTATAATCCAACATTCCTGTGTTTTATTACTTTTAATTATATTTTAATACCATTCGACATCGTTAAATGTATTTTAGAAGATATTTTGTACGCCTGATGCATGGCAGGACATAGAGATACTATACTTTATAATTAACATCTGAATGTAACCTGTGTTCCACAAATAAAATGAATTGAATGAATTGAATTGAATTACCTGAAACCATCTGGTTAACTCACGACGCTAACATTTTTAGCAGAAAGTGGGTTGCTACTTTAGTAAGAAACGGTGCCATTCGATTGTTTTGCTGTAACCAATGCACTATAGACATCTCGTTCTTTCATATGACGTTGCGCATGTGCTCGTAAGAGGTGGTAATAGATTTTTTGTTAATGCTTAATACTATCCGTCTAGAGATACTTGGTCTTAGACTATAACCATCAGACAACTGCCAAATGAGTGTGTATACATAAATAGCCACATCGTACTTACATTTACAAGGATAACAAATATTGTTAATAAAGTTATATAATATCTAATAAAGATTAAAGTCTAAAAACGATTCTGTAATAAAAATTAATTAATAATTTGTAGCAAATAATAATTCCGTCGTTAACATAATAAAATCACATAATTTGTGTCGTCGTGGTCTTTGCGACCCGGAGCGGCTTTTCGCCAAACATTTATAAGATAGTCGTCTAGTTAATAATAATATCAAGAATATTATTATTCGCATACAGTATGTTTTACTACATCTTTTAATTTATTTTGCGGTGATTCCGGTCCGGTGGGTTCTGGATTAAGAATATAGCACTATTCCATCTCCCGTGAATCTCGTAAAAGGTCAATAAGGGATTATTAACCAGGGGAATAGGCGACAGCGCCCTTCATTCACAAGATTGCCTGCGAAGCGTGGTGAGTAAGTACTGGCAAATTCCCCCAAAATGACGACACAATTGTGGAATTCTATGGGGAGGCCTTTGTTCAGCAGTGGACGTCCATTGGCTGATATGATGAATTGTAAAACTGTGTTCGGTATTTACTTGTAAATGTTATGCTTAACCCCATGAAGGTTGTATGGTTTTTAGCTAAGCGACACTGTGTCTGATACTGTTAGTATTATAGGGATGCCCTGCATACTCTTGTGTTTTTTTTTCGTAACGGTTAAAATTGACAAGGCATTCTTATTATAGTTCTGCAACAATGACCCAAAACCTGACTAATTAATCAGTAAATAAAAATATCTTTCTTTTGCTTGATGTTGGCGTAGCTTCTCACTGGTGCGGACAGAGGCTGTGGGGCTGTGGGTGACCGGCACAGCTGTGTGAGAGAATGTTAACGACTCGTACGACTCTTAGAGACTCGTATCTCTCAGCATTGTATCTGACCAAACAAATCAAAAATCGAGCAATTATGACAATATAAGTAAAGAGCACCCCACGCTTTAATTATACACGTTTTTTCTTCATACGTATTTCATTTTTACTTCAATCTTTAGTGGTTGTATGACAACTGAATTGGATTGTCATAGTTTGACGCGCAGCGACTGCGAGATTTACCTGTCGCAAGCTAAGATGTTTTTATAAGTAGGCGTTGACCGCGCTCTACATGGTCACATGAATGGAAGGCAATTGCCTGGAGTCCACTTAGTCGCGCACCGACCAGTGTCGCGGCTAGACGTCAATGTTAAACCTAAGTCTTGCAACATATTGCGAAAAAACGCCTTTTTGTGTTTATAAAAACGTTTTATAAATCCAATAGGCATTTTTAGCACGAATTATACTGCACGTGTGAGAAAAAACATTTCATACGTATATCTATACTGTAAATAAAAATTACGGTATTTTGTTTTATTACGCAGTCTAATGGTGGTCAGGAGACACGTTACTTTACACGCGTTCAGACCAACGAGCATGTGCCATGCAGCTGCTAATGCCACGTTACTAACGATGTATATTCATCTCTTTCTAACAATAGGTATGCCGCATGGTGGCTTTCATTTTTTCTTCGTTCTGTTAGAAAGCTGTATAGTTATATGTACTGGTACATATAACTATACAGCTTACATACAGTAAAATATACGGCGTTCTGTAGTGGCATATGTTCGTGTATGGCGCATCTATTTGTAAAATATAATTGGTCGCAAACCGTCTACAAGTAAGGAATCAACCTATCCGGAAAGGTTTGTCGCCCGTACCACGTCTGTGGATCAGCATCCACCGAAGCCTTTACAGTGTTGACCTCTCGTCAAAATACCTCTCTGCGTTGCCCGTGTCATCGTGATGTTCTGACGTCAACTAATCTTGCCGCGCCCATGTTGTTTTACTATAGTTAAACATGATTCCATTAACGATAATTTACTAACAAGTGGGCGTATTTGTACGCGAGCTTTAAAAAAGAACGGAAATCTGGTGAAGGGGATACTGTTTAGGTTGAATGTACGGGAAGATATATCTGCGTATTATGATTTTCGCTAACATAAGTTAGCGCCTTGTATTACGATGGCCAGCGCTAAGCATAGATGACTTTGAATGAATATACCATCATCAATAGTGCTTCGTCTCCTCTACCTTCTTTTTTCGTTTGGATCCTCATGGCTTTGCCGGACTCTTACCGGCTAAAACTCCACAGTGTTCTTTCTGCTGGCCTTTGGCTGGGGGTGCGCTGTCTGCTAGGCATTGGGCATAGGTATCAGCTCGTCAGTTGTTCTGATGGACCTGACCAGCCGCACGTTCCACAGAGGCGCGCAGAACACAGCCCGCCGCGGTCTCGTGCCTGCTTTTGTTAGCTGCCCAAAGTTCGTCGCCTGCAGGCCGCAACTTATGGAGTTCGGAGATCTGTCAGCGCTCTTCTACGACGCCCGGTGTTTTTTTTTACGGCGGGAAAGAGAGGTGATCTCTTCCCGCTCCGCAGTCTTCTTTACGTGCATCGCGTCCTCGCTGAAGAGACGACGGCGTCCCACGCGCTTTCGCTCTCGACGATGGACTGAAACACGCCCGGAAGCGAGAGGCCACCACTTTCAACCGCCGCGATGAGATCACAACCCTGTGCCACCCAAGCTGGGCACTCCTCCATTGTGTGCGCCGTGTCTTCCGGGTAGTCTTCGCACTGATGACAACCGGGCATCTGTTCCCGGCCTATGCGATACAGATACTTTTGACGATTTCTAACTAATGTAAATAAAGTTGTACAATGCCAGTAATCAGATTGTGCCTTCAAGTCGCGCATGTCCATGAAGCCTTGACAGTCAGACTATATAGATAGACAGATTATACATACAAATATCTACTTATAATGAAAAGGAATAAAATAAACACAAAACTAAAAGGTACTAAACAAAAACTTTAATGTCAGTCTATAGCGGAAATGGAAACATTTAATCCATTTATTATAGGTACGTTTACGTCAATACACAAATGTCAACTTGTACTTATAATATAAATTGTCTTACGGAACTCAGGTAATGGAATAATTCTGACGTTAAATAAATATTTAATTACTTGATCGACAACATAAAACAAAACGCAATCAAAGGAGGTCCCTGTGATTGAAAAGCTATATATAAAGCGAAATGTCCATGATCTAGATTATTTAAAAACGTGACCGCTCCATTGTCCCGTACCGTCCTATTTAAATCTCGTCCATAATGAATTAACTGGCGGTAGCCTACCGTATCTGGAACGAACTCGCGCCGGCACGGACAGAAGTTGAAAGGAAACTGACAGAATCTGATTCTGCGATGATTCTTTTGTTTGTTAACAATCGACCAAGCTTTTGACCTGGTTCAGTCCAATTTGTACAATGAGCGGTCATAGATATTGGCATACCAACACGTTCGGCTGGGGGATTGGTGGTCGAAGGTCGCGGGTCTCAAATGGGGAGTCTGCGTGCTCATACTGAGCGACCCCCGGGAAGACGGTGGCGCGCACGTGGTCACGTGCCGCCGTGTGCACAACACAGCGCACAGCAAGGCTTGAGTAGATCCTTTACGATGCTCTCCGCCGACCGCTTTACAATCACCATCTTCGAGATGTGCCAAAGGCGTGGCACCAATGGGTGGCTCTAGTGTGATCTTACGAGGACGTGGAGCCCCCTTCGGTGCCGAAGATGACCACTACGATGTTAATTAGATTAGTCTTTGGAGTTAAAGTTAATACGCTACCATTTTGTCCTTATACCATTTGTCTTAACACTTCTAAACGGATTACTATATTTTTTTGTTTTCCTGACGTTTCGAACATTTTACAGCGTTCGTGGTCGCAGTACATGTAAAGTAACAGGTGTCTATAAGAATTATAGGCAGTCTGAGTTCGAATAAGGTCTATTCGAACTCAGACTGCCTATAATTCTTATAATTTCCGTGACCGTACGTTATGCACAATTTATTAGTAGAATTAATTGCCTTTCTATCAGTACTAGGAACCTTAACACGCCACGATATACTGTGTATTTTGGTTGTGATTGTATCTGAATAAATAAACAATACAGATGAATGTTTGTTCCCCGTTCTTCTGGAAGCAGCGAGCGACACGGATCGGGAAATACTATATATCTATTAAACTTTATCTGAATGGAATATCTCTTGTAAACGAGTGCGTGTAAAGTTGCCGACATAGCTGAAAGGATTAGTAAACTGAAGTGGCAATGGGCGGGGCACATTGCTCGTAGAACTGATAACCGTTGGGGTAAAAAGGTTCTCGAGTGGAGCCCGCCCACCTGAAAATGCGTGGGACGACCTCCAACGAGGTAGACAGATGACCTGGTGAAGGTCGCTAGCAGTCAATGGATGCAAGCGGTATGTAGCTGCTCTTTGTAGAAATCTATGAGGGAGGTCTTTTTTCAGCAGTGAAGAAAGAAGAAAGAAAGAAAGAAAAGTATTTATTGGCACAAACAATTACACAGCAAACAAAAACATAATATTAAAACAAAAGTGCCAAAAGGGCCAACAGCTCAGCATGATGTCAGGTGGTAGTACCAAGTACCACTACCTAACGCTGATTTTCAGCTGCAACCCACGAGTGCCATACGCACGAAACTAGTAGAATAAATTTAAAAGTGGTCCACCTTTGGCGGATATGATGATAAAACTAGCGCGATTTAACTAAACACATCGAGTGAGGTGCTGACGTGCTGCTCACCCAGCTAGGTTGTAGAACAACCTGTGTTTGGAAACAATCTTATCTATAGTCTTGGTCATTTGAATTCAGGCTTATAACATGTTTTGCATCTAAAACCACTTTTCAGTAAACTGCAGAGCTTCAAATACAATCATATATCTTACAACTTTACAAATGCGAAAGTCTGTACCTATATTTGAGGCTCCATCATCCTAATGAAATTTGGCATAAAGGTAGATTATGTCATAGAATAAGATACAGGATACTTTCCATTTTATTAGAAGAAAAGTAATATATTATGTGTGTATCTCTAAATTTTAATTTACTCTTTGCTGACCGGACGGTGCACGGCTAGTTCTCGAATGAGTATGACAAACACCTCATGTGGTGTCCGGATTAAGAATATAGCACAACTCTATCTCCCGTGGATGTCCGAAAGGCGACGAAGGGGCTATAAACTAGAGGTATGGACAGAAGGGTCTTTTCTGTGGAAAAGCTACCATTTTGCCATTCTGCGCTCACCGCCCGCCTGCCTAGCGTGGTGACCACAAATATGTTTTTATCAGTGAAATATAATTGGATGAGTACTGGCAAATTCCCCCCAAAATGACGAGACGTAATCAGTCGTCTATTGACTGAAATCAAGACGATGACAAGTACCTGATGTAATCTTAGCAGAATTTTTATAGAAGGAGAAATGTATTTTATCTTCTTATCGTATAATAAAACCCTTTTAAACGGATTCTATCGCGTATAATTTTGATTTTTGATTTTCCTGACGTTTGGAATACTTTGCAGCATTCGTCATCCTGCGACCTCGAATGCTGCAAAGTATTCGAAACATCAGGAGAATCAAAATTATACGCGATAGAATCCGTTTAAAAGTGTTTATTAAAATGTGTAATAATCGCGAAAATCTAAGACATTCTTATCGTATGTTTCAAATACATAAATATCGTAATAAATGTATCCCCGATGCAATTGGGAAGCTAACTGCCCCCTCCCCCTTAAAGGGCGGCAACGAATTAGCGACTTCTCTAGTATTGGAGATGTTAGGCGACTGTGACTGATAACTTACCGGATGGTCGTTTACCCATAAAAACGAAATATAATGTACATATATGTTGGGATATTGCCAGACAGAGGCCGAGGCGTATTACGGCTGCAAGTTTGGAAGCAACAAACGTCCAAGAGTTGGTTGAGCTGCTTCTTTGTCTCAACTAAAACATTGTTAGTCCATTTTAATGAACGATTTTGATTATTTAGAAATATTTAACTTGTGCTCGTGAGTAATAACTTAAGTCCATCGCAGTCCACAATACTCTATTCTCAGCGTATACCTCAGTTATAATAAAATACTAGTTTCAATTAAAAGTTAGTGTTCCGCGCCTCACGACTCCCGTTAACGAACAGTTTGCACTGATTGTTTTGTAAGAACGTGGAACGGTGAGCTTCGTCGTATCGTTCTAGAATATTCATGACAGTCGTCGCATGCGGCGAAGAGAATGGTGACCACGAAATACGATGTACGGTCAATGTCAATCAATACAGTTGGCGTGTTCACCCAAGCTGGGCGACGCGAACGTGTCCGGCGGGCTGGTTACCTAAGTCGCTTTGCAACAGGCGTAAATTGCTCCAACGCCGCTGTCAAACGTCAATTTGGTATTACCTATTTGCCGATAGCGACTAAACAGGCGAAGATCTCTGACGCGCCTCTGTCGGACAATCAATGAACTAAAAACGTTAATTTTTTTTAGTTCCACTGGTGGCTACTGGCGCTAGTATCTATGCATCTTCCACAATAGCGACAGGCGGGCGATGCCTTACGTAATACCAATTTTGTCGCTTTGCCACGGGTGGATCCTTGGCTGCGCGATAGCTGCTATCGCGTCTACTGTTGCTGTTTTTAGCTAATCAGCCCGCCTGTCACACAGCATTTTACTGCGCTGTGACGTAGTATGAAATAGGAAGTCAAACCGCGTAACGCGGCGGCAACTGTCACTTATATCATTGTATTGTCTGATACGTTTCATAGCCTTGATCTTGATAACTAGACACAGTCATTCCGCAAGTTTTTTCGTTTCAACACTCAAAACAGTGTGTTCCACTTTCGTTAAACTGCAGATTTTGTAACGGTTTCCATTCAGCGTAGATAATTAAGTAAGCTAATTATTGTCTTGATAACGTTTAAATTAAGACTGAAATTTATCTAGCAGCTCCTGGATAGGTTGGTGCAGTGGCTGACACAGTCGGCTGCTGCGCTCTGGGTCGTGGGTTCGATTTCAGCACGCAGCAGTCGACTGTATCAACCACTGCACCAACCGTGCCAATAATATTAGTATGATCTGCAGGTAGTTGTTCCGGATCTGAGTGTATTGTGTGCGGAGTTTATGTCTGTAAACGCACCCACGACACAGGAGAAATCTTAGTAGCCCCACACTAAGATTTCTCCTTTCTTCTTCCTCCTTTCTCCAACGTTTTATTAAAAAGATAACTTTTTTTTAAAGAGTACATATAATATTGGCACTGATCAATTGATTAAATGGTATACTTTAAAAACATAGTATATTAACAAGCTGAATCGCGGCTGAAGGTCTTTCGATCCCGTGACGACACCGGGGCGAACTAATAAAATTTATATTGACGCTTATGTTTATGAACTCGGCGCTACTGGTAGGCACTGATTATGCTGAAATGTACGGGCACGACCTTCAGTTAGACTTGATATGGGTATTAAAAAATACCGAAGATGCACGTACTATCTAGAAACCAACATTGGCCCAAATCCAATATCGAACGAAAGTCTGGCCCATCTATATGCAGATTTTTCAATCCAACAGAGCTGGAATGGGTACAAAAACCTCGCTATAGTAGATGTATACAAGGTTTTGCAAACAAACAAACTTGTGTATTTATAATTTGCATTCTAATAAAATCTAAAATCACTTTGCACGCAACAGTTCGAAGAGTGTTAGAAAAACTGGCGCTACGATGTAGTTTGACTTGTCATTGTGACATTTATAACATAATTTCTATTGTTATAGTAGGAACTAGTTCCAAGTCCCTGAAGTAGTTGAAGGTTGGATTGCATCCGGTTCTGAACCGAGCCACAATGTCGCGAGGCAGTAGCTAGCGCTTTTTGCGTCGGTTTAACGGAGGCCAGCTAAACTCGACCAGCCAGTTACTTCCTCCTGATAACAGTGATAACTGATACCCGTTTTAATTTTAAACACTGGTTACTCTCCGCAAAGTATAGACGGACTTGCGTCGACACTGACCGAGCAACATGGAGTTCCGATCTTGAGCTAGTTGCAATAAAGTTCGGTATAGCCGTATATAGCTTTACAACCTTTTTTTTTACTGTATGTCTCTTGCGTGAGTCTAGGTAGTTAGCACCGTAGTTCCAGGTGTTCTGCTGCCAAGCAGTAGTGTTAATATATGACATTACTGTGTTCCTATTTGAATGGCACTGCAGCTAGTAAAATTACTGGGCATAAGCACCGCTGGTGCCGCTACCACTATCACTTACGTAAGTTTAAAGTTACCGTAACCGGGAGGACGGGTTTCAACTGTCGAGGACCTGGAATCCAGTGACTCGATTGTGTAAAGACCGAAAAAGTGCCGTAAAAAGTTCGCGAGCGGACACAGAGAGTTTCGTGTGTCGGGAACAAAGTCGAGTTGTGAGTGACTTAAGTGATAGTGGTAGCGGCACCCAGCGCACAAAACGTTTAAGGAAGAGTGTAGATCGTTTTGTCTGCTCTTAAACATCCACCCGCAAAAACTTTATCCGTGAACATGGCGCTTACAACTGCGCCGAAATATCGGGTACTCGAAACAAATAAAAAACATGGTAAATATCCCGTTTTCAGTTCTAATAATGGTGTCAGTGACCACGTCAGTTCAAAAACTTATAATATCGATTTAGGTAACGTATTCATTTATTTATGAAATAAAACGTCTTTTTCTCTCACAATAGCAGTATACTTCGTGCATCGTCTATAAACACAGGATGGCATTATTTTTCGCAATGTTACTGAATTACGCCTATGATTCACGTCGAGCCACGACACTGCTCGGTGCGCGACTGAGTGAACTCCGGGCAATTACCTTGCTTTCATGTGACCATAGTAGAGCGCGGGCAACGCATCTACACTTATAAAAACATCTTAGGGCATAAGAGACTAATTAACCGTCTCGAGGTAACGAGCGCAGTGTGGTGCCACGCAGGTCTAGTCTAGTCTAGCATTACAGTTGTTATGGGCAGGCATGATAACCACCACGCAAATGAAAAGCAATCATAGTCTAGTGATTGAACGCTTGCCTTCCACACAGTAGAGTCTGAGTTCAATTCCGGCCCGCACCTGACTTTTCGGGTTCATGTGCGTATCAGAATTTGATTATCACCTGCGTTAACGGTGAAGGAAAACGTCGTGAAAAAACCTGCAAATCTGAGAGGGCTAAAAGAAATAAGCCAGCGCGGTGGACTAAGGCCTAACCTTTCTCATCGTGAGAAAAGGCCTGTGCCCAGCAGTGGGACAATAAGGGGTTGAATATGTGAATGACTTGCTAGAAAACAAGTGTTTGTCGTGCACAAAATACTGGTTAAACACAATTTTCTCGTATAGCAAAATCATTGAGCTGACGTCGAAATGTGTTGTGTACGCAAACAATACATCTCACTACATTAATAATGTCACAACGGAACGTTAACTTTCCACCTCGCTCATGCTATTGTTTGACTGTTTGCCTACCTATGCCTAACTAATAACTTTTTATCCGACTCTTTGTTTCAATACATTTAAATATGACATTGCATTTTATTCTTTTTACGATGCCCGACACTTGGTTGTGGGTGCGTTTCATCATCATCATCATCATTTCGGCCGCATGGAGTCCACTGCTGGACACAGGCCTCCCCCAAAGATCACCACAAAGACCGATGTGGGTGTGTTCTGTGCTCATTTGCGGGTCTTGCCATAATCGCCACGCTTGGCAGACGGGTTGGCGATCGCAGTTGAGTTGTCAATGTACTCGAAGGACGCTGTTGCCCATCCTCCGGCCAATCCCTTAGTAGACTTTTACGACACCCACGGGAGGAGATGGGGTGGTGGCATTCTGAGCCGGCACCACACGGCACGTGCGTTTACAGACACAAATTCCATACACTATACGCCCAGACCCGGAACAACTACCTGCAGTTTATACAAATATTTGTTTCGCGTGGGAATCGAACCCACGATTCCGAGCCAACTGTATCAGCCACTGCACCAACCGTGCCGTTTATCGTGGAGCATAATATGGTACTACTATTATTCTTCCGTATAGTGTCCGGCTAGGCCGTGTGGTGCCGGCTCAGAATGCCACCACCCCATCTCCTCCCGTGGGTGTCGTAAAAGTCGACTAAGGGATTGGCCGGAGGATGGGCAGCAGCGTCTTTCGAGTACATTAACAACTCAACTGCGATCGCCAACCCGTCTGCCAAGCGTGGCGATTATGGCAAAACCCCCCAAGGAGCCACAACACACCCATATCGGTCGTTGTGGTGATCTTTGGGGGAGGCCTGTGTCCAGCAGTGGACTTCATTCGGCCGAAATGAATGGTGTCCAGATTAAGAATATAGCACCACTCCATCTCACCCCGTGGATGTCATAAAAGGCGACTAAAGCACTCGAAACCAGAGGGATGGGCAGCAGCTTATTTAGTAACTAAAATATTGTTATTACTTATTTGTTCGTAACACTCACAATAAATATCCGATAGTTAAAAGAAAATCATTTTTTTCACTATTTATTCTCCTAATGTCTATTTAGACAAAGTAGGGATTGCATTTCTCCTTAAAAAACATATATAACATAATCAGCCCAATACTGTCCCACCGCTGGGCACGGGCCTTTTCGATGAGAAAGTTTAGGCCTTAGTCCACCACGCTGGCCTAGTGCGGGTTGGCGGACTACACACCATCGCGAGCTTTTTTTTGGAGCTTTCACCGTTGTGTGCTTTTCCTCACGATGTTTTCCTTCACCTAAACGCAAGTGATAATCAAATTCTGGTGTGAGATGGGATCGAACTCAGACCCTCCCGTATGGAAGCCAAGCGTTCAACGACTAGGTTATCACTGCGCGTAAAAAAACACAGATACATAATGAATCGAGTATCTAAAATCGATACTTATTTTGTTAAGTTGTTTTGCTTTTGTGATAAACACGTTCTTTTTTGGAAATAGTCAAATATACGTTTGTCGTTTTGTGGACTTCCCAAATCGGTCTATCAAACTGATTCAATACCGATTTTAAGGTACATAAATATTGGTGTTATCGATTAATCGATCTCAGATCAGCATCCGTACGTACGTCAATGATAATTTAAATTTATTTTATAAATCGAAAATAAATGTTGATAAATTGTACATATTGGGTGTATCAAAGCCATAATATACACATTTTATTAGGACAGCGAGTTTATTGTTAAATCAAGATGTTATCTGCAGTGAAAGGGCCTGATAAAGTTATATCAACGTATTCATCAAGAAAACTTTAACAAGAGGAAACAACTTGATAGAATCAGATATACGAAGAACAAGAAAATTGAAAAAAATCTCATGGCGCAGTTTATGAAAGAGCAAAATTGGACTTCTGGGGTGGAAGGCCTGGTGACCTAAGATACAGGCTTCAGCCTAGTTTAGGCACCAGTCTCCCACAGTAAATTTGTACAATACTATACTGTTTCATGATTGTGGTGAGAAAATAAAATCTATACAAATAAATAAATAAATAATTCGCATTGACTTTCTGTTTGGTGCTGTGCGCAAATGCGAGTTGAGTTCTTTCCTCCACGGTATTGCTGTATTTTCTAACGGACTACTTTGATTACTATTATGAACCCTGTAACGGCTCCCAATGACTACCTTGGCTTTACATTGAAACCTTACCCGCCTCTTATGGCGATACTTGCTCGGCAATGCATACCATGCCTATTTTCCACGAAGTCCCAGGCAACTTTATGAAACCCGCGTTACACGATGACCTCAACTTACCACAGAGACATCTGTGTCAACTGTGAGGTGGATACACGAAGACTTAACGAACTAATCGCAACTATATTGTTTTTACCAAATATGGGTGTTTTTATTTAAAAAAATATTAAAAGTCGGACCAAGTTCGATGTGAAAAATAGTGGTCGTTTCCTATTGCCTATGATTTGTTTCGTTCATGGCTTGGCCAAAATGTCATTATCAAATGGGCATTACCCTTTGTTTAAAAACGCCCTAAAAGTGATTTTAGTTAATAAACTGACATGAATTATGTGTCATAGCTTCTAAATGTGGTCTACACCCAATATCGACATTGGTTGTATAATATTCATAAACATATTTTCCTTCATTCTCCATGTTGTAGTTCCGCGAAATCGTTCCGAATACGATTGGATCATGAATTTCTCCCGGCCGCGCACGCGCAGGCTCTCGTCAGAAAAGAAAGCGAATAGGTAACGGTACTGCGCGACTCAGCATAATTACTCGTGTTTTGTTTAACCGCGACTCTACCACCATGGTATTGCACCTACCTCACTTGACGGGCTTTGAATTTTTATACAACGTTTTTGGAATATTTTTAATGTAATACATTATATTGTTTTTTTTAATAATACCGTTACCCCGCACTAGGATTTCTCCTATGTCGTGGGTACATACATTTTGTACGTTTACGTTTACGTACGTTACGTTACAGACACAAATTCCACTCACAATACACCCAGACCCGGAACAACTACCTGCAGATCATACAAATATTTGTTCCGTGCGGGAACCGAACCCACGAACCGGTGCGTAGCAGCCGACTGTATCAGCCACTGCACCAACCGTGCCGTCTATATATTGTTTTGTTGGACGCGGGCGGAATGTAACCGCTCGTTGTGGAAATCTATGGGGGAGGCCTTTGTTCAGCAGTGGACGTCCTTTGGCTGATATGATGATGTTGATGGTGATATTCTGGTGTGTGCTCACGGACATGTAGCTATGAAAAAGTTACTAAAAGTAACCATTCTCTTTGTTATTTAGTATATAAAGCATGTGTTCCTATTTTAAAACATTGTCTATGACAGACTGACGTGTTGCTGGGCAGTTTGTTGCGCCGTTTCTTCTCCCCAGCCTTTTTTTTTAACGTGGGGAAATCCTCTTGGACTTCCTCCGCCTTGGGAAGGGCGGAAGGGCATGCCGGGCTAAACACTAGTAAGCAGTGAAGGGTTTTATTGGGTGCTGTTTGTGTGTGTTTGTTGTCGTTCAAAATTTAGTTTAGATTTGATACTGTAATAGTGGGCTATTCAATTATTTCGGTTTTTTTGACGTGACATTTGTCTGGTAGTTTTTGTTATGTCATGCTCACTCAAGCGTCCAGCTTATGGTGGCGTTGTGTGTCGGGTCGCTAAGTTTCCCTACAATATGGTTGAGCTGAGCGACGCTGATGCATGCGTCATGGTTGTGAACGAGTGCCGTCTGTTGGGATTGGTCATCTTAATGCTGTCATGACAATTGAATCAAATACTAGTAAATATTAAAATCAGGCTAGTTTTGATTCAGGCAAGTCTTGACTATTCATAAGTGGCTATAAATCGATTTACATGAATAAAAAATATCTTTTTATCTATTTTTTATCTTTATCTTTAAAAAGGACTAATTTCTTAGTCTATTTTGAATAAATGATAATTTTATTTCAGTTCATTTCTGTTTTGATGAATTTGTAAAGACACACATTTTCATAATATCGTTGTTTATTAACAGCTCTTTATGGAAAAACATAAACGTGGGTTTAGTATAAAATCACGTCATCTATGTATAGTTTCAAGGTGTATGTCCAATATGAAGTCATTGTGGGGGCAGAAGGTTAATGTGATCCAATATTAGTTATGTCACTTAATTTGATCAACTGATCACCTACAACTTCTGTGCGTTCGTACTGCTCGGGTGTCGTATATAATCTCATTTATATAGTGTTCAAAAACCGTTCAATACACGATCGACCAGTGTGCCACAAAATGCCAAGTCTAGTCGGAGTATAAAACGATAGGTCATTAATCGTGCCGAGGATTTGGGGGTTTCGGATGGGGAGCTGGGCCGAGCCACTGGCCGCCTGAAGAGTCGCAACACCGCACCGGGTCCGGACGGCATTCCGGGCCGTGCGTGGGTGTATGCGCTACAGTCTCTTGGGGACCGCTTGAGGCGGCTGTTCACCAGTTGCCTCCGTAGTGGCGTGTTCCCGTCCGGCTGGAAGGAAGCCGGATTGGTTCTCTTGAAGAAGGAAGGAAGGGCTGCAGAGTCTCCCTCTGCATACCGTCCCATTTGCCTGCTCGACGAGGCTTCGAAGCTATTCGAAAGAATAATTACCCGAAGACTCGTTGAGCACCTGTCGCGAGTTGGCCCCGACCTGGCCGAAAGTCAGTATGGCTTCCGGCAGCGGCGGTCCACCATCGACGCGATTCTTCGCGTCCGCTCGCTGTCGGAACAGGCAGTGTCCCGACGGGGTGGGGTGGCGTTGGCGGTCAGTCTAGACATCGTCAACGCCTTCAACTCCATCCCGTGGGGCGCTATTAGGGCGGCACTAGTCTATCATCGGTGTCCGCCCTACCTGCAGGGCATCATAGGGGCCTATCTGCGCGATAGGCACATTCGCTACGTGGGCAGGGACGGTAGCGTAAAGCGGAGGGAGATTACGTGCGGGGTTCCGCAGGGGTCAGTTCTCGGCCCTCTCTTATGGAACCTCGCCTACGATGCGGTCCTGCGTGTCGTTCTCCCTGCTGGCGTCAGCTTAGTCTGTTACGCTGATGACACTCTGGTGTTGGCCAGCGGGGAGTCCTTCGAGGGAACCATCCGGCTTGCGGAGCAAGCGGTGGCAATTGTCGTGGCCAAAATCCACGCCCTGGGTCTGCGGATAGCGCCTCAGAAAACCGAGGCGCTATGGTTCCACAAACTGCCGAGAAGCAGAGAACCACCCAGTTCGTGGATACGCGTTGGTGACGCGCAAATCGGGGTGGGCCGGTACATGAAATACCTGGGGCTCACCCTGGATAGTCGTTGGGGCTTCGAAGAGCACTTCCAGCGCCTCGTCCCCCGAGTCGAGAGGGTAGTGGGTGCTCTACACCGGCTGCTGCCCAATCTCGGGGGACCATGTGAGGAAGTTCGCCGTCTCTACGGAGGAGTCGTGCGGTCCGTGGTTCTATACGGGGCGCCTGTATGGTCAGCTCGACTATCAGGCGCCCAGCGCTGCAGAACCAAAATTCACGGTCTGCAGCGCAGAGTGGCTATCCGGATCGCACGAGGATACCGAACGGTGTCCTACGAGGCGGCAACTCTCCTGGCGCGTTTTCCGCCTTTTGACATCCTGGCGGAGATGGATGCGTGGGTCTACGATCAGACACGCTCCCTCCGCCAGAGCGGCGAAGGCGCGCCTTCAGGGGCGCTGGACAAGCTGCGGCGGCTAGCTCGGCGGCGCGCACTTGTAAAGTGGCGTCATCGCCTGCGGATGCAGTTTGCAACCAAGCGCGTCGTCGAGGCCGTCCTGCCGCTCTTTGGAGCCTGGCTCAAAAGGAGCGAGCGCGTCACCTACCGCCTGACGCAGGTGCTCACCGGGCACGGTTGTTTCGGCGCGTACCTGCACAGGATAGGACGCGAGGCCACGGCACAATGCCACCATTGTGATAGCGACCAGGACACCGCACAGCACACGCTCGAGGCGTGCCCTGCGTGGGCCGCTGAGCGGCGGATCCTGGTCGATCGGATCGGGCAAGATCTCTCTCTGCCAGCAGTAGTGTCGGCTATGTTGGCAGAGCACGAAAACTGGAATGCAGTGGTCTCCTTCTGTGAGAGCGTCATGCTCCAGAAGGAGACCGCAGAGCGGGATCGGGAGAGGGCCGATCCCGCACGAAGAAGAAGGAGACGGCGCCGGGGTAACAACCGCCCTGGCGCCTAATTCCGATACGCCTGAAAACCCCTGCCGTTGCTATAAGGTGGGGGACCTCTGGGTTCGCGGGTGCGTAGATTGGGGAATCTGCGTGCCCACACCAAGCGACCCAAGAGAAGACGGTAGCACGCATGTGGTCACGCGCTGCCGTGAGACGCTTTGGGGGATCCTTTACAATCCCCCTGGGGGGGTGACCGCTTTACAGTCACCCTCTCCGAGATGTGCCAATAGGCGTGGCACCAGTGGGTGGCTCTAGTGTGATCATACGAGGACCTGGAGCCTCCCTTAGGTGCCGAAGATGACCGCTCCAGTGGTTTTAGCCGGTAGGAGTCCGGCATACCCCTTCGTCCTTCCCCGGGGCGAAGGAAGTTCATGATGAATTTCCACTGGGCATCAATAAAAAAAAAAAAAAAAAGGTCATTAATCGTCGACGAGTGACATTAGCGTGTCCGTATGATCCACTTACACTAGATTATATATATATATATATATATAGCTGGGAACCGCGGTTTCACCCGCGTTTAATTTAAAAGAAATTTATATTACTTCGACATGTACACTTGACATAGAATATATATATTGGATTTCAAGGGTTTTATTTTTTTTGCGCGGTATCCTAATTATTTTTCTAAAATATAAGTAGCCCAAGTTATTCCTTATAACATCAGCTATCTGCCAGCGAAAGTCCCGTCAAAATCGGTCCAGCCGTTTCGGAGATTACCCGGTACAAACAGACAGACAGACCAAAAAATTAAAAATTGTTTTTTTGTTATATGTACCGTATATAATTTCATATGCATTCAGTAAAAAGTTGTTATTTTGACATTACAAACAGACACTTCAATTTTATTTATTTGTATAGCTATATATTAATTCTTTTTATTGGTCGCCAGTGGAAAATCTTAATGAAATTTCTTCGCCCCGGGGACGAGAGAAGGGGCACGGCGGCCTCATACCAGCTAAACCACTGGAGCGGTCATCTTCGGTACCGAAGGGAGGCTCCAGATCCTTGTAAGATCACACTAGAGCCGCCCATTGGTACCACGCCTTTAGGCACATCGCGGAGGGGATGACTGCAAAGCGGTCACCCCCTCTAGCGGAGGGCAGGCGGCTGTAAAAAAGTCGCCCCCAGGCACCTCTCGGGGAGGATTGTAAAGGATCCCCCAAGCCTCGCTGTGTACTGTGCTGCGCACACGGCGGCACCTGCATACGTGCGCTCACCAATCTGCGCATAGATATACACCTAGAAATAGTGTTCTTGTAAGCAAGAAGCAGGTTCTTTTTCAGGTATTGAGTGTGGCCTTTAAGAAGATAGCAGCACTTCATCTCCTCCCGTTTCATATAAGGTGACTAAACGACCCTAAACCAGAGGGTTGGTAATAACATCCATTTTGTGGCGCAGCAGTCATTCTATGCTTACCAATCCGCCTGCTAAGCGTGGTGATCACTGGCAAAATCCTCCCAAAATGACGACACATGGCTAGTAATCTCATCATTTCAGCTGAAAATCAGCCACTGCTGGACCGAAGCCTCCCCTAATGATTCCACAAAGACCGCTATGGGTTTGTGTAGTGCGCTCATTGGAGGGTTTGCCATCATCGCCACGGTTGTCAGACCGGGTTGGCGATCGCAGTTGAGTTATAAATGTACTCAAAGGACTGCCATCCTCTGGCTAATCCCATTGTCGCCTTTTACGACACACACGGGATGAGATGGGGTGGTGGTATTCTAGCTAGTAACATGTCGTTGTGGAAATCTATGGGTAGGTCTTTGTTCAGCAGTGGACCTCCTTTGGCTGATATGATGACGTATTGATGTCACCAATACAAATTTCACCTATATACCTACTTGTCGTTTCCAAAACTCGTACATACGTTCGTATACACGCAAACGTCACAAGGATTCCAACCAGAGATGAACTGTTTCATCATCATCATCATGATCATCATAAACTGTTCAATTCGAAATAATCCCCAGCTGATGACGAAACTGATTGCCAATTCATCGAAACTGATTTGTTGACAAACCTTCGTCTGAAATAACATTTGTTCGATGTTCGTCTCATCAATAAAACATTTTTCGGCGTGGAATATGTAATGGGTGTTGACGTCTGTGAGAATCATACGGTATTTTATATAGGTAATAGAGTATAAGATCCAGAATGTCACAGAATAATCTATACAAATAAATAAAATTGAAGTGTCTGTTTGTAATGTCAAAATAACAGCATTTTACTTAATGCATATGAAAGTATTTAGGGTACATATAACAAAAAAACAATATTTAATTTTTTTGTCTGTCTGTCTGTCTGTTTGTACCGGGTAATCTCCGAAACGGCTGGACCGATTTTGACGGAACTTTCACTGGCAGATAGCTGATGTTATAAGGAATAACTTAGGCTACTTTTATTTTAGAAAAATAATTCGGGTTCCACGCAAAAAAAATAAAACCCTTGAAATCCAATATATATATTCTATGTCAAGTGTCTACGTCGAAGTACTCTAAATTTCTTTTAAATTAAACGCGGGTAAAACTGCGGGTCCCAGCTAGTAGAGAATATTATAGTTCCGATGTTTAAAAGATAACTCGAATCTAATTATTTTAATTCTGTCTATCTTTACTTAATTATTTAGAAAACCTACTGCGATTCTATTCTATTCTAATGCATATGAAAGTATATACGGTACCTACAACAAAAAACTCTCTCTCTGTCGGTCTGTCTGTCTGTTTGTTCCCGCTAACCTCCGAAACGGCTGAACCGATTTCTACGGGACTTCCACTGGCAGATAGCTGATGTTATAAAGAATAACTTAGGCTACCATTATTTTAAAAAATAATTAGAGTTCCGCGCAAAAAAATTAAAACCCTTGAAATCCAATATACAAGGTCTTAATTTAATAGTCCACGATATTTTGCATGGCGCTATAGTGAACGATGAAG
This sequence comes from Diloba caeruleocephala, assembly GCA_947459985.1. NCBI lineage: Eukaryota > Metazoa > Arthropoda > Insecta > Lepidoptera > Noctuidae > Diloba > Diloba caeruleocephala. The sequence continues at coordinate 1,535,222 of OX381609.1, forward strand.
ATAATGTAGGTATAAAAAAAAAACTTGTAAATCTGCTGTTTAAAAAAATATTTTATTAAATCATTTATTTCATTACTTCCTAGTTCTCTTAGTTGTGATAATATTCACATGCATCTAGTAAGACAATGGCGGACGGGGCTGGTTGACTGATTTAGAGTCTGTAACGTTAAACAAAACAGACGGCGCACGGTAGCGACATCACACAAAAGAAAATAATGGATTTTTACTGTGAGTTTTTTTTGTGTTCGGTACATCATCTTAAGCATTTACTGAGGCACCATGCAAAATATCGTGGATTATTAAAATAAGACCTTATATATATACATACTCTATGTCAAGTGTCTATGCCGAAGTACTCTAAATTGTATATAAAAAATAGTCCAAATTATTTTAAATTAAACGGCGAGTAAAACGGCGGGTCCCAGCTAGTATTACATAAAAATGTAAATATTTAAAGATGGCTGATAACAAGTTTTCCTTAATACAAGACAGTCTTAACACGCGAACGGACTAAAAAAGTAATAATAATCTCCAAGTTGTTTTATACTACCCAATGACGCGGACTAGACGATCAAGTCATTCGCCTGGTGACAGGCGTCACGCCTGCCCAAAACAATTGTCATGCTACTCAGGACTAATCCTGCATGGCGCCACAGTGCTACCGTCACCTTGAGACAAGTTATCTAGTCTCGTATGCCCAAGGATTTCACTAGCTACAGTGCCCACCAAACCAGAACACAAAGTTTAAACACTCCTGCTTGGCGGTAGAATATCTGGCACTGTGATGGTACCTACCTAGGCGGACGCTGGCAATAACAGACCTTTTTTGTTGTTGTTGATCAGTGGAATTTCTTCATTAACTTCGCCCCAGGGAAGGCCGAAGGGGTATGCTGGACTCCTACCGGCTAAAACCACTGGAGCGGTCATCTTCGGCATCTAAAGGCGGCTCCAGGTCCTCGTATGATCACACTAGAGCCGCCCACTGGTGCCACGCCTATAGGCACATCTCGGAGAGGGTGACTGTAAAGCGGTCACCCCCGGGGGATTGTTAAGGATCCCTCAAAGCGTACCACGGCAGCCCGTGACCAAATGCGTGCTACCGTCTTCTCTTGGGTCGCTCGATGTGGGCACGCAGATTCCCCAATCCCGCGGGCAATAACAGACCAGGAAAGATGAAAATAGGATTACGTTAGATACGAACAAGTCTGATATCAAATACATTTAATATTCGCTTGACGAACCTTAATAGATTCTATCAAAGCAGCGCAGATCGGCCGTGCCGGGTGCATCACATGACTGTATAGCGACCAGTTTGATTGGTCTGAGGATATTGTTCCTCGACTCCGCAATTGTCTAAACTGAATTCTGTTAATAAAACTTCACGCGCTGGGTCGATGGTCGTCAGATTTATTCTATTCGCCAATTGGTAGTGATAGAATTCATTCTGGCTATTCTACGTTTCGACTCGAGCTAGCGACGGTTTGACATCAATGTGAAGCAAAAAGGGATTTGTTTAGTGGAAGTGGAATATTAGAATTCAACGTTTCTTTAAATTGCATTTACAAGTAATACAACAATCGTAGTTTCCAGAATGACTACTAATATATAGGTTTTTTAACTTTCATCTTAATATGAGCCAAAGGTCGTCCACTGCTGAACAAAGGCCTTCCTATAGATTTTACAGTTGTGTCGTAATTTTCGGGTGAATTTTCCAGTACTCACCATCCTATATACAATACCTAAATAATAAATGACAATTTTTAGAATTTTTGTCTATATGTCTATCTGAAAGTTTGTCTCGCATAGGTTCCGGAAAAGGATTCCTGTTTTTAATGAAAGTTTTAGGTTAACACAAGAATTTTAACTTAAGTTTTCGTGTATGTCGTCCATTTCGAAATCTTGCAGGGCTTAGAAGATATGCATATAAATATAATTTACGCCGTAAGCGGGCGGGTAACGGCTACACGTAAATAAAATAAAACGACAGACGGCCTTAGATTAATAGCAGATAACCCAAAGATATTTCTACTGGCCGTTCAACATAATATTACTTTCTAATTTCGGTAAAAAAGTAAAAGTAAACAAAACGGGTATAGGTACCACAAATGGCTTCATACCAAATCATGCAGAATGACATCAACATGATTTGATATGGCGATGTATCCTCATATGGCACACGATTTTCTAACTAATGACAGTACCATTCCAATTTCGGCATAATTCATCATCATCATGTAAAGTGAGAGGATATTATTGAAATTCCTTTTTGTACTTGACTTTGACAGCTCTAGTGATGTCAAAAGGAGTGTTATCGAAAAAGAAAATGGTTTTGTTCGTACAGGCGTGCAGCAACTATCAATATTTTAATTTTAAAACATTATATTACCTTTAATACACTACATCACTAGCACTTTGAAAATTGTGTCTGCCAAGGAATAATAAGTACAGTTTCCTGGACCTGACACATACCGAGTGCCAAATTTTATTGCCATCCGAGAAAGTACATCGATAAAACAACTTTAAGCGCTCCACTATTTGGATGAACATAAAATATAAAGGCGTAGTAAGTATCTACCAGAAAACCTGCTTATTTCAAAGAAACGTTTTGGAAAGTACGTTTTGGTTACGCAATTGAAATTTTCCGCTGCATCATATCCATAAATAAACAGATTGGAACTTACAATCGATCCAGACTCACTCGAGGAAAGCTCAGGATGAAAGGTATTTTAATTAGTAATACGCGAATACGGCCAGAATGATTGTTTGTAGTCATTTAAACTTGTGTTACTTATCGAAATATATACATCGGATATTTAGAACAAGAATAAAATCATTATAAGTAATTAGGGCCAAAGCACAATCGATCGATGCTGCATCGCGTTTTGGTGACTTGCTGCGTTTGAGCGTGGTACCAAAATCGCCCGTTTTAGCGATTCTATTCTTTCAATGCTGCATCGACCGATAGAGAGTTGATGCTAGGGGAAGAATAGTCGGGTTGCACGCGCTCGCACTGACTGTTTATTCCGTAGATTATTGATGACGTTTGTGTCTCGCTCTCGTTCGGACATAGAGTCGCCGCATTCAATTTCTGAAACTAACGATTAAATGTGTAGAGTTAAGGGTTCAATCGCGACATCTAGCTTCAGCTTTAAAAGCAGTGATAGCCTAGTGGTCGAACGCTTGTCTTCCATACAAGAGGGTCTGAGTTCGATCCCAGCTCACACCTCAGACTTTTCGGATTCATGTGCGGATCAGAATTTGATTATTACTTGCGTTAACAGTGAAGGAAACCTGCACACCTGAGAGGGATCCAAAATGTTTTCAATGGTGGATGAATGGCGGATTATATCGCGTATATTATAGATTTTTGTTTTTCCTGCCGATTCTAACGCTTTGCAGTCCTGCAACCCTACAACCACGATTGTTGTACAGTATTCCGTTTAAAAGTGTTTTATTATAATGATTAAAATCGTATTAGTAATGTTCACTATACACTAAAAATATGTTTGAATGAGAAAAAAGTAATTGTTACCCGCCCCTTTTTAAAGCGTTATTGTAGAGTTGGCCGTCACAGTGCAAGCGCGATTTGTGTGGGCAGCTTCAGCGTTAGGTCAAACTGATCTTTCGTAGCTTTGCCAAAAATAGGTGTATAACATTTTTGTTTTAAAAATACCAATGTTCATAATACTTTAAATGTGTCTACGTTTTAAGACGGTCTTATCGTGCTCGGGAATATTTGTAATGATCTTATATTACATAGCAAGGTATGCTGTTGATTAAAAGACAAAACGATATCGAAGTCTACCATAGCGTTTTATTGTTTCAAGCATATTAATAAGTAGGTGTTCATCGTCAAGGCCGGTAACAATTTAATAAGCTTAAAATATTCTAGAAGGCTGAAACTATAACAAGTGTAGCTGATGAAAATGAAACGGGTGCGTTGTGTTCATTGTTCTTGCGTGTCCTTGCCAAATCTCAATATTTGATAACAAATGTATTGCCGACACATTCTCGCGTTTTTTTAGAATACATTATAAATGAAATGAACGGTTTTTTTTTTGTATTAAATGGGTTCTGCCAAGTATACAGCCAGTATTGTCAAGCTTAGAAACTTATCAAAAACCTGCAGATAAAAGAAACTTTCGACTCTTTTTGTTTTAAACTGTAAAAAAGAATTTGATAACCGGTAATCGCAGCGTGAGACGACCTCCAACGAGGTGGACAGACGACCTGGTGAAGGTCGCTGGGAGACGTTGGATGAGGGCGGCATGTGACTGCTCGTTGTGGAAATCTAAGGAGGAGGCCTTTGTTCAGCAGTGGACGTCCTGTGGCTGATATGATGATGACAAACATTCCTGGACGTATATCGAATTTCAAATGGTATTTTCTTTTTATTTGGTTTGATATAGTTGTCTCTATGGCTAGTAAGATCTTCTGTTCTGCTAGAGTCTAGCAGCTAGACAATAATCACTAGATAATATTGAATCATATTTTACCCATAATTTGTATCAATCAACGTTGTAATCTTAATTATTTTAAATGAGTATCCATGCAGTTTCTCGCCGCGTCTTCTCCATAGGATCAATTAATTGGAACCGTGCAACTTAAATTCTGACGTTTCATAACTGCCAATAATTGGTTTATCTATACAAATAAATAAAATTGAAGTGTCTGTTTGTAATGTCAAAATAACAGCTTTTTACTGAATGCATGTGAAAGTATATACGGTACCTATAGCAAAAAAACCATTTTTAATTTTTTTGTCTGTCTGTCTGTCTGTCTGTCTGTTTGTTCCGGGTAATCTCCGAAACGGCTGGACAGATTTTGACGGGACTTTCACTGGCAGATAGCTGATGTTATAAGGAATAACTTAGGCTACTTTTATTTTAGAAAAATCATTAGGGTTCCGCACAAAAAATAAAAAACCCTTTAAATCCAATATATATATTCTATGTCAAGTGTCTATGTCGAAGTATTCTAAGTTTCTTTTAAATAAAACGCGGGTGAAACCGCGGGTCCCAGCTAGTTTGTAATAAAAATATTTGACATTGACTTTGAATCAAAAGGATTTAAATGAAACATTTACGATACATGTATAGATGAATCTCGCTTTTGAATTGAGGATAAATAACCTAAAAACTGGCAATTTATTAAATAACACGTCGTAGCTATATTTACTTATAGTCGGTTTGATAACAAAAATGGAAATACCGTGTTTGCAATTATGTGTCAGTAAAAGTACGCAAAAAGACGAACGAATCTATTCATCGTGATTACAATCTAAACATTACAATTTACCGCCAAGTTTGACATTTTCCATGGCCGTGTTGACGTGAAATCTTGATTAGTAAACAGCAAAATATTGATTACAATCCGCAAGAACTCACTCAAGGTACTGACTACTGTCACAGCCCGACTTTCACGGCCATTATTACGATTTGCTACGAATGTTACAATCTCGCCTGACACCGCTCGCGTCAGTATCTGACAATAATTCAATAGGTCAATTATTATCTTTAGCAGACAGTAATTTGGAACTGTAAGTATACAAACTGTATTTTCGATCGGTTCGCCAGGTTGCCAATGTAAATTATTTAGAAAGTTAGCCGACGACACGGTTGGTGCAGAGGCTGATACAGTCGGCTGCTGCGCTCCGGCTCGTGGGTTCGATTCCCGCACGGAACAAATATTTGTATGATCTGCAGGTAGTTGTTCCGGGTCTGGGTGTATTGTGTGTGGAATTCATGCCTTTAGACGCACCCACGACAAAGGAGGAATCCTAGTGTGGCGTAACGTTGCAAAATGTATTTAACACCACAAATATTCGTCGCATGCCGCTTATTTTGTTCATTTGTTTCGGAATCCATGAAGTATTAACGATAATAAAGATTTGAAGTATAAATCATATCAGCCATAGGACGTCCATTGCTGAATAAAGGCCTCCCCCACAGATTTCCACAAAATCCGGTTACTGTGTTGTAATTTTTGGGAGGGATTTGCCCGTACTCACCACGCAGTTGGCAGGCGGGTTGCTAAGCGCAGAATGGCTACTGTTCAACAGAATGGACGCTGCTGCCCATCCCGGAGGGAAGGCGACTGTAAAAAGGTCGCCCCCCCCAGGCACTTCTCGGGGAGGATTGTAAAGGATCTCCCCAAGCCTCGCTGTGCGCTATGTTGCGCACTCGGCGGCACGTGACCACGTGCGCGCCACCGTCTTCCCGGGGGTCGCTCGGTGTGAGCACGCAGACTCCCCAATCTGCGCACCCGCGACCCCCGAGACACGTATATAACTATCACGGACTAATATTATTAGTCGTCAATAACATAATTAACGCGTAGTCATTAAAACGAATCGTAGCTTTCACAATAATGATAGCTGTGGGAATAGTAGCGTTTGTGTCGACTCAACCATGAGTTTTATCGACGGTGGGTATTCACAGCAGCAATTTTCCATAAGTGTTTTGATGACTCAACTCGTTACCGTGAACATTAGCAGTTGAGAGTTCCTTGTCAACACATTGTTTGACATAACTGCTATTTAATTTAAACGATCAGCCATTTTCTTTTCAATACATACAGCCATTTGCAGATTATGCAAATTTTTATTCATCATATCAGCCACAGCTGAACAAAGGCCTCCCCCTTAGATCTCCACAACGAGCGGTCACATGCCGCTCTCATCCAACGACTCCCAGCGACCAGGTCGTCTGTCCACCTCGTTGGAGGTCGTCCCACGCTGCGTTTTCCGGTGCGCGGTCTCCGTTCGAGAACCTTTTTGCCCCAACGGCCATCAGTTCTACGAGCAATGTGCCCTGCCCATTGCCACTTCAATTTACTAATCGTTGCAGCTATGTCGATAGCTTTAGTTCTTCTACGGATCTCCTCATTTCTGATTCGATCTCGTAGAGAAATACCAAGCATAGCTCTCTCCATAGCTCGCTGAGTGACCTTGAGCTTTCATCTGAGGCCCATTGTGAGTGACCACGTCTCCGTTCCATATGTCATCACTGGTCATCAAATTTTTCTTAGCTGTCTATAATTAGCCATTAGCTGGAAACAAAAAAACATGTCCTATACCAGTATTTAATGATGAAGAACGAAAAATGCTGTTGTGCTTACTGAACATAAATGTTTCGTGTTAGACTTGATTTTCTTTTGAAAACAATCCGTTTTGGTCGACACATTATATGAAGTGTGTACCAAAGCGTTTGAATACGTGTACAGAATAAATTGTCTAAAGGTTATCAAGATTTGCATGAATCGGTCGAGAGGCATTGATCAGTGGCGCTGAATTTAGAAAACACGAGCGAGGTCGCTGTCTTATCAAAATATAGGAAGTAATGACGCAGACGAAGTAACAACAAAACTGGTAAACGAACACGTGACGTTATAATGCCGGAAAATATATTAGTGTTTGCCAGGCTTTAGGGAATCGCTCCAGTGTGATCTTAAGAGGACCTGGAGCCCCCCTTCGGTGCCGAAGATGACCGCTCCAGTGGTTTTAGCCGGTAGGAGTCCCCCCCTTCACCCCTTCACCCTTCCCCGGGGCGAAGGAAGTTCCATGTTGAATTTCCACTGGACACCAATAAAAACAAATAAAAAAAAGGCTTTACGGAATCAACGATAATTATAGTATTTTGAGAATTCTTGGTACTTTATGTGGTCTGCTCAGGCTGCATATACTGAAACAAAAAAAAGTTGCACTCCGGGAGCGCCGACAGAAGTGAACATTTTATAGCAATAAATGTTCTTTTATTTATTTATCTAGACGCGTTCGCGGTCTGCTATATGTACATGCTTATATGCACGCACTATAGCCGCGTCTCGTAACGGTGTCGCGAGTCCAGAGATTTAATCTCATCTAAAAATATGCGTACCGCGCTAAAAGAAGTTTTCACTTCGAAAATTCGTTGAAGAAATGACTTCCGCAAGGAACCGGCATTGGCCCCGCTGGAAGCCATATACAGAAATAACATGTTTCGCGATACGTCAGTAATGACAATGTTTAAGGTCAATACTTTACTTATAGTAAAATAAGGTTTCCCCGAGTGATCTTTTGTAATTTGTAATAAATGGCAACGATATGATACTTGCAAAAAATATAAAATAGGGCTGTTATCGACGTGGTTTTAAGGAGGCGGAGTTGTAGGTCTCATAATTACCTCTACGCAGTCGAAAGTGAATCAGAGTCGGAGTTGAAGGTCTCATAATGGCTTCCGCGGAGTCCGAAGTGAATCGTAGTCGTAGCCGGAGAACAGTCTCGGGGAAATGGCGTTTCCCTATTTTACATCTCTCTGCAATGGAATTGCCCCCGTGCTCTATTCATATACTCCGACTGACATGGTGGCGTTTCTGTATAATCACTTCAGAACTTCGATGTAACGATAGTCAGTAAAATATAAAAATATAAAGATTGCATTGTTTGTAAAAGTTACACTATTTACCTTTTAATGTGCAACCTATGCTTTATATGGTATAGCGGGACAAACAAGCGTGCGATTTGCCTAAGCGATTACCGCGGCCCATAAAATAAACATCCGCAACTCCAGAGGAGTCACAGTTGTGTTGCCGACCTTTGGGCTGACATATACTTTTTCCTTGAGAGCCCGCATGTTGTGTGTTTGCACATGTACATATGGGATTCCGGTATTCGTCACTCGCCGTACGAAACGCAGCCAATGTAGCTAATTCTCGCCGGTATTCTGTAACGGCGCGGTATGTACTTCCCATGTCGACCCAGCCCATTTACGAGCTCTAATCAACTAATGAGTACAGCTACGCTCTTCTGCGCAAAGAACCTTTTTCCCCAAATGTGAAAAATATTTTTGATGTTCCGTTTCAGCCTAAAATCTTCCACTGCTGAACAGAAGGCTCCCCCAAAGATTGCCACAACGACCGGTATGGGATCGTGTTGTGTGCTCATTGGGGGGTTTTTGCCATAATCGCCACGCTTGGCAGACTTGGGTTGGTGATCGCAGTTGAGTTATAAATGTACTCGAAGGATGCTGCTGCCCATCCTCCGGCTAATCCCATAGTCGCCTTTTACGACACCCACGGGATGAAAAGGGGTGGTGGTATTCTAAGCCACACTAAAATGCCATTACAGTATATAACAATTTTAATGAATCTCACAAGAAACTAAAGTTTATTTCCAACCAGAAACGACCACCAATTAGCGCATACACGCGTTACCAAAATCAGCAATTTCCACAAATTTAAATGACATCGTTTCGGAAGACTACGTGTTTTGCAATTACGTGAGATTACCGACAGGTTGCTAAGGCCAATAGTGAACGCTTCGACCTTCACATTGCCTGTACTGACCAGATCCGTGTCGTCACAACGCTATGGCTTTCGCAGATTTAAAAGCTAGTGGACTCTGAGATTATACCTCGTCACTTCGTCAACAATGCCGCAATGCCTCAAGTCTTTAACCAGTGTGTGTTACCAGTGGTGACATATGACACAGAGACGTCGTCACTCACAATGGGCCTCATAAGAAAGCTCAAGATCACTCAGCGAGCTATGGGGAGAGCTATGCTTGGTATTTGGTGCAGTGGCATACAGTCGACTGTTGCGCTCCGGGTCGTGGGTTCGATTCCCGCACGGAACAAATTATTGTATGATCTACAGGTAGTTGTTCCGGGCTGGGTGTATTGTATGTGGAATTTATGTCTGTAAACGCACCCACGACACAGGAGAAATCCCAGAGTGGGGCAAAGTTAAAAAAAAAAAAAAAAAAAAAACATTCTCTACCACATCGGAGACACGCAAGATTGTCGGCATCTGCTGAAAGGATTAGTAAACTGAAGTGGCAATGGGCGGGGCACATTGTTCGTAGAACTGATGGCCGTTGGGGTAAAAAGGTTCTCGAGTGGAGACCGCGCACCGGAAAACGCAGCGTGGGACCACCTCCAACGAGGTGGACAGACGACCTGGTGGTCGCTGGGAGTCGTTGGATGCGGACGGCATGTGACCGCTCGTTGTGGAAATCTAAGGGGGAGGCCTTTGTTCAGCAGTGGACGTCCTTGGGCTGCTATGATGACATCAACACAGCTACGTCTTGCTCTAAAAATCTTTATTAGAAAACGACCTATCGGCCCAGCACGTTTAGGAGGTTACATAAATTGTAACAAGGTTGTGTAAACAAATAATGATGAGACTGACTATCGTTTAGAAACAAAATCGACTGATAAATATTTATTTATGTGTTTCAATCTAAACGTATTACAATTTGAGGGCCTTGTGGCAATTCGACACGGAACTTCCTCCGCCTCGGGGAAGGGCGAAGGGGACTCCTACCGGCTAAAACCACTGGAGTGTTGGAAGGGGGCTCCAGGTCCTCGTAAGATCACACTAGAGCCGCCCATTGGTGCACGCCTTTAGGCACATCACGGAGGGGATGACTGTAAAGCGGCCACCCCCTCTAGACAATCTGAGGGCCTAGCAAGAATATTTTGACGCACCGTAATAGTAACGTTAATGTTAGTCAATTTGGAATCTAATATCAACTATCCCATAGCATTTTCGATTAAATTTATACAACAAACAATTCGTATTGTATACTAGCTGGGACCCGCGGTTTCACCCGCGTTTAATTTAAAAGAAATTTAGAGTACTTCGACATAGACACTTGACATAGAATAAATATATTAGATTTCAAGGGTTTCTTTTTACGTGGAACCCTAATTATTTTTCTAAAATAAAAGTAGCCTAGTGAAAGTCCCGTCAAAATCGGTCCAGCCGTTTCGGAGATTACCCGGAACAAACAGACAGACAGACAAAAATGTTTAAAATGCATTTTATGTTATATGTTCCGTATATATATGTATATACTTTCATATGCATTTTTTTAAAAGTAGTTATTTTGACATTACAAACAGACACTTCAATTTTATTTATTTGTATAGATAGGTATGAACAAAATCTGTCTGAGTGTGAGTTCACAAGTGAAACTTTGTATTTTGGTTGATTTGTAAGAGAATGAGATGAATACACTATGGAGGTGGTATGAATAGAGACAGAGATAGAGAGAGAGCGATTGATCGACAATAGGGAATAGGGAAACTATAAAGAAACGTGTTTTACCTTATTCTCTCACAGCCTAAACCGTATAAATACATTTATAGTTAATCTATACCACGCAACAAGTCCACAATGTCCCAAAACAAGTTTCACTTCAATATGTGCGAATAATATTATAATAATATTCCGTGTGGTGTCCGTATTAAGAATATAGCACCACTCCATCTCCTCCCGTGGATGTCGTAAAAGGCGAGTAAGGGTATCTAAACTAGAGGGATGGGCAGCAGCGTCCCTTCTGTGAAACGGTAGCCATACTGCGCTCACCAACCCGCCTGCCAAGCGTGGTGAGTATTGGCAAATACCCCTAAAATGATGACACAGTTGTGAAAATCTATGGGGGAGGCCTTTGTTCAGCAGTGGACGTATAAATGGCCGATATGAATGAATGAATGTGCGAATCAAGTATTTTCAGTTCTAAATTGAATCACAATTTTTTAAACGTTGCCCCACATTGTCTTTTCTCTTGTGTCGTGGGTGCGTTTACACACATGAATTCTACATACCCGGAACAACTACCTGCACATCATACAAATATTTGTTCCGTGCGGAATTCGAAGCCACGACCCTGAGCGCAGCAGCCGTCTGTATCAACCACTGCACCAACCGTGCCGTCGTCATAAACATTAGGATTACGGTACTATACGTCAATATATTCGTTCTAGTACTTACTAGTGTTTTGTAATATCTGTGGTGCTAGGCCCTCAGTTCGCTTATGTGAACGTAGCTAGTATGTAAATGTGCCTCGGTTTTACCAATACAGATACAATACACATTTTTACTTCTTCATTTTGCAAACCAAGGAAATTAATTCGTTATTCCTTTTGTGTTCGTGGCTTTTATTGTATTACAGCGATCGTTTGAACTTTGCATATTTTATTAATAGTTTCTATACGTTCATATTTATTGTTTCACTTGTTGTCTTAACAAATAGAAATACAATCATGATGCAGATTCTTAATAATAACTTTCTAGAACAAACAATGTGAAGAATCGTGAGCGTTATAATGTATTGATAGTTCTGCAGTGAGTAGAGAGCGGAGATGTCTCAACAAAGAACCGGTCAAGTGCGAGTTGATCTCGCGTGGAGAGGGTTCCGAAATTGCTTAATATGTTGTCTATTGTTGAATTCGGTCTTGTACCTGTACTTATACCAAGAACAAACTTAACATCGTAGTTGATAAACATGTTTTCCCATACATTACGTAAACGTAAGTTTGTACGCACAATACTGAAAGATTTACCATGTCATTTTAAGACCATAGACTTCCTATAGGTTTTCCTGTCATCTATAGATAGTGCTATTATCAATATTTTTTCCAAAATTTGAGGCTCAGTAGTTTCGGAGATAAGTGGGGGCATGGTCAAGTTTCGTCAATTTTCTTAAACCTGTATATTTTGAAATTATAAAATAAATACATTTGAAGCCAATTTACAACAAGTCCTTCCATTTCATATGTTACACGGTACAGTTTGCAAAACTTTATCCTTTAATTTTCTATATGACCCCCCAAAAGTGAACCCCATATTCAAAATTCATTTATTTACGTTACACGCACGTGTTTGGGTCGCAGAAATCCATACGTGTACCAAATTCCTACTTAATCGGTCCAGTAGATTCGGAGCAAATTGGCTGTGACAGACGGATAGGCAGACAGACACGAGTGATACTATAAGTGTTTCGGCCGTTTTTTCCTTAGGACGTTCAACATTTCGGCTGAATGAAGTCCATTGCTGGACACAGGCCTCCCCCAAAGACCACTACAACGACCGATATGGGTGTGTTGTGGGCTCATCGGGGGGTTTTGGCATAATCGCCACGCTGGGCAGACGGGTTGGCGATCGCAGTTGCGTTATTAATGTACTCGAAGGACGCTGCTACCCATCCCCCAACTAACCCCTTAGTCGACTTTTACGACACCCATGGGAGGAGATGGGGTGGCGGTATTCTGAGCCGGCACCACACGGCCGTTCGGAACCCTAAAAAGATAAATTGCACGCCCTACGAGCAGTTGAAGCACGCCAACCCGTCATGTCAATGTTATTGAGCTGTTATACAAGCCATTTTTATTGTCTTTATTGAAGAATATTCCTCTATAAATAAGGTTTTATCTTAAGTTCTTTATTCTAGTATTTGTGCAGCCTTTATCAAATGTTGGGTAGGATTTCGTGCACTAATCATGTTTAAATAATTGAGATAAGAGTCTGACAGAGTTAGACTGTCTCTTTCTTTTTTACATGATAATTCCAAAAGGCTGTTTTAAAAAAGACCTTTGCCTCTTTTGGCTTTTTATAAATATACGTATAGATGTATAATTTCTTTTTTGAAACGTTGCCCCACACTAGGATTTTATTGTGGCATTTTACAGGCATGAATCTCACATACACAAATATTTGTTCTGTGCGGGAATCGAACCCACGACACGTGGCGCAGAAAGCTAATCGCTTAGCTACTGTGCCAACCGTGCTGTCAATGTTAGTTTGGTAAAATTGCGTTACCTATATATTTTGTTGTTTTAAGTTAGCAGGCGATATTCTGAATACAAGCCCATACATCGAGCTGAGAGATCTTTATTTTGTTTAAATTCCAAATCAACTAGGATATGTTCCTTGTGTTTCTGTTTATTATTAAATGTTGGTACTACTTGTAACGGCAGCGTCTGCGACCTAATTTGATTAATAAATACACAATATTTAATATTTTTTTATTTATGCACATAGTTATTACCTTTTTTTTATTTTTTATTGATGTCCAGTGGCAATTCTACATGAACTTCCTTCACCTCGGGGAAGAGCGAAGGGGGAAGGACTCCTACCGGCTAAAACCACTGGAGCGGTCATCTTAGGCACCGAAGAGGGGCTCCAGGTCCTCGTTAGATCACACTAGAGCCCCCCCAGTGATGCCACGCCTTAAGCACATCTCGGAGGGGATGAATGTAAAGCGGTCACCCCCTCTAGCGGAGGGAAGGCGACTGTAAAAAGGTCTGCCCCCAGGCACCTCTCGGGGAGGATTGTAAAGGGTCCCCCCCAAGCCTGGCTGTGCGCTGTGCACGTGCCGGTGCTCGGTGTGAGCACACAGACTCCCCAATCTGCGCGCCCGACATAATTATTACCTAATAGAATTTTAAATAATTATTTTATTGTGGTACCGGAATAAGTGTCTACGTCACGAAGGTTGTCACTAAAAAACACAGCGTTGTTGTCGTTGGATCTGTTCCAACGTCACAGCATTAAACTGAGTGACAGCCCTTTTCCACACGTAGTGACGCACAATCACAATGTATGCTTTTTTATTTTATTTTTACCCGTTTTTTATGCGTTTACAGTTAATACTCCTTTTACTAAGGTTGTTTTTTCTTTTTCTTTTATATATTTTATTTTAATTGTGTTTCGTGGTTTGTGCGAAAATAAATAGCTTTTCTTTTCTGTTAATTAAATTGAAAATGTAAATTTACAATCTTTTCTTGATAATTATTCAACTTTATCAGATATTCTTTTAAATCATAAATGCGTAAAGGAAATAATTTATAGCCAGCAAGCGTTTCATAATACCCCGTTGGCCTCTCTTGGTTTTGTTTTTCCGTTAACGAAGTATTGTAGCGCCTGTACAAACATGTGTAATTTTCATGCGATGATTCATGAACGTATGTATGTTTTAGTAGTTCACAAATTCGTTTGACGTCTTACATCATAGATCGATAAGACAATATTATCTGGTAAACACTGATTTTATAACTTCCGTCACAATACACGGCACGCTTGTGTAAACGAAATTGTTGCTATCAACGCTAGCTAACGCAATTTTTTATATTTTTTTAGACCTTGCCCCACACTTGGATTTCTCCTGTGTCGTGGGTGCGTTTACAGACATGAATTCCACATACAATACACCCAGACTCGGAACAACTACCTGCAGATCATACAAATATTTGTTCCGTGCGGGAATCGAACCCACGACCCGGAGCGCAGTAGTCGACTGTATCAGCCACTGCACCAACCGTGCCGTCAAAATGTTGTTTGATTTATTGTTTTTATATAAACAGTGCGTTGCACTTTTATTTATAATAATATCGCTGACATTGTTTTAGTTGCATTATAATTATCACGTTGAAACAAAACAGTACACGTCAGTCTCTTGTGTCTGTAAATAATGTCAATGTTACAGGCCTAGTCAGGTGCTTCAATAAGCATACCCGGTCAAAATAGTAATTAATGACCATGTATATAAATGTGCTGGCTCAGAATGCCACCACCCCATTTCATCCCGTGGGTGTCGTAAAAGTCGACTAAGGGATTAGCTGGAGGATGGGCAGCAGCATCCTTCGAGTACATTAACAACTCAACTGCGATCGCCAACCCGTCTGCCAAGCGTGGCGATTGTGGCCAAACCCCTCAATGAGCCCACAACACATCCATATCGGTCGTTGTGGTGATCTTTGGGGGAGGCCTGTGTCCAGCAGTGGACTTCATTCGGCCGAAATGATGATATAAACGAGTGTGTACGTAATTTCCGTTTGTGAATTGATCACTTGTGGTAGTATTGTGAACACGATTTATTTAATGATGGGTGTCATCATACGATCGAAAGGACGTCCATTGCTGAACAAATACCCCCCACAGACTTCCATAGTTGTGTACTCATTTTGGGGGAATTTACCAGTACTTACTATGCTTGGCAGACGGGTTGGTGAGCGCAGAATGGCTGCTCTGGTTTAGTTAATTAAATCTCTTAATAGCCTTTTACGACATCCATAGGAGGAGATGGAGTGTTTTTCTTTTACACGGAATGCTGGGCATAAATTTTCTGCAATACGTATCCATAGATATTGTCTAAGTTGTTTGATTAGTCCTCGGTGACAAATACATCTACAATTTTTTTTTCTTTTTTTAAAATTTTCCATCCATCTATCATCCACCAGTAAATATTCTGCCTATTACTGTCCCAGTGTAGGGCGCGGGCCTCTTCTCGTGATGAGAAAGGTTAGGCCATAGGTTAATCACCATCCATCAGTGATGCACCATAAAAATAATTGTATTACGATATTTTGCTGCCCGTAAGCGAGAATCAAGTTTAATTCCACGAATTCAATCAACTTTAATACCTCATAACCTGATTTACACAAACAATCGACCGTTGTTAAAATCGCTAGTACCTACTTAATTGTTCAAGCAAAATCAAAACTCCGACGCCCCGTCATCAGCTTACGATAAGTCTCGTCCGGTCACTGGAGGCGCGCTGCAACCAATTATAGTTACGAATTCACGATTCATTGATTTTATATAAAAGCTGGCGTCCTTAACTTAAAACGGAAGATTTGCAAGACCTTGGTCTGCGATCAAATGCTATGTAGTTATATTCCACCCACAGAAATAGGAAATAAGAAGTGGTACGGGGGTGTAACCGCGCCACCGCGACATGCACAATCCGGGCCATTCGGAAAAAATGGCCGATTATTATACATCAATTGAGATTCGATCGCCTAAGTGCAACTTTGTTAAAGTGTCGTGTTGTTCGGGGATAACATGCAAATACCGAAATAAGCGAAAATAATAACTTTATCAATGAAGGAATCATATACAATATGCAAGTGAAAGAATTTTCTTGTATTTGTCTATAAAAATAATAAATTAAAAATTATTGTTTTCTTTATTATGTTGCATTTGGATTGATGAAGCAGAACGACGATATTATTTTTGTACAAAATACAATGCTTCTTATCTACTACTTTTAACTAGCAATCGGTGAATAACAAACGCAGTGAATAGAACAGCGAATGGTACTGCGTGGTACGGCCACCGTGTGCAGGTCGTACGCTCGGTATGATTGGCTACCTACAAAGTCGTGGGTGTGTTTTAGTATGAGAAGCCAATTATAATATTTTGTTTATTCAGTTTATTGGATGAGAACTTGTAACTGTGTGAATTAGTGTGTTTTTATGAACAATGGGTAGGGAAAACTGGATCTCTAGGCTCGCATATATTTTGAACTACATAGCATATCTCCTTTCTTCCAATATCTTTGATTCCACCAATACCAAAACGTTTTTTATTGGTCTCCAGTGGAAATTAATCGTGAACTTCCTTCGCCCCGGGGAAGGGCGAAGGGGCATGCCGGACTCCTACCGGCTAAAACCACTGGAGCGGTCCAGGTCCAGGAAACCAGGTCCTCGTAAGATCTCACCAGAGCCGCCCACGATGCCTCGCACGGTATATATATATCTCGATAGGCACTTCTCGGAGGATGAGATGACTTTAAAGGACGCCCCCCAGGCACTTCTCGAGGAGGACTGTAAAGGATCCCCCCTAGCCTCGCTGTGCGCTGTGCTGCTCACACGGTGGCACACATATCTCTATCACACCATGGGATCCAGACGGTTTCTATGCAGTAATGAATTGCATTCACTATAATATGTATATGAAACATAATATTTCGTTTTGTTGGTTAAATAAACATAGAACTCAGTTAATAGTCTCATTGTGTCAATGACACAGATTCCTAGGCGTCATTCGTTCAGGCGAGCCACGACGCTGCACTTTATCACACAGTATGTATTGTTTTAAAACGTTCTTTCAGAGAACTGACTGCATTGGCGCTTTTGATTTATAACCGTGTGGTGCCGGCTCAGAATGCCACCACCCCATCTCCTCCCATGGGTGTCGTAAAAGTCGACTAAGGGATTAGCCGGAGGATGGGCAGCAGCGTCCTTCGAGTACATTAACAACTCCAACTGCGATCGCCAACCCGTCTGCCAAGCGTGGCGATTATGGCAAAACCCCCCAATGAGCCCACAACACATCCATATCGGTCGTTGTGGACATCTTTGGGGGAGGCCTGTGTCCAGCAGTGGACTTCATTCGGCCGAAATGATTTATCACTGTAGATTAACAAACAAATATTAATTTGCATGTTATCATAGGCGCTCATAGCCAGTTGCACTCACTGATCGGTAAACGATTGGCGAGGTTAAGCAACGCTTGGCGCGGTCAGTCTCTGGATGGGTGACCGCATAGTGGTATTTCAACTGAGCGGCTCCGTGCTTCGGAGGGCACGTTAAATCGTCGGTCCCGGTTGTTGTCATTAGACAGCAGTCGTTAAGCCAAGTCGGAGGCCTTTGCGCGGCTTGAACAGCTCTGACACAAGGGTGGCCACTAACCATTCGAAATATATATAATGTTATCATAATTTTAGTATTTAGAAGTATTGGCAAGAGGGAGCTTAAATACTAGGAAGCGGTGAAGGGTGGGCTTATGGGGTGCTGTCTTTTGTTGACGTTCGAAAACTAATTTCTTATATTTAGAATAAATGATCTTCGTCTTAGTTTCAGCCGAATAAAGTCCACAGGACACAAGCCTCCCCCAAAAACTGCCAGAACGACCGGTATGGGTTTGTGTTGCATGCTTATTTTGTTGCCATAATCGCCGCGCTTGGCACACGGGTTGGCAATCGCAGCCGTACTACAGATGTACTCGAAGGACGCTGCTGCCCATCCTCCGGCTAATCCCATAGTTGCCTTTTACGACACCCACGGCATGCGATGGGGTGGTGGTATTCGCAGCACCTCACGGCAAAATGATCATTACAAATGATCATCATCATATCAGCCAAAGGACATACACTGCTGAACAAAGGTCTCCTCCTTAGATTTCCAGAACGAGCGGTTACATGTCGCCCTCGCCCAACGACTCCCAGCGACCTTCACCAGGTCGTCTGTCCACCTCGTTGGAGGTCGTCCCACGCTGCGTTTTCCAGTGCGCGGTCTCCACTCGAGAACCTTTTTGCCCCAACGGCCATCACAAATGATCATTTCAAAAGAGCTATTGGGATATTTTGCGAGTTGCGTTATACACGCAAAAGTGTTCGCGAATGATGGCCACGCTGCCACGTCTGTTTCGTCACTCAGTTTAGTTTTGGTCCACGACATTTGAGACGGGTTGTATTTAGTATTGTTTTGGCTGTTACTCATACCTAGCGGGTCACGCCGGTATTAGGCACACTTTCCAATGTTACTTCATTGTTTTTTTTTGTCATAATAAACATTTTCGTTGTGATTTATTACTACGCTGCTATATGCGGAGTTAGTAATACAAATGGTTAACACCTGTCTTTGAATTTATTGATTTATTGGATAGTATTATCCGTGTGGTGTCCGGATTAAGAATATAGCACCATTCTATCTCCTCCCGTGGATGTCGTAAAAGGCGACTAAGGAAATCTAAAACAGAGGGATGGGCAGCAGCGTCCCTTCTGTGAAACTGTAGCCATACTGCGCTCACCAACCCGCCTGCCAAGCGCGGTGAGTATTGGCAAATACCCCCCCACAATGATGACACTTGTGAAACTCTATGGGGGAGGCCTTTGTTCAGCAGTAGACGTATAAATGGCCGATATTATTAAGTGAAAATTTTGTTTTATTTCTATGAGAATATTCTTAATAAAACTAGTCTAGTGCACACGTCTAGTACAAAAATAAAACGAATGTTCACGTATACAATAACAATATAATACGCTCTATTGAGTGAATTATAAATTATCCCATTGAGCGTTGACGATTATGTAAAGTAATCAAATTATCCGGTGTGAACATTTTGAAATTCTGTGGGCGCAGTACTAATACAGAATAAATAATAATAAATTGTCGGCACGGTTGGCTCAGTGGCTAAGGGATTGGCTTTCTGTGCTCCTTTTCGCGGATTCAATCCCCGCACGGAACAAATATTTGTATGATCTACAGACAGTTGTTTCGGGTCGGGGTGTTTGTGTGTGTGACATGTATGGCTGTAAACTGTACCCACAACACAGGAGAAATGCTAGAGTGAGGCAAAGACTGTCAAATATAAAAAAAAGATTATATAACTAATTTTTTTGCTAAGGTTTATTGAATTATTGCCTACAATAGTATTCATTGAATAAGTTTACGCGAGACCGGCAGCGGTAATAAAACTGAAACTCGAAGTTTTTATTTCATATAGGCCCTAATAGGCACTTCAGATACGTCAACAGTTGAAGTGCAAGGTTCGGAAAAGTTGATCTTATGGAGCCGTGTGGCACCACCCCATCTCCTCCCATGGGTGTCGTAAAAGTCGACTAAGGGATTAGCCGGATGATGGGCAGCAGCGTCCTTCGAGTACATTAACAACTAAACTGCGATCGCCAACCCGCCTGCCAAGCGTGGCGATTATGACAAAACCTCCCAATGAGCCCACAACACATCCATGTCGGTGGTTCTGGTGATCTTTGGGGGAGGCCTGTGTCCAGCAGTGGACTTCATTCGGCCGAAATGATGAAAAAAATGATCTTATGGAGAAGAGCCGGCAAGAGACTGCATAGACACTTTAAAAAAAGTGATAGTACCTACAATTTGACACGTTATGTGGAAATCTCATTGTTATACGAACAAACATACTAACGTAGAGACTGTATCGTAGAGAAAACAATATTACGAGTAGTAATAATATCTAAAATCCATTCAAAACGTAGAAAGTAAACCGGAAGCAATACCGTTCTGCAATCGCCATCTGTTGATTTGCCGCACGAATTTTTCGAACAACTACAATATTGTTCGCTAGCTCATAGCGATAACATTGACGATGTTGAAAATTATTGTGGTTTTTTGTCACGCTTTGTCAAATACCTTTTTTTATCTTATTGGTCATCATCATCATCATATCAGCCACAGGACGTCCACTGCTGAACAAAGGCCTCCCCCTTAGATTTCCACAACGAGCGGTCACATGCCGCTCTCATCCAACGACTCCCAGCGACCTTCACCAGATCGTCTGTCCACCTCGTTGGAGGTCGTCCCACGCTGCGTTTTCCGGTGCGCGGTCTCCATTCGAGAACCTTTGTGCCCCAACGGCCATCAGTTCTACGAGCAATGTGCCCTGCCCATTGCCACTTCAGTTTACTAATCCTTTCAGCTATGTCGACAACTTTAGTTCTTCTACGGATCTCCTCATTTCTGATTCGATCTCGTAGAGAAATACCAAGCATAGTGTTGAAGTGCTTATACAGAAACGCCACCATGTCGGTCCGAGTACATGAACAGAGCACGGGGGCAATTCCATTGCAGAGAGGTGTGAGACAGGGGGACGTCATTTCCCCGAAACTGTTCACCGCTGCAATGGAGGATGCCTTCAAGCTACTGGAGTGGAAAGGATTCGGCATTAACATCAATGGCGAGTATATCACTCACCTTCGATTTGCCGATGACATCGTAGTCATGGCAGAATCGCTGCAAGAGCTCAGCACAATGCTCGATGATCTCAACAGAGTTTCCCAACAGGTGGGCCTTAAAATGAACATGGGCAAGATAAAAGTCATGTCAAATGTCCATGTCGTGCCCACCCCAATATCCGTTGGGAGCTCTGTTCTCGAAGTTGTTGACGAGTATGTCTACCTAGGACAAACTGTCCAGTTAGGTAGGTCCAACTTCGAGAAAGAGGTCAATCGTCGAATCCGACTCGGCTGGGCAGCGTTCGGGAAACTTCGCAACGTCTTTTCGTCAACAATACCGCAATGCCTCAAGACGCAAGTCTTTAACCAGTGTGTGTTACCAGTGATGACATATGGAACAGAGACGTGGTCACTCACAATGGGCCTCATAAGAAAGCTCAAGGTCACTCAGCGAGCTATGGAGAGAGCTATGCTTGGTATTTCTCTTATTGGTGCCCAGTGGAAATTCCACATGAACTTCCTCCGCCCCGGGGAAGGACGAAGGGGCATACCGGACTCCTACCGGCAAAACCACTGGGGTGGTCATCTTCGACACCTAAGGGGGTTCCAGGTCCTCGTATCATCTCCTTCTACGAAAGCGTCATGCTCCAGAAGGAGACTGCAGAGCGGGATCGGCCGATCCCGCACGGAGAAGGACGAGACGGCGCCGGGGCAACAACCGTCCCGGCACCCAAGTTTAACACGCCTGAGCCCCCTGCCGTCACTACATGGTGGGGGGCCTCGGGGGTGCGGGCGTGCAGATTGGGGAGTCTGCGTGCTCAGACCGAGTGATCCCCGGGAAGACGGTGGCGCGCACGTGGTCACGTGCCGCCGTGTGCGCAGCACAGCGCAAAGCGAGGCTTGGGGGGATCCTTTATAATCCTTCCCGAGACTTTTTACAGTCGCCTTCCCTCCGCTAGAGGGGGTGACCGCTTTACTGTTATCCCCTCCGTGATGTGCCTAGAGGCGTGGCACCAATAGGCGGCTCTAGTGTGATCTTACGCGGACCTGGAGCCCACCTTCGGTGCTGAATATGACCGCTCCAGTGGTTTCAGCCGTTAGGAGTCCGGCATATCCCTTCGCCCTTCCTTCCTCATTCTTCTTTCTTTCCTTCCGTAATGATCATACTAGAGCCGCCGACTGGTACCACGCTTATAGGCACATGTCGCAGACTGTAAAGCGGTTCCCACAGTCAGTACTTATCACGCGTGGTATGTGGGTTGGTGAGCGCAGTTCTGCTACAATTCCACAGAAGGGACGCGTATGCCCATCCCTCGGATTTTGAGTCCTTTGTCCGCCTTTTACGACGTGCGTGTTAGGAGATGGAGTATATTCTGGATCCGGACACCACATGGACTTGAATCCGTGTAATGATTTCACTTAAATTATAGTCTCTTTTTAAAAAGCTATTTCGAAACTTCCGTACGTTTGTCACCTCAGGTGTCGTGTAAGCTACCTTGCTGCATCTTCAACTACGCATGTACTTGAATGACGTACTGGAACGTAATCGCGCCACTACAAGATTAGCGATATCGACTGATAAGTGTTGTTGCATAACAAATTATCAACAGCTGCAATAGGAAGCCGATTCCATTTATAATTTTATTCACGACTAGCTGGGACCCACGGTTTCACCCGCCGTTTAATTTAGAAGAAGTGGATTATTTTCAAATAATTTAGGGTACATCGACATAGACACTTAGAATATATATATTGGATTTGAAGGTTTTTTTTTGCGTGGAAACCTAATTAGTTTTCTAAAATATAAGTAGCCTAAGTTATTCCTTGTAACATCAGCTATCTGCCAGTGAAATTCCCGTAGAAATCGGTCCAGCCGTTTCGGAGATAAGCGGGAACAAACAGACAGACCGACAAACAGTAAGACAAAAAAATTAAAAATTGTATTTTTGTTGTAGGTTAATTGTAGATACCGTATATACTTTCATATGCATTTAGTAAAAAGCTGTTATTTTGACATTACGAACAGACACTTCAATTTTATTTATCTGTATAGATGTAATCGTCACATCATCGTACTTCGCGATATTGATGGAGCAAGTCTTGCATTGCATAAGAAATTCACATGGTACAGTTAATGTGAAATAACTTATTCACACGACGTGGCTTACGTGAGAATGTGTAACGGTGATTGCCGTGTGGTGCCGAGAATACCACCACCCCATCTCATCCCGTGGGTATCATAAAAGTTGACTATGGGATTAGCCGGAGGCCCATCCTCCGGCAAATCCCATCGCAGCGTCCTTCGAGTACGTTTATAATTCAAGCGTGGCGATTATAGCAAAACCCCCCCAAGAGAAGCACATAACATAAACCATACCGGATGTTGCAACAATATTTGGGGAGGCTTCTGTCCAGCAGTGGACGTTATTCGGGTGACATGATAAAACATTTTTCACGATAGGTATTTCTCCTGTGTCGCGGGTGCGTTTACAGACAAATTCCATTCACAAACATGCAAGTAACTGTGTTTTATCTATACAAATAAATAAAATTGAAGTGTCTGTTTGTAATGTCAAAATAACAGCTTTTTACTAAATGCATATGGAAGTATATACGGTAGCTGTGACAAAAAAACAATTTTTATTTTTTTGTCTGTATGTCTGTTTGTTCCGGGTAATCTCGGAAACGGCTGCACCGATTTTGACGGGACTTTCACTGGCAGATAGCTGATGTTATAAGGAATAACTTAGGCTACTTTAATTTTAGATTAGGATTCCGCGCAAAAAAACCATTGATTTCTAATATATATAGTCTATCTCGAAGTACTCTAAATTTCTTTTAAATTAAACGTGGGTGTAACCGCGGGTCCCAGCTAGTTTGAAATAAAAACAATTGACTTTGCATCCAAATAACAGGCGTCAGCGTAGTCAGTAATGGGCCGAATGAGAGGAATGAGTATACCTACGATTTAAACGTAGAGCAAGGGCATATCGGCATTTTATTGCGTCCGCTGTTTAAAACGCGAAGGCGTGATTCAAATATAGTATTTCAGCAACGTCAAACCCATGCACAAAAACGTAAAATACATTGTGTAAATTCATTACTGTACCTTGAGTCCATGACGCAAAGTGTGCACCAAACCTCTTAAGCTGTTCATAAAACATTATTGATTGTTTCTATTTCTGTCTGGCAGATCGGCGGAGCGGTACGTAAAAGTGAAATGGCGAGAGGTGCGCGTCGGGGATCTAGTTCACCTCTCCAACAACGAGCCCGTGCCGGCTGACATGGTGCTTCTACACTCCTCTAACCCCCTCGGAGTCTGCTACTTAGATACTTGCAATCTAGACGGCGAGACTAATCTCAAACAGAGGATAGTTGCGCCCGGATTTAAGGAGAAGGTGATAATTATTTGATGTTGCCCCTAACCCCACCGCTGAGTGAGGACCTTGCTCTCGATTTGCGCATTTATCGATCCTGGGATAATAATTTACCATTTATTCATGGGGTCGAAGCAATTTGTTTGTTTGTTAGCGCAGTGGCTTAGCGATTAACTTCGGCACTATGGGCCACGGGTTCGATTCCCGAAAGAAACAAATATTTGTCGGTCTGAAAACTGTACCTACCCACAATACGGGAGAAAAGAGTCAAAAGAAGATCTCCTAGTTTCTGCACACAAGTTGTAGGTATCTGCTAACTAGCAGCCTGTCATTACAAGATAATGCGAAAAAAGAAATTTTTGGTTGGTTGGTTGGTCCGCATTAACCATGGTTGGAGTATACTTGGCCCCGCCCGGCTTCAAAAATAAAGTGTATTTTTTAAGTTTTTAAGCCGGTATTTTTTTTTGTTAAAGTTTTATGTTTTAAAATTTTGCATTGTGCACTTCAAGATACACCTACTTACGAATAGATTTTAACAGTATATCATCATGGCATGGGACGGAAACGTCTGCGGTGACAACATACTATGAGAAATACTGCTTAACTCAAAACAAAACAGTCCAATTGTGGTCGGAAAGTGCCAAGATCCAAAAAGTGCGCTCGGTCGAATTCAGAACGAGGACAAAGCCATTTAATTTCAACAGCCATTGTCATGCGTCTTCTTAATTCGCCCGCAATTTTTAACGTGTCACTGGAACGAAAGTTTTATAATTGGGCGCGCATCATAACGCTGTATTTAGTTTTCGTTTACGATGCGTGCAACGTAAAGCACCGAAAAAGCAGAGCGTGGGAACACTTTCTCCAATAGTTGTTATAGCACAATTGATGTTCCACAGATCTGCGCTTCGCGACCCACTCTGCCAATTCGTTTGTTTTTGTAACCAATGTAGATTGCAGATATATTTTGTTTTATTTTTACAGCAAGCCGAATTCAGTCCAATAAAATTCAGAAGTACCGTGGAAGTTGAGCGACCTTCTACCAAAATATATCGATTTACGGGCTGTATATCACACCCTGACGGGACTCGAGTGCCGCTAAACTCCGAGAACCTTCTGTTGAGGGATTGTTCGATTAAAAACACAGACTACGTCGAAGGCATCGTTGTGTACGCTGGACACGAAACCAAAGCGATGCTCAACAACGGTGGACCAAGATACAAGTGTTCGGCTTTAGAGAAAAGAATGAACACAGATGTGATATGGTGTGTCTTAGTGTTACTTTTTCTTTGTTGCGCCGGCGCAGTCGGCTGCAAGATCTGGTTGGACCAATACTATGTTACCTCATACCATTTCATTCCATTCATTACGAACGTGACCAAACCAGCTTTCGAGGGCCTTCTCATATTCTGGACTTATATTATTGCGTTGCAAGTCATGATACCGGTGTCGCTGTACGTCACCATAGAGATGACTAAGCTGCTGCAGGTGTACCACATACACCAAGACGTCAAGATGTACGACCCCGAGACAAACACGCGGACGGAATGTCGGGCGTTAAATATTACTGAGGAGCTGGGGCAAATTAGTTACTTGTTCAGCGACAAGACGGGGACCTTGACGGAGAATAAGATGGTGTTTAGACGATGTGCGATCAACGGCGTGGACTACGACCACCCGCCGGGCCCGGACGCTGTCCCGGCGCCTGATCTGCCGCCGATCGTGACTCCTATTACGAACGTCTCGCCAAATACACGGATGCTTCAACACCTACTCGACAGCAATGACGCCCAACATACCCAAAAGGTGATTTTTTTTACTTTCTTATCACATGTATATAAGGTCCTAATTTATTAATGGAAAATATTTTACTACTAGCGGAAGATTTACTGACTCTGTATTATTTTATAAAATGAAGGTTCATCATTTCGTCCGAATGAAGTCCACTGCTGGACTCAGGCCTCCCTGAAAGATCACCACAACGACCGATATCGGTGTGTTGTGTGCTCATCGAGGTGTTTTGCCATAATCGCCACGCTTGGCAGGCGGGTTGGCGATCGCAGTTGAGTTGTTAATGTATTCGAAGGACGCTGCTGCCCATCCTCCGGCTAATCCCTTAGTCGCCTTTTACGACACCCACGGGATGAGATGGGTTGGTGTTATTCGTAGCCGGCACCACACGGCAATGAAGGTTAATGTTATGTTTTTTTGTTGCTAAAACGCATCATTGCAACCTATAGATTTACCTCCTAAAATATTTTCCATTATTAAAGTAAGACCCGACCCTATATGTACATTCACTTTCATCGTCATCATAGTCGTCTTTTTGGGGGAATTTGCCAAGGCGGGTTTAGGCGGGTTGGTGAGCGTAGTATGCCTGCCGTTCCACAGAGGGGACTGTGCTGCCCATCCCTCTGGTGTAGAGTCCCATAGTCGCCTTTTGGACATCTACGGGGGGAGTGGTGCTATATTCTGTCAGGTATATGGCGTCGGGAGAAGTTATTTTGTGGGGAAACATTTAAAAAACAACAATTAAGTTTGCACTTTCGGCGCGCATGCCTAGTAGCAAGCAGCCTTAGCTATCCGGGCGAGATGATTTTCAGCGCTCTTTATTTATTATTATTAGCTAGCATTATGTATTGTGGGGCGCCGCATTGGCACGCAGGCTCTCTCTTAGCTCGCCTCCCCCCCTTAAGCCGACACTGCGCATGCCACTGTTCAGTCAAGTTCAGAGAAAAATCTTTAATATTTCAGGTTCGCGAATTCCTCCTAATCCTGGCCGTATGTAATACTGTTGTGGTTAGTCAGCCGCATGTCGATAAGTTGCAAATGAGCGGATCTAATTCCGGCGACCAAATGTCGGCGGGGAAGCCGTCGCGATCCAACGGCACTCTGCGGTCCAACGACAAGTAAGTTACTAGGCAATATACATTGAGATATTTTTTTGCGGCTAGGAAGTCTTTTGGGCCAGATTATACTGGGTGAATATACCAACAGTTTTAGGAAATAAACCAATAAAAACATATTTCTATACAATCTGATCGGCCGGCTGATCTGTACCGAGTGACCCCGGGAAGACGGCGGTGCGCACGTGGTCACGTGTTGCCGTGTGCGCAGCACAGCGCACAGCGAGGTTTGGGGGGATCATTTACAATCCTCCCCGAGAAGTGCATGGCGGTGCGGGCCTTTTTACAGTCGCCTCCCCTCTAGAGGGGGTGACCTATTTACAGCCATCCCCTCCGAGATGTGCCTAAAGGTGTGGCATCATGGGAGGCTCTTAGCGGATCAATAAAAAAAATGGTCCTGCCCGTATGTTTTTCTAGTCACCTAGATATTGAAGGGTTAAAGCGATAGCCAATTGCCTTTTTTTGCAATCACCGCACCCCTATAAGATCTCGGCTGCCACTCTTTAATCGTCGACAGACTGCCCCAAGTCCAGCGTCGCGAAAAGATTGACTTAGCTATCCCGTCTAGTGGGGGGATGCGGGGTATCACTATCTAAAAGAGCTCACACATACCGTAATAGCCCTGTAGTATCGGTGTTGAGATAGTAAATTAAACTGAGCAAGGACCTTACACTCTCTAATAAAGATAAAAATTCGCCAGATAAAGATATGTCAGTCGTTTTGCGCTGTTGTGGTCAGAATTCATTAATCAGATACTTGTCAATGAGTCACTTAAATACATTTATCTAAACGCGACAATCGAGTATGCTAGACAGGTTCACAAAGGATTTTTGAAGTGAAACTTAACTAACGGTGATAGTAAAAGAAAGTAAGAAAGAAAAGTATTTAGTGGCACAAACGATTACAATGGCAAATAAAAATACGATGATTGAATAGAAGTGCTAAAGGGCCATCAGCTCAGCATGGTGTCAGGTGGCAGTACAAGGTACCACTATCTGAAGCTGATTTTCAGCTGCAACCCACGAACAAAATTCAAGGTCATATTTACGGGTAAAACAGAGAAACTTTGTTTTTTGAAATCGGCTAAAAAGGAATCATGTATACGATGTCATATTTTTCTTTTTTACGCCCTAAAAGTTCCTACTTCAAATATAGAATAAACCTTCGCAAGTTTAAACATACAGCTCATTTATGGTTGAAAACGAAAAACGTAATCCTACACAGACTTTATCATAGTCAACCTACATGCTACAATAGTTCTTCTTGTCCATAGATACGCTCGCCTCGCAGAGTCCCGTTCCACCACTCCGTCGCCGCCACCGTCCACGGGATCTCCTCTGAGGTTAAGACTCCCAAAGCTAACGTTTGGCAGCCGGGATGACACCAGCATACCAAGCACTTCGGCTGAACCAGAGCCAACGGTAAGTAAGAGAGAAAGAAGAAAAAGAAAAATACAACGTCTATGTAACTAAAAGGTTTATCTACACAGATATAAAACTATAGTACGGAAGCATAATTTTAGAAGGCAGTAATACTGACTATCGAACGCTGTTTTTCAGCTGTAACCTAGATTGTACACAGGGCTACACATCAAGCTATACAAAACCAGTATAAAATGATCTCGGATTGTATAGGCTTTCGGTATGATGAGAGATCAGGGTAAACTGGTATTCAATAGCGTGATGTGTAGTCGTGTGTACCATCATATTAGCTAGGCGATAATAACTGAACACGGGCTTTAGGTAGTTAACCGTCGCGACATGCTTGACGAATGGATTGGTGGTAGCACAAGACCGTCTCACGAATCAATCTATATATATAGGGTCTTACTTTGTTAATGGAAAATATTTTAAGGCTAGGCGCTATGAATGGTATAGAATTCCTTTTAAATATCAAATATCGGTTTTACTGATGATAAATAAGGTAATATTTAAACTCGACTAGCGAAACATTTACTGACTCTGTACTATTTTCTAAAATAAAAGTTGATGTTATGTTTTTTTTTGCTACAACGCATCGTTGTAAGCTACTTGATTTACCTCCTAAAATATTTTCCATTAATAAAGTAAGACTCTATATATAAAAAATTAATATTCGTTTGTTCAAAATCTCATATCTCCTAAATTTCTTTACCGATTGTGTTGAAATTTTTACACGTCGCTGTATTGATATACGCGCATGTTTTTATTAAATCAGGAAACTCATAATCTATCTATCTATATAATTATATAAAAATTTAATGTTCGTTTGTTCAAAATCGCTAATCTTAATTATGTCCATTTAGCCACAGCAACGCGTGGCAGGGTAAAGCCAGCCTTATTATAAATGAATAAATCTAACACAAAACAAGCGAACAATTAAAAAAGAAATGCGATACTGTGAGTAGCTGATAATAACTACCTACTCATCTTTTTCGCAATTTTGCCTACGTGCTCGGTTGGCGCAGTGGCTGATACAGTCGGCTGCTGCGCTCCGGGTCGTGGGTTCGATTCCCACATGGAACAAATATTTGTATGATCTGCAGGTAGTTGTTCCGGGTCTGGGTGTATTGTGTGTGGAATTTGTGTCTAGTTTGACATTGTATAAAAAGTATCAAACTTATTGTCATGTAGTTCACTGGCAGTTACGAATGCTCTAAATTGAATCTGTCTTTTGATGTACGGGTGCACTCAGAATCCTATTTTGGTCTATTCTTGTAATTAATGTAAAGAGGAACGTCTTCATCGCTAGAGACACTTGACTTCGTACTCGACGGCTATAAAAGCATGATCGAATATAGTTTAATTTGGGTAGCGTCGTGTACGGAAACTTGATAGAGTAGCATATCAGTCGTGTAGTTTGTGAACATCTCAGTGGAAAAGTTCAATCTACTTTCAGTATGATCTATCTAGTCTAATTTCAACCAATGTTTCGACGTTTATTTACGGACAAGAATACCAATTTGATTACAAATTTCAGTTCAGAATACCGTTTTAGCTTGAATCATCTTTCGATCTCATAAATAACATTTGCGACACGGCACGGTTGGTGCAGTGGCTGATACAGTCGGCTGCTGCGCTCCGGATCGTGGGTTCGATTCCCGCACGGAACAAATATTTGTATGATCTGCTGGTAGTTGTTCCGGGTCTGGGTGTGTTGTATGTGGAATTCATGTCTGTAAACGCACCCACAACACCGGAGAAATCCTAGTGTGAAAAAGAAGATAGAAGTTTATTTTTTAAAGGAGACATTTATGATATTGAGACTAGATCGGAACAAATTTTGAACTCCATAATCAATTATTAATGAGAATCGGCCCTCATGGGGTCAATTCTCGTTATTAATTGACATTATAACTGAAAATTAAGCGACTGAGATTAAATTATGATGTGAAAAGAATTGGTATTCTGCTCCTCTTCAATTTCAGTCAGCTTTCAGTGTGATCTCAATCTTGTCTCATGTCAAGTTTTGACGTTCATTTAAGGACTAGAATACCAATTTTATTATCTGTGTCAGTTCAGAATATTAGCAGAATCATATTTGGGCTTCGATAAACTTTCAATCCATTTTCGATCTCATCACAATGATTCACGTTTGACGTTGTTTGTTAGTTTAGTATAATACCATATGTGACATTTACGACATTAAGACCAGATCGGATATATATTTTGAAGATTTTTTAATACGAGAATTGGGCCTCCGGTCCGCTCTTTCCGGAAACCGCGGCCACAATATTTCAAACTTCGTAAAAACATGAATAACTTACTTGTGCTTTCTAGTGGGCATCACACATTACTTTTGAAGCAGGTGTCCATTTTTCGCGTTATTCAATAGCAGATTTAGAACACAACTAGCTGAGATCGCGGTTTCACCCGCGTTTAATTTAAAAGAAATGTAGAGTACTTCGACGTAGACACTTCACATAGAATATATATATTGGATTACAAGGGTTTTATTTTTTTGAGCGGAACCCTAATTATTTTTCTTGAATAAAAGTAGCCTAAGTTATTCCTTATAACATCAGCTATCTGCCAGTGAAAGTCCCGTCAAAATCGGTCCAGCCGTTTCGGAGATTACCCAGAACAAACAGACAGACAGACAAAAAATTTAAAAATTGTTTTTTTGTTATATGTACCGTATATACTTTCATATGCATAGTAAAAAGCTGTTATTTTGACATTAAAAACAGACTCTTCAATTTTATTTATTTGTATAGATGTTACCTTGTTTCGTGATTCATACTCAGTTAATTAAGTCGTTAACCACAACACATTTGCAGTTTCTGTTTATGAAATTAATTAGGCGCGCTTTGTTTAATACTGCTATAAGGATAAAATAAAAGAGTATTAATACAAAATATATTAAACGCTTGTTAAAACTATTTTAGTTAAAAATATATGGAACGGAAAACGTGGGTCGACCTCCAACGAGGTGGACTGACGACCTGGTTAGATGAGGGCGGCATGTAACCACTCGTTGTGGAAATCTTAAGGGGGAGGCCTTTGTTCAGCAGTGGACGTCCTGTGGCTGATATGGTTTCTAAATCAAACGTCGCATTAAAAGATAAGGATATTTTAACTAAATTAAGTTTGCACAACGTTTTACCATTTTTGTAATAAGGCTGTTTATAAAATTCGGAATTTCTAAACTTGAGCATCAGCAAATAGAAAAATTTAACTAGATTGAACCTACCGAAGTACTCTCTGTTCCTTTCGAAGCACCGTCGCATGCGATGCAACCATTGACTGAGCGTTGTCGTGATGGAGGAGGATCCTGCTTCTTGGGCGCTGCTGTCGAATTTTCCAAGACAACCAGTAACCAATGACTAACATACCAATCTTCAGTAACAGTCCATTCATCCTCTAGCGCAATTGCTGCGAAATGCACTTTTAAATTGCCGCCAATTTGTAAAAACAAATGACATATGAATTCAATGTACATCTATCCACAGCTTCCCAAAAAGTTCTTTATTCGAAATTTAAATTAATTTGTAATTGGCAACATTTCTTAATGGCCAATTCTAAAAACACGTTGGTGTTTCAGTGCGACCCTCGTAGGTGTATCTTTTTTTATCACCCGGTGGAAATACATCATTGGAGCGGTCATCTTCCGAAGGGCTACAGGAACTCGCCTAGGAACGCACTAGAGCCATCCATTGGTGCCTCGCGTTTAGGCACATCTAGTAGAGGATGACTGTAAAGCGGTTATGCCCTCTAACTCCACTAACGGAGGGGAGCCGTCGTAAGAATCAGTATCGGTATTTGTAGCAGTACCTGAGGGTCAATTCTCGTAATTAATTTACACTATGACTGAACTGAGATTAAATTATGAATTGACCGAAAAAATGGTATTCTGCTACTCTTAAATTTCAGTCGGATTTCAGTATAATCTCGATCTAGTCTCATTTCGATCTCAATTTTGACGGTTATTTAATGACAATTTAGTATATGTGACAGTTCGAAATGTTAACAGAATACCGTTTTGCCTTTGATCAACTTTCGATCCATCTTCGATGTCATCACAGTGTGAGTTCACGTTTGACGTTGTTTGTTAGTTTAGGAGAATATCATTTGTGACATTTATGACACTGAGACTAGATCGGAACTATATTTTGAACATTTTTAAATTACGAGAATTGGCCTTCTGGTCATGAATCATTATGGAAGGGAAATACAAAAACGCAGCTAAATCAAAAAGAAAATACAGAAATTTAAAGCTAAATACAATGTTGAATATGTTCATACGCTCACCAATCAGGTTACGTAAAGTATGAAGAAATGAATAATATGTAAATGGTACATTTATTGTGGTGATGGTATATTTATTTCTTCATACTTTTGATCTGAAAGCTCGATATAACATCTAATCATAATTCACGTTAAGAATGCACTCTATATTATTTTTTCCTTACCAGCTGGCTCGCTACGAGGCGGAGAGTCCAGACGAGTTGGCTCTCGCAGAGGCAGCTCTCGCATACGGCTACGAGCTCCGCAACCGCACCCCTGAAGAGGTGGAGCTAGGCATCCGCGGCGAGCTCACCAAAATGAGGGTACTGAGGGTTCAGCAGTTCGACGCCAACCGGAAGTGTATGTCGGTGGCGATGAGGACCCCTACTGGGCAGGTAAGGGTGGCAAGACGTGTACTTTACTTCTCAGCTTGACGTTTGGAAGTTCTCAAGGTCGCGCGATAAGTAATATCATGTGTCATTGTGGATATCTGACTTGTTTACGCAATTTATTTTGGTGAAATCGAGAAATTAGGTGACGTTTTAACCAACATTGTGGTATAAAATACGAGGTACGCCAGGGAAAACCTACAAATTATTGAGTCAATGTACCCCAAGTATCTAAGCTGATGAATCATGCTAGCCATTCTAGTTATAAGAACTTATAATTTAAACACTTTAAATTACAATTGAAAATGCAGCAATTTGTGAATGTGTATTGAGCTATTCCATCCCGAACAAAAATCTTGTCTTGAGCTCTGCCAAAACTGAGGAAAAAAATATTGTAGGCAGCGCCACGACGGCTCCTTTAATTTATGATATTTCAGTGTCATTATCATCATATCAGCCAAAGGAAGTACATTGCTAAACAAGGGCGTTCCCGGGGATTTACACAATTGTGTCGTCATTTTGAGGGGAATTTGTTCATACTAAAACACGCTTGGCAGGCGGGTTGGTGAGCGCAGTATGGCGAAGAAGAGAATGCTGCCATCACCGGTTTAGAGGGGGCAGATTTGTGTGACTGGGTTTGAGCCGTTGGATTTGACTTGGTGGGAGATAGTGGAGCGTACATACAAGAAAAATGATTTTATAGAATTTTGTAAATAATTCATAGTAAGGGCGTTTCTGCACTTACTCCAATCCTGTAAATTTTTTTACACCAAGAATTACCAGAGATGTTAATCTATTTTAAAGTTTTCAATATGCGCTCATAGCCAATTTATTTTACTGATAGGAAAGCTATCGGTAAGGTTAAGCAACGCTTGGCGTGGTCAGTCTATGCATGGGTAACCGCATAGTGGTATTTGATCTGAGCGTTGGCTTCGGAGGGCACGTAGAATCGTCGGTCCCGGTTGTTGTCATACGTTAAATCAAGTCTACGTTAAACTTTTGGGCGACTTGAACAACTGAGCTTCGCCTTTTACGACATCCACGGGAGGAGACGGAGTGGTGCTATATTTTTGATCCGGATACCACACGGAATTAATAATTAATGTTTTAATGTACTAAAATTCGTATGATACCAATGATATTGTACCATACATATGTTACGTCCATATTAAATGGCGCGCAAAACTCAGTCTCGCTGTATGTAGGTATAAAGCTATAAAACTGCATACCTATGCTGTAAGAAAGAAGATACAAAAACTACGAGAGTAAAAGAGATAGCTATCTAAAATAACAACACGTTTACTCGATGTCTTTGTAGCACCTGTGATAGAATATATGTGTTGTCTCTTTTCTTTGCTGACATTTGTTCGAAAATATAATTCTATAGATAATTTGAATAGTATTTTTATTAAAATATTTTATATAGTTTGTTATTCACGTGTGGTAAGAAATCCCTTGTTCTTTATTTATTTTTGTTTGATGGTTTGTGCATTTTCTATACGCACGACGGCATTGTTATTACTTAATTAATAAAACGATACAGATTGTGACAGTGTGTGCTCGCTGTCCGGTCTTGGGCGAACTGATTGCGAGGTGCTACAATTGGGGGAGCTTTCGTTCTTACTTTTGGCGCGCATGTAACATATCTACTTCTTTTAATATATAATATCATTGTATGAGACTAAATATAGTCTCATGTTTGAGCGCATACATAACAAATTCACTAGTAGATGAGATGTGTAACTCAGGAGTGATTAACTCAAAAGATTCATATCCGGCGCAAGGAGTGATTATATCCGTATAACTCTTGTACCCAAACTATATCTGTTATATCTGTGGCATTAACATTCGTTTAGGATCGGATTCATTGCGGAGATATATGCATTAGAAAGAAACAATGACGTCTGCTCTGAGTGCAACGAAAAGAGAGAGAATGAATAGCCCGCGCAATCCGTGAATGCGTAGTGAGGCAAAATAAATCTTTCATCTATTGTTATTAGGCGCAATTTCGAAGTGAATGTTTTTGATTAAATTCGTAAACGGTTTTGTTTTAGTTCCATTGTGTTTAATTACGGTCTGCACAGAAATAATTGATTCACTAATAGTTTAAACTATTTAATTCTTGGATTTTTGTAACTGGTTGATGATTTAATACTTTGAGGTTGACGGGCCTGTCAAGTATGAGGGGAAATCAGGAGAGTATTTAAATTTTATTCCCTAAATGTGTATTTTATTTTCAACATTATGTAAAACAAGAAATAGTAAGAGAAACTGACGAAAAATTAGGTCGACTAGTCACTCCCTCTCTTTTAGATACTAAATCAAAACTGATCAATAAATGAATCTGAAGGCCAATTCTCGTAATTTAATAATGTTCAAAATATAGTTCCGATCTAGTCTCAGTGTCATAAATGTCACAAATGGTATTCTCCTAAACTAACAAACAACTTCAAACGTGAACACACACTGTGATGGGATCGAAGATGGATCGAAAGTTGATCAAAGGCAAAACGGTATTCTGCTAACATTTCGAACTGTCACATATACTAAATTGTCATTAAATAAACGTCAAAATTGAGATCGAAATGAGATTAGATCGAGCTTATACTGAAATCTGACTGAACTTTAAGAGTAGCAGAATACCATTTTTTCGGTCAGTTCATAATTTAATCTCAGTTCGGTCAAGTTTCAGGCATAGTGTAAATTAATTACGGGAATTGGCCCTCTGACCTTTAATTTATCATATCAACTCAAATCACTCTTCGTTTCTTGTCGTCGATACTTGGCAATATTCCCTACGACCGCTCATTGCAGTGGTATTAGAAGGTCCATAACAAGCAGTAGACCTTATTATAAAGTTAAATGTAAAAAGAAACTATATTTTCATCAGGTGGTACTATACGTAAAAGGCGCCGACACTACAGTCCTGGGTGCGCTGACGCCGATGCGCGCCGGCTCGGCCGAGTCGGCCGCCTACGAAAGAACCCGCTCCTTACTATCAGAGTACTCACGCGCAGGTCTCCGGACGCTGGTCATGGCCAAGCGGACGATGCAGCCGGCGCTGTGGGAGGAGTGGCTCGCTGGCCACAACCGGGCACTGGAACTGGGAGAAGGTAGCATTTCATGTTATTTCCATTTATGTTTTAACCATTCGTTTGATTTTCTGAGCTGTATATAAAACGCCTGGCATACGTTGTCATAATGTCAATTTATTTTTAAGGACATTAACGGCCGGTGTATTAGGTTTCTGCATGAAGCCTTTAACAATAATTGGTTTAAAAAATAGGCTCTAAAAAGTAGACAGGCAAGCTTAAATTCTTTTTCTTCTTATAAAATGCTAACCGGTTATTGTGGTGATGTTTGAGGGAGCCCTATGTCGAGCAGTGGACGTCTTACGAAATGATCATGAAGATATAGTTTATCGATTTCATAAACTGCATGATATAAGTCTACTACGTACGCCTGAGTAAGTTCGACATAGATAGCTCCTATCTGCGGTACAAAGGAGCAGGTATAGCCTGACCAATACTGTTGTGCCGCGGCTTAGGTATGCGAGCAGTGAGGTGGGGAGGCTGAGCAGCCGCTCAATTTTGTTATTCCTATAGTTTGTGCTCTTTTTTCTCACTTCCCACTTTCCCGCGCATGCCTAAGGTGCGGTACAGCGGTATTGGTCAGGCTATAGTATAAACTATTCACCATATCAGCCGAACAAAACCCACAGCGGGACACAAGCGTCCCCCAAAGATCACCACAACGACCGGTCTGGGTGCGTTGTGTGCTCACTGGGAGGTTTGCCATAATCGCTATGCTTGGCGCCGGGTTGGCGATCGCAGTTGAGTTGAGCTCGGTGGCCTCACCGCGCATGCGACGTGTGTGCAGGGCGCGAGCGGCGCGTGCGCGAGTCGCTGGCGCGCCTGGAGAGCGCGCTGGCGCTGCTGGGCGCGTCGGGCGTGGAGGACCGCCTGCAGGAGGACGTGCCGCGCACTTGGCGGGCGGGTTGGCGATCGCAGTTGAGTTGAGCTCGGTGGCCTCACCGCGCATGCGACGTGTGTGCAGGGCGCGAGCGGCGCGTGCGCGAGTCGCTGGCGCGCCTGGAGAGCGCGCTGGCGCTGCTGGGCGCGTCGGGCGTGGAGGACCGCCTGCAGGAGGACGTGCCGCGCACTTGGCGGGCGGGTTGGCGATCGCAGTTGAGTTGAGCTCGGTGGCCTCACCGCGCATGCGACGTGTGTGCAGGGCGCGAGCGGCGCGTGCGCGAGTCGCTGGCGCGCCTGGAGAGCGCGCTGGCGCTGCTGGGCGCGTCGGGCGTGGAGGACCGCCTGCAGGAGGACGTGCCGCGCACTTGGCGGGCGGGTTGGCGATCGCAGTTGAGTTGAGCTCGGTGGCCTCACCGCGCATGCGACGTGTGTGCAGGGCGCGAGCGGCGCGTGCGCGAGTCGCTGGCGCGCCTGGAGAGCGCGCTGGCGCTGCTGGGCGCGTCGGGCGTGGAGGACCGCCTGCAGGAGGACGTGCCGCGCACTTGGCGGGCGGGTTGGCGATCGCAGTTGAGTTGAGCTCGGTGGCCTCACCGCGCATGCGACGTGTGTGCAGGGCGCGAGCGGCGCGTGCGCGAGTCGCTGGCGCGCCTGGAGAGCGCGCTGGCGCTGCTGGGCGCGTCGGGCGTGGAGGACCGCCTGCAGGAGGACGTGCCGCGCACTTGGCGGGTGGGTTGGCGATCGCAGTTGAGTTGAGCTCGGTGGCCTCACCGCGCATGCGACGTGTGTGCAGGGCGCGAGCGGCGCGTGCGCGAGTCGCTGGCGCGCCTGGAGAGCGCGCTGGCGCTGCTGGGCGCGTCGGGCGTGGAGGACCGCCTGCAGGAGGACGTGCCGCGCACTTGGCGGGCGGGTTGGCGATCGCAGTTGAGTTGAGCTCGGTGGCCTCACCGCGCATGCGACGTGTGTGCAGGGCGCGAGCGGCGCGTGCGCGAGTCGCTGGCGCGCCTGGAGAGCGCGCTGGCGCTGCTGGGCGCGTCGGGCGTGGAGGACCGCCTGCAGGAGGACGTGCCGCGCACTTGGCGGGCGGGTTGGCGATCGCAGTTGAGTTGAGCTCGGTGGCCTCACCGCGCATGCGACGTGTGTGCAGGGCGCGAGCGGCGCGTGCGCGAGTCGCTGGCGCGCCTGGAGAGCGCGCTGGCGCTGCTGGGCGCGTCGGGCGTGGAGGACCGCCTGCAGGAGGACGTGCCGCGCACTTGGCGGGCGGGTTGGCGATCGCAGTTGAGTTGAGCTCGGTGGCCTCACCGCGCATGCGACGTGTGTGCAGGGCGCGAGCGGCGCGTGCGCGAGTCGCTGGCGCGCCTGGAGAGCGCGCTGGCGCTGCTGGGCGCGTCGGGCGTGGAGGACCGCCTGCAGGAGGACGTGCCGCGCACTTGGCGGGCGGGTTGGCGATCGCAGTTGAGTTGAGCTCGGTGGCCTCACCGCGCATGCGACGTGTGTGCAGGGCGCGAGCGGCGCGTGCGCGAGTCGCTGGCGCGCCTGGAGAGCGCGCTGGCGCTGCTGGGCGCGTCGGGCGTGGAGGACCGCCTGCAGGAGGACGTGCCGCGCACTTGGCGGGCGGGTTGGCGATCGCAGTTGAGTTGAGCTCGGTGGCCTCACCGCGCATGCGACGTGTGTGCAGGGCGCGAGCGGCGCGTGCGCGAGTCGCTGGCGCGCCTGGAGAGCGCGCTGGCGCTGCTGGGCGCGTCGGGCGTGGAGGACCGCCTGCAGGAGGACGTGCCGCGCACTTGGCGGGCGGGTTGGCGATCGCAGTTGAGTTGAGCTCGGTGGCCTCACCGCGCATGCGACGTGTGTGCAGGGCGCGAGCGGCGCGTGCGCGAGTCGCTGGCGCGCCTGGAGAGCGCGCTGGCGCTGCTGGGCGCGTCGGGCGTGGAGGACCGCCTGCAGGAGGACGTGCCGCGCACTTGGCGGGCGGGTTGGCGATCGCAGTTGAGTTGAGCTCGGTGGCCTCACCGCGCATGCGACGTGTGTGCAGGGCGCGAGCGGCGCGTGCGCGAGTCGCTGGCGCGCCTGGAGAGCGCGCTGGCGCTGCTGGGCGCGTCGGGCGTGGAGGACCGCCTGCAGGAGGACGTGCCGCGCACTTGGCGGGCGGGTTGGCGATCGCAGTTGAGTTGAGCTCGGTGGCCTCACCGCGCATGCGACGTGTGTGCAGGGCGCGAGCGGCGCGTGCGCGAGTCGCTGGCGCGCCTGGAGAGCGCGCTGGCGCTGCTGGGCGCGTCGGGCGTGGAGGACCGCCTGCAGGAGGACGTGCCGCGCACTTGGCGGGCGGGTTGGCGATCGCAGTTGAGTTGAGCTCGGTGGCCTCACCGCGCATGCGACGTGTGTGCAGGGCGCGAGCGGCGCGTGCGCGAGTCGCTGGCGCGCCTGGAGAGCGCGCTGGCGCTGCTGGGCGCGTCGGGCGTGGAGGACCGCCTGCAGGAGGACGTGCCGCGCACTTGGCGGGCGGGTTGGCGATCGCAGTTGAGTTGAGCTCGGTGGCCTCACCGCGCATGCGACGTGTGTGCAGGGCGCGAGCGGCGCGTGCGCGAGTCGCTGGCGCGCCTGGAGAGCGCGCTGGCGCTGCTGGGCGCGTCGGGCGTGGAGGACCGCCTGCAGGAGGACGTGCCGCGCACTTGGCGGGCGGGTTGGCGATCGCAGTTGAGTTGAGCTCGGTGGCCTCACCGCGCATGCGACGTGTGTGCAGGGCGCGAGCGGCGCGTGCGCGAGTCGCTGGCGCGCCTGGAGAGCGCGCTGGCGCTGCTGGGCGCGTCGGGCGTGGAGGACCGCCTGCAGGAGGACGTGCCGCGCACTTGGCGGGCGGGTTGGCGATCGCAGTTGAGTTGAGCTCGGTGGCCTCACCGCGCATGCGACGTGTGTGCAGGGCGCGAGCGGCGCGTGCGCGAGTCGCTGGCGCGCCTGGAGAGCGCGCTGGCGCTGCTGGGCGCGTCGGGCGTGGAGGACCGCCTGCAGGAGGACGTGCCGCGCACTTGGCGGGCGGGTTGGCGATCGCAGTTGAGTTGAGCTCGGTGGCCTCACCGCGCATGCGACGTGTGTGCAGGGCGCGAGCGGCGCGTGCGCGAGTCGCTGGCGCGCCTGGAGAGCGCGCTGGCGCTGCTGGGCGCGTCGGGCGTGGAGGACCGCCTGCAGGAGGACGTGCCGCGCACTTGGCGGGCGGGTTGGCGATCGCAGTTGAGTTGAGCTCGGTGGCCTCACCGCGCATGCGACGTGTGTGCAGGGCGCGAGCGGCGCGTGCGCGAGTCGCTGGCGCGCCTGGAGAGCGCGCTGGCGCTGCTGGGCGCGTCGGGCGTGGAGGACCGCCTGCAGGAGGACGTGCCGCGCACCGTGCGCGCGCTGCTGGACGCCGGCATCGTGCTGTGGGTGCTCACGGGCGACAAGCCCGAGACCGCCATCAACGTCGCCTACTCCGCCGCGCTGTTCTCGCAGAACGACCGCCTGCTGCACCTCATGTCGCGCGACAAGGTTGGTACGGCGCGATGGCCGACTCGCTTCTTTACATTAGCCTAAGATCCTAGTACTGATCACTGACTAATAACTTAAAAAACAACATGCTATATTGTGATTAGCATCTATCCAAAACGGTCGCAGTGTGACGCGGGCACTGCGGAGATGTTCGATCCAACCAGGGGGTCTACTCCGAAAAACGAACTACGATGCTACGTATGACGGATCGCATGAATTCCTACTCTGAAGCCTTTCGAATCCGACGATCGTTCCGATGTCGGTGATTTGACGTTTAGTCTTTCGTTGACCCTACTCCGAAATGTTATTTATCGATACGTACTTCGTTGTTTGACAATACTTTGATCGTCGATATAACCTCACTTCTTACGATAGATATTAAGCTGTCGTTTTGATGTAATTAATATTATGATTACATAAATTTTATATGCAAGAGCTTTGGGAGAGCGTGCTTTTTTATAGAACATACTTCCACTCTATAATTTGCCAAGTGGTAAGCCAACTAGCAGTCAAACAATTTACATAATGGAAATATAATATGAAGTTGTATAATGTAGGCGATTGTTTATTTGTTTTAGATATGTGACGTCTATTGCAAAACATTAAATGCAAATATGGTTAAACCACACATGACTCATCTCTCTGGCAGAATAGTGAAATTCGTGAGACAGCAGAAGCTCAAAATTAAGCACATACAATTTCTTAATTGAAATTATAGGCAACATAATTATATAACAAAAATTGTGGCTCTTGATTACGCTGCATGGAGTTATATCCTAAATGAAAAACAAAACAGCTGGAATTACAAAGAAAACTGCAATCAGTGGTCTCCCACTTACAGACAATTTTTTGCCCTGCTAGTTAAAACTCTAGTGTGGCTTAGTTTTAATTAACAGGGCAAAAAATTGTCTCACAATATCAGATCATAAACATAAAAATATCATCATATCGGTCATACAACGTCCACTACTGAACAAAGGCCTCCCCCATAGATTTCTAAAACTGTGTCATCATATTGGGGGGAATTTGCCAGTACTCACCACTACTACTTTACGACCTCCACGGGAGGAGATGGAGTGGTGCTATATTCTTAATCTGGACTCCACACAGATAAAATAATAATATATACATTAACATAAAAATAATTTATAATGTTTATTGTTGTAGCTGAAGAGGAAAGATGTGATATTATATTTATATCGAAATAAAACCCTTAATAAATAACTTGTAACAAATAAGTTTATATTTAATACAGAAATGAAACACTTGTGTAATAAACATGTTTTTATAAATTTTCTACATTTTTTGCCAAGTAACAGTTATTTCTTCTCTTCCTCGAGGCAATCCTACTACACAGGTCTGGTTACACCACCAGACATAGCTGTCTTCTTGGTCACCTCAGGGCTGTAAAGATACAACAGAGTAACATTTTTATCTGGAATGAGTGAGGCCGTGGTAATTGTAATAGAGCACCCCTTTACAGAGCCAAGTCTGGACATAGGCCTCAGAAATTGCCACAATGGCTAGTCTGGGTGGTTTTACCATAATCACCACATTTGGCAGGTGGGTTGGTGATTGCAGTTAGTTGTGATTAATGTACTCAAAGGATGCTGATACCCATCCTCCGGCTAATGCCATACTTGCCTTTTAT
Organism: Diloba caeruleocephala; assembly: GCA_947459985.1. Lineage (NCBI taxonomy): Eukaryota > Metazoa > Arthropoda > Insecta > Lepidoptera > Noctuidae > Diloba > Diloba caeruleocephala. The sequence continues at coordinate 1,577,990 of OX381609.1, forward strand.
GACATCCACAAGATGAGATGTTTACAGAGTACTCCAATAAAATAAAATAATATTTACCTGGACTATCAGTATTGCTTATTCCTGATTAGTTGAAAACTGCTGGCTGGGCAGGGAGAGATTCAATTGTCACAAAATGGCTTCTGGTTAGTGTACTCTTGCTCTAAGGGGTCTTCAGCGGGTGTGGGCTGTATTAACAGCTGCGGCAACTTAAATATATATAAGATATAATTTAATATATAACCCTGCTTAGAATTTCTTCAGGTCCAATATACCTTGATGTTAGAGTGAAGAATAGATTTAGAAATAAAAAGAGGAAACAGCATAAATTCACTTTGAATAGGTACAACCAATACAGTAAGTCACTGCTTCTAGGTCTCCTTAAAGCCCACATCTAAGCAAATATTTACACTATGTAGACATTCAGGCACATGCTTGATTAATTAATATCGCACAAGCATGCATCCAGTGGCATTACAGAACATAGAAACCTCTGGTATTCACAATAATACAGCTTTAGAACAAGGTTTGGGTTATAATTACACACATTTATTATAGTAAGTACCTTTTCCACTGCTTAAACAGCACTGCTTAGGCATTTAATTACACATGTAAGTTCTCCCATAGCCTTCTTGCCTTTGTTCGTCCTGCTATACATGAAAGTCCATCAGCGTTTCAATTTGTGTATGTAGTAATGGTTATCATCCTGCTGTAACATAAAATTATTCCACAATTAAAGCTTCTCATATTTCGGCAAGTGTATGTATGTACAATATTGATGGTACAAATGCAATTTCTTCTGCAGTATCAAAGTAGAAAAAACAATAACGTGATATCAATTTATTTGCTTACAATTATGCACACTTAACTTCCAATGAGTTTAATATAATACGAGTATCTTCTACCGCTCTTAATCATTCTATTCTTTTTTTATTGGTGCCCAGTGGAATTTCTTCATGAACTTCCTTCGCTCCGGGGAAGGGCGAAGGGTCATGCCGGACTACTACCAGCTATAAGCACTGGAGTGGTCTTCTTCGGCACCGAAGGGGGTCTCCAGGTCCTCGTAAGATTAGTCACCCCCTCAAGCGGAGGGAAGGCGACTGTGAATAGGTCAACTCCCCCCCCCCCCAGACATTTCTAAGTGACGATTCTAAGGATCCTCCACAAAGTGGTTGATACAGTCGGCTGCTGCGCTCCGGGTTGTGGGTTCGATTCCCGCACGGAACAAATATATGTATGATCTGAAGGTAGTTGTTCCGGGTCATGGGTGTATTGTGTGTCGAATTTGTGTCTGTAACCCACGACACAGGAGAAATTCTAGAGTGGGGCAAAGTTTAAAAAAAAAAGAAGAGGCCTACCGCCAGAAAGTGCTAACACAACAAGTATCTGAAACACAGGAGCACGCAGAGTCGACGATAAAGAGCTACCTGGAAGGCGGAGCGGCCATGGGCGGCGGCAGTCGCTCGCTGGTGGTGGACGGGCGGACCCTGACGTACATCCTGGACCGGCGCTCGGGGCTCGTCACGCCCTTCCTGTCGCTGGCGCGGCGCTGCTCCGCCGTGCTGTGCTGCCGCGCCACCCCGCTGCAGAAGGCATACATCGTCAAGGTATGTAGCATCCTTTTTTCTTTTGTTGGTCTCCAACGGAAATTCTACGTGAACTTCCTTCGCCCCGAGGAAGGGCGAAGGGGTATTCTCGATAGACTCCTACCGGCTAAAACCACTGGATCGGTCATCTTCGGCACTGAGTGCAGTGGCTGATACAGTCAGCTGCTGCGCTCCGGGTCGTGGGTTCTATTCCCGCACGCAACAAATATTTGTATAATCTGCAGGTAGTTGTTCCGGGTTGATCTGGGTGAATTGTATGTGGAGTTCATGTCTGTAAACGCACCCATGACACAGGGGAAATTCTAGTGTAATCACATCATCATTTCGGCCATTTATATGTCCACTGCTGAACAGAGGCCTCCACCATAGATTTTCACAACTGTGTCATAATTCTGGGGGGTATTTGCCAATACTCACTACGCTTGGCAGGCGGGTTGGTGAGCGCAGTATCGTTTCACAGAAGGGACGCTGCTGCTCATCCCTCTGGTTTAGATTCCCTTAGTCGCCTTTTACGACATCCACGGGAGGAGATAGAGTGGTGCTATATTCTTAATCCGGACACCAGTACTCCTAGTGTGGGGCAAAGTTATTAAAAAGAAAAGAAAAATGTGACGTTATAGACCTGTTACTTGTGTCGTACCGTTGTACCGTCTTGTGTAGCCCTCCTGATCGTCAGTAACGGTTTGTGTCCACAGGCGGTAAAAGAAGAGCTGGGAGTCACGACGATGGCGATCGGGGACGGCGCCAACGACGTGTCCATGATACAGACCGCAGACGTCGGTGTCGGTAAGTAGCTTTTATATTTCATCACGTCATTCCGTAGCCTCCACTTTTTTCTGTCTCCTGCTTGCTACGGAGGGAAATTGAACATATATTCTTTCCTACTCCTCCTTTTTTTTCTGACTAATTTCGTTGTGGGATCCAAGACAGTTATTTATTTCTCTGGGACACAGCGAGCTTTATTGATTGTTCTTTCCGAAGGTCGCCATTGTAGATCCTAGCTTACAGGAGTTGCAGGGGAAGGAAAGTGTGGCGGGCTTGTCCCAAAAAAATATCAAGCGAACCGTACAGTAGTCGCATATGATGTGTAACATCTCACCCTGGTAATAAGCAACATGAAATTTAGTATGTACAACAAAATGTATGAATGGCGCCAAAACCGGGTGGTGCCGCGCAAGCGCTAAAGCGGGCGCTGCCACAGATAAGTAATAATTAGAATCAAAACTTTTTTGTAATGCTATAAAATTGGCGCGCTGCACTTATGCGTTCCATTAGAGAAAAATAAACATTTTTAACTTATTGGATTTGCCCTGTATCGTAATGGAAGAAAATGTACATTATATAACATTATTTTGTTATAGAAAAAGCGTTATAATTTGATTCTAATTTTTAAATCTTCTCTGGCTTCCTGTTACACACTTCCGTCCCTTTTCACAGTACACTCCCACGGGTTGCAGGAAAGCCAGAGGAGACGTTACATATTCAAATATGCACTGTAGAACAGTGGACGTACTTTGGCTGATATGATGGTGGATGGAGAGGGAAGGTTTAGTTGTTGTAGTAGGTTTGTTATTTCAAGCTTGCTTTGATAGATATACTAGGCATGCCTTTTAAGTTCTGTCGTTTCCATATTTCCCGGCAATTTTAAATTTGAAACTGTTCTATATTCGAATGTGTTTAAATTTTGAATCTCAAAACAGTTGAAAGTATTAGGATTAATGCTATTGTTTAGTCACAGCGTCGATTGGAATCTGTCAGGTTACGTACGAAAATGAATCTTTCTAAGGAAAATGTTCGTGCAATAATTTTCTACAACTTTAGAAGAGGCGTGACATGGCTTCAGTGTTTTGAAGAGATATTAATAAATTCAAATCCACCGTTGTTTCAATATGCAGTGTAAAAGTGCCTGTCACGGCATACTTTTTGACCAAACGATTATATTATACTCTAAAATGACTAAGTTCTAGCAGCAAAGTCCGACGGAAAATTACCCACGGACCCAAACCTCACCATTTTGCATAACGCCTGCGATGAACCGAATGTCCTCGTCTCCTTGTTCAATCATCTCCAATTCACTTTATAATTTTATATTATTATGCTGCGAGAACATGTCGCACGGCACACATACAGCCAATTGTTTCTTTAATCATCAATTTCAATCGAAATTGTCCATAGTTCTTGTTTACATCGACTATTTAAATGTCTTAATTGTTCAATGACATGTGAACACTCCCAAGTCCATGATTCCATTAATTTGGTGGATGTATTGTGTGCGTGCCATTTATTCGCCATACATAAAATTAATAAGATAAAATTGTGTCAAATGCTGAGTTACCTTGAATTTGAGTTTTGGTAATGAAAAGCAATTGTAAATTTTATTATTTATGCGCGAGCGAATCACGCAATCAATGTGTGTTGAAGAAACACGTGAGACCAATTTAACCGGTGAGAGTATTCCCCCCTAGAAAACTTACCTTACCTTACTTCTAACCTGGAAAATGTCATATATAAAATGCTCTCAAGAGTTGAGTGACGTGATTCGACAGAGATTTTTCTCGATTAAAATTTGTCAGAATCGTGTAGGCACCCGAGCATCTCTGGAAGTACCTTCAATTTAGGGCTCAACTCAATTTAATATTCGATTTTCCGGTGTCCAGATTAAGAATATAGCACTCCATTTGCTCCCGTGGATGTCGTAAAAGGTGACCAACGGACTCTAAACCAGAGGGAAGGGCAGCAGCGTCCCTTCTGTGACACAGCAGCTATTCTGCGGTCACCAACCCGCTTGCCAAGCAAGCAAGGCAAAATCCCCCCAAAGTGACGACCAGTCATTAATGGGAGAGGCCTTTGTTCAGCAGTGGACGTTTTTTGACTGATATATTAAGAAGTTGTTTTTTTTTTTAAACGTTGCCCCACCTTAAGTTTTCTCCTGTGTGGTGGGTGCGTTTACAGACATGAATTCCACACACAATACACCCAGACCCGGAACAACTACCTGCAGATCATACAAAAATTTGTTCCGTGCGGGAATCGAACCCACGACCCGGAGCGCAGCAGCCTGTGGCTATCACATTTTCCGTCACGCACATTTCTAATTACATAATTTGTTCTCAGGTATATCAGGTCAGGAGGGTATGCAGGCAGTGATGGCGTCAGACTTCGCGGTGTCGCGGTTCAAGTTCATAGAGAGGCTACTCCTCGTACACGGGCACTGGTGCTATGACAGGCTATCCAGAATGATCCTGTACTTTTTTCTTAAAAACGGGGTGAGTTTTTTTTTACAAGGGCTTTTTCACGCCCTGGTTTGACCGTAGTCAGTCTTTCAGCGTTAAATCCTAATTAAGGGGCAGACGATGTATCTACGTCCGTGTGGTGTCCGGATTAAGAATATAGCACCACTCCATCTCCTCCCGTGGATGTCGTAAAAGGCGACTGAGGGAATCTAAACCAGAGGGATGGGCAGCAGCGTCCCTTCTGTGAAGCGGTAGCCGTACTGCGCTCACGTTTGAAAGAAAATTTACTTGGCGATTTCTTTATATCACGGGGAAGCTCGTTCCATATTCTGATTGCTAAGACAGCAAAGGATTTAGAAATAAAACCTGTACGGTGGGAAGGAAACTGAACAATCAAATTCTCGGCAGCACGCAGGTTACGGCTATGAGACTAGAAAAAACCTTTATACGTGTATAGAAATTAGTTTCATACATGTACCTTTCTTTTTTTTTTTTGTTGATGTGCAGTGGATATTCTACATGGAACTTCCTTCACCCCGGGGAAGGGCGAAGGGACGGACTCCTACCGGCTAAAACCACTGGAGCGGTCATCTTCGGCACCGAAGGGGGGGCTCCAGGTCCTCGTAAGATCACACTAGAGCCGCCCATTGGTGCCACGCCTTTAGGCACATCTCGGAAGGGATGACTGTAAAGCGGTCACCCCCTCTAGCGGAGGGAAGGCGACTGTAAAAATCTCGCCCCCCCAGGCACTTCTCGGGTAGGATTGTAAAGGATCCCCCCAAGCCTCGCTGTGCGCTGTGCTGCGCACACGGCGGCACGTGACCACGTGCGCACCACCGTCTTCCCGGGGGTCGCTCGGTGTGAGCACGCAGACTCCCCAATCTGCGCGCCCGCGACCCCCAAGAATCCATCATACATGTACCTACCCGTGCGAAGCGTTTACCTCGAATCACCCAGATTGTTAATAGTTATAGCTTTACGGTGTTCTTGACATCTGGGCTCGCTCGACACGAAGAGAAAATTGCTTGTTATGTTTTTATTATGGTTAATTGCGTTCTGTTTGAACGTATAATAACCATAATTCGATAATTTATTCATCAAGTCGGTGAGCTTGGCAGGTCAAGCTGTTTTGTTCCTTGTCTACTTAGCTCTATTATGATTATAGGAATTATAATTGTCATTGACCTAGTTAAGGATAAGCTATAATTTATTCTCCATAATCTATTCTGGTTGGTTTGGTTAGTGGCTACTATAGGGCATACCGTAACATCATATCAGCCAAAGGAGTTCCACTGCTGGACAAAGGCCTCCCCCATAGATTTCCACAACGAGCGGTCACATGCCGCTCTCATCGAACGACTCCCAGCGACCTTCACCAGGTTGTCTGTCCACCTCGTCCAACGAGTAGAGTAGCGTCAGCTGGCAGTCTTTCCACCGCTACCCACACAACTCATTATTGTTTCATCATATCGGCCATACATGAACAAAGGCCTCCCCCATCGATTTCCACAACTGTGTCATCGTATTGGGGGGAATTTGCCAGTACTCACCACGCTTGGCAGGTGGGTTTGATGGGCGCAGAATGGCTACTGTTCCACAGAAAGAACGCTGCTGCCCACCCCTCTGGTTTAGAGTCCCTTAGTCGACTTTTACGACATTCACGGGAGGAGATGGAGTGGTGCTATATTCTTAATCCGGCCACCACACGGATTATTGTTTACGTACTTTTAAATATTTAAACAACTAGCTGGGACCCGCGGTTTCACCCGCCGTTTAATTCTATATATATATATAGAAATGAAATTCATTGGATTGATAGTGGCGCCATCTGTCAAAGATTGGTCGTAACTTTTGTGGGCTCATGCACAACACTTTGCTGAAGATCATGACATGATCAAATGCATAGTTTACGATTCTATAAAGGACATACACACATACATTAATTTATATATATATATATAGATAACCTAGTTCAATTTCATCCGGCGTACTATAACTTTATTCTACATATTTTTTATACAAGTTCACGCGAGCGGCTGGCGATTATTTCCCAGCTCAATATGATGTTAACGATTTATGAAAAAAGTTTCAGCTGGCGTACTATCATTTATTTATTTTCGCTTTTTAATCATAGAAGATCGGCTATCGATGTCAACATCAGCCGGCTAAGACTTCTGTATTTACAACGCTACCTCTCGGACTAATAGCTCCTAACCAGTTGCGATCACCGATGTTTAAACCATCAGCGAGGTTAAGCAACGCTTGGCGCGGTCAGTCTATGGATGGGTGACCGCATATTGGTATTTAAATTAAGCGCTTCCGCGCTTCTGATGGCATGTAAATAACGTCGGTAGTCATTAAGTCAGGTCGGAGGGCTTCCGGTGGCTTGAACAACTGACTCAAAAGAAAATAAAGTACGATTAAGTATCATATGCCGTGTGGTGCCTGCTCAGAATGCCACCACCCCATCTCCTCCCGTGGGTGTCGTAAAAGTCGACTAAGGGATTAGCCGGAGGATGGGCAGCAGCGTCCTTCGAATACATTAACAACTCAACTGCGATCGCCAACCCGTCTCCAAGCATGGCGATTATGGCAAAACCCCCCAATGAGCCCTCAACACACCCATATCGGTCGTTGTGGCGATCTTTGGGGGAGGCCGGTGTCCAGCAGCGGACTTCATTCGGCCGAAATGATTGAAGTATCATATTGTTTTGTCCACAGACGTTCGTGTTCCTGGTGTTCTGGTTCCAGCTGTACTGCGGGTTCTCGTCGATGGTGATGATCGACCAGGTGCACCTCATGACGTACAACCTCATGTTCACCGCGCTGCCGCCTATCGTCATCGGTGAGTTCTAATCTATTCTCTGCATTTATGGCGACACTTCATCGCTGTAATTGGAAAACCTTATGACACTTTGCCCGACCAGGGATTCGCTGTTGTCCCTGTCGAAGCTTTGGATGCATAAGCATTTCCATTGGTAGTAAAAAAACCAGTCAAGTGCGAGTGGAACTCCCGTGGAGAGGGTTCCGAAATTGCTGAATATATTGTCGGATTCGGTCTTGTACCAATTACTTACCCATCACATATCCCAAGAACAATCTTAACATCGTAGTTGAAAAACATGTTTTCCCATACATTCCAAGCGTAAACGTAAGTTTGCACGCACAATATTGAAAGATTTACCATGTTATTTCAAGACCATAGTCTTATATTTTCCTGTAATCTATAGATAAAGAACTATAATCATATATTTTTTTAGAATTGTAGGCTCTGTAAATTCATTTACAAAGTGGGGGAATGGTCAATTTTCGTCTATATTCTTAAATAACTTTAAAACTATATGTTTTAAAATTATAAAATAAATACATTTGAGACCCTCACAATAAGCCGTTCCATTTCATATGTTACACGGTACAGTTTGCAAAACTTTATTCTTTAATTTTATATATTGCCCTCCAAAAAGGACCCCCATATTTAAAATTCATTTATTTACATTACACGTACATGTTTAGGTCGCAAATCCACATTTGTACCAAATTTCAACTTAATCGGTTTAGTAGATTCAGAGCAAAATGGCTGTGACAGACGGACAGACAGACAGACACACGGATAATTATAAGGATTCCGCCGCTTTTTCCTTCGGACGTTCGGAACCCCAAAAAGGTCCCGTGTGGTTTCCGGCAAAGAATAGACCACCGTTCTCCTAACATGGGTGTTGTAAAATGCGGCTAGTGCTTGATATTAAGAGGATGGACAGCATCATCGTCCCGTGTTGTAATAACAAGGGGGGTGATGGCAATATCCCCTATGACCACCTGTTGTAGTCATTGGGAGGCCCATGTTTAGCAGAGGTAGTTTACAAGCTGAGGGTCATTTAAGGTCCTCATAACATTGGTGCCATGCCTTTAGGCACATCATGGAGGGGATGACGGTAAAGCGATTACCCCCTCTAGCTGAGGGAAGGCGAATGAAAAAAGGTCGCCCTCCAGGCACTCCTCGGGGAGGATTGTAAAGCATCCCCCAAGCCTCGCTGCGCGCTGTGCTGCGCATACTTCCCGATCACCTCGGAAACTAAAACATTTTTCAATCGATTTAGCTTGCCGAAATATTTTAGAATATGCAAAAATATTGGAACGGAGTTCCTTATCGCACGTTTTCGTTCTGAATTGTTTGCGGGCTGAGCTACACCGAAAAAAGTGTAACAATGAAAAACGACACCAAAAACCGACATCTTTTTGCAGTGATTTTTGAGGCACTTTCCAATCACCTAGGTCACTACAACTTTTTACAATCGATTCAGCTTACCGTAAATTTTTTGTAATATGCCAAGGGCGGATCCAGGATTTCAATTTGGGAGGAGTTTTCGGGTCCTATGTCAACATTTTCAAAGATCATTGTTGCTACTATGTCTTAGGTCAACTTCTTTCCACAATTTTGGGGGGCCATAGTTCCTTCAGCTGCCACCACTTCATTTCCTACCGTGGATGTCGTAAAACGCGGCTAAGATACCAGAAGGATGCGCAGCAGCGTCCCTTTTGTGAAACAATAAGCATTCTGCACTCAGCAACACGCGTGCCGTGTGGTGCCCATTAAGAATATCACCACCCTATCTTATCCTGTGGGTGTCGTAAAAGGCAACTATGGGATTAGCCGGAAGATGGGCAGCAGTGTCCTTTGAGTACATTTATAACTCAACTGCGATCGCCAACTCGTCTTCCGTGGCGATTCCAATCCGATCCAACGGGCACACAACACAAACCCATACCGGTCGCTGTGGCAATTTTTGAGGCAGGCTTCTGTCCAGTCGTGGACGTCTTGAAATGATGATGATGATAAACCCGCCTGCCAAGCGTGGTAAATTCCCTCCGAAATGAATGGGGGAGGCTTTGTTTTGGACGTTCCTCGGCTGATATGCCATGATGACGACCACCGGGACCCGACACAACCCGCTGTAGATGGTACAAGTCCAAGCCTCCACTATGTTGACGACAGAGATGTCTGGTATTGATTCTTTCTGCACATGTGGCTTCCCTGGAACCTTATTGATGAAATATGGATTTATCTAATAACAAATCAAAATTTTATAGTGATAGTAATTATTTTTCGAATATATTAGCTTTTGATATATATTGTCTATATAATATATACTTTGACATATTAATTTTACTGACATATTCAATATGACATTTAAAGCTCTGGCGTTTAAAATGCCTTCCATTTTATATAATTTAGTTTCTTCTACATTTTATAAATGTGTGAACTCGTCGACTTTATTAGTGCTATACATTAATTGTTATCAGTTTCCTATTGTGTTAGAGGCAATTGCCTGTTTTGTTATTGTGTGTATTTTACATTTAATTAGTCTACTTTGTTCGCACATACCTAGCTTATTACCCTCATCATTTCGGCCGAATGAAGTCCACTGCTGGACACAGGCCTCCCCCAAAGATCACCACAACCACCGATATGGATGTGTTGTGGGTTAATGGGGGGGTTTTGCCATAATCGCCACGCTTGGCAGACAGGTTGGCGATCGCAGTTGAGTTGTTAATGTACTCGAAGGACGCTAGAATTAGAATGCCACCACCCCATCTCCTCCCATGGGTGTCGTAAAAGTCGACTAAGGGATTAGCCGGAGGATGGGCAGCACCGCCTTATTACCATGTAATAACAAAATTGTAGTATAACTTTTTTTGAAAAGAGTATATCCATGGAGTTTCTTGCCGGCTCTTCTCCATAGGACCGACTTTTCCGAACCGTGCACTTAGCTTGACTTTTCGTAAGAGCCTATTAGGGCCTATATGAAATAAAAAGTTTGAGTTTGAAAAGCTGAGCCGGCGCGTGTTGCAGGTGCGTACGACCGCGTGGCGCCGGCGGCGCTGCTGACGGAGCGCGCGGGGCTGTACGGCGCCAGCCGGCGCGGCCTGGCCTACCGCGCGCACTCCTACTGGGCCGTGCTGGCCGAGTGCGTGTGGGTCAGCGTCGTCATCTTCTTCACGAACACCTTCGCCTACTGGGACAGCGCCGTCGACCTGTGGACCTTCGGCGTCGGCTGCATGACGTGCTGCCTCGTCATCATGCTGCTCTACGTCGCCATCGAGACGAGGAGCTGGGTGAGTTCACCTCCACGCGTTTAGCTTGCCAAGATCTTTTTTTTTTAAACTTTGCCCCACACTAGGATTTCTCCTGTGTCGTGGGCGCGTTTACAGACACAAATTCCACACACAATACACCCAGACCCGGAACAGCTACCTGCAGATCGTACAAATATTTGTTTCGTGCGGGGATCGAACCCACGACCAGCCGATCAGCCACTGCACCAACCGTACCGTCAAATTAATACAATTTTATATCATGTTATTATGTTGCCAAAGCGCATGCGTCGCGTCGCTTTGCATATATCATATTATTTACACAACTACTAATACAACACACTTATTATAAATTTCCTATTTGTGAATGAACGCTCTCGCATTCACCATACTAAAAGTACTTACTATGATCGGCAAAAATAACGAAAACGCTCCATAAATAAATAAAAACATCCAATGACAGTTGCGCCAACCGTTGTCACAATAAGGTTAAGGTGCGGCTGGAGTAGCCCTGAGACCTTGCATACAACAAAGTCTGAGTTCAATTGCGACCCGCAACTCTAACTTTCCCGATCCAAGATTAGAATTTGACTATCACTTGTGTTAATAGTAAAGAAAATATCGTGTGGAACCTGCACACCTGAATGAGCCCCAAAATGTTCTTAATGGTGTGTGTGTAATCCACCAACCCGCACTATGCCAGCATGGTGGACTAAAGCCTAACCTTTTTCATCATCATGAGAAACGGCCCACGCCCAACAGTGGGACAGCGATGGGCTGATTATGTACAGATATTAAATTGCAGCGAGTTTATTTTTTTTAAACCTTTCTCCACACTAGGATTTCTCCTGTGTCGTGGGTGCGTTTACAAACATAAATTCCACACACAATACACCCAGACCCGGAACCCAGATTGATTATTTTAAGCCTTGATAGGTTTTAGTCCTGCAGTTATCAATTCCTTGTTGCGCTGCAATCAGCGACGATAATATATGTCACTGCAGGTAATCAAGCACCAATATACACCATTGTTAAAGAACTTCATTTACCCGTAATATCAACAAATATACAACCATAAGTTATTACTGACCTAAATATTGTAACCAATCATAATACGTGTTCTATTACGATGACGCGACTGACATTATGATTTATGAAATACGTACATAATTTATGTATACACTTCAAATAATTGAATCTTATCACACGTGTGGAATGTTCACACATTATGAAATATGTATACAGCATATTACTATAATAATGCGTGAGTATATTTTATCTATTACTAACTGGGACCCGTGGTTTCAGCCGCCGTTTAATTTAAAAGAAGTTGGATTATTTATAATTGGGAGTACTTCGGCACAGACACTTGACATAGTGTATGTAGATATATTGGATTTCATGGGTTTTAATTTTATTGCGCGGGACCCTAATTATTTTTCTAAAATAAAAGTAGCCTAAGTTATTCCTTATAACATCAGCTATCTACCAGTGAAAGTCCCGTAGAAATCGGTCTAGCCGTTTCGGAGATTAGCGGGAACAAACAGACCGACAGACCGACAGACAGACATTGTTTTTTTGTCATACCGTATATACTTTCACATGCATTTAGTAAAAAGCTGTTATTTTGACATTACAAACAGACACTTGTATTTTATTTATTTGTATAGATTAATTGAATATGAATTCATCGGTGATTACATGCAGCTTTTTAATTCAAAACTTGTAAGTGGCTGTGGTAGAATTATGCATGGATTGACGAATTTAGTTTTATTTTGTGTTGCCTGCTGGAATTGTGTTTTTAGACGATTATTTGATGATATTAGAAACAGAGACGTGGTCACTCATAATAGGCCTCATAAGAAAGCTCAAGGTCACTCAGCGAGCTATGGAGAGCGCTATGCTTGGTATTTCTCTACGAGATCGAATCAGAAATGAGGAGATCCGTAGAAGAACTGACCGACATAGCTGAAAGAATTAGGAAACTGAAGTGGCAATGGGCGGGGCACATTGCTCGTAGAACCGTTGGAGTAAAACGGTTCTTGAGTGGAGACCGCGCACCGGAAAGGTCAGCGTGGGACGACCTCCAACGAGGTGGACCAACGACCTGGTGAAGGTCGCTGGGAGTAGTTGGATGAGAGCGGCATATGACCGCTCGTTGTGGACATCTAAGGGAGGCCTTTTGATCAGCAGTGGACTTTTTGTTTTTTTTTAATTTTTATATTTTAGCTATTTATTCAGGTTGTTGCAGGCTTTACACAAAGGGGCAGGTTTTCTATCATTTTAACTATATCTAACTCGAGAAATACGAAAATGTACATAAACAATGTAATACGTAGGCACATTTTCTTATTTTTTCATCATCATCACATCAGCCACAGGACGTCCACTGCTGAACAAAGGCCTCCCCCTTAAGATTTCCACAACGAACGGTTACTATACTAACGAGCGTAACATTAACTCGTATACTTTACTAGTATACAATAGAAAAATGCATGATGCCATTCGAATTGGCAGATGTAATAGTGTCGAAGGCTCCGTATAAATTAAATTTAAATTACTTTTAGCTTTTACTTAAAATCAGTAAAACAAAAAACATGCAACTTCCATATAAATTAAGATGACACCTCAGGGCCCTTATACGCTATACCATGTGAAATAATTTCACGCAAGGGACGCGATGGTGCCGGCAGGGCCGGATTTAGAGATCTGGAGGCCTCGGGGCAACAACGGAGTGGAGGCCCCCTGGCCCCAAATTATTTTCCAAATAAAACGAACAATTATTCTCAGTCGAGTTTTTCATAAATATAATAAATAATGTCGGTTAATATTTTAGAACAATATAATTAAAAAAAAGGTAACAGCGAAAAAAATATCAAAGGAAAAGTTGTTTACTAGTGTTTTTTTTCCAAGTCTCTACTGTGGGGGCCCTCTTTTGTGGAGGTCCCGGGGCTGTAGACCCGGTTGACCTCCCCTAAATCTGGCACCAGGTGCCGTAATAATTATATTTTAAAAACAAAATGCTTGCGTGAACCTTTCACACGGCATAGCGAATAAGGACCCCGATGTGGATTACAGCTAGGCTTAGTAGCACAAGAGAATTTGACAGCACAGCATTTCTTCCATCTCACTTTTGTTTTCGTTGCACAAGATTTTTATTTAATCGGGGCTTACAGCAGCAATGACATTTAATAATTACAATTATCGTACGGCAATTTGGTAGTGGTTGGTTGGTGGCGTTTTTGTTATTGCAAGTACTTTTTCAAACAAAACCACACGAGTGAAGGTTTCTGGCAATATTTCCAAGTGTGCTCTAGTTTCCGTAGCTATGGTGGACGATCTATAAAACTACAAATTGCAGATTCTGTAATGTCCTAGACTGCACATCTATTTGTCTTCAATAAATAAATGAGTTTCGCGTTTCTGGCGGAGGGAATTTTCGTTGTCTGCATACTGCCGTGGGAATGTCAAATAATCTAATTACTTTTAAGATATTTATTATCATAATAACAGTTCCTACATCAAATTCCATACAGCCGGCTAATGTTTTTTATTTTTTTTAAGCGTTGCCCTACACTAGGGTTACTCCTGTGTCGTGGGTGCGTTTACAAACACAAATTCCGCACACAATACACCCAGACCCGGAACAACTTTTTTTTTTTTCAAATATTTGTGCCGTGCGGGAATCGAAGTCACGACCCGGTGCGCAGCAGTCGACTGAATCAGCCACTGAACCTACCGTGCCGTCAATTGGATGTGCATTTGTGATATGATGGCAATAGTCAATCATGAAAAAATTTGTTCACCTAACTAATCAGTTACACAGCTTGTACCTGAGGAGTATTGCGGGTGTCGTGAGCATATAAGAACGGACGGACTGAAAACCAGCGTTGATCACTGAGTCCGTTCCTTTACCACACTACACAAAATGTTATGTATCTTTTGTTTTAATTTTATAATTATGTGTGTGTGGTAATAAATTTTCTTTATCTTATCTTATCTTTATCTTATAAGTGATAATATTTCCTTGTATGATTGCAGACGGTGATACACCTGATAGCGTTGGTCGGGTCCCTGATCTCGTTCTTCATCCTGACGCTGGCGTACCAGTCCATCGGAGTGACGTTCCTGAACCTTCCCTCCACGTACCACGTGATGCAACATGCCATTGCAGAGCCCGTGTACTGGCTCGTCCTTATAGTCACCACTGTAGCTGCGCTTGCGCCGAGGTAAGGCTTTTGATGTTCATAGTGGAGGTTGTAATTGCCGTATGACTCATTTCAATTGAACCCAACTTTGACCACCTCTCAGTTAACACAAGGCTAACGTTAACCGAAACTTATTATCATTAATCATTATATTTCTTTCACTCTAGCATGATTATAACGGCAGATGTCGGTTAATACACGACACTAATTGGCTATCGCAAATGTTTATGATAACTAGTTCTGAAAAGTTGTAAGTTGTATGAAATACATATTTATATAATTTTTAAAACGAATTATATATTTTTTTTAAAGGCGAATTATTTATAAATATTTTAGAGTATTTCGGCATTGACACTTGACATAGAGTATATATATTGAATTTTAGGCGGAACCCCAATTTTTTATCTAAAATAAAAGTAGCCTATGTTATTTCTTATAACATCAGCTATCTGCCCGTGAAAGTCCCGTAGAAATCGGTCCAGCCGTTTCGGTTATTAGCGGGAACAAACAGCCAGACCGACAGACTGAGAATTTTTTTTTTGTTGTATGTATTGTATATACTTTCATATGCATTTAGTAAAATGCTGTTTTTTCGACACTTCAATTTTATGTTAGACATTGAATGTAGATAAAACTATTTCGATATTGTTGAAGTAAATAATTTATCAGATCAGTCGAATTTTAAATGATCAACAAATTGATAGTACAATTTTAAATATTAACTGTTAGGTATCGTTTTATTGTACGTGTATTGATAGCACTCCAATAGTAAATAGTTACTACTCTACAAAGTTATTACATGTATTATACTACGACTATATTTCTAAGTGTACGTTTATCATATTTTTATCGATATTTCCCATCTCTAGTGACAGTAACTCTCTTGTGAATTCGACTGCCCCTACATAAAGTATCGAACCTGCTAAATTGCAAGTTTGGTTTATTTATTTATTACAAAGGCTTGTTATAAAAGAATATTTCTATATTGCGTAATCAAAACCAAACAGTAATCTTTTATAAACTTATGAAACGTATATTTATCAATTTGCAATAACCATTACTATGTATTATAAAAAAAAACAGGCTTGGTATTTTCCATGGGACTAGTCGATTTATTGTTTTATGTTCAATTTCCTCCAGTAGAAGTCGTAAAGACGATTAAATCAAAGGGCTCATTCCTTTGATTTAAAGGGTTAGCCCTTTAAGATCCACGCGTTTCCCCAGTACCGTCCCTTTTGTGGAACAGTAGTAGCCGTAGTGCGTTCACCAACCTGCCAAGCGTGGTACTGGCAGAATCTCCCTAAAATGAGGACATAATTGTGGAAATTTATGCGGTAGGTCTTTGTTCAGCAGTGGATATCCTTTGACTGGTATGATAATGATAATTAATACAAGCAAGAAGTGGAGAGGTGAGATTATTAAGTTGTCACGTTGATACAGAGGGACAGAGGTTGCACATTTGCCCTGGTGATTCTGTTTGATGTGACACAGATGGTTTGATACCAAGTCGAATGGTAGTAGGTAGGTAGGTAATCTTATGAAATGCTTTCCTCGGAACCTCGCCAGTCTCAATGTAAAATATAGGCCCGTTATTACAGACCCCCTAGTACGAGTTTCTTTTTGCAATCGAAACGTAATAGTAAACTACACGTTTACTGCGTTTGGTGCTACGATTGGTTGAAGCCTTTCGAGCGGGCCAATCGCAGCGCCGAACGCGGTAGAGGTATAGTTTACTATTAGTTTTCTTTCGTTACAATAAACTCGTACTTACCGAACGAGAATCAAAACTTAAGTAAAACTCGAGTCTGGTTGATTAAAATATGAACCCAATAAAATAGGTCCAGCTTTTAAATTCCATTGGAGCAATCTCGGCTCAATTTCTACTTGAGTTTTGATTGCTGACAGTAGTAATAGTGATATGGGAGTAAGTCCAAGGCTGAAGGCGTGGTTGTGTGGCCGGCAGGATGGCGTACCACGGCGTGCGCAACTCGGTGCGGCCCGGCACGCTGCGGCGCGCGGTGGCGGCGCGGCGCCGCACGCGCTCCTTCGCGGCGCACTACCACTGCGCGCCGCCCCACGCCACGCTCTACCGGTGGGTGCTCGCCGTGCACGCACTCGCACACACACACACACGCTCATGCACACACACACGCTCATACACACACGCGCGCTCATACACACACGCGCGCTCATGCACACACACACACGCTCATACACACACGCGCTCATGCGCACACACACACACACGCTCATACACACACACACGCTCATGCACACACACACACGCTCATACACACACGCATGCTCACACAAACACACATACGCTCACACATCACTCACTCACACACAACACTTTTGGTGTCACTTGTTTACCTTTCAAGCGCCGATATTTACGATACTCTTGCTCCGGAAATCACAGAGCTAATTCTCTTAATTAATTTACACTATGACTGGATGTTGACCGAACTGAGATTGAGTTATGAATTGACAGTAAAAAAAATATTCTACTTGCCTTACAATGAAGTCTGGTGTCAGTGTGAATTCAAACTGGTGCCATTTAAATCTCAGTTATGAAGATTGTTTAACTGTCAACAGATTACAATTTTAGCTTCGATCAATTTTCGATTCATATTCGATCTCATGACATTATAACTTCGCGTTTGACGTTGATTGTTAATTTTGAAGAATACTTTTTGTGACATTTACGATGGTGAGATTGGAACTATGGTAAAAAAAGAGAATTCGCCCTCATGTCTTCAGGAGTTTGGCAGTCCAGAACTTACTACTCTATCATTATCCACAAACTCAAACCTTTATTCCTTAACCAACCTAATCACCATTCTATTACACAAGAAACAACTGTAAGGTCACCATAGCGCCGCACAGTACTTTCTACACGGTTAACAGAATTTCATTATGAATTTAGTTCGATTACCGCTATCTCGCAGGCCAACAGACGAGGAGGGTCTGCAGAAGCCGCAACCGGACGTAGCGGCCATAACCTGACGGCGCATGCGCTCGTGCCTGCTGCTCCGCTCGCCGCACTGAACCTAGGCTGTGATCTGTCGATAGACCTATTGTGATGTAGAATATATTGTGCTTTTATACTGCAAAGCGGGACCAACGCGTCCTAGGGACGTGAACACTGACAGCGCAGCGAGGCTGGCTCGTGCGCTCAGCGACACTTAGCTAGCATTTATCTTAGCTCACACTTTTGCAAATTGAGTGATACCGTGTCGTTTCTCACCGAGTGCATCACCAATTTTCAGTGAGCTAGGAAAACAATAAATAACACTAATTTGTACAACTTGAAACTGAATTTCTTCGAATCACATTCTTTTCTTTGTAAATATTTTATTGCAAGTGTTCAAATCGATAACGTCAAACTTACCATATCATCGAAATTACTTCCGATGTTGCTAGTTACCATATGTATAAATTTATCTGTGTAGTATATGTCAGTACATAGTACTTACGTCGCCGCATCTCGCGGTGTTCCCGTAGATCTGCCAATGTTATTGATGTTATGTATAGTTTGTTAATTTTAATCAGTATTTTGCATGTCAGTGTGCTTTGACCATGGATTTAGAACCGACAAGACACGTCCGATATAGTTTAGATTATTTTTATTCATTAGTTTATATGTTGTGCATTTTAATGACTAGGAAACTTTTAAATATATCAGTTAATACAAAAATCTCAGTTCTGGTAGATTGGGGTTACTTTGATTCTCGGAGTCACTTTGATCGTAATTTATTTTCCATATTAAATCGTAATACGAACGCAATTTGGTAGTTTTTTCACTCTGTGATAGCAACACTCAACTGTCAAATTCATTTCGTGGCTAAAGGACTTAGAATCAAGGCCCAATATAATAACAACAAAAAAACATGTGTAGTTTCATCTAGGCAATTCGCTATTTAATATGAAAAGGAAGTTTCGACCAAAGTCCCCGCGCGAATCTAAGTGACCCCAATCTACGGTACTACAACTTTGGAAATAAGAACAAAATATAACGTCGAGTTGATGTGTATTGATTTTTTTTCTAACTTCCAAGTATAAGCACGGTTGTTGAATCTTATAACACGCTGATGAACCTTAGTATTTCAAGCCACTGGAAATGCACGATATATAATATAAAAAATTTGAATGATTCGTAAGCATTGTTAAACTTTCCCTTCTAGTTACCTGTGCACAATACCGCGACGTGTTCAAGCCCATTCTAAATCCATGTCGTAGAACACATCACGGTACTTCAGCGCGTGGATGTTAACGCCGAAACTTAACTGTATACCTGTTCATGTTACAACTTCGTGAGTTCGTGTCAACGGCCAACGATTGTTTCGCTACTTACCATATAAGTCAATGTGTTCGATAAGAATGATATAATTAGTGTAACTGGCGGTTTGTTTTTGGAAACACATTGATATTTCTTATTTGTTGATCTAATTGACGTTGATGTGTCCTATACGGACGTGCCCACAAGGTGCCGACTTAATCACCTGTAACCTTTTTGGGGGTGAATCAGTACACGATTCTCTCCCCGAATCAGTAAAAAAAGTTATAAATAATTTTCCAACAAAATCAATCCAAAACAGCTAGCGGTCAATGCCCTCATGCGCCGAACATATGATCGCGTGGTACCAAACATCTCCGCACTGCTTGCCTCACGTTCGGTCATGCGTATGTAAGCTGCCAGTGTTTTGAATTGATACTAATCACATTATCGTATTTTTTGTTTGATTATGAAAACATTATTTGTTAATGGGACCAGTACTCTACCGAGTGTTGCAAGTGATTAAACCAGCTGCTTAATTATGTGGTATTTGGTACTGTGTTGTTCTACGTACGTTACTGTGACACGAACGTGATTGTTGATAGAATCTTATACTTTAGTAGGTTATTATAATTAGTGTGATAATGATAACTGTTGACTTCCTTCTCAAAGCGTTGATATTTATTCAGAGAAATGCTGCCTTGCCTGAGACTGCACCCGGTATTGGGGCACACATTTTTATCGTGGCGGGAACACACTTGACGGATAACCACGTTCAAATATTCGAGATATCGAATAAATTCTTTTACCAGTCATGTATTGAAGCAACGTTTGATAAATACGAGAATAATCCGCATTTCGCTATAGTTTACTGCTGGATCTCATTTCATTTTCATTTCATCTCATTTTTCATCCCGAGTCGGGCAGTTCATTTATAGCCTCGGTATGTGCGTGGCATTGGCAAGCACGTATGTGTGTGTTCAAGTGAATTTGTAATAATACATTCCGTTATAATTTTCAAGTACAAAGTTATATGTTGCACTCCAGAATATATAAATATAAGATGTGGTATTCTTCAAAAGTGTAGTATAATCAAATCGTCATCAGGAAATGCAAATCGATGTAAAATAAAGTGACGTAATTTTCAGTCCCAATCGGCCGTTCCGTTCAACGAGCAATGTGCCCACTGCCACTTAAGATTGGAAACTCTTTGGGCCATGTCGGTTAACTTGGTTCTTTTACGGTCGAAGTTAATGATTAATCTATTCCAAAATCTTTGGATTTCGGATTACGGATATGTCTGTTTTTTGTGTTAAATGTGATCGTAACACAATGGATGGATTTCAAAATCTAAAAGCTGAAGATTTTGGATTACATTGATTATTAATTTCGGCCGTTAGTTTGATTCGATTTTGCAAGTACTCCCGGACACTCCGAGCATAACCCCCTCCATTGCTCTTTGGGTGACCTTGAGCCTTGAAATCACGTCTTAGTACCATAAATCTTGCTGGCAACAACCGTCGTCTTGAGACGCCGTGGTATATACGTGAAGATATTGTGCAGTTACCCGAATGCTGCCCCTTCGTTATAAGTTTTTATTTAATGTCTACTACATTATCTCTAATTAACTTAATCAAACGTTTCATTTGTCGAGATTAGTTTAATTTACAAATATGTCATTAATCACACAAACGTCAATTGTAATACCAATTTGCTTAATTATAACAAGTGCCTTGAACGCAGTAGTCGAGTGTGTTCCTAGCCGCGTTCTGTCTTCGAGAATAGACGATTCCTAAAAGATTAAACTATTTTTACTATTGTTTCTAATTTTGTACATAGAAACAAAAATATATTTCTATATGAATGAGATGATTGTTACATGTACAGTAGGATATTTTTATATGAAACAAATCCTTGTGTAAATAACTTGTATGTTCTAAGACTGTTGTTTATTTTAGAGCTTTTAATTTGTTCCGTTAAATTAAACTATGTAATAGGATGATGTGATGAACACGTGTATTTTCCAGTCATTTTGTTATCATGCTGATTAACTTTAAAATTGTTTCGTTTTGATTTTAATTCTTGCCGTGTCAGTCCCATTTTTAGTAGCGTAAAATATAAATTATCTACAAGGTTCGGTACAATTCCTGTCTGTGGAGCAGTACCCCTAGTACGAGTTTTTTTTTACAATCGAAACCTTACAGTATGCTCAACGTTTATCGCGTTCGGCGCTCTGATTGGGCCTCTGCATACTCTTCAACCAATCGGAGCGTCGAACGCGGTAAACGTGTAGTTTATTTACTATTTACGTTTCGATTGTGAAGTGGAACTCGTACTAGGGGTACTGTGCTCATCTTAGTTTACCGTTTGAAAGTTCATCTCACGTCTGAGTTTGCAGTAGCGAATTACTTATTGCCATTTTAAAATTATGACTGTTTTCATACTTTGTCTTTTTTATTGGCGGTAATTATCTATTAGAGTAAAAAAAATTACTAGTCTTTTCAACGAAATGTCAATTTTGTTAAAAACATTGTAGTAATATAAAATAATCTTCCATTAAAATATTTAAAGGCATTCTATCAATGTTTGCATTTATTCCGCTGCTTCATTTATTATATAAATCATGTTGATTCTTAATTAAACTAATATTGTGCATTTATGTTTTGTGATATTGTCAAAACAAAAAGAAATCTCTTATAGTCGCTATATCAAGAAGTAAGCACTGCAATGACTAGAAAATACATCATATAGATGTGTTGTTTTATAATAATAACAAATTATTTAATTTCATTACAATGTTCGTTTTATTTCTCTCCTTGTCTTTTATGTGTTCAATTTATTAACATTCCGTACGTTTGAACAGTATACATTTTTTACACTGATACAGCCGTCATGGGAAAGTGTGAACTTTTATCGAAAAATTTGTTTTACATTTTACACAATTAACAATAATATAATAGGAATATAAACTACTACAGTGCGGCCGCTGAGAGTATGCGTTCCTGACATCTGTACTTTAGTCTAGTTTCTGTTATACTGAAGATTTAATTTAACACTTATAGTGTTGACGTCACTACATTAAAATAAATCACTGTAATAAAACACTTTTAAGCGGATTCTATCGCGTATAATATAGATTTTTGTTTTTCCTGACGCTTCGAACACTTTGCAGGGTTCGTGGTCGCAGGATGACTAAGGTGACAGGCGTCTTACAGATTTCAAAAACTTATTTTATTTCGTCGACTGTACAAATTTAATCGAAAATTAGTTTCAAATATAAAATAAAACACATTATATATGTACTTTAATCTTTAATATATGTCAGGAATGGCATTCTCTCGTCGGTCGCACTTTAACATGTTAATAGCAATTGCCTGCTACGATTGCCCATACAGGCTTTAAATTTCGTGCAGAGATCTTAACTAGTATTCTACACAGCCTCGTCTATCAGGATATATTTCTGCCTGATATCACAAAGCGTAATATTAACATATTTAACAAACATATATCAGGTATGCAATAAGTTAACAAAATAAAAATTATTTTATACAGTAGAAACCCAAGCATAAAAGTAACTAAGTACAGGCTAGTCGATTGAACGAAGAACATTGCCAACAAAAATAGGGAACCATTTCAAGGGGGCAATCAGTAGGTTATATGGATCATGTTCATTAAAACAAGTTTTTGTTTCGATTTCTATATATCAGTTGTATTTTTGAAATTTATTATCTGCGAGCTATATAAGAGAGTATATCCAATAAAACTTTTAAACAAAAAAATAACGACTTAAAACCACTGAAAAGGAAAAAAACTTTATTTATGAAGGCAGGCGGGGCCAGGCATAAAATATAACTTCTCGTTGGTCTGCATGAACCATGGTTGGGAAATGACTTTTTATGTTTTTGCTAAAAATTTTTGCTTCTTTTTAGTGTAAGTAAATTTTAGAACATTTTCCAATTTGGTATCAGTATTTAACACTAAAAATAAGAATGACTCGTCTGTGAGGAATCGAAACTATTAAGACATCATCTAGATAAGCGCAGTCAAATTAGCCTGTTTATTGAAGCTGGCTAAGAAACTACTCAATCAAACGTAATGAAATTTATAATGGACCAGATCGAAAGCATTCTGCACCAGTTAAAAAAAAGAATTGCTGAAATCGGTCTACAAATCTCGGAGAAATCGGGGTACATATATAAAAAAATTAAAATAAAATTCGCATCAAATTCAGAACCTCCTCCTTTTTGAAGTCAGTTAAAAACTAGGGACAAATTATCTCACCACGTTACTCGCAATTCCGTCATAATAGTACCTACACAAAATTATTTTTTTTGCCACTCCGCATTTCCCTTTATACTTTTAGAGGCCGTCTTACGTGCTGTCGAGTCGAGTAGAATTACATAAAACTTTCCAACGCGAATCACATTATGTAAAAAATATTCAAACCAATTTTTGATGCCAACAGTTCTGTATCACAAAATCAGGCGTATAAAAAAATCGTAATCAACTTATTTTTCTAAATCGCAAACATCATCGCGGGTCCTATGTCAAGATTTTCAGAGATCATCGTTGCTACTTATAGGTCTAAGGTCAACTGCATCCTCCCCTGGGTCTACCCTTGATCAGTTTGTATAAATAACATCAGTTATGCTGATGATATGGTGTTGTTGAATCCATCGATCAGTGCTCTGAGGCGACTCCTTTCAGTATGTCAATCTTATGCGGTGACCCATGGGCTCAAGTATAATATCAAGAAAAGTGAGTTCATGGTTTTTAAAGCAGGGAATAAGACCTACTCAGCTATACCCGATGTTTCACTTTTCGGGTCGACACTATGTTTAAGTACCTGGGCCACTGGGTTACCGAAGATTTAAAAGATAACCTGGATATGGATAGGGAACGCTGGCTGTCCGTTGTAATATGCTGGCCCGCAGGTTTGGACGATATACGAAACCAGTTAAGGTCACGCTTTTCAAAGCCTACTGTCAGTCTTTCTACACGTGCAGCCTGTGGGTTAGTTATGGTCAGCGGACATACGGTAACCTACGAGTCCAGTATAATAACGCACTCAGGGTGCTACTGGGGTTGCCATGGAGGTGCAGTGCGTCAGGGATGTTTGCGGAGGCATATATTGACGGGCTAATAATAGCAGCGAGCCATTATGAAAAAAAAGTGCGCCTCCCTAATGGCGCGTGTCGAGTTTCCCTAAAATATGGTTGAGCTGAGTAGGCTTGTGGACGAGTACCACGTGTTGAGTCCGGTAATTTTAATGCTGCCATGATAATAATTATAAACTTAAAACTATCAGGCGTGTTTAATGTAGAGTTTTTAAGAAGTTTAGCATCTTTTTCCTGCACTCATATCACTTAATTTCAAGAAAATGTACATGGGCAAAAAATATTGTATCATTTAAAAAGATCTACATCTGGAAGTTTTTAACGAAGCGTGGAAGCTTTGACTATTCATAATTAATGCCTCTAATTGTTTTATGGGAGTAAAACATATTTTTTCTTTATCTTATCTGTTAAAACCTTCGGGACTAAAATACTGAATTGATAACGGCATTGTGTTCATCGATTGAAGAACACAATCACAAAGGTGCTCAGTTTCAATATTTTTATGTAAATTATTTTTATATGAATAATTGGCTATATTAAATAGCGTGTATTGGTACAATGAATTCAAACTAAGTTGATAAAAAAAACAGATTTGTTCATTTATAGTTCTTTTTTTTTAAACGTTACCCCGCACTATGATTTTGTCGTGGGTGCGTTTATGGACACAAAATACACCCAGACCCGGAACAACTACCTGCAGCTCGTACAAATATTAGTACCGTGCGGGAATCGAACCCACGACCCGGAGCGCAGCAGCCGACTGTATCAGCCACTGCACCAACCGTGCTTTGTTAGCAGCACTGGCGTGAAAGGTTCCGATAATTGAAAGAGGCATTGTAACGTGGCATTAACTAGTAATTAATTAATTACGCTGCAATTCCAGCTGTTACTGAGGCGCATTTTTTGTAATAAAGTGGTAAAAAAGGAACATTATTATTATTTTAAAATTATTGCAAAATAAATGACAATTAAACCTTATATTTAATAAAAGCGATGCCCATAACCTACGATTGTCGCCTTGAGACAAAGTTCACTGTTTTTGTAAGTGGGAGGCTTGGTAATCGAATCCCGTTAGAAATATGTATGAAAAAATATGACTCCATTTGTTAATTACTACGTGTAATCCTCCGAGCCCGGCCCTCATTATTCGAGCCACCCGAACGTCACGCCGTGTGGTGCCGGCTCAGAATACCACCACCCCATCTCCTCCCGTGGGTGTCGTAAAAGTCGACTAAGGGATTCGCCGGAGGATGGGCAGCAGCGTCCTTCGAGTACATTACCAACTAAACTGCGATCGCCAACCCGTCTGCCAAGCGTGGTGATTATGGCACAACACACCCTGTTCGATTCCTATTATCGAATTGAGGGTAGTTGGTAAATCATCACTGAACCTGCTCACGACCTACGTCGCGGCGATATATGTCCGTAACGTGCAGTACGATTTGAAGCCGAGCTGGATAAACGTTTCTTCCTCTCTTGTTGTGATCGTGTTCCAAGCTAAACGTTTTAGCATCTGTAGTGTTTGTGGACTCATTACCGTGTGGTGTGCGATCTTCAAGACCTTTGAACCCAGAGTACATTTAGACTATCTGTGAAGTGCCGTGCACGCTGAAGCTCTCCTGCTGACCCGGGAGTGAAGACAAGGTAGGTGGTGTTCAATTGCCTTCTTGAATATAGTAGGAACGAACGATTTCCACCCACAAATACTTTACTTTGAACATTTTAAGGTTCACAAGCTGCCAGCAAATATGTTTTTAAAAAAAGGTTGGTCAAAAACGGGAACACACCCATACCGGTCGTTGTGGTGATCATTGCGGGAGGCCTGTGTCCAGCAGTGGACTTGATTCGGCCGAAATGATGAAAATAATAATTATGAACGTCACACGTGCTTTACTTTTTTGTATGCGGTATATAAGCGTTTTTATTCGCCAAACTACGCACGAGCTTTCATATCCTCCGTATTGTCTGTACATCGTTCAAAAGATCCCCTGTATAACCAGGGCCGGATTAAGAGGTGTAAAAAACTTAGGGCAAAAAAAAACCAAAAAAGATTAATCATATTTTTTGTTTGATAACCGTTCTTTCGCTGTCAGAATGTTGAATGTTGATCTTTTATTTTTCTTTTTAAATATACATAACAATGCATATTATAAGGTATTTCTATTGTGGAGTTTGCCTCCCCTAAATCCGGCTGTGTGTAACAAAATATGTTTAACATGAAAATAGCCATATAAATTAAGTAAGAATAAATAACAACCAATTCTGCGTCGAGTGTACAACAATGTATTGCACAGTTATTATATTTATAACAAACAAACAAAAACAAAACTTGTAAATAAATTTTCTTTACGGAATCTATTATTACTATTATGACGTATTTATGGTATATAAAAATATACTGCTAGTACATCTACTAAGTAGACATGAAAATATCATAGACTTTGAGAACAAAGCGGCCTAGAATGAGTTTGACTCATTTTAATAGGTCTTAATATCACCTGTCCCTACGTAAAGTATGATATATACAGGATGTATGTGACAACGTACTGAAAAATTCGGAAGAGAGAAATTCATCAGCCTATAATAAAAATAGGAAAGCCATTTATCTTTGAAATAATAGTTTACAATTCTAATTCATTTTTGTGCACGCAATGTATCGTAAACAAAGCGATCATAACACTACATAATTGCTGCGATGACTTCATCGTGTACTTTAGCGAAACAACAGCAGTTAAATTTTTATTTACATTGCAGTTTAAATGTGAAAATATATCGTACCCATAAATAAAGAAGTACCTATATATAATAGTTTTTATTCAAAATAGTGTTAGGATAGACGGAAACAATTATTTCATACTGCAATCAGTAAAATAAACTGGGAGGAATTCAGATTCATAAAGTAAGATTTTGCACGTCAAGACGCATTATTCTAACGCGGAGGGTTCTAGAATCATGTACTGCATCCGTGGTATCTGTTTTCGTTACGATTTCATATACAGTCGTTATAATTTCATTTTTGGTATATTTATGGGAAAAGCTTCTTTATATTTAAGTATATTGCGTAATCACAAATCACAAAAATCATTTGTGTAACATTTAACATCGATTTGCAATACCGATCCGTAGTATAAGGAAAATGTATGTTCTGGTAAGATACCAAAAAAGATTTTTTAAGTTCAATACTTAACATAGGGATAGATGATATTTAACTACCGCATTTTATCTACACACAAGAGGCCGTTCACTCACCGTTCAACCGACATGAGAGAAATGCAAAACACGGTACATCATGAAATGGACTAATTAAATCAGCTAAGAGAACATTAATTGGTAAATTATTATTATAAACACCGCTGTGCTTTCCAAATCTATTAAGTTACGTTACAGCCAGACCCTATACATAACTTTGAGCAGAACATTTGATATCTGTAAACTAGATTCAATATCAAATCGATCAATACATATACCGTAGGCCGAAATATAATCCATGTACGAACGTGTAAAATACATAGCGAGAGAGTATATAAACTGAACCGTTTCCATGAATATTATAACTTGCGGAAATGGTTTGACCCCAAGTATTTAAGTCGACATAAACAACAGTGTATCATAAAGTTAGACAAACAAACTTATTCTTGGATAATCTCTTGTAAACCTTCATAAAAACAAGGCCTGTTTACAAACTATGAGTCAAAAAACAGACAAGGAATCCATACATGTTAAGAAATATCCCACAGTAAATGTTGTTAAAAACTACTTTGTAATACAAGATAAAATTGGCTCGAAAATGCTGTCGTTCATATATTACTTTGTTCAGTCAATAGAAGACTCTGAAAACGCTGCTATAAAACAAGGCACTAAATTCACATAGCAATAAGTCATAAGTTCTGTTGTGGCAGTTGAATAAAGCCAATATAATGTGTCAATTATCGTGTAAAATACCCTAAATCCTGCAATACTTTAAAGGGAAAAGACGGGTCTGGCTGGTCTAAGACAAAAATATACTATTGCACTAACAAAACAACTTCCTCTATTGCACTCGCTAGCTAATCGTGCTGAGTGACGTGCTGCATAATAATACTACGAGCTGCGGAATTATACAGGTTGTCCAGTAAATAGCACGACATACTGCAGGGGGTGAGAGCTTGGGTCAATACCTACCAAAAAAACACAATATATGTTCAGCAAAATCTTACGGATTTACAGTAGTACAAAGTTAAGCGATAAGAAAATTGTACTGTTAAAATTTAAATAAAAATTTTATTTCTTGAAAACATTTTAGTTTTTAATAAAGACTTATCAATGAGTAAAGTAACAATTCACAAATAATTTGAGGTAAAAAAAAAACTTGAAAAGCAATTTTTCATTACGAGATGCTTAAACATCTATGTCAAGGTAGAGATTTTTCGATATTTCGGAAATTTTTGTACTACTGTAAATCCGTAAGATTTTGCTGAACACATATTGTGGTTTTTTTGGTAGGTATTGACCCAAGCTCTCACCCCCTGCAGTATGTCATGCTATTTACTGGACACCCTGTATAACATGTTGCACGATGGAGCATCTTGCGGCAAACATTATAGCTCACTTATAAATAAATAACTTAAGACAGCCCTGCATATGTTTAGTGCGGTTCCCGGCAAAGCATACGTCACCCCTCTCCACCCATGGGTATAGGAAAAGGCGTCTAAGGGTTAATATCAAGAGGATGGGCAGCAGCATCCACCCGTATGCTAACAACGACATAATACAATCACCAATCCGCCTGCCAAGCGTGGTGATAGCAATATCGGGGTATCACCGCCCATTTTCAGTGGTGGGCGTTTAAGGGCTGAAGTGTGTGTATGCATATAACAATGACATCTTTTGAATCTTTAAAGTGATAATTTCAAATGCGGACAATATTTATGTCTTTGTGTAGGAAAAAAAACATGTTGGTCGAAACAAGGATTGCGTGACATACAAAACAAGACAATGATGCGTGTATGTCAAGCGTACAAAGCATGATCAACACACCACCAGCACGTAGTTTGCACGTCATGCGTTAAAGACGATCATATTGGATGTCTGCACGTTAAGCATGTGCTACTAATCAAGCTATATATATCCAGTATAAACTGGTCTCGGACTGTGTAGGTTTTCCGAACAATGAGAGATCAGCGTATACTGGAAATGTTTAGCTTGATATATAGCCGCGTGTACCGTTTTGGGAGCGTGTTACGCGAACGTTGTCAACCAATAATAATATATAACTACAACTAAATCACAGTACATGTTGCAGTATGGCATTCACTACGTCCACAGTCGGCTCGTTGACGAGTACTATGTCGAATTTGTTGAGATAGTTCCGAAGGTTGCCTTCCGCGTTTTGGCTTAGGAAGCCTACTTTGACGACGACATCGCAGTGTTCCATTCCCTCCGCCATGCCGGCGTCGCCGATGTTGTCACCCATGAGGATGACGTTGGAGCGTTGCTGCACCATCTCGTAGTATTCTGTATGCTTGATAGCAGTTTCGTTCTTGTTGTAAGTGTGGATCACCTCCCCTTTGATGCCGACTATGCAGTCTTCTTCGTCCATGGCCAAGAAGTTCGACACGACCTATAAATATTTAAAAAATGCTGATACAAATTACCAAATTACTGCTATGATAATTTATGGTTAAGGTATTTATAATCTTCCATAGATCTTCCTTAGTAGCCTGATAATGTATAAACAAAATCCATACAAATAAATAAAATTAAAGTGTCTCTTTGTAATGTCAAAATAACAGCTTTTTACTTAATGCATATAAAAGTATAAACGGGTACCGTTTATAACAAAAAAACAATATTTAAATTTTTTGTCTGTCTGTCTGTTTGTTCCGGGTAATCTCCGAAACGGCTGGACCGATTTTGACGGGACTTTCACTGGCAGATAGCTGATGTTATAAGGAATAACTTAGGCTACTTTTATTTTAGAAAAATAATTAGGGTTCCGCGCAATAAAATAAAACCCTTGAAATCTAATATGTATATTCTATGTCAAGTGTCTATTTCGAAGTACTCTAAATTTCTTTTAAATTAAACGCGGGTGAAACCGCGGGTCCCAGCTAGTAAAAATATACGTTATATAATACGTTGTTTGCTAACAAATGTCGTCCTGAGCGTATGGGCATGCACCCACACACACACATGGTCTAAAATTGTGCTCCAGGGTGAACCCAAGAAGTCGGACGACATCTGATTTGCGATCGCGAGAGGAGCAAGAGAGTTGGTGCAGTGGCGAGTGCAGATCTCGAATGTTGTTTTACAAACAGGAAGTGCAGTCGCTGTTGACCCTCTCGTGTTGCTCTTTGTCATTGATTGAGTGATGGAGCGAGAGAAGATGGCAGTGAAATGAGGTCCCACGCTGCCAACCTTCAAACACACACTGAATAAATAGCTGCACTGATGGGGATACTTTGTGCAATTTATCAATCAAGCGGTCCCGATAGCTACGTTTGCCATTTGCGACCGTCAATTTGTCACACGCAGCCGTGGCCGTGGGTCATTACTAGTCACATTGGAGACGCCTTCAGTATTTTTTATAATATAAATAATATGAACTAATAACTGGATGTCACCATTAATTTTCTTTAATTACTAAGGAAACCAGTATTTTAAAAAATAAATTATCACTGATTAATTCTTTTTTATTACTAATTTGGCATGATATACTAATTAATGATTTTCTTCAATTCAGTGAAATAAAACCAGATTGTGAATAAAACCATTTTTGTCAGCCATGGACTGCAATTAATTGTGTAAGGATTATTCCAACTGATTAATTGAAGCCGCGAGTCATTAAACAAGATATTTATATTAAAAATAATTATTTAATCAAGTTGTGGGACCAACTTGATTAAATAATTATTCAGTCAGAACACCCAAACGAAGTTGACTGTTCTACGAAGATATTTATATTTTATAAAGCTGTCGCTGATTTTTATTTTACGTTCGCGACATCAGTTGTGACGACAAAACTACAAAAAATTGTGAACCACTAGGAACTAAAAAATGCATTGATAACTTTGTCGTTCATCCCGACGCCGGGAATAATGGAGGGCAAACTACTCGTATTATTAACTTTATAAAACACTTCGGGGAGTAGGCGATCTTTCAATGAAGTGGTTTTTTTTTCCTTCCCATTCCATAAACATATAATGCGCGCGTGCAGCGTGGCACGACCTCCAACGAGGTGGACAGACGACCTGGTGAAGGTCGCTGGGAGTCGTTGGATGAGAGCGGCATGTAACCGCTCGTTGTGGAAATCTAAGGGGGAGGCCTTTGTTCAGCAGTGGACGTCCTGTGGCTGATATGATGATGAAACATATAATCAGTAGTCTCACAGATATCTCAAAACTCGCACGGTTAAACCGGGAAGCGACCATCGTTTCGTAAAAGCGACACTCAAATTAAAGTTGTAAAATGGACGAAGAGGATTTCTCTCAAAATCAGAATAGTTAACGGCCGGTACAACTTTAAAATTAAAGTTCGCAAATACCTACTTAACAAGACGACGGCAGATTCATCTCGGCCTTGATTTTCTATTTTCCTGGTGGTTTTTATTTATTATATATATATATATGTATGTACGTTTATTTAGGATATTTATATATAATTATATAATAAATTTGTTATATTTATGTAAGTTTATACATATATTTGTAATCTTTATTCTGTGTAAATAAATGTCAATGCATCTATACCTCGCACACTTATTTTATTGGTACATCTACCTTGCTGTCTCTGCATCTACCAAAGGTCATCTGGCAGAAAACGCCTATGGCACTAAGCCCACCTTTGGACACTATTGTGAATAAATAATGAAAATACGAAGGTGATAAAACTCCACAGAAGGTTT
This sequence comes from Diloba caeruleocephala, assembly GCA_947459985.1. NCBI lineage: Eukaryota > Metazoa > Arthropoda > Insecta > Lepidoptera > Noctuidae > Diloba > Diloba caeruleocephala. The sequence goes on from OX381609.1 coordinate 1,610,403, forward strand.
AAAATGGACGAAACCTTCTTACAAATCGAGTTTAAAGTAGAACTTAAGAGCAGGTTTAACAACTTAAAGCAGTTGACCTTGGAAACCGACCACCTAAACAAAACTATAGAAGACATTAACAGCACGAGTTGTTTTAATGAAAGGTTCATTAAAAAAACTCGTACTGTTAATCGTCTGATGAAACGTCAAAATTTTTGTTACATGCTTCCAAATTGGTTGATGCTATGAAGAAGAGTAGGAAAGAGACTCTATCTCTTTCATAATGAAGATCGCAATTCATCATCATCATATCAGCCTCTCCTATAGATCACCACAACGCCTTTTACCTGTCATCTAAATCTTTGTATGCGTCAAATGAATAGAGAAAAGGCTCCAGGGGAAGATGCTGTGCTGTGTTAAAGTGCTTTGAAATGAAACTTTATGAATAATGCTGCGAAGTTTATAAACGCCATCCTCATCGTCCCCCACAAAAAGGCGATACCACCAAGCTAAATAATTACCATCCTAATAGCTTCTATTCCCTTTGTATGCTCATCGCATAGTTCTGTGCAATCGAAAATTATACCGCATGACATGCCAATGACATGACAATTCGACAAATACGAACATACTAAATGCCGATAGGTTACTCTAGTATCTTTTACTCGGCACAACACCAAAGACAAAGACATCAGCCTGTGTGAGATTAGGATGGACTTGAAACAACAAAAAAATGACTGGCCGCAACGACGAAATTACGACAGTTTCTGTGGTGCACGTGGAACACGGTTGCATAAAGTCCTTCAGAAACTGTTCGATTTCGTCCTACTCGAGGGCACAATGCCGGACGAATGGTAAAAATCGTGCTGGTTATCTTATTAAAAAAGGGTTGACAACCTGTTGAAGAACTATAGAGATAGACCCATCTACTTTCTGAGCCATATTTCTAAACTGGTTTCAAGGATCATCACAAATAGTCTCGAGCACAGGTTTGATGACTTCCAGCTTCCCGAGCAAGCCAGTTTCCGAAAAGGTCAATACGCTGCGGTAGGTTATACAGAAGCCGAAGCAGAAGCGATGAGTACGACCTGCCACAATGTATAGCGTTTGTAAACTATGAGAAAGCCTTCGATTCGATCGAAAACTGGACGGTACTGCAACTGCTGTAGCAGTGCCACATTGACGGTATCGATATATCGAGGATTTAAAGTGCTTATACAAAAACGCCACCATGTCGGTCCGAGTACAGAAACAGAGCTGGGGTCGATATTTGCAGAGTGGTGTGCGACAGGGTACGTTATTTCCCTGAAACTGTTCACTGCTGCAAAGGATCCCTTCAAGCTACTGGAGCAGAAAGGATTCGGCTTTAATATAAATGGCGAGTATATCACACACCTTCGATCTGCCGACGACATCGCAGTCATGGCAGAATCAGAGCAGAATCGCTACAAGAGCTCAGCACAGTGCTCGATGATCTCAAGTTTCCCAAGAGACTCTCCCATACAGGCACACTGTGTGGGAATCTTTACTGGTAAATTGTAAAATTTAAGATATTTTTCTTAAATTAGGCACTAACATAGATCTTAAGAAAACTGTTACTAATTTATGTCCGGAATAAATGTTTATTATTATTATTATGTTACACTAGCTGTGTCCCGCGGTTTCACCCGCGGTTTAATTTAATATTGGTTTTCATGGGTTTTTTTTTCGCGGAATCCTAATTCTTTTTTTAAATATAAAAGTAGTCCAAGTTACGCCTTATAACATCAGCTATCTGCCAGTGAAAGTTCCGTTAAAATCGGTCCAGCATATTTGGAAATTAGCCAGAACAAACAAACAGACAGACAAAAAACCAAAAATTGTTATTTTGGTATAAGTACCGTATATAATTTTCCATTCATTTAGTAAAAAGCTGGTATTTTGACATTACAAACAGACACTTCAATTTTATTTATTTGTATAGATAGATTATAACCGACCCGTGTGCATTCCTTTTGAGATTATCTATGTATCTTCTATATCCAAGTTAAATAATAGAATAAAATTATCTATGTCTAGAAACTTGTTCTAATATAAGAACACGTTCATACTTGTAACCTGAGTCATGACAGAAATTCATGAAATAATACAATTTTACGTATCATATTACAAAATGTCACGATCGCAATATTTCGTGTTAAAAACGACTGCAAGTCTAATGGTGCTGCAAGAATCACTACCGCGAAAGTTGACAAATTATTGTGTCGCAAGTCGCAATGCTCACCACTTGCAACAAGACTGTCTGGGCTGAACAAAATGAGATAGTTCCGGTACAAAAGAATCAAATGAGCTTATAAGAAAATTGTACCAATCTTAGACCTTGGAATCAGGAATTTATCGTGTTATAGTGGCTAGAACTTATTACTTTTTACTGTGTATGCCATGATTGTAAAGTGTACACCAGATCGCGAAGATCATCATCATCTTAGCTAAGTATACGTCCACTACTGAAGAAAGGCCTCATTTCCACAATTGTGTCGACAATTTGGGGGGGTATTTGCCAATACTTGCCATGCTTGGCAGGCAGTTTGGTGAGGGCATTATAGCTACTAATTTACAGATAGGATGGAGTGGTGCTAAATTCTTAATCTGGACACCACAAGGATAAGAGAAGATACATAGTATAGTTTCAAAGTAAAAAAAAATTGGGTAGGGATAGGCTTTAAATTTTACAATTAATATAACTTTTTTGTTCTGAGATTGTTCTAACTGACTTTTAGAAGACGAAACAAGCTGTCTATTGTCGGAATCGACGGAACAGCTAACTGTACAATAGATGGCTTATAAACATGTTCTAGATTCAATGCATACCTTGACATGAGGTAGCAAGAAGTTGGCAGCCTTCATGGCAGCCAGCACAGATTCACCGAGCCCTGCTGAGAACACCAGCACAGGCACTTGCTGGGCATTACTCCACTCTATCATGTCTCGGACACCTTTCCTATTGAAATGGTTTACAATATTACTTGAATCATGTTTTTCTTACTATGGAAATCTTCTCTTATTGAGAAATGGACATCCTCTGGCTGATATGATGATGATGAATAACACATAGAAATAAGATTAATGCAGGAATCGGCCTACAGAATAAAAAACGAGCATTATTTTTTCTCTTGACTCTTGGTTTGTTTTAGAATTTGACAGTATATGTTATAAACAAGGGTCAGAATAGGTAGAGTTTTTAAATATCAAATTACTTCAAATTCACTATGAAATCTAATTATGGATAGGGCTTTTAATCCCGTGATACATAAATATGTTTTCTAAAACTTAGCTATGGTTAACACAAAACTAAGTAGCATAAAATGCATGGTTTCTGGGGTGCAATTCTCTGAGTTCAAACATCCTTGAATACAGAATTGAAAAAATGGTGTAAAACCAATTTTGTATTCGATAGGACATGCTTGAAGCTATTCAAGGGCACGTTGATTGAATGATTTCATAATAATATTTGAATGGTAAATACATATCTAGAACTGATATATTAAACTTTAAATGCCACAGCCCACATTTTCGATCGGCATATCTAGGTTCGGATCTACATATCTACATAAAATCTCTACCTATTCCGACCCCTGGTTATAAAAGTTTTTTTTTTTTTTTTTTTTTTTAATCTAATTTTTGAGGCTTCAGTACACTCTAGGTGACTATGCCAGCCTCATGGGATCATTCACGATACAATATGATGTGTGACACGCAAGTCGCAGTAACAACACACATGGCACACACCACACTATACCAGCACTTACTCGCTTATAATGTAATTCCGTCTACCCTATCCTTTCCTGCCTCACCTTTAAACACATTTTCAGGAAAACCCAAATATGCTTGCATTCGTCAGACAATGGCTGGCCTAAGAGTACATTTAATTGGCCATTGTGTAAACTCATATCAGACATCATACTCAGCCTCTGGTCCCGGTACCGATCACATTCCATTATGATATGTAGTATGTCTTCAGGCCGCTGACATAAATCACACAGAGGCGACGGCTTTACCCCCATCATATGGTAAAATTTATTTAATGGAACGTGACCGGAACGTACCCTGAGAGCAACAACCAATGTCTCCCTGGAGAGTTTAGCACAGTCAAACCACGGCACAAAACATGGTAAATCCTGAATGGTATAGTACCAAATGCCCTTTGTCTGTGAGACTTGCTTGAATCTATCCTTCCATCTCTCGTTGCAAACATTTCGAACCCATGAAACTATTTCACATCCATAGGGACCCGTTAGCACATTCACTCCATTGGTTACTGCATTCCTAGCCAGCTGATCTACAGTTTCGTTTTCTAATAAACCTACATGAGAAGGTATCCATTGGAATATGACACATACATTTATGGCCTGCAATTTGTGCACTATGCCCAAGGCTTCATAAGCTATCGGTATACCTCGGACGCCCGAGGCACACCGAGCTAAATGCTGAAGTGCACTTCTTGAGTCTGATAATATCACTAAATTCTGTTCCTCTACAGAGCTGGCATAAGATAATGCCTCTGTGATAGCCGTTAACTCGGCTCTCATCACAGAGGCATCATCATGCAACCTGAACTGCATATGCAAATTAATTTGTGGGTCAAGGAATGCAGCACCGACCCCGAATGAGCCTTTAGAGCCATCTGTGAATAGTTTATAATATCCACTATATCTTTGTTGGACCTCAGCTAATACCCTCTGCTGAAGATCTACAACATTATAAACTCGCTTTGGCCTATCTACGCTGTCACAAGATTCACGAATACAGGATCTGATATTTATGTTTGAGACCCAAGTCTCCAAAGCAAACATCTCCAATAGGGGACTTTTATAAATAACCTTATTTTGTAGTGTTTCGTGTACTTCTATAAGAATTGGCTTATTTTTATCTCTCCAATGTCCCCTCAAACCATGGAGGCTTTCTATTAAAGCAATTGTATTATTGGATTGTGAAGCTGCGCGTAACCAAAACCTGCAACCAAGCCAGAATCTTCTTATATCAAGAGGCTGCACACACATTTCACTCTCCATTACATGAATAGGGGTACTACGAATAAAATTACCGCATATCCTAAGCGCCCTATTTTGCAAAATTCTTAATTTTTCTAAATGAGTTTTAGCACTACTACCATAAAGAAAACTTCCATAATCTAATCTGCTTCTTATTAAAGAAATATAAAGCCTACGAAGATGTTTCGGATGTAATCCCCAAGATTTCCCACCTAATGTTTTTAAAATGTTTAAATACTTGTAAGTTTTTTCACAGGTCTCGTTAATATGTGCTCCCCAGCGTAACTTACTGTCCAACCAAACACCCAAATATTTAGTTTTATTCTGGGTTTTTATTGGCACAGCATTGATATCTATAGATATATTTACATTTTTCTTTGTTTTATTAAATATACATAAACTAGTTTTAGATTCCGATACAGATAGGCCCATATCTCCTAGCATTTCAACGATCATTTGTAAAGATTCTCTTAAGCATCTCGCAACTCCATCAAAATTCCCATTATCAACATATTTATATATCACAAAATCATCAGCATACTGTGATATATTGATGTTTTCTATATTTTTACATATGTTCATAGTTACAATGTTGAAGAGTAAAGGAGATATTGGATCGCCCTGAGCCAAGCCCCTATTTGTAAACCTTGTAATTATTTCGTTGTTATGTCCGAAAACAATTTGGCACCTTCTCTCAGACAAAAAATTCCATAGATATAAACTTATTTTACTACTTACCCCAATATCTCCTAATACTTTAACTAAAGTTTTAATATTTACATTATTGTAGGCACTGTCAATGTCAATAAAACAGGCTACTGTTGGTTTACTCATGGCAAATCCAACCTGTATTGATGTTATGAATCTTGTAAGATTATCTAAAGTAGAATGTGCTCTCCTAAAACCCACTGTGGAAGGAGACAGTAATTTTTTCTTTTCTATGTACCATTCCAATCGTTTACAGATTATGTAATGAAATGTTTTACATGGACATGACATTAGCGAGATAGGCCGGATAGATGATATTAGATTTGGATTTCTTCCGGGCTTGGGTATAGGAACAATTCTAATATTTCGCCACTGATCGGGCACTACACCAGTTTGTAATACCAAATTATATGTATATATAAGAAAAGCTTTTGCAGGCTGTGATAGATTGTAAATCATCGAATATGAAATGTTATCTGCCCCTGGGGAAGTGTCTTTACGTTTTAAGCAGTTTTCCAATTCAGTTATTGTGATTGGTGTACTTATGGGACAGTCAAAATTATCTTGGACGCCAGGTGATAACTCTCCTACAGTATCAGGTGTCAAGGAGAGCAGTAAATCTTTGGCCATTGCAGGGTCCACGGTACGCGTTGTTCTGATTCCTTTAATCCATTTCATTTTTCTCCACATTTCTACAGGGGAAACCTCACTATCTATACTTGAGCAGAACTCTGACCAACTCTTATAACGCGCGCTCTTAATGAGTTTCTGTGCATGAATTATTTTATCCTTGTACTTATTATAATTATCTGGGGTTGGGTTACGCCGTAGTTGAGATAGTGCTAGGCGACGTTCCGCAACTGCTTTCGAAATATCAGAATTCCAATAAGATTTTGAAGAAAATTTTGTACATGGATCCTGACAAAATTTTATCCACGGAAGTTATAAAAGTTAAGTTATAAGATGAAGCTAATTAGAGGTTAAAATATTTTACCTAAAACACTCCACCATTCTATGAGCATTTTCCATTAATTCATTTCTTGGAAATTTCACACCCCTGAAACAAATTAATCAGATGTTTATTTTTATTATGAATAAGTAAAAAATCCATTCAAAAGAAAATGTGACTTACTTGAGTAGCGCGTGTGCAGCCACATACCAGTCAATCATATGTTGGGTTTTCTCCTCAATGCTCATATGGGGGTCACACTCAATAGGCTTGTAAATACCCGACAGTCGGTTATCTTCATCTTTGTAATGCTGAGGTATTGATGGACACTCACGGAACATACCTATTTTATATATCAGTAAAATAATTATTAGCCAACATTTTAAATCATCTCGGTGAGATAATACACCTCCAAGTGCAGATACTACTATTTTTAGATTTTTATTATATCATACATAAAATAAAAATCATAATAATGTATCATAAGCAAGGACTTACCAAAGCTAGTGAGCACAATGTTTCCATTGTCCAGAGTGTGTCTTGTTAATGTGTGATCAAAATCTGTTACAATCTGTAGTTTGTTATGTCCATCTTGAATCATTTTATTAATTTTTTGTAACAATTCAGCTTCCTCGCGAATGTAGACGTTCTTTTTCTGGAGTTCAGGAACATCTTTCAAACTTGACAGTAATTTCATAGCTACAAAAGGACAAATTGTTTGATAGAATAATACTTTTGGCCACACAAATTTTTGCTTAAATTCTAAAAATATTGTGTTTATTACACTTTTAAATAACTTCGATAGAAATCAATAAATTTGTTAATCCAAACGAATACGTAATACATTAAGATACCTATTATTAATGCTAATGGAATTGATCACAAATATTCAATGGGTACTGAGAGATTTGAAATATTATTCTCCCAGTAATATTTTGTAGCGATATTTTTAAAAGCTTAATAAAATATAAATAGGAGATGCACAACCCACATACGACCTTGATGTGGTAAAAGAAAACTGTCAACGTCAAGCCAACATTCAATAAGCCAATCAGCGTTGTCTTAACTTGACACTGGCAAAATGTTATCACAATTGCCAAAAAAAAAAAACTGCGTTGCCAGATGATAATACGTCTATGGTACGTACGAGTTTCCGAAATAGTATACAAAACTATGGCAGGGTACACAGAAGTATTTCTCTTCATAATTTAGTATAGAAGGTACACAAAACTACGTTATGTCTTCCCAAGAGTTAGGATTTCGATTAATGTGAGTAGTGTTTTTGTATGTATGTGTTACTTACACTCTTTTATGTTATACTGTTCTTAAATTCTGATTGTGTATCTCCATCTCCTCCGTGTATGTCGTAAAATGCGACTAAGATACTCTAAACCAGAGGGATGGGCAGCAGCGTCCTATTATTTACTGAGTTTAAATGTTGTACTAGCATTACAATAGTAAATAATAATAATTGAGGCTTGAATATGAGGCTAGTGCCATTAATTACACAATTTAGGCGGCTTTGTTTTTAAAAATCCGTTTATTGGATTGATTTGGCAAAAACACTGAATCACGTATTTCTTTATTCCTAACAAAAAGGCAAATATCATGTTTCATAGATCTGAAAAAACTGACGGATTCCAATAAATTATTCTACTCCCTAAAACGATGATTATTCAAAAACGCTGAAATATGGCTTTCGTATTATTTTGACGGATTCTACGATTTTAAATCGATATGTACTGTTTCAATCTTGTACTTTTTTTCACGTCGCTCACGCTCACTGTTTGCTGCCTGCATAGGATTCCCAAGTAGGCCGCTTGAGAGAGAGAGAGAGAGAATCCTGGCTGCAGCGTCAAGTTATTTCTATCGTTTTAGTGTAATGAAATCAGAACTTAAAGTTAAATAAAAGCTTGCAAATTGAATGATAATAATGAATAACAATTCTAGTGCAGCACGTTTAGCGTTGTAATTTCTTTAGTCCCCGGATGAAAACGTCTTGATTATCATTCCGAGATTTTAGAAGGAGGTGTTAACCATTCTATGTTACTTGCTTCCTCGAAGTTTAGATCAATACACTCAACCTATTCTGATCTCTGGTCATCAGTAAATAATATTGTATCGGATAATACCGACATCAATTAAGGGAGATCATTAATATAGGCTTGGAACAGAAATGGGCCCAGGATTGATCCCTGTGGCACTCCCATTTTCCATGGAGACCGAGAAGATGATAATGGAGACTGAAGATGTTATAGCATATATATACTTTTACTGTCTTTTGGAAGGGTAGTATAATACAAGCTCGAATGCTCGTCCACAAATTCCGTAGACTCAATTTACAAATGAGCGTATTGTGACCAATGCAATTAAACGCCTTGGAAATATCACAGAAGATACCAATAGCATCCCAGGCTTCTAAAATATGAGCTTCACGCCTGTATCTGTAGTCGATATACTCTTCGTGAAGCCGAACTGCTGATCGTGCAAAACCTTAATAGTATTAAAATGAAATCATCTTAAAATGATAACATTTTCAAGCTGCCTATAAAAAAGAAAAATGCCACGGGCAAATATACGCCTTGCAGGTAGGTTATTCTTATGTAAGTTAAAGACGTAAAATAAGGAGACGGATATTTTTTTCGGACAGTAAAAAGCCGTAACTATTTTTATTGGAAAATAATGTTATATTTAGAAAACTTTGCCTTTATGCAACTAAGTACAATAATGAAATTAATAATTTCGATACCACCGTCGGATCGGACACAGTAAAAAATTAATTAGTTTAAAACACTAAAAAAACGCTTTTGTACATAACCAAATTAAAAAGTAGTACTTAATTTTCAATAAGTTTAAAATAAGAATAGTGATAAACAAACTGACATTTCCATAACTAACGTAGTAACGAAGAGTTGTTTCCAAAACGATTAGCCGACTGGGTGCTGAGCAATGCGAAGGCGCTTACTAGCAGACAGCTATATTAGCATCGGCTGTGGTTGCACAGATCATTGGAAGGATCCGGTGGTTGGGGCTCGGTAGCCGTTTTTTAGCTGGCCTCTGTGCGTGTACCACTTCTTGATCTTACAAGCCGAGAGGCGTCCACATTGGCGTCGACTCGACGCTATATCACCGATGCAGATTCTGGAATTCATCCTCGCCTCCTCACACTCCGGTTCCATTCCCTGTAACTGTAGTATATAATCCATCAAGTCATGACTCGATGGATTACGTACTACAGTTATCAATTGCATTAGATAGAAATTGTTCGCCGCCGTTCACGACTTCATGTGTATTATACCTCCACATTTTAATACCACATACTTACTTAGGTACCTAATGTTTCTCTCCCAAAGTAAAATGCCAATATTCCTTAAATTCCTCAGATTTTTCTTTCAAATATACATTTGTTTGCCATTAACAGAAAGTTTATGTCCGCGGACATAAAATGTAGATTTTAATTCTGTAGTTGGCTACATATTCCTTATACGGCCAAAACCTCACAGGGGCAGCATTTTCTCAAGACGCGGAGCTGGAATGCTCGTTGTGGGAATCTTCACAAAAGCTGCATTCTGACACATAATATAAAACTGTATATTCACAGATTAGCGTGAATTTTCAGCCGCAGTGCAAGCCATTACTTCTTGAGCTATTCCCTCAGCATGGAGCTAAATGACTGCAGTGGGAAGTAGGTCAAATAGTACCCGGTATTTTGTCTATTCCGATGAGTTTCTAATCTCGATCAATTGAGATATAATGCACTACGTACTAGAGTAGCCATCACAAACAAAAAATAGTGCGGAACTTCATGGCCGTGGGGCAGGCGCGGGGCGAGAGGGGGTGTCTATGTTCGAATCGAACAATCCACGCGCGCAGATAGGACCGTTTTTTCATTCTGCCTACTATGTGTACGTACACTGGCAATAAATAAAAGAGTATTTAACGCAGGAACATTTTAACGTTAATATGTAATGGTCACATGTTTTTACACCACACAATAATGTAACATAGTGCCTTTATCAACCGACATCCTCAATTTAATGCAATAACATTTTTACCATGTTTATATTAATTTCATTGTATTAAATTATTCAACATACATCATCTTTACATCTCGATAGGGTCAAGTCTGAGCATAGTTCACTCCTTGTCGCCAAAATATGGCGCCACGCGTGAGATATTGATAATGTTTTATACGCATCTTTTAAATATATTGAACTTACTGATGAAAAGCGACTTTCCATCAATAAGTTCAAAGTTGACTTTTACATACGTTTCTCGAGTTATTAGACCAATTCACAATGCACATGAAGGTATTCGAAGTAATAAAACTTAGCACTCAAACACGTCACGTTGCGGCGAACGGTCTGGCACATACTAAGTGAATTCGAGTGTATGCGCTCTAACACGTGTGACAAAGAATCCAGTTGAGGCGTCTTCTCTAGTACGTAGTACATTATACCCCAATGTCTCGATCATTGTAATTATCATGAGTAGTTTTTTGTGGTGCATATCTCACTAGGTAAAGGAACAATATGGGCCAGCTTTTCAAAATATTTATATTTTTGTTATTTTTTGCTCTTCAGTATCACAATAGTATACAAGATTTACATTCAATTAAGTTACAATTATGCTTTAATAGTATTGTATAATTAAATAATCGATTAAGTATAAAATGATTGTAACGTCCACAAGCACAAAGAGCCATAGTGGGAATATCTAAATTAGAAGATGAAAGTTCTACTACTGTTATAATACAACAAGTATGTAATTTTTTACATTGTGTAAGTATTCAACTTACACAATGTAATCATTGCAATATCTATTGGGGCAAGATTTCAACGAATGGGCTACTGTTGTTTAAAATTACGTTTTGAAAAATCATCTTTATCGGTACTAACTTAACATACCTGTCAGTACCTGATATAGAACTTGATGTGAACAATATACAATTATATATTGCAATAAAACATGTATAAATCATTATAACACTAGGGCATAATGAAACAAGGACTTACAACAGTGTGAAACAACAGTTTTCAAACATGAAACATATATTCAAAGGTACTAAACTAACTCAAATTACTTATTGAACTACTAAAATATAAATTATTTAAATCAGTATATAACATAATATACAAATCAATCTTTGAAACTAAGATGAGGGCGAAATTGTTTTTTTAAGGTGATGTATTTGTGATAAATATCCTCACAACCACGTATGGGGAGAAGCACAACACGAAAATCAAGAACATGAAATGATTTGAACACACACTCATTTGAAGTTGTATCATGGACAAATTAAAAATCTATCTGCTTATATTATTATGTGCATGATACAACCAGATATTCCGATACCCCAAGTGACACTCTTTAATTAATATTTGTTATCATCGAAATTTATCAGAATAATCTAACTGAATAATTTTAAAAGATAAACGAGTACTGTTAATATAAACTTAAATAAATATGTAAGCTTGCCCAGTTGTCTATTGCACGTGTTTATATAGATATAATAATATGTGTATACTAATCAGTACCCTTAGTACGAGTTTCATTTCACAATAGTAACAATATTAAACTACACGTTTCGATTGAAAAAAATAAACTCGTACTAGAGGGCCGAGTGTGAGTTTATTTTCGTTATCTAAATGTAAACGCGAGCGACGCGTTTAACGTTCGATCGGTGCTTCAATTGGCTGAAGAGTTTTGCACGGGCGAATCCCAGCGCTGAACACTGTAAACGCATCGCGAGCGTTAACGTATCGATTACGAAAATAAACTCGCACTCGGCTCTCTGAACTGTTTTTGTATAAGCAATAACGTAGTTAAATATGAGTGCCGATTATGATAAAAAGCTGTCAAAAGAAAACATAATAACATAGGTAAAAAAGCTTTTTAACAACTCAAAACTAAATCACTTTATACAATACACAAAATATTCAATGTACAGGTAACTAATTTATTAGATTTTATTAGTTATAAGGAGGCAATCGACTGCAATTTCAATTGTTAAACAATTGACTATGATTGATCCCTTGCAAAAACGTGACAACCTATTTGTAATAATATACACTGTAGTCATAATTAGATAATTATCAATTGCATTTGATTGCCTCCAAATGCCAAGTTATCGTATTCCGTGGAGCGTTGCTAGGTTGTCGGTCAATCATCGCTGATGCGTCGGCTTTTCTTCGATTTCTTTTTCTCCATGGCTTCCATCCTCATGTCCTCTAAATCTTCCATAATACCTAGAAGAAATTAATTAATGTTTTAACAGGTTGATCGTAATTAATATTGTACTGTTTATAATAAAGTGGAAGACGCTCATTTAGATAGCGCAGCTTGACTTCATATCGGCCATTTATATGTCCACTGCTGAACAAAGGCCTCCCCCACAGATTTTTACAACTGTCATCATTTTGGGGGGTATTTGCCAATACTCATCACGCTTGGCAGGCGGGTTGGTGAGCGCAGTATGGCTACCGTTTCACAAAAGGAACGCTGCTGCCCGTCCCTTTGGTTTAGATTCCCTCAGTCGCCTTTTACGACATCCACGGGAGGAAATGGAGTGGTGCTATATTCTTAATCCGGACACCACACGGAATTGACTATCAACATAAGAAATACGAGCTTAATTTCTTGGCCGTTTGGAACGCGAGGCACATGTTTGGTAATTAATTTGTATGTATGCACGGGTAACTTGCGCAGTGCAAGTGTAAAGTCCGCAAGTTCTCAAATTCAGAGACGCCTGCGTGAAAGCCTAAAGTTGTACTTCTTTTATATAGTTATAGTTATAGAGTGACAACTTGAGGCTCAAATGCACTCTATACTCAGAAATTTTTAGTGGCCCAGCTTTTTAGTTGCACAGAACAGACTCCCAATTTTACGAAATGTTGTTCTTATACGTCACATCTAGCTCTATATGCTCTAGGTTTAAAGCACAAAATATTACGTCGTGAAAACATGAAAATGTACACGACATTATAGCCACAAATAATTGATGCGGTCGGTAAAGCTCATGTGATCAACAAGTTTGTTTAAAGTTTAGCACCACTCGATCTGCCGTGGATGTCGTTAAAGGCGACTAAGGGTCTCCCAAATCACATGGATGGGCAGCAGCGTCTTATCTGTGGAACAGCAGCCATACTGCGCTCAATGTACTCGAAGGACGCTGCTGCACATCCTCCGGCTAATCCCTTAGTCGACATTTACGACACCCACGGGTGGAGATGGGGTGGTGGTATTCTGACCAGGCACCACACGGCACTCTTACATGGCCGATATTTTCAGAACAAAAGTTTGTTATTCTTTATTTATGGCACATCAACAGCATACATATTATAACAGTAAACTAACTAAAAAGAACACTGGTCACAACATTTGTAACAAAATATCGAACTTTATTCTCCCCAAAATTACGACACGGCATGTAACCAGGGGTGCAATTCCCTAAGCTCAGACATCCATACATCCTTGAATACAGAATCGAAATAATGGTGAAAAACCAATTTGGTATTCGCTATGACATGATTGAAGCTATTCGAGGACATATTGCAGACGGTGCGCCATGAGGACCAGTGTTAGCGAATACCAAATTGAGTGATCGCCGTTATTTAAATTCTGTATTCATGGATGTATGGATGTTTGAGATAAGAGAATTGCACCCCTTTATTCAAGGATGTATGGATGTTTAAGCTCAGAGAATTGCACTCAAGTCGTTTATAGGGAAGGCCGCTGTTCAGCAGTGAACTATTTTCACTGATAGTATGATGATGAATATAAATTAATTTAAAATACGTAAAATTGAAACTATATCTTATATACATAAAATTCTTCTGTAAGTGTGTCACCGAACTGCTCCTAAACGGCTGGACTGTTTTGATGATTTTTGTATATGTTTGAGATGCTCCCTGTAAGGTTTAGATTCCCAATTGGACCCGGTAGGTGGCGCTGCAATTGGGTTTGCATGTGCGAAGCTGGGGCGGGCAGCTAGTAATTCATATAAATTAAAATCTATTTGACTTTCGATTAATCTCGGTAAAATATGTACTTCAATTAACCTCTATTACAAATAGGGCTTTGGTGCACCACCTCTGACCGACCGAACAAGATAATGTTACATATTGTTTTATATACATACCAATCTTTTTACTAATGTACTCTTCACGTTGCTGTCGCGCGAAACTAGACTCCATCATGGGATCATCATCGTCATCCATGTACCGGTATCTGTAGACAATATTAAAATGTCGAATATCATGCATTAAGTTGAATAGAAAACGGCCTACTATTAAAGCCTTCCCAAACTTCCCGACTTATTAATATAGTAAATATTTCGGATGTTCGGATATATCCTATGTTTGTATAAATCGGAAAGTTTGTGTATACAAAATATCTTACTTTATTATTTAATTACCCTTATTTTAAGAAACCATCTACACCCTTGGCTAATATGTCCACATTCCTGTAACATTACATTTCTGGACAAAACATTCAAACCCTTGGTAGCACATATATGTCCCTGCTCACCACCCTTTGCACACTTACATCACTTGATATCAGATTTTTATTGGTGTGCAGTGGAAATTCTACATGAACTTCCTCCGCACCGGGGAAGGGTGAAGCCAGACTCCTACTGGCTAAAACCACTGAAGCGGTCAGCTTCGGCACTGAAGGTCCAGGTTCTCGTAAGATCACACTAGAGCCCCCCATTGATGCCACGCCTTTAGGCACATCCCGGAGGGGATGACTGTATTATGGTCACCCCCTCAAGCGGAGGGAAAGAGACTTTAAAAAAGTCACCCCCAGTCTTTTCTCAGGGAGATTGTAAAGGATCCTCCCAAGCCATGCTGTGCGCTGTGCTGCGCACACAGCGGCACGTGACCACGTGCGCGCCACCGTCTACCTGCACGGACTCCCCAATCTGCGCCCCGCAACCCCCGATAGCTTCTAAAACCTAGGACATTTACGAACGTAACATCTATGTGAAATACCTTCACCACTTACAGATTGATAACACATTAACTTCTCTGGTGTGTAACTCTCGGATGAATAATAATCTAGAGACCAATTTATTTAAAAGCAACAGAAATAAAATGTACCACTTACTTGGACTTGTCATAACCAAATATTTCCTTAATGTGTCTGGAGTAGTCCATTTCATCCTCACCGTCATCAATGAAGTCATCCAGCTCAGAGTCGTACTCCGATTCTGAGTCTAATGCGCGACCTGCAATAACGTCATAACTATTAGCATCATGTGAATACCTAAGACAGTTGTCTGGCATATGCAGACGAAAGACGAAACGCACTGTAGCTTGTAGTATCTCACATCAGAGCGGTAAAAACAACGACATCCAAAAATCGGCCATAGCTGAACACCTGTTGGATTCGGGATCGAACCACTGGATCGAATTACATAACCCTCAGGTAATCTCGACAGAACGCCACTATATACCCAGACTGGTGAGAGAAGCCATTAAGATTACCAAATATAATAACTTTAACCGGGAGGACGGGTTTCAACTGTCGAAGGCCTGGAATCCAGTGATTCGATTGCGTAAAGACCGAAATAGTGCCGTAAAAAGTTCGCGAGCGGACACAGTGAGTTTCGTGTGTCGGGAACAAAGTCGAGTTGTGACTGACTTAAGTGATAGTGATAGCGGCACCCAGCGCACAAAACGTTTAAGGAAGAGGGTAGATCGTTTTGTCTGCTCGTAAACATCCACCCGCAAAAAACTTTAGATTATCCGTGAACATGGCGCTTGCAACAGCGCCGATATATCGGGAACTCAAAAGAAATGAAAAACATGGTAAACATCCCGTTTTCAGTTCCAATAACTATGTATTTCATGTTTATTTCAGACTGTATTTAAATAGCTACTGTAAAATGCAAAAGAATGTAGAAATTTCTACTGTAGCCCCGGTTACCCTCCCCTAAATCTACCTCTGGCTCAGCCAAAGGAGTGACTGTGCCTTACTGTTTTCTTAGGAAATATTTTCCTCTATTTATGAGGTAGTTTTCAAAGGTCAGATAGCAGATACTCCGTATTAAATATGGATATTCAGTAGCATCTGTTTTGACTGGAAACTGGACCTATTTAGTTTTTTTTAAACGCTGCCTGCCCCTCATTATAATTTCACATATAATACACCTTTTTTTTTATTGATCCGGTGGAAATACCTCATGTACTTCCTTCGCCCCGGGAAAGGGCGAAGGGGCATGCCGGGCTCCTACCGGCTAAAACCACCGGAGTGATCATCGTCGGCACCGAAGGGAGGCTCCAGGAATTCGAATAATCTCCATCTAGAGCCACCCGTTGGTGCCACGCCTTTAGGCACATCTCGGAAGGGATGACTGTGAAGTGGTCATCCCCTCTAGTGGAGGGAAGGCGACTGTAAAGAGGCCACCCCCCCAGGCATATTTCCCAATAAGCGCGCTCGCGACCCTCAAGGCCCCCCGCCATATAAAGACGACAGGGGGCTCAGGCGTGTTGGACACGGACGGCGGTTGTTACCCCGGCCCCGTGTCCTCCTCCTCCGAGCGGGATCGGCCCTCTCCCGATCCCGCTCTGCGACCTCCTTCTCGAGCATTACGCTCTCACAGAAGGAGACCACAGCACTCCAATTTTCCTGCTTTGCCAGCATAGCCGACACTACTGCTGGCAAAGAGAGTGTCAGAGTGTCAGATCTTGCCCGATCCGATCGACCAGGATCCGCCGCTCGGCAGTCCACGCAGGGCACTCTCCGAGCGTGTGCTGTGCGGTATTCTGATCGTCTCCACAGTGGTGGCACTGTGCCGCGACCTCGCGTCCTATCCTGTGCAAGTACGCACCGAAACAACCGTGTCTGGTGAGCACCTGCGTCAGGCGGAATGTGACGCGGTCGCTCCTTTGGAGCCAGGCTCCGAAGAGCGGCAAGACAGCCTCGACGACGCGCTTTTGCGCGCAACATATAATACACCTAGACCCGGAACCACTACCTGCAGATCATACAAATATCTGTTCCGTGCGGGAATCCAACCCGCGACCCGGAGCGCAGCAGCCGACTGTATCAGCCACTGCACCAACCGCACCATCAGTTGGGGATAAGGATATGCTAAATGGTGACTTGGCATTACCTCATCTTTGGGAACACGCATTTGTCCACCTATGGAGTGCGATAGCCCGATAGCCAGTAGTAGATTAAAACGAAACTAAAATACTAGAGCCGACAAACGCGAGATGGGGTGGTGGATCTATGCAATGCCTGATGAATGCCAAACAGGCCTTTGGCGGCTTGGTTGGCACAGTGGAGAAGCGACGTTGTGTATCGGGTCGTTGGGTTCCCTACAATATGGTTCAGCTAGACGATGCTGATGACAGCCTGTCAGCCGGTAACCGCCATGGCAAATGTCATCATCATCATCATTTCGGCCAAATGAAGTCTACTGCTGGACACAGGCCTCTCCCAAAGATCACCACAACGAACGATAGGGGGCTTTACCATAATCGCCACGCTTGGCAGACGGGTTGGCAATCGCAGTTGAGTTGTTAATGTACTCGAAGGACACTGCTGCCCATCCTCCGGCTAATCCCTTAGTCGACTTTTACGACACCCACGGGAGGAGATGGGGTGGTGGTAATCTGATCCGGCACCACACGGTTATGGCAAATGTGTTATTATATTATTATTGTAGTATGTTCCTTATTTACACATTAACAACTTTCTCATTATAATCTTTTACCATCATAATTTGTAGAAATCGGCATTGTATTTTTTTTTTTTTTTTTTTAAAACGTTGCCCCACACTAGGATTTCCCCTGTGTCGTGGGTGCGTTTACAGACATGAATTCCACATACAATACACCCAGACCCGGAACAACTATCTGCAGATCATACAAATATTTGTTCCGTGTGGGAATCGAACCCACGACCCGGAGCGCAGCAGTCGACTGTATCAGCCACTGCACCAACCGTGCCGTCCAAATGTATTCTCAACTATTTGGTAAGAGTGTCTACGGAGTTTCTTGCCGGCTCTTCTTTATAAGACCAACCTATTGGAACCATACAATTGAAATTAAATAAGTGCCGATAATTGGATTATTTGAAATAAAAAAATTGACTATTGGACTACTGGCTTTCTGTGCTGTATCGCGGGTTCGATAGATGTTTCGGGTCTGGGTGTTTGTCCATGCGATATGTATGTCTGTAAACTCTACCCTCAATACAGGAGAAATTCTAGTGGGACTAAAAACACTGTGCAATGGGCCAAAGCACACACGGTACTTTAAGCATCGGTGATTTGATCGACTTTTAGAAGCTCGAAGCTGCGATTGAACTCTTACCTCTGCACATCTGATCCTTAGTTTCAGAGGCTAGATTTAGCAACGTTTCACTCCGCTCAAGTGGGACACAAGCGGCATCAATAACACTCTACATTCAAGTAAACAGACAGCGCGAGAGTGTGCTAGTACCTCACCAGCTTTCCCCCTCGCTTCACATGTCCGTCGGCCGAAGCAGCATCGATAAAATCACTAAAACCTACGACTTTGATACGACGCTCAAACGCAGCTATTCGCCTCAACGCAATGCAGCATTGACGATGCTAAAAGTATCGTGTATGCTTTGGCCCTAACTTCATACTTACGTTTCTTTTGATTATTCTTCTGATCTGGATGTCCTTTTCTCTTAACATCACCTGGCGGGAACTGACGCGAGCCGTCCGGCTTCCGCGCTCCATTCTTGTTCATGCCATTCTTACCCAAAGAATTAACGTGCTTATCAAAATCAAACGTATTTGATGCCTTTGGCTTACTTGGACCCGCCCTGTCGTTAGTTCCAACTGCTTTTCTATCATCAGGTTTTTTTGAAGGCACTCCTTTACCATCAGGCACTCTTTTATCATTATTTTTTTGAGATCCATCACCTAATGCCTTTTGTTTGGCTAATAAAGCTTTGTCTTTAATACCGTTTTCTTGTAAAGTTTGCTCTCTCTGTTTTGGCACTGGTTTACCTTGATTAATGTGACCATTAAGGTGTTTATTATCACTATTTCTACTTGGTACGTTCAACTTCTTTTCATTAGAATTCTTATCTATCCTGTATGTGTTTTGGCTCTTTAAATCTATATTTTTCTTAACATCTTGTTTTAAGCTCTCCTTAGAATTTAATTTTGACCTATCTACAGATTTGTCTAAATTTTTAATTACTTTATCAGATGTCTTATTACTGCTTTCCAATTTAGATTTCGCCTTTTCTAATTTTTCCCTGTCTCGATTTAGTCTTTCTATATCTCTTTCGATTCGTTCTCGCTCTGCTTTCAACTTGTCAAGTCTCTCTTTATCCAATCTTTCCTTGTCACGTTCAACCTTTTCTTTCTCTAGTCTAGCTCTTTCTTTCTGCAGCTTTTCAATTTTCTCTCTCTCGCTTCTCTCTCTGTCGGATGGTTTAGGACTGTCATGCCTGGCGTTAGAGTTGTTAATTTTGTCAGTGATTTTTGGAATGCGGCCAAA
The DNA here is from genome assembly GCA_947459985.1 of Diloba caeruleocephala. NCBI lineage: Eukaryota > Metazoa > Arthropoda > Insecta > Lepidoptera > Noctuidae > Diloba > Diloba caeruleocephala. The sequence goes on from OX381609.1 coordinate 1,630,562, forward strand.
AGTGCTGGGTTCTGTTTTTCTTTCCTTTTCTATGTCTCGTGGTTTATCAGCTCTGGGCACTGAAATAGACGTGTATTCTATAGGTAATATAAAATGGTGTTTTTACTACTTTTGGAAACAGATATGGACACGATTTTCTAGAACTGTAATAGTAAACTTTATAAGATTAATATAAAAAAATCCTCAAAAAGATTTTAATCGCCATATAACTTACCTTTTCTACAACCAGATTTCTCGGCCTCTAATCTCTCTTGGCGACGTTGACGTCTCGCCATCTCCTTCTCGTACTCTTGCTTCTGTTTCTTGGTCATTGGCCTTTCTGCGCCGCCTTCCGTTTCAGTCACCACTTCCTTTTTTTTAACAATCTCCACTGGCTCACTTTTCTTTTGTTCAGCCAGTTTCAACAACTGGTTGAAGTCCATGGGTGGCGGTGCCGGTTTGCGGAATTTGGGTTTCTCTGGCTTTGACTCCTTTTTCTCAGGCTCATATTTAGTTGGTGGGCTGGACTCTCGTTCTAGAAAAGAATATACATTCATTCGGCAACATCCGACGGCATTATGTAGCGTACTTTTCTCCATTTGACTTTCCTGGTAACTGGAGTATCTACTGATTAATAATTATACTTTGTTATTTGAAGAGTATATGTTATTTATTTAAAGAAATCGGTTTCGAATCATGTGATGCAAGCAGAATGGTTGCATTCGTTTCCGTATGACGTGTAAATGTGCCTTGATTGACCCTTATGATTAAGTATTGAGTATCGACTGTCTAATGACTAAATTAGTTCTACAACGATATGGATGGTGATCCGGGCGAAGTGAGCCGATTATTAAGCAACCCTTGGGTGGTCGTTTTTAAAGATAATTTTTTTTTTCCTTAATGGAAATTATTATCTGTAAATTAACAGTACAAAACGAGAAAATATGTGAATTATTTATTTTGTAAAGTTTATCAAAGTTTTTATTTCATATAGGCCCTAATAGGCACTTAAGAAAAGTCTAAAGTTAAGGTGCACGGTTCGGAAAAGTTGATCTTATGGAGAAGAAGCGGACAAGAAACTCCATAGACACTCTTTTAAAAAAAGTGATATTACAATTTAACACATTGCTCGCTATGTGGAAACAAAGTGGACTAGATATGCACGATAACCGATATCGTACCAACGTTCCTAGTATCCTGTAAAATTCACAACCTAAAGAAACCATTCTTATGACGTGGTTGGTTAATTACGTCAATCAGTCAATAGTGCAACAGATTAGCTTCAAACTCACAGCCTCTCGATTGGTAACCTTAGCCATTGGGCTATTGCCGCTTATAATTTACAATCAAGCTTGTTTAGTGTAGACTTTTTCATTTTTTTTATCCTACATTGTCCTCACATAACCGTCATTTCGACAACAATGTAGACAACAGTTATTGGCACATTATGATTTAAAAAGAGTAACCATGGAGTTTCTTGCCCGTTCTTCTCCATAGGAAATCAACATCTTGGAACGCGGAAATTAAAGTCTGACTATTCATAAGAGCCTATAAATAGTTTTACGTGGATCTTTATCTTTATAAAATACTTGTATTGTTGGAACTGACCTCCCATTTCAGCTTTCCGTCGTCTCTTGTGAGGCACAGGATCATCTTCATGTCTCAGAGCATGCTTGACTCTTTCCCTTGTACCATTCAGATCCTTCTTCACAGTGTTGTCTATGAAACAGAAATCAATGTATTGAAGTAATAGAGGTGTATGCACATACGAAACTTCCTCCGAACACACGTAGAATACCGCTCGATTAAGGGTGTCGACTTACGACAGGTATTTAAGTACAAGCGCCGACCATCGACCAGCCCTGGACAGTCTCAAATGCATATAACATTACGGCGGCCAAACGTAGCTCAACCGACTTGGAACCGAACCGATAACAGTTGTGCCGAGTCAGCAGCGAGATATTTAGAATCGCGCAATTATAATATATATTAAAAGAAGTAGATATGTTACATGCGCGCCAAAAGTAAGAACCAAACCTCCCCCAATTGTAGCACCTCGCAATCAGTTCGCCCAAGACAGGACAACGAGCACACACTGTCACAGTCTGTATCGTTTTATTAATTAAGTAATAACAATGCCGTCCTGCGTATAGAAAATGCACAAACTATCAAGCAAACATGAATAAACTAGGGATACCATACCTCATTTGGGTAATAAATCAAATAATTTTTTTGAATAAAAATACTATTCAAATTACTTATAGAATAATATTCTCGAAAAAAGACAGGCCAAGCAAATAAAAGAGACAACACATATATACTATCACAGGTGCGACAAAGACATCGAGTACAGGTGTTGTCATTTTAGATCTCTTTTATTCTCGTAGGTTTTGTATGTTCTTTCTTACAGCATAGGTAGATGTGCAACTTAGTAGGTTTATACATACCGCGAGACTGAGTTTTGCGCGCCTAAACGTATACGCGTATATGGACGTAACGTATCTATGGTAATGATATTATATCATTGTTATCAGCTCAATCCGGCTCCGCATCGATAAATGGGAGGAGTTCTAACTGGCAAAGTATTTTGCGATAACTGTTCGTATCTAACACTGACTCTGCGTTAACATTCAAAGAACATAGAAATAAGAAGGAAAGAAAGAAAGAAAATAAATTTATTTGACACAGACAACGTGGTACACATAAACTGAATTAAAAAAAAATTACAATAAAAACACAAAGAAATCATTTTTGTGTGCCCCACAGCTGCGCCAAACAGGCCCAGTTCAGCAAAAAGTCAGACCACTAGTGCCTGACGCTGGTTTTCAACTGGACCTTAAGTAGCAGCCGGCCGGTAGCCGGTAGCTATTATTTCTTTATTAGATCAGTCCTGCTGTGACGAATATCAAGCAAATGCGTGATCTTGCTCCTCGAGCATAGTTTACGCATTTAGAACCGAACATCATATCATCATATCGGCCATTTATACGTCCACTGCTGAACAAAGGCCTCCCCCATAGATTTTCACAACTGTCTCATCATTCTGGGGGGTATTTGCCAATACTCACCACGCTTGGCAGGCGGGTTGGTGAGCGCAGTATGGCTACCGTTTCACAGAAGGGACGCTGCTGCCCATCCCTCTGATTTAGATTCCCTTAGTCGCTTTTTACGACATCCACGGGAGGAGATGGAGTGGTACTATATTCTTAATCCGGACACCACACGGGACCGAACGAAGAACCGAACGATTAAACGAAAATCACACAAGATTAGGCCGCCTGGTCAAGAAAACAAGTCCGAACTCATTTAAATAAATGGATACACTCTTCGGCGACGTGTATACTGAACGAGCGTTTATTTATGGTGGCTTCTCACAGTACGTAATTCTCATTAAAGCGCCGCGCCAGCTAGGGTTACGCTGCGGAGGCGTAACGCCCGTGGCGACGAGAACCATGTTTGAGGCGCACGCTCGCCCATCCATGTATGGGGGCGGCCCATGGCATCACGCGCCGTGAAAAGTCACCAAGAACAATACATATCCTTTGTACAAACGGTGAAGAGCAAAATTGTATGTGCTATTGCAATGATTACAATTATAATATGAATGGAGCAGAGAAAGTTAAAGCAACACTCACTTGATGTTCGTAAATGCAACAATTTTATTGGTGGTGCCTGTCACACAGTTCATACTAGCATAGACACCATCGTTTACTTTCTTTTAACTATAAAAATGTTTGCTTGTCTGCAAAAGGTAGAACCAAATGTACCAAGCTTATGGAATAAAAAAGTTCATTGGAATGATAGTGGCGCCATCTGTCAAAGATTGGTCGTACCAACTCAGAAAACTTTGTGGGCTCATGCACAACACTTTGCTGAAGATCATGACATGATCAAATGCATAGTTTACGATTCTATAAAGGACATACACACATACATTCATTTTTATATATATAGATTATGCCCCACACTAGTATTTCTCCCGTGTTGTGGTCGTGCCATGTGCCCAATCACCCAGACACCAAAAAATCTGTAGATCATACAAATATATGTTCCATGCGGGGATCAAACCCATAATACATAGTAGGGACTGAATAACCGCAAAATATCGATAGTTTTATAAAGCTGTAATCTTCATACCCTTTTAATAACACTACCGAAATATAAGTCTACATTTATGTAAATATTTCGGTACCGGTATATTTACAGGTTTTATATATTTATTTATTACACGGGTTTATATCCCCTGTAAGGGGGAACCCGGTCCTTTTATATGCTTACGCAGGGACATGGGTCCAACACGCAGAGGCCCTTTAGAGAATTTTAATCTAAAATGTACACTACCATGGAATGGACTAAATGGACACTAACCGGGAACTCTCCGTGGCTACACTATAAAATGCAGTCTCGGATTGTCCCCGGAAGTGTAAAACTATTGTATAAGATGGAAACTACAATTATAAGGTCTATTGTAATGGGTGCTAAATGGATTATATACTTATTTACAGGTATTATTATAGGTTGTAGTTCGCTACCGCTATGATAAATGTTTAACCTATATAATTTAAGTACCGCTATGGGTTTTTAGGTCTTAGATGGTGTATACACGAACATATTAGTATGAACATGTATACACACATGCACAGTGATCAAGCTAAAATGCAAAATGTCAGCTAGAATAATAACAAAATTGCAATAAGTGTGTGTATTAGACATTTAGAGAAAAAAAACTTTAAATGACTTCTCTCGCGCGCTTTGCCCGTGCTGTTTTGGTTACCTAAATAAAGCGGTTGAGTAAAGGTACAGGGGTGCAATTCTCTAAGCTCAAACATCCCTGAATACAGAATTTAAATAACGGTGATAACCAAATTTGGTGTCCGCTAAGACTGGTCCTCATGGCCTACCTTCTGCAACGTGACCTTAAATAGCTTCAATCATGTCTTAGCGAATATTGAATTTGTTTTACAGCATTATTTCGATTCTATATTCAAGGATGTATGGATGTTTGAGCTTAAGGAATTGCACTCCAGGTTCAGATTATGATACCTCTGTTGTACCAGTATGATAGCGGTGGTTTGAACCGGTATTGTCTACCGCTTTCAGTCCCTGATACATAGTACAGAAAGCCAATCGCGTAGCCACCACCAAGCACCAAAATATGAAGAGATAACGGTGTTTGTTTCACTAAAACTACTTATTAGGTGCCGCAGAGTAGGTTAGATCGCGTGATTCCGATGCGATATTCATAATTGCGATATGAAATTATTGCAATACAAATTTTTTATTTATGCATTTAAATCAATCCACTTCTTATATTTTTATTTATTAAAAAAAAAGTTGTCACACATTAGGATTTCTCCTGTGTCGCGGGTGCGTTTACAGACATGAATTCCACATACAATACACCCAGGCCCGCGGGCTGATCAGCTAAAAACAGCAACAGCAGACGCGATAGCAGCTATCGCGCAGCCAAGGTGCATCCACCGGTGGCGAAGCGACAAAAAATTGGTATTCCGGAACAACTACCTGCAGATCATGCAAATATTTGTTCCGTTAGGGAATCGAACATATCAGCCACTGCAGTACGATACGATTGGTGCAAATCGTGCCGTCAAAATCTACTAGATGTATGGTTGTCTCCTAAATACTTAATGTATACACATTATCCATATCTTTTAAGCTTACACACGGGCGCGATATATCGCATCATTGTCACCCAAAATGTAATGTTGTATTTGTGTAGTATACTGTTATGTTAATTATCTAATCTAAATATGTAGCACAGGCTGGTATTGAAGTCCAAACCACTGATCAAAACCACAATGCATAAAGACAGAGTAGTTCCACTACAAATCAAATAAAGTAAAAATAGTTGACATGTGCACCAGTTTTATATACTGTTCAGATTAACCTAGCCATATTGTAGTGTATTAAAATAGTGCACAAAAATTAAACAGGTTCACGATAAAAAAAAAACAATAATCTCACACACAGGTAATTGAATGATGGTGTTAGGATATGATAAAAAGTTACCATTGTACTTATGAAGCAACAAGGAATAAAAAAATATTCTTTTTCTTTATTTTCTACATATTAAAAAAACCTGGACTAACATGCAACCAAGAACTTGATGATCCCTTTCAAATAGACTATATGAACTAAATTCCTATCTGCTTTTCCATCAAACTCGCTGCACAATCACTCAAGTAAACCTCCTATACACCCCTCTCACATTGGTTACGTTTATTAATGTCAATCAGCTTTTATGCACAACACCGATACACAAATTACTAGTTACAAACTCTCATTACTCACACACAATTGAACTCTACAATCATTTTATATTTTTTAAATCATCTTAGGTTAGTGTAAATGCCTGCATTATTTTTATGGTCTAAAAACTGTTAAGATTGATAAATAGGACACAAAAGGGAAAAAATTATCTAGCGGGAGGGCCCTGCTGACCTGCAACACAGGTTTTATATAAAATATCATCTATCGGATTAAGAATATAGCACCACTCCATTTCCTCCCGGAGATGTCGTAAAAGGCGATTAAGGAACTCTAAGCGCTCTGGCTTCCATCCCTCTGGATGGGCAGCAGCATCCCTTCTGTGGAACAGTAACCATACTGCACTTACCAACCTGCCTGCGTGCCAAGCATGGTGAGTATTGGTAAATACCCCCTAAAATGACCACACAACTGTGGAAATCCATGGGGCCTTTGTTCAGCAGTGGACATATAAATGCTGATATGAATGAATCAAACCTCAGGCACCAGTCTCTCACAGAGTTAGCTCCTTGTTTCTGCACTACTGTTAAGCCTAGCATTAATAAGTACCTAACTTGTATAGAGAAAAAATAAATAAAAGTTTAAGTTTAGCTTTAGTGCTAGTCTTCTAGAAATTAGTTGATTTAATGTGAACATAGTAAAAATCCAACTTTTCATATTTAGAAAAATAAAGGCATAGCTTCATAAATTAGAAACTATGAAGTAAAAGATAAATTGGCAACACAATTATGTTTATTGTGAGATCAACATGATCGTAGACACTGACAAGCCTAAAGATGTTCATATTTCTCATATTGAGAATAAAGCAACTGTGTCATATACAATTGACAAAAAAAAACTGGGCGCAACTGGTTATAACCCTCTGTATGTAAAGCAGTTCTCTAGACCACAGAATCAAAAACAACTGCTATGAATATTCTATCCACAACCATGTTGATGATTCTTGACCTACATATAAATATTGGATCATAAATGTATACTTACTTCCAGAAGGAAATTTTGGTTCTACTGGTATTTTGCTGTATTTTTCCATCATCTTTTCATATAAAGCTGCTGCTTCCTGAGATTCGTAACCATAGTCATCTTGATCAGGTTGATCAGGACCCTCGCGGGTCACCGCTGTGTTGTCCCTGTCTATAGCATCTGCTATTACAGACTTGTTTGCTGATTTTATGACTTTTAAAGTCTTTTGAATCTTTCTCAAGGCTTTAGGATCTCTCATTGCAACGAACTCATCCCGCTTCTTCTGGGCCTCGATTTTCTTTAATTTTTCCTCTTCATCTTTTTTTGCTAAAAACTTCTGTATGTTTGCTGAAAGTCTATCTCTTTGCTTCTGCTCCTTCTTAGGTGGATCAAAACGAGCTTTGTAGTAAGCATTCTCCTGTAGTACAAAAACTTAAAATGTATAGATAAACATGTACTGATAATATAATAACAAATAGGAGTTACCAAAGTAAAAGTAGGTTTGTGTACAAGTCGTACAAAGATCCCTAAGCGTAAATACTGTATATTTGAGGATGGATACACGCTAAGATCCATAAAACGACCGATCTTTAAACAAAAGTATGCGCATAATACTTCGCAAATTATGTACTAAAACTCACAGATGACTTTTGTTGTTGATTTCGTTGAGCAGCTAACAACGTCTCGCGGAACTCCATTTTCTTGTGATTTAATAACTCGGTAGAGGTGAAACTACTACTGACATAATAACATTGCAAAATTTTCACAAATTATTCATAATTTTTCGTAAAATACGTGTCAGACTCAGTTGTGATACACAATCCCACCATTTTCTGGAAACGTACTGACTGAATAGTGGTGTGCTATTATTAGTAATACTAATGATAAGGGTTGATTAGTAAACACCTGTAAATATTGATATCAAAATATTATTTTAAATATTCCATTACTGAGTATTTATTATTAGTTAATCAAAGTATACATTTAACTACCATTTAATAAATGCTACTTATAATACTGTGTGAGCATTATCAAATGTAACATCACGCTACGCCTCGCTTGCTGAACTTATTGCTCGTCGCTCGAAATATTATGCAAAAGTAATCCTATATTTTGCTGAAGTTAATACCTTATTAACTTTCACCGATTTCAGAGTCAAACACCGGCTTGATACTGAGAAATTAGGAATTCTATGCTGCAGAGGGCGATGCGATGACTCAACATTACCCCAACAAAACAATGCAGTAATAATACAAAATAAACTATTTTCCCCTTAGTATAGCATAGACTAAGAGTCGCCTAAACTGTAGGATAAACTTGATTGTCTTGATTGCTGACTGCTGTTACAGCACTAGTTGACCATAGTCATAACCTATTCTTTTTCATCCTCTCTTTTCAAAACTTGACTGAAGACGAAAATATGGTTCGTGTTTATTTTTATGAATTTAATCAGAATTTTTCAATCCCATCATTTTTAAAACTCAATAAAATAAGGGTGTTATGTGTGATTAAAGTGATATCAGTGTCATACAACACATTATTTCCAATTAAAATGTTCAAACATCTTGGTATAAATTTTATTTATTGTTCCGCTGCAGGCCACCTCCAAGAAGAAGACCAGGAAACTACGAGGACATGTAAGCCATGGCCACGGTCGTATTGGTAAGTTTTAAACCTCCCTTTAAATAAAGAAAGCTAGAGCTTAAAACAATATAAAGGCTATGTCGACATAACCTATGCGGTGACAGCTACTTGTGATACTTGTGGACTTGAATTGGCTGTAAAAGACTGTTCGACAGTTATGAATACTTATGGTATTCGCTAGCACAAAGGCAATCTTAACGCATTGCTAATAAAGAAACTTTTAATTTATACAATTTAGAGTGAAGTGCACTTGGCAGTCTAGGTCTGGTAACTTTGCTAGGTAACCTAGTGCGGGTAAAGGTAAAACGCATGTCCAGTGGACATTTTGTATTGCACACATTAATATGCTCATGCAACATTCCAGGTAAGCACCGCAAGCATCCTGGAGGTCGCGGTAACGCTGGTGGTGAGCACCACCACAGAATCAACATGGACAAGTACCATCCTGGATACTTTGGCAAAGTAAGTCTACTTAAACTGACTTATTCTTTTTCTAATTGAACATTATCTTTTGATTTAGAACATACTAGATGGGACCCGCAGTTTCACCCACCATTTAATTGAAAATAAATTGGATTATTTATAAATAATTTAAAGTACTTTGGCATAGACACTTGACATAGAGTATATGTATTGGATTTCATGGGCTTTATCTTTAACTTTTTTGTGTGGAAACTAATTATTTTTCTAAAATAATAGTAGCCTAAGTTATTCTTTATAACACCAACTATCTGCAAGTAAAAGTCCCATGAGAATTTGTCAAGCCGTTTCAGAGATAAGTGGGAACAAACGGACCATCAGACAGACAAATATTTTTAAAATAGTAAAAAGCTGTTCTCTTTGATTACAAACAGACACTTAAATTTTATTTATTAAGAAAACAAGACATGGTAATATGTTATCTTGTAAATTTCCTATAAAATTAGACAATAATTCATAAATAATAATTGTTGGTATGGTTTATAAAACATTTCTAAATCAGAGCGAGTCTATATTCTTATTCATAATTTAGTGAAGTAATTACAGATCCTACTGTCATACAACAAATGTGGCCTGTCTAAGACAGCTAGAGTAGGCCATGAAAAAATACTTCATAACAACAATTACATTTGTGAAAACTCCATTATAACTCTAGACAAGGCTTGATACCAGTCCTGGAAATTGGAGCAATTGCCTTCATAGTTGGTTTAAAGGCTGAATACTGGAGTACCAACAAAAAAGAAACAACATAATACCAGGGTATAATTAGGTTGGTCTAGTTTTAATGCAAATAATCCAGACTAACTTATTTTTAATTTGTATAGATTTGTACCTACCTATTAAAAAAAAGACAACACTGTAGATGGCAATTTACTTGCATCAAAATTTATTGTTAGTAACACAATTTGTGAAATGGGACATTTATTAAAGTAATTTGGGGTATATCTGTTTGCAGTGCATTGTCATTTATCTTAATTTTGTACCACTAAGGTTCAAGTTTCGAGTTGTTTTAAGGTTTTGGCCATCAGCTTAAAGAACACGTTATTCAACTAGTTATTCAAATATGTTTCTTATTTACATTTTGTTTTATCTATACAAATAACTAATCTTGAAATGTCTGTTTGTAACGTCAAAATAAAAGCTTTTTACAAAATGCATATGAAAGTATAAATGGTGCATATAACAAAAAAAACAATTTTTATTTTTTTGTATCTCTGTTTGTACCGGGTAATCTCCGAAATGGCTGGACCGATTTTGACGGGACCTTCACTGGCTGATAGCTGATGTTATAAGGAACAACTTAGGTTACTTTTATTTTAGAAAAATAATTGGGTTCTGCGCAAGAAAAACCCCTTGAAATCCAATATATATATTCTATGTCCAATATATAGATTCTATTCTAAATTAAATGCTGGTGAAACCGCGGGTCCCAGCTAGTCTATACAAATAAATAAAATTGAAGTGTCTGTTTGTAATGTCAAAATAACAGTTTTTTACTAAATGCATATGAAAGTATATACGGGACATATAACAAAAAACAATTTTTTATATTTTTTGTCTGTCTGTCTGTCTGTTTGTTCCGGGTAATCTCCGAAGCGGCTGGACCGATTTTGACGGGACTTTCACTGGCAGATAGCTGATGTTATAAGGAATAACTTAGGCTACTTTAATTTAAGAAAAATAATTAGGGTTCCGCACAAAAAAATAAAATCCCTTGAAATCCAATATATATTCTATGTCAAGGGTCTATGTTGAAGTACTCTAAATTCCTTTTAAATTAAACGCGGGTGAAACCGCGGGTCCCAGCTAGTTAATAAATAAGGTGCCATGAGGATGCAAATCTTATGACTGTGTACTTCAGTTGAGCTTGTGTTAACATAAGGTGCCATTAGAATGCAAAAGTTCTTATGACTTGTCTACCTTAGTTGAACTAGTCTTAAATTTTTGTAGAATATTCACAGTGAACATTATTGTACCTACTCAAAACATTAATATAAAATAGTTTCATAGTAAGTCTGATAATAAATGCACTTGTTTAATTTTGTTTACAAACTTAAAAGTAGGCAAATAGTGAAGGATGTGGTTTGGAAAGTTAAAAGGTAGATAAGATAAATGTGCATAGTAATGTTTTAGGTTTTCACAATTATTACTCATTATAATAAAACAATTTTAAATGGATTATATCAATACATTATACAGTTTCAAACATCTGAGGGCCAATTCTCGTAATTAATTGACACTATGACTGAAACTTGACCGAACTGAGATTTAATTATGAATTGACCGAAAAAATGGTATTCTGCTACTCTTAAAGTTCAGTCGGATTTCGGTATAATCTCGGTCTAGTCTCATTTCGATCTCAATTTTGACGTTTATATAATGACAATTTAGTACATGTGACAGTTCGAAATGTTAGCAACAATAGCTATGAATAATGTATAAAACTGCTATTATTTTAGCTCGGCATGAGGAATTACCATGAGAGGAAAAATAAGCTGTTCAACCCAGTGTTGAACTTGGACAAACTGTGGACCCTGGTATCGGAGCAGTCACGTCTTAAGTACGCCACGGCCACGGACGGCAAGGTGCCCGTCATCAACATTGTCAAGGCTGTGAGTGCAAAATCATTATAAACATTATTTAGCATCTAATAGATTAATGTAGTCAGCCGATTTGCCAGCATGAATGAAGTCCACTGTTAGACACAGGCCTCTCCCAAAAATCACCACAACAACCAATATGGATGTGTTGTGGGTTCATTGGGGGGGTTTTGCCATAATCGCCACGCTTGGCAGACTTGCGCTTGGCGCTTGGGTTGGCGATCGCAGTTAAGTTGTTAATGTAAACGAAGGACGCTGCTGCCCATCCTCCGGCTAATCCCTTAGTCGCCTTTTACGACACCCACGGGAGGAGATGGGGTGGTGGTGTTCTATGCCGGCACCACACGGCATATGTTTTATTTAAAGGTTCCGTATTTCTAACCCTTAACTTCATCATCACCATCTGTCTGTTTCCTATGTAACAAAGATGTGTCCATCTGTCTTGCTTTTACATTTGCCAATAACTTGGATTTGGGGTAAATTGATTACCTTAGAATATTATCACCTAGAAGGAATGCCTCCTACACAGCACTGTCACAGATGCGTTAATGCAAACCATGACTGTAAGCAGCCTGTTTTATTTTAGTATCACACATGAATAAACTTGGTTTGGGCCCCATCTGCCCACTGAACTCGTATTTCAAAGAGAGATCAGTAGGTAATATATTGCATATATAAACAAACAATTCGTAATTTTCACCATTATAATGCCGTGCGTGTTCTGTATTTATGTGCCTTTCCTAACAAAATGCTGGTAAAAGATTGTTTGTGCTCAAATAGCAACTTTTTTGATAAACGAGATTGCTATATATCCTACTAAGAGTCCCCTTAATTCACTATTTTATTTTTTTACTATGGAGAGAGTACTTGTATTTCCCTACAAGATCAAATGAGAAGAACTAATGGCAGCTAGGGCAGAAAGGTTCTCAAGTGGAGACCACATACTGGAAACCGCAGAGAAGGATGGCCTTGTTACTGGGAGTTGTTGGATACAGGCTGCATGTAGCCAGCCAGTCACTGGGAATTTTTAGGGAAGGCTTGGTTAACAATGGCATCCTTTGGCGGCTAGTGTAGGCATGGTTAGGATTTTTTGTTTGGGTACTCCAAAAGCCGTCATATGATGCCACCTCATCTCATCCTGTGACGTAAAATGCCAATACGCGCTTGGTCAGAGGGTGGGCAGCAGCATCCTTCGAGTACATTTACAACTCGAAAGCAATCGCCATTTCGCCTACCCAGTGTGGCGATTATAGCAAAGCCCCCAGTGTACTACATAATTCAGACCGGTCAATTTGTGTAATCTAAACCAAAGTATATGCTTCAAGAATCGCTTAACTTTCCTGTAAGAATCTCCCACGTGTCATATATTTGTAAATAAATCAATTTGTTTTATTTTTATAGCAAATTTGAAATTTTCAGGGTTTCTACAAGTTACTAGGTAAAGGCAACCTCCCCAAGCAGCCTGTCATCGTTAAAGCGAAATTCTTCTCTAAAACAGCTGAGAGGAAAATCAAGGCTGTGGGCGGCGTCTGTGTCCTGTCTGCGTAATTTAAGTTTACAATAAATTTATAAAAATCAATATTTGCCGTTTTCTTTAAGAAGTTTTACATACTTTGATAGTGGATGACACACAAGTGTGACAAAAAGTTTGCTGAATGCTACGCCGGCGCGTTGCGTCTGCAATAAGCGGGGAAAACCACAATATGAGGCGAGCCAGGGGGGGGCGTCAGCGACAGGCTACAACGACCAGCGAATTAGATAGCGCGTGTTCGCGAGTCCTGCTTATTTAACCAATTATTTGATTTATACGCGCGTTTAACATGCATTATTTACTTAATTCATCATACAGTTTTCGGTATTCACCAAACGGATACCTGTTTTTGTTTTCAATCATGTACTCCCATTTTAATTTGTAAAAGATACGTCCTATGCAAGACTTTTCCCTTCTGAACACGAAAGTGCCAATTTAGACAATAGCCCGCGCGAATAATAGTAAAGCCAAGTGTGGCGTGGCCGCCCCAACGTGGCATACTATACTACTACTATCAGAATTAATTAGTATATTATCTATGACTACTACGGCAAGCGCAGCGTCATCCGATCCCCGCAGTTACACCAACGTGGTGACTCAGGCTCGATTCACAGCGAAGCGGTGAGCAGTTACAGAGCCAAAAATAACACAGCATTTAAAACTTTATCTTCACTACTAAAATAATTAGTTTCGCTTGAAAGGCCCGCGCGCAGTCTAACGGCTGCCTCTGCCCACCCCTAGACTATGCTTACATGTGTGATTCTTAATTTACTGGCATTGATTAGGTGCTGAAGCAGGATTTAAGCAACTTACTGAATGCTTTCGATTGTCAAACAGAATTTATTTTTCGTCGCAGGTAACAATGCGGTTCAAAATTCCTTCGTTTCTGTGCCTATTGAGAAGCGCAAGGCAGGCCTCGACGCGCACGTTGCGCTGGTGATCGTTAAGTTCGTGGGGCACAGCTCAAGCTTTTTTACCTTGCCAATTTGACGCAAATGGACTAATATTGTTATGATAACATCAAAAGCTGGTGCTAATTCAGCCGAAGATTGAGTATCATCTTCCACAATCACCTTTAATTCGTCATTGTTGACCAAAGTTTTCGTAAGACCACGAGGTTCATTTTTCAGATCGAAATTTCCAGAACGGATGCGGGCAAAGCAATAACGGGTTGTGCGTTTGTTTGTAGTGTTCGCTTCGTAAACGTCGTTGCTGTTGCATGCTGCCAACGACGACGATTTTCTCGAGTGATATGAACAAATTTTGAGCAAACGAGAATTCTTATTAACTTTTTTTTATATTTTATAAACGTGACACGCACCCAGCAAGCGTCAGATACTGACTGAAAAGTTGCGGTCTACTGGACCACAAAGCGTGGGGCAACAATTGCTTCGCGGTGCCTGTTCTAGTACGTAGTACATTATACCACAATGATCGGGGCATATCTGCGCGGCAGGTATTTTCGCTACGTGGGCAGGGACGGTAGCGTAAATCGGAGATCACGTCAGGGGTTCCACAGGGGTCAGTTGTCGGTCCCCTTCTTATGGAACTTTGCCTACGATACGGCACAGCGTGTAATTCTCCCCGCTTGCTTCAGCTTAGTCTGTTACGCTGATGAACCTTGTATTGGCCAGCGGAGCGTCCTTTGAGGGAACCATCCGGCTTGCCGAGCAAGCGGTGGGATTTGTCGTGGCCGAAATCCACGCTCTGGATTTACGAATAGCGCCTCACAAAACCTAGGCACTATGGTTCCACAAATTGCCGCGGAGCTGGGAGCCTCCCAGTTCGTGGATACACGTTGGTGATGCGCAAATAAGGGTGGGCCGGTACATGAAGTACCGGGGGCTCACCCTGAACAGCCGCTAGGGCTTCGAAGATCACTTCGAGCGCCTTGTCCCCCGGATTGAGAGGGTAGTGGGTTGCCTTGCACCGACTGCTGCCCAAGCTCGGGGGCCCGAAAGAGTAAGTTCGCCGCCTCTACGGGGGAGTCTTAAGGTACCCGTCCATCGCTGCAGAGCCAAACTTTACGGTCTGTAGCGCAGTGTGGCTATACGGATCCCACCGGAGTAGTGAACGGTATCCTACGAGGTAGTAACTCTCCTGGCGCCCTTTCCGCCTTCGGACATCCTGGCGGAGACGGATGCGTACGGCAGAGACACGTTCCCTCCGTCAGAACGGTGACAGCGCACCCCGAGGTGGGTTTGATAGGCTGAGGCTACTGGTTCGTCAGCGCACACGCCAGAAGTGGCGAGAGCGCCTTGAGTTGGGGATCGCGAGCAAGCGCGTCATCGAGGCCGTCCTGCCGCTCTTCGGAGCCTGGCTCAAAAGGAGTGAGTGCGTCACCTACTGCCTAACGCAGGTGTAACCGGTCACGGTTATTGCACAGGATAGGACGCGAGGTCACGGCACTGTGAAAGTTGTAACTGCTATAGCAGTCTTATTATGAGGTAATTAATCATCATTGTGCATGTGTGTCTATTTATCCCAAAAATTGGCAACATTATTCTCACATAACTTTTCACGATAATTCTTCCACATATTTTAAAAGAGTATATGCATGGGGTTTTTATACGGTTCTTCTCCATAAGACCATAGATAATAATTATTCAAATGGTTTACATAAATAAATAAAATCAAAATTTAAAAGTGCACAGCACACGCTCGAAGCTTGCAGGCATGGGCTGCCGAGGGGCACGTAGCGGATCCTGGTCCATCGGATCGGACAAGATCTCTATCTGCCGGCAGAGCAAGAAAGTTGGAGTGCAGCGGTGTCTCCTTTTGTGAGCGCGTCGTGTTCCATTAGGAGACCGCAGAGCGGGATCGGGAGAGGGCCGATCCTGCACGGAGAAGAATGAGATGGGCATGGGGTAACAACTGTCCCGATACCCAGGTTCAACACGCCTGCCGGCACAGATAAGGCGGAGGTCGCAGGTGCGAGAGTTTGTTTACTCATACCGAGCAATCCCCGGGAAGACGGCGATGCGCACGTACTCATGTGCCACCGTGTGCGCAGTACAGCGCACAGCGAGGCTTCCGGGTGATCCCATCCTACAATCTCCTCAGTGTGCCTGGGGGAGCGGCCTTTTTAGAGTCGCCTCCCCACCGCTAGAGAGGGTGTCCACTTTAGTCATCCCTCGAGATGTGCCTTAAGGCGTGATGACCGCTCCGGTGGTTTTAGCCGATTGGAGTCGCGCCGATGCCGCTCCGCACTTCCCCGGGACGGAGGAAGTACATGATGTATCACACCGGGAACTAAATATAAAAGGTACCATGCCGTGATATCCCGTGTGCTACCTTGGTTATCAATACAACAAGTGCCTTTAGCATTTCAATTGAACGCGTCCATGTTATTTAGGTATGTACATTTTGATTCATCACATTTCAGATAGATGATAGTTCTCAGATAAGGGGTTTAACGCTTTAACGGGTTCTTTGCCGTGCCTTCCCATCAATCTGCGCCAGGTCTCAGCCTGCCCTTGCTTCATGACCAATGACTCATGGCGAATGTATTTTTGGTAATAAATACTTTTTACTTACTTTTTAGTATTTTGTTGTGTGAACGTTTTAAATAGCTACACTTTTATTAGCTTGACCTGCAATTTCCTAATATTGTAAGCAAATCTTACAACACACTTTTTATACATTTCTACTTATTGTTGTTTCGATGACTATTTTGCAAACTCAAAACTTAAACTTAAACTAGCAATTAAACGTAGAAGTTAGGAAATCTGTAATGTGCCTATGAGGGTGGCATGATCATGTCTGATCAAACCCTCCATAATTAACAAATAAAGATTTTAAAAAAAAAAAAAGTCCATCGAGTTTGGGCTTGTTTGCCGTCAGTCACATTTTGTGACCTGGAGCATGATAGAGGAAAAGAGTGGAGGGAAGTTCTTTATGGTTATCAAACAATAAATGGCTAGCTTTTAAATTGAAGACAATGTCAGGACCCGGTGTATATGTGATTTTTTAATTAAGGTAAATGCCATATGGATACTTAGTAAAAAATATTAGGTAGCTAGCATCACCTCAGGGAACAGAGCATACTGTTTTATGAGAACGTTGCACTCCTATTGCGGCTCCGAGGGGTCAACCTTGAATTGTCTGCTGCTCATGGGAATAAAAATATCAGAACAGAACTAAACAGACAGGATGACAGATACATCGATGACTAAATGATAAACGATTGAATAACTGGTGCTGCAACAGCGACATTGATATTGGCAGAATCGTATTGGGCCTAGACTCAATAGATTAAGGCCAAAAAAAGAGAAACTAACTTGTAAGGTACAAAAAAATGCTATTACCTATTTTAAACTTTTTAGCGTACCTGCTCCTAAAAGAATCTTTTTTATTTGATTTTTTACGAAGCATGATCAGGGAAGTTAGAACAAAAAATCTGCCTGTAGCAATAAGTTTCGAAATCTGTGTGGGTAGAAATGGGTTGGAAGGATACAATGAAACTGCAGTGTTATGGTATTACCTATATAATATAATAATACTCGAAATGAAATACGCTGACATAGTAATTAATTTTAACTTCAGTTTTAACTAAAATACCAGCCAGGATAAAAACATAATCATGTTAGTTATTATTGCCATAAGCAGCATTTCAAATGCAATATTTTTTTTTAATAACTTCACATAAAAGCAACACATAATAATTGTGTACTAAATAAACATCATATATTTATAAGCACTGGGTTTCAAATAATGAAGTGATTAAACCATGAGATCAATAAAACAATATTCTTCACATATTTTCTTAGTCAGTAAACAATTAGATCTTAAAGAGGAAGCTATAAGTCCACAAGTGTAGTACATATTGATACAGTTAGGTAAACTCTATCAATATGTACTACTACATATGCAATAATGACTTAAGGCATTACAAATTAATATATAGTTCTATTTAGAATGTATCTGCACAAGCTTATTGGGATCAAGGAAATGGCTTCTACAGCTCTTTAGATTTGTGTAAATCTGAGGAAGCATTATTTAGATACTACTGTTTAATCAATTACATGACAGTTTCAGCCTTTTTTTTGTTATCAGCAGATTAAAAAATTAACCTGTACTGTACAACTAAAACACTACACAATATTGTTATTAGTATGTACTCCCATCATATCAGCCAAAAGACGTCCACCGCTGGACAAAGTCTCGTCGGCTGTCGTGATTTCGGGGGGAATTTGCCATTACTCACCATAATTGGCAGGCGAGTTGGTGAGCGCAGAATGGCTACTGTTCCACAGAAGGGGCACTGCTGCCCATCCCTCCGGTGTAGTTCCTTAGTCGCCTTTTACAACATCCACAGGAGGAGCAGTGTGATATTCTTTATCCAGACACCACAGAACAGAACCTGTACTCCCAATCAATCGAAATTAACCGTTGTGATCTCTGTACAGTTAAAATTCTTAGTAAGTATTTCAGATTCGAGATAATTTACAGATCTGACAAATCCTAGTTTTTTAAATTAAGTAAGTTTCAAGTGTATATTGTGACTGTATGTGTCGGCCTCATTTGTGGGATTTGATCTGGGGGTGCTTGTGTTTGAACTGCTTCAGCAGGCCGAGCCTGCTTGGCCTTCTTCCTTGCAGCATCACTCTCTGCATAGTACATTCCCAATCTAGTTTTTATAGCTGCCAAAGCCGCTCCATTAATTTCATCATGGAATATATTTGTGTATCTCCATTGCTTCACCATAGGACCTCTCTTCCGTTCCTTTTTAATTTTCTTTTCTGGTTTTGCTTCTTCTTGATGGTGCATTAACTCTGTAGTCTGACCGTAAGGATTGTCTATAGTGATTGTTGAATGTTGTAGAGGCTCTGGTTTAGTTTGGAGCACAATAAACGCTGTTGCAGGCTGTGTTGTTCTTGGTGAATTTGACTGCAGTAATAATCCCATGCTTTGTCCTCCATTTGGAGTTTGATAAAAGTTTGTAGCAGTGCCTGTAGCCAATGTAGCTGTTTGATATTGGTTTTGGAAGTAGTTCTCAGCTATGTTTACAAGGTGACCGCTACCAGGATAGGCAATAGGAGCGAGAGGTTCCTGTGGTGGTTGTGTATGGTGTGGTGGTTCCACCTGTGGGACTATTTCCATACTTCTCTTAGACTTCGGCATAGTTGCTGATATGTTATCTGGATCATAAGTCTTGATGTAATCTTTCCACATTTTGGAAATATTTATTTCTAGGCCAGCAATTTTATCCAACCGTATAAAATCTTTCAGACGGTGTGTGTGTACGATTGAATATATATGATTTTTTATTTGTTCTAATACTCCAGATGGCAAACGGACTTCACCAGAGCGACGGTGACTATTTTTACCTCGGTTATCACTTGGAAACATAACTCCATCATCCATTTTTTTGCATAATACTCTAACTTTTCTCTCAGTTATAGCATGAATATTTTTAAAAGCTGTTTGGCACACCTGAGTCTCTCTTCCCTTTACTCTTACAAAATATTCAAATGTGCATGTACGACGGCTGCTTGTTTTTACCCTTTTTCTCTTCACATCAACTTGCCTCATGAGGCCAAATAAATATGCATTTTGTTCATCATGTGTTTTCATTGAGTAGAAACCTTGAAAAGTTTTTAATCTTATCTCTTCAGGAACTTTCTGAAAACATCGTCGGCGGCAGTTACAGTCCGGACCAGGCTGTTTCGGTGGTACCACTTTTCCATTTGCATTGATGTATTGTAGTCCAGCTATTCTTAGTCGTTTTTGTTTTTGTTTGTGCCATTCTAGAAATTTTACATTACAAATTAATAAAAGTCAAAATGTAAAAATGTTTGTAGATGATGTAGATATAAACAGCTAGCTGAAAGAAAAACCGACAAGACAACAAAGTAATTAAAACACATACTGCGTTATATAAATAGTCCGCTAGATGTGAACCTAAACTGTATTTCAAGGAACTTATAACTGTTAATATAGTGATTCTAAAAATTTAAGTTCAAGAAAACTATACGGAACAGTCATCATATTTACAAAAATGTAGTAAGGTAATAAGAGTCAAAAACTGGGTAAAGTAATGAAGTCATAACAATGAGTACAACGTATTAGTAAAAGTAGAGATAACCAAAAGGTTTTGATAACATAATGATTGCGTAGAGATAAAATTCACCTTCTGGATTCCTTGAACGCCTTTTTACAACTTTCCCGTTTTTGGTAAGCTTCACTTTTCGATCATTATTTGAGACATCGGCCATTTTAGTATCAAAGCATATTGTTGTGCTTCATTCTCATAACCAAATAATCGTAACTACCACGAGATGAAACGAAACGCAACCCACTTTACTTACCTACTTAATTTTATTTTCTATGACAGGATAGACTGGTCGAAAAGACTCTTTTCTCTAATTTTTTTTAATAGTAGGAAATATATGAAACCATAATCAATTATTTTAGCTGGCGCATCGTGAATATTTTATTGTAAAATTCGTTATACAAATTATTATGCAATGACAACTTCACCACTAACATCGTAATTTAGTAACAAAACCTAATTTATCGTAGTGTTATTGAGCTTTAACTGAAGTCGTCATTATCAACAAGTAGTTTAGTTTTTTCTAAGCGGGTCCCTAGCGAATGTTTTTTGAAAATATTACATAGCATCATGCACACAAAATATGGTTTATCTCAACACGTTGCTCTACGCACGCAGTCTACTGCTCAATTTGATGTTTTCGAAAACATTACAAAACCAAATGAGTTCGGGCCAACAAGAAACCGTAGATTTCAAGTTAGATTAATTACAGTCCCGAAAGATGTTTCAAAATGGGCCACCTATATGCACACTAACACAAAAAAATAAGAAAATTCAGTAGGGTTTGGGAAAAAATACGCATAATTAGCTTCAATGTATACTTTATTATTCAAAATCATATAAACGATGTTTTTATTAGTTGCCTTTAAAATGTTCTCAATAGTGTGTGTAGTCTGCGAAGGCGCACTAGGCCAGCGTGGTGCACTAAGGACTACACTTTCTCATCGTGAGAAAAACCCCGTGCCCAGCAGTGGGACAGTAAATCAAATCAAACATCAAAATGAACTTAAGCTATGTGTGTTACCTCGGGATTCAACAATAGTAATAATATATCATATACCATATATTAATACCAATAAATACAAATACAAAAAAATATATACATAAAAGCTGTCCTTTTTTCTTTTTTTAAATTACATTGCTTCACACTAGAATTTCTCCTGTGTCGTGGGTACGTTTACAGACATAAATTCCACACACAATACACCCAGACCCTGAACAAATACCTGCAGATCATACAAATATTTGTTCCATGCGGGAATCGAACCCGCGATCCGAAGCGCAGCAGTCAACTGTATCAGCCACTGCACCAAATAAAATAAAAGTTGTTTAGCAATTAGATCTATAAAATTATGACTTCGGGCGAGATTCACAGACCACACTCTAGGATATTGCGCTAAGCAGAGCAAGCGTTTATATGAATATGAGCAGTATCTATATATAATTAATGTTCATATTCGAACGTTCACGTTGGGAAGCGACCGGTGAATAATTTTTTTCTTTAAAAAAGTGCGTGTGTGTTTGTAAGCGTGAATCAACACGAGTCCTAACCGCCAACTTATCGTAAGCGACAATTTCTTGAACTTGAAATTTGTATCGTAAGCTATGGGAGCTTACGATAAAAAAATCAAATTCTAAGAATTGTCGCTTACGATAAGTCGGCGGTTAGGACTGGAAATGCTGTGATTGACTGATTGGCCGATACGCACTCTCTATCCAACAATTTTGTGCATCGCATAAAGCATAGTTATGGTTATATAGGGTGTCGAACTTGACGTGTAGCCGTGTGTACATTATATATATACCATAGAGTAAAGTAATAATATTAAGAACTAGCTGGGACCCGCGGTTTCACCCGCGTTTAATTTAAAAGAAATTTAGAGTACTTCGACATACTACACTTGACATAGAATATATATGTTGGATTTCAAGGGTTTTATTGTTTTTGCGCGGAACCCTAATTATTTTTCTAAAATAAAAGTAGCCTAAGTTATTCCTAATAACGTCAGCTATCTGCCAGTGAAAGTCCCGTCGAAATCGGTCCAGCCGTTTCGGAGATTACCCGGAACAAACAGACAGACAGACAGACAAACAAATTAAAAATTGTTTTTTTGTTACAGGTACCGTATATACTTTCATATGCATTTAGTAAAAAGCTGTTATTTTGACATTACAAACAGACACTTCAATTTTATTTATTTGTATAGATATATACGCACCGACCAATGTCGCGGTAAGAATTTTATTTAAAAAAAATTTTAAAGGTAATTCTTGCTATATATTGCGGAAAAAATGCTTTCTTGTGTTTAAGGAACGTTTATGCACGAATTATACTCCACCTGTGAGAAAAACACATAATTCCATGCGTCAATCTATATTGTAAATAATGATCACAGTATTTTGTTGTATTACGCGGTCTAATGACGGCCGACGCCAGGAGACTAGTTACGTCACACGTGTTGACGGTTGAAGCTAACGAGCATGCGACATGGGGCTGCGAAAAAAACAATTGAACCGTACGACGTTGCCAACATATTTCTTAGAATTATTTTCATTTTTGATAAATGTTTTATGAATATGTAACGATATATTAATCTAAACATAAAAATTGTGGAAGATACTCTACAGAAGTCATAATCTAAGAGAAGAAGAAGACATGGAGCTGCCAATGCCACATAACTAACGGCGTATGGTCATCTCTTTATACTAACTGATATGGTGCCTGGTGGCTTTCACTTTCTCTCCCTTCCTTCGCGCACTGTTTGAGAGCTGTATAGTTATATGAAAGGACACCGGCCATCGCCCATAGTAAGTCCGGCCTACTTAGACATGTCGACGGGCAAGAGCGATAATATAATTAAAATACTGCCAAAAATGCAAATAATTATAAACACTTAGAAATGAAAATTGACTATGGGAACGCAAAGACATTTGAGTGTAAGGATACGGATTTTGAGGTTATATTGTACTCACGGACTAGAAAAAAAAGAAGGACTTCGCGCCACTCATATCGACAGTGAAGCACCCTAAGTATGCCGATTCGCTTGTACACACGTGCCTTACGCACACACATGCATGATAGTATGCCGGTCGACCGCCATTACGAGTAGTACTGGGTCGTTTCAGATTTTTCGGAAAATGAAACGAAACAGGTTTATTTTCTCAAAAAAGAGTTTCCAAAAACAGATTTTAAAGAAACTGTTTTTTCATGACCATGACCTATGTATCATCATATCAGCCACAGTACGTCCACTGCTGAACAAAGGCCTCCCCCTCCCATTCCCCCCTATCTATAATATACCTATATTATTCTTCCGTGCTTCCGCGTAATTAGACTACGAAAACATTCTACTGAAAAATGAATTCATCAATTAATGGATATTGGGTGGTTTCGAAAGTGACTTAGGTCGTAATTATTATTATAAATTAATATAATTTAATATATAAATTGTAATAAATTGCATTCATTAATACGAAAGTAATAAATTTATTAACCATTCGTCATACTTTTTCTAGAGTTATAAAAACGCGGGAACCATGCACGTATGACGTCAACCAACACTATACAATTTAAGCAAGAATCAAATTTCAAACAAAAACGAACGTCTGACTAGCCGTCCTTGGAACGAGAGCCAAAAAGAAACAGTTTTTCTCCATCATGTTTTTCTACCACCAAATTTGTAGTTTGTGCTAATACATATAAGATTCATTTTAGCGTTGTAACTAATAGTAGTTACTTGGCGGTTAAAAACAACTGGTTGTTCTTCACACGATGATAGTTCTTATTACAATCGTCGTAAGGTATTTAATTAGATGCTTCGTTCCAAAAACGTGCAAAGTAGTTTGTGCCAACCGAACGTTTGTGAAGAAACGGCGAATGGAACGATTTTTGAGAGAACGAAGTTTGCAGTATGTGAGTATAGGTTAGAAATCTCGTTCGTTTTGGAACGTAATGTCAGTTAGCCGAGAAACCGTCCGTTCGTTTTTCGTCTAAAAAGTGTTTTACTAAAGCGTTTCTGAACAAAACGCCCAGTACTAATTACGAGACACGACAGCGGCCGTGTAGTTACTATTTACGTTAATTGAAACAAAAAACCAATAATGCCGTCTTGTGTCGTAAAATAGTGTAAAATTAACTAAGAAAAATAATAATAATAATAAAATTAAATAAAATTAAGAAAGTGTCAAGGAATTACTTATCACAGGTAAGACACTAATTTATATATCATTTTTGAGATTTAAATTATCGTTACTATTTGGAACACAAAACCTCAACTACACGTGGCTGTGTTGTTAGAAAATAAATGGGTAATTTTCCCGGAAAAATGGGTAATATGTTTTTTTATTGAAGCGAAACTTCTTTAGCACCGTTGTGATTTGAGAAATCGGTGAAACCAAAAAGCGACACCAAAAACATATTCATAAATAATATTTAGTCTGCGAATACAAGTATAGAGTGTTATCCTACAATCTTCGTCTCCCCTTTGTTCGGGCTTTCGTAGTCGCGCCACAAACTAGACTGAACTAGGCTGAACTAGACTGATATAGACTAAAATAGTCTGAACTAGACTAAACAAGACTGAACTCGACAGAATTCGACTGAACAAGACTGAACAAAACTGAACTAGACATAACTCGACTAAACTAGACTGAATTCGATTGTCAGTCTGAACTAGACTGGTTCTCCCGGCTGAAAATCGTGTTTCCGTCGGACACTAGTTCTTTATAAATATAAAATATCATATCGGCCTGTCACTGTCCCAGTGCTAACCAAAGGCCTAGGAAAGAATTGCTAGCAACATTGCTGCTCTGGTTTATTGTTTACACCCATCTCGTAATACGCGATAACATATTGTATTGTATCTATACAAATAAATAAAATTGAAGTGTCTTTTTGTAATGTCAAAATAACAGCTTTTTAATAAATACATATGAAAGTATATACGGAACATATAACAAAAAAACAATTTTTAAATTTTTTGTCTGTCTGTCTGTTTGTTCCGGGTAATCTCCGAAACGGCTGGACCGATTTTGACGGGACTTTCACTGTCAGATAGCTGATGTTATAAGGAATAACTAAGGCTACTTTTATTTAAGAAAAATAATTAAGGTTCCGCGCAAAAAATATAAAACCCTTGAAATCTAATATATATTCTAGGTCAAGTGTCTATGTCGAAGTACTCTGTTGTTTTTGTTTTTTTTTTAAACTTTGCCCCACACTAGATTTCTCCTGTGTCATGGGTGCGTTTATAGACATACATTTCACACACAATACACCCAGACCCGGAACAACTACCTGCAGATCATACAAATATTTGATCCGTGCGGGAATCGAACCCGCGACCCGGAGCGCAGCACTCGACTGTATCAACCACTGCAATAAATTATAAATTTCTTTTAAATTAAACGCGAGTGAAACCGCCGGTCCCAGCTAGTAGTTAATAAAATATCAACTACAGACCAGACAGAATATTTATTGTAGAAATTGCTGTTTAAGAGAATAAAATTAATGCAAAACATAATCTAATTTAGGTGTAGGTTTGATCCCGAGAACAAAATAATTCCACCCTGCGTGTCAGTTTAGCAGGCTACGTAACCAATTGCGAAAAGTTACGAAATAAGCGTTCTTATTCTTAAAATCTGTCTTTTAGATCGTTTTAGATATAGCGTGATGGTAATGGGTTTTTTAATTAATTCTTATTACGTACTGATGATGATGATTATAACGAATGTGTTTTCTTGTGTGATTTTTCATAACATTCGCTGTAAAACAAAACTTTGTAGACATATTGTAATACTACTCACCTCCCATGTACAAAAGCGTTATAATTTGTATTCTAGATCCCTCCTTGGACAGTAACGAACATTTTTTGTTTACAACGAATTCTATACTGTAGTTTTTGCGTTCTCATCCAACATAGAAACAGACGTTAAGACAGAAATAAAAAAAATGTGTTTTGGCATTAATCTCGTTCCCTTTACCTTTTCAAAAAATATTTAATGCAAAGTTTTTGTGTCTCAACGATTTTATTTGTAGTATATAGATGTATATTACCCGAATTAATATACACATAAAATATTAAAATAATTAATGTTTTCTTGATGCATCAGAGGAACTACTAAACAAACTCGAACGTCTGCAGAATTTGTGTATCCGCTTCATTTTCGGTCTTCGAAAATATGACCATGTGTCTGAATTTCCAACCAGATTGAGGTGGCTACCTATTCGGCAACGCCGTGATTCTCATATTCTTTCCCTACTGTACTCTATTCTTCATAACCCAAATTCTCCTATCTATCTTCGTGAGCGATTTGAGTATCTTGTTCCCAGGGGAAAACCCTGTCGATCGGCTTCTTCTCTCCTTCTCCGGACTCCTCTTCACACTTCTAGCCGTTATGACGGTTCCTTTACTATTCGTGCCGTACGTCTATGGAATTCCTTACCACATGCCCTACGCGATAGCCGTACTCTGGACGCTTTTAAGACTAGAATTAAGAAGCATTTACTTGCTATGTGACTTTTTAAATTTATTTATATATATTTGTTTATATGCGCACATATATTATTTATTAGTATATATATTATTATTATTTTGTTCAGTTTTTATTAAATGATTGTTTTAATATTATTGTACACGTGACTTTGCCCTCTTTTTACCATCACTCTCAATCACTCAAAGGTTTTGCTGGTAGAAAACTCAGTCTGAGTTAAGCTCGCCTTTGTACATAACATTTATATTGACAGTCTGATTTGTATTTTCTGTTAGTACAATAAAGAGTTTAATTTAATTTAATTTAATTAATATGTATATATATACTTATAGCAATTATTCATTTTATTATATTAGTGTGTTTTCAATGATCATATTTGTGTAATATAAAATATGTACAACATTTACAAATTAAATATGGAAAGCACCAGCCTGCTGAAAATAAAAAATCGATTGTGATTCAAAATTGATTATTACCCATCATCATCATCATTTTGGCCGAATGAAATCCACTGCTGGACACAGGCCTCCCCCAAAGTACACCACAACGACCGATATGGGTGTGTTGGGGCTCGTTGGGGGGTTTTGCCATAATCGCCACGCTTGGCAGACGGGTTGGCGATCGCAGTTGTGTTGTTAATGTACTCGAAGGACGCTGCTGCCCATCCTCTGATTAATCCCTTAGTCGACTTTTACGACACCCACAGGAGGAGATGAGGTGGTGGTATTATTAGCAGCGTTTTACCTTCAAATAAAACGCTTGTTGTGTCCGGAGACTCATTCGGGGTCATATAAACATAATTTGAGTCTAGCATCTTCCGTTTCCGTGTCACATCTATGTAGGTATATGCAACTATCTCCTTGACAGCACTATGATGACGTAATTTCCGCCCGCGTTCACCAGGTGGCTGCAGCGAGCCAAATCGTTCATTGTGGCCTCAAAAACCTAAAACTTGAGAAAACAACTAAACCAGGCAGTCTTTAAAATTATGACCCCGAATGAGTCTCCGGACACAACAAGCGTTTTATTTGAAGGTAAAACGCTGCTATTGTGTCCTTCGGCCTCATTCGGGGTCATATAAACATAATTTGAGGCTTTGTTTGTTATCGCCTGGTGAACGGGACGCCAATGTGTTGTAAAAGACATCCATTATATTAGAACAAGAAATTATTAGAATCAATAAGCGATGCACAAAAATAAATACGATTGCATTGCAATAAATTAATAATATAGTTAATGTGTTAGAATAAATGACAAAAAAAAAAAAAAAAAAAATTACCTATCAATTCATTACAGAGTAAACAGAACATACATACCTTTAAACGATCATCATGTAATTTCTTTGTATAAACTTACCCTATTCATGTAAAACTTATTATTATTCTCATAATTCAATCATCTTGTAGAATCATCAATATTACAATATTTGTGAAATAGATTGATTGATTAAATATATCATTATATTTAATCAGAGGTAATTAATTGGCTGAAAAAGATGAATCAAGGAGCTTCCCTGCGTTGGAATCACTTCCTTTCTGTAATGTTTTTTGAAAGTATTACCAGATCTCCAATTAGCTCGTGCCATTATCTCATCAAGAGGTTCGTTATCCAACCAACTTGGTGAAGCGACTGCCGAACGAAAACTACCTGGAGTAGCCTCAATTCCCGCTTCCTTCAAAATTGACTTAACCCAACCTGCCAATATAGTTCTAGTAGCTGGCTTGGCTTTTCCACATACAGTGATAAATAATCTATCGCTAGAACAAAACAAACGACGCGGTTTTCCAATTTCTATAAGTTTTTTAAGCCAATGTACCGGGTCAAGCGCCTTATTATCAAGATTCCCAAACAACTTCCAACCTGACTGTACGTGAGTTTGAGAATCAGTTTTCGAACCAAAATGCGGCCAAAACATTATGCTATTCTCACCTACTATACACCTGGTTGGCGAGACACTAAGTAATGTTAAATCGTGTATTCTACGCCCTGAACATAGTAACAGTAAAACTGCACAAACTCTTGAAATTTCGAATAGACTTTGATTTTGAAGAGGTCTACTACCCAACCAACCTTCTAAAGACTGAGGATCCCAAACAGGGGGT
Organism: Diloba caeruleocephala; assembly: GCA_947459985.1. Lineage (NCBI taxonomy): Eukaryota > Metazoa > Arthropoda > Insecta > Lepidoptera > Noctuidae > Diloba > Diloba caeruleocephala. The sequence continues at coordinate 1,659,695 of OX381609.1, forward strand.
GGACACTTTTTAGGCTGTTGCAACGCTATAGCTTTAATCATCTGTTTAACCAAAAAATTTGAACTTAATCGGGCCTCACTCTTTGTATTACATAAAGTGGACACTACCGATTTATGAAGTAAAATAGTACGATAGGATAATTTCTCTTTTAAATGCAAGTCCGCTAAATATCGAGCCAATTCACTACCTGAAGGGTCTGAGAAATTAACACCAAACATGGAACACCAATTCAGCCATCTCTGCCATGCTGGCCTATATGTATTTAAAGTAGACGATCTCCAACCTTCTTTCAGCAGACACTTGTTCGTCAGACCAGTCACCTAAAGATTCAGACCACCCCCACATCTCCATACTTCTAAGACCAGTTCTTTCACTCGAGGTGGGGGCTGCCCGGTCCTCGTGTCTACTAGCACTTTCGATAACCTGTGAATCATGAACGGAGGCGCGATCGCTCTGGTCTTCAAGTCCAGTCCAGTCCAGTTCTCTCCAGAATGCTCGAGGCCACCTCGGTGCAACTATCAGGAATACGCCTCGAGCCTGATTTAGATGCATCAGGACCCGGGGTATCAAACTCGGAGGAGGAAAGACCCATGCCAGACGGAAATCCCATTTGAATGCGAACGCGTTGTGTCTCCATGCTCGCCGATCTCGTTGATCTAGAGTTACATAACAAGGTACTACGTGGGCTGTGTTGGAGGCAAAAAGATCTGTCTGGGGAACACCCCACTTTGCAAAGACAGTACTGGTGAATTCGGGGAGTAGATGCCATTCTTGTAACATCGAGTGACGCGACAGACCGTCTGCGATGTTGTTGTACCTGCCGGGAATGTGATGAGGGATTACATGAATGTCGTACTTTTGAAGTATGTGATAAATTTGATATATTAGCTCCATCAAGATCCGCGACTTGTTTCCCCCCTCCTTGCGCAAGTACGCTACAACCGCCTTGTTGTCGCACTGCAGAAGCAGAGATGTGTGACTCAGAGACGGAGCGAATTCTATCAAACATTTTAGAATAGTTAACATCTCTTTGTGATTCGAATGAAGCCGCTCTTCTTCTTTTGTCCACTTGCCCGATAGGTGCAGACCATTTAACTCCGCCCCCCAACCTGTATCTGCTGCGTCTGTTGTCAAGAAATTTTTTGCTTGTGGTGGATGAAGCCTGGATTTCTCTACACAGTGAACCTTCCACCAACTTAATTCTGCCAGCGCCTCCGCCGGCAAGGGATAAGTCGACTGTAATGGCATTTTCAGGACCTGGTTGCAATACCTCAGTAGGTGCCGAAAATTTAACCGACCCATTGGAACTGCGAGACGAGCAAAATTTAGAATGCCTATGATGCTCTGTATTTCTCGAAGAGATGCTTTCCGCCGCCGGAGTAACTTTGATAAAACTATTTGCATGTTCTGAATCTTGTTCTCTGGTAAAAACTTTTGATTTTGCCACGGATTCCACATCAAGCCCAAATACTCTATTGTTTTCTGAGGGATAAGAATCGACTTCTCCCTGTTCACCTGCCAACCCAGCTGGTTGAGAGTTTGAAGAACAACTTCGACGTGTTTTATAAGTGTCAGTCTGTCCTGTGCTACTAAGAGGTAATCGTCGAGAAAAACCACTACTCGAATGCCTATATTCCTGAAAATCTCGGCAGTCCAGTTGGTCAACGATGCAAATACTTTGGGCGCTGTCGCCAGGCCAAACGGCAAACAGGTCATTTGCAGTAACCGATTTCGGTACATTAAACGGAGAAAACAACGGTGAGCGGGTGATACATTTACGTGGTTGTAAGCTTGCCTGAGGTCTATTTTGACCATCCAATCCCTCTCCTGAATGAAATCGGGAACTCGATTTACAGAAATCAAACGAAATTTGCTTATTTTCAGGTAATTGTTTAAACTTTTTAAATTGAAAATAGGACGGTAGGTTCCGTCGCTTTTGGGAATCAGAAAGAAATTTGATATGAAACTCGGAGTCAGGGGGGCATGTTCTAAAATTCTCTGTTTCAACAAATTTTGAATTACTCTGTCCATCTCCGGCGATGGTAGAGTAAGATTGCAACGTTTCACCTGCCTTGGCGGGACCAGAGGCGGTTTCTTTTGAAAGGGAATACGATAACCCTTCACTATTTTCATTAATGGTTCTGGTGCCCCCAGCCTCTTCCACTCCGTAATATGATTTTGTAAGCACCCCCCCCAAAAATCTTGATCCGAGTCAGAACTTTTTATTGAATTTAACCGAGCCCTTGCCCCGGTGTGCATTGTTTTGCGATTCATTTTTCCGAAAACTATAGGGCTGGCAAAAGCGTTGTACAGCCAGTTGTACCCTCGGTTGAGGACGAAAAAATTTTGGACTATTAATAAACGGGTTCATTGCGTGATAATTATTATAAAAGGCTCCTGCACTCTGAGGAGGAGGAAATCTATGGTTCATCGTCAGTGCCGAAGCGCGACTGGACGATTGATGTCCACTAGGGCCAGGGTACGCCGCCTGGGGTCTAGGGGTTTTCTTATCTTGCCCAGAAAACATGATTTTATTTGTATAAAAAATTTTGTTAACTCCGCCATTATTCTTAATGAATTCACTAAAAGGTACTTTATCAAATAAAAATTCACTAGAGGGCGGTATTTTCTTTAAACATGGCTTAAATGATTTATCTCTTAATTGCTTAATGAACACTTCGCGTCTTTGTTCAATTATATTAATATAATATTTTTTTTTTTTTTTTTTTTTTTTTTTTTTTTTTTGTGGGGTAGTTAACTAATCAACATCAAATTTTTTTCGCTCCTAATTAAACTTATTATTAAAATAAAATACAATAAATTCTGGCACTTTTAATGATATACATTAGATATTAACACTTTTTACCTGCCGGACAAGTGTTTTCTCCTTAACATTAAACTTTTTAACTGTTGCCACATCACACTTTTTTTCACTTTATACAATGGAGTCAATTAAGAACACATTGAGTGACATGATGGAGCTGTTCCACACCAGGATGTCCGAGTTCGAAGTGGAACTAAAGAAGGCTCCAAGCGCTCCATCCTCAACTTCAGGTTTGGCTGCTGAATTTAACACCTTTCGCTCTTTCATCGTGGTGGCACTTGGCAGTCTTCAAAAGCAGGTTGAGATGCTTGCTGGAGACCTGGACAATCTGGAGATGCGAGGACGCAGAAAAATTCTGTTGCTGCATGGCGTCCCCGAGGAGAAAAAAGAAGTAACCGCAGTGGTAGTGGCCAATGTTGTCAAGTCACAACTGAAAATGGCTGACTTCTCTGTCGGGGACATTAGGCGATGTCACAGGATGGGAAAATCATCATCCCATGCGAAGCCGCGGCCAATCTTGTTTAAGCTTCACAATGTTGTTGTCCGGGACAATATTTGGTTTGCGAAAACCCACTTTAAAGGCTCGGGGATCACAGCATCTGAGTTCTTGACCAGGGCACGACACGATATTTTTCTGGCAGCGCGAGAGAAGTTTGGTGTTTCGAAATGCTGGACTAAGGCAGGCTCGGTGTACATAGTCGGGCCTGATAATACACGGCATCGTGTCTCGTCGCTCATGGATCTGGATTATATTGGCCGACAAGGGGACACGTCAGAAGAAGACGTTCTCCCGGAACCGATCGTTGAGCCTGCGAAAGCGAAGACTAGACGTGCTGCTGCCTCCAAAAAGTGAAGTGTCTCTTCTTAGTTTTGTAGCAATGGAGTCCGGGTAATGTAAAACTTTGTTTATTTTTATGTTTGGATATCGCTTTTGTGTACCACTTTTAATTTATTGTGCAATTGACGTTAACCTTCCAAAATTTATTTTATTCATTTGAACTAAATTCTTGTTTTACGGTCTATCTATCAAATTGACATTAGTTTGACAAGTGAGTTTTAATGTCATCTCGTCACTGGCTGCGTTCCAGTTAATCTTAAAATCAACATCTTGTGATAGTATAGAAACTTGTCATTACTATATTAAATTTAATTTTGACGATCCAAAATACCTATATTGTTATATTCACTGCCCGGACTCTCTATTCAATCTTTATTTGTTTATAAGATAAGATTTATTGTGTTTTCTTCACGCGTTTTGTTAACACAACCGGCAGGTGGACTTAATTAGTATTTTAGTTTTGTCTACATTTTATTTTATTTTTATAAAACTTTAGTATATATATTTATTTATTATTATTAGCATATCAATGAATTATTCTGACTCTAACAGTGATACAGAAAGTTTTTATTCCGCAAATAGTGATCACAGTTTCGTAAGCGTTCCTTCACTCACTGACACTCTTTCATCATTGTTTTCTGATGTTTCTAGAAACTTTAATGTTGTTCATATCAATGCTCAGAGTATTCCAGCTCATTTCCCTGATATGCTGGCAAGTTTTGACTGTACTGCTATCCATGCCATTCTTGTGTCTGAATCTTGGCTAAAGCCATGTCTCCCTTCATCAGCATACTCTTTGCCTGGTTTTCAGCTCATCAGAAACGATCGTGTGACTGGCGGTGGTGGTGGTGTTGCCATTTATCTTAGAACGCACATACCCTTTTCCATTGTTAATCTGTCAGCACAGCCACCCCCGCCAGATGCTGGCGAGCATCTATTTCTTGAAGTTGGACTTCAGCACTCAAAAATATTACTCGGCGTCTATTACTCTCCCTCACTGCGAGTAAACTACTTCTCTTCTTTAGAAATTATCTTGGAAAATTTAACTCCCTCGTACAGTCAAACAATCATAATGGGTGACTTTAACACTTGTCTCCTTAAGAAAGATTCACGTTCTTCTTCTTTATATTCTATGTCACAATCCAATAATCTATCCATTCTTCCACTTAATGCTACTCACCATTTCCCTAATTCTATCCCTTCACTTCTTGACCTTATTTTAGTATCTTCTTCTGAACACGTCGCCAAGCATGGCCAATGCTCAGCTGACGCTTTTTCCTACCATGATCTCCTTTTCCTATCCTATAAACTTCGCCCTCCAAAGACTAAATCTAGAATACTTCTGCAACGCAGTTTCCGTAGCATGAACCACGATAGCCTTCGTGAGGATGCCTGCAACATTGACTGGACGCTGCTTGTTTCCTGTGATTCAGTTGATGAAAAAGTAAACATTTTTGCAACAAACCTGATTCAGCTTTACGATGTGCATGCTCCTATTCGTGCTATGAAAGTCAAACACCTTCCGTCACCTTGGCTCACCGACGAAATTAAATTGCTTCAAACAAGAAAAGCTACCGCAAAATCTAGGTATAAGTATAGACCTAATCCTTCGAACTGGCAAAAATACGTTGACATTCGTAATCGGTGCAACAAGGTGTGTAGGAATGCTCAACGCCGACATATTCATAACTCTGTTCAAAATGGTGATCCAACCCAAGTTTGGAAATTTCTTCGATCCTTAGGAGTTGGAAAGTCACGTCAAGAAACCATTCCTAAAAACTTCAACATAGAACTTCTTAACCAACATTTCTCTACTTCGTCTACATTTGATAAGACCACAAAAACAAATACACTTGGCATTCTTTCTTCACTTCCAACTCCGGATTACTCACCCTTTGTCTTTAGTCAATTTACCGCTTGTGATGTTAAGAAAAGCATCTTATCCATTACATCCAACTCGGTTGGGACTGACTGCATTAGCCGTAATATGATCCTTCCTATCCTCGACGAAATCCTTCCCATCATATCCCATATTTTTAATCATTCCATATCCAGCGGTCTCTTTCCATCTCCATGGAAAGAGGCCCAAGTCACTCCACTACCAAAAAAGTTGAATCCTGCGTCTTTCTCTGACTACCGTCCAATTTCCATACTCCCATTCCTCTCCAAAGTTCTTGAACGCCTCATATACAATCAACTAAGTAATTTCCTCTCTAATAACGATCTCTTTAATCCACTCCAATCCGGTTTCCGTCCTGGTCATAGCACTACCACCGCCTTGGTTCATATTACGGATAATATTAGGTCTGGAATGGAAGACGGTGCGCTAACAGTTCTTGCATTGCTAGACTTTAGCAATGCCTTTAACACTGTCGACTTTGATATTTTAATTGGTATACTAAGCTCTCTTAACATATCTCCAACGGTGATTGATTGGTTTCGTAGTTACCTGTTTGGCCGTCGGCAACGTATCAACATCGATCATACCTACTCTTCATGGTGTAGTACATCTGCCGGCGTGCCACAGGGCGGCGTTTTATCTCCATTACTCTTCGCATTATTTATAAATTCTATCTCCTATCAACTTCGTTCTTCCTACCACCTGTATGCAGACGATTTACAAATTTACTGTCAAGCTTCCCTGGAAAGGCTGGCGGAGGGTATCAATGTTATCAATATTGATTTGGCTCGAATATGCGACTGGAGTAGAGCACACGGACTTAAGGTCAACCCAGTGAAAACACAGGTTACTGTTGTTGGAAGCTCAAGGATGATCTCTAGAGTTGATTGGTCTCAACTTCCCCAAGTTCTTTGTGATGGTTCCATTATTCCTATAAGTGATCGGGTTAAGAACTTGGGGATATATATTGACAAAAACTTTTCTTGGGGTCCCCAATTGCAGGAGCTCGGTCGCAAAATGTTTGCTTCAGCGGGGTCCTTAAGAAGGTTGCGTAATTTCCTGCCTATTGCCACTAAGACTGCGCTTGTACAATCTCTACTTCTTCCTATTCTTGATTATGCCGATATCAGCTATCTTGATCTCACTGAGGACCAATTTGATAAACTTGAGCGACTCCAGAATTTTTGTATCAGATTCATATTTGGCTTACGTAAATATGACCATATCTCAGAATTTCGTAATAAGCTCAAATGGTTACCAATACGCCTTCGCCGGAATACTCATATACTTTCTCTATTATACAGTGTTCTGTTCAATCCATCTACCCCCCCTTACCTTAAAGAACGGTTTCAGTTTCTACATGACACGCATTCTAAGTTTTTAAGATCATCGGAGAACCTAAAACTGAAAATGCCGATACATTCCACGAAATTTCTCGACAAATCATTCTCGGTCCAAAGTGTTCGTTTGTGGAATGCACTACCGGTGTCAGTTAGACGTGCACAAACATCACAAGCGTTTAAGCGATTGGTGAAGGAGCACTACTTAGCACTGTCATGATAAGAATATCTCTTGCTTCTTTTGGTGTTTATGTATGTATTTATTAAAGTTATTTATATATTTACTAATTATATGTAGGTTTATATAGTTGTATATTATATGTGTATGTTTATTGTGTTAGTTTTATTTTACTCATGTTTACTTTTAATCACACTGTAAACTAGCTACCCCTTGAAATTATATACCATTCCAGTCCATCCAATGGTTGTCTGGAAGAGATCGCCGAATTGCGATAAGACCGCCAATTGTACCTTTTCTTCCATATGGTAAAAACTGTTTAACTTTTGTGTCATTATGGTGTGCAATAAAGAGGATTTATTATTTATTATTATTATTATATCGGCCCTACGGCCACAAACTAGTTGCAAACAATCACGTGAAATCTTTTGATAATCACTGGAAAATACCTCTTTTAATTTTAATGTCAATTGTTCCGGGTCCATGCTACCCGTACCCTTAGTCCAGTCCACTATCTGTCGAAAACCCTGTTGCATAGCGTCGCTTTGCATTACCAGTGCGCGAGTTACAGCGCCAAGAAATTTATCCGCAGAGGGTAGATGGGTAAATTTTTCTAAACATTTGATTTCGTCGTTTACTTCAAGGTCGACATATCCAGGACGAGCGTTATAGACTTTTTGTGATTCCACATATCTAACATTATTCCAGTTTTCGTTATTAAAATATTGAATAGATTTGAGCAAATCTAACTGATTAGATGGAGTTACAGTGACTGCTGGCTCCTTTAATTGCGTTGCCAAATCAAAATCAAATGATTGAACTGGTACAGGATCTAAGACGGGTTCAGACAACCTTTCCGTATTCGGTTGTTCCTGTGCTATTTCCAAATTATCACCATTATAAATCGGATTATCACAATCATAATTTTCATTTTCATAATACATATTATGAGGGTAGAAGTATAGATTTTTTAAATCACTGACCTGTTTTGCAAGTTTTTTGATTACCTTGCTTTGTCCTCGATGACGCTTACTTTTCTTCTTCTTACTCGCCTTCTTCCTCTTACGGGATTTATCTACTTGATCAACCTCTGAATCCGAAGGGGATGAATCAGAGGAACTTGACGAATCCGATGACGAATCAGATTCTTTACGATTACGCGCCTGTACTCTATCCGCCATTGTAAAACTATTTTATCCTTAATAAACTATCACTTTTATATTTCTAAGCATATACCGAACGCTAACAGCGTTAATAAATTTAAACTATAATTTTCTAAGAATGTAATTATAAAATTCAAGAATATCGAACGCCAACGTTTACTTTTAAATTTAGATGTGAACCGTCCGAAAACAGGACGCCAATGAACGATTTGGCTCGCTGCAGCCACCTGGTGAACGCGGGCGGAAATTACGTCATCATAGTGCTGTCAAGGAGATAGTTGCATATACCTACATAGATGTGACACGGAAACGGAAGATGCTAGACTCAAATTATGTTTATATGACCCCGAATGAGGCCGAAGGACACAATACCCGATTATTTAAAATTATGAAATTGAATTTTCATAATTGATTTTAAGGAAAGAATAATCATTTTTTATAAAGATCTTTTTTTTACAACCCTACTTAATCCTATTCTCTGTGTACGGACGACGGGACGAGTACAAAGATATGTAATCTTCTTCGTCCGTACTCGTAGACTGAGTATTAACTAAATGGAGGATATTACTAGTGGTGATCAAAAACGCTATATGGCAATAGCGCGCTACAGACTATGGGCTATAATAAAATAGCGCGCTATTTTACACGCGATGGTTATAACGAATTGGGCGTACGCGAATGGCGGAATATTTACGCGGTAAATATTCTTAAATCACGCTAAATGGCGTTGGACAGATAGCGTGCTGTGTTAAGACAGCACGTTTTATATGTACAGCGCGTTGTTTTAGTTTTATTCTTTATCTTGAATACGTTTCATTTTATTCGATACGTAAAATAATATCTATCAAAATAAAATGGAGAAGTGAAGAAAAGTTAATGAACTTTTCCTTATACTTTCCAGGCTTAGGATAATAGATTTTTATGTACTAATTAATTTAGGATAGGGTTATATTTCTTTTATTATTAATTGCTTACAGCAGTTTTCATGGAACTGAATTGTTGATGTTGTGTATGCCTATTATTGACGTCATCAAATGTCATGTATTTCAATGTTTCAATTTTACGAAATTTTAATGTACGTACATTATTAGCGTGTCTAAAACAAATAAATATTATAATCAACGCGTTAGATAACGTTCGATGGCGCCAGAATTCACGCGATGATTGCCGCCCGGCGCGCCACGCCCTCGTTATGCCATTGCTCGCGCGATTATCCTCGCTACTCGTTATTTTTTAATGGCGCGATTTTTATTGCGTCAGTTTGGAGCCGGCATAGCGTGCGCTATACGTTACGTGCATATAACGCGCTACTTAATCGCGCTAGACGCTATATTAACCACCACTAGTTATTACTCGTACTATTTACCACAGAGTTCGTAACTAGTGGTGTTCAAAAACGCTATATGGCAATAGCGCGCTACAGACTATTTGCTAAAATAAAATAGCGCGCTATTTTACACGCTATAATTATAACCACCACTATTCGTAACCACTCCGTTTGATCGTTTTCGGTTTTACTATTTACTTTACTCTATGGACAGGATAGGGAGTCAGGAGTTGGTTTTACACTTTATAATCATACTGCTGACCTCCTACTATTATTACAATACAGTAGGTACCATCAGAGAGTCTAGTTGAAGTTGTAGTGTTATCATTTTCAAAGAGTATATAGATACTACGTGAAAATCTGTTTTTTTGTTCAATCTTCGATTTGCGTTTATAGTAAAACAACAGGTGAGTCAACAACATTTCAAGTTAACATTAGGACGTAAATTGCTAGTGTGAAATATTTGTTATTCGATAAACTCTTCGTTCATTGTTGTTTTGCTTTTGTAAATACATAGTGCATTACATTAATTGTATCACCACTGCATAAATATTTAAAATGTAGGACATTGCCATTACATTACAACTTGTTTAGATCTTACGTGTCGTGAGGTATTATAAAACATGACTTAAGTAAAGAAACAAGCAGCTTGCGAAAGTTAGTTAAAAATCCCATGCATGTACTGGTATTGCCCCGGAGGGGCAACAATTGAATCATTGCTTAAAACCTGATCTTTGTGTAAAACTAAATCCCAGATTTTTTTCTATTACAATTGTTCTGACCATTGTAATCAAAAATCTTAGTGGGATTTGGTTTAATAATATTAAATAAATAAATTTATACTCTTAGTATTTTAAATTTGATGTGGCATCAAGTACACACCAAATGATAGTGATATAAAATACATCGTGTTTTTCATATCAATCATATATTGTTAATTTATTTTCAGTTAAGCATGACATCCCTATCTGCTATGCCGAGCCGGGAGTTCCTATGGGATGTTTTTAGAAGGTAATATAATATATCTTAAGATCTATCACCTACCTATGTTTGTTTAGTGATAATGTTTTTTATATTTCTAGTTATGACTCAGCCTGTGGTAAATTGCACCACAATAAGTGATATGAAATAATTTCTGACTAGTATATACATGATGACTAGGAGTTTGTTGAAATATTAACTAGTTAATAGCAATTTGGTCATATCAGCCATGAGACATCCGCTGCTGAACAAGGGCCTCCTTCATAGATTTCCCCAATTGGGTTGTCATTTTACTCACAATGCTTGGCAGGTGGGTTGGTGAGTGCATTATGGCTACTGTTCCAATGAAGGGACACTGCTGGCCATCCCTCTGGTAAAGAGTCCCTTAGTCGCCTTTTACGGCATCCATGGGAGGAGAAGCAATGGAGATGAATATTCTTAATCTGGACACCACACATTAATAATACCACTTTGGTGTTAAATTGTTTATGAAACTGAATAAAAGTAACAGTCAAAAATAATCCTAAGCCATAGTCCTTTCTCTGTTAGAATTTTATTATTATCCAGTTTAGTCTACAGAGAAGATGTACTTACAATAGTTTCAAAAAAGTATTTCTGTAATTATAATTCTTTTCCTTTATTTACGCAAAACATGGTACATTTTAATTTTAAAAAATATATATTTTCTCACCATGTACTTTTCATGTGTGGTCGTTTTCAGCTTTTTGATCTTATGTATTTATCAACTTCCTTTTTTCGCGTTTAACCTTCTTTTTTTATTGATCCTATGGAGATAAGTCATGTACTTCCTCCGCCCTGCGAAAGGTTGAAGGGGCATGCCTCATACAGGTTAAAGCCACTGGAGTGTCATCTTCGGCACCAAAGGGAGGCTCCAGGAACTCGAATAATCTTCATCTAGAGCCACCCATTGGTGCCACGCCTTTAGGCACATCTGGGGATGACTGTTAAGCGGTCACTCCCTCTAGCGGAGGGAAGGCGACTGTAAAGAGGCCACACCCTCGCAGGCACATCTCCGGAGGTTTGCGTTCAACTTAATTATCTGTGAAATTATATGCCGTGTGGTGCCGGCTACGAATAGCACCAACACATCTCGTCCCGTAGGTGTCGTAATTGGCGCCTATGGGACTAGCCGGAGGATGGGTAGCAACGACCTTCGAGTACATTACTAACCTAACTGCGATCGTCAATCCGCCTGCCAAGCGTGGCGATTATAGCAAAACCCCCCACGAGTTCGCAACACACCCAGACGTGTCATTGTAGGCGATCTATGGGGGAGGCCTGCGTCCAGTAGTGGACTTTATTCGGCTGAAATGATTATGATGATCTGCCAAATCTTCGGTGCCTCTCTTACGATTTGTGGGACTGTTCATATAGTGTCGCCGCCATATGCAATTTAAGTGCTGTGTCTCGCTCGCGCAAGTCCCGATGTAGTTACGAATACTTAACTAAGAAGATCCATAGTGCTCCGAAGTATCGTGTGAGAAACACAAAAACAGCATACCGTTTTGGTGGGATTCGAACTCGCGGCGCCGCAGTTCCTGACGGTTGGTTTGTACCTCTTGAACCAACTCGACTCGAGAGCGGCGCAGCGAAATAAGTCTCCACTAGCAGCATAGCGACGGCTCACTTTCGTCCGAACAAGATGTTTCATTCACCTACAAGAACAAGTTCTAGCCCTGATTTAAGGTCAACATCAGGGACTGATCTCGGTATTACATGTCGAAAATGCAATGAACCAGAATGCGTATAAATTAATAAAAATTGAAACTCCTCGATTCTGAATTAAGAGCCACCTTAAAGTAATTTCGAACGGATATTGAGTCAAGTCTGGCCTCAATCAACTCCTAACATCTCGGCAATAAAATGCGACTTGGATGTTGTTACTACAAGTATTGTTAAAATTCGCAATGACGCTTTGCGCGTCGAATATGAGAATTTCAAGCGGGAGATTCTAATTCTTGAAGATAACCTGACACAGAGAGTTAATACATTACAAGGCTCGCTTCAGTATACGTCTGATCAATATGAAGATCTTGTAAAAAAGATGTCGTCGTTTGAATGTCGTATCTCATCTGCAGAACGGAACCAATACCTCTGCGTGGAACTCGAAAATAAAATCGACACATTGGAGCAACAACCCAGACCCTGCAATATTGAAATGACTATGTTCCAGAGAGACGGGGACTCTTGTTGAATCGATTAGGGAAAAAATAAAGTTCCGATCATAAAATAACATTATTTCTGTACATCGCGTTCCTCATAAAACTGTAAATATAGAAAGGCCTAAAAATATTGTGGTTAGATTATCCTCGGTGCCATTTCGCGATGTGTTGAGTACCTACCTATCGTTTGGCAAAGAGACTTAAGTCCAATCAGCTCAGTATTACACCTGTAATGGAAGGATGTAAGGAAGTACATGGGGTATTTCCACCGGATCACTATATACTTCAATGTTGTTGTGATGTTATGTGAACATTAAAAATAACCGGACAAGTGCCAGTTGAACTCGCGTGGAGACGGTTCCGAAACTGCTGAATATATTGTCTATTGATGAATTCGGTCTTGTACCAATAACGTATCCCAAGAACAAACTTAACATCGTAGTTGAAAAACTTGCTTTCCCATACATTCCAACCGCAAACCTAAGTTCGTACGCACAATATTGAAAGATTTGTCATGTTACTTTAAGACCATAGACTTTTTATAGGTTTTCCTGTAATCTCTAGGTAAAGAGCTATAATCCAATTTTTTTCAAAATTTTACGCTCCTTAATTTTGGTCTATTTTCTTAAATAACTTTAAGACCATTTATTTTAAAATTATAACATAAATACATTTGAGACCTTCACAACAAGCCCTTCCATTTTATATGTTACACGGTACAGTTTACATTATTCATTAATTTTCTATGTTCCCCCCCGAAAGTGACTCCCATATACAAAATTCATTTATTTACGTTACGTAAATTAATCGGTCCAGTAGATTCTGAGCAAATTGTCTCTGACAGACGGACAGACACACGAGTGCGTGATCCTATAAAAGTTTCGCCGTTTTTTCCTAAGGACGTTCGGAACCTAAAAAATGTTCTTTCGTCAATGTCGCCTCGCCTAATACATCAAACATTGGGTCAAATATTCCACGGTTTTTGTACCGAGCACTGACACATCTAAAATATTTGCTATCTATACAAATAAATGAAATTGAAGTGTCTGTTTGTAATGTCAAAATAACAGCATTATACTAAATGCATATGAAAGTATATAACATTTTTTTATTTTTTTGTCTGTCTGTCTGTTAGTTCCGGCTAATCTCTGAAACGGCTGAACCGATTTTAACGAACTTTCACTGGCAGATAGCTGATGTTGTAAGGAGTAACGTAGGATTCTTTTATTTTAGAAAAATAATTAGGCATCCGCGAAAAAGGGGGGGGGGGGGGGGGGGTGACCGCTTTACAGTCACCCTCTCCGAGATGTGCGCGGCTCCAGTGTGATCATACGAGGTCCTGGAGCCTTCCTTAGGTGCCGAAGATGACCGCCCCAGTGGTTTTAGCCGGTAGGAGTCTGGCATACCCTTTCGCCCTTCCCCGGGGCGAAGGAAGTTCATGAAGAATTTCCACTGGGCACCAATAAAGAAAAAAAAAAGGCAGATGCTTATGACCACTATGTATTGTTTCTTATTTACGTTATTGACACGCCCAGACTCATCAAGCACTATATTTAAATTATTTATATTTCACTTAATTTCCGATCCGACTGTAGGTAAAAGGTAAAGACGGCACGGTTGGTGCAGTGGCTGATACAGTCGGCTGCTGCGATGATCTGCAGGTAATTGTTCCGGGTCTGGGTGTATTGTATGCGGAATTCATGTCTGAAAACGCACCCACGTCACAGGAGAAACACTAGTGTGGGGCAACGTTAAAAAAAAAAGATTAATGTACATAAATCTAACTTAGTATGTAAAAAACTTGCAGAGTGGACAAGGACCGCAGTGGTTATATATCAGCAGACGAGTTGCAGCAAGCTCTCTCCAATGGCACATGGAATGCATTCAATCCTGAAACTGTGCGTCTTATGATAGGTAAGTTAAGTCTCCTCCGAGATGTGCCTAAAGGCGTGGCACCAATGGGCGGCTCCAGTGTGATCTTACGAGGACCTGGAGCCCCCCTTCGGTGCCGAAGATGATCGCTCCAGTGGTTTTAGCCGGTAGGAGTCCGGCATGCCCCTTCGCCCTTCCCCGGGGCGAAGGAAGTTCCATGTAGAATTTCCACTGGACACCAATAAAAAAAAAATGTAAGTTAAGTCTACAACTATGTTATTATTTAAGGTACATAATTATATAGATTGCTGTATGGTGCTCAGAATACCACCACCCCATCTCCTCCCGTGGGTGTCGTAAAAGTCGAGTATGGGCAGCAGCGTCCTTCAAGTATATTAACAACTCAACTACGATCGTTAACCCGTCTGCCAAGCGTGGCG
Organism: Diloba caeruleocephala; assembly: GCA_947459985.1. Lineage (NCBI taxonomy): Eukaryota > Metazoa > Arthropoda > Insecta > Lepidoptera > Noctuidae > Diloba > Diloba caeruleocephala. Next base: position 1,674,741 of record OX381609.1, read on the forward strand.
ATTATGGCAATACCCCCCAATGAGCCCACAACACACCCATATCGGTCGTTGTGGTGATCTTTGGGGAGGCAGGTGTCCAGTAGTAGACTTCATTCGGCCGAAATGATTCATCATCATATAGATTCTACAAATGTCTGTCAGAAATAGTTTGATAGTTATGTATACAAAATTAATTTATTTTCTCGATGACAGTTCTAATTTGATAGTTGTAGTGTTGTGACCAAATAAGTAATGATATCGATCGCATATATTTATTATATTTTGAACAAAGACAAATACAACAAAAACATTAAAATATATTATACCTGTCGTTATAATGATTTCGTTTCATTGTCGAGTACCTACCTATACCTACTTATTTTACAACAGCTTCGAAAATTTTAAAGAAGTTGGCATTATCAATCAAGAATTAATACGTGTAACATCTTGTAATGAAATATAATATTACTTAATAAATTTGTAAAAAAGTATCCGGCAGTAGTTTAGTTTCTAAAAAAAAATATCGGGTCTGTTATCGTGTTACGTTTATCGATATAGCTCCATCCCTATCAGTTTCTCCGACTCTGGTATAACCTTGTACGTGTGTAAACGTCATGTTTTTATAAAATAATGCATACATAATGTAAAAAAGACGCTCGTTCAAGTTTTCACAGGAGCTGTCATCGAGAAAATAAAGAAATGGAAATAGTATAACAATAACGTCTATAAGATGATAATTGGCCCTTTTTAGGGAAATCTTTATGGACTTACTCCACCCTGGGAAGGGTGGAGGGGTGTGCCGAATTCTTACTAGTTAAACCACCAGTGTTATTTTGATCTTTCTTGCTACGGTAGCGTGGGATTCGTTTGCGCATTTGCCACTTGCTTTCGTATACTCCCCCTGTGCGGCCTGGCCAGCGGCACAATCCTGAAGAGAGGCGTGCGCCGAATATGGCTCGCCGCTTTCTTAGGTCTGTCTCTGGCGACGGACTAAGGGCTCAATCATGGAGACCCGGCGCGATGCGCGTCGCGTTGTATGTAGTAATCTATACAAATAAATAAAATTGAAGTGTCTGTTTGTAATGTCAAAATAACAGCTTTTTACTAAATGCATATGAAAGTATATAAGGTACTTACAACAAAATAACATTTTTTATTTTTTTGTCTGTCTGTCTGTCCGTCTGTCTGTTTGTTCCGGGTAATCTCCGAAACGTCTGGACCGATTTTGACGGGACTTTCACTGACAGATAGCTGATGTTATAAGGAATAACTTAGGCTACTTTTATTTTAGAAAAATAATTAGGGTTCCGCGCAATAAATATAAAACCCTTGAAATCCACTATATATATTCTATGTCAAGTGTCTATGTCGAAGTACTCAAAATTTATTTTAAATTTAAACGCGGGTGAAACCGCGGTTCCCAGCTAGTGGTAAATATAGCGTTTCGCGCGATATTTTCACGCAACGTATAGCGTACGCTATGTCGCGCAATGGGGCCTAAGTCGACGTTAGTGGACATTTGATTAGTTTATATTTGTGTATCAGATATTTTTCTACCTTCCAACATATTAATCATTAGAGTTGTTACAACTCGGTAGTCCCAATAGGATCTGCATAATTGTATAGCCCGTACCTTACCTCGCGACGACGCGTGCGCTGCCGTGAAGGCCGTTGCGTGCTCCACTACGGACAACGTTACATATCAAACAAACGCTTCTGCATGGCCATACGTTTGAATTAACCGCACGACGTGGCGTCTCCATAATTGAGCCCTCGCCTGATTACGGGTCTAACGAACTCAATCGCCGCCGCCGAGTGGTGCCGGCTAAGAATGGCACCGCTCCATTTCATCCCGTGGCTGTCGTAAAAGGCGACAATGGGATTAGCCGAAGGATGGGTAACAGCGACCTTCGAGTAAATTAATTACAACTGAATTGCCCACCGCCTGCCAAGCGTGACGATTATGGCAAAACTTTCAATGGCCACACAATATAAATCCAGGGCAGTCGTTGTGGCGATCTTTGGGGGAGGCCTAATACCAGCATTGGACTTTCGGTCGAAATGATGATGATATTGAAACCAAATCTTATAAACAACAATGTATTGAAATATTTGGCTGATTAATTTAGTTATCTTGATAGAATATATCAGTTCGTTTTTCCTATCTATTAATATTCAAACTTAATAAATAAACTAAAATCCTTTAATTTATGACTTCTTCTTTCAGGAATGTTTGACAAACAAAATAGAGGCGTGATATCATTTGAGGATTTTGGTGCCCTATGGAAATATGTAACTGACTGGCAGAATTGTTTCCGCTCATTCGACAGCGATAATTCTGGTAACATTGATAAGACGGAGTTGAAGAATGCACTAACTGCATTCGGATATAGATTGTCAGATGAAGTGGTCACAATCATGGTGCAAAAGTTCGACAGGTTTGGCCGTGGGACCATCTTGTTCGATGATTTTATCCAATGCTGTGTCACCTTATATGTAAGTTAAACATTTCAATACTTGTTTGTCATGTAAATGACATTGGCAATAATCACAATTAATGAAAAGTACAAACATTTGCCCTCGTTTTTCTGTTGAAAAAATGTTGTATACATAAATTATCTATACCATTTGCGTGTTTCGCAATTATAGGTTTACTAGCTGTGCCCTGCGGTTTAACGGTAAACGGGGAATGCCCATTTAAAGCCTGAAATGAACAGAAATTACCAATAGTCCTAAATTCTATTTAGAATAAAATATGAATAATTAAATTATTCTTAAGTTTGTTTGACCAGGGTAAAATTATAACTATTATTTTAGTATTTAATTCGATTGTCGTCTAATGAGGTTATCAGGGGTCTTGAATGATTGATTTATAATAAATCATTCATATTTAACACGACTCCTTTGTCTGGCTTTTTAAAGTGCAAAACATAAATCATATCTTAGGCTGTATGAATCACATGTCCTTTGCCTTACTGAGTATTTGGCATTACTTTATTACATTTTTTATCGTTTACTTGATTTATTTAATTGTTTTGCGTTTGCGACTCGAGTTACGGACTGCGTTTGGTGAATGTTTTCCTTGTTGTTTAATTGTTGCTTATAACTACGTCAGCACTATTATGTATTCTGTTGCCTCACCTTCCACAATCTATCTTCAAAAAGGTTTAAACAGGCTTCTCCTTAGTTTTTAGATAGGTAATGGGTTCCTTCGATTTGAAGTACAATTAGGTGTTTAATTCATTTTTGTTCATCTAAGGTATTTCTTTTTATGGCGGAACGGCCTTTAAACAAAGTAACGATCAAGTGCAGAGTCGGACTTGCACACCAAGCGTTCGGTACCACTACGCTATGCAAAGCCTAGCTCGAATCAGACTCGTACTTCGCCAAATTTTATTATTTGTTATTTGGGTTTGGACTATAATCACACAAAGTTTTACTATTGCAATATAATCGTTTTTACAATAGAGTTAACACAAAAAACGTTGAAAAAGATCAAGATCGGAGTTCCGGGCGAAGCTGGAGTGGTTGCCGATTCGGCAGCGTCGAGATTCACACGTTCTGTCTTCTCTTTATTCTATTCTTCATAATCCTAATTCTCCCGCATATCTTCGGGAACGCTTTGAGTATCTAGTCCCTAGGGGCGAACCATGTCGCACGGCTTCTTCTCTTCTCCTTCGAACTCCGCGTCACTCCTCAAGCCGTTATGACGGATCCTTTACAATTCGCGCAGTGCGCCTTTGGAATTCTCTTCCACATCCTCTTCGCGATAGCCCTTCTCTGGACGTTTTCGGGAGCAGAATTAAGAAGCATCTTCTTTCTAAATAACATATGGTTGGATATTGTATATGTATATATATACCTACATATATATTAATATGTATGTATATATTGCAATTTGGTTAGATTTGTATAAGTTATACATTTAATGTTCATTGTATTTCTGCTTCTATAAATAGTGTACACTCTACTTAACCTCTAAGCTTTTTGCCATATCTCTCTCACTCAAAGGTTTGCTGGTAGAAAACTCAATTTTGAGTTAAGCTCGCCTTTGTACATGTAATTTCCAATTGTGTTTTCACTGTATTTTGTGTTTGTGTACAATAAAGAATTTAGAAGATATCATAACCGCTTTATTGGACATTTCTCACTCACACATTGTCTGGAAATACTAATGTTACTGTATGAGCCAGGCTGGGCCCATGTCTTTTTACGTTTTAAAAATAAGGGTTGCTTCGGAATGTTTTGAGGGCCAAAAATGTACTGCTATACGTCACGTAAGGCTCTTTTGAGACTTATTTTTTTCTGCGTATATGTAGATTTTTTTTTATTATTGAAAAATATGGGTTGACTATTTGTATTCCTTGCACTTTTACTGTTGATTCTTGACTTTTTTAACATTAATTATTGTAAATGCCACATCTAAAGGTAACTTAAGCACTAAAATAAGCGTTTGAACTGGGAATGTAACTGATGTCCGATAATGGGAATTCATGTAGCAGTACTGTCTCCTTTGGCTCCTCCGGTGATAATGGTGGTCTATATAACACGCCTTTTCAGGTTTGTGATGCCATTATAATAACGCTAGTCTTATTGCACAACCTTGGTGCATCTAGGTTTTGTATCAGTATGACAGGCACACCGAATTTCGGCCCCCGGGAAGACGGTGGCGCGCACGTGGTCACGTGCCGCCGTGTGCGCAGCACAGCGCAAAGCGAGGCTTGGGGGGATCCTTTACAATCCTCCCCGGGAAGTGCCTGGGGGGGCGACCTTTTTACAGTCGCCTTCCCTCTGCTAGAGGGGGTGACCGCTTTACAGTCATCCCCTCCGTGATGTGCCTAAAGGCGTGGTACCAATGGGCGGCTCTAGTGTGATCTTACGAGGACCTGGAGCCCCCCTTCGGTGCCGAAGATGACCGCTCCAGTGGTTTTAGCCGGTAGGAGTCCGGCATACCCCTTCACCCTTCCCCGGGGCGAAGGAAGTTCCATGTAGAATTTCCACTGGACATCAATAAAAAATAAAAAAAAGGCACACCGAATTTCTACTCCCAACTACTCGTAGGATACCTTAAAACTGTAAACAGGGTATGTAGTTGCGTCATAATTTGCTATCAGTGTCAATAGATGTGTAGATTGGTCACCTTACCAGGTACTTGATCAATATTTTTTTTATTGATAAATCCCATTAATTCCTCATTCTTAGTCGCCACGATCGCTCTTTTACACAACCGGTCCCCGTTGCTAATATTTTGTTGTAAGCTTGGAAATAACAGGTATTAGCTTAGCAACCACCTTCTGAACCCCTTTCCATGCGACCTTCGCCGATCTCGAGAAGTTTTTGAGCGAAGAGTCCGGAATCTTAGTCGTTGTAGGGCTGGAACTCGTGTTGATTGTGAGATGGAACTTTTCTACTCTAGCCCCGTTGTGGGTGTGGTGGAAGCTTTAAGACACGTGTTAATATCTGCCGCTGTTCCTTGCTCGATGCCCGTTTCGTCTGCCGAAAGTCGCCTGCGAGTAAGACGACCACTCAACAATGTTGATGACATTCGGTTGCCGCGGACGTCTTGCAAGCTGCGATCAAGCACCTGTTGCAACAAAGCGTCACTCGTTGGCTCGTGAATTAAAGTAACTGCGTGTAAAACACGGAACAATAGACCAGAATTGTTGATTTAGTAATAAACAATTCTGGTCTATGTTGGTACAAAGTTTGATGATAATAGTATCCCTAGCACCCAAATTTTTATTTCTGGATGAGTTTGCGAATACATCTTAGAACATGCGCCTACATTAAACGTTCGGAAGTCACGTCGTTTTTAGTGACGGTGATCACCCCAAAGGAACAGCCAATTATTTCGAGATAAAAAGTATTATGTATTAGCTTTTACCCGCGGATTCGCTCGCATTGAAGCCATTAAATAAGTCAATTTTTTTATCGTTCGATTTCTTTTTCAACATAACATAAAGTATCCTATGTTACTTCTAATACCTCCAAGAATATGTGTACAGTTTCATGATGATCGGTTAAGTAGTTTTCGCGTGAAAGCGTAACAAACAAACTTATATTCATCATCATCATTTCAGCCGAATGAAGTCCACTACTGGACACAGGCCTCCTCCAAAGATCACCACAACGATCGATATGGGTGTGTTGTGTGCTCATTGGGAGGTTTTGCCATAATCGCCACGCTTGGCAGACGGGTTGGCGATCGCAGTTGAGTTGTTAATGTACTCGAAGGACGCTGCTGCCCATCCTCCGGCTAATCCCTTAGTCGACTTGTACGACACCCACGGGAGGAAATGGGGTGGTGGTATTCTGAGCCGGCACCACACTTATATTCACATTTATAATATTAGTATGATTAATCCAGGATCTCCGAATTCCGGTACAGCGTGATAAAGTAATAAACAAATACACAACCTTTCTTATTTATAACTAGCTGGGACCCGCGGTTTCACCCGCGTTTAATTTAAAATACATTTAGAGTACTTTGACATAGGCACTTGACATAGAATATATATATTGAATTTCAAGGGTTTTATTTTTTTTGCGCGGAACCCTAATTATTTTTCTAAAATAAAAGTAGCCTAAGTTATTCCTTATAACATCAGCTATCTGCCAGTGAAAGTCCCAGCCGTTTCGGGGATTACCCGGAACAAAGAGTAGAGTAGAGTAGAGTATACTTTATTGTACACCAAAAGAAAATACAAAGTAATTTTACATACATAATAATAGTACAATTGGCGGTCTTATCGCTAAGAGCGATTTCTTCCAGACAACCATTGGATGGACAAAAATCATAAAAGAAGAGAATAACGGGTAGTTGGTGTACTACTGTTGTATCTAATATTTATAAACAGTAATACTTTATTTAACAATACATATATTGAATATTGTAACAAAATGTATATACATAGTTTATTCCCAAATAAATACCAAATACAAACACACAGACAGACAAAAAAATGTAAAATGCATTTTTTGTTATATGTTCCGTATATACTTTCATATGCATTTAGTAAAAAGCTGTTATTTTGACATTACAAACAGACACTTCAATTTTATTTATTTGTATAGATATTCGCGAGTACTCTAAAATCAGGCCTCAAATGATTGGCATATATAGAAAATCAGTTCAGTGGAACCAATTTTAAAACTGAGTTAATAACCTTCAAATGCAAAGTACTTTATTGCTTTATTTTCGGCAAGTATGACTCATTGGGATTTTGCTTTCAGACTCTGACGTCAGCATTCCGTCACTACGACACGGATCAGGATGGCATCATCACTATTCACTATGAGCAATTTCTGAAGATGGTGTTTGGACTGAAGGTAAAAGTATAAATATATTGAGAATTAATGTAATTTTCAAGATCAACGGCTGATTTTTATTAATGTAAGGCTTCGAGATCAACGGCAGATTTTTTAATCTTGTATCGATTCTAAATGTTTTTTACATGTATTTACTGTCACAGATAAGTGGTAATTGACTCCGAAAAATACACCTTGTGACTCTGTCGCGATCTCCTGTAAGAGCTAAAACGCACTACAGTATTTTAGACGGCCGATGTTCGGTCAGGCAATCAGAATGAAGCTACAGGAGTATGCGAATTAACTAATAAGAAATCAGCGTGTTAAACAATTCAAAAGACTGATTCTTATTTGACCAAAATATCGAGCAACTAGTGTTTTTTTTTTTTAGATAACGTTGCCCCACACTTGGATTTCTCCTGTGTCGTGGGTGCGTTTACAGAAACAAATTCCGCACACAATACACCCAGACCCGGAACAACTACCTGCAGATCGTACAAATATTTGTTCCGTGCGGGAATCGAACCCACGACCCGGTGCGCAGCAGCCGACTGTATCAGCCACTGCACCAACCGTGACGTCGACCGTTGCACAATCAGCATAACGTACCATGCGCACGCGTCGGTTAAACAATCGGCCGACTATCGGTAGACTCCACAATAACTAAGACACATGAACATGCCCTATGTGCACGAAAATGCACGATAGACGATTTCAACTCGCTAATCGATTTAGTGAGCGAGCCACCTTTGGAATAACCTGACGGTGACGGCACGGTCGTGGGTTCGATTCCCGCACGGAACAAATATTTGTATGATCTGCAGGTAGTTGTTCCGAGTTGGGTGTGTGTGGAATTTACGTCTGTAAACGCAACCACGACACAGGAAAATTGAAAGTGTGGGGCAACGTTTAAAAAAAATACGGGTTGCACACCGGGAGTGCCGACAGAAGTGAAAACTTTTTTATTTTATTTATCTAGACGCGTTCGCGGTCTGCTATATGTACATGCATATATGCACATACTATAGCTGCGTCTCGTAACGGTGTCGTGAGTCCAGAGATTTTATCTCATCCAAAAATATGCGTACCGCGCTAAAAGAAGTTTTCACTTCAAAAACCTGTTGACATATAATGGGCAATCGGACAGTAATCACAAAAAAATCTAAAATATACTTAAAAATAATGATTTTAATACTATATTGGTCACGCGAGCAAAATTTTTGTGAAATAATATTGATTTCTATTTTAAATCAACAAAATAAAATCTAATTTTTAATCTGTTCTTCATGTCAAACGAAACATCAATCACAGCGCGTGACGTCATACGTGGGTAAACAAACAATAACCAACGCGTCGTCGAGTCTATCTGTTGTTCGTTTCCTTGTATTCCTGATCCTCATATTTAATTGGATACTATATTAATAATCAACATTAAATCACCTTGCAGTTTGCACCTTGATTTCGTAAGTTCACAGACGTTTGTTTACCCACGTATGACGTCACGCGCTCTGGGATCACGTGGTGTGACGTTTGCGCGGCAATTAAAAAAAAAAATTTAGACATTATTTTATGTACTTAAAAGCTTTTTAAATGTATAATTATATTTTTAATGGCTTTATAAACCCACAATAATTAAATTTTAACACTCTGAAAAGTTGTCCGATTGCTTATTTGATCGCAATCGACAAATGAAACCAATCAGACTACTAATCGGCCGACTAAAATTCGGTAATACGTTTTACCTGCGTCTACCACTCAAGGGTTTCTGGAGCGTGCGTGTTCTCGAACGTGGGTTGGGCGCGAACGTGACTCGTATGTACCGACAGGTACTAAAGTGTTTTTGTTTCAAAAACCCACTCCCGCTTTGAGACCCCCATCAGTCGGAAAGCGGGAAGCTTACTAACGCAGTTACAAAGCCAAAATGACTTACATTTAAAACTTTAAGTGAAAAATTGTCCTATGTTATGCCCAAAGCCCTGTAGACTGGTGATTTAAGAAATATCTTCATTTACGAATACTGGTTCTATTTTACGAATAAGAATACGGTGAACGTAATAAGTTAAATGCAATAATACATGTACTAGGGCCATTAAAATCTATCATTTAGACTCGTAAATCATTGCATTGCACGGTTGGTGCAGTGGCTGACACAGTCGGCTGCTGCGCTCCGGGTCACGGGTTCGATTCCCGCACGGAACAAATATTTGTATGATGTACAGGTAGTTGTTCCGGGTCTGGGTGTATTGAGTGTCAAATCTATGTCTGTAAACGCACCCACTACACAGGAGAAATCCTAGTGTGGAGTAACGTTTAAAAAAAAAAACATGTCAATAAGGATGCACAATGAACGCGAGTTGTTTGTCGATAATTAGCTTAATGCGCACAAGCAGATAGTATACTATATATACTGTACTAAGTATAAAGTAGCTATAAATTGGGAATATGTGTAAATATTGTAATCTTTTGAATTAACTCTGTAAATAACTATTACATAGATAAGAAACACATTTTTTTTGTATAACCTTTTTTTTCTCGTATCGACATTAACACTCACCACAGTTACGCGCAACACTTACACGCCTCTTTAAGAGACGTCTTACGAGGCGACGAGGCCCCATAAAAATATTTATGCCTCAAACTTTGCGTTTGTAATGGCCCTAGTATCTATACAAATAAATAAAATTGAAGTGTCTGTTTGTAATGTCAAAATAACAGCTTTTTACTAAATGCTTATGAAAGTATGTACGTTACATATAACAAAAACACTATTTTTAAATGTTTTGTCTGTCCGTCTGTCTGTCCGTCTGTCTGTCTGTCTGTCTGTCCGTCTGTCTGTTTGTTCCGGGTAATCTCCGAAACGGCTGGACCGATTTTGACGGGACCTTCACTGGCAGATAGCTGATGTTATAAGGAATAACTTAGGCTGCTTTTATTTTAGAAAAATAATTAGGGTTCCGCGTAAAAAAATAAAACCCTTGAAATCCAATATATATATTCTATGCCAAGTGTCTATGTCGAAGTTCTCTAAATTTCTTTTAAATTAAACGCGGGTGAAACCGCGGGTCCCATCTAGTAGTAGTCAATATGAATGACTGACTGACTATTTTTCTGTTTGTATAATGCTAGTGGTCTAAAAAGTATTTCTGATGGATGAGTGGAAGTAGAATGCCACACGAATGAATCGTAGCTCAACTATTTACGGATGCGTTCCGTATTGCTAAAATGTTTTTTGCGAATGTCATCAAGATATTCGATCACTAGTTTAGACATTTCCTTTCGTTTCGGTAATTTAATTTTTAGGAGTAAAGTTTATAGTAATGCTTCCTCATCTGTACCCCTAGTACGAGTTTCTTTTCTCAATCGAAACTTAATAGTAAACTTTGCCGTATTCAGCGCTGCGATTGGTTGAAAAGTTTGGAGCGGGCCCATCGGAGCGCCGAACTCAGTAAACGTATAGTTTTAGCCAAGACCGGTAATGGAGGAATGGCTAGAGAGGCGGCATGGCGCCCTCACCTACCGGATGACGCAGGTACTCTCGAACCATGGGTGTTTCGGGAAGTACCTGTTTCGAATAGGGCGAGAAGAGACGCCTGGTGCCATCACTGTGGAGACTGCCCGGAGGACACGGCGCAGCACACGTTGGAGGAGTGCCCAGCTTGGGCGGAGGAGTGCCCAGCTTGGGCAGCGCAGCGCTGTGACCTCGTCGTGGCGGTCGAAGGGGGTGACCTCTCGCTTCCGGCCGTGGTTCAGCCCATCGTCCTGAGCGAGAGCGCGTGGGATGCCGTCGCCTCCTTGAGCGAGGAAGTGACGCAAGCAAAGGAGGCGGCAGAGCGGGGACGGAGGGAGATCTCTGATCCCTCCGCAGAAGACACACCAGGCGTGGGCGCCGAACCAGGGGCGGTCCATCGCCAGCCCGACAGGCAGGCAGACAGGCCCGAGATGGCGGCGCGCGTGTTCCGCGCGCGCCTCTCCGAAGGATAGGTGCGGACAACAAGGCCGCACACAGAAGGGGCCCGTCAATCATTGACGGACCTGCCGGGGGAGCGGTCCAATGCAGAAAAGCGTACAACTCATCCCCGGCTAGAGGTAAGAAGAAGGACACCGTGGGGTATTAGCCGGTTTGATCCCGGCATGCCCCTCCGCCCTTCCCAAGGCGGAGGAAGTCCAACAGGATTTCCCCACGTTAAAAAAAAGAAAAAGTAAACGTGTAGTTTACTTATACGTTGCGATTGAGAAAAGAAACTCGTACTAGAGGTACAGAATTCATTTCTATACTCATACTGAATTGCTGACGTTCACACGTTCGAAGAGCGCGCACGCTCGCAAAGCGGTAGGCCTAAAGGGACCAGTTTGTGGCAAGGGCCAGACTTGCACCTCTATAGCAGATCAGATCTGTATTGGCATAGTCAGCGATACCGAAGTATTTTGCATTTGCAAGGCGTATTTATCGCAGTCATTATTGATGTATTATGGAAATACCGTTTGTGTAAAAATAGGCTAATTATCTGATAATTTTTGTGTATTAAAAGTGTAACTTTTCAAAGGTGTTAAATTAAGAAATGGTATGGCATCCAGGCCACTACAAGTTAACCGCTACCTCAGCCAAAATACATAGATCTGGTTGATTGACTTCACAGAAAGAGACCAAGTATTTGTTTTTGTCTTGTGAAGAACAAGAATAACATAATAATTATTACATTTTATGGTTTCTACATTTGCTAGCAACCATATATATATAATGTGTATTTAAAAAATGTCTCAGCTATATGTGCGTAGTATTTAAATGCTTTTTTGCTCTGGTTAATTTGTTAAGGAGGGGCCGCTCATAACGTCATGGACGAATGAGATTTCACCGGTGATAGATACAATTCATTTAAAGGATTCTGTCTTGTGACAGCTAATTAAAACATACCCATATCATAGTACCCTCATTGCAGGTAATGGTTAACTTTTAAGGAACTGGGTCCCTATTATGAGCTCTGATTGCAAGTGAACTGTCAGTCACAATTCACAAGCTGTCATTTTTACAAATATCTGACAATTATAGCTCTTAATAGACTCCGTGCTCCATGTGTACTTGTGATATTAAAAGACAGCGCGCTGACTAAATATTTTGATAATCTCAGCTGGTAAATAATGTATAAGCCTAAATATTTTCTAACTTATATCTCGTATGTTGTAACCTATATAAATATAGTATATGAAGATGTCTGCCTTACAAGTGAGCTATAGAGCTTAATGGACTGCTAATGATACATAATTAACATTTGTTTGTTTGGGTCGCACCGTCGTCCTTTGTCGGAGGCCAAGCCCAGTAATATTTAGAAAATCATGCTTGTTTCGATTAATATTATAACTTTGAAATGACGATATGAAATAAACTCCTGCATACTGAATATATTAACTAAATTATTTTAGGTTTATAACATTAGTTTTGTTGAGTATTGTTTACACAGTTGTTTAAAAAAATCCTGTCCACTGAAGCAACGTTACTTTTGTCTATTTTGGGTTAATAATTTTTTTTTATGTCTTAGTAGTTCAAACGTAAAATGTATATCATGTTTCGATGCACTAATAGGAAAATTTCTCTTTGGTCCAGTGTGTGCCGTAAACAACGCAGTTGACATGGGTCCGGGGAAATGCTATCATACACGACCACCAAACAATTTTACTAAAACTATCCCAGGTAATTGTATAAAAAAGGAACATAGTTCAATACTCATAGCTGTTAGTATTTTAATTGTATATACTGAGGTATTTACACAAGATAGATCTATTCCTGGACTATGTGATTCTTTATTAATTGATTGCCATCTGCCTAGCTGTTTCTTATCTGTGATAAGTCAAATTTCCGACGTTGTTATATACCAGTATATAATAAAAACGAAATGTTTTTAAGTGAAAACCTAACCCTCCGTTGATATATGACGTAAAGGTGACGGAATGATTCTATTTTAAATAAGTGGGTAGTGTAATAAAACACACACACACACACACACACACACCCATTCACACCCACACACACTATAATAATATACTGCAGTATGTTTAGCGAAAATACTTACCTTTTTTTACATTGTATAGTATTTTAAAAACCCGCTTTGTTCACATTTATCAAAGTGCATTGCATGCATTAAATGCAATTGACGCTCAAATAACAATTCGTTATATTTTGACCAAAGTTTATCGCTCACTCGGCCAAACTTAACTCGTTGCTCAAAATAAAAATGTAGCGAGCCAAATTGTTATTTAAATTTTTCATTTATATTACTAATATACTCGAATGTTATAGAGGCTGTCAATGTGCAACATTGAACCGGTTGGTTCACCTATATTCCATGTTATATTAATATGTTTCTTACGGAAAATGTCGCATTTTGAATAGTATTTTTAAGTCTCAAATGTTATTACTATGTTACATTAAGAATAAACTATCAATTTGTAATTAGAAGCATACTGGGCGAGTTAAGAGGAACTCTAGCTTGCGTAGAATTTACGCAATCAATGCATCATCTAATTTCGGCCGAAATAGATAGCAAAGTGACTGCTTTTGAAGTACATAATGATTAATTATACATTTATTTTAGTGATAACCAATTCTTTTTACACCACGATAAGCCCACACCCTTAGTTATAACTGTAATTTATAAAATATATTTTTCAATTATCTTTGCTATTCAGGACGAAAAGAAACTTTTTCAATAAATATTTTTAAATAAAAGCGCTTATTTATTTTTTATACAATACATAGTAAATAGGTTTTAATAAAATAAATGCTGTGTGAACTCTGTCTGCTACGATTATGCTACTTATTTATAGTTGGTATAGTCAGAATTGACTCGAAAGAAGGCAGAAGGTTCTGCAAATCATGGTCAGCCAAGTAATAGACATAATAGCCAGCCATATTTGCCTAAAATTATTCCTGGTCTTAGTCATAGAGGCCCATTTTCAGTGGTCATTTGCAGGTTTGATACTCATTTTAATCTTCTAAACTTATTCTGTCTTATGATCCTTTATCTTCCAAGCTCCGATAGTGTACTTAAGCCATATAATGCCTAGGTCAGCGCCCATCTGTATCCACGAGAACACTGGCGTCACTTTGGAGCCTTCTATTTCAGTCCATCTAACAGGAATCTCGGCAATTGGAATGTTTAGTCTTTGTGCTATGTACAATAGTTCTACGTCAAATGCCCTGGAACAAGCATATCAACCTTATGAGTATCAGATATCGTAGTAGTAGTATCGACGGCACGGTTGGTGCAGTGGCTGATACAGTCGGCTGCTGCGCTGCGGGTCGTGGGTTCGATTCCCGCACGGAACAAATATTTGTATGATCTGCAGGGTCCGGGTCTGGGTGTTATTGTATGTGGAATGCATGTCTGTAAACGCACCCACGACACAGGAGAAATCCTAGTGTTGGGCAAAGATAAAAAAAGCTATGTCCCCAAAAAAGATCTATGGCGGAGGCTGGAGGCTGAGAAAAGTGAACAGGAGCAGTTTTTTTTAGCTTGTAAAAATCTTCGTGGAGTTCGTTCCGTCCGTTCCGTCTAACGGGCCCCAGATTTGTGCAACCTGGACAACCGCTCATGCCTTCAGGAGGCGCGAGCAGAACGCAGCGCGCCGTCGTCTTGAGCCTGTTTGGGTCGCGCGAAAGACTGTCCCAGGTTTGACGCCCGCAGGCTGCAGGTGCACTGCAGCTAGGAACGGTGTTAATAGGACAGCTATTTTGGTTAATATCGGGCCGATTAATGTGACTTGAATTTACATAATCATATATTATATCACTTCGGCCATTTATACATCCACTGCTGAACAAATGCCTCCCCCATAGATTCCACAACTGTGTCATAATTTCGGGGGGTATTTGCCAATACTCAACACGCTTGGCAGGCGGTATGGCTACCGGTTCACAAAAGCGATGCTGCTGTCCATCCCTCTGGTTTAGAGTCCCTTAGTCGCCTTTTACGACATCCATGGGAGTGGTGCTATATTCTTAATCCGGACACCACACGGCAAATTTACATACTTGTTTACAAATAATAAACCTATGTAATATTATAGTAATTAAAAACAAACATGATAGTCGGAAGTGTTGCTGGAGAGTTGTAGTGACTTCACAGCTAACTAGCAAGGTGTGAAGGGTGGGCGTTTTAAAGAAACTTTTTAAGTATACACTGACGTTCAATTATAAAATACAGTTTGCTTTCTAATATTACGCTGACGTTCAATAATAAATCTATTTTGAATAAACAAGTTCGAATAATTAATGCAAGTAATATTTACCATCTGTTCACATGTAGACTTCTGAAACAAATATTTGCTGCTTTCCTTGTAAACAGTTTGAAGCCACACTGGGTATCCTTTATACCTTTAACGGTAAACAACCACACCAAAAAGTGGAATCCATACATCAAAATGTTCCTAGAAATAATAAAACACATAATGTTGAATATATTTATACAGCTATGTTTGGACTGGACAATTACCAAGAAGGTCCATGGTGGCCATAGGACCGGCTAGATGTTCTTCCGATATAGCAAGGTTTTCTAAGATTGAGACTGGCTCTGACTGAACTGGATGGATGAAAATTGGAGTACAGTGGAGGATGCCTATACTCGACAGTTGGGTGTTTTTAGATAGATACAAAGCCGGATTTACGTGAGGGCGACCGGACCGCCTTCACAAGAGAGCGGCCTTATAATAGAAACTTTTTCGTAAAATTATCTAACAAGTAAAGAATAATGTAAAATAGTAAAGTTCTGACAACGAAATAACAGTTCTCAGACTAGTAATTTTTCGTTTTAAACACACCAAAGAGCAATTCTTCCAGAAAACAAATGTTTAATCTATTTAAAAAATAATTAGGAGTCTCCACTTCTTTCTTGCTCCAGGCATTCATAATTCTAAATCCGGCTCTGGACAGATATACAATGTGTTGCGTGTAAGACCTCCAAGATCGGAATTACCAACATAGTATTTACCCTGAGCGAGTATCTGCTTTATGGTCCTCGATATCGATAATTTGACGCGGACGTGAGACACACCATAATAGTAGTTTAAAGATATCCATGATCTAAACTATGAGCCTCATTATACTTAGAACTATTGGCTGCCGAACCGCGGATCCTGGTTTATCAGATTGGCCAAGATCTCGCTCAGCGAGCAGTTGTCTGCGTCTATGCTGGCAGAGCATGAACATTGGCGAGGTCTCCTTCTGTGGGAGTATCATGCTTCAGAAACAGGCCGCCGAGCGTGATCAGGATGAGAGTGCGCCCGACGGGACCGAAACCTACATTCCTGAACCCCCTGCCATTACTATATGGCCGGGTCCTCAACCTGCATACTCATACCGAGCGACCCCCGGGAGGACGGCGATGTGCACGTGCCACCGTCAGCGCAGCACAGCACAGCCGGGCTTCGGGGAATCCTTTTAAATCCTGTGTGATTGCTAGCGAGTTACTGGAAACCTCTTCTGTGCCAAAGACGACCGCTCCAGTGGTTTTCGCTAGGGGAGGTACGCATCCACCCTTCCCTGGGGCGGATAAAGTACATGACGTATTTCAACAGGGTATGCCCATAATACGGGAGAAATTATAGTTAGGTTTATATCATTATGGTTTTCTCGTTAGGAATTTGTGTTTATACAAGTTAACTGTACTTCGTTCTACTTTACTAGAATGTTATGCTGTATGTGTCCCATTATGACTGGTAAACCTTGTTGATATAATTGCCAACATAAAAGTTGTTAATATGAATTAGTAGGAAGATTGCACGTCTGCGACTTACCCTACTTTAAAAACAAATGTTTTCAGTAGTTTATTTGCACCTGTGCTACAATCTTACAAAGAAAAAGCGTAAGTAGTCTTGCGAAGTCGTCGCGGACCATATGAGAGGCGACGACTGTGTGGCGTCAGGGGCCGCGCGGCCTACGGCAGACTTAGGACGTTAAGGTAATATAGGGGAAAAGGAGTGAGGGCCTGCGCAAGATGGGGAGGGACATGTATATTAAAAGGCTACTATGATCTCCTTATGATCGGACAATTTGTAAATGCCAAGTACAGGCACTTACAAAAAAAAAAAAATTTGGACCACTCGTTTTAAAAATAAAAATTCCATTTTGATGTCTCACACAACCTTATGCTTATGTGTTGTATTTGAAAACAGGCGCACGTCAAAATTCAAAGACCGAGCTGACACCTAATGTGACTTCAAGCGAATGTTGGATAAAATTTTAATAAATACTAGCTGGGACCCGCGGTTTCACCCGCGTTTAATTTAAAAGGAATTTAGAGTACTTCGACATAGACACTTGACATAGAATATATATATTGGATTTCAAGGGTTTTTTTTGCGCGGAACCCTAATTATTTTTCTAAAATTAAAGTAGCCTAAGTTATTCCTTAGAACATCAGCTATCTGCCAGTGAAAGTCCCGTCAAAATCGGTCCAGCCGTTTCGGAGATTCCCCGGAACAAACAGACAGACAGACAAAAAATTGTTTTTTTGTTATATGTCCCGTATATACTTTCATATGCATTTAGTGAAAAGCTGTTATTTTGACATTACAAACAGACACTTCAATTTTAATTATTTGTATAGATAATGAGCGCCATGCTGCCGTGTGGTGCCGGCTACGAATAGTACCAACCCATCTCATCCCGTGGGTGTCGTAAAAGGCGACTAAGGGATTAGCCGGAGGATGGGCAGCAGCGTCCATCGAATACATTTACAACTCAACTGCGATCGCCAACCTGCCTGCCAAGCGTGGCGATTATGGCAAAACCCCCCAATGAGCACATAACCCACCGATACCGGTCGTTGTGGTGATCTTTGAGGGGGGCCTGTGTCCAGCAGTGGACTTTATTCGGCCGAAATGATGATGATGAATGAGCGCCAAGCGGAAGGGTGCGAGGTCGCAAGCCAAACTAACTTTTAAGTTGCTTTAACTTAATGCGAATGGTATCTGGATTAAGAAAATAGCATCACTCCATCTCGATTGATGTCGTAAAATGCGATTAAGTGACTCTAAACATTGCTAACATAAAAACCATACAGTTTAGTGTTATAGTAACTTGGGAACATGGCCAGAGATAGAAAAAGTACCGAATTTAATTTATTACAATGGGAAAGCGTCATAAGAGGCTCACTGAAAATGAAATAAAAGCAATAAGTAATTTCTCACCTAAAAAGACTGCGCGTAGCTAAAGATTCTTTTTCAAGATGCGCTCTAGATCCAATCACAATAGCTATACTATCACTCAATTGCTCTGGCTGGGAGAAAAGGTCATACTTCGTGAGATCCTTCAGTGCAAGTTCTAATTTCATTAAATCTTCAAATTTAGATGCTCCATCTGCATCAGCAAATAATATACTGGCGCCTCTGCAACTCTCAATACCCTGCAATTATAGTTTAAAATCACTTTCTGTAAATATAAAATTGTAAACATAATGTAACAGTCATTATTATTAATGTATAAGTAGGTGGTATTGTGGTACAATGTGTTTGGCTGATTGGACAAGCATGCAGTTTTTTATGTTGTAAAGGACATTTTGTAAAAAGCATTTGTTAATAAATATATTACAACTTGCTTTAAGCGTTTAGAAAAGTATAACTCACCAGCCTGACTGCTCCACCCTTTCCTCTATTTTTGATCAGTTGCAGACACCTGACTTTTTCACTGCCATATTTCTCAGCATAAGACTCTGCCACTTTCACCGTGTTGTCTTTACTGCCATCACTAACCACAATTATTTCATATTTATATGAAGACACTTGTTTTACTCTATCCTCCAAAAAACCTATTGCTTCATCAAGCATGGGTGGTACTGGAATAAGAAATATGTAGTTATTGTGTATATTTAGGAACACAATTTATTGCTGCTCTGCATGACAGATTTAAATAATCTATTTTACACTTTATTTTATTTAATATCATAGTTATTGTATAACGTCTTATTTCATCCATTATAATTTATTAATATCCATTTATATTACCCTTCAATTGTTAAAAAACAGTCACTAGTTAAAAAATATAAACTTGCATTATAAAGCTATATATGGGCCCTGCCTTTAGGAAATCCAAATTAACCAGTTAGTTTTTAAGTTAGTAATTCGATTTTTATTAAACTCAACTGTGTTATTATTCAACTGTACTACAAATTTGGGAAATAAATAATAATTATGGTTAATTAAGAAGAATGAAGAAAAAAAGGATAAATTCTTAGTTACAATTTATTAAAGTAACATGCTCCAAAGTTACAATTAATATAATATAAAAAACACAAGTAATAAAAATCTGTTATGTGTGTAAGCAAGCATAAAAGTTTTTTACAAAGATAAAATTGGTTTGTTTGAGAGGACAATGCAATTGTAAAGTCACTTTAAACTTATAATTATACTTTTGGTGCAGTGGCTTATTGCTTGGCTTTCTGTGCTGCATGCCACCGATTCAATCCCAACATAGTAAAAATATTTGTATAATAAAGTTGTTCCAGGTTCTCAAAGTTTGTGCATGTAGGATTTACGTCTTTAGACTGTACCCACAATATAGGATAATTAATAAATTATTAAAAAACTTACATCTTTGCTCCTCATTGTATGCGGGTACTACCACACTCAAGTGTACAGTCTGTGACTCCTCGATATGTGGGAATTTTAGTTTACTGTTACTTCTAGGATCATTGTATGTGGTCTCTTCTGAGAATCGCTCCACCACAGGATATGGGTTTGTTATCACATAAAGTATGAAGCATACCTACAAATAATACTTGAATAGTTGAATTGTCATATGTAACAGAAGAATATTATGTAAAAGTCTAATAATGTGCTCTGCTTTACTTTCTTCTTATGGTCACCACAAAAACAGTCATAAGACATATTGCCATGGTCATGGCAATGTCTTACGACTGTTTTTTGTTATAAGTGTACTCACTTATTAGGGATATTAGTAATCATTTTGTTTTTACCAGCAGAGGAGAGGATGCTACTGCCATTACTTTTGACATAATCTTAAAATATTTATTTTATCCTGTGGCTACAATTATGAAAATACAAAGTTAAAAGTTGTATCTAAATTATAAAGTGCCTATGAATATAATAAATTCCAGCAAATAATGTTGGATGACCAAGAAAGTGGAAGAGTAAGAGATAAAGTCATTTAAATCTACTACAGTATTATAATTTAGGAGCAATGCAATAATAGGAAAATACTGCAAAGTAAATACAGTCTACTGCCAACAAGACACTCCACAATTATTTTTAAATAGGTACCTAACTGTGGCTGCGAGCTTCAGAGGGTATTTTATTATTAAATATTGAATGTTATCTTTAAAAATTATGAAAGAATTATACAACGTTAAAATAATGATTTTACATACCGTCAAAAGCAAGGTTATAGCTGCCGCAGAACCGTATAGAATAATAGTCCATATAAATAAAAGGAGATCCATTTTACTATGTACTATTTCGAGAAGATTTTATTAAATTACATACATTATAAATTTACGTTTAAACAACTTTAATAATTTTACTCTTTGCTACTTGTTTCGACACTATTCGCTAAAGCTAAAGCAAAAGCAGAAGCACAGATGTCAGATAAGTAACCACTCCGTTTTACGCTAAAGTTTGTCCAAACCTAAGTCCAAACTAGGGATGCTTGATATAGATAATCGATTACCTAATTGTTACGAATAGATTTTTTTATAAATGAAATAATTTATAGTATCCATAATTAGACGCCGAACAGTGGCGGATCCAGGATTTTGGTTTGGGAGGGGCTTGACCCAGCTGATGGTATGCTTTATCTAGGTAAACACTAAGGTTCGTATTACAGAACGGTTCTCAAGTCCAGTTTGATCTTTAATCACCTGATCACTGTTTAAGTATAGAATCTGTACTCGAGTATTGGTCATATTCCAGAACGGTAATCAATCTAAACTCGGCTGAGACGAGATTCAAATAACGCCTCAAGCACATATTACTCATTGTCTATGGATCAGCCTGTTTTCGATTACGATTTATTTCCATTACCAACTTTGTTCCAATCTGCGCAGAATAAGAAGTAATGAAATGTACCTCAAAAACCCTATTAATTAAGAAATATAGATATTCACAAAGTAGTTCCTCTTCACATACAAGGTTCATTTTTAAAAGAGTTATTTTACATACTAGGTACCTACGTAAAATATTTTAACGAAATGAATGTTGTTGAAGTATAAACTATAAAGGAACGTTTGCTGGCGCCTATTGTCATTGAACACTTGAACAGATGTTATGTTGATAAATAAATATCGTATAATTAATTTGATGTACATATTAACATAATAACCTGTAGCCAAATCGTGTGGCTCCTCCAGAAAGTTAAAGAAAAGAAAGTATGACGTTTTTCACCACATATTGGGTAAAAAGGAACTACTACATTAAAAAAAATACAATTATATAAGTCCTGTACATCTCATATAGGTACATCTGAGAGGAACACTAAAGACTAAACTTATTTTCGAATGATCGTTTTAAACTTCATTGTAATAGTCAACTTCTCCAACAATATCCATTTTGTGATAAATATATACTTCCATTCAATGACATTTTACATATACATTAATAAATAATATCATTGCAGAGACACTTATAAAAACATCTTAGCTTGTATTCAACAACAATATAACCAAAAATCAATGCGCAATAAACAATATACATTAAAATCTGTGCTCAAGCGCTATCCGGACCACACTCACGTGATCACAGTTCAAATCTCTGCTCAAGTACAGACCTACGAGTCACGACTCAGTTGAACTACGTTCAATAAATCTATGCTTGAGGGACGTTATAAATAGTAATGTCTTAGGTTTTCGCGATTATTACACATTATAATAAAACAATTTTAAACTAGCTAACTACTACTAACTAATTTTTTGATTAAAATTGTACGGTAGATAAAATAAAAAATAAAATCTGTAACGACGCCTGTCACCTTAGTCATCCTGCGACCACGAATGCTGCAAAGTATTCGAAACGTCAGGAAAAACAAAAATCTATAATATACGCGATCTAATCCGTTTAAAATTGGACGTTATAAAATTAATGTTCAACTCAAAACTAGTTTTAAACTGAGATCAATGCTTGAGTTTCGTTCTGTAATACGGACCTAAGAAGTAGGATGTACCTACCAAACATCACACGCAAATCGTACATTCTACGATGTACCTACCTTTTTTTTATAGGTGCCCAGTGGAAACACTTCATGAACTTCCTTAGCCCTGGGAAGGGCGAAGGCGTATGCCGGTCTCCTACTGGCTAAAACCACTGGAGCGGTCATTTTCGGCACCTAAAGGAGGCGCCAGGTCCTCGTAGGATCACAATAGAGCCGCCCACTGGTGCCACGCCACAGGCACATTTCAGAGAGTAACAGGATATACCTACCTAATGAACTTTGGGGTGTCATTGATAAGTTGATGACGTTGTTTCTAGGCAATTTTCGTTCCTTTTCGCTCGACTCTCCCTGTTTTTTCTTTTTTTCAGTAAAGAACGAACTAACGAACGGAACTTTGTTCTCGCTTCGATGATATTTATTTCCAAAAAAAAAACAACCCATCGATGACAGTGGAAATCACTTGAATCATCATATCAGCTACTGGACGTCCACTGCTGAACAAAGGCCTCCCCTTAGATTTCCACAACGAGTGGTCACATGCCCCTCTCATCCAACGACTCCCAGCGACCTTCACCAGGTCGATGTCGCACGCTGCGTTTTCCGGTGCGCGGTCTCCATTCGAGAACCTTTTTGCCCCAACGGCCATCCGTTCTACGAGCAATGTGTCCCACCCATTGCCACTTCAGTTTACTAATCCCTTCAGCTATGTCGACAACTTTAGCTCTTCTACGGATCGGATACGGATATGATGCCCATTGTGAGTGACCACGTCTCAGTTCCATTTGTCATCACTGGTAACACACACCGGTTAAAGACATTCGTCTTAAGGCATTGCGGTATTGTGAATGAAAAGTCGTTACAAAGTTTCCCGAACGCTGCCCAGCCGAGTCGGATTCGACGTTTGACCTCTTTCTCGAAGTTGGAGAACCTACCTAACTGGACAGTTTGTCCCAACGGATATTGGGATGGGCACGACATGGGCATTTGACATGACTTTCGTCTTGCCCATGTTCATTTTAAGGCCCACCTGTTGGGAAATTGTTGAGATCATCGAGCATTGTGCTGAGCTCTTGCAGCGATTCTGCCGTAACTACGATGTCGTCGGCAAATCGAAGGTGAGTGATATATTCGCCACTGATGTTGAAACCGAATCCTTTCCACTCCAGCAGCTTGAAGGCATCCTCCATTGCAGCGGTGAACAGTTTCGAGGAAATGACGTCCCCCTGTCTCACACCTCTCTGTAATGGAACTGCCCCGTACTCTGTTCATGTACTCGGACCGACATGGTGGCGTTTCTGTATACTTCAACACTTCAATGTACCGATAGTTAATCTGGCACCGCTGCAGAGATTGCAGCACTGCCCAGATTTGTTTAGAATGGAACGCTTTCTCATAGTCCACAAACGCCAAGCATAGTGGCATACTTGACACACTATGCGTTGTGTGTTTTATTGTGTTCAATTCGGCAAACCATGCATAAAAAAAAGCCTAGATTATGTGTAAATCTCAGCGCGGCGCGCGCAGTCTTATTGTTTTGTGTTGGGCTTCTCGTAAACATTTCAGAGAAATGTGGTTGCTTAACCGGACGATTTCTGGCGAAGCCAAAAGAGGCCTCCAGCCAGGCTTAAAAAGGTGGAACGGTATTTTTAAATATTTTGGGGAGTCTGTTTAGTGAACGAGACTGCGCAAGTCTCTTCTTGTGTTCTACGGTTAGTTAGTCTTCTGTGTCAATCAGTACATGCCTCGGGCGACATACGCTACTGATGGGGGGAGGTGGCGGATACCTCGTAGGGATTTGAGTGAATCAGGGCAAATTCAAAGAAGAGTTTAAATGCTTTTTTTCATGAATTGCCTACTGGCCGTCAAATTCAAATCGATATGTTCATTGCGTGATTTTTGATAAAGTCTACAGAGTGGATTCTGCGTGTGCAAATGCGACACAGGCATGGGTCATGATTGGCCAAATGCACGAGGTATAAATTCTCACCCTATTTCTAAGGGATAATTTAATTTGAGGTAAAAAAAACTAGAAAAGGAAATTTTCATTACAGGATGCTTAATCTGTGTCAAGGTAGAGATTTTTCGATATTTCGGAAAATTTTGTACTACTGTAAATTCGTAAGATTTGCTGAACATATATTGTGTTTTTTTGGTAGGTATTGACCCAAGCTCTCACCCCCTGCAGTATGTCGTGCTCATAGATGGAGTATTGTATAGATGGCACATAAAATCCAGAAATCATAAGGAAAAGAGATGCTTCTATACAAATAGATGCAGGAGTAAAGGGGACAACATCATGATGTTTTATCTCTTTCGGCGCATACCTTGGGGATTGTTTAGGTCCAGCAAACTGGTGCGAAACAATTTTGTGAAATATCTTGGTGAATTGTTTTTCAGCCTAATAAGTGATATTTTTTGGGAACTGCGTATTTGTGAACGTTCTGAATATTATTGAACCCTTAAAGTATGGTGCACTGCGCTATTTTAGGCTGTAAAAGCGACAGGGGACGAAAAGAAGAAAGCATAACCTTTCAATGGTAAGTTGCACATTTTGTCGTTTATAGTGAAGTCCACTGCTGGACACAGGCCTCCCCCAAAGATCACCACAACGACCGATATCGGTGTGTTGTGTGCTCATTGGGAGGTTTTGCCATAATCGCCACGCTTGGCAGACGGGTTGGCGATCGCAGTTGAGTTGTTAATGTATGTACTCGAAGGAACGCTGCTGCCCATCCTCTGGCTAATCCCTTAGTCGACTTTTACGACACCCACGGGAGGAGATGGGGTGGTGGTATTCTAAGCCACGGCTCTTTTACCCACATAATAATAGCCAAAGTCTTGAATTCTTATTAGGATTTTGATATATGTCAATTCAATTAAAAATAATTAGTAATCAACGCTAAACAGTCTTAAGTTATAAATTATAAATAATAATTTATCAGCATTTTCACCAATCAAGTTAGAACTCTTGTTGCATATATTTGCCGCGCAGCGCTGAATAATTTTCACTAGGAATACTAGCGGGAGGAGCAGATAAATACTGTCGTAGACATGGACTAGAAGCTTAGTTAAGTACTTAAGTTTCGGCGCTAGCTAGGATCATTCGGCTTCGGCCAAAACTTTGGCCCAGTTTGGCCGAAGGTTGCTTTTATGTAGTGTTGAGTAGGACATACAAGAGGCGGTACATTTGTCCCGTACATGACACAATATTGTAAGAGCGGCTCAACATTATAACATGTACCACTTCAAATTTTATGTCGCGTTACTTTACTCTTCGCATGTGAACTGTAGGGTGAGAGAGAGAGAGAGAATGAGGCACATGCTTGAAAAGCACGTCTTTTTATTCAACGGACATTATCGTGACTGCAAGAGACAACATGATGCTTTTATTCACTCTATTACAAATGTACTAGTACAAAGTACGAGACGCGACAGTTTTAGAAAAATATGATTTCATGAATGTCTGTTAAATACCTATTTGTTTTGCTTGTTTATGTCTGTGTATTAGGTGTATTTTAAATCAAAATCATGTTTTACTAATAAGTCGCTTGCACAATAATGCTACAGTGGCTAATAAGTAGAAACGTCGATACAATCGTCATTCGTCTAAAATCAATCGCTTTTTATTACTTTGCTTTAAGTATTACCTCAATCACACTTTGTAAGACAGGGCAGTACAAATACAGCAACAGTACATGAAATACTCGTTCTTTCAAATGTACCGCCAAGCTTCATGAAGCTGCAAATGAGGCGAGGCGTCACCACGTCATGACATACTCGTTCTTTCAAATGTACCGCCAAGCTTCATGAAGCTGCAAATGAGGCGAGGCGTCACAACGTCATGACATACTCGTTCTTTCAAATGTACCGCCAAGCTTCATGAAGCTGCAAATGAGGCGAGGCGTCACCACGTCATGACGCCTCGCCTCATTTGAAGTGGGACATTGTACTGGTGCAGTACAAAAAAGAGGCTACTCTTACAAACTCATTTTTAAATCGTGTCCTACTCAACACTACTTTTATGGCTGAAAGTGGCCGAAGCTGATGGTTCGGTTGGACTCTTAAAATCTTACGGATTTTCCAAGGAATTGACTGTCCGAAGTTTTTGGATCAAAGCTACGGGTCAAACTAATTGGAACGTTACTATTGGATCCTAGTCAAAATTAGAAATAAATGGTTTGAATGTACATAATTATTTTATTTACTGTTTTTGGAAATGTATGTAAAGAATCCATAATATTAAGAACACTTAAACATTAGGGAAATGGGTTGATAGGTTGGTAACCCTGGTAAACTATCTCTATCTCATAAGGTATACGCTAAGGCTCCGTCTAGTTAATACTAGGTCTACGGTCGTGCTATTTACTGGACATCCTGTATAATATATTTGATAGCACTTTTATTTTCGACAAAACGCGACATACATAGCTTCAATACTAGAAATAAGGAAAATCTCATAATGCCAATGTCCAGGCTCCAAAAAATTTGTAATTCATTTAGGTGCCAACGTATACGTTTCTACAATAAGATCCCAAGTAGTAATAAAAATCTTAGTCTTAACAAATTTAAATCCGTTATAAAAAAAGAAACTATGTAAAAAAGGTTTCTATACAGTTACAGATTATATGGACGACAAAAATGCTTGGGATTGAGCTGCTCTAATCTTACATACTTATTATTTGTTGTTGAATTTAAAGTATTTATTGAAACCTACCTGCTAAATAAAGATCATTTAATTTAATTTCATTGACATTCTTAGTATTGATGTATCCACTTGTACTTATATTTTGACATACAATTTTTTGGACAACCGTCGTGTTCTTTGATATGACGAAAGCCTTTGACTTTGTTTCCCATGGTATATTACTGGATAAATGATATAATTATGGAATTAGAGGACCGGCACATAAACTTATTAAATCATATTTATATAACCGCAAGCAAAGTGTGGAAATAGCTAGCGTGGACAACAATGCAGTCATAAAATATGATAGATCCACATTTAAACTGAATTGTACCAGCGTTCCACAGGGAAGTGTATTGGGACCCCTTCTTTTCTTGTTATATATTTACGATCTTCCTGACATCACGACCCACAAATGTACCTTATTCGCAGATCACATTTCGATAGTTTTGACATGTGATGATAAAGACATATATACTTATGAATCCGAAATAAATAATACAATTATTTCAGTAATAGAGTGGCTTGACAATAATAATTTAAGTGCTAATATCAATAAAACAAACTATGTCAAATTTCATAATAAAGGAGCCAAGCCTCATCATCTAAATAGTCATTATAATAACAATAAATTAGAAGAAAAAACAAATGCCAAATTCCCTGGGATAACGGTTGACTCGCGCGGTGACTGGAAAGAGCACATTAATCAAGTATGCAAAAAGATTAACTCATATGTATATGTCCTCGGCAGAATACGAAAAACAGTGTCACTGCAAACTGCGCTATTGGCTTATCACGGCTATGTAGCCCTATTGCGTTATGGTTTGCCATTGTAGGGTAATTCTACGGACAACAGTAAAGCATTCCTTTGTCAAAAAAAGTGCATAAGAGCGATTATTGGTATTCCTCCTTATGAATCGTGTAAACCTGCATTTAAAAGCCTCAATATCTTGACCCTGCCCAGCATGTACATACTTGAAACTGGTCTGTTTGTAAAAAAGCACAAATACCTATTTACTACGGCTAAAGAACTATTTTCTAGAAATACTGGAAAGGGGGGACAGACTGGTCATAGATTGTATACCGAATACTACTCTGTGCCAAAAAAGTTCCTACCCTATGTGTGTACCTGTATTGAATGCATTGCCAGAAAAAATAAAAGTTCTTCCAATAGCTAGATTAAAAACGCAATTTAAACTATGGCTTATAGATTAGGGCTTTTATAGAATAGAAGAACTATTTAATATTAAATAATTATTATTTATAATTACTTTGATTATCAAATGAGACAATAGAAATAGAAATACTTTGACTAAATTATTTTTATTAAACTGTTATTAACTGTAATTGTAATTTTATTAACTTTATTATTATTAAACTGAATGTATTGTTGACATTATTCTGATTATAATTAGGTATATTCTATTGTTAAATGGGTTGACATTGTGTGCTTATGACTATTTTAATCTAACTTGTGTACTGATAACAAATTCACATGCCAGGCATGGCAAAATGGACCGAACAATTTATTACTAAGATCCTATGTAACTCCGTTTTTAGGGAATAAATATTATTATTATTTGGGACAAAATAAAACAAGATTTAAAAGCTATTGTAATCGATTTAATTACATTTTACTTGTTTAAACGTACATTGATACACTTTTAAAATTGGACGTTGCTTATTTTGGTGCATACAGAGTATGTTCAAGTAGTTTGGTATAACGTAAACAACAAAATTGATGAGGTACATTTGTAATATATAATTATTAGACGTGTCTTATAATACAACTTAACGTTTATTATATTGTGTTGTAGATCATACTTATAACAATTTTTTAGGTAGGTTACATAGGTACTTTAAAAATATATTTATAGATGAATTATTTACTACATTCAGAAAATAGGACCATAATAATCAATCTAATCCGTAATCTTTCCGATTTGGGATGAAGGATTTGGCTGTTTTTGGTGTTAAATGTGATTTTAACACAAATCAGATTAAGCTCTAAATCTTAAATCTGAACATTTTAGATTAGATGATTTTTAATTTGGGCCGTAAGACAGGCCAGTTTTACAAAATTCCTATGAAGTCGGCCACCCATCCAGTGCCGCCATTGTTCCTGGTGGTAACAAACACTACCTTAACAAAGTTATCATAGCTCGTGTAGTCAGCCGGCGTTTCGGAACAGAACGTCCGTACTACACCCTTGCTGTCAATTAGCTGCACGTAATTTTGATCGCAAGTAATTCCCAAGTCGAATACAGAGAAGTGTAACAGTAAACGTGTGCCCACAAGAGTCGTTAGTTCCCACTCGCAGGTAGATATTTGCCTGTAAGCGTTTGGATACATGGGGCTAGTGATTCTGCCGACCTCACTATGCAATTTCCCGCCGCATCCGCGACCCTTATTAGTCGTAACGAAATTTAAATCAAATATTAGGCGGTCATTATTATTTTCATGATTGTGCAATAACATATATCTACCGGTCGAGAAGACAGGTTTGTTACTTTCATATTCTGTATGTATTTTGATCAGTCTTGGCGAATCTGTGGTATTGCCGTCAAAGATATCGAGATAACAGTTCTGGTTCCAGTAATCCGGTATAGCGCTTATGAAATACGCAGAAATAGTGTAGTTTTCTGGAGCAGTGATCAGAGTGTAACAGTCATTGTTGCCAGTTATGTCTGATGAACTTCCATATGCTGATTGTATTCGCCCATAAGCCTCCGAATAATTTCTGCCGCAGAGACCTGTGAATACTGCTTCTATTTCTACGCCTTTATAAATCTTAGAATCTGATTCCGCCGATGTCATTAAGTTTATAGAAGTACTTCCGTAGACATAAAAGTCCGTAGAATCTTGATGACCGCATAGCTCAAAACGATCGGGAAAATATAAAGTATTTTCGTAGAAGTTGTTATGACTGAAGAAATCATCCGTTTGATGGTTCATGATGAAATCTTTTCCGACAGTAGTATTTGTATGGGGTGGATTGCTTGATATAATTAGTTTGTCTGCATTACAACGATTTACGTCTGCACCCTCGAGAACAGGGGGACGTAAATCTAGACTTTTTACAGTGATGCGAAGTAAAGTGTACGTATCGGTATTCACATCCAAACGATAACTACAATGTAGCCCTCGAGGAATAGACCCTGTTTCGAAACCAGGAGATAGAAGGCGCTGTGGTGTGTGGCTTATTGACAAGATGGAATGCCCACAAAGTGATTGTTGAACTGTTAATGTAGCTTCGAACCCTTGACTTCCTAACTCACCATCCGTGGACAGTCTAACACTCATTATATTTCCAGAGGACATTAGTTGAGGTGGCAGGCTATGACCACAATAAGTGCCTATTACTAAACTGTTAGGATTTAGGCCATCTCTAATTTCAACTAAGTCACAATCACATTTACTGTATCCTATAGCAGTTTGGTTGATGTCCTGGCAAGGGGAGATGTGGAAGGAGGTGAAATTGATTTTAATGACAGTGTCAGGTGGTGATATTATTGTCCAGTAACAATCTAAGAAGTTTTCATAAACGGCATGACCCATCAGAGGAGATTTTAAAGTCCGTGAGGAAGCGGCCGTTAAATTAATTCGTCCACCACATTGAGCTGCTTCGGAATAGCTGAAGTAAACTTGAACTTTAAAGCCTTTAAAGTTTATACTAGCATCCGTTACAAACTGTAACAACGCTGTGTTCCCTTTGCTTCTCAGTATAGTGGTTGAATTTACATGACCACACAACAAAGCTAAGCGTTTGTCTTCATTAATGTTTAGTCCATCAAATAATGCTACATAATCATTAAAGCATTCAGTGTGGGCTTCTAAATCAATGTAAAGGAATTTAAGTACAATTATCTTGGTAGGTGGTGCTTCAATAAACCACGTGCAGTTCAAGTTTTCTTCGTAAGTCTCAACAAGCGATGACGAAAGTACAGTACTGTCGTTTACTTTGCTCCCGCACGAATATATTGAGTAAGAAATTTTAAAACCTTTCCTCTGAATATATCTGTCGCTTTTAAATACTAGAGATACTTTTTCAAATTGAGTTGAAATAGGAGGAATGTTGGTTCCACAATATACTTCATATAAATAATTGTAATCATTTTGACCACTCAATGTTAGATTATCAGATGAACAATCAGAATTGCCTTCTAGTTCAAAGTCGAGGAATTTTAGTACAACTTTTTGGTTTGGTGCAGATATTTCATAAGAACAACTCATACGTGGACGATAACTATAAGGATAACCTGGACTGTATAATATTTGTTCCTTTTCAGTAGCTACATATTTTCCACCGCAGATAGGATTCCATTCAGCCTTGAAGCCGTCGAGATTTGTTTCAGCATCTGTTCGTAAAACAACTTTCATACGACTTAACGTAGAATTATATGGGGGCGGCTTTTGTCGGCCACACACTCTAGCCATCTCAATGTAAGCGTCGTCCTTCCAGTCATAAATAATGACAGCATCTTTGGTGCAATTGACTCGATCCTCAATCACAAACCGCTCCACAAATTGAAGCGACACTCTAAAGCCTACCTCAGCATGTATCTCCCAGGAACACTCCTGGTTAGGTAAATAATTTTTAGGATAATTAGGTGATTTAAATTCGTTTTGATAGGTACTAAGGTATCCGCCACATTGGTCCATCACAGTCCTGGCCATAAGTTTAATATCAGTATTGTTTTTCACATTTGAATGATACTGAATATACAAGTAACTAAAATGAGTTACTAATGGGGTTTCTAAAAGTTTTTCTTTACATAAATCTCGTATGAGTGGAGAGCCTTGCCTTAAGTTTTGACTTATCTTCAAAAATTCGTCATCACATCCTAACAAGAATGACCCACTCATTTTAATTTCAACCCTATTATTTCTGGGAATAATGAGAATCCAAGCGCAGTCTAACGTTTCATTATAAGAATCAGGCAAGTTTAAAACATTCACAGGTTTTTCCCCTACCTGAATAGCACCACCACATGGTTGAGGTTTCCAATCTAAGTGAAAGTAAAGCGAATAATGTTTACTTTTTGTTGCAGATATGTCCATGACTGATGATGGTATTCTGTATGATACTTCAGTATTTCCACAGATTTCTCGAGAAAATCCGTATTTAAGGCCTGCTTTGATAACTACTTGGGGATCAAAGAATCGACACCTTGTTCTTGTCATCGATGAATTGAGTTTGGCCGTAATAAATATAGAGTTGTAAGCAACGTTAGTCGTGAATGCATTATTAATGCTAGTTGGTACTTGGCTATTATAGTGCCATTCACAAGTATAAGACCGATTCAGGTCAGGTGATAAAAGTTCTTGACTTATCCCAGTCAGGTCCCCACCGCATAGTGCTTGTTCATCAGAGCTAAATTTGGCTTTAAAGCGGTGTGACAAAGCCGTACGATTCAGCCATACATAAAGAGCTAATTTATTTCCAGAAGATTCAAAAATGTTTGTTCCTGGAATATAGTCATCGCCGGGTATTGATTGGATCGCAGTGTGGAAACTAATGTCGTTGAAGATACCTATTCTGTGCTTTTCTGTGTCCATGTCTAACATCTCTAATCGCACTTTTCGCGACTTGTCTGGGACCGTAATAAGCCATTGGCAGTACCTTAACGTTGTTTCTTGAGGATAACTTGGAGAATTCAAGTAACCTTCAGAAGCCGTGATAACGCCACCACACACGGGTCGAGAAGAATTAAAACTGATTCGGAATCCTCGATTGTCAGACATCTGATCCCATGCATCAGGTTTACCTATGTATAGTTTAATGTTAAACTCGTTTCTAGATGTTTCAACCGTGTCTAGATTCTGATGATCATGACATATGCTTTTCAATACGGTGATAGTGTTATTCGCAGGCAAAGCTTCTTCAATTGTAAGTTTAGTCGCACAATATGACTCAGATTGAGGTAACTGAATGTCTTGAAGTTTAATGAGGAAAACATGTCTAGGTGGTCCTATAACACGCCACTCACAGACTGTGCCGTAAGGAAGTACTTGCAAATGTGGGTATCCGGGTGATGTCAACTCGCCAGCATCTGTGACAATAGTTCCGCCACATGTATCGATAGAAACGTTGGCTTTGAACCCATTTCTTGGTTCTGCTAGTTGAGTTATATATTTGATATGCATGGTATTGCTTCTACTTTTAATGGTTCCTGGTCTCTCACTACAGTAACGTCCTTTTAACGGTGACAGTATCGATGATCCATCTCGAACTTCAACAACTTCTGTTCCACAATCATCGATATCATCTAAGTCAAATCTATCAATGAAATCTATTCTCAGAATTTCTCCCGGTGGACCAGAAAATACCCACTCACATTCTGAATATGGAACTGGTACTGATGGATAATTTGGTGAACTTATAATTTCCCAATTGTGGTCACGATTTAGTGTCGATGTTGATCCACATTCATAATTTTGCTCTTCATAATTAATCTTAAAAGTTTGGAACGCATATGAGCCTTTAGTGTAACTCACGAATAAAGAATTACTGGAAGTAATTATATCTGCTTTATTTTCGTGTTCATAGCCGCAATACTTTCCACTTGCAAGAAGGGGTGCTTCTGGGGAGTCACCGTTACGTAAAATAACATACGTTGCACAGTCATCATTTTTATTTGTTATATTGAACTGATTGAAGGTTAATTTAATAGTCCTGCCGGGGCGCACTTTAATCGTCCAGTCACATTTGAATTTAGGCATATAACGAGATGGCATATCCAGTGAAGTCGGACCAACTTGACCGGATAAATCAGTTAGGACTCCACCGCATTTAGATGCAACATTAGCGAGAAAACCTTTTTTAGTAATAGATGAGTCTGTCTTGAATTTTATTTTCATGTATGTGGAAGAATTCATTGGAACACTTGCTGATTCTGATGTACATATATTTTCTTTGACAGCCTTCCAAACACCAGGAATCTCAGCAGAATAAATTGAAATTGAATCAGCGAAACAAGCGTGGGTCTCTTCAAGCTTCAAATCTACGAAACTTATGCTCAAGTGCCTTCCCGATTGTGATCTGAATACCCATTCACAATTTAAATCATCTGTATACTCTTTTGGATAATTCGGTGACGTCAAAGTAACTGCCCGCTCTGGTGAAACCATTTCAGTCTGATTGGCGCCACAATTGATTTGATATCCTGGTTCTAGTTCTTGATTTCTAGAAGTTTTTGTCCAACTCATATGAAACATAGAGCCCATATTCGTTTGATCCATTGTAAGTGTTATGTACACTACACTGGATGATGACTGAATGACTTTTGTACCAACCAGTACTCCGTTAAGTTCCTCTAAAATTGGTGCAGTTGAATCATAGCCATCATAAATAGTCAATTTGTTGTAGTTTACCTCATCGTGTGAATAAATTTCCAAAGTATCAATAGTAATAGATATAGTATCCGAGCCAATGGTTAACACACGCCAAACATATTCACCGGAACCTAAGTAACGAGTGGGATACAATGGAGAAGATATTATACCGCTTTCTCCTTGAATATCATTTTCATGTAGTAACCCATAGTGTAAGAGAAAACCTAGTCCACTTGTTTTGGAATTGCTGTGGAACTTAACATATATTTGCGATGCTCTGGTATCATTGGCAGGAGTTTCGCTACCACAATATACACCCAATAGTCGACCCGCACCGTTCGTTTCACGAACTTCTACGTAGTCTTCGTTACAATTTTCGGAAAATTCTAAATCTATTCGTTCAAACATGACGAACGCTGTGTTCCCAGGTGATGTTTTTAGTACCCATTCACAATCAGTATTTACAGGATAAGGGCCGGGATAATTAGGAGAAGCGACAGTTCCTGCTTCTGAACTTAATGCACCTCCACAGGCGTTACTCAGAGCTGAGTAGTGAGCTGAAAACATTCCAGCAATTCTACCCGTATAACTGCCGAACTCTATGGTCAGGGCACTTCCACGGCTGACAATCATAGGTGGAACTTTGTGTCCGCAGTACTCGCCTACTAGTGGGGCATTCTTGTCATCTCCATCGAGAACACGAAGAAATGAAGATGGACAGTTTCTGTTTGTAACGACATTACTATCTTTTGGAAGTGACATAAGAGTTAATGTTAAATATATCTTCAGATCCGGCGTATCCGCGAGGATAGTCCAAATACAACTTTTGTTGGAATGATTGATAAAATTGTCGCTCTTTATGATACCATCATATGAAGTCTTTATAACAGCACCACATGTAACAGTGAAGTTAGCTTTGAAACCTTTAGCCGTTCCATAAGAATCGGTCTTGAACTGCACTACCAAATTATTGTATTTACTAACAATCTGTGTTTTATTTGAATTAGGACAAATACGGTATGAGTAATTCGAAGAAGGTGTAAAGTGTGCAACGTCGTAGATTTTAATCGTGTCGCCACAAAAGTTTTCATTCGTATCATCATATAGAATATTAGGCAGTGAATATAGGTCAAGATCTATTAGATTCAGTTCAATACGATGAAATGCGGGGACGCTAATGTACCAAATACAGTCCAAATTATTGTCGTAATTCTTAGGATAGTTTTTGGAGTAGATAAGCCCAGACCTTGAATTTATAGAACCTCCACATTTTGAATTTGAAGATCGAAATTGTGATGAGAAGTGAACATCCCTAAGCGAAGACCGTTTCACGAAGCGCACCAACATAAAGTTACTATCCGACTGAACGGACACGTAGTCATGATGACAAACTTGTGTCAGTAGTGGAGCCATTGTATTTTGACCATTGTATATTTCAAGAGCATCGGTAGTGCAATTAGGGGCGTCCATCATATAAATATCAGTAAATGTGATAGTGATACTTTTGCCTACTTGAGTTTCTATAAGCCACTCACATTCCATTTCCTTCTCGGTAGTTTTGCTTTTATCAATGGATATAGTGCCCATTTGTTTTTGAATGTGCCCCCCACATCCGTAACTAATCCATTCTAAGCGGAAGCCAGTGCGAGCCATATAAATACCAGTTGAAAATTTGATTTGTAATGAATTAGTCTTTGTACTAATTGAGCGCGGGGATGACCTTCCACAGAATTTACTAGAATAATTTGGTTCGGAAAGTTCTTTTACTTGCAAATAAGCCTGATGACAATCGGCGTTGTATCTAATTTGTTGAACTCTCATCAAACTACGGTAAATGTGGTGGGATTCGTATATATCAAAGTGTGTAAACGTCACATTTATTTTATTGCCTTTTGGGACTTGGATCTTCCATAAACAATTTAAGTTTAACGGATAATTACTAGGATAACCTGGGCTTTCAATTACTCCGTATCTTCCCGTTATATTATGATTACAAATAGTATGATAATTAAGCAGAAATCCTTTACCTCCCTGGTATATATCAGATCTGAATTTAATGAATGCATAATTCGTTGTAGTTTCGATATTAGCTAGTCCGGGAGACATAAAACAATGTTTACCTACAACGGGTGCGGTAGTGTCGCGACCATCATAGAGTTCAACAAAGTCATCCCTACAATTTGGAGTGCGTTCAAGATCTAGTTCCGTAAACGTAATGCCGATTCGAGAACCTGCGCTAGTGACGATTCTATAAAAACATTCAGCGTTCTCATTGTAATCGTTTGGATAGTTAGGAGATGATATAGAGCCCGAAGGGCTAGTTAGTGTTCCTCCACAGCCTGTTATAGTACCATCCCATTCAATTTTGAAGCCCGTCCCAGTCAGATAAAAGTCAGAATGAAAGTGTAAATGTAATGCGTTGGACAATGATACAATTCGTTTTGATTGGAATAGTCCACAATACTGACCAATCAAAGGTGAATTTTCGTTACCACCGTTTCTTATTTCTAAATAGTCTCCGAGATTACATTTGTCTCTAATAGGTCGTTCTAAATTAAACTGTGAAATATTAAGGATGATTTGTTGGCCAACGGGCACCGTGATTGTCCATGTACAGTCGCGGTTGGGTTCATATGACTGAGGCCAACCTGGAGAATATATGTAACCATGAGTTTTAATATACGTTCCGCCGCAATGAGATTTTTCATCTAAAAATGTATAAGATAAGGAAAAGCCTGAGGAACGAATACTGCCATCAGATTCAAAATTTATCATGAGTCGGTTGGTGGAGGTCGTCAAGGCGGGTGGCGAGCGAGTACCACAATATTTTCCCAATGAATTGTTTTCGTTATTGTCGTCTATCTCAACCAGCCCCAAATAATCGCTGCCACAGCCAGGCATATCTTCAATATCAAATCTGTTCCATGTCAGCTTTATGTGCATTCCTTCAGGAGCAATCAGATACCACTTGCAGGACTGATAGTTTTTGTAAGTAGTAAGATCTCCGGATGGATGATTTATTAATCCAGTCGTATCTCTGTGTATACCACCGCAATCTGTCTCGATAGTAGTGTAGTTAGCATAGAATCCCGTGCCAGAAAGACTCATGTCTGATGTAAATTTGATGTACATATAGTTAAGTGTGGATGTTTGTACAGGTGGCGTATGCGCCGCTCCGCCGCAGAATCTGCCTAGTAAAGTAGCATTCTTGTCGTGGCCGTCTCTGATTTCCACGTTATCGTACCGGCAGTCGAAATATCTGTTGTCTTCAATATCAAAATCTTGGAAGGTTAATTGGATTGCTTTTCCAGGAACCGTGCGGATGATATATACACACACTTTGTTGTTGGGGTAGACGAACGGATACCCGGGCGATTTTATAATGCCACTATCACCTACAATAGTTGTTTCACATATGGCTTCGTATTTTATTCTAAAGCCTTCAGCTGGCATACTCCTATCAGTTTTAAATTTAAAATACAGAGTATTTGACGATGACATATGTGAAGGTGGATAAGTAGTTCCACAAAACTTTCCGACAAGTCGTGAATCTGTTGATGGACCGTCATAAATCTTCAAGTAGTCATATTTGCATCTAAAGGACCGTTCAAGTTTGAATAATTCGAAAGTTATTTTTATTTTAGTGTCTTGGCTTGTTTTTATTTTATACTCGCATAATAAATTACTTAAGTATAACCCATTATAAGTGGGGGATACAATTTCCCCTTTCTCCGCAGTATAGTAGCCCCCACAGCCTGGAATGCCTTCGATGGGCGCATATGCTATTTGAAACCCATGACCCGAACCATATGCGTCGGAGTGAAAATGTATTAACGCATCAGAGCCGGCTGATTGCACGGGCGCGGGTTGGGTCGAGTTGCAATACCTGCTGATGAGCGGATCGGTCACGTGTTCACCGTCGTATATAGCTAAATAGTCGAAACTACAATTCGTATGTGATTCAATATCAAGAGCAAAGAAATGTATGTTTATCCGTTTACCTAAAGTAGTAGTTAAGTGCCAGAAGCAATCACGATTAGGAGGGTACGGGCCGGGCGAGCCTGGCGAGCTGATGTGACCGTGAGTGGTCGCATCAACCTCACCTCCACACACTGGCGTTACGCTTGTCCAGTGCAATGCAAACCCGGCTTTAGCCACTGATTTATCCGAATGGAACCAGAAATATAGGTTGTTGTGACTCGATATAATGTTACCACCTTTAGGGTAATTATTTCCACAAAATCGCCCGATTAGTTGACTAGATGATTTTCGACCATCGTGTATTTGCAAAAAGTCGTACATACAGTCAGGGCCCGGGCCTTCTAAATTAAATTTACTAAACGTGACATTGATAACTTTATCAGGGGCTGTGTGAATTACCCATGCACATTGAGAATTATGATTATACGTAGTATTAGTTAAAGGATATACAATGCTGCCCTCTTCATTGTCTAGAACACCACCACAAGATTTTGTCCTTACCTGACACAAGGAGCCCGAGAATTGAGCTGTGCACTCACAACGGTAACCTCCAATCGTGCTGTCATCCGATCTACAAATTCCACCGTTGTGGCAAGGGTTTGCGGTGCAAACATCGGCCGGTGTATCACAGTGTGCGCCGCCGTAGCCCTTGTAGCAGATGCAGGTGTAGCCACGACGAAGAGCATGGCATCGTCCGTGGCCGCCACATGGATTGTTTTCGCATCCTTCAGTGTAGTTACCCATGCCAGTTGAAATGTAGCAGCCGCTTATTCCTACTCCGTCTCCTTCCATCCCATCAGGACATACACATTGCGCTGCTTGTCCAGTTGGTGATGGGATTTCTATACATTGTGCGGACGGGTGGCAGCCTCCGTGACCGATACTGCACGTACCTCTCCAGGTACACGTTATTCCGTCACCTTGATAGCCAGGTGGACACGCACCACATATTCGGGAGCCAATGGTATTGTGACATGTCACCAAAGGGCTGCAGCCTCCGTTGGGAATAGTGGTGCATTCGTCGATATCGCTACAACTGTAACCGTCGCCTTCATAGCCAGAAGGACACTGTCCACATCGGAATGAACCGGGCAGGTTAATACAATCAACCTTTGGGTTCACGGAACACCGAGGTCCTTGATAGGATTCGCATTCGTTTATATCCGTCAAGCACGCGACGCCAGTGCCGTTGGTAGCCCATCCTTGGTGGCATAGACATTGAACACCCTGTCCGGTACTCACTTGGAGGCAGGTTCCATGGCCGCACATTTCAAAATTGCCACCAGAACAATCCTTCTCCTTCCTAGTGCAGTGTAATCCAAACCATCCAGATTTGCACAAACACTCGTACGATCCTGGTCTGTTGATACATGTTGCTCCGTTCTGACAGCCGAGGTCTGTCCCAGCAAAATTACGGCATTCGTTTACATCGACGTCACAGTCTCGGCCTTCCCAATTAGATGGGCATAGACAATGATAACCGTTCACTAAGTTGAGACAAGTACCGCCATGTTGGCACGGATGTGATTGACATTCGTCTTGCGCTCTGTTATGTAGTTGTGATTGGAGATTCAACACTTTCCTGTGTATGTTGTTGACTTTTCTCCAGAGCATTGATATATTAAAAAGTAGATCGTTGGGAATAGATGGATCTTTGTTCTCCAAACTCTCGAGTCTTTGTAATATACTGTTTAGGTTCTTGTCGTAGTTTTCGTTCGTGGACGGTTGGTACTGCGTTGCTTCACTCGGGGTGTTTGCTTTGAGTATATTAACATCTCCAACAAATATGCTTGATTTCGGTCCATTTGGGCGAAGATATATATTTTTATCTAATGCAGGTTCCAGTATTAGATCGCCACCCGACGTCTTGATTTTTGGCCGGTCCTGGTAGATTTCACCATCAAGATGAACAATACAAAAACCGGCTATGAGCAGCCATTTTAAAAATACGCTAGACATGATCCATGTGTTATGGTTGACGGTTGCTTGCGGACTGTGGTATACTGGTGTTTCGATCGTAAGTTTTATTTTCGACTATCATTAGGGGCGTATTGCTGTACGCCCCCAGAGATAATGATTTGTCGATGCATAATTATTTGGGCCATCTGGTGTGATTGACGATAAGCCACATGCATTTTTCTAGAATTTAATAAATGAGCATTACTCATTTATTAAATTCTAATAATCTAATAGATCATGTTACCTCATGTTGTCTCGTCCCCGGCTTGCTATAAACAATGTTATTTGATCACGTTGGTATTTGAGCATAATATGTAGGTTTAAAGTGATGCGCAGTCTTGAGAGCCAGCAACAGGCACATCACGGAGGGATGACTGTAAAGCGGTCACCCCCTCTAGCGGAGGGAAGGCAACTGTAAAAAAGGTCGCCCCCCCAGGCACTTCTCGGGGAGGATTGTAAAGGATCCTCCCAAGCCTCGCTTTGCGCTGTGCTGCGCACAGGGCGGCACGTGACCACGTGCGCACCGCCGTCTTCCCGGGGGTCACTCGGTGTGAGCACGCAGACTCCCCAATCTGCGCACCCGCGCCCCCCGAGGCCCCCACCACTGACGGCAGGGGGCTCAGGCGTGTTGGACTTGGGAGCCGGGACGGTTGTTGCCCCGGCACCGTCTCGTCCTTCTCCGTGCGGGATCGGCCCTCTCCCGATCCCGCTCTGCAGTCTCCTTCTGGAGCATGACGCTCTCGCAGAAGGAGACCACTGCACTCCAATTTTCATGCTCTGCCAACATAGCCCTAGCCCATAGGATCCGCCGCTCGACCGCCCACGCAGGGCACTCCTCGAGCGTGTGTTGTGCGGTATCTTGGTCGTATCCACAATGGTGGCACTGTGCCGTAACCTCGCGTCCTATTCTGTGCAGGTACGCACCGAAACAACCGTGACCGGTGAATACCTGCGTCAGACGGTAGGTGACGCGCTCGCTCCTCCTTAGCCAGGCTTCGAAGAGCGGCAGGATGGCCTCGACGACGCGCTTGGTCATGAACTGCAACCGCAGGCGATGACGCCACATCTCGAGTGCGCGCCGTCGTGCCTGCCGCCTCAGTCTGTCGAATGCTCCTGAAGGCACGCCTTCCCCTCTTTGACGGAGGGAGCGTGTCTGGTCGTAGACCCACACATCTGTCTCCGCCTGGATGTCGAAAGGCAGAAAGCGGGCCAGGAGAGTTGCCGCCTCGTAAGACACTGTCCTGTATCCTCGTGCGATCCGTATAGCCACTCTGCGCTGCAGACTGTGAAGTTTGTTTCTGTAGCGCTGGACGCCTGACAGCCGGGATGACCATACAGGCGCCCCGTAGAGGGCCACGGACCGCACGACGCCCCCGTAGAGACGGCGAACTTCCTCGTTCGGTCCCTCGATATTGGGCAGCACCCGGTGTAATGCACCCACTACCCTCTCGACTCGGGGGACGAGGCGCGCGAAGTGCTCTTCGAAGCCCCAACGACTGTCCAGGTTGAGCCCCAGGTAGAAATATAATTAACCTACCAGTTACCTATTATTACATCTTCTATATACATACAAATAAATAAAATTGATGTGTCTGTTTGTAATGTTAAAATAACAGCTTTTTACTAAAAAGTATATATGGTACCTACGACAAAGAACCTATTTATATTTTTTTTGTCTGTCGGTCTGTTTGTCTGTCTGTTTCCTGCTAATCTCCGAAACGGCTG
Source organism: Diloba caeruleocephala (assembly GCA_947459985.1). Classification (NCBI taxonomy): domain Eukaryota; kingdom Metazoa; phylum Arthropoda; class Insecta; order Lepidoptera; family Noctuidae; genus Diloba; species Diloba caeruleocephala. Next base: position 1,716,863 of record OX381609.1, read on the forward strand.
GACCAATTTCTACGAGACTTTCACTGGCAGATAACTGATGTTATAAGGCATAACTTAGGCTACTTTTATTTTAGAAAAATAATTAGTGTTCCGCCCAAAATATTTAAACCCATGAAATTCAATATATATACATACTCTATGTCAAGTGATTAAAAACTACATTATATTTATATAATCCAATTTATTTTAAATTAAACCGCGGGTCCCAGCTACTACAAAATAAATGCAAGTTTAATTGGCAACTACTCTATCACATATAATTTTTTGTTTTGCATAATTGATAGGTGCAGTAACTTTCAATATTGTAGGTATATCAAATAACAATAATTATTGATAATAAGAAATTATAATTTTAATAACGGTCTTCATCATTTACATTGCTTTAAATCATGTTTTTAATCTAGTAGCTGCAAATTATTTACAGAGTAGTTCCATAAAGTATTTTAGATCAATAAACGTCATTAATTAAATCAACCATCTTTCAAAAATATCTCAGAGGCCTGTAGCAATCTCAGTTGCAAAATAAAAGCAGCCAAATGATCCGATTACCCCACGCTTTGATCGTGATAACATTTTACGTCTCCTAAGTTCCGTACTATCGCAAATTTCAGATCTTTATACTATAATTTCGCAGCGGATGTTTGGCACAGCAATAGATAGAAAAATTATTCTCAAACATAATAATGTGTATAAAATAATAGCTCTGTAGCTACTAAAATAGATACAGTTTCGAAGCGGTTTCAAACTAAAGCTAGACGTTGAAAAGTGGCGCTTTGCGCTGGGTGAATATCGAAACCAGTACCTCTTACGTTCGTTTGCACTACGTCACATGTCTGATGCGCACTGCAGCAAGACGCACTATGGATTTGTGCAACGTCTATTGTTACATTAGGATACCCGTATTACCTCACTTCGCGTTGCGGTGCCGGTCAGCTCGGACAATGAAACTAACGTCATTGGATAGACGAAACAATAGAAGTCAGGACATTAACAGAATAACGTAGTATAATTGTTAATTAGAAATTATATATTCAGTGTATAATAATAGTATATTCAGGAAAGCAAAAACCGAAATGTAAATAAACCATAAAAAGGTTTTGAGTGTCACATTTCCTACGACTATACAAAACAGAAAAATAATGCTTTACAGATTTTTTTTATATTTTTTATTTTTTATTTATTTATTTATTTATGTACACACAGAAATATTTTTACATAATTAAATAGGAAATCAGAGTACAAAGGTACAGCTTATTTCTTCAAGAAATCTCTTCCAGCAGACCTGCGATAGGAGAGTTTGAAGAAAAGAGATGTAGGCACGGTGTGTAGAGGTTATACAATACATATAATTATACACACATACATATAGACTAATATACCTACATACTACATACAGTATATAAATATACATATACCTTAATACTAATATATACATTAATATATATAAATACATACATCACTAATTATGTGGATACAGAGAGATAGTGCTCTTTAACACGGTTTTTGAAACTATGAACGGTTTGACATTCTCTTATGTCAGGCGGTAGCGAATTCCATAACCTAACTGCATGCACAGATAAGGAATAGGAGTAGAAATCGGTTTTGTGGGATGGGAATTTGAGAAGGGTCTTAAGATGTGATCTGCAGGGTGCATACGGCGGACGGGTGTAAGAAAACCGTTCCCGCAGGTAGGATGGAGATGTGGGGTTATGTAGGATATTAAAAAGGAGACACAATATCCGAGTATTCCTGCGAAGACGAATTGGGAGCCACTTGAGAATCTTGCGGAAATTAGAGACGTGGTCGTATTTTTTAAGATTGAAAATGAAACGAATACATAAATTTTGCAGTCTCTCAAGTTTATTTAATAGCTCCTCTGTGGCATCCAAATAACAGGCGTCAGCGTAGTCTATAATGGGCTGAATCAGAGTTTGAGCGAGAGAAATTTTGGTTTTCAAGGGCAAAAAGTTCTGGAGACATTTTAGTGAGTGAAAGGTGAAATGCACCTTCCTACTAACGTCAGCAATATGAGCACTCCACGACAAGTTACTGTCAATAATAACTCCTAGATTTTTAGTAGTTTCCGCGTAAGCAATTTGAACACCATCGAGACTGAGTGGTGTTAGAGACGCAACATTAAGTCTACCCCGCATGTTTCTGCTACCGATGATCATGGCCTGAGATTTACTAGGGTTGATGTGTAGGCCGAAAGACCTAGCCCATACAGCGATACAATCCAGATCACGGTTCATGGCAGCAATAGCGAGTTCCACTTCAGACCCAACGAATGATCGGTACAGCTGCAGGTCGTCTGCGTAGAGATGGAAGTTAGATGAGATAACCCTGGTGACAAAGTTTATGAAAATAGAGAAAAGAAGAGGAGAGAGGACGCCACCCTGAGGCACACCCGCACTGAGATCGCGCCGATCTGAGATGGTCTCGTCAAGGCGGACACACTGCGAGCGTCCCCGAAGATAGGATTCAAACCAAGTTACGGTGGAAGGAGAAATATTTATGGATTTGAGGCACCCTAGAAGGATGTCAAAGTCGACCGAGTTAAAAGCGCTACTAAAGTCAAGTAACACTAGTATAGTGAGAGATTTATTTTCCATAGCCCAGCGAATGTCATCAGTGACTTTCAGAAGTGCTGTTACTGTGCTATGGCCGGGACGAAAACCTGATTGGAAAGGACTGAGAAGATTATTTTTAGATAAAAAAGTAGATAGTTGCCGATGAACAATGGGTTCAAGAACTTTTGAAATATAGGGAAGGATAGAAATAGGTCGAAAGTGAGACAGTGATGCAGGATTGGAGACTTTAGGTAAAGGAATGATGTGTGCCATCTTCCAAGACTCGGGAAAGGTACAGAAGTATAAGGAGTAATTGTAAATATGAGTCATAACGGGAAGCAGTATGGAGAGAAAGGGAGTTATCATCCTTGAACACAATTTGTCATCACCCGTAGCTGTCGAAGTAATGGCTAGGATGGATTTCTTAACATCATCCTCAGTAACAGCACAGAATTGAAAGGGAGGAAACTGTGGCGTTGGCAAACTCGAGAGATATGTTAAAGTGGAAGTTTTGACGCTGGGATCTAAGAAGACAGGGGGAGAAGAGAAATGTTTGTTTAGAGCACACAGGTCAATATCCGTAGAAGCGATCAGAGGAGATTTGCCAATACCAACAGTTCTAAGAAATTTCCAGACTTCAGAGGAACTACGGTTATTTAGGGAACTGTGGAAATAGCGTCTCTTTGCATCTCGACACATACGACCGCAGCGATTACGAAGAATTTTATATGGGTTCAGATTGCGCTCCGTTGGACTTCGCTTATACCTTTTCTTGGCTTTATCCCTTAGAACCATGAGCTCTTTTATCTTAGGAGTAAGCCAGGGAGCCGGATTATTTTTAAGCTTGACGCGTCGGGTTGGAGCGTGACGATCGATTAAGCCAATAACAATATCTTTGAAATTATTAACCATTTCATCAATGTTAGTGCTTTCGAGTACACAACTCCAGTTGATGTTACCAGCATCACACCGCAATGCCTCCAGGTCCATGCCCTTGTAATTCCGAAGAAAGAGATACTGCGACTTACGTTTAGGAGGACGAACACTGTAAGACAAATAAATTAAGTCGTGGTAGGAAAAAGGAGCAGTGATTTGCCCATGAGAGGTCGCTTTACTTGGAGATGAGACGATGATAAGATCTAGAAGAGAAGGTGTACAGTTAGGGAAATGGTGAGTGGCAGAAAGAGGTAAAGCGTCGAGATTAAAAGCAGATAAAACAGATTGAAGTTTATGAGCGCGGGAATTGTTTTTCAATAGACACGTGTTGAAATCACCCATCAAGACTACGTGATTATATAAGGGACAGAAATCATTCAAAAGTGTATCGAGAGAGTCGAAGTAGTTAATAGTAAGGTTAGGGCTGTAAAATACGCCTAGAAACATTTTGGAGTGATGGATTGTTATCTCAAGGAAAAGGTGTTCTGCCGATTCTGAATAAGGAGATGGTGACGCGCTGATAATCTTATGAGGAATACCAGTACGCAAATATATAGCAACACCTCCGCCTCCCTTTTCAGTTCTATCGTTACGTATGAGGACGAAACCTGGTAGTGCATACTGGGTAGATAGAAGAGATGGTTTAAGAAACGATTCAGAAATCAATAACACATCAAGATAAGCACTGTTAATGGAAGCCAGAAGGTCAGTGTAGTGACCAGGAATACTCTGGGCATTGATGTGGGCAATATTTAGGTTAAGTGGGAAATCAGAGAAAAGAGAGGAGATCTGGTCATGCAAACTTAAGAAAGTAGAAGATTCGGTATCCGCAGTGACAAAACTGTTTACTGAGGAAGAGCACGAGAAGAAACTGTCATCAAGATCAGTAAATTCATCCATATGATACAATATAAAGATATAAAAATAATAAAAATATATAGATATAAAAATAAAATATATAGATATAAAAAAATAAAAAAAAATAATAGGTAAAATACAACAAACTGCTGAACTACTAAACTCACCAACTTGCTGATGTAGTAGAAAGATTTTTACAAATTTAAATTAACACTTATATGAAAATATAGTCATAAAGAATATAAATATACTGTACTATCAATAGCCAGAAAGGAAAAAAAAAAAAAAAAAAAAAAGTTATAGGCTTGCACGACAAAAACGAAACGTTATACTTCCTTCATGTCGCATACGTCAGTTGTAAATGTCATTGTTGTCAAAAGAAACAAAAATTTATTTTACTTTATTATTTACTATTACCGTGTGGTGCCGGCTCAGAATGCCACCACCCCTTCTCCTCCCATGGGTGTCGTAAAAGTCGACTAAGGGATTAGCCGGAGAATGGGCAGCAGCGTCCTTCGAGTACATTAACAACTCAACTGCGATCGCCAACCCGCCTGCCAAGCGTGGCGATTATGGCAAAACCCCCCAATGAGCGAGAACAAATCCATATCGGTGGTTGTGGTGATCTTTGGGGGAGGCCTGTGTCCAGCAGTGGACTTCACTCGGCCGAAATGATGATTTACTATTACTGCTAACATAAAAATGATTAAATATTTTTACATACACAAATTTATTACATTATTTACGATATAAAAACAATCAATTATAAAAATAACCTAAAAAGGTTACAAATTCTCATGCATCTATACAAATAAATAAAATTGAAGTGTCTGTTTGTAATGTCAAAATAACAGCTTTTTACTTAATGCATATTCAAGTATATACGGTACATATATCTATACAAATAAATAAAATTGAAGTGTCTGTTTGTAATGTCAAAATAACAGCTTTTTACTTAATGCATATTCAAGTATATACGGTACATATAACAAAAAATCAATTTTTAAAGTTTTTGTCTGTCGGTCTGTCTGTCTGTCTGTCTGTTTGTTCCGGGTAATCTCCGAAACGGCTGGACCGATTTTGACGGGACTTTCACTGACAGATAGCTGATGTTATAAGGAATAACTTAGGCTACTTTTATTTTCGAAAAATAATTAGGGTTCCGCGCAAAAAAAAAAACCCTTGAAATCCAATATATACATTCTATGTCAAGTGTCTATGTCGAAGTACTCCAAATTTGTTTTAAATTAAACGCGGGTGAAACCGCGGGTCCCAGCTAGTTTTATGATAAAAAAATCAACATGGACTGTATAAATTATCAATTTCCATACAAGAAGTGTTTTTGTATTCGATCGGACTACCCCGCCATATTTAATGTCGCTCAACTTGTTGAAAATGATTACTATCTTTGTTTACGTTTCTTTATTTATATACTCTTTATTGTACAGCATAAATTGCGCGCGGTGTCCGGATTAAGAATAATGCCACTCCATACCTCACGTGGATGTCGTAAAAGGCTACTAAGGAACTCCAAACTAAAGCGATGGGCAGCAGCGTCCCTTCCGAGGAACAGTAGCCATACTGCGCACACTAACTCGCCTGCCAAGCATAGAGAGTACTCGCAAACTGCCCCCAAAATGACGTCAAAATTGTGGAAATCTATGGGGGAGGCCTTTGTGCAGGAGCGAACGTCCTTTGGCTGATGTGATGCGTGTGATTGATCACCACGTCACCTCATACCAGCACACAAGACAAACATTTAGTGTAAAACAAATATTTAGTGGTTTGTTTCCCTGAATATGTTATAGTATTTAACTTTGTTATAAAATTTCTTTACAATATTTTATTTAAATTATTAGGGGAAACACGTAAAACTTACAATGTGCCAAAGAGCATTTATATTAACAACTAGCTGGGAACCGCGGTTTCACCCGCGTTTACTTTAAAAGACATTTAGAGTACTTCGACATATACACTTGACATAGAATACATATATTGGATTTCAACGGTTTTTTTTTTGCGCGGAACCCTAATTATTTTTCTAAAATTAAAGTAGCCTAAGTTATTCCTTATAACATCAGCTATCTGTCAGTGAAAGTTCCGTCAAAATCGGTCCAGCCGTTTCGGAGATTACCCGGAACAAACAGACAGACAGACAGACAAAAAAGATAAAAATTGTTTTTTTGTTATAGGTACCGTATATATTTTCATATGCATTTAGTAAAAAGATGTTATTTTGACATTACAAACAGACACTCCAACTTTATTTATTTGTATAGATGTACACAATGTGTTACAACTGGCGTTAATAATGACAAGGACAAAAGAGGGTCCAGCTAGCCAGGTGTTTTCATTTTAAAGGTAAAAAGCCTGTGTGGTGTCCGAATTAAGAATAAAGCACCACTCCATCTCCTCCCGTTGATATCGTAAAAGGTAATTAATGGACTCTAAGCCGAGGGATAGGTAGCAGTGTCCCTCCTGTAGAATTCGCCTTCCAAGCGCGGCAAATTCCCCTTATGTGACGACACACGACATGTAACTGTTCGTTGTGGAAATCAACGGGGAATCTTTGTTCAGCTGTGGACGTCCTTTGGGCTCATATAATGAGGTAATGTTCAACATCAGCTATGCGGTACTTTGTGGGTAGCTTTATGTATTTCTCCTACACTAATCTTATACTGTACAGTACAAACAATAGAGATTTTATTCTTATAATGAATGAGGCACGAACAGTGAAATAGCACCAAATTGTAATTTCACACTAGTAGAACAACATCCAGCCCCGGAATCATCTTCGTCGACCTAGCTATTTTGTAGTGAGTTGATCTATTTTTAGAGCTTGCATTCTGAATTTGGAGACTGCACTGGATCTGTGTATTGTAACGAGATATAGTCATTTATTTGACAAATGGATGACGCATGTCAAGGGCGTTTACAAAACAAACAATTATAAAACATCTGTTTTGCGAGAACCTTCTCACAATTCAGATATTTAATTACCAAATAAAGAAAGAAAAAGATGAGTACACATTTGCTCAAGTCGTCGATAAGTAAGTTCTTTACCGCCGATGTTTCAGTGCTTTAATTTAAAATAAATTCATACGTTTCGTCTCGTCCCTATAGCCCCCTAGAATAGAATAGAAGTCAGGATATTAACAGAATAACGTAGTATAATTGTTAATTAGAAATTATATATTCAGTGTATAATACAATTATAAAACATCTGTTTTGCGAGAACCTTCTCACAATTCAGATATTTAATTACCAAATAAAGAAAGAAAAAGATGAGTACACATTTGCTCACGTCGTCGATAAGTAAGTACTTTACCGCCAATGTTTCAGTGCTTTAATTTAAAATAAATTCATACGTTTCGTCTCGTCCCTATAGGGGGTCCTCTTATAAACCCTTGTGTGCCTACGAAGATAAATAATATCGAGGTTTGTCAACATCTATTTGATTTAAATAAGGCGCGATTAACACTACCCTGTAAACCGGTTTCGTATAGCTTGATGTGTAGCCGTGTGTACATAGGTAACGTTTCGCTTAGGGATGGCGATCTAAAATCGATGAATCGTAAAATCGATTTTTCGAACCAAAAATCGATCTTTGGAATCGATATAAGGTGGTGGATCGATCCAGTGGATCGATATTTCACCCTAGAAAATCGTAACTTCAATTCTGTTTTGATAGAACTATAAAATTATTTACTATAGTTGAATGTACTACTTCTGGGAAAATGACATTTAATTTCATGTACCTTCGAAACGAAGAAGAGACGACTACCGACCTAAACATAAAGAAATGATGATTTTTCACTTAATTACTCAGAAACTCGCTATATGGTTGTGAACTCAGTAGCCTTCACCTTTCCTCAATAGGTAGATACATAATTAAATTAAACGTATGATTTTTAAATCTGTGCTTTGTTAAATTTGTAGACATTGACATTGCGTCATTGTATTGATTGTATGAATCTTGTGTTGTTTTGCGAATAGTGTAATAAATACAGATTTTTTTGCAGTGCTTGTTATAGAATAGTAACTACCTTCAAGTAAGTAATCGCTTTTTATTATCTATTTAAATACTATCAGTTTAAGCATCTATTTAGGTTTATTTATTGTTATGCTAAATGCTATTGCTAGATCCAACCATTCAAGTCGTTTGTATTAGTTTATTTACAAATAATTACTAGTAAATATTTGATGCGTGTGTGTAATTCTTAATTGATTTCTATCAGGCAGTTCACAGAGGTTAAATTTAGCACTGAGAACTCTAAAATATGTGGGTATATAATTTCAAAACTGTTTAATGTAAACAATTTATGAAATAAATGACTTTTTGTATACCTGATACGTTGTTTTAGTTGAAAAACATTAATCAGTTGGAAAAGCATAAAAGATCGATTATTATGGTATCCATTTTATTTTCAATGATTGGATTTATAGTGAAAATACGAACTAGAAAAGCAAATTGAAAAAAGATCGATCTTCAGAAAATCGATCTTTAAGACCGCGATTTTTTTGTGAATCGATTTTTTAGACTTCGAATCGAATCGATTCAAGAATCATTCTTTTTTGGAGAGAATCGCCATCCCTAGTTTTGCTGCGTGCTCATACCGAGCGACCCCAGGTGCCCAGGGGAATAACCGCTTTACGGTCATCCCCTCCGAAATGTGCCTCAAGGCGTGGAACCAAGGGGTGGGTTCAAAAGAAATATATTAAGATAGCACGGAAAAGTGGCACGGGGCACGCGTGTCAACAATAAGCAATATAGTATTTAAAAACTTACTTTTACTTACTATTTAAAAAGCTTACCCAATACGCGCTGAGAATTGCTAAAAACATCTTGTATAAAACTGTTTAAATGCCATTTTGCTCTATTTCCAAATCAAAAGCTGCGAAATGAATCTAAAAAACTAGGCAATTCTCATCACTCCCGAGTATTTATTTATAATAAAAATTACATTTAGAAAATACGCGCACCAAATATTATCGCGGTCAGTTATTGTCCGTCGGAACCATTTTTGGATGCTAGTGATTTATTAAATTATATAATATTGTCGATATTTTCGAAAGTAAAATAATAGAAATATTTAATTTCAATAATAGATTTCATTTATTTATTTGTTGATGAAGCAAATTCCTTGCAGAGTTTGAGCCAAATAGTTTAGTTGAATGATAGAGGAATATAGATTTCCTACGGATCCAATTGTGAAAGAGAAATGAATCGATGCCACGAGAATAAGAAAGTAGTTTTGAATTTAAGATAGAAGTTGCTCGACGAGGACTGAATGATTTATAAAGATTGACGATACGATACAGATTCGCACCATCACTAAATCTTTTTTTTTACATGAACAGCTATGTTATTTTAGTTACCTATAATAATTTTGTCTTAGCTTATGAGTTAATCATCCGCACATATTTTTTTATAGCGGATTTTTCACTTGGCGTGATGGCTATCGATAGAGTCGGTAACTCTGCCAAACTGAAGATGTTGCTACACCTAATGATGTTAGCGTGGGCGCGTGGTTTGTCAGAAAGTCGGCAAGCACGAAATGTAAGTAAACAGTTATTACAACCCTTCTATCTTGATATATTTCTTTGGCCGGCTCCAGTACGATTGCTTCCTGGAGCCCCTCTCCGGTGTCGAAGATGACAACTCGCGTAGTTTTAGCCGGTAAGAGTTTCATAACACCTACACTTCCTCGGGAAGGAAGAAGTCCATGATGATGCGAAAAATGGTACCATGTAATACACAAAGTGTGCACAATATAGGGAGATAATCAATTTGTCTTCCATAAATGTGAAAAAGTGTTGCGGACGACGATCTCGAGATAGATATAAAGTGAGTATGGACATGTAATTAGTGTGTTTACGATACGAACAGATAGTGGTATATAGTATACAGTCCACAACAACAAGATTATTTTTACTCTAGTCACACTGATTGACATAATAATGGTTGCTAAGTATGACATATTTAAAATTTTATGTTAACTCATCATACCGACATACTCGTAGAATATAGAAATATACCTACTACAGAATATCTAATGTGTGGGTAATCCATTAGATATCATCGCATTTGATCGCACCTGCACCTTATTCCAGTGAAGAAAATAGTAGAATGTGAGGTTAGAGGACGGAAACTGTCGCGTCCATTTTACGTCTGCACTCCGTCCACATCTGCAATCCCGAACATTCTGGAAGTTACTACAAACCGTAGTACAGCTATCGGATAACAGATGGCGCTATGAGTCTTATTTACGAAGAATTATCCAGAAGACTCCGTGAGTTTTTACGCGCCTTAGTATCGCTACCGAACACCAGATGGCGCCACGTTTAGCTTTTGTTTACCGGATGGCGTAACACTGCCCCATCCTAAGACATGCTCGTCCCGACCATGATTAGTTCTGTAGTATCGCGCCAATCTATCCACATGAACAATTTTAGGCATACTCCGCTGACCTTTCTGTATTCGGTAGGTGACATCGTTGATTTTGATCACTACTCGGTATGGTCCGTCCCACTTTGCCTATAGCTTGGGAGACTTTCCTTTGCTACGTACTGGGTTATGCAGCCAAACCAGTAATCCTTCGGCGAAACCTTTATTGTTCACATTGCGGTCATAACGGGTCTTCATCACCTGAGACATCTGTAGACTGTATTGTCTGACATGCTCGTATACGTCATTCATCTTGTTGCTCAAATCATTTGCGTAGTCTGTCTACTACGTGGAGCATCGGGGGAAATGCCAGTAATTAATTCAGCTGGCAAGCGTAACTCTCTTACAAAGTTCGCGAAAGCTGGTGTAACCGTTGTACATATGGCCTCTTGAGCATCCATTATGGTAGAGCTGAATAACATCCGGTACCTTGGCTTGAGGAATAACCACTTGCAGGTGACAGCTGTCTCGTCCCAGCAGTAGCGTCGCTTCTCCACAAGCAACACATACAAATTTCAATTTTACAATGTGTTTTTGCATTAAATCCTTAGTATTTTCTTATTTATGTTATTTTTTACTGCTTTTTAGATATTAAACAATTGTTTTTTTTTAAATTTATTTGTTAATAATCTTAATTAACAATCATTACGAGTAAGTACTGGATGTACGTAGTGCAAAGTAAGGTGCCTAATCAACTAAACTAAAATTGAATGGTTCTACAAAAATTGCATAAATTAATACAAAGTAGGCCACTCCTCTGTTATGGAGAACTTGCTGGCACCGATTATTCATAGAATCGATGAGACTGTTAATGTTATCCTGCGGCAATTGTTCCCAATGAAATTTTAGTAAGTCCATCAGTTGTTGGGTTGTTGTCACTCCATCCGAGTCCTTTAAAACACGTCTCTGGAGCATGTCCCATGCATGCTCGATGGGGTTGAAGTCGGGCGATTGTGCAGGCCAAGGCAATACCAGGATGTTTTCCCTTGCCAAGTACTCCCGTGTGTGCAAAGCTGTATGCGAAGGCGCATTGTCATGCATTAACATGAAATCGGAGCCAAGCGTTTGTGCGAATGCACGGACCTTATGTCTTATGCCTTAGAACATCCTTAACGTAATTTACAGCGTTCATGTTACCATTTACAAAAACGAGCTTAGTTCGTCTGTTCTTCATAATACCCGCCCCTACCATAACTGTTGAGCCGTTGTGTGGATGCAATTCCTGAACGCACCTCAGTCTTTCAGTATTTCCAGGACAACGGTACACTCTTACCCTTCTAGTATCAGGCTTGAAAAGTTTACATAGGTATTACCTCCTTGGTAAGAAATGATATAATAATTGATTAATAATTTGAAATAGTATGTGTTGCTTAGACTTTTTTGATGTGTGTAGGATATTGATATTCTCAACTTCAACACTTCATGCTGATGATTATATGTATTTACAATATATGTAGCTTGATTATCACAACATTTAAGCTAGTTGAAAAATAAGTAATTGGAATATTGCAGGAGATAGGAATATTTGTCAAAGCGACAGCTGTCTGCCGAACCACTAGTGTTCAGAATCGAATGTGTAATGATGATGATCAAAATATGAACGATTCGACACCACAATATTGAATTCGAATTTTGATTTGAATAAAGAATGAATCATGAAGTGGACAGTGATGGAGATAAAAGGTATGAAGTCATGAAAGAGGTTGATTGAATTGAAGATGAAGGATGACTTCATCACAAGGTATTTTTCGATTTCTGGAAAGGTGTAGTTGATTGGGTGCAAGATTGTTTCGGAATCTACTGGGCAAGGTTTTTTCCTACATTCACAAGATATTATAGTTATTAACGTTGTTAGCGGACAAAAGTAATAAGCAAACACGTACCTAAACGTAAACCTCGTCTAGACTCAAATCATATTTGGTTTACACGTGATCTGATCCATCTTCTGAGAGAAAAGGATAAATTAAGGCACACATTCCGTAAATTTAATAACCCTCGTGATAAACTCGAAAATACGAATCTGTTAGAAAAACATGCGATAAACTTCTGCGTAATTGCTACATCAACTACGTAAGCTTTATAGAATATAATATAAAAAACGAACCCAAAAGCCTTTTGGAACTTATTAAACATAAGAAATCGCCCACAAAGACTTTACCATCAGTAATGTATAATAACCACCGGCAATACTCGTCAAATGGTCCCGATGTTGCAAATTTCTTTGCATCATATTTTAGCTCCGTTTATACCAATACCAACAATGTTTCACCTTCTCTCAACAGTGTGGAAGAGTCATCTGCGCCATGCTACAACAAACTTACATACTTAAGTTTGGACGAAAAAGTTGTTTTCACGCACTTAAAGCGCGTGAATCCCAATAAAGGTGCAGGGCCTGATGGAATTCCCCCTAGTTTTATCACAATGGGCCTCATAAGAAAGCTCAAGGTCACTCAGCGAGCTATGGAGAGAGTTATGCTTGGTATTTCTCTACGAGATCGGATCAGAAATGAGGAGATCCGTAGAAGAACTAAAGTTATCGACATAGCTGCAAGGATTAGTAAGCTGAAGTGGCAATGGGCAGGGCACATTGCTCGTAGAACTGAAGGCCGTTGGGGCAAAAAGGTTCTCGAATGGAGACCGCGCACCGGAAAACGCAGCATGGGACGACCTCCAACGAGGTGGACAGACGACCTGGTGAAGGTCGCTGGGAGTCGTTGGATGAGAGCGGCATGTGACCGCTCGTTGTGGAGATCTAAGGGGGAGGCCTTTGTTCAGCAGTGGACGACCTGTGGCTGATATGATATGATGATTATCAAGGGATATGCCTCTCTTCTTTCGTATCCATAAGATAAAGAAATATTTAACAAATCTCTTGTAAGCGGTGTCTTTCCCAGCGAATGGAAACGAGCACGGATAGTTCCGATCCTAAAAAGGGCGATAACGCCAATGTAAAGAACTATAGGCCGATATCAATTCTTTCATCCTTCTCCAAAATCTTCGAATGCCTGATCTGTACTTTAATAGCAAGACACACTAAGTACCAAATAAGAGTAAAACAGCATGGTTTTCAGGAGAAGAAATCGGTTTTAACCAATCTTGTCTCGCACGTAACGCCCATCATTGAAGGGATAGACAGGAATCAACAAATCGATTCGGTCTACACTGATTTTGCGAGTGCATTTGACCGTGTTGCTCACAAAATACTCGTTGATAAGCTTCAAAATCAATATGGTATAGGTGATAAAATGCTTGATTGGTTTGCATCATATTTAACTAATCGTGAATAAGTTAGCATAATGGCCGTGAATCAGAAAAATATATAGCTTCGTCTGGTGTACCACAAGGTTCTCATTTGGGCCCCATCTTTTTTCTACTGTTCATCAATGATATAGTTTCTCGGGTTCATTATTGTCAGTGTTCCTTGTTTGCTGACGACATGAAAATCTCGCGACAGATTGACTCGCTCGACGATTCCAAACTAATGCAAACTGATCTGGACCGAATACACGAATGGTGCTGTCACAACAAAATGATGTTAAATGCGTCAATATGTCAACATATACGCATTACTAGAAAAATAAAGATACTAGAGACAAACCTTCACACTGGCAATGAGAAAATCGCTGTTGTATCCCAAGTTCGTGACTTAGGCGTGATTCTCGCCAGCTTTATCCCACATTACGATAGCATGGTAAATAGGGCTGCTAAAATGTTAGGTTTTATTAAACGCATCACTAAAGACTTCAAGCACACTACTTATAAAATCTTACTATTTAATGCTTTAGTACGTAGTGTGCTTGAATTCGGCAGCGTTATCTGGAATACACAATATGCAGTCCATTCTGACCGTATTGAGTCTATTCAGAGAACATTTACTAATTATAAAATAATTTACTTTAATATAAAATTTAATAATTATAAAACTAAGTAACCCAGAAACATCATAGTAAATAGAATATATTATCCTTTATTTAAAGATAACAACACAAATATTTTTTCACGCTATTTGGCTTACACTTACTTTTTGGACACAGCAGTTACGAAAATGCACTTTTGGCACCGAAGGGCATGCAAAACAAAATCCAAAAAGTAGGATTTAAGAGGTAGGTTTGATTCCGAGATTAAAGCAATGACAACCCGCGTGTTAGATTAGCAGGCTACGTAACCAGTTGCGAAAGGTACAAAATAAGCTTTCTCATTTTTTAAATCTGTTGCTTAGCTCCCTTTAGATATAGCGTGATAGTAATGGTATTTTTTATAATTCTTATTACGTATTTCTGATTCTGATTACGAATGTGTTCACTTGTGTGATTGTTTCATAATATTCGCCGTAACACAAAACTTTGTAGACATATTGTTATACTACTCACCTCCCTTGTACAAAAGCGTGATGATTTGTATTCTAGATCCATCCTTGGACAGTAACGGACATTTTTGCCAAATTTCAACGAATTCTATACTGTAGTTTTAGCGGTAACATCCAACATAGGAAAAGACAAACAGATAAACAGACAGAAATTCTAAAAATTGCAGTTTTAGAATCAGTCTCGTTCCTGGAGCACGGGGCAGTGATTTTTTTCAAAAAATATTCATTGCACAGTTTTTGTCTCTCTACGATTTTATTACAGTAATAGATAGATTATAAGGCAATATATATAAACACAAACATTGACAAAAGTAATGACTATGGCTAAATACTAGTGTTTACATCAATTACAGACATGCACAACATTTGTATTATATATATCACTGTGTCCACAATTTTATATTAGACAAGTATGAGACACAAATATAATAATAATATCTAATAAGATATAACAATATATAAGTAGATTATGGTGTACATTTTTTCTTTGCAATAATTTTTCTTCTAAATTGTATGGGGTGGTCAAGCATTTTCAACCAGCTATTGTATATAGAGGTAATTCTTGTTTATGGGGAGTTCATGCCGGAGGATGAGCAGCAGCATCCTTCGAGTACATTAACAACGTCGTAACTGCGATTGCCAACCCGTCTGCCAAGCATGGCGATTATGGCAAAACCCCCTAATGAGGCCCACAACACACCCATCGATATGGGTGCGATGCGGTGCGATCGTTGTGGTGATCTTTGGGGAGGCCTGTGTCCAGCAGTGGACTTAATTTGGCCGAAATGACATGCCTAAGTTAGTTCTGTAACGTGGAATGTTGAAAAAGGTGGTACATCTCCGACGAGCATTTAGTTTGGGAACGCATATTTCAATGCGCTCCAATAGTCCCTGACATAGTGAGAAGCCCTTTACAATAGTCTGTAAGAATAACAAATCCAACATACGTCTGCGTTGCTGTAACGTATATAGACCTAGGAAGGATAATCTTTCCTCGTATGAACAGCTACCGCTAATACCTGAAGAAATATACGCGACTTGTCTGCAGTTTTAAGAGATCGAGCTAGCTTTTGCATCTTAAAAGCCCATTTGAAGATATTCCTCTTTAACTGCAGAAAGCAGCACGCAGCGCCAGTCGCGGTTAGGTACCCAACGAGTTGTCACTGCTGCCTCTCGGTCACAAGATAGTAATGAAGGACATGAAGCACGCCTCGCAAGCGATCGGAAGCGCCATGCTGCATCACACGCCTCAGAGACTTACACCCAGTGTGAATCGCAATCGAGCTCGCAGAGTATCTACATTGCGACGTATATATACTCTATACATGATCAACATCCAACGTTCATGCATGTGGACGTCCATTTATAGAATGGCTAGCGAATTTATTTCAATTCTGAAAATGTCATTGAGCGCTTGGAAAATCCGCTTTTCGTATTTTTTCATCTGTGCGAAAAGGTTCTATTCTTCAAATCGCGAATGAATGGCGAGATGCCGTCATACTATACGTACGAGAAGCAAAGAAGTGTGTTTGATCGACGTCAACGTGGGCGTACAGTATATGATTTCTCGGGAGTTATGAAAGACGCCGCATTGGGTAAGGTCCACACTGTGCATCCAAATAATGGCAAGTGCTATTTTTTGCGCATTTTACTACACACGGTGCTTTTGATGCCGTTAAGTTTCCCAAATATCACCCAAACTACGGAGCACTGCATCTACTTGACGGTGATAAACACTGGGACGGTACTCTCGAGGTCAGTGACAGTCCCAGTCGTCTGCGACATCATATTCGCCATCATGTTGGTCTTCCGTTCCGTCTGTTATTGCTGTTCACTCAGCGCACATTTTAGTGCGTGATCTCGAAAGCGTGTCTGTATGATGGGCGGCACTGGTGGCGTCGGCAAGCAGATCGCTCGCATTCGGCAGGCTGTATGCTCGATTGAAGCGCGCGGTCTGCTCTCTCGGTCTGTACGCTGCATGTGGGATGGGAGTATGGCAGTTGCGAGCGCACTCGCGAAATGTATCTTTATATTATAAAAGTATTGTACAACACACGACTTAAAGCCCTAATTTAAATCACAAAATGAGCGGTGTGGCTATAATGAGTGATTGGACTGAAAGATAATGGACGGAATGAATAACGGAAGAAATATATTTATTTGCCACAAACAGAGACACACAATAATACTGAAAACTTTAAATTAAATAAAAAAAGTGTAAAACTAATAAAATTTTAACATAGGTATACACAGAGCTACACATTGTGTCTCGAGCTTGCGCCAAAAGGGTAACCAGCTCAGCATGAGCCGGACGAATAATGCCCGACGCTGGTTTTCAGCTGGACCGATATTGGTACAATGAATCACGGATGCCAAACAGATACAAATACATAGATAAATTATTATAATATATAAAGACACGTTATACTTAAATTACTGCTACAGTAATAAAAAAGAGTTAAATCAGTTATTGATATTAGTATTTGTATTGTCTTCGCCACTTTCATTTGATTGTAGTATATAGTAGTATTAAGTACTATTGCTTGTTGGACATGTTTTATTAAGTACGAATATATTGGCGTCAGCAGTATTGTAAACTGGGCTACAATCAATGTTGCGTAAGTCATATCCAAGTTTCTTTATGTTTAGTTTGGACTTTGTCTGGGGACGATTTTGCTTAGGCAGAATTTGTATTTACGTTTAGTAGGACAGCGTGACGGTCAGTAATTGTTGAGTTTGTAACAAGGGAAATACATGGTAAATTATATTTGATCATCATGTGATCGACGCAGGAACAGCTCTGATGGGCAGGCAGTGTATGGGCGGGCAAAAGCCCATGGTATGAACACAGATTAAGGTAATCTTGGGTTCCTGCATCGCAATTTTTGGAACTAATGTTTATATTTATATCACCTGTTGGTATTATATTTTTTAAAGTGCTTAGGGTTTGAAAAATTTGGTTCAGGGAATTGTGAAAAGAATCTAAGTTTCTAACGGAGGGGCGTATTATTAGCGATTATTGCTGTGGTTGTACCATTTTTTACAACTAAGCAATTACTCGTGCTGTCTTGTGGAGATGGCTCCTCGACTGTGGTCTTTAAAGATTTCTTAGCATAGATTACCACACCATCATTTTATTGTGGTTCATTGTGCTATACAGAATAAGTTGTACCCCGGCATTACGGGGAGGTTTTTGTGACGACTAGTCAGCCAGCACTCGTTTAGTACTAATATATCACAACCGATCAACTCGATGCGTTATATCAGTTTCTAAAAATGTTCGGTCTCACTCCGGTATCGACGTCATTCAATCATTCAATATCGTAATTACCCTCTTACAGCAATATTAACTCTTAAATAGAACAATTATTGTATTACACATATCGAACCTTACAATATCGATTCTTACAATCAGAGGACGGAGAAATGGACAGATGTACGTGGCGCCGACCAAGCGCGGGGTAGAGCTAGGGAGGTAGCATGCTTAATTTACCGCTGGTATGTCACCGGCATGGTTAGCTGATTTGCGTATTGTGTCCAACTTGAATAATTTTTAACTTGGTTTTATTAGAATTATTTTCATTTTTGAGAAATATTTTATGAATATGTAACGATTCATTAATCTAAACACCGTACGACGTTGCCTTATACTTGACATTGGCGAAATTGTGGAAGATACTCTACAGAAGCCATAATCTAAGAGAAGAAGAAGAACTTATTTTTGGGACAAAATAAAACAAGATTTAAAAAGTATTGTAATCGATTTAATTACATTTTACTCGTTTACACGTACATTGTTACACTTTTAAAATTAGGACGTTGCTTATTTTACTGCATGCAGAGTATGTTCAAGTAGTACGGTATAATGTAAACAACAAAATTGATGAGGTACACACGGCTACGCATCGACCTAGACTGTTTGGACTTTGAACTATTAGAAGTTGAACGCTGCGAATCGTGCGAGAGGGTGTAGTACTTTTTGTCGTTCCGTCGCACTCTTTTACATACTCGAATATTCGGCTACACATCAAGCTATACAAAGCATGTTTAGTTTGAGCGCGCGGCACGCACCACCATGCGGTGCTCTATCCATAATATAAATATAGATACATATCATATACGTATATATTTTATGTAAGCAAACGTTTAGTTGGTTTCGGTAATACATTGTTATTGTTTTACGCTGCGCCTGAGCGCCTATACATCTATTATTATTATTTATTATGAATGATTACAAATTTATTGAATTAGTAAAAACGATAACTATTAAGGAAATGTCGCTAATAGTATATAGGAGTAAAAGTATATATGTAAAGGATTTAGATTTTAATTTAAAAATCTGCCTATTACTGTCCCTCTGCTGGACACGGGCCTTTTCCCAGGATGAGAAAGGTTACGCCTTAGTTCACCACGCTGGCCTAGTGCGGGTAGGCAGACTACACACACCATTGAGAACACTATTGGAGCCCTCTCAGGTGTGCAGGTTTCCTCACGAAGTTTTCCTTCACCGTTAACGCAAATGATAATCAATTCTAATCCGCACATGAATCCGAAAAGTCAAGAGGTGCGGGAGGGAATCGAACACTGACCCTCCTCTGTGGAAGGCAAGGGTTCAACTACTAGGCTATCACTGCTAAATATATTAAATACTAGCTGGGACCCGCGGTTTCACCCGCGTTTAATTTAAAAGTAATTTAGAGTACTTCGACATATACACTTGACATAGAATAATATTGGATTTCAAGGGTTTTTTTTTTGCGCGGTACCCTAATTGTTTTACGAAAATAAAAGCCTGAGTTATTCCTTATAACATTAGCTATCTGCCAGTGAAAGTCCCGTCGGTCCAGCCCTTTCAGAGATTACCCGGAACAAACAGACAGACAGACAGACAAAAAAGATTAAAATAGCTTTTTTGTTATACGTCCCGTATATACTTTCATATGCATTTAATAAAAAGCTGTTATTTTGAAATTACAAACAGACACTTCAATTTTATTTATTTGTATAGATTATAAATGCAAATGTGACTGACTTTTCGGGTTAATGTGCGGATCAGATTGATTATCACTTGCGTTAACGGTGAAGGAAAATATCATCATCGCCAGCGTGGTGGACTAAGGCCTAACCTTTCTCATAGTGAGAAAAAGCCCGTGCCCAGCGGTGGGACAGTAACAGGCTGATTATGTATACTATAACAGACTATCCCATTGGTATACCAATGTGTCGTGTGGTGCCGGCTACGAATAGCACCAACCCATCTCATCCCGTGGGTATCATAAAAGGCGACTAAGGGATTAGCCGGAGGATGGGCAGCAGCGTCCTTCGAATACATTAACAACTCAACTGCGATCGCCAACCCGTTTGCCAAGCGTGGCGATTATGGCAAAACCCCCCATTCAGCCCACAGCACAGCCACATCGTTGTGGTGATCTTTGGGGGAGGCCTGTGTCCAGCAGTGGACTTCATTCGGCCGAAATGATGATGATATGATGATTGCCTTAAAGGCCTATTTGGTCCATCTGATGATAAGAGCCTTACATATCATAAGACAAATGGTTACTTAAAGTATGCGTCGCCAAGTGTGATATTGTTATGTCGGTTGTGTGAAAAAATTATAAGACAGGGTCTTGATGGCAATAAAAAGTTAAACACAACGTTTACAACAAAATTTAAAGTTACAAAAGCTCTTCATTCCTTGGTTGGTAACAAATTGTTTCCAAATATTGATATCCATAACACCGATATATTTGTTAATCACGAATTAGAATTAGCCAAATTAGTCATGAATAAATATGTTGATACGAGAATTTCATATCTAGCTAAGAAAACCGATCCTTTTTTTTTTATTGATGTCCAGTGGAATTTCTACATGGAACTTCCTTCACCCCGGGGAAGGGCGAAGGGGTATGCCGGACTCCTACCGGCTAAAAACACTGGAGCGGTCATCTTCGGCACCGAAGGGGGGCTCTAGGTCCTCCTAAGATCACACTAGAGCCGCCCATTGGTGCCACGCCTGAGAAAACCGATCCTAAGAAATGCATAAGACACATTTATACAAAATTAATGCATTTTAAGAATCAATAAATAACTGTAGTATATTTTTTTATTAACCTATTTTGACGTATGGTTATTATTTTATTGAATACTTCCCAATTCCCAAGAGTAACTGAAACTATCAATATATCTTATTAAAAGAAATCGAAACAAGAAATCGATACTGGTCTCTTCCCTATTTTTCCGGCTGTCTTATAGTCGTGTTTTTTGTATGTTGACATATTTGTTCTATTAGTGTGCATAAAATGTTCTAGTGTTGAAGATTTCTATATGTGTGCGTTTATAAAGACACAAAATATTTTGCGACAATATCAATGTTGTGTTTACCTCGTCCCCCTTCAAAATTGACAATGTTTTGTTCGTAGAATTGTGCGCGTTACTCGTCCATTGGTTATATGGTCTAAGATATTCCACTTAAACTCAATAATTCATTATCATTCTAGTTGTTATAACAATAAAACAACAACACAATGAAAACATACAATACATTGTTAATTAATTCCACCAACGACTGACTTATGGTTAATAGGTGTAGATAGGGGTGAATAGTTCGGGTGAGTTAATGATAACAATTGTCTGTTGTACTCACGGTTATAATTCACTTTCAATAAGTCTACACGTAACACATTACAATAGTTCAAAAGGAGAACGACACACAATACACAGCACAGTACACAACAGTCAACAGTAAACAGAACGATAAATGTTTATAAGAATACGGCAGTAAATATGACAAAATAGCAATTAGCTTCCACGCGTCGCGGTAGATACGGAACGACTAAGGTCGTGCGAAGGTGAACGGCCGAGCGCGCCTCTTGCTACTTGCAAACCGCGTCATCGCCTACGTAGTAGTCGAAGTGCGGGTCCAATACACTCGACCGGCTGATGACGTATGTTGTTGACATGTTATTATAAATACTTAAATATTATATTTTATTGAACAGCTTAGTGTAGATGTAATGTGTTATATATAGATAAGGTTTGTTTGTAAATAATGGGTACATAAATAAATTAATGTAATATAATATTAATGTATATAAACTATGGTAGGTAAGTAGGTATTTAAGTAGGTATGTAAGTACGTACCCTACATCACCCCCCTCCAGAGACCGTCAAGGGCGATAACAATCTGGAAATCTGACATGACGACCAGAACGAGTCTGATAGTTTGTGATGTTATCAGGCAGGATTTCATCGTTCGAGTCAACTTTGTCAGCCAATATGTAGGCAGGTTTAAGGCGGTCTATCGAGACCGTGACCTCTTTGCCTTTAAATAAAAGTTTAAATACTTTGTCTCCCTTACTTAGAACTTTATGTGGACCCGTATAAGCTGGTTGTAAGGAACCACGTAATGCGTCTTCGCGAAGGAAAACGTGATCAGTGGTAGCAAGATCTTTAAAAATGAATATTTTGCCTTTGCTATGCCGGGAGGCTGGTGCAGGTTGTAGCTTCTGCGCAAATGAGCGAATACGAGCAGTGAAGTCGGTAAGGTCGGTCGTACTGCCATCACTCGCAGTGAAAAATTCTCCTGGCAGTCTTAGGGGTTCGCCATACAGTAATTCAGCGGAGGACGCCTGGAGATCCTGTTTAAAGGCACTTCTTATGCCAAGTAGCACCCAAGGCAGAGACTCAGTCCACTTTTCGCTGGCATGGCACATGATGGATGCCTTGAGCTGTCTGTGAAAACGTTCCACTAAACCATTGCACGCTGGGTGGTAAGCCGTTGTGCGTTTGTGCTGAAAGCCAGCAAGTTTGGAAAGCTGTTCAAACAGAGCCGACTCGAACTGACGGCCTCTGTCTGTGACAATGTTTTCAGGACAACCAAATCGGGCTATCCAACCAGATAACAACGC
Source organism: Diloba caeruleocephala (assembly GCA_947459985.1). Taxonomy (NCBI): domain Eukaryota; kingdom Metazoa; phylum Arthropoda; class Insecta; order Lepidoptera; family Noctuidae; genus Diloba; species Diloba caeruleocephala. The sequence continues at coordinate 1,739,948 of OX381609.1, forward strand.
TTTGGCTACTGTTTCGGCAGTAATGTCGACAATAGGCATAAGCTCAGGCCATCTAGTAAATCTGTCGACTGCTGTCAAACAATATCTGTAGCCTTGCGATATTGGCAATGGACCTACAAGGTCAATGTGGATCTGTGTAAAACGTGCGTGCGGCAAGTTGAATGATCCCAAAGGCGTGGAAACATGGCGGCTTACTTTAGCGCGCTGGCATGGGAGACATGCTCGTGCCCATTCCCGACAGTCTTTTCTGATACCAGGCCAGACGAAACGTTCTGCTATTAATTTGGAAGTTGCTGATACTCCTGGATGACTAAGGGAATGCAAGCTTTCAAACACTTGTTTCCGCAGTATTTTGGAGACAAATGGCCTGGGATACGGTGTACTGACGTCGCAGTACAAGTAAGTACGGTACCCAGGTACTTGTACTTTTTCCAATTGTAATGACGATCCTTCCCGAGTGAGTTTCTTCAACTCTGGATCTGAGGTCTGCGATTCCGCTAGAATGTCGAGGCTGACTGGTGCTTGTAGTTCATCCACTCGAGATAAGGTATCGGCCACGACATTGTCTTTGCCGGCAACATGCCTTATATCGGTGGTGAACTGAGCTATGTAGTCCAGGTGACGAAACTGCCTAGGCGAACAATTACTTTTCCTTTCATGGAAAGCGAAAGTGATCGGCTTGTGGTCAGTGTATATAATAAAATGTCTCGCCTCAACCATATGGCGGAAATATTTGATCGCTTCATAAATGGCGAGTAACTCCCTGTCGTAACTTTATTTGCGAAGGGCTGAGCTTCCGCGAAAAGAAAGCTAACGGCTGCCAACCATCGTCGCTGACTGTTGTAATACCGCACCGATTGCAGTATCAGACGCATCAGTTACCAATGCGAGTTTGGCAGTGCAATCGGGGTGAGCTAATAAGGCAGCGTTAGCTAGGCTTTCTTTACAGTCATCGAAAGCTTTTAAAGTATCTCCTGTCAGACAAACAGGGTGAGAACCCTTAACGTTACCAACTAACAAGTTATGTAGCGGTGCTTGCATTTGAGCTGCGTGGGGTAAAAATCGCCCATAAAAATTCACCATGCCTAAGAATCTTCGCAACTGGCGAACGTCTTTAGGCTGAGGAAAATTGTTGATGGCCTCAACTTTAGAGTCCAGTGGTTTGGTGCCTTTCTCCGAAATGTGATAGCCTAAGAAGGTTACCTCCGGGACACCGAAAACACACTTGGACGTATTAACTAACAAGCCAAAGTCTTTCATCCTGTTAAAAATGATACGTAGGTGTTCCTCGTGCTCAGCTTCGCTGCGGGACGATAATAAAAAGTCATCCAAATATGGATAGCAAAAATCGAGTCCTCTGGTCATTTCATCGACGAAACGTTGAAATGTTTGGCCTGCGTTCCGAAGCCCGAAGGTCATGAACGGGAACTCATACAAACCGAACGGTGTGGTGATTGCGGTCTTCGGAATATCGTCTGCGCTGACAGGTATCTGATTGTAAGCTTTTACGAGGTCGATTGTGCTGAAAACTCGGCAACCTGAAATGTTGTTTGCAAAATCGTGAATGTGCCTAATCGGATACCTGTCAGGCACAGTACGTGCATTGAGCATGCGATAATCCCCACACGGTCGCCACCCATTATCCTTCTTTGGGGCAAGATGAAGCGGCGATGCCCAGGGGCTTTCCGAGGGTCTGGCAGTGCCGTTGGACAACATCAACTGGAACTCCTGTTGTCCTGTTTGTTCTTTTTTCATTTTAAATGTTCAGAGCATCAAATACGACCTATCTGTAGCATGTAAGCCAGTATTTGGGTATATAGTCCCGCCGATTCAACAATAGTAACAGATACAAAAATTGATAATATTAATAAAATAAAAGTTGGTTAGCAATTCAGATCAATAAAATTATGACTTCATATTCGAACTTTCACGTTGGGATCCGAACGGCGAGTGAATTTTTTTCTTCGAAATACTGCGTCTGTGTGCGTAAAGCAACAAATGCTGGGGTTGGCCGACGCCACGATAGTAAGTCCCTTTCGTACGATATTGTGCATCGCATATAGCATAGTTATGGTGGTATAGGGTGTCGAGCTTGACGTGTAGCCGTGTGTACATATGTAATAATAATACTTAATTATTAGAGGTGCCCTATAATACAACTTAATGTTTTTTATATTGTGTTGTACATCATACTTATAACATTTTTTTAGGTAAACTACATAGGTACTTTAAAGATATATTTATAGATGAATTATTTACTACATTTAAGGGCATTAAGAAAATAGGATCTATAACGTATTTATGAATAGACTAACGGCTGAAATTAATAATCAATCTAATCCGTAATCTTTGGATTTGCGATGAGGGATTTGTCTGTTTTGGTGTTAAATCTGATTTGAACACAAAACAGATTAAGCTCTAAATCTTAAATCTGAAGATTTTAGATTAGATTGATTATTAATTTGGGCCGTAAGACAGGCCAGTTTTTTTACAAAATTCCTATGAAGTCGGCCACCCATCCAGTACCGCCATTGTTCCTGGTGGTAACAAACACTACCTTAACAAAGTTATCATCGCTCGCGTAGTCAGCCGGCGTTTCGGAACAGAACGTCCGTACTACCGTACCCTTGCTGTCAACCAGCTGCACGTAATTTTGATCGCAAGTAATTCCCAAGTCGAATACAGAGAAGTGTAACAGTAAACGTGTGCCCACAAGAGTCGTTAGTTCCCACTCGCAGGTAGATATTTGCCTGTAAGCGTTCGGGTACATGGGGCTAGTGATTCTGCCGACCTCACTATGCAATTTCCCGCCGCATCCCCGACCCTTATTAGTCGTAACGAAAATTAAATCAAATATTAGGCGGTCATAATTATTTTCATGATTGTGCAATAACATATATCTACCGGTCGAGAAGACAGAGTTATCACTTCCATATTCTGTCTGTATTTTTATCAGTCTTGGCGAATCTGTGGTATTGCCGTCGAAGATATCGAGATAACAGTTTTGGTTCCAGTAATGCGGTATTGCGTTTATGAAATACGCAGAAATAGTGTAGTTTTCTGGAGCAGTGATCAGCGTGTAACAGTCATTGTTGCCAGTGATGAACATGTCTGATGAACTTCCATATGCTGATTGTATTCGCCCATAAGCCTCCGAATAATTTCTGCCGCAGAAACCTGTGAATACTGCTTCTATATCCACGCCTTTATAAATCTTAGAATCTGATTCCGCCGATGTCATTAAGTTTATAGAAGTACTTCCGTAGACATAAAAGTCCGTAGAATCTTTATGACCACATAGCTCGAAACGATCGGGAAGATTTAAAGTATTTTCGTAGAAGTTGTTATGACTGAAGAAATCATCCGTTTGATGGTTCATGATAAAATCTTTTCCGACAGTAGTGTTTGTATGGGGTGGATTGCTTGATATAATTAGTTTGTCTGCATTACAACGATTTACGTCTGCACCCTCGAGGACAGGGGGACGTAAATCTAGACTTTTTACAGTGATGCGAAGTAAAGTGTACGTATGGGTATTCACATCCAAACGATAACTACAATGTAGCCCTCGAGGAATAGACCCTGTTTCGAAACCAGGAGATAGAAGGCGCTGTGGTGTGTGGCTTATTGACAAGATGGAATGCCCACAAAGCGATTGTTGAACTGTTAATGTAGCTTCGAACCCTTGACTTCCTAACTCACCATCCGTGGACAGTCTAACACTCATTATATTTCCAGAGGACATTAGTTGAGGTGGGAGGCTATGACCACAATAAGTGTCTATTACTAAACTGTTGGGATTTAAGCCATCTCTAATTTCAACTAAGTCGCAATCACATTTACTGTATCCTATAGCAGTTTGGTTGATGTCCTGGCAAGGGGAGATGTGGAACGAGGTGAAATTGATTTTAATGACAGTGTCAGGTGGTGATATTATTGTCCAGTAACAATCTAAGAAGTTTTCATAAACGGCATGACCCATCAGAGGAGATTTTAAAGTCCGTGAGGAAGCGGCCGTTAAATTAATTCGTCCACCACATTGAGCTGCTTCGGAATAGCTGAAGTAAACTTGAACTTTAAAGCCTTTAAAGTTTATACTAGCATCCGTTACAAACTGTAACAACGCTGTGTTCCCTTTGCTTCTCAGTATAGTGGTTGAATTTACATGACCACACAACAAAGCTAAGCGTTTGTCTTCATTAATGTTTAGTCCATCAAATAATGCTACATAATCATTAAAGCATTCAGTTTGGATATCTAAATCAATGTATAGGAATTTGAGTACAATTATCTTGGTAGGTGGTGCTTCTATAAACCACGTGCAGTTCAAGTTTTCTTCGTAAGTCTCAACAAGCGATGAGGAAAGCACAGTACTGTCGTTTACTTTGCCCCCGCACGAATATATTGAATAAGAAATTTTAAAACCTTTCCTCTGAATATAGCTGTCGCTTTTAAATACTAGAGATACTTTTTCAAATTGAATTGAAATAGAAGGATTGTTGGTTCCACAATATACTTCATATAAATAATTGTAATACGTTTGAGTACTCAATGTTAGATTATCAGATGAACAATCAGAATCGCCTTCTAGTTCAAAGTCGAGGAATTTAAGTACAACTTTTTGGTTTGGTGCAGATATTTCATAAGAACAACTCATACGTGGACGATAACTATAAGGATAACCTGGACTGTATAATATTTGTTCCTTTTCAGTAGCTACATATTTTCCACCGCAGATAGGATTCCATTCAGCCTTGAAGCCGTCGAGATTTGTTTCAGCATCTGTACGTAAAACAACTTTCATACGACTAAACGTAGAATTATACGGGGGCGGCTTTTGCCGGCCACACACTCTAGACATCTCAATGTAAGTGTCGTCCTTCCAGTCATAAATAATGACAGCATCTTTGGTGCAATTGATTCGATCCTCAATCACAAACCGCTCCACAAATTGAAGCGACACTCTAAAGCCTACCTCAGCCTGTATCTCCCAGGAACACTCCTGGTTAGGGAAATAATTTTTAGGATAATTAGGTGATTGAAATTGGTTTTGATAGGTACTAAGGTATCCGCCACATTGGTCCGTCACAGTCCTGGCCATAAGCTTTATATCAGTGTTGTTTTTCACATTTGAATGATACTGAATATACAAGTAACTAAAATGAGTTACTAATGGGGTTTCTAAAAGTTTTTCTTTACATAAATCTCGTATGACTGGAGAGCCTTGCCTCAAGTTTTGACTTATCTTCAAAAATTCGTCAGCACATTCTAACAAGAATGACCCATTCGTTTTAATTTCAACCCTATTATTTTTGGGAATAATGAGAATCCAAGCGCAGTTTAACGTTTCATTATAAGAATCAGGCAAGTTTAAAATATTAACAGGTTTTTCCCCTACCTGAATAGCACCACCACATGGTTGAGGTTTCCAATCTAAGTGAAAGTAAAGCGAATAATGTTTACTTTTTGTTGCAGATATGTCCATGACTGATGATGGTATTCTGTATGATACTTCAGTATTTCCACAGATTTCTCGAGAAAATCCGTATTTAAGGCCTGCTTTGATAACTACTTGGGGATCAAAGAATCGACACCTTGTTCTTGTCATCGATGAATTGAGTTTGGCCGTAATAAATATAGAGTTGTAAGCAACGTTAGTCGTGAATGCATTATTAATGCTAGTTGGTACTTGGCTATTATAGTGCCATTCACAAGTATAAGACCGATTCAGGTCAGGTGATAAAAGTTCTTGACTTATCCCAGTCAGTCCCATCAGGTCCCCACCGCATAGTGCTTGTTCATCAGAGCTAAATTTGGCTTTAAAGCGGTGTGACAAAGCCATATGATTCAGCAATACATAAAGAGCTAATTTATTTCCAGAAGATTCAAAAATGTTTGTTCCTGGAATATAGTCATCGCCGGGTATTGATTGGATCGCAGTATGGAAACTAATGTCGTTGAAGATATTTATTCTGTGTTTTTCTGTGTCCATGTCTATCATCTCTAATCGCACTTTTCGCGACTTATCTGGGACTGTAATAAGCCATTGGCAGTACCTTAACGTTGTTTCTTGAGGATAACTTGGAGAAAACAAGTAACCTTCGGAAGCTGTGATAACGGCACCACAAACGGGTCGAGAAGAATTAAAACTGATTCGGAATCCTCGATTGTCAGACATCTGATCCCATGCACCAGGTTTACCTATGTATAGTTTAATATTAAACTCGTTTCTAGATGTTTCAATAGTGTCTAGATTCTGATGATCATGACATATGCTTTTCAATACGGTGATAGTGTTATTCGCAGGCAAAGCTTCTTCAATTGTAAGTTTAGTCGCACAATATGACTCAGATTGAGGTAACTGAATGTCTTGAAGTTTAATGAGGAAAACATGTCTAGGTGGTCCTATAACACGCCACTCACAGACTGTGCCGTAAGGAAGTACTTGCAAATGTGGGTATCCAGGCGATGTCAACTTGCCAGCATCTGTGACAATAGTTCCGCCACATGTATCGATAGAAACGTTGGCTTTGAACCCATTTCTTGGTTCTGCTAGTTGAGTTATATATTTGATATGCATGGTATTGCTTCTACTTTTAATGGTTCCTGGTCTCTCACTACAGTAACGTCCTTTTAACGGCGACAATATCGATGATCCATCTCGAACTTCAACAACTTCTGTTCCACAATCATCGATATCATCTAAGTCAAATCTATCAATGAAATCTATTCTCAGAATTTCTCCCGGTGGACCAGAAAATACCCACTCACATTCTGAATATGGAACTGGTACTGATGGATAATTTGGTGAACTTATAATTTCCCAATTGTGGTCACGATTTAGTGTCGATGTTGATCCACATTCATAATTTTGCTCTTCATAATTAATCTTAAAAGTTTGGAACGCATATGAGCCTTTAGTGTAACTCACGAATAAAGAATTACTGGAAGTAATTATATCTGCTTTATTTTCGTGTTCATAGCCGCAATACTTTCCACTTGCAAGAAGGGGTGCTTCTGGGGAGTCACCGTTACGTAAAATAACATACGTTGCACAGTCATCATTTTTATTTGTTATATTGAACTGATTGAAGGTTAATTTAATAGTCCTGCCGGGGCGCACTTTAATCGTCCAGTCACATTTGAATTTAGGCATATAACGAGATGGCATATACAGTGAAGTCGGACCAACTTGACCGGATAAATCAGTTAGGACTCCACCGCATTTAGATGCAACATTAGCGAGAAAACCTTTTTTAGTAATAGATGAGTCTGTCTTGAATTTTATTTTCATGTATGTGGAAGAATTCATTGGAACACTTGCTGATTCTGATGTACATATATTTTCTTTGACAGCCTTCCAATTACCAGGAGTCTCAGCAGAATAAATTGAAATTGAATCAGCGAAACAAGCGTGGGTCTCTTCAAGCTTCAAATCTACGAAACTTATGCTTAAGTGCCTTCCCGATTGTGATCTGAATACCCATTCACAATTTAAATTATCTGTATACTCTTTTGGATAATTCGGTGACGTCAAAGTAACTGCCCGCTCTGGTGAAACCATTTCAGTCTGATTGGCGCCACAATTGATTTGATATCCTGGTTCTAGTTCTTGGTTTCTAGAAGTTTTTGTCCAACTCATATGAAACATAGAGCCCATATTCGTTTGATCCATTGTAAGTGTTATGTACACTACACTGGATGATGACTGAATGACTTTTGTACCAACCAGTACTCCGTTAAGTTCCTCTAAAATTGGTGCAGTTGAATCATAGCCATCATAAATAGTCAATTTGTTGTAGTTTACCTCATCGTGTGAATAAATTTCCAAAGTGTCAATAGTAATAGATATAGTATCCGAGCCAATAGTTAACACACGCCAAACATATTCACCGGAACCTAAGTAACGAATGGGATACAATGGAGAAGATATTATACCGCTTTCTCCTTGAATATCATTTTCATGTAGCAGCCCATAGTGTAAGAGAAAACCTAGTCCACTTGTTTTGGAATTGCTGTGGAACTTAACATATATTTGCGATGCTCTGGTATCATTGTCAGGAGTTTCGCTACCACAATATACACCCAATAGTCGACCCGCACCGTTATTTTCACGAACTTCTACGTAGTCTTCGTTACAATTTTCGGAAAATTCTAAATCTATTCGTTCAAACATGACGAACGCTGTGTTCCCAGGTGATGTTTTTAGTACCCATTCACAATCGGTATTTACAGGATAAGGGCCGGGATAATTAGGAGAAGCGACAGTTCCTGCTTCTGAACTTAATGCACCTCCACAGGAGTTACTCAGAGATGAGTAGTGAGCTGAAAACATTCCAGCAATTCTACCAGTATAACTGCCGAACTCTATGGTCAGGGCACTTCCACGGCTGACAATCATAGATGGGACTTTGTGGCCGCAGTACTCGTCTACTAGTGGGGCATTCTTGTCATCTCCATCGAGAACACGAAGAAATGAAGATGGACAGTTTCTGTTTGTAATGACAGTATTATCTTTTGGAAGTGACATAAGAGTTAATGTTAAATATATTTTCAGATCCGGCGTCTCCGCGAGGATAGTCCAAATACAACTTTTGTTGGAATGATTGACAAAATTGTCGCTCTTTATGATACCATCATATGAAGTCTTTATAACAGCACCACATGTAATAGTGAAGTTAGCTTTGAAACCTTTAGCCGTTCCATAAGAATCGGTCTTGAACTGCACTACCAAATTATTGTATTTACTAACAATCTGTGTTTTATTTGAATTTGGACAAATACGGTATGAGTAATTCGAAGAAGGTGTAAAGTGTGCAACGTCGTAGATTTTAATCGAGTCACCACAAAAGTTTTCATTCGTATCATCATATAGAATATTAGGCAGTGAATATAGGTCAAGATCTATTAGATTCAGTTCAATACGATGAAATGCGGGGACGCTAATGTACCAAATACAGTCCAAATTATTGTCGTAATTCTTAGGATAGTTTTTGGAGTAGATAAGCCCAGACCTTGAATTTATAGAACCTCCACATTTTGAATTTGAAGATCGAAATTGTGATGAGAAGTGAGCATCCCTAAGCGAAGACCGTTTCACGAAGCGCACCAACATAAAGTTACTATCCGACTGAACGGACACGTAGTCATGATGGCAAACTTGTGTCAGTAGTGGAGCCATTGTATTTTGACCATTGTATATTTCAAGAGCATCGGTAGTGCAATTAGGGGCGTCCATCATATAAATATCAGTAAATGTGATAGTGATACTTTTACCTACTTTAGTTTCTATAAGCCACTCACATTCCATTTCCTTCTCGGTAGTTTTGCTTTTATCAATGGATACAGTGCCCATTTGTTTTTGAATGTGCCCCCCACATCCGTAACTAATCCATTCTAAGCGGAAGCCAGTGCGAGACATATAAATACCAGTTGAAAATTTGATTTGTAATGAATTAGTCTTTGTACTAATTGAGCGCGGGGATGAGCTTCCACAGAATTGACTGGAATAATTTGTTTCGGAAAGTTCTTTTACTTGCAAATAAGCCTGATTACATTCGGCATTGTATCCAATTTGTTGAACTCCCATCCAACTACGGTAAATGTGGTGGAATTTGTATATATCAAAGTGTGTAAACGTCACATTTATTTTATTGCTTTTTGGGACTTGGATCTTCCATAAACAATTTAAGTTTAACGGATAATTACTAGGATAACCTGGGCTCTCAATTACTCCGTATCTTCCCGTCATATTATTATTACATATGGTATGATAGTTAAGCAGAAATCCTTTACCTCCCTGGTATATATCGGATCTGAATTTAATGAATGCATAATTAGTTGTAGTTTCGATATTTGCTAGTTCGGGAGCCATAAAACAATGTTTACCTACAACGTCTGCGGTAGTGTCGCGACCATCATATAATTCAACAAAGTCATCCCTACAATTGGGAGTGCGTTCAAGATCTAGTTCCATAAACGTAATGCCGATTCGAGAACCTGCGCTAGTGACGATTCTATAAAAACATTCAGCGTTCTCATTGTAATCGTTCGGATAGTTAGGAGATGATATAGAGCCTGAAGGGCTAGTTAGTGTTCCTCCACAGCCTGTTATAGTACCATCCCATTCAATTTTGAAGCCCGTCCCAGTCAGATAAAAGTCAGAATGAAAGTGTAAATGTAATGCGTTGGACAATGATACAATTCGTTTTGATTTGAATAGTCCACAATACTGTCCTATCAAAGGTGAATTTTCGTTACCACCGTTTCTTATTTCTAAATAGTCTCCGAGATTACATTTGTCTCTAATAGGTCGTTCTAAATTAAACTGTGAAATATTAAGGATGATTTGTTGGCCAACGGGCACCGTGATTGTCCATGTACAGTCGCGGTTGGGTTCATATGACTGAGGCCAACCTGGAGAATATATGTAACCATGAGTTTTAATATACGTTCCGCCGCAATGAGATTTTTCATCTAAAAATGTATAAGATAAGGAAAAGCCTGAGGAACGAATACTGCCATCAGATTCAAAATTTATCATGAGTCGGTTGGTGGAGGTCGTCAAGGCGGGTGGCGAGCGAGTACCACAATATTTTCTCAATGAATTGTTTTCGTTATTGTCGTCTATCTCAACCAGCTCCAAATAATCGCTGCCACAGCCAGGCATACCTTCAATATCAAATCTGTTCCATGTCAGCTTTATGTGCATTCCTTCAGGAGCAATCAGATACCACTTGCAGGACTGATAGTTTTTGTAAGTAGTAAGATCTCCGGACGGATGATTTATTAATCCAGTCGTATCTCTGTGTATACCACCGCAATCTGTCTCGATAGTAGTGTAGTTAGCATAGAATCCCGTGCCAGAAAGACTCATGTCTGATGTAAATTTGATGTACATATAGTTAAGTGTGGATGTTTGTACAGGTGGCGTATGCGCCGCTCCGCCGCAGAATCTGCCTAGTAAAGTAGCATTCTTGTCGTGGCCGTCTCTGATTTCCACGTTATCGTACCGGCAGTCGAAATATCTGTTGTCTTCAATATCAAAATCTTGGAAGGTTAATTGGATTGCTTTTCCAGGAACCGTGCGGATGATATATACACACACTTTGTTGTTGGGGTAGACGAACGGATACCCGGGCGATTTTATAACGCCACTATCACCTACAATAGTTGTTTCACATATGGCTTCGTATTTTATTCTAAAGCCTTCGGCTGGCATACTCCTATCAGTTTTAAATTTAAAATACAGAGCATTTAACGATGATATATGGAATCTTGGATAATTAGTTCCACAAAACGTTCCGACAAATCGTGAATCTGTTGATGGACCGTCATAAATCTTCAAGTAGTCATATTTGCATCCAAAGGACGGTTCAAGCTTGAATAATTCGAAATTTAATTTAATTTTAGTGTCTTGGCTTGTTTTTATTTTATACTCGCATAATAAATTACTTAAGTATAACCCATTATAAGTGGGGGATACAATTTCCCCTTTCTCCGCAGTATAGTAGCCCCCACAGCCTGGAATGCCCTCGATGGGCGCATATGCTATTTGAAATCCATGACCCGAACCATATGCGTCGGAGTGAAAATGTATTAACACATCAGAGCCGGCTGATGGCACGGGCGCGGGTTGGGTCGAGTTGCAATACCTGCTGATGAGCGGATCGGTCACGTGTTCACCGTCGTATATAGCTAAATAGTCGAAACTGCAATTCGTATGTGATTCAATATCAAGAGCAAAGAAATGTATGTTTATCCGTTTACCTAAAGTAGTAGTTAAGTGCCAGAAGCAATCACGATTAGGAGGGTACGGTCCGGGAGAGCCTGGCGAGCTGATGTGACCGTGAGTGGTCGCATCAACCTCACCCCCACACACTGGCGTTACGCTTGTCCAGTGCAATGCAAACCCGGCTTTAGCCACTGATTTATCCGAATGGAACCAGAAATATAGGTTGTTGTGAATCGACATAATGTTACCACCTTTAGGGTAATTATTTCCACAAAATCGCCCGATTAGTTGACTAGATGATTTTCGTCCATCGTGTATTTGTAAAAAGTCGTACATACAGTCAGGGCCCGGGCCTTCTAAATTAAATTTACTAAACGTGACATTGATAACTTTATCAGGAGCTGTGTGAATTACCCATGCACATTGAGAATTATGATTATACGTAGTATTAGTTAAAGGATATACAATGCTGCCCTCTTCATTGTCTAGAACACCACCACAAGATTTTGTCCTTACCTGACACAAGGGGCCCGAGAATTGAGCTGTGCACTCACAACGGTAACCTCCAATCGTGCTGTCGTCCGATCTACAAATTCCACCGTTGTGGCAAGGGTTTGCGGTGCAAACATCGGCCGGTGTATCACAGTGTGCGCCGCCGTAGCCCTTGTAGCAGATGCAGGTGTAGCCACGATGAAGAGCATGGCATCGTCCGTGGCCGCCACATGGATTGTTTTCGCATCCTTCAGTGTAGTTACCCATGCCAGTTGAAATGTAGCAGCCGCTTATTCCTACTCCGTCTCCTTCCATCCCATCAGGACATACACATTGCGCTGCTTGTCCAGTCGGTGATGGGATTTCTATACATTGTGCGGAGGGGTGGCAGCCTCCGTGACCGATACTGCACGTACCTCTCCAGGAACACGTTAGTCCGTCACCTTGATATCCAGGTGGACACGCACCACATATTCGGGAGCCAATGGTATTGTGACATGTCACCAAAGGGCTGCAGCCTCCGTTTGGAATAGTGGTACATTCGTCGATATCGCTACAACTGTAACCGTCTCCTTCATAGCCAGAAGGACACTGACCACATAGGAATGAACCGGGCAGGTTAATACAATCAACCTTTGGGTTCACGGAACACCGGGGTCCTTGATAGGATTCGCATTCGTTTATATCCGTCAAGCACGCGACGCCTGTGCCGTTGGTAGTCCATCCTTGGTGGCATAGACATTGAACACCCTGTCCGGTACTCACCTGGAGGCAGGTTCCATGGCCGCACATTTCAAAATTGCCACCAGAACAATCCTTCTCCTTCCTAGTGCAGTGTAATCCAAACCATCCAGATTTGCACAAACACTCGTACGATCCTGGTCTGTTGATACATGTTGCTCCGTTCTGACAGCCGAGGTCTGTTCCAGCAAAATTACGGCATTCGTTTACATCGACGTCACAGTCTCGGCCTTCCCAATTAGATGGGCATAGACAATGATAACCGTTCACTAAGTTGAGACAAGTACCACCATGTTGGCACGGATGTGATTGACATTCGTCTTGCGCTCTGTTATGTAGTTGAGATTGGAGATTCAACACTTTCCTATGTATGTTGTTGACTTTTCTCCAGAGCATTGATATATTAAAAAGTAGATCGTTGGGAATAGAGGGATCTTTGTTCTCCAAACTCTCGAGTCTTTGTAATATACTGTTTAGGTTCTTGTCGTAGTTTTCGTTCGTGGACGGTTGGTACTGCGTTCCTTCACTCGGGATGTTTGCTTTGAGTATATTAACATCTCCAACAAATATGCTCGATTTCGGTCCATTTGGGCGAAGATATATATTTTTATCTAATGCAGGTTCCAGTATTAGATCGCCATCCGACGTCTTGATTTTTGGCCGGTCCTGGTAGATTTCACCATCAAGATGAACAATACAAAAACCGGCTATGAGCAGCCATTTTAAAAATACGCTAGACATGTTCCATGTGTTATGGTTGACGGTTGCTTGCTGACTGTGGTATACTGGTGCTTCGATTGTAAGTTTTAATTTCGACTATCATTAGGGGCGTATTGCTGTCCGCCCCCAGAAATAATGATTTGTCGATGCATAATGATTTGGGCCATCTGGTTAGATTGATGATAAGCCACATGCATTTTTCTAGAATTTAATAAATAAGCATTACTCATTTATTAAATTATAATAATCTAATAGATCATATTGCCTCGTGTTGTGACGTCCCCGGCTTGCTATAAACAATGTTATTTGATCACGTTGGTATGTAGAATAGAATAGAATAGAATAGAATCATTTATTCAGTAAATAGGTCCTAACAGACACTTTTACACATCATATTGAAACAACGGAGGGCATTTCGCTACATGACAACCTTTGAGAAGAAATGCTGAAAGAAACTTAGGGTTAGGTCTTTTTTGTCATTTTTTTACGTCTTTTACAAATCTGTTCGTTACAAAGTATTTAAATTAGTCATCTATATATAAAAGATAAATATGGCAGCTATACAATGCAAATATCACTTCAGATATATTAGGTTTCCAGGGAAGCCACATGTGCAGAAAAGGGCTAACGCCATATGTCCCTATCGTCAACATAGTCTTTAATCCTATAATATGCTTTTTTTATAAGAATTGAATTGACGTGCGATTTAAACTTCCCGACTGTCAGATCAGTAGTTTCTTTTGGTATCTTATTATAAACGAACGCAGCTACCTAAGAACGACTTGTTGGTTTTGGACAATCTAAATTTAGGTACTACTATTTTATGTCTATTTCTGGTATTTATACAATGAATGTCACTTTTTACTTTAAACATTAGCAAGTTTTTACGGACAAACATAATATTTTCAAAAATGTAAAGAGAAGGCATTGTTAGTACATTGATATCTTTAAAGAGGTCTCTAAGTGATTCGCGAGGGCTCATATTATATATTGCGCGGATGGCTCTCTTCTGTAATATAAATATTGAATCTACACCAGCTGCTGCTCCCCACAGCATAGTGCCATATGACATTATACTGTGGAAATACGCAAAATATACAAGTCTGGCCGTAGCTACGTCAGTTAAATGCCTAATTTTCCTACCTGCAAATGCAGCAGAACTTAACTTACTTGATAAAGCATTTATATGAGCACCCCATTGTAGTTTATAATCAATGGTTATACCTAGAAATACGGTTTCATGTACAATCTCAAGTTTGTTGCCTTCGAAAATTATTTCTAATCCGACTTGAGGTACATTTGGCAACGAAAATTTTAAACATTTTGTTTTATTTGCATTTAATAAGAGATTATTTGCAGTAAACCATTTAGACAGAGAGATTAAACTCTCATTGACATGAACAACTTCATTGTCTTTCCTGTTTATATTAAAAATAAGCGAAGTGTCATCAGCAAATAAAATTGTATTACATAATGCTGACATCATATAAGGCAGATCATTAATATAGGCTAAGAACAGAAGGGGGCCCAAAATTGAGCCCTGTGGCACGCCCATTTTTATTAGAGACCCTGATGATGTTATACCATTTATACCTACTTTTAGCTGTCGTTTGGAAAGGTATGATAATACAAGGTCGAGAGCTGGTCCACGAATTCCGTAGTGACCCAATTTACAAACGAACGTATTGTGATCAACGCAATCTAAAGCCTTGGAAAGATCATAGAAGATACCAAGGGCATCCTGTGAGCCCTCCCAGGCTTCTAGTATCACTCATATACTAGTTTCGTACTTAGTTTCGCGCCCGCGTCCGTAGTCGATCGACCCTTCGTGAAGCTAAACTGCCAATCATGCAAAATCTCGTTTTTATTAAAATGAACCATCATCTGATCAAGCATAACTTTTTCAAAAACTTTACTCAATTTTGGAAGCACAGAAACAGGTCTATAGTTAGAGGGATTATGCTTACATCCTGATTTAAAAATTGGGATAATTTTACTATGTTTAATTAAATCAGGGAATGTTCCACTATCGATACAATCACTGAAAAGTTTTTTAAGAAATGGGGCGATGTTATCGATGATAGACCCTACCACTTTAACAGATATACCCCATAAGTCTTCAGTAGTTTTCATATTTAAACTCTTAAAAGATTTAATAACTGTAAATATATTGACATGTCGGAATTTACAATTTAAAAAAAAAATTGAACATAATATGTGGGTTTAAAGTGATGCGCAGTCTTGAGAGCCAGCAACGCTGAACAAAATAATTGACCAGTTTAAAACTGTAGTACTTAATTACTTGCCTCATAGCCAGGTTACCCAGATTTCAAGCCCTGCCTTATGGGTTCATCAAGTATAGAGATAAGAATTGAAATAAAAAATATATTGTAACAGGTACAAACGTTTATTACAAATCTCACAATCAGTCAGTTTTAGGTATTATAAAAAGTGAAATATAATTAACTTACCAGCTACCTATTATTACATACAAAATAAATGCAAATATAATTGGCAACTACTCTATCACATATAATTTTTTGTTTTGCATAATTGATAGGTACAGTAACTTTCATTATTGTATATCAAATAACAATAGTCGTTGATACTAAAAAAATATAATTTTTATAACGGTTTTCATCATTAACATTGCTTTAAATCATGTTTTTCATATAGTAGCTGCAAATTATTTACAGAGTAGTTTCATAAAGTATTTTTGATCAACAAACGTCATTAATCAAATAAACCATCTTTCAAAAGTATCTCGGAGGCCTGTAGCAATCTCGGCTGCAAAATAAAAGCAGCCAAATGATCAGATTACGCGACGCTTTGATCGTGATAACATTTTTACGTCTCCTAAGTTCCGTACTATCGCAAATTTCAGATCTTTATACTATAATTTCGCAGCGGATGTTTGGCACAGCAATAGATAGACATTATTTTCAAACATAATAATGTGTGTAAAATAATAGCTCTGTAGCTGCTAAAATAGATACAGTTTCGAAGTGGTTTCAAACTAAAGCTCGACGGTTACAAAGGTGGCGCTATGCGATGCCCGAATATCGAAACCAGTACCGCTTACGTTCGTTTGCACTACGTCTCATGTCTGATGCGCACTGCAGCAAGACACACTACGGATTTGTGCAACGTCTATTGTTACATTAGGATACTCGTATTACGTCACTTCGCGTTGCGATGCCGGCCAGCTCGGACAATGAAACTAACGACATTGGATACACGAAACAATAAAAGTCAGGACATTATTTGTTAACTTAAAGCCTAAATTGTACTAAGGGCCGATTTTCAATAGTCAGATAAGACGTCTAATAACTACCTAACGAATAAGTAACAGTTATTTGACTGTATTATCTGTCTGATAACTGGTTGTCAATTTTTCAATTGCTATTTATCTCACGAGTAACTATCCGACCGATTATTTCGCCTCGAACGATGCTAACTTCAGGGAGATGAAACAAACATAGTGCATATACAGATGTTAGAGCAGGACAGACTATTCCATGCTCTATGTATGACAAAACATATCACTTTTATACGTAGATGGAGTTTATATAGAATTCGAGGTTATGTTTGTTGTTTGCGAATGTTTACTTTCAGTTTGTTTACGGCTACACAATAACGGGTGTAAGTAAAGTAATTGTATTTTATTTCCAATGGAATCGAAGAAAAGAGAACGTTCGGCGAATTATCATACTGCTGAGATTCAGTTAGTCGTGAGTTTAATCGACAAGTATAAACAAAATGGACTGACGCGGTAACGTATAAAGGCGATTTGAATATTTGAATGAAGACCTAAAATAATACAATAAAATACTGTCAAAAAAGGTAAAGTGTACCACATGGTAAAGTGATCGGGCCTGAACCTGACAGTTCTTATATTTCTTCCCGATGGATTCATGAATTCATTTATTGAGTCTCTTTGTCAATTGTTAGGTCATCAATGCTATCAAAAATATCCATAATAATAACAATTTTACTTGGTATGAAACGCAAAACCAAGAAATAACTAACCTAATAGTAAATAGATATAGAAATAAGAAGAACATTGAAGAATTCTCCATTGAAATGTTTTGCTATCTGTGGAGTAACTGCTATCTGTCTGTTTATCTGACGATTGAAAAATCGGCCCTTAGTTAACAGAATAACGTAGTATTATTGTTAATTACAAATAATATATAGTTATAGTATATCCAGGAAAGCAAAAACCTAAAAGTAAAAAAATCTGAAAAAGATTTTAGAGTGTCACATTTCTTACGACCATACAATACAAAATAATGCTTTACAGAGAATTTTACAACACATTAAAACGTTTTGCTTGTGCTTTAATTGCTATTACTGCTATCATAAAAATGATAATGATAATAAAAATAACCTAAAAAGCTAAACTTTCCAAACATCTAATGCATTTAATGATAAGAAATTAACATGGATTGTACAAAGTGTTTTTGTATTCGATCGGATTGTTGAAAATGATTGCTGCTAACTTGCGTTTAAGTATCCTTATTTATATACGGCCGAAATAAAAAATCGATCTAATACGAAATCTTTGGATTTATCACGGATAAGTATGTTTCTGCTAAATGTGATCGTAAGACAACAACGGACGAACTTCAAAATCTTAAATCTGAAGATTTTGGATTAGATTAATTATTAATTTCGGCCGATACTCTTTACTGTACACCGTATATTCCGTGCAGTGTCAGGATAAAGAATACTCCACCTCCACTCCTCCGCGTGAGGTAAGACGCGGATGTCGTAAAAGGCGACTAAGGGACTCTAAACTGAAGCGATGGGCAGCAGCTTCCCTTCCGAGGAACAGTAGCCATACTGCGCGCACTAACCCGCCTGCCAAGCATAGAGAGTACTCGTAAATTGCCCCAAAATGACGTCACAATTGTGGATATCTATGGGGGAGGCCTTTGTGCAGGAGTGGACGTCTCATGGCTGATGTGATGCGTGCCATCACCACGTTACCTCATATCAGCACACAAGACAAACATTTAGTGTAAAACAAATGTTTAGTACTTTGCTTCCCTGAATATGTTATAGTATTTTACTTTGTTATAACATTTTTTTTACAATATTTTATTTACATTACTAACACGTAAAACTTACAATGCGCCAAAGTGCATTTTTATGAACAATGTACAACTATGTGTTACAACTGGGGTTAATAATCACTAGGACAACAGCGGGTCCAGTTAGATACCCACTCTATAATAACAACGCCCATATTCAACAGTTGACATATTACTGGTTTTGAAGACGATGATTTTGATGAAAGGATCTATTAAGGTGTTTTCTTTTTAAAGGTAAAAGCTTTTTGTAAGAATATAGCACCACTCCATCTCCTCCCGTGGATGTCGTAAAAGGTGACTAATGGACTCTAAACCGAGGGATGGGCAGCAGCGTCCCTGCTGGAGAATTCGCCTTCCAAGCGCGGCAAATTCCCCTTTAATGACGACACACGACATGTAACTGTTCGTTGTGGAAATCAACGGGGACACCTTTGTTCAGCTGTGGACGTCGTTTGGCCTGACATTATGAGGTAAAGTTCAACATCAGCTATGCGGTACTTTGTGGGTAGCTTTATGTGTTTCTCCTACACTAATCTTATACTGTACAATACAAACAATAGAGATTTTATTCTTATAATGAATGAGGCACGAACAGTGAAATAGCACCAAATTGTAATTTCACACTAGTATAACAACATCCAGCCCCGGAATCATCTTCGTCCCTAGCTATTTTGTAGTGAGCTGATCTATTTTTAGAGCTTGCATTCTGAATTTTGAGACTGCACTGGATCTGTGTATTGTAACGAGATATAGTCATTTATTTGATAAATGGATGATGCATGTCAGGGGCGTTTACAAAACAAATAATTATAAAACATCTGTTTTGCAAAAACCTCACAATGCAGATATTTAATTACAAAATAAAGAAAGAAAAAGATGAGTACACATTTGCTCAAGTCGTCGATAAGCAAGTATTTTAGGGCCAATGTTTCAGTGCTTTAAATTAAAATAAATCCATACGATTCGTTTCGTCCACTTGTAAACCCTTGTGTGCCTACGAAGATAAATATTATCGAGGATTGTCAACATCTATTTGATTTGAATAAGGCGCGATTAATACTACGGGCACGCGGTACTGACGTGACACGAACATAACGACTAACGCGTAGTGCGTACACTACACAATTATATATATATATACAGGGTGTTTGGTGCATCGTGTGCCAAAAAAGTGCGTTAATAGAAATAAAAAAATGCATTTTTAACATGTATTGAACGCCGTTTCAATGCGTTGTAGTAATACCTCCATAGTCGGAATCTCCGTTCGTATACCAGCTCTTTGGCACGTCCCCAGACATAAAAGTCTAGCGGAGTTAGGTCTGGGGAACGTGCCGGCCATGCAATACGGCCATCGCGACCAATCCACGTATTGGGGAACACATCGTCGAGACAAAAACCAACAAAACTCAACAAAACAAAGTAACAAAATGAAAAAATCGCGGAGTACGATTAACTAGCACACACGTCAGGTAGCAGAGGCAGTGATGTCTCGACTAAAATAATGACGGATTGACGGCGTCGTCGGCGGCAGTTCGTCGTTTGTTCACACTAGTTTTCGCTATGCAAGAAAGAGATAGAAGATAGATTTTACTTCGCGAAACTGAGAAAACAAATTTTACCTGTTTCTCAAGTAACAATTACGCAAAAAAAACTTTTTTCTTTAGAATTTGGAATTTAGTATTTTGTGGCTCGATTTACAATTCTAGCTAATTCACAAAGTTGTAAAAAGCTTTTTATGGCATGTGACACATCACTAGACTAAGAGGATAGACTAAAGAATTTTTGAGAGAGTTGGAAGATCCCGGTCGCTTTTGGTTTTTTTTATAGCCATGTAAATAACTGTAACATGGACAGCTTTAATTTAAGTCCGAAACTTTGCGAGTAAATTAAAAAAAAAAACTAGATGGCCAATGTCACTAATTTTGAATTTAAAAGTACTGTAATACAATACACATCTAAATAAGATTAAAATACCGAGTCTACGATTTATACTTTTTTTAAATTTGTATTTGAATGTAAACGTTGGGCATTTTTTTAAATAAAACAATAAAACGTCGATGACCCAGTCGACCATTTCAATTTGGCACACTATGCACCAAACACCCTGTATATATATATATTGGCATATTGTTATTTTAATTTTAATATTAAGTGGCAGAAATAGACGTGGCGTGGACGTAGTGATAGTTCTTTATCAATATGACTATGAAAACAATAATCTGTTATCGATATTTATGTATTAGCAATAAGTTATTATTTGCTGCGTGCTCATACCGGGCGACCCCAGGTGCGTAGAGAAGCGCCCTCAGCTCAGGTGGGGGAATGACCGCTTTACAGTTATCCCCTCCGAAATGTGCCTCAAGGCACCAAGGTGCGGCGGCAACAGAAATATATTAAGATAGCAAGACTTTATATATGAAACATTACTTTTAGTGCTACTATAGAATAATCTAATATATAAAATTCTCGTGTCACGGGGTTCGAACTTGAACTCCTCCGAAACGGCTCGACCGATTTTTGTGATCCTTAGCGTGATTGTCGGCCAGGGTGGAGAATCGGCCAACATCTATTTTTCATCCCCCTAAATGTTAAGGGTAGTCCACCCCTAAATTTTTACTTTTATTTTTTAAGCAAAATTTTTTGTTTTTATTTTTTTATGACACAGCATACAAAAATACATACAACCCTAAATTTTCGCCCCTCTACGATCAACTCCTATTTTTTATTTGTTAATTATAAACTTTAATTTTTTGGCAAAATATATAAAATTCTCGTGTCTCAGTGTTAGTTACCATACTCCTCCGAAACGGCTTGACCGATTTTTATGAAATTTTATATGCATATTCAGTAGGTCTGAGAATCGGCTACTATCTATTTTTCATACCCCTATGTGATAAGGGTTGTCCACCCCTTAAGATTTTTTTAATTATTTGGACAACATTTTTTATTTTCATATTTTTATAATGTGGCATTAAAAATACATACAAACCTAAATTTTCACCCTTCTATCACCAACCCCTATTTTTTAATAGTTATTTTAGTAATTTTTCATCCCGCTCGATAACTGATCAATTATTATCACTTGGTAAGTTATACCCCCCGGTGTCACTTCTCGCCCAGTAAACAGCACGGAGTAGGGATGAGACCGAAGCCGGTCTCCTGGTTCTCTCACACAATAAGCCTTCTCTCACACCCTCCACAGTTTTCGGCCATTATATTATTATTTATGCATCAAGCGTAATAGTAACGTTTACAATTATCATTTTACTATACTGAATGTTATCTCGAATAGGCGCCGAAATGGCTCAACGGTTCTCAATGAAAATTTTCGGGATCAATACATGAACTATAACTTAAATTTTCATGTGTGTTCCAATTTTATATCTTGCAGCACATGAATAGGTGTAAATATAATTTGCGCCTAGCGTAGCGGGCGGGTACGGCTAGTATAAATATATAATCTACATAATACCTTCCATTTATTTGTTAGTCAAGCAAATTCCTTGGTGATTTTGAGCCAAATAGTTTAGTTGAATGATGACTAATATTTTATATTTCCAAAGTATCCAATTGTGGAAGAATAAAAAAGTAGTTTTCTATTGTTAGAAATTGCTCGATTCATTTTCACAAAGGATGACATCGACGATACGAAACAAATTCGCACCATGGCAAAATCTTTTTTTTTATGCTTTGAAGTTATGTTATATTATTCACCTATAATAATTTTGTCTTAGATTAAGAGTTAATCATCGGCTAATATTTTTTTAAATTCACTTTGCGTGATAGCTATCGATAATATCGGTAACTTTGTAAACCGAAGATGTTGTCTCACCTAATGATGTTAGGGTGGGGGCGCGGTTTGTCAGAAAGTTAGTAAGCGGTAAAATGAAATGTAAGTAAACGATATGATGATTACAACCGTTCTATCTTGATATATTTCTGTGGGTGGCTCCAGTGCGATTGCTCCCTGTGGCTCTGGTGCCGAAGATGACAACTCATGGAGTTTTAGCCGGTAAGAGTTTGGATAACACCTACCTTTCCCCGGGGTGGAAGAAGTCCATGATGATGCGTGTAATAAAAAGTGCGTGCATAATATAGGAAGATAATCAATTTGTCTACCATAAATGACATGCAAATTTAAAATAATTACAAATGTTGCGGACGCAGAGCTCAATATAGATATAAAGTGATTATGCACATGTAATTAGTGTGTTTAAGAACAGGTAGTGCAGTATATATAGTATACAGTTCACAACAACAAGGTTATTGTTACTCTAGTTACATTGATTGATATAATAATGGTTGTTAAGTATGACATATTTAAAATTTTATGTTTACTTATCATATCAACATACTCGTAGAATACAGAAATATACTACAGAATATCTAATGTGTGGGTAATCCATTAGATATCACAGCATTTTATCGCACGTGCACTTTATTCCAGTGAAGAAAATAGTAGAATGTGAGGTTAGAGGACTAAAACTGTCGCGTCCACTTTACGTCTACGTTGCGTCTACATCACGTCGATTCTCCTAAGATCCATACGGGCATTATTTGTATGAAATATCATGAATCAGATAAGGAATGCCTAAACGTTCGTGTCACGTATGTGTCAATTTTCCACGTCTTATTGTTTAAAATTTATTGGTGACAGGTGACAAAAGTATAGAGCAATTAGATGCAGGTTGGTCTCATTTGGGCGTGTGTCTGGGTTTACCAATTATTCAAAGCGCGACTGTAAATAGAGCGTGCAGTGGTGAGGTGGGCGGAGAAGGACGAATCGGTTAGTTGCTCGATAACACTAACATGCGAGTGTAGTCAGCGATTAGTTTCATGCTGCTACCATTTTATATAATTTGAAACGCTATACTTGTATCAGTGGCGAGACTGCACTTTAGTGTTGAGTAGGACATACAAGAGGCAGTACATTTATCCCGTACATGACACAATATTGTAAGAGCGGCTCAACATTATAACATGTACCACTTCAAATTTTATGTCGCGTTACTTTACTCTTCGCATGTGAACTGTATGGTGAGAGAGAGAGAGAATGAGGCACATGCTTCAAAAGCACGTCGTTTTATTCAACAGATATTATCGTGACTGCAAGAGACAACATGATGTTTTTATTCACTCTATTACAAATGTACTAGTTTAAAGTACGAGATACGAGACGCGACAGTTTTAGAAAAAAAAGATTTCATGAATGCCTGATAAATACCTATTTGTTTTGCTTGTGTTGCTGTTTATGTCTGTGTATTAGGTATATTTTAAATCAAAATTATGTTTTACAAATAAGTCGCCTGCACAATAATATTACAGTGGCTAATAAGTAAAAACGTCGATACAATTGTCATTTGTCTATAATCAATCGCTTCTTATTACTTTTCTTTAAGTATTACGTCAATCACACTTTGTAAGACAGGGCAGTACAAATACAGCAACAGTACATGAAATACTCGTTCTTTCAAATGTACCGCCAAGCTTTATGTCATGACGCCAAGCGTCATGTCATGACGCCTCGCCTCATTTGAAGTGGGACATTGTACTGGCTCGGTACAAAAAAGAGGCTACTCTTACGAACTCATTTTTAAATCGTGTCCTACTCAACACTACTCCACTTTGAGTAAACTCTGGTTGCCCTTACCTGCGGGCGGTTTCATAGCGCGTCAGTAGAGCGGCGGCGCGGGGGAGGGCGGCGGCGCGCGCGCGGCCGGCTCGGGCTCGGACTCGCACGCGTCGGTGGAGGCGGGCGTGGGCGGCGGCGGGCGGTTCATGGCGCGGTAGTGGCGGTAGGCGCGCCGGCGCGGCGCCGCGCCGCCGCCGTCGCTGCCCGTGGCCGGGCTGGGCGGCGGGTTGGCCGTGGGGCGCGGGTAGCCGTCGGCGGGCGCGGCGCGCGGCGGGCGGCGCGCGGGCGCCACGAGCGCGCGCGCGGCGGGCGGGGCGCGCGGCGGGCGGCGCGCGGCCCGGCGCCAGCGCCGCAGCGCGGCCCACGCGCCGCCCAGCCCGCCGGCCGCGCCCGCGACGGCGCCGCACACCGCCAACGCGCTGGAGCGCCGCGCGCCGCCCGCCGCCTCCTTGGGGCCCGCGTAGCCGCACGTGGCCGGCGCCTCGTCCGACCCGTCCTCGCAGTGCGCACGCCCGTCGCACAACAGTTGCGGCGCGAGGCAGAGCCGTTCGTCGCATCTGTTCGGACGTCACGTTTAACCATACAACAAAGTAAACTTTTTGCCTCCTAATCTGAAGGTAGTAAGATTTTAATCTTAATGAAAAGGTAACAATTTGAAAATTAAACTTCTTTATCAACAGCGAGAAAATTTAAACAATAGTAAAAACTAAAACTTTACGGTTATTAGCGAGCGTATTGTAATCAACGCAATCCAAAAGATCACAGAAGATATCAACCGCCTTGTGAGTCCTCTTCCAGGCTTCTAAGTTATGAGTGATTTATTATTCGTTTGGCGCATCCGTAATCGAACGACCTTTCGTAAAGCCAAACTGCCGAGCATGCAAAATCCCACTTTGTATTAAAAAATGAGCCATCATCTGATCAGGTGCAATTTTTCATAAAGTTTTCTTAACGTTAGAAGCACAAAAACAAGTCTATAATTAGAAGGATTATGCTTACAATAGTCATAGGTCTGTAATGTCAAAATAACAGTTTTTTACTAAATGCATAGAAAAATATATACGGAAGCAATTTTGCTGTCTGTTTATTCCGGTCAATTTAGAAACGGCTTGATCGATTTTGAGTTTAATTTTAGAAAAACAAAAAGGATTCCGAGCAAAATATTAAAACCCACGTTAACAGACAGGCAGAAAAACTAGGTTTTTTATTATACGTACCGTTGTTGTAAGAATGTAACTGTATATATTGTGTGACAATAATAAAATCTCTCTTCTTTCTTTCTATTTCATGTCATCATCATCATTTCGGCCGAATGAAGTCCACTGCTGGACACAGACCTTCCCCAAAGATCACCACAACCACCGATATGGATGTGTTGTGTGCTCATTGGGGGGTTTTGCCATAATCGCCACGCTTGGCAGGCGGGTTGGCGATCGCAGTTGAGTTGTTAATGTACTCGAAGGACACTGCTGCCCATCCTCCGGCTAATCCCTTAGTCGACTTTTACGACACCCATGGGAGGACATGGGGTGGTGGCATTCTGAGCCGGCTATTTCATGTGCGTTTAGTAAAAAGGTATTATTGAACCATTACAACCAGACACTGTAATTGAGCTGGGCCGGCTAGCCACTCGCGCGTACCGGAAGGCGCCGGGCAGCGCGCGCTCGCAGGCGGCGCCGGCGCCGCACGCGCCCAGCGCGGCGGCGCACGCGCCGTCGGCGCAGCGCACGCCGGCCGCGCACGCGCCGCACTCCGCCTCGTCGGCGCCGTTGTCGCAGTCGCGCTGCCCGTCGCACCTGCGTAAGTTGCATAGTGGGACAGTCCGGCAGAGATACGGCACGTACGGAGCTTTTTTGATTTTTGAAGTGAAACTTTCTTATCGACGTTTGGGAGAAATATATAAATATCTCAATAATCGTAGTCAATATGTGGAAATTGAACACCATCATGTAGAAACTGGTGAAATAACACATATTAGATCTCAAGAAGCGAAAATAAATAATTCTATCCCACAAGGAAGTGTGCTTGGATGCCTGTTGTTCATAATATATATTAACGACCTTCCCAAAATAATAAATGCTGTAAGTATACTTTTTGCTGATGACATTTCAGTTATTTTCCCATGCGAAAGTGAACTAAACTTAAATAATATCATACAAAACCATATAACAGAAGTGTTAGTTTGGCTACAAGAACACAACCTCGAGATAAATTTTTCAAAAACAAAAATTATGCAATTTCGGCCTTACCAAAAACGTCCACTAACAATTAGTTACATACACAACAATGTTAATCTAGAATGCATTAACACATTTAAACTACTAGGGTTAAATATTGACACTTATTTAAACTGGAAATCTCACATACAATATTTATGTGGAAAATTATCTAGATTTACATATGCATTATACCAGCTAAAAATATCGACAGATATAAAATCAGCCACTATAGCATATTACGCCTACGCACATTCTTGGCTTAGATATGGCATAGTATTATGGGGAAACAGTACAGACAATGAAGTGCTTTTTAAATAACAAAAAAAATGTGTACGAATTCTTGCTAATATAGGAGGAATGGATAGTTGCAGACCATACTTTCGTAATTTAGGCATCCTTACTCTAACATCACTGTACATTCTCGAAATCTGTTTATTTGTCAAAAAACACAAACATCTGTACTCCCAGAGAAAAGATCAATATTCACAATCACGGAATTTAAGACATCAAAATAATCTGTCCCTTCCCATCTCAAGTCTAACAATATTCCACTCTGGCCCGTATTCAATGTCTATAAAAATATATAATAAAATACCCCAGGAAATAAAAGACACGTTAAATTACAACGTCTTTAAAGTAAAATTAAATAAATACTTAAAGCAAAAATCCTATTACACTTTGCAAGAGTTTTTTGAAGACAAGATAAAATTTGTATCTTGTGATTAAACAAATTTTATACGTACTAAGTAAATAATATTTATATAATATAATAAGAATGATCAGATTTCGCTTTATTTATTTATTTATATACTCGTTATTGTACACCACATAATACATACATAGAGATAAATATTTAAAAAGATACATGTACAATGGGCGGTCTTATCGCACAGGGCGATCTCTTCCAGACAACCTTTGGATGGACAGGAAGAGATCGCCAATTAAGTATTAATCTCTTCCTTTTAATATTTTAAGCAAACATAAATACTATTGTTATTGTATAGTAAAATTGCTGCGCCCTAACAGGGTTTCATATTGATACGCATCTAATTTTCTGTTAACTTATGAACATATGAATGCAATAAAGATTTGAGTTTTTGAGTTTTTTTGAAATTTTATAGCAATGTAAAAATTGAAACGTTTTTCTGTTACGCGCCATCTTTATTTCTGAGTCACATTTTTCCGTTATGCGCCATATTGATTTGAAAGATAGATTGAATTTATCTATGAAAAACAGTCCTCAAACATTAACAACAAGATCCGGCACTACAATCGATTGAGTTTTTACTCGGTCACTAAATTCCGTGGAATGTAAACCATATATATCATGAGCCATTAATTACAAAAACATATAATAACGATAGCAATAAGATTAATAGTTCTATTATAATTGATATGATTTAGCTTTATTTAACCAATTTCTGTAAAGTTGTAAATAGTAGATCATTTTTCTAAAAATGATGTCATAAAAAAGTTTCACTTCTTACGTGGTGTGTACACTAATACACACAAATTTTACATATTTTTTTATTGGCACAACTCTGCCACACATTCACAACCACTGCAACTCCTGTAAGCCAGGATCTACAATGGCGACCTCCGAAAAGAACACCACCCAATGAAGGTCAGTGTGTCCCAGAGAAATGAATAACTGTCTTGGAACCCGCAACGAAATTAATCAGAAAAGAAAATGGAGGAGTAGTAAAGAATATACATGTAGGGACCTGCAAGCAGCGCTTTGAGTGGGCCGTTTAAATACTGCATGTAGGGCCCTGGAAGCAGCGCTTTGAGTAAGCTGCTCAAGACTGAGACCCGATGAGCGCGCTTTTGTGAGTCACAGTGAGTTGCGTAATTTACGTTGCGTAGAAAGTACCGTGCGACGCTATGGTGACCTTACAGTACTTTCTTGTGTAATAGGGTGGTGATTTGGTTGGTTAAGGAATAAAGGCTTGAGTTTGTGATCAATATATCTAATAAAACAATTTTGCACAAATACACAAAATGATACTTAAACTGGTAACTTATTAAACTCTTTAAACTATGGTTAACTAATATACGATTCTGGTAATGGTTTGAGACGCGGTGTCTCGGAAGAGACCGGAACACGAACTGAAGTATAATTATATTGAATGAGCGAATATGCATTATTGCGTACGGCGCAATTATGTATATTTGCTGAGTATTCGATTGAAACTCGAATATATCCCCGAGAGCAAGATGAAACGCGGGAAGAAATTAAAAACACATGAAACAGAAACATTAGAATACTTATAAATTACAACAAGCTAAACGTAAATAGTTAAATGGTAACATAGCAATTATAAAAAATAAGAGAAGCAGCGCATAAAAGCGTAATGGTAAAACATTTTTGTTTATTTTTAATATATTTTTATTCATGTAAAACCATTTATAGGCACTTATGAATAGTCAAGACTTTAGTTGCCTCGTTCCAAGGTGTAGATTTCCTATGGAGAAGAACGGGCAAGAAACTCCATGGTTACTCTTTTTGAATCATATTGGTACAATGTTCCCGAAATGATGGTAATGTGAGGACAATGCAGGAGGAAAGAGTCTAAACTTCTTAAAAAGTCTACACTAAACAAGCTTGATTTGAATATTCACCAGAATTTTTGATTCAATTGTCATGACAGCATTAAGATGACCAATCCCAACAGACGGCACTCGTTCACGAGCATGACGCACGCATCAGCGTCGCTCAGCTCAACCATATTGTAGGGAAACTTAGCGACCCGACACACAACGCCACCGCGTTAATCTCCTAACTAAACAATCGAGTCTTCCACGATAAAAGTTTTATTACGAATGCCCCTGTCCGTGTTTTGGCCCCGTTTGATCGCACTACAATTTGCACTGGGCCAACGTCTGGCATATTGGTGTAAACGTAACCCGGTATAACTTGCACTAAGCACTTCATTATCAACCGGTCTATTGGCTGATCATGGTGGCGGCGGAGCCACCGTCAAGTCCTGACAGTGACTCTCGCTGCTGCAGCGCTGTGGTCTCAGAGGTGATGGGTTGGCCGTAGACCCCTGGTGGCCGCGTCCCTCAAGATCCGTTACGAATTGATAGTGTGAGTTCGCTCGTATATGGTTTGAAGTTCATGTTTAAGTTGCGTTGGCGTTTAGTAAATGCATACTTATTTGGCCGTGGTAAATATCTGTTATTGTGACGTTTTTACGAATTATCTGTTGTGTAATTCCAGCCATCGCAGATAACGTGAAGTCCTGTACGTATGAAATGTTTTGAGCTTCACGCTGGATATTACGGGCATTAATAATCCGAATAAGTAATTCAAAGTCAAAGAATTACAAGAATTACTTATGAAACGTCCGAATCTAAGTTGCACGGTTCCAAATAGTTGATCTATGGAGAAGAGCCGGCAAGAAACTCCATAGATACTCTTTTAAAATAATTGAGATTACAATGTTCATCATCATTTCGGCCGAATCAAGTCCACTGCTGGACACAGGCCTCCCCCAAAGATCACCATAGCCACCGATATGGATGTGTTGTGGGCTCATTGGGGGGTTTTGCCATAATCGCCACGCTTGGCAGGCGGGTTGGCGATCGCAGTTGAGTTGTTAATGTACTCGAAGGACGCTGCTGCCCATCCTCCGACTAATCCCTTAGTCGACTTTTACGGCACCCATGGGAGGAGATGGGGTGGTGGCATTCTGAGCCGGTACCACACGAACACACATTACAATGTTGATTGATACAAATTATGGTAAAACATATAACGAGCACGATGTAGGCAAATGTATAAAAAAAACATACTAATGTAATATAAATATTATTCGCCATGGCAGTTAACGGCTGACCAGTCCCAGCAGACGGCACCCGTTCACGAGCATGACGCATGCATCAGCATCGCTTAGCTCAACCATATTGTAGGGAACCGAACGACCCGATACACGACGCCACCGCCAGCAAGACATTTTAGTGAGCATGACAGACCGATACTACCAGGCAAAAGGAAAAGTATAGGTACTAAATATATAACATTAACGGCAACATGATGCTAACATGGCTACTTGATGCTCGCACATTTACAATTTTATGAATAATCAATTTAATAATGTCAAAATATTAGGAAAATATTAGAATGTAATGTGCAATCATTATATTAAACATAGGCAAATAATTTATATCATAAATATAGAATTCAATTTTAAATAAGTCAAATTAAATGTCAATAAAAAGATAAAAAATAAGTCAAGTAAATTGTATGGCTCGGAACGCCATAAGTTAATATTGAGTAGTTTAAGTTTGAGAGTAGTTAACACAAACCACAGATTTAGCAATAGTTAAGTTTATTTAATAGTAGTAACAAAGTAATTTAAAGTTGGATGCTAATCCGCGGTGTTCGCGTAAGTGTGTGTTATTTGTCTACTAAACTTAAAATATATATTGCCGCTTGAAGTAGGTCGCGGGTTAGCAAAATAAACAACCTATACGTATTTAAAACCGTACATAAATGTCAGGATGGCAACAAAAAATGTAACTGCAATTTCTTTGTAAACGGTAGAGCATTAGCTATGAGACCCCGTCGGCGCCGAGCTGTCTGCGTCAGTGAGCGTCGGCGTCTAGCGTAAATATCAAAATGTTGCGATAGCTAAAGTTCATTGTAGTATTCCATTTCCTGGAAATCGTGGCGGGCTTGTTGCACGATCGCATTACAATTGGTTTGTTTTTCAATGATTGTGCACAGCCCGTCTAGGTAAGTCGATATTTTGCTATATGTACTTATGTCTGGTCCCATATCCTAATACATAATTAATGTCCATTTTTCCCTGAATAGTTGTATTTTTGATATACGATCAAAATACATTGTCTGGTTCCTTGGTAAAACTTTTATGACATGTAAATCGTAAAATGGTAAGATCGTAATCTGGTAATTGGTTTACTTTTTGATTCTAGCTTGGATGCTAGTTAGTTGTTATGGTTAACTGGTAATATTGAGTTTTACAATAGGCCCCAAGACCCCATTTTTGGTCTTTAACGAGACCGCTCTGATTAGGCCTCCATTTCCCGGATGCGTATCGATTACACGTCCAAGTGCCCACTTCCCCGGTGGCTGATTTTCATCATGGATCACCACTACATCACCGACATCAATGTTTTTCTGTGGTTTAATCCATTTAGTTCTCGATAAAAGTTGTACCAAGTATTCAGTCTTCCATCTTTTCCACAGATCTTGAAATCAGTCAACTGCTCTCAGTTGCAGTGAGCGCATTTATTGTTTATGAATCGCGAGTGATGGGACTGCACCGTGTCGATAAACTATCGATATTATGGCTGTCCAACCAACTATTGACAGCTTCATACGCAGAATATTATTAGATCCTGGCTTAAATACCAAGCATCCTGCGGAAGAACGTGCTGATGAATGGCGTCAACCCAAACGTTTTGCCCAACGCTGTTTGCGTTGGGCAAAACGTTGGTATGACTACTACCAATATTACTTCTCCTAATAAATTCGCCAATCTCCCGATCGACGATCCTTCAGACGCTAAGCAAGCATCCTTTCGCGTTGCTATTACTAAAAAGAAGACTGGGCATATACCACCGATCATCTTAGGAATGAAACAAGATTGGACTCATAGTACTATCACTAATGCAATCAGTCGATTTCATAAATGCTACCAATTTCAGTACCGAGGTAACAATAAACTTGCAATAATTTGCCATTCTGATGAGGCCCATCAACTCATCAAAGAGGGCCTGTTAAAGGCAGATACAGCATTTCTTACCTATTCTCGTAAAGACGAGAACAAACCAAAACTAGTTATTCGAGGCCTACCTTCTTGCGTTGAAGAACAACTGCACGAAGAATTCACAAAAATTGGTTTTGTTTGCGACAAAATAACTAAACTTTTTCTTCATAAACAGTTCATTTATAAGGTGGACTGGTCACGTCATCGATCAATACTAAATATTGATATATCACTTACATCTCACGTGTACAAGTCGGTAAACGAAATTGATCTTGCAGTAAGTGATTTTACTGAGTCGATAATTGATGCAAGAGATAGCCGTGTGCCGTCTAAACCAATCCAATCATTTTCCAGAAAACTACCGTCTAAGCTAAAGCAACTGATCAGATATAAAAATAAACTACGCAGAAAATCACAACGCGAAGCAAACCCTTTCGTTAAACGCATCTTACGTACTGAAATTAATTATCTACAGCGATAAATCGAATTTAAATTAAAAAGGCACAATGACTTTCTATGGGACGCTAAATTATCACGTGTCGATAATCCGGGTCCTGACCTATGGCGCATCACAAAACAATTAAAATCAATACCCTCAATCATACCTCCTCTAAAAAGAAGCGACGGAACTGTTACTGCCAATACTAGTGAACAATGCGAGTTGTTAGCCAATAGCTTTACAAATAATATGTCCTTAACAATCGATTGGAAGTCTGAAGAGAATCCGACGTCGAAACATCAATGGCATTGCTTCATGCCCCAACAGTTGCTTCTGTCCGACCAAAGGAAATAAACAAGCACCTGCGCAAATTGAAAGTTAGTAATGTCCTGGAGATGATGGAATTCATAATCTCCTTTTAAAAAATCTACCCCAAAAAGCTATAATTCTTCTCGCAAGAATATTTAATAGTAGCTTACACTTATCATACTTCCCAAAAACGTGGAAGATTGCTTAAGTGATAGCACTTAAAAACCCAGCAAAGATAGAAGCATTCCAATCAGTTACAGACCCAAGTCTTTTGCCTGTAGTGGGTAAGCTCTGGGGGGCGTTAATTTATTCTCGCCTTTTTGCTTCTACTAATCATATGTTAAAAAATGGACAGTTTGGTTTTCGACCTTCTCTTTCTACTACACAACAGCTTGCTACAGTTACTGAACATGTTGCACATCAATTAAATCTCAAGCAGTCTACAGGTATGGTCCTCTTAGATATAGAAAAAGCCTTCGATACGGTCTGGCATAAAGGCCTGATTCATAAATTATCACATAGTTATGTCGTACCTACTAGTCTCATTAAACTTATCTGGTTATACTTGACCGAGCGCAGGTTTATGGTACATATTGGTGATGCTAAATCTTCTCCTCACATCATACAGGCTGGTATTCCTCAGGGCTCAATTCTCGGTCCTTATCTCTTCTAGTTGTATCTAAATGACATCCCTATCGGACACGCACAAACCTTGCATGTTTCGCGGATGACACAGCATCCTACACATCAGATAAGGATCTGCATATCATCATCGGGCATCTCCAGTTATCTCTAGATCTACTGCATTATTATTTTACAAAATAGAAACTCAAATTAAACGAAAGCAAAACAGAAGCTATTGTGTTCACCCGACAAAGATCACTGCCCCCTCAAAATGTTGTCTTAGACGGACACTCTCGTTTCCTGGTCTAGGAGTGTAAAATACCTTGGTGTAACATTTGACAGCAAAGTTAACTGGACTAAACCTATCAGTGTTTTATGATCAAAATGCCTGAAAGCGATGTGCGTACTGGCTCCTGTTTTGAACCGCCGTAGCAACCTTAGCCCCCAAACCACTCTAAGAATATACGCAACCCTAATTAGACCCTGCCTTACTAACGCTCCTTCAGCGTGGAGTAGTACATGTGATACTAACTATAATAAACTGCAAGAAATTCAAAATAAAGAGAAGATGTCCTATAAAACACCCCTAAAAACAAATTTACAGTTTCTTCACATTAGAATAAAATTTCCTCTTATCAAAAGGCGTCGAAGGTGATGCGTTCGCGCCGCGGCAGAAGCGCTAACACAATATTATTACTTTAAAAAGGTAGTCTTACTACATTGATTTCCTGAGACTACCCCCCATGGTATTACGATTATTGTTCACCAATATTAGAATATTATTTTAAGTAGATCCTTACACGATCATTACTAATTAACATTAACGTATAATGATAGTAAATGCAACTATAAACAATTAATAGTGCATAGTTTGTTTGTGTCTTTTAACTATAAATATATGTAACACAAAATTATTGTACGCTTCACTTACAGTTAATTAAGTTTCTGAAGGTGTATTTTTTTTTTTTTTTAAAACGTTGCCCCACACTAGGATTTCTCCTGTGTCGTGGGTGCGTTTACAGACATGAATTCCACATACAATACACCCAGACCCGGAACAACTATCTGCAGATCATACAAATATTTGTTCCGTGTGGGAATCGAACCCACGACTCGGGGCGCAGCAGTCGACTGTATCAGCCACTGCACCAACCTTGGCCTGGCAAAAGTGGTGTTTTCCAAAATGATGACACAATTGTGGAAATCTATAGGGGAGGCCTTTGTTCAGCAGTGGACGTCTCAAGGCTGATATGACGACGAACGCGCCGAGGGAGAGAACGGTGTTAGTGAACTTACTTCCAGTAGTGCGGTATGCAGAGCGGGACGGGTGCGGCGGCGTCGCACAGGAAGCGGTGCGGGGGGCAGGCCTGCGCCGCGCCGCAGCGGAGGGCGCAGCCGCACGCACCGGCCGCGCCGCACGAGCCCGCCTCGCCGCCGCATGCGCCGCCGCCCCAGCACGGGTGCTCGCGCGCCACCTTATACATAGAGGTAAAAGATCATTTATTACCAAAAGAACACGTATAAGGTTAACCAACAAAATGTGTAATATTATAGTAAAAGGAGCTGATTCAGCAATGTTAACAGTGCGTAGTAATTAAACCGAGCCCTGGTCAGCGCTGATTTTCAGTCCGTCCCCTTTATTATAAATGAATATAAATCGATACGAGTGCGGGTCCCACAATGAGCATACAAATAAAATCAATAAATACAAAAATTGTGCGGTCGTGTCTAGAACGAATGTCCTTACTTGTAATAATGACACAATAATCTCGTGTGAGTTCAAACAAATCAGCTACAGGATGTCCACTGCTGAACAAAGGCCTCCCCCTTAGATTTCCACAACGAGCGGTCACATGCCACTCTCATCCAATAACTCCTAGCGACCGTCACCAACCCGTCTGCCAAGCGTGGTGAATATCGGCAAATTCCCCGCAATATGAAGACACGACTAACAAAAATTTAGTTTAAATAATATTTACACGTGTTTGAAATTGAGGTTATACAGCTGACCGCGCACAATCATCGCTGCACGAATTTCGATAATCACACACACACACACACATAAAACAGTATATAATACAGACAAAGGCTAAGAGAAACAGACGGAAAGGTCACCTGGAGGGGGCATAACGCTTTTTCCTCACGTGACGATTTCTGCCAGTTTCCTCTACTGTAAGTCGTGTAGAAGAACTTCGTGCCAATAACAAAACATACCTTGTGCACAGCGCGCGCGGCCACGAGGCGCGCCACGTGCGGCACGGGCGCGGCGGGCGCGTCCCGCCGGTGCGGCGCCACGCGCATGAGCGCGCGCTCGCCGCCGCCGAAGTACAGCCAGCCGCCCAGCGCCGCCAGCGAGCCCGCCCAGCCGCCCTGCCACACCACGCGCCTGCACGCTCCAAGCGCTTTACTCATACGTACTCATCATGGTAGACATACTCGTCCACAACTTCGTCAACAGAACTCCCAACGTATATTGGGATGGGCACGACGTGGACATTTGACATAACTTTCGTCTTGCCCATGTTCATTTTAAGGCCCACATTGTTGGGAAACTCTGTTGTGATCATCGAGCATTGTGCTGAGATCTTGAAACGATTCTGCCATGACTACAATGTCGTCGGCAAATCGAAGGTGAGTGATTTGTCTTTAAGAATTGTTTCCATTTTGACTTGAGGTACATTTGCAACGAAAACTTCAAACATTTAGTTTTATTACTATTTAATAAAAGGTCATTTGCAGCAAAACACCTAGACAGAGAGGATAAACTATAATCAACATGTGTAACTTCATTGACTCTCCTATCGATTATGAAAAAAAATGACGTCATCAAAAAAATAAAATCATATCATGTAAGGAAGATTATTTGTATAGAATAGGAACAGAACTGGGCCCAAAATTGACCCCTGTGGCACGCCCATTTTCACTAGAGACCCTGAAGATGTTATACCATCTGTACCTATTTTTAGCTGTCAAGAGCACGCGCACGAGCACAAGCTCGAGAGTTCGATAACAAATTCCATAGTGACTCGTTTTACATATGCACGTATTGTAATCAAAGCGATCAAAAGCCTTCGAAAGATTACAGAAGATACCAATAGGATCACGTGAGTACTCCCGGGCTTCTAAAATATGAGTGACTAGTTTCGCACCCGCGTCTGTAGTCGATCTACCCTTAGTGAAGCCGAACTGCTAATCGTGCAAAATATTCCCTCATAGATTTCTACAACGAATAGTTACGTGCCGCCCGCGTGCGACTCTGAGCTAACTTTACCATATTCCAGACATTTCCACTTCAGATAAGTAATCCTTTCACCTACCTGCCGAAATTAATAATGTATCTAATATCTGCGATTAGAGTGTATCCGAGATATATTCCAGTCGAGATCTCAATCTACATACATGTGCATTCTAATAATAAAAAGCGGCAATCCGACTAATAAATATCGGCACATATCCGTTAATCCTGCTTCTGACCTGTCAATAACCGCCGGTCGTCCCTATACATACGGTTCGTTAATTGTTTAATATTCCTAGTTAATTAATTATTTTTAATTTTAATTTATATATATAAACATTTAATAACATTTGTATTTATGAATTTATAAATATATACCTCTTTAATTAATCAATATAATTGGTTATATTAATTTACTTGTGTATTTATTAATATATACCCATATAAATAAATAAATAAAGTTATTTAAATGATCAACAAAATAATTACATAAATAAAACAGAAAAAAGAAATATATATATCAATATAAATTAGTGTATAAATAAATCATGTAAATAATAAATAAATAAATAAAAAATCAAGTACATAAATTAATATATTACATTTATTTAATACTTCGCAGAACATGACGTTACCATTACTACCATTTCATTTGAGCAAACCACAAAATCAAATATCATTTGAAGAATTCAAATCTCAATTCGCCATATTGGATTACGATTAAGATTGTTGCATCAATGTTTTCATGTGATCAATCTTTGTGAGGATGGATTTAGATTACAGCTTGAACTCGAAAATTACAGTTCGCGCGTGTTAATAACATATCCGTATCTTTTGATGATTGCTTCGACCTGTATAAACAATCTTAATCGTAATCCAATATGGCGAATTTAGATTTGAATTCTTCGCGTTGAATGTTATAGCATACTTCTAACACAAAATGAACAAATTTTCAACCTTAAATCTAAAGATTTTGGATTAGATCGATTATTAACTTCGGCCGTAAGACGGTAACTTTAAGTTTATCTACAGATCTCAGTTTTTTATTTTTTTATTGGTGCCTAGTGGAAATTCTTCATAAACTTCCTTCGGAAGGGCGAAGGGGTATGCCTTGGTAGACTAAAACCACTGGGGTGGTCATCTTCGGCACCTAAGGGAAGCTCCAGGTCCTCGTATGATTACACTAGAGCCGCCCACTGGTGCCACGCCTTTAGGCACATTTCTGAGAGGGTGACTGTAAAGCGGTCACCCCCCAGGGGGATTGTAAAGGATCCCCCAAAGCATCCCATGGCAGCGCGTGACCACATGCGTGCTTCCGTCTTCTGCAACCCAGAGGTCTCCCATCTTACAGCAACGGCAGGGGCTTCAGGTGTATGGGAATAAGGCGCCAGTGCGCTTGTTACCCCGGCGCCGTCTCCTCCTTATCTGAATCGACCTAGTAGAGAAATACCAAATACCC
This sequence comes from Diloba caeruleocephala, assembly GCA_947459985.1. Classification (NCBI taxonomy): domain Eukaryota; kingdom Metazoa; phylum Arthropoda; class Insecta; order Lepidoptera; family Noctuidae; genus Diloba; species Diloba caeruleocephala. The sequence goes on from OX381609.1 coordinate 1,778,386, forward strand.
TGTTATATTACTACTAGTGCTACATCATATACTAACTTGTTAGAAGCATCTAGATCGACGGCGTGTATCTGTCTGTTGACAGCCCAGTATACGGTGCCAGTCGTATGGTCCACGGTGAGGGCGGTAGCGTTGCTGGCTCGCGCTAGCTCTACGCGCGATGTACCGTCAACATTAGCGCGCATTATCACGCCGAGACCGGCGTCGGTCCAGATCAGAAACCTGCAAAACATATACGTGGAAAAAACGGCGAAATTGCACACATTTCTTTTACTCAAACCGAACAATACCCGCTATACAGTTTTTACATACTTTTGTTAGGCTTACTGTCTAGTGTAGTATTCGCCTTAGCCCCCAAACACTTGATTATCAATACTATTTCTGGAATGAAGACAACACCATCAGCAGGACAATCGCCTGAGCCTGCTATTTCAAAGTAATAGACGGCACGGTTGGTGCAGTGGCTGAGACAGTCGGCTGTTGCGCTCCGGGTCGTGGGTTCGATTCCCGCACGGAACAAATATTTGTATGATCTGCAGGTAATTGTTCCGGGTCTGGGTGTATTGTATGTGGAATTCATGTCTGTAAACGCACCCACGACACAGGAGAAATCCTAGTGTGGAGCAACGTTTTTATAAAAACGAAAAAAAAACATCATATAAGCCAAATGACGACCACTGCTGAACAAAAGCCGCCCGCATCCAATGACTCCTAGCCACCTTCACCAAGTCGTCTGTCCATATCGGTGCGTGATCTTCACTCGAGAACCTTTCTCCTTTCTCCCCAATGGCCATCAGTTCTACGAGATGTTCCTCGCCCATTGTCATTGCAGCATTCTAATCGTGGGCTATATCGGAAACTTTTTCTACGGATCTCCTAATCGGCTCACTCCTCATACCAAGAATAGCTTCTCCATAGCTCGCTGGTTGACCTTGAGCTATCTTATGAGGCTCATAGTGAATGCCCACGTCCAAATTATATAGCTGTTTTATTTTATGTGCATTTATGATGATTTTAATTGTGTCTAACAAATGTTTATTCTTTATAATTCAACACAAATTCGATGACTTGGATTTATTGTACTCGTAGTCATCATTTCAGCCGAATTAAGTCCACTGGTGGACAGTAAACCCCCCCCTAAGATTGCTACTACGACCGGTATGGGTTTGTGTTGTGCTCATTGGGGGGTCTTGCCATAATCGCCACGCTTGGCAGACGGGTTGGCGATCGCAGTTAGGTTATAAATGTATTCAAAAGACGCTGCTGTCCATCCTCCGGCTAATCTCATAGTCGCCTTTTACGACACCCACGGGATGAGATGGCGTGATGGTATTCTTAGCCGGCACCGCACGGCGATTTATTGTAGTAATTTTCACTAAAATAAATAAAGTTGTTTTTTTTTAAACTTTGCCCCATACTAGGATTTCTCCTGTGTGATGCACCCAGACCCGGAACAACTGCTTGCAGATCGTACAAATATTTGTTCCGTGCGGGAATCGAACCCGAGACCCGGAGCGCAGCAGTCGACCGTGCCGTCGTATAAATTCGTATAGCTTTGTATACAACTTACCTTTTAGTCTGATGGAAAGCCAAATGCCTCGGCATCATGTTATCTCCTCTAAGAATAACTCCCGAAGACGAGTTGTTGTCAATTGAAGTAGCATTTATGGAGTCGGTGTCGGCACAGGTCCAATAAAGCGCTCGTCCCAGTATATCCAGCACCATATGGAACGGTCTGCTAAGGCCTGAGACGACAGATGTCGAGTCCGTAATCGCTGAGGTGACGGAGTAAGAGACTGGGACTCGACGGATTGCGTGGGAGTCCTCGTCCATCCAATAGAGTTGTCTAGAAGAAATAGATAGGATCAAACGCAGTTCTGGTTAGTTAGAATCTCACATCACAAAATAGTAATATAATTGTATTTTCTGTTCACATATCAAATCATTTCATCATTTCACGTACAACGTAGGTACCAAAAACTTTGGGAAGAGATAACACTTAGGCCTATAATAAAAATAGGAAAACCATTTATCTCGGAATAATAGGTTAAAGTTTTTGTCATTTTTAGCACGCAATGTATCGTAAACAACACGATCATAACACAACGCGATTATTGTATTATGATATTATTAGGCTACTGCGAGCGATGACCTCATCCGTGAACTGTTTACATTGCAGTTTTATGCGAAAATAAAAACGTTATTGTGTTTTTATTCAAAATAGGATAGACGACATCAATTATTTCATAAAGAAAAGAGTTAAATAAAGAAAAAAAATGAAAATAACAAAAAGACCGACACAAAATTCTGCCGCTGAGGATTCCAGAATTTTGTACTGAACAAAATTCATTTTTTAAATTTAATTTAGGCCCTAACACGCTCTTACGAAAAATCAACAGTTAAGTGCACGTATTCGTTTTCGTTACGTCGCTTACACCAAGTATAAAGATATTGATATTGCTATAGAAAGGGAACATACTTGTTAACCGGATCGTATTCGATGGCTTTAACGTTCTTCAGACCAGTCAGAGGTATGAAAGCGTCATTACACTCGCCGATGGCGACCACTATTCGACCTATTGCGTTCTTTTGTGCAAATATCAGAAATTCTTCGGGTTCTGGAAAAAAATACTTCATTTATTTAGCATTGATACTTAGTAAAATGTTAATCTTAAACTAGAGGGATGGGCAGCAGCGTCTTTTCTGTGACACGGTAGCCGTACTGCGCTCACCAACTCGCCTGCCAAGCGTTGTGAGTATTGGCAATATCGCCATGTTCCATTATTAATTATGGCGTAACATTATACTATCATCATATCAGCCACAGGACGTCCACTGCTGAACAAAGGCCTCTCCCGTATATTCATACAACGGGCGGTTACATGCCGCTAATGACTGTCAGCGACCTTCACCAGGTCGTCCCACACTGCGTTTTCCGGTGCGCGGTCTTCATTCGAGAACCTTTGTGCCCCAACGGCCATCAGTTCTACGAGCAATGTGCCACGCCCATTGCCACTTCGGTTTGCTATTCTTTTCAGCTATGTCGACAACTTCAGTTCTTCTACGGATCTCCTCATTTCTGATTCGATCTCGTAGAGAAATACCAAGCATAGCTCATCATAGCATATGTCATCATTGTTAACACTATACTATGTCTACTGTATTGGTGGATTATATGGCAAGGTGCAGGCTACCTGAGCAGGTGAGGTTGTCGCGGTTGAGCCGGTAGTGTGCGGGGCAGGCGCAGCGGAAGGCCGGCGCGGCGGGCTCGGCCAGGCACAGGTGCGCACAGCCACCGTTGTCAGCTGCGCACTGGTTGCCGGCACCGCGCCAGCCGCGACCGAACACCTTCAACTCCGAGATGTATTCCACTCCAGAGTGGATAACCTTGCGGGAGCTTCCTTCGGTTTTGGATGCGGATTCTACTATGCCTGTGGACGGAGGTTGTTTTAATAGTTTGATTTGCTTCACGTTCTTTTGGTGGCTTTAGGGGCTTACACACATACGTTAAATTTCTAGGTTCTATATTGAAGAACCGTAGTATGCCGTGTGGTGCCGGCTCAGAATGCCACCACCCCATTTCATCCCGTGGGTGTCGTAAAAGTCGACTAAGGGATTAACCGGAGGATGGGCAGCAGCGTCCTTCGAGTACATTAACAACTCAACTGCGATCGCCAACCCGCCTGCCAAGCGTGGCGATTATGGCAAGACCCCCCAATGAGCACACAACACACCGATATGGGTCGTTGTGGTGATCTTAAGGGGAGGCCTGTGTCCAGCAGTGGACTTCATTCGCCCGAAGTGAAAAATATTGAAGACAGTTTTCTCAGTATCTCATAAAAAATCTTCATTAAATCTATTAAACGAATTAGGGTGAAATTGCAGTACTCCTCCTACTTTACTGCCATCATCTTCATCTCTGCCGAAATATGTCCACTGCTGAACAAAGCCAAAGATTCCACAACGACCGCCTGCGCTACTCGCATTCAGCTGATTCCCGCAACCTTCACCAGGTCGCCGGTCCATCTCGTGGGGGGTCTGGCCACGCTGCGTCTTTCGGTACGCGATCGACACTCGAGAACTTTTCGGGCATCATCAGCCATCCATTCTACGAGCAATGTACCCCGCCCTCTAGCACATAATTTTAGCAATTCATCAGGCTATGTCGGTTAGCTTGATTCTTTTTCTACTCATTTAAGATTCATTTTCGATTTACCAACAAAATATTTTATATTTGTAACGAGATCTGGGGGCCTAAAAAGGCCGCTTTAGCAGAATCATAATATTAATCACATTAAATATCACCAAATGGTCTAGAAGGCCTGAAAAGACCGTGTTAGGTTTTATTTATAAGGCATAATAATGATCTCAATACGATTCAGATTAGAAATCACAAAATGGTCACTTAATCATAACTGACTATTAACGTGACCATTTTGTGATTTCTAATGTAATTCATATTATGATTTACCTAAAGCGGCCTTTTTAGGCCCTCAGATGCGGCTAAGCGTAGTTAGAAAACCATTTGTACACTATCACGTCGACGCAGGCGAAGACTGACTGACTGACTCACGAGACCTGCAGTACGGGTTTACATGAGCGTAAATTAAATTTATTTTATATTTCAGACTAAAGTCCATTATTGTTAGTATACAAACATTCACCTAAAAACTAATGTTAGTACTTACTCTAGAACAACCTAATTTTCAGCCGAATACTCAAACGCCACTCAATGCTAAGTCTCAACCATTCGAGAAACCTGTTTTTGGTACAAAACCGGGAGGCTCAAACTGTTAAAGCGTGAGCGAGCCGACCCATGATGAACATGATGTATTTCTAAAACAAAGATTAGCGACTTACCCGTATTCCAATCGCCCCAATATATTCTGTCATTATGTATTGCCAGTGTATAGGGCATGGACACATTATTGACCAAGATCTTCCTGCCCGTTCCGTTAAGGTAAGCATACTCAATAGCAGGCGGGTCTAATGATGCCCAGTAGATGGCCCTCCTTTCGTAGTCGATGGCCAAAGAGTGAACCTTGCCGACTTGTTCGATGAGAATGGTGGGCGCTGAGCCATCCATTCCGGCGCGCTTAATGGTTTTAGAGCCGAGTTCAGACCAGTACATGTAGCTGGAACAAAGATATGTGCGTTAAGTATCGTTTGTGAAGGATCCGAGATAAAACACATGGGCGCAGATTGTGTCATCATTTCAGCCGAATGAAGTCCACTGGTGGACACAGGCCTCCCCCAAAGATCACCACAACGACCGATATGGGTGCACTGTGGGCTCATTGTACGTGCATGGCTCGTGGTACTCGAAGGACACTGCTGCCCATCGTTCGGCCAATCCCTTAGTCGACTTTTACGACACCCACGGGAGGAGATGCGGTGGTGGTATACTGAGCTAAGTCACACAAATGCCGTGTGGTGTCACACGGCATTTGTGTGACTTCTATGAACATTAAACATTTGACGGCACGGTTGGTGCAGTGGCTGATACAGTCGGCTGCTGCGCACCGGGTCGTGGGTTCGATTCCCGCACGGAACAAATATTTGTATAATCTGCAGGTAGTTGTTCCTGGTCTAGGTGTATTGTGTGTGTGAATTTTTGCCTGTAAACGCACCCACGGCACAGGAGAAATCCTAGTGTGGGGCAACGTTTCTTTTTAAAGCAAAAAAAAAAACATTCCCCAATTGGACAAAAGCTACTGCCAAAAAGAATAGAATAGAATCGTTTGTTCAGTAATCAGGTCATAGCAGACACTGTCGGCTTTTTGGCAGTATCTTTTGTCCAGTTGAGGACTATTTACTTATATAGGGAAGAAATAGGAATTTGGCAGGTATAACACCCCATCCTTACCCTTTTTTCGGATCCAGTACAATGCTCTTAGGTTTCTTGAGCCCTTGCCATACGATTGCTCTTCTACTGGAGCCGTCAAGCCGAGCTACCTCGATACGTTGCGTCGCAGTATCCGTCCAATAAATATTCTGACCCGCCCAGTCGATCGCCATACCTAATATTGAAAAATATACACATACGAATTAATTGGCTTTTCGAAGTTGGAAAAATAGTTAATAGAACAGTTCATTTAGATTTTTTTTTGTGTGAAGACCGAAAGAGTGCCGTAAAAAGTTCGCGAGCGGACACAGAGAGTTTCGTGTGTCGGGAACAAAGTCGAGTTGTGAGTGACTTAAGTGATAGTGGCAGCGGCACCCAGCGCACAAAACGATTAAGGAAGAGGGTAGATCGTTTTGTCTGCTCGTAAACATCCACCCGCAAAAACTTTAGTTTATCCGTGAACATGGCGCTTGCAACAGCGCCGAAATATCGGGAAATCAAAAGTAATAAAAAACATGGTAAATATCCCGTTTTTAGTTCCAATAATAGTTCATTTAGAGTATTTAAGTACCAAGAAACATTTTCACTCGACAATAGATATAGATAAAGACGGTTTTCCTGACTGCCTCCTCAAAGAAATGCCGTAATAAACTAATAGCTGAATGAGGTCAGCACAATGCTTGATGATCTCAACAGAATTTCCCAACAAGTGGGCCTTAAAATGAACATGGGCAAGACGAAAGTCACGTCGTATGCCCATGTCGTGCCTATCCCAATATCCGTTGGGAGCTCTGTTCTCGAAGTTGTTGACGAGTATGTCTACCTGGGACAAAGTGTCCAGTTAGGTAGGTCCAACTTCGAGAAAGAGGTCAATCGTCGTCAATCGTCGAATCTTACTCGGCGTTCGGGAAACTTCACGTCTTTTCGTCAACAATACCGCAATGCCTCAAGACGAAAGTGTTTAACCAGTGTGTGTTACCGGTGATGACATACGGAACAGAGACGTGGTCTCTCACTGTGGGCCTCATAAGAAAGCTCAAGGTCACTCAGCGAGCTATGGAGAGAGGTAGGCTTGGTATTTCTCTACGAGATCGAATCAGAAATTAGGAGATCCTTAGAAGAACTAAAGTTGCCGACATAGCTGAAAGGATTAGTAAAATGAAGTGGCAATGGGCGGGGCACATTGCTCGTAGAACTGATGGCCGTTGGAGAAAAAAGGTTCTCGAGTGGAGACCACGCTCCGGAAAACGCAGCGTGGGACGACATCCAACGAGGTGGACAGACGACCTGGTGAAGGTCGCTGGGAGTCGTTGGGCGAGGGCGACATGTAACCGCTTGTTGTGGAAATCTAAGGGGAGGCCTTTGTTCAGCAGTGGACGTCCTGTGGCTGATGTGATGAAGGCGTTCTAAAAAAACCTACTTCATTACTTTTGCCGTTGATATGATAGTATAGTGGTTGAACGCTAGCTTTCTGTACATAAGGGCCTGAGTTCGATCCCGGCCCGCACCTCCGAATTTTCGGATTCATGTGCGGATCAGAATTTGATTACAAGGATAACATCGTTAGGAAACCTGCACACCTGAGGGCTCCAAAATGTTTTTAATGGTGTTTGTAGTCCATCGACCCTCAGTAGGTCGCGTCGTGGACTAAGGCCTAACATTTCTCGTCGTGAGAAAAGGCCCGTGCCCAGCATTGGGACAGTAATGGGTTGATTATGTATCTTTGCCGTTACTAAAGCAGCTGGTTTTAGTGACACATGGTCACTGCTACACGAATGGACAAAACAGTGAGTCTTTATGCAGTACACATATTTTTTTATTTCTTTTGGTCTCCAGTTAACTTCTACATGTATTTCCTCCGCCCCCAGAAAGGGTGAAGGTGCATGCCGGACTCTTACCGGCTAAAACCACTGGAGCGGTCATCTTCGGCACCGAAGGGGGGTTCCAGGTCCTCGTAAGATCACACTAGAGCCGGCTTTTGGTGCCACGCCTTTAAGCACATTCTGGAGGGGATGACTGTAAAAAGGTCACCCCCCAGGCAATACTCGGGGAGGATTGTTAAGGATCCCCTCGCGCCTCGCTGTGCGCTGTGCTGCGCACACGACGGCCCGTGACCACGTGCGCGCCGCCATCTTCTCGGGGAGAATGACACCCACCTGGAGAATGATATCGCACTTACCTTCAACTAGTCCCATCCACTCCAAGACTTTCTCCATGTTGGAACCATTTATAGAACATCGGTTGATAGTTTTGGTTTTACTGTCTGACCAGTATAGTTTGTTGCCGGACACATGCACAGCCAATGCACTGAAATGAGCACAAATATATTACTGACAATTATTTTTCTGATGGAAAATGACTATTTTTTCTCATAATTTCAGCCAAAAACGTCCACGGCTGGACAGAGACCCCCACCAAAGATTGCCACAATGACCGAACGAAGGAGTATCGGTTTGTGTTGTGTGCTCATTGGGGGGATATTGCCATAATCGCCAGGCTTGGCAGACGGGTTGTCGGCGATCGCAGTTGAGTTATAAATGTACTCGGAGGACGCTGCTGCACATCCCCTGGCTGGTCGGCATAGTCGCTTTCTACAACACCCACGGGATGAGATGGGGTGGTGGTATTCTTAGCAGGCACCACACGATTTTTTTCTACTTAGGCTCTTTTGTTGTGAAGTAAATTAAAAGGCATAGATCACACATGCATAAACACCCAGACCCGGAACAACTATTTATTTTATTTATTTTGTTTTTTTTAAAAACGTTGCCCCACACTAGGATTTCTCCTGTGTCGTGGGTGCGTTTACAGACATGAATTCCACATACAATACACCCAGACCCGGAACAACTATCTGCAGATCATACAAATATTTGTTCCGTGTGGGAATCGAACCCACGACCCGGAGCGCAGCAGTCGACTGTATCAGCCACTGCACCAACCGTGCCGTCAACCGCACCGTGTTACCACATACAAATATTTATTCAGTGCGGGAATCGAACCCGCAACCCGTAGCGCAGAAAGCTAATCGCTTAGCCACTGCGCCAATCGTGGCTTACATTAACAGAGAACGTCCATTTAATTACTACGTAACTCGATCGGAATCAAACGTGATATAACGAATGTCTTACCTGACTTCCTTCAAGTCTTTAAGCGGCAAAACGGCTTCATTCTCCTCATTTTCAATACTTATGTGACCGATGATATTCTTGCGACTGTACACTAGAAATGCATTGGGCTCCACACAAGACTTTCGGTCTTTGCTGAGTTCTAGACCTAAAAAGAAAAGCAATTATAATTAAACCAAGAGATTTTTTTAAAAATTCTGTCACGCACTAAGGCTTCTACTGTGTCGTGTGTAAATTTAATATGAATCTCACACACACAAACACCCAGCTCCGAAAAAACTGTCTGTAGATTATACTAATACTTGTTCCGTGCGGGGATCGAACCCGCGACTCGTAGCGCAGAAAGCCAATTGCTTGTACACGGCACGGTTGGTGCAGTGGCTAATACAGTCGCTGCTGCAGCGCTCCGGGTCGTGGGTTCGATTCCCGCACGGAACAAATATTTGTATGATCTGCAGGTAGTTGTTCCGGGTCTGGGTGTATTGTGTGTGGAATTCATGTCTGTAAACGCACCCACGACACAGGAGAAATCCTGGTGGGGGCACCATTAAAAAAAAATGCGCTTCCCGTGGCGTGTATTTATATTTTAGGAATATTATTTATTTATTATCTGTTCTATTCTATACATTTAAGTACATAAAATATGTGCCAGAGAATTTTTACGTAATCATCGAAATTTCTTTAATGGTCGGGCTTTTCAGAAACATTCATGAGATATCACAACATTCCTGTTTGTTTACCTAGAGGACAACTGCACACGTAGTGGTCGGGTGTGTTGAGGCAGAGATGTGAGCAGCCTCCGTTGTTGTCCGCGCACTGGTTCCAGCCGAGGGGCTCGCCCCGGCGGAAAGCTTTTACACCCATCATGTTTGCCATCTGTTCTACTACGGGCTGACGTTCTAGACCTATTTAGAACATTATAGAACGTTATAGAACAATACATTTACGCACGTTTATTGATATTGGGGCAGTTGAAAATTGGTCTTTTAGGTCGTCCTCGGCTACGGCCGCGCCCCGGAAAACGCAGCGTGGGACGACCTCCAACGAGGTGGACAGACGACCTGGTGAAGGTCGCTGGATGAGAGCGGCATGCGACCGCTGGTTGTGGAAATCTAAGGGGGAGGCTTTTGTTCAGCAGTGGGCACGATGGTTGATATGATGGCTACGGCCGGGAATTAAATGTTCGAAGAACACTTCTTCAATCTCAGTCTACTCAATATAGTTTACGTGTCACAGAATTACTATAACTCGATTGCTAGTGATGTATAAGGCGTAGCTCTTGAATAGTTTTTTAAATTACACCACAGTCTATATTACGACAGAATATATATATATATCTAAGGAATAAATAGGTTGAAACCGAGCAGCTCCATTGGCCCTGATAATATACCACCTTTCATGCTCAAAAACGCAAAAAGTCGTTATTGTGGACCCCTTTGTCATATTTTTAACCTTGCATTAAAAGTAGGAATCTATCCCCAGCAATGGAAAACATCAAGGGTTACGCCAATTCCAAACAGTTCAAACAAATCGGCTGTGGAAGAATATCGCCCTATTGCTATCTTATCATCTTCTGCAAAAATATTCGAGAGTATTCTTCATAAGTACATATATGCACAGGTTGATGAATATTTGTGTAATGAGCAGTATGGCTTCAGGCCTAAAAGATCTGTCAATACTAATCTACTTACGCTTGTAGATTATATTTCTACACGTCTTGATCAAAGACACCAAGTAGATGTACTTTATTTTACTTTTTTGTTAAATGATAATGATACTCGCCGATTACCTGCGGGATCGCCAGCAATATGTCAGACTCGGTATTTACGAATCTCGACCCTATCACACGCGCTCTGGAGTGAGTCAGGGGTCGATACTTGATCCTCTGCTGTTTTTACTTATGATTAATGACCTTCCGGATGTCGTAACACATTCGCAATGCCTACTATATGCGGATGACTTAAAGCTTTTTACCGAGATAAAGTCACGGGCCAATTGTCTGGAGCTGCAAAGTGACGTTAACGCTGTTTTTGAGTGGAGTGTGGTCAACAAAATGGACTTCAACCTAAACAAATGCTACGCAATGTCTTTCCGGCGAATGAGACACCCTATCAGTTTCGATTACACAATAAACAACCATGTAATCACCAAAACTGATACTATTAAAGACCTAGGTGTGACATTCGACCGAAAGCTCACTTTTCATGGTCATATGATGACGTTAGCAATGGAATCGTATAAACGACTGGGTTTTGTTCTCAGGAATGCTAGAGACTTCCAAAATGATCAGGTGATACGCTTAATTTATAGTGCCCTTGTAAGATCTAAACTCGAAACCAGCGCATGTGTCTGGAACCCATACGAGTGCAAATACACACTTTTGTTGGAAAAGGTGCAAAAAGCCTTTTTGAGATTTCTCTACAAGCGCCTTTATGGATATTATCCATTCTTATACCCTGCCAGGTTTCTTCTCGGTTCTTTGGGATACAACTCATTAGAAGCTCGGCGAGCCTATGACCAAATTACGACGGCATGTAAAATTATTCGCGGGAACATAGATGCTCCAGGGCTTAGTGATGGGTTGTGTCGATTTTATGTACCAAACAACTTCCTTCGGAATCGTAAACATAGGCTCTTCGCAGTGCCAGTGAATTTTTTCAATATGCTTGCAATACTGTGAGCCAAACGCATGATTATATACTTTTTTTACCTATTTATTGTCGTCATTGTTTAATTAATGTAATTGGTGTAGCCGTATTAATTAATTTAAATAAATAAATAAATAATATAGATTTTACTGAACTTATTTTCATATTTATATTCAGGTCAGTTATAAGTGTTTTTTACTTTTTATTTATTTATATAATCTTTATTGTACAGCACATAACACATAAAATATAAACATTTACTAATATAAGCGTACAATGAGCGGACTTATCAAGTGATCTCTTTGAGACAACCTTTGGATAGACAAGAGAGAAAGGAGCTACATATTGGGCTCTCGAGTGTAAACAAAATTATACACAATATTCATCATCATTTCGGCCTAATTAAAGTCCACTGCTGGACACAGGCCTCCCCCAAAGATCACCACAACGACCTATATGGGTGTGTTGGGCCGTGCTGTGGCCTCAATGGGGGGTTTTGTCATAATCGCCACGTTTGGCAGACGGGTTGGCGATCGCAGTTGAGCTGCCAATGCACTCGAAGGACGCTGCTGCCCATCCCTCGGCTAATCCCTTAGTCGACTTTTACGACACCCACGGGAGGAGATGGGGTGGTGGTATTCTGAGCCGGCACCACACGACAATATATTTGACGGCACGGTTGGTGTAGTGGCTGATACAGTCGGCTGCTGCGCTCCGGGTCGTGGGTTCGATTCCCGCACCGAACAAATATTTGTATGATCTGCAGGTAGTTGTTCCGGGTCTGGGTGTATTGTATGTGGAATTCATGTATGTAAACGCACCCACGACACAGGAGATATCCTAGTGAGAAGCAAAGTTAAAAACAAAAAGGTGCCATGGTAAAATTTTGAGAAATTTTAGGTAGAAAATCACTTTATGCCATCGGGCAAAGACTATTAAGATATGAGCGCATCTGCTGAGAGGTTGAACAAATTATGTTCTCAAATAAATAAACTGAAACGGAAAATTCGTTTAACCTGTGTTTTTGTTGATCCTGTCCAACGTTCGTTTCTGCATATCAGTCCAGTAGAGGTGTTCTCCTAGTAAGGTGAGACCGAAGATGTGCATTATTTCACTGCTGTGCAGTTCCCTTCTTTCGGTACCGTCCATATTGCATACCTGAGGACACATATTGAGATAACGGCCTTTTAAAGTGACCTATTAATAGGCGAAGAGAAAAAAAAATTAAGTACATTGCGCGCACGGAGGAGCGTGAGATCTGGCATGGTTTTTTTTTGTGTCCCCACCATGGTGGTCGGGGGCTTTTTGTAGCTAAACACTGTTGCAATATTTTTTCTTTTTACATCTCTTTATTTGGCATAGTTAAAGTTCATATGGAGACTGCAATATCGTGATTGGAGATGAACAAATTGAACAGGTGAATGAGTTTATGTATCTGGGTTCAAAGTTTACAAGAGATGGAAAGTGTGAGAGTGATATTGAAAGAAGAGTGAATGCAGGAAACATGGTGAATGGAGCTTTGCACTCCTTTATGAACAGTCGGAAGGTGTTTGACAAGGCTCGTTTGGCTGTGCATGAAGGGGTGTTGGTTCCGACACTCATGTACGGAAGTGAAAGTTGGGTATGGCAGAAGAAACATGAAAGCAGAATAAATGCAGTTGAGATGAGAGCGTTAAGAAGTATGATAGGAGTTAAACTGAGTGACAGAATAAGAAATAGTGAGATAAGAAAACGTTGTGGTCTGAAAGAAGATGTAGTGACAAAAATTGAGAAAGGTATGCTGAGATGGTTTGGCCATGTTGAGAGAATGAATGAAGAACGATTACGAAAAAAGTGTATAAGGCGTGTGTGAATGAAAGTGCTGGAAGGGGTAGACCTAGGCGGACGTTTCAAGACCAAATCAGGGACGTCTTGGAAAAAGGCCAGGTCAAGAGTACCCTAAACCGAAGAGCATGTATGAAGGGAATAATGTAAGTGAACGAAGCGAAACAAGTATGTAAGGATCGTAGCAAGTGGAAAGAAGCGGTCTCTGCCTACCCCTACGGGAGAGAGGCGTGATTATATGTATGTATGGAGACGGAGTGCAGAACGCTAAATTAAACACAATAAAACTTATTAACAAAAAAAATACCGACTTCAAAAACCCTACACGATGTAAAAATATTAAAGGGGGCCAGCGAGAAGTTATATTTTATAGCTGGCCCCGACTTCATAAATAAAGTTTTTTTCCTTTTCAGTGGTATTAATATTTTTATATCGTGTAGGGTTTTTTAAAGTCAGCATTTTTTTGTTGAAAAGATTTATTTGTTTCTTTTGAGTGCGAATAGATTAAAGAACTTTTTCAACTTTGGTATCAGTATTTAACACTAAAAATAAGAATCACTCAAATTGGTTCTCTGATCTGATCTTTTATAAATATGACTAAAAAAGACCTAACCCTGAGTTTCTTTCAGCATTTCTTCTCAGAGGTTGTCATGTAGCGAAATGCCCTCCGTGGTTTCAATGTGATTTGTAAAAGTGTCTGTTAGGACCTATTTACTGAATAAATGATTCTATTGTATTCATGATCATCATTTTCACATCAACACGCATGTACTTTCTTGGTACCAATTTACGGCTCAAGGTTCGGTTCCAAGGAGATTCGTGTGGGTTCCGGCTGCTGCTATGTGCCATGTCGGTGTCAATTGAGCTTAAAACGTAATATGATTGGGTACCTCGATCTTGTGCATCCGCGCATCTCCCCAATAAAGCTTGTTCTTCACAGTGTCCAGCGCGATGCCGTTCGGCCATATCAGTTTTTCGTACACTAGCAACACTCGGCCACTGCCGTCTAGGTTTGCTCGTTCTATCTTAGGTTTTTTCTCGTTCCAGTCGGACCAGAACATCCACCCCGCGGTCGGGTGTAACGCGATAGCACGCGGGTCATACAGCTCGTTGTGGATTATCACCTGAAATGGACATAATTGAAGTTGATCAAAATGATCCTCAGAAATGTATTGTGTGTAGGCAAGGCTGGCAACATTGATGGTGTCAATTATTGCCCTGGCCCCGAGGGGGGTCGTTACTACTAGCTCGGAGGATCATAGTCGCAAGCTAAGTAAAAGTGAAAAGCATGGACAGTATTTATATTTATTAAGGTCTTCCCACAGCTCGTGCATACAATATCAATCAATCATTTCGGCCGAATGAAGTCCACTGCTGGACGTAGGCCTCCCCCAAATATCACCACAACCACCGATATGGATGTGTTGTGGGCTCATTGGGGGGTTTTGCCATAATCGCCACGCTTGGCAGGCGGGTTGGCGATCGCAGTTGAGTTGTTAATGTACTCGAAGGACGCTGCTGCCCATCCTCCGGCTAATCCCTTAGTCGACTTTTACGACACCCATGGGAGGAGATGGGGTGGTGGCATTCTGAGCCGGCACCACACGGTATACTATTTAATTAATATATATATTGTAACAGGCCTACACACTAGCCAATTACGGGCCAACCAACATTTGCCATAATGAGTAACATAGATAATATAACAGAAAAATATAACAGACGGGTGAGGCAGCATAAGCTTGAAATTGAAATTATTGAGTAGGTAATACATTTTTAACAATTCTAGACTAAAGGCTCAAGAAAGTATAAAATCAAGTTAGTTTTCTATAGTATTTTTTATGGAATTCAGGATTTTGGATCTAAATGAATTTATCGAATCGTGGTGTATGTACGGCATCTGGTACTGACTTCACGAATGAATTCATTTCTCTACACATTCTGTTAAGCGGTGAATTTAGTCCTATATTAGTTTTACAAGACTGAACATGGTATGGTTCGGTTATAGGATATCTGGGTAATTTAAAAGGTACATATAATGGAATACGTGTAACGAGTTCATCACTGTCAAATCTATTATTGATTTATTTGTAAAGGAACTTTAGGTCTTGTAATCGCCGACGTTCTCGTAGAGAGATCATGTTGAAGCAATCAATACGTTGGTCATATGGACTTCTGGGAGATATTTTATTTGTACTATACGCGAGGTGTTTAGTTAAAGCTCTCTGTATACTTTCAACCCTTTGCGAGTGAGCACACCTGTGTGGTGCCGGCTCAGAATACCACCACCCCATCTCCTCCCGTGGGTGTCGTAAAAGTCGACTAAGGGATTAAGCCGGAGGATGGGCAGCAGCGTCCTTCGAGTACATTAACAACTCAACTGCGATCGCCAACCCGTCTGCCAAGCGTGGCGATTATGGCAAAACCCCCCAATGAGCCCACAACACATCCATATCGGTCATTGTGGTGATCTTTGGGGGAGGCCTGTGTACAGCAGTGAACTAAATTCGGCCGAAACGACACTTGATTTCACGATTAGTACGTCTCAACAGTTCTTTTTATATATAAAGAAGATGGGACCAATTCGAAATCCTTCTGCATCAGTTAAAATATGAATTGCTCAAATCGGTCTACTAATCTCGGAGTAATCGGTGTACATACATAAAAAAAAATACGCATCGAATTGCGAACCTCCTCCTTTTCGAAGTCGGTAAAAATGAATATATTCCTTTACTGATGAATTGTCCACCTAATTTACTAGCAGCAAATAATAATGCGTTAGGTGTCCAGATTCTCCTCTAAGTTCTAGAGTATCAAGACCAATGATCCTAGACACAAACATGGAAAGATATAGAAATAGGATTTTAAAGATATTATGGCATTCATTCACATTCAATTGCATCCGATTCTATAATATACCTAAAGCAATTACTAATCTCACAGTTGGGAAGTTTTAATTACATGTTAAATTAACTCATAAAAAGCGTATCATAAGATTAAGGCGAGGCGTTGGTAAACTATTAATCTCAAATCGGGCACCGCGCCCCATACTCCGCTCTCACCTCCGTATTATTACGCGGCTAATTAGAACAACAATAAAATCATATTAGAGTTTTCGTACTTATTTTTCTTTTATTAAACACGCTTTTTTCATTCGTTTAGAAACTTTTACAGCTTTTCCCCCTCATTTTAATAACGAAACGTTACTCGCAAGATATTTTGAGGCTACGGCTATCGATGGCGCGTGGAAGTTCGACTGACACAGAACTATCGCTGACAATGGTCAGTATCAGGCTGAGGGGGAATTCATCATCATCATTTCGGCCGAATGAAGTCCACTGCTGGACACAGGCGTCCTCCAGAGATCACCACAACGACCGATACGGGTGTGTTGCGTCCTCAGTGGGGGGTCTTGCCATAATCGCCACGCTTGGCAGACGGGTTGGCGATCGCAGTTGAGTTGTTAATGTACTCGAAGGACGCTGCTGCCCATCCTCCGTCTAATCCCTTAGTCGACTTTTACGACACCCACGGGAGGAGATGGGGTGGTGGTATTCTGAGCCGGCACCACACGGGAATTGTTGCATGCAAAAACGCGCGCGTACTTTATATAACAGTATTTTTTGTTTAAAATAAAGACTATTGCTAATTTTATAAAACCCAATTACCATTTTGTAGTGTGGAGGATCAATGGCAATGCTGTCACAGATACTTCACACTGCTGTGTTTAGTGATGATTAATATAGCGTCTAGCGCGATTAAATAACGTGCTATATTCACGCAACGTATAGCACACGCTATGCCGGCTCCAACTTGACGCTATAAATAGCACCATTAAAAACAACGAGTAGGTAGCGAGGATAATAGCGCGAGCAAGGGCTTAGCGCGGGCGTGGCGAGCCGGGTGGCAGTCATCGCGAGAATTCGCGCGCTATCGGGCGTTACCTAACGCGTTGATTAAAATATTTATTTATTTTAGATACGCTAACAATGTACGTACATTAAAATTTCGTAATATATAAATGACATTTGATGACGTCAATAATAGGCATACACAACATCAAACAATTCCGTTCCATGAAAACTGCTATAAGAAATTCTTGATAAAAAGAAATATAACTCTATCCTATGTTAATTTAATACGTACAAATCTATTATCCCAAGCATGGAAAGTATGAAGAAAAGTTTATTAACTTTTCTTTACTGCTCCATTTTATTTTGATAGATATTATTTTACGTATCGAATATACTATAAAGTATTCAATATTATGAATATAACCGAAACAGCGCGCTGTCTTAACAAAGCGCGCTATCTGTCCAACGACATTTAGCGTGATCCGAGAATATTCACCGCAATTTTATCGCGTCATTCGCGTACGCCCAGTTCGTTATAATTGTAGCATGTAAAATAGCGCGCTACTTTATTATAGCAAATAGTCTGTAGCGCGCTATTGGCTTATAGCGGTTTTGAACACAACTAGATGTGTTCACTAATGTATACTATACCTTCTTAGAGGTGCCATCAAGCCTGGCCACATTGATGGTGTCAGTCACAGGGTCAGTCCAGTAGATGTTTCTAGCTAGAGGGTCGATGGCAATGCTGTCAGGTACTCCACTGCTGTGTATCACTACGGTCTGCTCGCTGCCGTCTAACCGAGCTCTTGATATAGTTTTAGCCTGAAGCAAAGACAATTTTATTTCCTTACTTGGTTGTTATGCTTTATTTATCATTATGATGACAAGGCCAAGAAAACCTAAATTGCTACAAGACATTTGGCCTTTTTATGATGATGCTCTAGTCTAGTGTGATCTTACGAGGTCCTGGAGCCCCCTTAGGTGCCGAAGATGTCCGGCCGGATGACAGGGTCCAATAAAAAAATAAAAAAGGTCTTGTGCAGATAAAAGTCACCCAGTTCCTAAGATATAAGTTAGTCTATATTCCCAGATCATAATATATGAAAACTTTAAATATAATATAAACGTGTGGTGCCGGCTCAGAATGCCACCACCCCATTTCATTCCGTGGGTGTCGTAAAAGTCGACTAAGGGATTAACCGAAGGATAGGCAGCAGCGTCCTTCGAGTACATTAATAACTCAACTGCGATCGCCAACCCGTCTGCCAAGCGTGCCGATTATGGCAAAACCCCCCAATGAGCACACAACACACCGATATCGGTCGTTGTGGTGATCTTTGGGGGTGGCCTGTGTCCAGCAGTGGACAAATAGTAATGTATTCGGTTTTCGCGATTATTACTCATAATAATAAAACAGTTTTAAACGGAATACATCGCGTATATTATAGATTTTTGTTTTTCTTGACGTTTCGAACACTTCACAGTCATCCTGCTACCACGAATTTAGCGTAACGTTAGGAAAAACAAAAATCTATAATATACTTGATGTAATCCGTTTAAAAGTGTTTTATTATTATGAGTAATAATCGCGAAAACCGTATATATATATATATATATATTAATAATTAATAATTTATTTATTTAACAATCACACAGTTTTTAATTACACACAAGAAGCAAAGCAAGTTAAGGGAAATACAGAAAACAATACTGAAATGGCGGTGGACCCCAAACTAGGCACAGCCTGTATCTTGGTGGCCCAATCATAGCTGAGTATTTAGTTAATGTTGTGTTCTGTTAGCGCAGCACATTAACACGCTGAGAGTTTATATTTAGCAGTACGAATGGTAGCAGATTGGAAACTAGGTGTGTGAGTATAATTGTGTTTGTGTAAGAGTGAAACAGCCTGTGTGTGTGTGGGAGCGCGCACGAGAGCGCACACGCATATGGGTAGGTTTCCTTTATGGAACAAGTAAACTTTCGGTTTCATCGTATGTTCGTCCTTGTAACCATTCCTTAAGTATTTTTTTGGCCTCGAACTGATTTCAAGGAATGTTAACAGTTCTGCCCATTGCATTAAATATGCGTATGGGCATAAACCATGAAAATCGAGTGCCGAACGTGGTTCTTGGCTTTGGAAGTGGAATTCTGTCCGCACCTTTTCTACCCCTTCGAGTGCGACTCAACTCATTCCCATGTTGTTTTATAAGGTTCTAACGACTGATCCCAAGATGTAGAGTTGACGGACACGTAAGACGCCAGCTTCCCTGTAAACCTCGTCAGTAGGATATCTTCGCGGTCTGCCTAACAACACCTTAAGAATTATATATAGCAGTATTATGCTTCAATAACCGATGGTTGGGTTAAACAACTTACTAAGCTATCAGCCCAATATAGATACTCGGACTTCAGATCGAAGTCTACAGTGAGTGCTCTCTTCAAGTCCTTCAGCGGCAGAGTGTAGGGCGTAAAGTCCGGCGAGTCCAGTGATATTTTGGATATTGCAGACCGCTGTGCCACCACGAGGAGTGACTGGGGGCTGTTGTAGCATGTTGTGTTGCTGTTCTCCTTGAGCTTCGAGCCGGTTGGGCAAGCGCACTCGTAGCCTGGATTAGAAATTAAAATCGTAAGTAATCTACAGCTGTAAGCAACTCGTATCTACGATGGTAGGGCAATGTATGCCTGTTTTGAACTGTATAGAATCAGATTATGAAGGATTACCTGGAGGGGTGGGCGATAAAAGGCACAAATGTGAACATCCTCCATTATTTTCCTTGCAGGGATAGTCACCAGTGGGCATCAGTTGCCGCCTTCCATCATACACCTTCAAATCAACCGGCACTGGGTCAGATTTGATAAGCTCTTTCATAGGACCATTTGTTGATATATCCCATGTGTGAATGGACCTGGAAGATATAACGGGGATTGGGTATTTGGTTACAAAATTTAGTAGGACACCATGGACTTTTGTCTTCTACCAACTTTTCCTGTCCATGCAAAGGTTGTCTTTAAGAAACCGCTTACTGCAATAAGACTGCCTATTAAACAATTCATCATATCGACCATACAATTTGCACTACTGAACAAAGGCCTCCCCCATAGATTTTCACAACTGTATAACTCTTAAACTACATTTAATTTATAACATTAACATTTGAAATACTTAAAATTACATATTCTTATGTTTATCTGCGGAGACTATATAGGTTTAATATTTGTTTATTGTAAACTATTATTGGTAAATGTAAAAGCTGTTTGTATCCCTAACAGAAATAAATAAATAAATAAACTGTGTGAAAACGGGGGAATTTGCCAGTACTCACCACGCTTGGCAGGCGGGTTGGTGAGCGCAGTATGGCTACTGTTCCACAAAAGGGACGCTACTGCCCATCCCCTCTGGTTTAGATTATTTAGGTATTAATTATTACAGACACTATTTTATAACTAGCAGGTTGATGGCTAAATGTAGACCAAATTCAGGCTGCACAGAATGTATCTAGTAACTATGACTATGCACAGCCCTGGGGCTGCAAAGCTGATCAGGTAGCCCGAATATCAAGCATACAAACTCATTAGCAAGAATATCACTGTCAAAAGTTGTGATGATAGTTTTGTTTCTGCTTAAGGATTCCTACCAGTTCCTACAAACAAAGGTAATCTGAAGAAAAAAGTTCAAGAATTCAAAGGGTATGCTTACCATGTCTTCCAGTCAGTCCAATAAAGCTTATAGTTAAAAAATGCAAGCGCATAAGGATACACAAGAGCCTCTTTAACAACACTCTTCCTGTTCCCTCCGTTGAAGTCCATAACATCAACAAAATGCAGCTTAGCATCAACCCAGTAAATCAGATTGTTGTCATAATCTATTGTTATACCGTTCGGCCACAATATGTTTTCTTTGACTATAATTTGACGTGTGGCTGGGTTACCGGTCATACCAGCCCGTTCTATCTTAGGCACTTCACCCCAGTCTGTCCAAAACATGAGACTGAAAAAGAAATAAATCATGGATTAAATGAATTTAAAAGAAAGACTTTCTGTGTGGTGCCGGATTAAGAATACAGCACCACTCCATCTCCTCCCGTGGATGTCGTAAAAGGCGACTAAGGGAATCTAAACCAGAGGGATGGGCAGCAGCGTCCCTTCTGAAAAACAGCAGCCATACTGCGCTCACCAACCCGCCTGCCTAGCGTGGTGAGTATTGGCGAATACCCCCCAAGTCCCTTCATCAGTGGACGTATAAATGGCCGATATGAAAAGAAAGACTACTAGATACTCATAGTAGATAATAGAATACTAGAACTATATATTGTGTATCTTTGAAAATCCATTGTGTTCTATTATCCATTATAGTCTTCCACTCATTTCCAACTATGAGTAAACTATAGATACATCCAGAACATGAGAGTTATCAAGCAAAGATTGATTCCCACTATAAGCAGTATTCAGTGCAGTGTCTGGCAGATTAGATTCGACGACATACCCTGGGAAAGAGCGGAGGGGTATACCGGACTCCTGCCGGCTAAAACCACCGGAGTGGTCATCTTCGGCACCGAAGGAAGGCTCCAGAAACTCAAATAGTCTCCATCTAGAGCCACCCATTGGTGCCCCCGCTTTTAGGCACAGCTCGGAGGGGATTGTAAAGGATTCTCCCGAAGCCTCGCTATGCTCTGTGCTGCGCACTTAGCGGTACGTGAACACATGCACAACGCAGTCTTCCCGGGGGTCACTCGGTATGAGACCAATAAGCGCGCTCGCGACCCCCAAGGACCGCCATAGAAGGACGACAGCGGGCTCAGGCGACACAGCACCCCAATTTTCAAGCACTGCCAGCATAGCCGACACTACTACTAGCAAAGACAGTTCTTGCCCGATCCGATCGACCAGGATCCGCGGCTCGGCAGCCTACGCAGGGCACTCTCCGAGCGTGTGCTGTGCGGTATTCTGATCGTCTCCCCAGTGGTGGCACTGTACCCTAACCTCGCGTCCTATACTGTGCAAGTACGCACCGAAAACCGACCCCCGTGGAACCCCGCACGTGATTTCCCTCCGCTTTACGCTACCGTCCCTGCCCACGTAGCGAACATGCCTCTGGCGCAGATATGCCCCAATGATACCCTGCGTATAAGGGGGGGCACTGATGGTGGACTAGCGCCCCCCTAATCGTGCTCCACAGGATAGAGCTACAGGCGTTGACTATGTCAGTCTTGACAGCCACCTTGGGTTCCTAAAAAATAACAAACTAAAATAAGTAACTTACCCTTCTTTAGGAACAACGGCAATAGCCCTGGCTAGGTCCACCTCTGACCAGAACAGTACTTTTCTATACTTTTGTTCTATACTAATGACTTCAATTTTATTTGTTTCACCATCGGTCCAGTATAATTTATCTGTGTACCAGTCTATTGCTATACCGGTTGGTGTAATTATTCCTTCTGAGACTATTCTAACCTGTGAAGAATATAAGAGAAGTAAGTTTGCTATAATTATCATTGTTCTTAGAAATTGCTCATTTTATGGGTTACAGTAGATTTTGAGCATGTATTAAATAATTCGAAAATATTATAGTCCATGTTCAGTAGTCGACATTGTAAAATATTCTCGAAGAAAAAAAGGCCTTTCGGAAAATGCACATAGGATGTCTCCATGGTCTGATGTACAGAACCCCTTTTGATTATTCAAGGGTAGTACTAGTAACTTACAGCTTACAAGGACTTGTATTTATAGAATTAAAGCTTTATATTGTCACAGGTGCAAGAAGGACTGCAGACAGTGGTAATGAAAATGGTGAGGTTTATTACTAGGAATGAATAAATAGTCATAATTTTTTTTGTTACTCCGATATAAGTACTTACTTTATCTCCTACATGTGTTTCATTATAAGTCATGCATTGTATCAACTCTGCAGTCTGATCAGACCAGCATATCAGATCCTTTCTGTGTAGAAAGTCAACAGCAGACCCCTGTTCCAGGTCCTTGACTATAGTGTTCACTTTGCCAAGTTTTAGCGTGTTTACTACTCGGATGTCTGATGCCGTTGAGTATAATAATATGGGATTACTCACTACTGAATAGTAACCTGAAACATTGTATTTTTATTCTAGTAATTTTTTTTGAAGCTACACAAGATTTGTACCATTATGATATTGTTAATATTAATATATAAAACCATCTGGCGCTGGCTACGAATTGCACCAACCATCTGATCCCATGGTTGTCGTAAAGGCGACTATGGGATTAGACGGAGGATGGGCAGCAGCATCCTTCAAGTACAGTTACAACTCAACTGCAATCACCAACCTACCAGCTAAGAGTGGTGATTATGGCAAACCCCCTCAATGAGCACACAACACACCCATGTTGGTTCTTGTGGTGATCTTTGGGGGAGGCCTGTGTCCAACAGTGAACTTTAGTTTATTTTATTTATTTAGCTTTAGTTTAGTTAGTTATTGTTGAATAATTGTATGTTATGTTTATGTTTAAATTAAAATGTTCATGAATGCATAATTTAGATTGATTTATAATGTTGTGGTAACTGATGAGAAGGTTATACTACCAAGCCAGTACAATAACATTGGTATAAGTAATATTATATAGCAGCTATAAGTTTTCAACTGTAAATAATTCATATTTGCATCTCACATAAGTTGCACACAGACTTGGCAGATTGCTCACAATCTATTTCAGTAATTTAATATGTACTTCCATAACTTATCAATATTTCTCTAGAGTTTACTGCTGTTGAACTCGTGAGATGCTATCAGCAAAAAGTGCAATAAATTAAAACTAGAATACAAAGCAGAGTCGGCAGTCAGTGTCATAAAGTTTAATATCTTTGGAGATAAGTATGCAATACATACACGTTCCATGGTATATAACAATATATGAAAACTAACCTTTTAACTGCAGGAACATTAACAAACAAAACACATTCATAATATTTTGAATTATTTTGTCCGCGTGAAGTATTCTTCGGCGTTTTGTCATAATGAAAACAAATGCACATCAATCGTTGAATATTTCATGTGTTTATCAGTAATTCTCTATAACACAACCTTATTTAACAAGAAAATTTGTTAAGGCACGGTTTAAAATCTACTATCAGCATTTTCCTATGGTTAAAACGAATCAAACTTTTATTATAAACACCAATTTCTCAGACAATGAATTTAAAGACTGAGACACAGTGTTGCCAGATGGATTCGGCCTTAATCACTTAGTGTCTGTAGTAGAAACTGCTAAAATCTGTATGCTATTTTTAACTTGAAATCCGTAACCTGTAACATGTGTAGTAATTAGAACTAAAAGATAATAATAAATATGCAGTCAAGTTATTTTGTTCTTCTTATTTTGAAAAAATTAATTATTTGTTGTTAAATAATTTAAATTATTTAACAACAAATAATTAATTAATACATATTTTTGTAACATTACAAGAGTAAATTTACCATCAACTTGTAGGCTATGGCAAGATTTTTCACCAATAGGTGGCTTGGTAAGCAAAAGACTATAAATCGTGTTTGCATTGAGACAGTTGCATTGTTTTGAAAATACTTTTTTAAGGTGCAGCGGTACTTGAATGAGGTATACTTAAGATTGCAGAAATAAATTGGACAGCGTAGGATATAATAATGGCCGGCTGCAATGACTTTATACCAGTAGCATTCAAGGTCTTCTGAAATATTGAATCAACTACGCTAAACCGCCACTCTGTGTCTAGGTGTTGCAGTTCATCAACTGAAATCATATTTGGAAACTTTACTACCAAAGTGACCAAATTAATCTATTCTACGAGACTTGACAACATGTGGGTCACAAAACTGCATTTTGTTTAATTACATCATTGTTGAAATTGCTCATTTTTAAGTATTTTGCCCCTTCAATAAATATCAAGTAATTTGAGTTTAAATGTTTTAATATCTTCTTGATTTCGTAGAGCATTTGTAGAGACGAGAGAGGCTGCAGCCTTAGCTGCTAAAGATTATTTATTGCATTGTAACGGCCGAATACCCAAACGCCATTTAACGTTAAGTCCCCGCTTTAACTATTCGAGAAACCGATTTTTGGTACAAAACCGGGCGCCTCAAATTGTTTAAGCGGGGACTTAACGTTAAATGGCGTTTGAGTATTCGGCCGTTAGTCACTTTTACACGTTTTAATAAAGCAATAGAATCTGAAAATTCTGTATAAAAATCTATATCCCACACCGAAAATCTGTATAAATACGGAGAAATCTGTACATATGGCAACGCTGGAGCACAGACTAGTTAGTGAGGCTCTAAAGGACTAGTATCCAGGGCCGTTAAAATATTACAAAAAAAAAAAAAAAAAAAAAGACTAGTTAGTGAGAAGTGAGAAATCAACAAACACAGATTATAAACACTTCCAGTCCATTTTTTTTTTTTTTTTCATTTATTACGGGCATTGGTCTTACCATCAACCCAACAAAAAATTAACAATTCGGATTATTTTTACATGTTAACTTTAAATCTTTTATGTCTAAGTTATACTTAACATTATTTATAATATATATGACAAAACTAATATCTATATATAATATCGTATTTCAGCGGGGTAATTTTACTGGTTTGCATCCCTAGTACATAGTATCCCTAGTACATAGTCTTATAACTAATTCATATAGATCTAACAGAACTTAGGATGAATATAAAATTGAAATTTTTAATAAATCACAAATATTTTTCCTTACATATAAAAATAAAACAAAACACATTTTTATGTATGTCACATTTCGCCAGTATGTGTTGACATAGGTTGACAAATTGACAATTGATGAATTGACATTGCTAAATCAATCACAGTCACGGAGTAGGTTTATAAAATCAATAATCAGAGGTTTTATTTCCACTACGTTATCAACAATGTACATTATTTAAATATTTACAATTACCTATTAGCCCAAAAGTAAAGTAATCTGTGTATTATGTTGCGCTGCACCGAAAACTACTTACAATCAAAGAACATCATAAAAATTGTTATTTTACACTTTGCAAAGAACAATTAGCAATAGCTTTCCTATTTACAATATATTTAACATTTATTATCCGGAGAGTTTTAATCTATACAAATGACAAGATGTTTTACAATGTCCAAAACTTAACCTATGACTACTGGAACTGAAAGATGGAGAAACAAAAACTAAATCTAACATTTACTCGTATTGACTATAGGGGCTAAATTACAATAATAAGATCATTAAAACGAATGCAGTTTTATCAATCATGAAATTGCCTCTAATGTTATTCATTTTAGCACCCCAAAAACAGAAGAAGAGCATTAAATTAAAGTATGCAATGAATAAGAAATTATGTTTTTATTTTACTAAATGTTTCTTTCAGAATATTAATATAAAATTTACCATTAGGTGGAGAAGGATAATATACACACAAAAAAATAGAGAAAATACAAGAAACTAATTCAATTTGACATAAAATTTTATATTACTTATATCAATAATAGTGAATTTAAAATATAAATTTAATAGCAATGGCTCTGAGAGGTTGATCAGAGCCTTTTGCAAATATAACCCATATGCTTATTTTTTTATTAAAACAAAGTCAGGTTCCATTTATTAATTAAAATAAAGTTGATGCTATCAATACTATTATCAATAAAGTTATTTAGAAACATCAAGTTTAGGGGAAATATATCTAGGATTCCAGTGTGAAATTTAGTTCCATTACATTAATATTCTTCAATAACTTTATCCATATAATATTATATATTGCTTAAATTGTGTATTAACAATTCTTTTATTATCCTGGATGTAATTGGTGCTCCATCTTTCTTGGAAATCAAATCTACAACTGTTTTTATAATACCATTTAATGTTGAATCACAGTTCAATATGTCGCTTATAATGAATCGTTTCTGCGCTGATGTGGCTTTAGTATTTACATTAGAATTCAAAGACATATTTTTTGAGGTTTTGTCATTAGATGTATGTAAGACTGATTTGGAGCCTTTAATAGCTGAAGCATATGATGTACCACCCAAAATTCTGTTTTTAATTTCAGCAACTTTCGAAGCCTTAAGGGGGCACTCATAGGCGACTGCTACGTGAGGTCCTTGGCAGTTATTACATTTAATTTTATCTTTTTGTAAACATTCTTTATAGAAATGGTTACCTGCACAGATGGAACAAACTTGGGCATTTTTGCAAGAACCACTAGTGTGGTTGAATTTGAAACAGTTAAAGCATTGAACTAAAGGTCTAAAATATTCTCTTACTTCTAGCCATAAATGTTCATAAGTAACATGACTGGGTCTGTTAATATTCAAAAAAGTTACCAATACTGTTGGGAGACTAGTAAGTGAGCCATCGGGAAGCTTCTTCTTAAACCTCTTGATACCTAAAACTTCACACCCAGGTGACTTCAAAGACGATAGAAGTTCAGAATCATCAATTTCAGTAGGGACCTTTATTACTCCCTGGCTTTCAATTTGATCAAAAGGTATCTTGACTGACCAGTTATGTTTGCTATGAATGGGCTTATTCATAATGAAAGAGTTTGCTTCTTTTTTTGTTGGAAAAAAGATCTTGATAAAGTAATGACCAATGGGCTTAACATACGTGTTAGGTGGCACCAAGTCCTTAAGAATTTTATTAATTTTAAAGGGATCAATTTTTTCCTTGTTTTCCTGAAAAAGTAAAACGGGATAATCCTTTCGGTTCTGTTCTTCATAAATTGGAAGGATATCTTTGAATAAACCCCTTTTAGTATTTATGAACTTGGGTAACATCTTGGGAACCGGTTCATCTTCGCGGATACAAGTTGTGCTCTTCCGCTTTAAAGTGGCATCGAAAGCCAAGGGCTCCATGAGCCCACCACTAAATTCACTCATGGACTTGAAAAAGGGCTAAAAACTGATTATTTATAGGTCAAAACAAATTAAATTTATTTAGTTTCAAAAAGAGCGCCTTTTAATTCGACTTTCCCGCCCTTTTTTCCTTCCAGTCCATCGGACGAGTCCATAGACTAAGTATATATGAAACGAGTCAACGGCACGGTACGGCATCAATATCTTTCTACGCACGCGACTTTTTTAAAATAGTGTTACCATCAGTACATAAGTTGTGTACTAATTACGCTAAATCGAATAAAACATAAATGGAGTTGTAGCGCTGTAATATAAATAAAGCGTATTGTGTTTTGTTTTTTATATAATAAATTCTTTAAACGATTCACTGATTTCCTTCTACAGGGCGGTAATTCGATTTGTGGAGTTTCGTTGTTAGCTGTTCTCATACAATGTAATTTATACATACTCCTTACAATATAACTTACGATAACTGCAGCGCATATTGACGTCCATTGCTCTATTCGTATAGTTAAGCGGCTTGGATGCTCTTAATTTCTGGAATAGGAATTATTTAACAAACATAATGCTTGAACACCATCGTACGTCAACCTTCTAAACCTTGGTTAGGATGACGCCCAGGTATTCATAATCATATCAGCCAAAAAACGTCCACTGCTGAACAAAATAGTAGCTGCACTGAAACTGGTTACCTCTGAATTAGCTTTAAGTACTTAGTCTGTCAATCGCCCAGTCCGGCTCGGCTGGGCAGCGTTCGGGAAACTTCGCAACTTCTTTTTGTCAAGAATACCGCAATGCCTCAAGACGAAAGTATAACCAGAATGTGTTACCAATGATGAGATATGGAACAGAGACGTAGTCAGTCACTATGGGCTTCATAAGAAAGCTCAAGGTCACTTAGCGAGCTACGGAGTGAGCTATGTTTGGTATTTCTCTACCGAGATCGAATCAGAATTGAGGAGATCCATAGAAGAACTAAAGTTGCCGACATAGCTGAAAGGATTAGTAAACTGAAGTGGAAATGGGCGGGATTGAAAAATTGAGTGGATACAGCGCATCGTAAAATGCAGCATGGGACAACCTCCAACGAGGTAGACAGACGACCTGGTGAAGATAGCTCGGAGTCGTTGGATAAGGGCTAATCGCTCGTTGTGGAAATCTGTGAGGGAGGCTTTTGTTCAGCAGTGGACTTTGGCTGATATGATGATGACTTAGTCTGGCCAAAAGAATCGGTCCTCGAATCCCCCCTAACGTCTGCTTTTGAAGCAACTTAATTTCAGAGGGCACTAGAAGTTTGGCGCAAGATTATACATGTGTGTCGAATTTTCCAGTACCCGTTCACAGCGGTTGGCAGGCGGGTTGGTGAGCGCAGAATGGCTGCTGTTCCACAGAACAGACGCTATGCCCATCCCTCTGGGTTAGAGTAGTCCTTAATCGCCTTTTTCGGCATCCACGGGAGGAGATGGAGTGGTGCCGTATTCTTAATCCGGACACCACGAGTTCGAATTCTTAACCTTCGTTGTTTGAATGTCACTCCTAGAATCCTAGCTGCGCGCTCTGCTCAAATATTTGAAATAAACAAGACTCCAAAATAACCGCATAACAATAACGATTGCTGCACCAAACATACTAAGCGCTCAATTATCTCTATTACATGTGATGTTCGCAAAGCGGTACTAAATAGGGATTGTTTCGATTTGGCTCGCTGCAAAATTGACTCGATCACCAACAATAACAACTAAGCACCGCACTATTCAATGCAGCCGCAGCGCGGTTTGCTGCAGCCGTTTAATGCTAAACTTATTCATACGCTGCCAATTAATTTAACCTTTGACAATTAATTTAGAATTTGGACATAATATTATCGTTAACCGTGTGGTGCCGGCTCAAAATACCACCACCCCATCTCATCTTACGGGTGTCGGAAAAATGGACTAAGGGATTAGCCGGAGGATAGGCAGCAGTGTCCTTCGAGTACATTAACGACTCAACTGCGATCGCCAACCTGTCTGCCAAGCATGGCGATTATGGCAAACCTCCCAATGAGCACACACCACACACCCATATCGGTCGTTGTGGTGATCTTTGGGGGAGGCCTGTGTCCAGCAGTGGACTTCATTCGGCCGAAATGATGATTATCGGCTGATATAGAGCTTTGTTTTTAATTTAGGGTGGTATCTACCTTCCAGCATAAAAACTTCCTGCGCTCCGGGTTATTAAAATAATAAAGTCCCAAACAACATACCACACTAACAACCATTAAGACACTGTGAGTGATTACTGCGTGCATCGAAACAATTTTAGATTAGAATTGTACGGTTGATAAAATAACTTTTATATCCGTAAAGACGCTTGTCAACCATTTTTTTTGTCGTGGTGAAATCTTCATCGTCTTCCGCCACCTTGGGATGGGCGGAGGGGCAAGCTGGACTCGTACCGGCTAAAACCCGACGGTGTCCTTCTACTTACCTCTCGTCGGGGGTGAGATACCTATCAGCTTGTCACTGTTTGACGGGCTCCGTCTCTGCGCAACCTAGCTGGCCGCAGTCCGCACATATTTTCAGAGGCGCGCGTAGAACACACGCGTCGCCGTCTCGGGCCTGTTTCTGCGACGGACTGTCCTTAGTTCGTCACCCACAGACCGCTTCAGAGGTGGTCTCCTCCCGTCCTCCCCACTCTGCCGCCTCCTTTGCTTGCATCGCGTCCTCGCGAAAGGAGGCGACGGCATCCCACGCGCTCTCGCTCTGAACCACGGCTGTAACCGAGAGGTCACTCCCTTCGACCGCCGCGACGAGATCACGGCGCTGCGTTGCCCATGCTGGACACTCCTCCAAAGTGTGCTGCGCATCCTCCGGGCAGTCTTCGCAGGGATGACAACCGGGCGTTTCTTCTGGGCCTATTCAACACAGGTACTTCCCGAAACACCCATGGTTCGAGAGCAACTGCGTCATCCGGAAGGTGAGGGCGCCATGCCGCCTCTCTAACCATTCCTCCATGACGGGTACGCTTGTCATCCTGCGACCACGAACCCTGAAGTGTTCGAAACGTCATGAAAAACAATATTCTATAATATAACTGTAATCCGTTTAAAAAGAGTGTTTTGTTAGGATATAATGAGTAATAATCGCAAACACCTACGACATTATAAAAATTTCATCATCAATATCATGCCAGATCGCAGACGTCCACTGCTGAACATCGGCTTCGTAACCTATTATAATTAACTGTCGTAAGGTTATATTACCTTTGTTTTTATCAAATCAAATCAAATCAAATCATCATTTATTTCAGGTGAGTACACCCATATAAAATAATACAAATAATCAATAAAATAATACAAATAATCAATCATAATAATCCTAAAAATAATAATAATCCAAATAATCCAGTCCAATCCATAATAAATTAACAATTTTATTACAAGGTTTGTTATAAATGGTGTAGTAGAAAGCTCAGTATTGTTTAATATATGTACGTTCACGACAAAGATAAATAGAAAAGTGGAAGTTTACGTTGACTTTAAGTAAGTATGAGAGATGAATGTGGATTTATGACGATGAGGCTGGGCATCCTCTAGACCAAGGCTGCCCAAACTGAGGCCCGTGGCCCGCCAACGAATTTAAACTCGTCTGCCAACAGTGGTCAGCTGGCTGTATCGACAGCTGCCACGCGATCCACACTCCCTTGAAACAAGTATTTACTGAAACAGATTCATTACAACCACAGTAGTCACCAGACATTTTCATTTTTTCTTTCTGACTGCAAAACATATTATCTTATCTTACTAGATTTTTTGTTAAACTATGAATAACTTAAACTTCTGTTGTTTAAAATATTAGTGTCACCATAGCCAATTTTAGTAACTAGATAGCAGATATATAACCTCAAGATTGGTTGGGTCACCTTGATATAGAAATTAATCTAAACCTATGTATTTTTATAGTCACCTAGTTATTTTATTTGTTTTCAAGCTTAATTATGTCCAAATATTATTTAAAAGCCCTTACTCGTTCAGTGATTTTAATTTAACACTGAGAACAAGCAAATAATTTAAATTTAGAAAATCTAACCTCAATTTAAAAAACGATTCCACTAAATGTATGGTATATCCGTTAAATAGTGGTTACCTGGCAAACACGCCTAAATGTAAACTTTGCCAGACAGTGCTCGACAGGAGGCATGTCCCACTTCGTAGTAATTAGCGTCAGTGAGATCCTACCACAGGCAAACTGACTGCGTTGTGTGGAACTGAACGTGATTTCAATACCAAAGGCCCTTCATTGAAACAAGATAGAGTAGGCTCTGTCTACGGGCTTCGTGTTACGAATTAATTGACTGATTTTTATTGAGAAAGCGTTAGGTAAGTATATAACACACCTCTTGATTTTGTAGCTATTTTTAAAGAACAATTTGTCCTAGCATCTTTCTAGTGTGGTGTCTGGATTAAGAATATAGTGTCACTTCATCTCCTCCCGTGGATGTCGTAAAAGGCGACTAAGGGACTCTAAACCAGAGGGATGGGCAGCAACGTCCCTTCTGTGGTAAAGTAGGCATATTGCGCTCACCAACCCACCTGCCAAGTGTGGTGAGTACTGGAAAATTGCCCCCAAAATGATGACACAATTGCTGAAATCTATGTGGGAGGCCTTTGTTCAGTGGTGGATGTCTTTTGGCTGATATAATGATGATTTCCAGTGAAGATAAACCGGATTAATTGTCATTAGTATTAAGAATCATATTTTTACTGGTGGCAGGTAGCCTATTACAAGAGTCCGGCTAGGTCACTACGACCCCCCCTGCCGTCAGTTCATGGTGGGGGCCCTCGGGGTCACGGGCGCGCAGATTGGGGAGTCTGCGTGCTCATACCTGCTCATACCGAGTGTCCCCCGGGAAGACGGTGGCGCGCACGTGGTCACGTGCCGCCGTGTGCGCAGCACAGCGTACAGCGAGACTTGGGGGGATCCTTTACAGTCATCCCCGAGAGGTGCCTGGGGGGCGGCCTTTTTACAGTCGCCTTCCCTATGCTCCCTCTAGTTGTTCCGGGTCTGAGTGTATTGTGTGTGGAATTTATGTCTGTAAACGCACCCACGACACAGGAGAAATCATAGTGTGCGGCAACGATTTTAAATAAAAAATAAAAATAGAAATAGATGATGATGAGCCGTCATCAGCTGATTATGGCTATTCTTTACGTCCGAAACATCAAACAATTATTTTATTATATTAGATAGAGAAATCTCTAAATTACTTTAAAACATTAATGCGTACTAAAAAAAATACAAATTGTTGCTCACACAGAGTAAATGGGAAGTCCAGTGACTCGTATTCTCACCACATGTTCCACGTCTACTCAAATGGCAAAGCCATTTAATTCCCGGGTTTACCGTAGCCACGGGGTGACTCGCTTCCAGAAAGTTCCAATGTAGCTGCTCGTTTAAAATCACCTACACGTGAGATGGTTACGGGAACTGTATTTCGGTATTGTCATCTTTTTGAATTGATATTATTGATATTCCTTTGCGTAAGCATCAGTGGCTGAAAATAAAGATTGTTTTGTACTACAAGTCCAAATTATTATTAAGTAAATAGGATTCAAGAAACTCTTTCACTCTAAACAAATTCAGATAAAGCCGACATTTCTTACTAACTGCTTCTGAGATGAAATTCCGAAATAAACTCGGAAATTTCTGGTGTAATGTCCAGACTTATTTACGACTAGCTGTGCTCCGCGGTTTCACCCACCGGTTAATTTAAAAGAAATAGAAATATTTTAAAATAATTTAGAGTACTTAGACAGTTGACATATACAGTATATATATTGGATTTCATGTGTTTTAATTTCTTTGCGAGAAACTTTGAGTTACTACTCCTTATAACATTAGCTATCTGCCAGAGATGAGCAGAAACAAACAGACAGACAAAAAATTTAACAATTGAGTTTTGTTATAAGTACCGTATATATTTTCACATGCATTTAGTAAAAAGCTGTTTTTTGACATTACAAACATTACATATTACAAACCGAAACTTCAATTTACTTTATTTGTATGAAAAAAAATAGGGATACGTTTGGGATGGCCTATTGAAGAAAGAATCATAGCCGTTTTTAGATGACCTGTCCTGACAGACAGAAAACATGAATCAGTGGCTCAACCCTATTTAAGGAAGCTCAATGACCCGCGCGCTACATTACCGTCAGCAGGACATTTTGCCACATGTTTGCCAACCACCGTCTGGTATCCGTCTGTATCGGTCTATAAATGAGGTCAAAGTGTATATCACTATGCATTATCATCAGATCAATGTTATACATTCTTGAAAACCCTGACTACTTACGCTCCCCTGCAGTGTGGTTTTCAACACAGAATTGACCAAGCCTCTCCTGCAATGGCTGTTCTAAAAGAGACAAAAGATATACACTCTTCCTACACCAGCAAAAACAACATACATTACAGATTGGTATCACCAACATACGTTACAGTTTGGTGTGCCGGCTCAGAATACCACCACCCCATCTCCTCCCGTGGGTGTCGTAAAAGTCGACTAAGGGATTAGCCGGAGGATGGGCAGCAGCGTCCTTCGATTACATTAACAACTCAACTGCGGTCGCCAATCCGTCTGCCAAGCGTGGCGATTATGGCAATACCCCCCAATGAGCACACAACACACCAATATCGGTCATTGTGGTGATCTTTGGGGGAGGCCTGTGTCCAGCAGTGGACTTCATTCCGTATTCATGGCCGTAATGATGATGACGTTACAGTTACCAATCTGTTTCTTGGACTTGGTAATTTTGGTAAAGTTACCAGACGACTGTACTTTGTAGTGGTCTAGGAACAGAGTTTTGTTCAACAGTGGACGTGTACGGTTTAAATGATATGTTAACACTCGGTTCCGAACATCCACAGCCCAGCTTGGGCTAGAAACTTCTATTTTGGCTGGACCTAATTAGGTTTTGTGATTAGTAAAATGAGGTGTCCTTAGAATATTGCGGCCCACTTGCGCTGTCGCTAACGCGTAACTCTTTTATTTTTATTATTCTTCTCCGTGCGGGGTTAGCCCTCTTCCGATCCCGCTCTGCGGTATCCTTCCGAAGTATAAAGCTGTCACAGAACACGACTACTAAATTCCAGTTTTCATGCTCTGCCAACATAACCGATACTACTGCCGGCAGAGAAAGAGCCTGCCCGATCCGATCGACCAGGATCCGCCTCTCAGCCTCAGTCCTCGAGCGGGTGCTGTGTGGTATCTAACCTAGACACTATTCGTATAAGGTTGCCAACCATACTTTAGCATAACGTATCTACTTTGTTTTTAGTCAATATATTTTATACTTTGGCATAAAAATAAAGCGAAAATAGTGTCGAGTCTTCATGACGATCCACGAAACGAAATTTGTATTGTAATATTTAATTTCGGAACGATTTACTGATATTTACCGTAAAACAGAACCGAGCATAATAATCGTTAATATGTATTAACGATTATTATTTGCTACTAGTGAATTGTAAGGCACTTAAGACCCCGTTAAAAAGGAAAATATGAATGATCCTACAGCGTAACAGATACAGCCAGTGAGTCAATAATTGATCAAAATGACAAATGTCAGCATCGTCCATTAATGTAAGAGTTGTTTATTTACTTAAATCTATCTTTAGATTGAAACACTAGCTATTAAACTTTAGTCGAGCCGGTCACTTGGGTCGAGCCGGACTATCAACTTGGGTCAAGCCGGACTATCAACTTGGGTCAAGCCGGACTATCAACTTGGGTCAAGCCGGACTATCAACTTGGGTCGAGCTGGACTATCAGGTAAGATAGTCAGGGACAGGGCACGGGTGCTTTCGAAGGAGGCTGAGTGATATGCGGTTATGGGAGACGAGCGCATGTTACTGCGGCGAAGAAGAGAACGAGAGCCAGGACCACATTTTGTGGCGATGCCCGCTATACGAGGAACCATGGCGGAAGATGATGGACGGGATCGGACGTGCAGAGGTGGGACGAATTTATTACTGCGACCTCGTCAGCTCAGAGGCGGTTGAGTGACTGTTTATACCTGGCATAACATCTGGAGTAGGCTCGAGTAGAGGACAGGCTCTGGGCGAGCAGTGAAGCTGTTTTTGTGACGTCGGTTTTCATAACATGGTTTGCTAAGAACCAAGCTGAGCCGCTCTATAATGGGGGAGAAGGCTGGACATTGTGGAACTTATTTATTTATTTATTTATTGTACACCACATAACAAAAACAAGGGAAAAAAGCATTGGGTCATCTTAAGCAGCGTCGCATATAGCGATCTCTTCCAGATAACCTTTGGATGGATTTGCGAAATGAGAAAGTGATAACGGGCAGTCTAGGTGTACGTGTACAAAGGTTATATAACACAAATATAATGATAAAAATACATAGTATATATATCGGCCATTTATACGTCCACTGCTGAACAAAGACCTCCCCCATAGATTTCCACAACTGTGGCATCATTTTGGAGGGTACTTGCCAATACTCACCACGCTTGGCAGGCGGGTTGGTGAGCGCAGTATGGCTACCGTTTCACAGAAGGAACGCTGCTGCCCATTCCTCTGGTTTAGAGTCCCTTAATCGCCTCTTACGACATCCATGAGAGGAGATGGAGTGGTGCTATATTCTTAATCCGGACACCACACGGAATGTCCGGACACCACACGGAATATATAGTAGTTTAACAAAATAAATAAATGCTTGCTAAGTTGTAGAGGAGTCAAGCATCGCCTGCGGATGCAAAAATAGAGGGCCATAGAACTTCATCCGTACGCGGCTCCTCAAGATTCGGTCCATACGACTTGATGTCGGTGGGGCCATGGGATGGTTGGTAGGATTCTTTATCCTTCTAGGTATTATTATTATTCGAAGACAGTGTCTAAACATTAATATTTTACATTAAGTTACATTAAGAGGCCAGCCATCACGCGCTGATCAGAAAGATAGAATAAATGTTTCATCTATTCGTACTTACATTATCGCAACAAAATACGCACTGCCTTTTTGACGCTGGTAACAGACAAAACAGTAAACGTGAAACAAATGCTTGCAGTCATGTGAACTAAACCTAACTTCACTATTTGGAGCACATATCCGGGCCAAAATAGCAGCGAGGCTCTGACTATGAAAACCGCTTGTGTGTGGTTATTATTGTCATGCACTAATTATGAAATAAGCTCTAGCTAAGCCATAAATGTGCAAAGTTTATGATAATGGAGGATGCATGTATAGTGCAGAGACTGTTCCAATTGTGTCTGTGCACTAAATATTAATTGACGAGTTATTTAAGTAAGTATATATATGGGTCGTTATGTAGGTATGTAGAATAAATTATTGAGCAGAATTGGGTGATAAGTAAGAGTTATATTATATCTGCCTTCGTAGATATTTACCTTAGAGTAATAACAAAAAATCTCGTACCGTAAGGTTTCAGAGGAACTTCGTCCCGCGCACGCTCAGTTTGTGGAAGAGATACCAGCATGGGGCGTTTCAAAAAGGGCGTGAAGAGATTTTTACAGTGTCGGCAATGCGCGTTTGGGACCTCTGGTGTTGCAAGCCTTCATGGATTTACGATAGCAACTTACCATCAGGCGAGCCGTAAGATAGTGTTTGCCACGTTAGTGGTACAAAAAAAAACACAGGGTAGTCGACAAACGAAGTACGTAACCATTTAAACGGTGACGTATATGGCACCGTTCACTGGACGGTATGTTAGCGGTCTGTCATTTCCTTTTGAAAACTTACCGCAAAAAAAAAAAAATCGCCAAACACTTAAGGTCAAAGTCAAAAGTTGTTTATTCATGTAAACCATTTACTGGCACTTACGAATAGTCAGAATTTAAATAGTTGCACGGTTCCAAGTCGTTGGTCCTATGGAGGAGAACCGGCAAGAAACTCCATGGATATACTCTTTTCAAATATGATGTATTACAGTTTTAACATTAAACACAATACAATCGTGAAAAAAAGAAGCTATGTGAGGATAATGCATGCATGTGGGATAAATACCACATATTTATATTTATTCACTCTTCATCGAATTCTAATATCCTGTAATACAAGTTTCGAAATCGCTCGCATACATAATAGCATGATTACCCACAATCTTCAACCCCAAAATACCTAAAGCCGTAGCCCTAACCTGATTTGAATACGCAACCTTCTGATTATAACTTAACAAAGAAAAAATATGTCAGACATAATAATGAAGTAAACGAGCGAGTATGATGAAAAATTCGGGTACTCCCCCATTCATAAAGCGATTCAGCCGTTGTGGATGATATCACATAGATAGGAGGTGGGTAATAGAGTGCCGAGTTCTCGTAATTTGTAAGGAGCTGAATTAAATTGCCCCCCGAATAATGATCTCCGCCCTTGTGTTAATAAGGTGAAATCACGGAACGGAGTTCAGGGCGCGCGGAGCCTTCGCGCCTATATTTTTATTTAGCGTACCTCTAACTGTGCTGTTATTATATCTAATTGTGTTGAGTTTGACTTCTTTTGTTGAACACGGATTTCATTGTTCGTTAACGTTTTGCGGTATTTTTTCGTGTACCGAAATAGAATTGGTTTTCTGAAGTAATTAAAGGAAAAATGGTCCTGCTTTGTACAATAATTGTTTTTAGGTTATAAAAATTCTAATGTATACGCTGTTTATATAAAAGAGATAGGCTTGTTTTCGGTAATTCTTGATGCAAGCTATATTAATATACTCCATGGCGCAGTTGTGAGAATGGTGAAATTTCTGATACTAGTCTTCATCTTTTAATCGTCATCATTATGTCAAAAAACATCCTCTG
Organism: Diloba caeruleocephala; assembly: GCA_947459985.1. Classification (NCBI taxonomy): domain Eukaryota; kingdom Metazoa; phylum Arthropoda; class Insecta; order Lepidoptera; family Noctuidae; genus Diloba; species Diloba caeruleocephala. The sequence goes on from OX381609.1 coordinate 1,817,342, forward strand.
TTGAACGTTGACGCTGCTGGCCAGTGTGCAGTCCCTAAGCCGCCTTTCACGACCTACACTGGAGGAAATGGAGTGGTGCTATATTCGTAATCGGAGGGCCAATTCTCGTAATTAATTGACACTATGACTGAAACTTGACCTATTATTCGTATTCTACTACTCTTAAAGTTCAGTATAACCGCGATCTAGTCTCATTTCGATCTCAATTTTGACGATTATTTAATGAAAATTTTGTACATGTGACAGTTCGCAATGTTAGCAGAATACCGTTTTGACTTCGATCAACTTTCGATCCATTTTCGATCTCATCACAGTGTAAATTCACGTTTGACGTTGTTTGTTAGTTTAGGAGAATACCATTTGTGACATTTATGACCTGAGACTAGATCGGAACTATATTTTGAACATTTTTAAATTACGAGAATTGGCCCTGATCGGAACTATATTTTGAACATTTTTAAATTACGAGAATTGGCCTTCTGGACAGCACACAGATACTCTTTCCTTAGTACATTTTCCAAGAACCCTTTCTGAATTTCATAGTATTATACAATTACATGGCTTGTGTTAATTCACCTTTAGCTGCGAGTAAACACTGATAAATAAATGGTGGTGTAGTATGTGTAACCTTATGTAGTTTTCCATGGAAAATATTTTAAGAAATTGATAACCTATTTATTCTTCCTTTTTACCGACTTCAAAAGGAGGAGGTTCTCAATTCGATGGTTTTTTTAATTTATTTATGTACACCGATTGCTCCGAGCTTTGTAGACCGATTTGAGCGATTCTTTTTTTAATAGACGCAGAATGCTTTCGAATTCGTCCCATATAAATTTCATTACATTTTATTCAGTAGTTTTTTAATCAGCTTCTATAAATAGGTTTAATTTGACTGCGCTTACCTTGACGTCTTAATAGTTTCGGTTCTTAGAATTATTTTTAGTGTTAGATACGGATACCAAATTGGGAAAAGTTCTTACATTTATTTACACTAAAAAGAAGCAAATAAAACATTTTAACAAAAAAAATACCGACTTCAAAATTCTATAGGTTATTAAAACTACTAAAAAGAAAAATATAACTTTATTTATGAAGTCGGGCGGGGCCCATAAATATAACTCGTTGGTTTGCATGAAACATGCATAGGGCATACCTGGCCCCGCCCGACTTCATAAATGAAGTTATTTTTTTCTTTAGTAAAACTTTAGTATAGTTTTATTAGTAAAACGATGCCCACACCATAATATCTTCTGTATCTTGGATATAGTTTACAGACATCCATCTCACATGCCATGCCATATATGTGTATTGGCCGTACACATTCCGTGCAAGATTGATCCGTAGAAGAACTAAAGTTGTCGACATAGCTGAAAGGATTAGTAAACTGAAGTGGCAATGGGCAGGGCACATTGCTCGTAGAACTGATGGCCGCTGGGGCACAAAGGTTCTAGAATGGAGACTGCGCACCAGAAAACGCAGCGTGGGACGACCTCCAACGAGATGGACAGACGATCTGGTGAAGGTCGCTGGGAGTCGTTGGATGAGAGCGGCATGTGACCGCTCGTTGTGGAAATCTAAGGGGGAGGCCTTTGTTCAGCAGTGGACGTCCTGTGGCTGATATGATGATGATGATGAAGATTGTAGCGCAGGTCAATCACTGCGTCAAGCGTACCGTCAAGAAGTTTTATTATTTCTCTGCTATCGACCAAGACTACCGAGTGCCTGGGTACCACCTTTATAATATTGAAAGTCATTAAACTTATACTGGAGTGCCTCACCGAATTAATTAATTAAGCTATATAATATATTGAAAGGTTCATAAAGTGTGTAATGGTCGTTGACAAAATTAATAATCTCCAAGAGGGTGTGAGCGTTTCTAATGGTATCATACGATATTATTCGGATGGCGAAATTAATTAGGTAGATAAAGTTTACATATTTTCATCTGAGCAGGGGTGCAATTCTCTAAGCTCAAACATCCATACATCCTTGAATAAAGAATTGAAATAATGGTGATAACCCGATTTGGTATTCGAAGACTGGACCTCATGGCTTACCTTCTGCAACGTGTCCTGGAATAGCTTCAATCATAACTTAGGGAATACCGAAATTGGTTTTACACCGTTATTTCGATTTTGTATTTAAGGATGTATGGATGTTTGAGCTTAAGGAATTACACCCCAGGTACCTACTGAGCTCTTCTTTCGTATACAACGAGCTGTGTAAAACTTTTTACATATCCTTCGCCAATCGATGCCACTGGAGGCGCAGTAGCTGATTAATTAGCTTTCTGCGCTACGTGTCACGGGTTCAATCCCCGCACGGGACTCATTTCGGCCGAATAAAGTCCTCTGCTGGACACAGGCCTTCCTCAAAGATCACCACAATAACCGATATCGGTGTTGTGTGAGAGTAATTAATGTATTCGAAGGACGCTGCTGCCCACCCTCCGTCTAATCCCTTAGTCGGCTTTTACGACACCCACGGGATGAGATGGGTTGGTGCTATTCGTAGCCGGCACCACACGGCATAATATTTGTATAATTTACAGATGGTTGTTTCGGGTCTGGATGTTTGTCCATGTGATATGTATGTTTTTTGACAAAAAAATATTTTTTGATATGCAATTAAATATTTCTCATTTAGTAACTGTGGTGTCCGGATTAAGAATATAGCACCACTCCATCACCTCCCGTGGCTGCCGTAAAAGGCGACTAAGGGAATCTAAACCAGAGGGATGGGCAGCAGCGTCCCTTCTGTGAAACGGTAGCCATACTGCGCTCACCAACCCGCCTGCCAAGCGTGGTGAGTATTGGCAGATACCCCCCAAAATTATGACTCAGTTGTGAAAATCTATGGGGAAGGCCTTTGTTCAGCACTGGACGTATAAATGGTCGATATGAACTGCTGCAATTCCTGTAAGTCAAGATCTACAATGGCGACCACCGAAATGAACACCGACCAAAGAAGCTCGGTGTGTCCCAGAGAAATAAATAACTGTCTTGGAGCCCGCAACGAAATTAATCAGAAAAGAAAAAGGAGGAGTAGGAAAGTTAGACCGTGAAGGTTAGAAGTTGTTGGATGCGGATGGCATGTAAATGGTTGTTGCGGAATTCTATACGGGAGGCCTTTGTTCAGCAATAGAGGTCCTTTGCCTGATATGATAATAAACATTACAACGGCTTGGTCACATGTGAATGCGTTCAAATGAAATAATTTCATCGTATCATCAAATGAAATCTGAATCGTTTCACAATAAAGAGATTCGTGTTAGATTTTTTCTTTGATCAGCAAAATTATGCGTCTGGGTCTCTAATATATCGAATGTTTTTGATGTGTCGCATTGGGAAAGGGAATGTGAATGATTGGAGCGTGTTCTTTATCGCAGATGTTAAAAGTAACAAGTCCTATTAATTTTAAAGTTAAATAAAACTGTATATCTGATGCTACCTTACGTCAGTCTGGCTTCACAGAACTCGCGATTACATTATATCTTCTTAAATGTGGTCTACCCTTCCTTTCATAAAACAGATACCTAGTATCAAGACATAAACATGTCACATTTAACGTACATTCGCACTAATGTGTACAAGCTAAGTAATAGTTGGCGCTCGTTCGCACAGCCATTGTCAAAATAATGGCGGGCACCGCTATTTGGCGACTGGATACGGGGTCACATTACACCAAATGGTTAATTAAAATATCTACAGTTATAGTGCGTGTATCCGAACTGTGAAATCATTTCAGTGAAATGGAGCAATGAAAGAGCGTAAACGGTCGGGGCATTGAATGAAACTACCGCTCAGTTATGTGTAATGTACGCAAAATGCATTTTGCAGACAGATATGGACTTATTAATTTAAACGATACTGTAAGGCTTATAGCCTGCACTCTGTATAGTACCTGTGGACAGGTTTCTGCAGGTACTGGAGAAATTCAGATTTTTTGAAATTTGTATGATGCAACTAATGTCTTTTATTAAATTATATGCCTTGCGTCGAAGCAGGTTGTCGCTGAAAATCAGTGGCATGGTACTGTTTATGAGGATGATGACAAAATAACAAACAGTACGGTTACTTGTAGTGACTATGTGATGGCTACATGTCCGATACACCACCATTACGCATCCGAAGAAAGATATTACATTCAAACTATACGACATAAAATATGATATGTTTGCAGCCTCCAACCAAAAAAGGAGATAATCTGATGCGTGGATATACATATCGTGTGGTGTCCGAATTAAGAATGTAGAACCACTCCCATCTCCTCCCGTGGATGTCGTAAAAGGTGATGAATGGACTGGGGATTGGGCAGCTGCGTCCTTTCTGTGAAACAGCTGCCATTCTGTGCTCGACAACCCACCTGCCAAGCGTAGTGAGTACTGGCAACTTCACCCCATATTGACGACACAATTGTGAAAATGTATTGGGGAGGTCTTTGTGCAGCAGTGGATATCCCTCGGCCGATATGCTGCGCACGCTAGGCTTTGAAATAATGTTTGAACGACAAAAGTACCGCATACACGAGTATCATATCGGTCATTTATACGTCCACTGCTGAACAAAGGCCTCCCCCATAGATTTTCACAACTGTGTCATTATTCTGTGGGGTATTTGCCAATACTCACCACGCTTGGCAGGCAGGTTGGTGAGCGCAGTATGGCTACCGTTTCACAGAAGGGACGAAGCTGTCCATCCCTCTGGTTAAGATTCCCTTAGTCGCCTTTTACGACATCCACGGGAGGAGATGGAGTCGTGCTATATTCTTAATCCGGACACCAGACGGAATACACGAGTAACTTGAGGATTATTAACGGGCTCTGTCACGAATGTAAACTACAAATAATTACAACACAGCTTTCCGTATGTAAGCTACCCTCGTATTCTCAAGGGTTTGCAGAGACCCAACTTGGCGAGTAGTTCGCGCCAACTAGAAAGTAGAAAACTTTCTAACGTAAGTCAGACGTGGCAAGTTTTCGCAATCTGATGAAGATTTGTCGTCTACGATATTGCGTGAAAAATATTTATCATTGGTTCTTTCTATTGGTTTTCCATGCGGTGCGTCCTAGAGGGCTATGCTCGGAGTTTTCTTGCGAGATCGAATAAAACATGAGGAGATCCGCAAAAGGACCAAGGTAACCGACATAGCTCGAAGAATTGCTAACCTTAAGTGGCAGTGGGCGGGGTTCTCGAGTGGCGACCGCGTACCTCTCGAGTGGTGAAGGTTGCGGGAATCCACTGGATGCGAGTAGCGCAGAACCGATCATTGTGTCGATCTTCGGGGGACGATGTTCAGCAGTGGACGTCTTTCGGCTGAAATGATGATGATGATGATGATGATGATGACTCCATCTCCTCCCGTAGATGCCGTAAAATGTGACTAAGGGGCTCTAACCACCACTCTGACCAGAGTGATGGGCAGCAGCGTCACTTCTGTGGATCAATAGACATACCGCACTCACCAACCCGCCTGACAAGCGAGGTAAGTATTGAAAATACCCCCCAAAAGGACGACACAATTGTGGAAAAATATGTGGGAGGCATTTGTTCAGATTTTTGATTTTTATCGTCTTGAGAATATATTGCATTTAAGAATATTTAGGTTATGTACTTATTCTACAAGTGCTTGTTATCAATTGCAAAAGAACATGTCGTGTTTGGTATCAATGGCAAAAGAATATGTCGCTTTGTCATATGACACATTATGAATAATAAATCATTTTCGGATTTATTGTTAAGTAATTATTAAATTTTAAGATATTTGTAGAATTTAAATAGTGTGTAGTTACGTTGACTCAGACTACAAATGGATAAACATTGTTCAATTTATGTTTGGTCACGTACGAATCCTTAATATCATTACGCGTAAGTTTACACGATGGGTGTCTTTAAACTCGAGACATATTAAAACACTTAAAGCGTAGCAGTAATCGCATGAAAGCTGTAAGTTTATATTTACATAAACGATCTTTATGTATTAGTTAACCCTTGTGTAATAATCGACATGAAACTTGAATTTACTGAGCTTAGGTGTGGTAATTAAATCAAGGTATATGATGCCAAGCAGCTAATAAAATCGTAATGTGATTATAGCTGCGTTCCTTTTGAGATTACTGTTATGTAGTTGGTTGATAATTGTATCGAAATTGCGAATACAATCGGTAATAGTTGTGGGTTTTCTAGAACAAGAACATTCAATTTAAAATCAATGTTTGTAGTGTGTTTTCCAGCTAAGATACTATATATATATCAATGTATGTATTAAGTTTTATTAAAGCAACTTTGTAATTGATCAAGTATCAATTTCTCAATAATTTTACTGAAGTTTGTTAACACAGAAATAAGTCTAAACTTTGTAGTGTCAGATGTGCTACCCTATTTGAACAACGGTATAACCTTATTACTTTTCATAAAGTCACGAAACGCTCCAAAGTCTATATATATTAGAGCTTATTGACTAAGTGACTGTACTGAAGTAATTTCTCGCTCTCTGTGGGTATTGTTAAAGATGTCGACTTATGCTTATATTTGGTGGACAGATAATTCTGTGACAGTTCCACAGGCAGCTCATAAATGGTGCCCGGAAGAGTAACGTGTTGTGTCCGCATTGAGAATATAGCACCGCCCCATTTCCTCCCGTGGATGTCGTAAAAAGCGTATAAGGGACTTATAAACCAGAAGGGCGGGAAACAGCGTTCCTTCTGTGGAACAGCAGCCATTTTGCGTTCACCAACCAGCCTGCCTAGCGTGGTGAGTACTGGCAGATTCCTTCCATACTGGGCATGTAACCAGTTGCTTATGAGAGAGGTCTTTGTTCCGCAGTGGACGTCTTATGGCTCATGAGGATGAAACAAATCTGCGCTACTTCTGAGCGTCTCCAGGGAAGACGGCGCGGTAGCATGCATTTGGTCAAGTGCCACCATGTGCGCAACACCGCGTACAGCACGTTTCAGGGGAATACTTCACAATCCCCGGGACGGAGGATGTCTATGAAGATTTCTACCGCGGTAATAGAGACAAAAGGTGGACAGACAATAGAATTACAGTATAAATATTACTGGTGGCACCCACAGTGCATCTTCGTATCACTATATAAATAATTTATTATGGCTAGCAGTGGAAACACAAATACATATTACACTTAAATATCCATACAGAATTGATTTTATGGATACTGAACTTTATTTAAGTAATTAATTTTATTACGAAATTTTACGTCTCGAAAATTAGAATTGTATAATAAATCCACACAACACATCCATATCGGTCGTTGTGGTGATCTTTGGGGGAGGGCTGTGTGTGATGATAATAAATTAAAGTTTTTCTTCAAAAACAATGTCCCCACACTAGTATTTACCTTGTATCGGGGGAACGGTTTCGTCATCATAATCATCACCTATACAGCCCAAAGGCCCCTCAGATCCCAACAACGACCGGTCTGGGTTTGTGTCGTGGGCTGATTGGGGGGTTTTGCCATAATCGCCACGCATGGCAGATGGGTTGGCGATCACAGTTGAGTTGTTAATGTACTCGAAGGACGCTGCTGCCCATCCCCCAGCTAATCCCTTAGTCGACTTTTACGACACCCACAGGAGGAGATGGGGTGGTGGTATTCTGAGCCGGCATCACACGGCATAAGCACGGTAACAATCCGTGATAATGTTCTTCTTAATAATCAATTCACATGCAACAGATTATTTCAGAAAACGGATCGTGGCAAGTTCAAATTGGGATCAAATTATATATCATAATACACACCCGATAGGAAAACATCTATGAGGAAAGAAAGGCGAAGAGGAATAGTTTCCTTAATGAATAAAGTTGTAGATGCCAAAGAAAGGCCCGCGGTTATGATTACTTTTATTTCGTTACCAAGTAAACATCGTCTTATTAACCGAATTTTCCAGATCGTTGGGCCGTAATAATAATATGTTCTTTGTGGACCATAGGTGGACAGAGAAAAACTAAAGGTCAGGTTCATGGGTCAGGTATAATGACAGAAAAGAAAAACTTTTTTTTTTCGTATTTGACTAAGCTCATAAAATAAAGATTAAAAAAAAAAGTTTTTCTTTTCTGTCATCATGCCTGACCCATGAACTTCGTCTTCAGTTATTGTATATTTTATATCATGACAAAAGATAAATTCTATAAAACATGTATGTAGTTTATGATTAAAGATTGTAGCTTTCTAGTTGATGAAAAAGCGCTAAATCCTCTCCGCTGGGAAGTGACAAAGATTGCCATTGATTGGACGGGCAATAGTATCCACTATTAATTCATCCGGCAAAAGTGGTGATCATAGGTCTTCCCAAGATCGTCCATTTAAGCGGCTTAAGATCGAGACGTACGTTTGTAGCCAATGTCTGGAAGTGTACGAATAACCAACATACAAGTACAAGTACAACATACATACATTACAACAACATACAATACAAGGCAGCTTTTGTTGTGTGTGTTAATCTGATGATATTGCTGCGGCTTAGTGTGGACGCGCCATAGCATATTGATATATGTGGTCTATTCTCTGACGAAAACATATATCTGAAAAAGAAATATCATCATTTCAGCCGAATGAAGTCCACTGCTGGACACAGGCCTCCCCCAAAGATCACCACAACTACCGATATGGATGTGTTGTGGGCTCATTGAGGGGTTTTGCCATAATCGCCACGCTTGGCAGGCGGGTTGGCGATCGCAGTTGAGTTGTTAATGTACTCGAAGAACGCTGCTGCCCATCCTCCGGCTAATCCCTTAGTCGACTTTTACGACACCCATAGGAGGAGATGGGGTGGTGGCATTCTGAGCCGGCACCACCAAAAGAAATATATATATGTATAATACGATATAAATACATATCATTATATTTTATTCTATTCTATATTTAAACATATTCTGTTTTACGTATAGGTAAAAAATAAATAATAGTTTAAAAAACACGCTTTTGTAGATAACCGAACTTAAAATGTAGAAAATAATTCAAAATAACAATAGAGTGACTAACAAAAAATAAAATTTACTGTAAAAAAGCGTGGGGTGCTTGATGTCAATTGTTGTAAATATTTTAGTGAATATTTGTAAAAGTAGCCTCATCATGAAAATACCTGACAAAGCACCTGCCCACCCTCCTCTGTCGGGAACCACACGGTACGCCTATATTACTGTACCTAATTCTTAAACATTCGCTACTTTGAATTTGAATACATGATTTCGTAGTATCGGGTCTATTCGCGCACAGAATTATCATTATCATCATCATCATCATCATATCAGCCACAGGACGTCCACTACTGAACAAAGACCTCCCCTTTAGATTTCCACAATGAGCAGTAATATGCCGCCCTCATTCAACGACTCCCAGCGACCTTCACTAGGTCGTCTGTCCACCTCGTTGGACGTCATCCCACGCTGGGTTTTCCGGTGCGCGGTCTCCACTCAAGAACCTTTTTGCCCCAACGGCCATCAGTTCTACGAGCTATGTACCCAGCCCATTGCCACTTCAGTTTACTAATCCTTTCAGCTAAGATATTCTACGAATCTCCTCATTTCTGATTCAGAAATACCAAGCATAGCTCTCTCCATAGCTCGCTGTGTGACCTTGAGCTTCTTATGATGCCCACAGTGAGTGACCACGTCTGTTCCATATATTATCACTGGTAACACACACTGATTAAAGACTTTGGTCTTGAGGCATTGCGGTATTGTTGATGGTGCGAAGTTTCCCGAACGCTGCCCAGCCCAGTCGAATTCGACGATTGACCTCTTTCTCACAAAATTACAACAAAATAATATTTTGAGTAATCTCGACGTTTCGATCAAGTTGCATTGACCATGGTCACGAGTAGACTCGAGTAGTGGGTGTTAGCGTCAAGATGGGCGAGAGTTGTTACCAACCGCACTTGGTCTTGCAGTGCACCTTCACGACACACACTACTGACAGATGTGTACAAAGGTAAATCGCGACGCGAACACTTCTTTATCACTGGATTCCATGATGCGGATAACCTAAATCTATCTGACAATCGGGAGATTGATATTTGGATGGTTTCTCTCTTCAATTTTTTTATCAATTTTATATTTTACTTGCTGGGACTCGCGGTTTCATCCGCGTTTAATTTAAAAGAAATTTAGAGTACATCGACATAGACATTTGACATGGAATATATATATTGTATTTTAAGGTTTATTTTTTGCGCGGAGCCCCAATTGTTTTTCTAAAATATAAGTAGCCTAAGTTATTTCTTATAACATCAGCTATCTGCCAGTGAAAGTCCCGTCAAAACCGGCCCAGCCGTTTCGGAGATTACCCGGAACAAACAGACAGACAATTTAAAAATTGTTTTTTTGTTATGGGTACCGTATATACTTTCATATGCATTTAGTAAAAAGCTGTTATTTTGAAATTACAAACAGACACTTCAATTTTATTTTATTTGTATACATTATTTATTTAGTTTTCTATCAATTCTCGGGATAGTAATGCTGATCGGTGGAGAGATTTTTTGGGTCATGAAGCTCAATCCAATGATTTGGTCCTGCTTCAAGCAAGTGCTCAGCATCGCCGATTAGTTCGACTGACGATTTTTTATGTAAGCCTATATTATTAATTATGATAAATATTGTGACACTGTAGTTTAGAGCAGAGTTTATCAGAATATTTAATCATTTTCAGTTCACCTTTTGTTCCCAACTATGACTTTGCTAGCCGTAAATTTCGCCTTCTATTGTAACTCGTTTAATAAACACAACCAGTTAAGGCCGCGACAGTGCTAACGAGATCAAAGTATTTATACAGGACGCTTAAATTAGAGCTAATCTCATTACTACGTTAATATAAATTAAATTTCACGATGTTTGAATGCAAAACAATGTTGCAAGCGACTGTAATAACGGAACAATGGACTTCGGGTTAAATCTCTTTAAAGTAAAGGTTAAGATCATTTAATATGACTTCGTCCAAACTATTCGGTGTAGCGGAATATAATTTGGTTAAATAGAAAATTAGATAGAAATAACAGTTATTTCTATCTTAGCTTTTCTTATAGTAATATTTTTGCGATTATTTCAACAGTTTGTAATAGGCGAGTTTAGTTGCGTCAGGGACTGTTGATTTTGCGGGCGATGCATCGCGTGCCGTTGATGTCCGGCCCTCGACGCCGGAAGCGCTTACGACACGCGTACATACTTCGACCCCTAAACAAGCTTACGTGGCGAAAGTAAGCAGCAAAATACTACAGCGGGATCGCCGTGAATCATACAGTAATAGGGATTTAGGGATAGCGACGGCACGGTTGGCGCAGTGACTGATACAGTCGACTGCTGCGCTCCGGGTCGTGGGTTCGCATGGAACGGAACAAATATTTGTATCACCTGCAGGTAGCTGTTCCGGGTCTGGGTGTATTGTGTGTGAAATTTGTGTCTGTAAACGCACCCACGACACAGGAGAAATCCTAGTGTGGGGCAACGTGGTGGACACGAAACGGCGTTCGGAAGGAGACTACCTCCCGAGCCACTTCTTCGTCCACCACTCGCGGCCGACAGGAAGGCGCAGTTGGAGCACGCTGTCTAGGCGATTACGTATACTACCACCACCAAGGCACTATCTGGACTATCAGCTACGAATCAGAAATCTGCCCCTGCGAGTCAGAAGCAGGGTAAAAAGAAGAGCCGTGGCGGAGCGAGAATGGCTGGTGATGTATACGCCTCCAACCAATTCTCCGATATGGAGTCGGGTCCCGACTCCACACCGACATCGAAATTTTTATTTTTATTTTTGATCCACCTGTAGTCCCACGCATATAGGGGAAATAAACGGTCTACCCGAGTATTGCTCTCTGTGTAGCCGGAGAAGCATATTATTTACTGGAAGTGCCGCTGGTCCTTTGGCTTTGCGTGCTAGAGACGGAACTGCCCATCAGCCATGCATCCCCTAGTTGCACGCCCGAAGCCTCACTATGCGCTGTGGTACGCACATGGCAGTGCGTGACCACATGTGCGCCATTGTCTTCTCTAGGGTCACTCAGAGCATTTTTTATGTTAAAATGTTTGTGTGATTAATATTTACTTTGGATAGCAAACAGGCGAACCGTTCTGTGTTATAATAGTGATGTTACGTTTTTGTTCTTCGAAGAGTCATCATCGTTTCAGATGAAAAATGTTCACTGCTGGACATAGTCATTCCCAAAGATCGCTACAACGACCAGGTGTTGTGTTCCCATTAGGGTTTTGCCATAATCGCCACGCTTGGCAGGCGGGTTGACGATCGCAGTTGAGTTGAATGTACGCAAATGAAGCTGCTTCTCATCCTCCGGCTAACCCCATAGTCGCCTTTTACGAATGTTGTTATTCTTAGCCAGCACCAAACGGTACAAAGCCTTGTAAAGAATACTCTAATGGATCACTACTTGTACTTGTTTCACTCACAAAACTCAAGTTTATATAGAAATTATTTGTCTCCATCCTCAAGGATTGCTAGTAAAATAACTCATAACACACTTGCCGCTGTACGCAATGCTGTACGTAATGGTTCATGTCACATAACATACGTGTCTGTAAAAAATAGAACCGGTACCAAAGAGTTCAATCTCGTCCTAAGAGTCTTCCATCAAAATAATATAAGCTGCCTTTTCTTACAACAAAAAGCCTGTAATGCCAGCAAAAAAATTATAGTTCGCGAGATACGTGGCATATGTGGCCACAATTCAACAGAAATGACCCAGACATCGTGTACAAATAGTAGCAATATTTACAACGGCTATTACTGGCCTTTTATGTGACACAAATGCTAGTCGGTGTAATCTGGGACACTTTTTACGAGCATTTTAAGTAATGTCTAGTGGCTGTAGGTATAAATCACTGGCACAATAGTTGCACCATTTGCATAAAACGACGCTTTGTATCCGAAATTGCTGTCATTTTAATTTAATATTTACCGTGTAGCAGTTAATTTATTTTAAAGCGTGCCCAATGCAGTAAAAATTGCTTTACCGGGACTTTGGTAACCGATAGGTGGATTAATTTGATCACGTTTAAAGCTTTACAGTTTTCAGTGAATGGGACTCGTTATTTAATTGCAGTCTTTCAGTTCGCGGCTACAGCGGTGTCATTGGAGTGTATGTAATTATTTTCAACATATTGTTTGCTATATGCTGTTTTGTGTTTGTTTTCAGCATTGTTTACATTAGAGAGGACCCATCTTCAGAACAACTCCTAAACAAGACTGATCCAAATATAGCCGCTGAAACACTTATATCGCAATAATGGATTCTCTTAAACTAAGCACCAGATTATTAGCCATCTCACGAAACCAATGAATTATTTATTTATTTATTTATTCTTTATGCACAAACACGTACAGAGGCGGACTTAATTGGCATAGGCATTTTCTACCAGTCTACCTTAGGGTGATGCAGAAAGAAGATATGGTAGGTGCATTAACAACACTGTTGCAACTTGATTCAATGCAATATTATTAGAAATATACATTTAAACTAGTTAAAATAAAAATAAAGAAAAGTAAGAACATATAATTAAATACATACTGTTCGCGCCTACAAGTTTTATCAGCGCAACTTGTTGTTAGTGTCATTGTGATGTCCTACAAATCACTGCCAGGAATCCAATATATGTGATATTTTCTGTCACCCACATAATTTTATAATTTCTCTTGTCATACAACCATCGAAGAAAACACATTGTTAAAGTTGTAATTAATTTAAAATATTGAAATATAGCATAAAACCAAGGTTTGGGGGTTTCATTTTGTCCAGTAAGAGACATAAATTGGCGACCGTGACAGGACATCTTGAAAACAGAAAATATAATCGAGACATACGCAGTCCTAAATACTTGATGGAAGGAGCTGCTAACCATATACTGTGGAACTGAGGAATATTCTGGAGTCAAGCCATTGCAGCCCACTGTTGGATTACGATCTAGAAACCAATAGCAACCTGGCCAATGCAGCTAAGTGACCATCCCTTGTTATTCCTTTCTATTAGTTCTGTTCATCCTAATCCTCCTTGTGATCATTAAACCCTTCTAATGCTACAAGTGCTTATTTCAATATATTAGTTACATTCCCAATCAAAACTAATAGTGATTTTTCTATAATACGTTGAAAGGCACCTACTTGTTTCAAACAGAGGGTGACCTACTTTTAATTTTATTAAATTTATTTTACTAGGTTTCAATTACGACAATATAATAGGTACAAATATATATAATATCTTCAATATAAGTAATTACCTACCTATATTCCACTAAAAGTAGGCTAAATTAAGCATATTTTTTGCAAATCATTAACATTTTTTGCTGAATATTCCAGGCTTACATTTCATACCTATAATTCGCTATTGCGGCATCTTACAATCGAGCCCTAACTGCAGACTACATAGTGGAGTTCAGCACCAGTACTTCTATACTTCGGATGACACCGGATGAGGGACGTAAGACAACAATTATCATTAATATTTACATGGTTTCTCGCCCCATAAATCCTTGTTACTAGACTGCATACATATAATTGTTGTAATATTGTAACAACTTGTTTTATACAAATTACTCTAATCCCAAGCTTGTCTAACTTTATTTTATTTTTATTACAACATGGGTAGGGACAAGGATTGTGGAGGTGAAAGCAGTGTAAAGGAGAAACAAGAATTGCAAGAACTTATTGTTAAGCGTAGTTCAATTAAAGGCCGGATTACTAAGTTTAAGAATTATTTAATGAGCTTATCAAAGGAATCTTTAACTCCTATCGAAGCTGCGGAGTTGACACTTAAACTTAGTAGATTTGAGTCACTTTCAAGTAGGTTCGAAGACTTGCAAAATCAGATTGAATTATTAAATTCTAGTAATATGTCCGACGAGATTGATGAAAGGGACGATATTGAGCAGTTATTCATTTCAAACATTGCTAGTGCTCAGAGTTTGATCCAACGTCATCAGCCTAGTATTCGTAGTGATGAATCTGGTAATTTGCTCAATATAACATGCGCTCATTCACATCCTGAAAATCACGATATAGGGTTCAAGCTACCACAGATACAGATTGCCAAATTTAGTGGCACATACTTCCGCTGGCTCGAGTTCCGTGATACCTTTTTGTCTGTCATACACAACAATGATCGCATTGCATCAATTCATAAGTTCCATTACCTTATATCATATTTAGAGGGTGATGCAGCGCGAGTCATAAGCAACTTAGAGGTATCTAGTTCCAATTACAAAAATGCATGGAGCTTACTGTGCGACAGATATGACAACAAGCGACAATTAATTAACCATCATTTAAATTCTTTGTTAAACATACAACAAATTTCTCGCGAATCAGACAAATCACTTCGGTTTTTGGTAGATCATGTTACTAAAAACTTAAGGGCGTTGTCTAGCCTGGACCAACCCACTGATAAGTGGGACATTATATTAATACACATATTGAGTTCTAAATTAGATAACCGCACTCTTGCTAAGTGGGAGGAGTGGCGTGGCACTTTGGATGATATTCCCAGTTTACAGCAGTTTAATAAATTTTTAATTGATCGATCAGATGTACTTGAATCTTTAAACCATTCCTCATTAAACAATTCTCATAAGACTTCAGGGTCTCCAACATATAAGGGAGCCCATACTAAAAACGAACGTCCACAAATTAAATCTTTTGCGAGTCAGTCTGTGGGTCAGTCTGCTATTCAAAATAAACCTTTTTCTTATTCATCTTGTGTAGTTTGTCAGGGTGACCATAGAATTTATGATTGTTCCATTTTTAAGTCCAAGAGTGTGCAAGAACGTATAGAAGAAGCTAAAAGGTTGAAGTTATGTTCAAATTGTTTAAGGTATGGACATATGGCTCGACAATGTCATCTAGGACCCTGTCGCGAGTGCAAGAAGAGGCATAACTCACTTTTACATATTCCAACGCCAGTAGAAAATTCTACCATTGCTACTGCATTGTCCTCATCAGACACCATAACTAATTTTTCTACGCAAACTTCAAAACATATTCTGTTGTCTACTGCGTTGATTGAGGTATGTAACCCTACTACCAATAAAATTGAAAGAGTGCGTGCTTTGTTAGATTGTGGAAGTCAATCATCTTTTATCACGCAGTCTCTTAAGAACAAGTTATCTTTACCGAGTAATTCATTGACTAATTTTATAAACATTGTTGGTATTGGCAATAATTCTAATAATAAGGTCACAGAGAGTTGTGTGGCGCAATTGAAATCTCTTTGTAAGCCGTTCAACGTCACATCAACTTTCCTAATATTATCAGAACTAACAGGTGACCTTCCTAAAGTTACATTAAATATTCAACAACTTCATATACCTAATGAGATACATCTTGCTGATCCTAGTTTTTATCATTCCTCCGCTATTGAGGTACTCATCGGAGCAGATTTGTTTTGGGAAGTTCTTGGCTGCGAACAACGATCGTTAGGCCCTAATAATCCTACTTTAAGAAGTTCTCAATTCGGTTGGCTTATCTCAGGTCCAATGAATATAAATGTTTTAAACAACACCTCTAGTGTTCAATGTAATCATTCAGTTACTTTAAATAAACTAACTGACTATAATTTCAACCTACAATTAACTAAGTTCTGGGAGCTTGAGGAAACACCACTTAAATCACCCTTAAGTCAAGACGAAAGGTTGTGCGAAAAACATTATTTAACTAACACTATTCGATTAGATACGGGCAGATTTTGTGTTCGCTTACCTCTTACAGATTCACCTAATTGTCTTGGTGAATCCTATTCAGTGGCAAAAAAGCGATTTTTGAGTTTGGAAAAAAGATTTAAAAAACATCCTCATATTAAACTGCAATATGTTAACTTTATACGAGAATATGCAGACTTAGGCCATCTTTCGCAGTCCGCTATTATAAAGCCACATATGTCATATTTCTTGAGTCATCACGCGGTTTTTAAAGATAGTAGTGAATCTACGAAAATAAGAGTTGTTTTTGACGGTTCAGCACCTACTTCGTCTGGGTTATCAGTCAACGACATTCTTATGACAGGCCAAAATTTGCAAGACTCACTTTTCTCTATTCTAGTACGAGCTAGGCAGCACAAGTACCTCCTAACAGGTGATATTGAAAAGTTTTACCGCGAAGTCCAAATTAGTGAGGAGGATCGTAACCTTCAACTTATATTATGGAGAGAAGATGAGTCTCTACCTCTCAACACGTTGACGCTTAATACTGTGACTTACGGCATGGCAAGTTCCAGTTATTTGAGTACACGCTGTCTATGGCAACTTGGCGAAGAATGCCCTGATGAAACCATCAAAAATATTATTCAGCACGACTTCTATGTAGATGATCTTATAACTAGTTGTAACAATAAGCAGAGATTAAAAGATATTCTAGAAGGCGTTACCGCAGCTCTTAAGCTGGGTTGCTTTCATTTAAGAAAACTTAAAACTAATGCACCTATTTTTGATTCATCTTATTTAAATTCAAATGAAAAATTAGCCCTTAGCGAGTCATCCAGTACCCTAGGTCTAGGTTGGGAACCATCTACAGATACATTGCATTTTCCAATTCAATTCTCACTAAAATTCAATAATAATCACCCGACTAAGCGTTCTATACTATCGAGTGTGTTCAAAATTTTTGATCCATTGGGTTTATTAAGTCCTTGTGTGATACAAATAAAGATAATTATACAACAGCTTTGGATAGAAAAACTAGGTTGGGATGATCCAGTTCCCAAGAATATTATCAAGACTTGGCATAAGTTTACTGATACGTTGCCTGCTCTTCACACAATAAAAATTCCAAGACATGTACTTTGTGATGAGCCAGTGTCTATAGAGCTTCATTCTTTCTGTGACGCATCCCAGAGTGCATATGGTGCATGCATCTATATGCGATCAATAAATTCTAATGATCAAGTTACTGTAAAATTGTTGTGTTCTAAATCTAAGGTTGCACCTACTAAAGCCGTTACGATCCCACGCTTAGAGCTGTGTGCTGCTCTGTTAGCTGCTAGATTGTGCAAGGCTGTGAGGGATTCCTTGCGATATAAAGTTACATATGAAATTCATTGGAGTGATTCTAGTATTGTGTTGGCATGGTTACACTCAAGTTTTAAAAATTTAAAAACTTTTGTTGCAAATAGAATTTCTGAAATATGTGACTTGACAGACTTGCATTCATGGCGTCATGTTCCTACGTCAATTAACCCAGCTGACCTTATATCTCGGGGAATCAACCCAAATCAATTAAAAGACAATATGTTGTGGTGGTCAGGTCCAGAATATTTATTGCAGTCTGAAGACACTTGGCCTACTTTAAGTAATAATAACCTTAATTTTGACGATTTACCTGAAATCAAAATTAATTTTACTAGTGTTAATTTAAGTACAACAACAGAATCATTTATAAACTTTCAAAATTATTCTAGCTTCAGTAAATTAAAACGATCATTCGCTTATATATTACGATTTATAAATAATTTAAGATCTAATAAAATATCTACATTTAAAGGTCCTTTAAAAACGCACGAATTGAATGATGCATTTCTGCATTTGTGTCGTTTAGCACAGATGCAGTCGTTTTCACACGAGTATGAAATACTTGCAAGAGGCCAGTCATTATCTTCTAAATCAAAGCTTTTACCTTTGACACCTTTCTTTAATAACGATAAATTAATCCGAGTAGGCGGCCGTATCGATTCATCTGATTTTAGTTATGATAAGAAACACCCTATTTTATTAATTGCATGTCATAATTTTACAAAATTAATCTTTCAATATGAACATAAGCGTAATTTGCATGCTGGGCCACAGTTATTGCTTGGTATAGTGCGAGACTACATCTGGCCAATCAATGGTAGGCATCTTGCTAGACAAACCGTTCGTAACTGTGTTAAGTGCCGAAGACTACAGGGGAAAAATATAGAGCCTATCATGGGTAATTTACCTTCGCAAAGGGTCACGCCAAATTTCCCATTTACTACTGTCGGCATAGATTTTGCCGGTCCCTTTCTCATACTAAATAGAAAGGGTCGCGGTTCAAAGCTAGTTAAAGGCTATCTTTGTCTTTTTGTTTGTTTAAGATACAAATGCTTACACCTCGAAGCTGTAAGTGATCTAACAAAGGACGCGTTCATTCTTACTTTTCGTCGGTTTGTGTCTCGTCGCGGAAGGCCAGCGGAGGTATTTTGCGATAATGGACGCAATTTTGTGTCAGGTGCTAAAGAGCTAAATGATTTCTTTAAGGCTAATGCGGATTCTTTATCTGATTTTGCAAGTGGGGAAGGGATCAATTTCATATTTTCGCCGTCCTACGCCCCTCATTTCGGTGGAATCTGGGAGGCTGGTGTAAAATCAGCAAAGTACCATATTAAACGGGTGATGGGTAATTCTCATCTGACATTTGAAGAACTATCCACTCTTTTCGCACATGTAGAAGCTATTCTTAATAGTCGCCCGCTATGTCCTTTCTCATCCTCACCAGACGACCTTCTTTGTTTAACCCCTGGTCATTTTCTCATTGGTCGTGCACTCACCGCTCTTCCATCACCTGCTTTGGAGGATTGCAATTCAAACAATTTACAACGCTATGAGCGAATTCAACAAATTAATCAACACTTTTGGCGTCGATGGCAGCGTGAATATATCGCTGAATTACAACAACGTTGCAAATGGAGAACCAATTTGGGCAAGCTGAACATTGGTGACTTAGTTCTTTTAAAAGAAGACAATGCGCCACCCTTATGCTGGAGACTAGGACGCATTCAGAAATTGTTTCCTGGATCAGACGGAATATCACGTGTTGCTGATGTAACCACTCAACGAGGAGTTGTACGCCGACCTTTGGTTCGCCTCTGCCCTTTAACTACCCCAGAAGAGATGAAGGGTTAAAAGCTTGGCTTTCAACGGGCGGGAGGATGTTCGCGCCTACAAGTTTTATCAGCGCAACTTGTTGTTAGTGTCATTGTGATGTCCTACAAATCACTGCCAGGAATCCAATATATGTGATATTTGCTGTCACCCACATAATTTTATAATTTCTCTTGTCATACAACCATCGAAGAAAACACATTGTTAACGTTGTAATTAAGTTATAATATTGAAATATAGCATAAAACCAAGGTTTGGGGGTTTCATTTTGTCCAGTAAGAGACACATACATAATCACATTTATAATATATATATATATATATATATATATATATAAACACTAAGTACTAAACCCTGGATTAACCCAGCGCTTATAATGTGTATTAATTATAGAGATAACTTACAATTAAAATAAAAAAAATAAACTCGTAACGAAATACTAAAAATAATCTACTCAAGATACAGAAACTATTGCAATGCTACATATATTAAGAAAAGCAAAAATATACTATGAAAGAGTACAATTTGAAAAAGCAAGCAATCTTCAAACTGACATGGGATAAGATAGAAGAATTCACAAACACAGAAAACCTAAAAAGTCTTCAGACACAGCTTCAGTCAGGAAATTAACATCTTGGGACGCGGCAACTAATGTCTTACACTAATATGGTTTTACATGAATAAAATATATGTCTATCTTTATCTTTATAACAAATAGAGGAAGTACCTATAAGTAATAGAATCTCCAAACAATACTGACCTTCCAAACATCCAACTTCTTACACAAACATATGTTCTTTCTAGTTTCTATCATTTGAATACAGGTGCTCGTTTCAAAAATCCCATCAGGTATGATATTAAGTTGTTTAGTCTATCAATATATAACTAAGTGATTTGTTTATGCAGATCAAAGTAAAATACAACATAAATGATACAGTCAATTCACATTCGTACAAAGCTCACTCAGGTAACAACAAGGAGTCTTAGAGAATATTGGGCACCATGATAACATAGAAGCGAAGGGCTCCAATTAAGAGCACTACCTCTATTAGTCGGCAAGACGCGTTTTACCGGCAATAACCGGCTATAACCGGGGCCCGGCCGTAGACACGGCTAATCCGGATAAATGAGACGCGAAAGATGACATCCACTCGCTAATTGGAGAGCGGAATTAAGTGCGCAACTTGAGAAACTGTTATTAATTTATTTTTTGACGTTGGTGTATGTTTGTGTTAGAAGTTGGATGTTTGGAAGGTCAGTATTGTTTGGAGATTCTATTAACTTATAGGTACTCTATTTGTTATAAAGATAAAGATAGACATATATTTTATTCATGTAAAACCATAATAATGTCAGACATTAGTTGCCGCGTTCCAAGATGTCAATTTCCTATGGAGAAGAACGGGCAAGAAGCTCAATGGTTACTCTTTTTAAATCATAACGTTACAATATGTTTGACTACATTATTCTCAAAGTAAAGATAATAAGAGAAATGTAGACGAGTATAAAAAAAGCTTCTTAAAAAGTCTACACTAAACAAGCCTGATTTTAATATTCACAAAAGTTCACGATTTCATTGTCATGGCAGCATTAAGTTGACCAATCTCAACAGACAGCACTCGTTCACGAGCATGACGCATCCATCAGCGTCGCTCAGCTCAACCATATTATAGGGCAACTAAGCGACCCGATACACGACGCCACCATCAGCAAGAAACTTGAGTGAGAATGACATACCTAAACTACCAGACAACTATCACGTCAATTAAACAAAATAAATTAATAACCCACATGGTCCTCGCACATACAGTTTCAAATATAAAAGTACATATTATAAAAAAAGCAAACAAGTAATTGTTGTGTTATTTAAACAAATTGAGAATAATCAAATGTCATAACTGCGATCGCCAACTCGCCTGCCAAGTGTGGTGATTATGACAAAACCTCACAATGCACACAACACATCTAGAGCGGTCGTTGTAGTGATCTTTGGAGAAGGCCTGTACCCAGCAGTTGAGTTTATTCGGCTGAAATTATAATGATGATGATTCCGTAGTATGCACATTATAGCTTCAAACCTCGGTCGAATCGGCACCGAGAGAACGATACTAAAGCTATCAGTTTTGTATCCCACATCCACCAGTTTTTCGTAACGTACAAATACGACTTTAAAGTGTACTAGCTGGCCTGAATGACCTTGTTCTGCCCTTACATGGCGCGAGGGGTACACAAATGTTTGACAAAAAGGTTTGATAAATGAACATTTTTTAAAATAACGTTTTAAAATCTCTCAGATGACAAACATCGTACTTCGCAAACATATTATTTTAAAAAGACCATAAGACAAATACTCATTTCGCAAATGTCCTGTGTCCAATGCCCTTGCAACTATTAAAATATAAAGTATTATTTATAATAGTAATGTCTTACGTTTTCGCCATTATTACTCTTTATAATAACTACTTTAAAATTATGATTATTATTTCAGAAAGAAAGAAACTATGAATCCTCGTCTCAACAAAACAAAAATATTGTGTGATCGCAATCGGTTATGTCGTTCAGAAGTTAAGTTACACGACCAACAGGCGTCTGCCGATCAACGATCAATGTATCTTTAAGTACTCGTCGGCTACGATACCTACGTTGTTCTGCCCTTTCCGGTAGCTGGCGCCAACATTTTACTTTTTTTAATTTAATTTATCCCCAGTGGAAATTAATCATAAACTTCCTTCGCCCGGGGAAGGGTGAGGCGGCAGCCAAACTCCTACCGGCTAAAACCACTGGGGCGGTTATCTTCCAATCCCGCTCTGCTGTCTCCTTCTGGAGCATGACGCTCTCGCAAAAGGAGACCACTGCAATCCAATTTTCATGCTCTCTCCACGATGGTGGCACTGTGCCGTGACCTTGCGTCCTATTCTGTGCAGGGGTGCAATTCCTTAAGCTCAAACATCCTTACATACTTGAATACAAAATTGAAATAATGATGAAAAACCAGTTTGGTAATCGCTAAGTCTGGTCCTCATGGCTCACCGTCTGCAACGTGTCCTTGAATAGCTTCAATAATGTCTTAGTGTATACCAAATTGGTTTTATACCGTTATTTCGATTCTGTATTTAAGGATGTACGGATGTTTGAGCTTAAGGAATGGTACCCCAGGTACGCACCGAAACAACCGGGACCAGGCTCCAAAGAGCGGCCATCGACGACACGCTTGGTCACGAACTACAACCATAGACGATGTTGACACATCTCGAATGCGCGCTGTCGAGCCAGCCACCTCAGTGTATCGAACGCCCCTGGAAGCACGATTTCGCCACTCTGGTGGAGGGAACGTGTCTGATCATAGATCCACGCACCCGTCTCCACCAGGATGTCGAAAGGCGGAAAGCGCACCAGGAGAGTTGCTGCCTCGTAAGACACTGCCCTGGATCCCCGTGCGACCCGTGTAGCAACTCTGCGCTGCATACCGTGAAGTTTGGTTCTGCAGTTCTGGACGCATGACAGCCGGATTACACACAGGCACCCCGTAGAGGGCAACGGACCACACGAATCTCCAGGTGGTGCCAGCTATCGGATCTTAGCATAGATATGAACCATCGTCTCGACAGAACATATTTCATAATATGAATATGAGCGATTGAGATCAAGTCGTTCAGAAGTTAGACTACGACTAACAGACGCACCAATAATTAATATATCCATAAATATATTATGTATGTTAGGTATTTATGTATGGGCCTTTATCAGTGACAAAAAAGTAATAAATTTAACGGCGAACCTATTGTCTTTTTGCAAACAATTGTGGCTCGTCGCGGCAAAACAACTGGAGGTTCGACCACCGCAAAAGTAGCGAAGGATTTGATTAAAGAAAAATAGACATATCCATAAGACAATAAAGAATAATGTCGAAAAAATATGATTTATATTTATTCCTTCACAGCACATATATCTCAGAACAATAAAGCCACAAGTCAATGTCGTGAAAAACCAATTCTGGTGCTCATATTTATCTACAGAAACTTGACAAAGTCTTCACGTATGAGACTTAACTCTCCGTTTAACTTCAGACTACTTAGATTAAACGTCCTGCACGGAGCCAAGTTATTGCTGTGTGCAAGTGGAAGAGTAAACTTCTGATGGGTGCTGGTCTGTTTAATCATAAAGTAGGCTTTATGTTGGTATCATAGTATAAGGCTCATAGTCCACTAGTATTTTTTTTCTGATTAATTTAGTTGCGGGTTCGCAGACAGTTACTCATTTCTCTGGGACACACCGACCTTCATTGGTCAGTGTTCTTTTCGGTGGTCGCCATTGTAGATCCTGGCTTACAGGAGTTGCAGTGGTTGGGAATGTGTGGCGGGCTTGTCCCATAAAAGACCGAATAAAAAACGTGACCCTTCACTCATGTGCCTGTCTGTTTGCCCGTCTGTCACAGCCAATTTGCTCTGAATCTACTGGACCGATTAAGTTGTCATTTGGTACACATATACATACATACATATATGTACATAACTGGGACCCAAACACGCACGTGTAACGTAAATAAATGAATTTTGAATATGGGACATTTGTAGGGGCAAATTAGAAAATTGTTATATACTTATAGATTAGAAAGAAAGAAAGAAAATTATTTATTTTGGTTCCGCACAACAAATAAGATACTTAACAATAAAAACAATACGCATACAACAGATGTATAGAATATAAGAAAAATATTAACAAGTAAAGAAAAAAATTGTTGTACGAATGGTCAATTCTCGTCTATTTTCAAAACTATATATTTTAAATTATAAAATAAATACATTTCAGACCCCCAAAACAAGCCCTTCCATTTCATTACAACAGCAACAATAGAGCCACAAGTCAATGTCGTGAAAAACCAATTCTGGTTATATACCATATATCATATAATATCAACAGTACAGTTTGTAAAGCTTATTTTTTAATTTACTATATTGCCCCCTATATTCAAAATTCATTTATTAATGTTACACTTGCGTGTTTGGGTCGCAGAAATCCATATGTGTACCAAATTTCAATTGAGCAAATTGACTGTGACAGACGGACAGACCCATGAGTGATCCTCTAAGGGTTCCACCATATTTTACTTCGGACGTTCGGAACCCTAAAAACACGGTAGATAACATATTCATCGTACGGAACTGTCTCCACGCGAGTTTAATTCGCATTTAGTACTGAGGGAAGGCCGTGTGGTGCCGGCTCAGAATACCACCACCGCATCTCCTCCCGTGGGTGTCGTAAAAGTCGACTAAGGCATTAGCCGGAGGAGGGGCAGCGTTCGAGTACATTAACAACTCAACTGCGATCGCCAACCCGCCTGCCAAGCGTGGCTATTATGGCAAAACCCCCCGATGAGCCTACAACACACCTATATCGGTCCTTGTGGTGTACTTTGGGGGAGGCCAACAGTGGACTTCATTCGGCCGAAATGATGATTGAGGGAATCATTTTCGACAAAGACAATCTCAACCAATGTTTAACAAATTCCTGACAATCGTACCTTCAACCCTTCCCCACATGGTACATTCTGCTGCTTTGTCATTTATGTTTGTGTACTTCGCAGACATTAGTTGTAACATGTTTGGGATCAGTGTGTTTCAATTTAACGTCTTTCGATGTTTTATGAACATCGTAGTTATGCAGCCTGAACTAATTTCATAAAAAAACCTTAATAGGCGATTATGGGCCATGACCATTAAGGCCATCTTGCTTCTACATGGGATTTCACATTAACATCGGTGACTTATCGCTTATAATATCATGTACAGCGTGTATATTCCTTTCTGTTCCTTTGAAATAGATACACAGATAGACAAATTAATAAACTTTTTTAAAAAAGTGCGCTTATAGTGCTATATGCTTTACTGTTAATTATGTGAAGTAATCTCGTCCTCATTTAGTACTATGTAGTTTGCACCTTGCACAACTCACTGCATCACAATTTTAAAGATGAATACTTTCATCAAAAATTTAATATAGTCATGCCCTCTGAGATAAAGATGTGGCACCAATTGGTAGCTCCAGTGTGATTGTTTCGAAATCTTGTATCCTTTGCTGTCAAGATGATAATATCTGCTTCTCAAGAAACGACCATTAAGGAGCGACATATGCTACCAAACAGTCACGTGATCCATAAATTTCAATCCCATAACAATATAATTCATTGACAGAAGTGCCAATAACAAATGGGGCAGATTAACTTGGAAGACTCGGATGATTTATTTATTGATCAAAGGAGCAATATTCTGATTGGTTCGCGCAGTGATTATTAATCCGCTTCCTAATTACGCCAATGAAGAAAGTGTTCACTAAGGCAATACAAATTCATCCCTTGAGTGGGTGCTATGAAATATAATTGCTCTAGAATATGAAAATGAGTGAGATTGTATCCATGAAATATAGACGAAGGAATTTATTTAAGGTTTATGATTCATTCGTGACTAAAACGTCCTAAAATATTCAGAAATGTATGTATTTTAAAGTAATTTAATAAACATTGTTAAATTGTCGTGTTGTTCGGGGATAACATGCAAAAACCGAAGCGAAAATAATAACTTCATCAAGGAAGGAATTATTTATATTTATGCAAGTGAGAGAATTTTCTTGTATTTGTCTATAAAAAGAATAAATTAAATATAATTGTTTTCTTTATTATGTTACATTTGGATTGATGGAGCAGAACGATATTATTATTTTTGTACAAAATACAATGCTTCTTATCTACTACTTTTAACTAGCAATCGGTGAATAACAAACGCAGTGAATAGAACAGCGAATGGTACTCCCAATAAACAGTTGCGTGGTACGGCTGTCGTTTGCGGTCTGTACGCTCGGTATGATTGGCTACCTACAAAGTCGTGGGTGTGTTTTAGTATGAGAAGCCAATTATAATGTTGTGTTTATTCAGTTCATTGGATTAGAACTTGTAACTGTGCATTACTGTGCTTTTATGAAGAATGGTAGTGGGAAAATGGATTTATAGGCTCGCATACATTTTGATCTACATGGCATATCTCCTTTGTTCTAATATCTTTGGCAAACTAGTTAGATTATACTATGTTTAATGCATTTTATTTACTATGACGTCTTTCTTTAGGTTCAACAATATGGTTATACCGAACACCGACTTAGTAACATTCAACACTTCAATCTGGTAGAGCACTAATCCCATTAATAATAATATATTTTCATACTCATACCATTTAAAATAAATACTGTGCAGCTTACAAATGCACTCCCTTCGTACAATGCCCGAGCGCGAGACGGCACTGCGGTGATATTAGATACCTCACACCTGTACCCCTAGTACGAATTTCTTTTCACGATTGGAACGTAGGTCGAAGGGTTTAGAGCGGACCAATCGGAGCGCCGAACGTGGAAAACGTTTAGTTTACTATTACGTTTCGATTGTGAAAAGAAATTCGTACTAAAGGTACTGATCATATGGTTAGCGCATGAGGGCATTGACCGCCAGCTATTTTGGATCGAGTCTGTGTTAGAATATAGATGGACATTTTAGTGAAAAAATAAGGTACAAGTTCTTTTACTAATTCGTGTACAGAATCCTGGACTAATTCACCTCCTAAAAGTTTACGGGTGGTTAAATCGGCACCCATTAATTATGTATATATGCCTTTTTTTATTGATGTCCAGTGGAAATTCTACATGGAACTTCCTTCACCCCGGGGGAAGGGTGAAGGGGTATGCCGGACTCCTACCGGCTAAAACCACTGGACCGGTCATCTTCGTAAGATCACACTAGAGCCACCCATTGGTGCCACACCTTTAGGCACATCTTGGAAGGGATGACTGTAAAGCGGTCACCCCCTCTAGCGGAGGGAAGGCGACTGTAAAAAGGTCGCCCTCCAGGCACTTCTCGGGGAGGATTGTAAAGGATCCCCCCAAGCCTCGCTTTGCGCTGTGCTGCGCACACTGCTGCACGTGACCACGTGCGCACCACCGTCTTCCCGGGGGGATTATGTATATGCCTATTATTGTGTGTAGGCAAGAAACTTGAGAACTTTATTATTTATTTATAGTTAATTAAAACGGTATAACACCAATTAAATTAATTAACATAGAAGTAGAAACATATTATGTACATCATGTAAAAAACAGTAAATCATACAACTATTTAATTAAAAACTAACATGGAACAGTGTCACCCTCCCATACTTTCTCTCACAGAACACCATACACACACGCATAATTTTATTCCATTCATCCGCAAACACATCGCATTCTGTATTATCAGTCAGAAACAAGCTGAGCATCTGTAGAGTACGGCAAACTAGAGACTCAGCTCTGGCGACAGTTTTAGGGGTTGGCTGCGCAACACGATCATGCCGACTCGCTCTGACGGTGTCCGACGTATAAGAGTCGACAGAAAAGGCCATGGAGCGCAGGACAGTCGATACGCCCGCTAAAGATTTTACAGGCCACCATGAGCTGATCAAAGTCTCTTCTCACTTCCAACGAGTTAAAGCCTAGTTAATCCCTAAAAATAGTTAGTAGGGTACATGTAGGGAAAGAAATGGTATATCCTTTTGAACTGACATCTTAAGAAAGATTTTTGTACCTTTTCGAGCATGAAGGTTTAGGTCACAGTATGGAGTGCCAGACAAAGGCATTGGACTCGAATTTACTTCGAACCAAAGTGGTGTACAGCTTACAGTATTTGAGTTGTGAAAGTCATGAGCATTTCGCAAAACAAATCCAAAGCGCTTGAAATATTCCTTAGCAAGAGTGGAAACATGATCTCTAAATGTCAGACCACGATCGAAGGTCACTCCCAAGTCCTTTATGTTAATTTTTTTAAAAGCGTTGCCCCACACTAATGTTTCTCCTGTGTCGTGGGTGCATTTACAAACACAAATTCCACACACAATACACCCAGACATGTTGGTGACACGAGTTATTGTTTCAACACCCAGGCTGTAGTTATAGTCGATTGGTCGCAATCCCCAATCGTATTTCACATTTGTTCACAATGCTCCACTCATACATGGCGGCAATATCCCTTTGTAGGAGTTTACAATCCTCGTCCGTTTTGATTTGCGTAACTAGCTTTAATCTACACTTTTGATGTGTTATACAATAATATAGTAGGTTGTTATGTTATAAGTATGTTACATACGTTTCTGTTTTCTGACCACAGGTTGAAGACCGCTATCAAGGTAAAATTCTATCTACAGTATTCGTTTCATATTCGCTATGTACACGCACCTACTTTCACTGGTAGCTTTGCCAGTCGGTGGAAGCTAAAATATTCGATTTTTGTAAGTAAAGAGCAAATACGTGCTGAAACGTCTGAATATATAATATATAGGAGCCGAGCCGCATTATACACACAAAGGTCAGAAGTTTAGTTTACATTAACTTTCCAAGTTCTTGTACAAATGTCAAGAGAACTATTCCTTTGAACTGGATACCCACACATTTATAATACATTTTTAATTAGCTTACATAATATTGTTGTAGCATCTGTAGACTGACTATTGTTGAAGGCAAAGACATTTATGTCTGTAAACGCACCCACGACACAGGAGAAATCCTAGTGTGGCGCAACGTTTTTAAAAAAAAAAAAAAATTGAGAGAAAGGAGATATAATAAATAATAATAAAAACGTTTATTAGGAATAATTGGAGGTTTACACAAGTTTTACAAAAGCAAAGATGATAGCTACAAAAGTATAATACTGTGGCACAGCTATCAACGCGCAACTAAAAATATAATAAAATATATTTGTTGTATTGACAGATCTTAAAAAAAGTTACATACATGGAATTTTAAGAATTACAATAAATCATACAATTAGTATATAAAGAAGTGATGTATATAAATAAAATACGTTAGCACGCTAACCGTGTGCTAACGTATTTTATTTTTAATTCATGAAACCACAAGTTGTTCTGTTGCACCATAGGACATGGATTTCAGTCATTCTGTGTTTTGTTTCTTAGAGTAGAGTAGAGTATACTTTATTGTACACCAAAATAAATACAAAGTAACCAGCAAAAAAATACCAGAAGTTAGGCACAGGTTATAAATGTGAATATAAGTGTATAAATGTGATAGTATTTCTTGTGGACAACCCGTGTGTCAGTTTAGCAGGCTCCGTAAGCAATTGCGAAATAAGCGTTCTTATTCTTAAAATCTATCGTTGAGCTCCCTTTAGCCATAGTGTAATGATAATGGATTTTTTTATAATTCTTATTACGTACTGATAAGGAATGTGAGTGAACACATGTGTGATTTTTTTATAACATTCGCTGTACAACAAAACTTTGTAGACATATTGTTATACTACTTACCTCCCATGTACAAAAGCGTTATAATTTGTATTCTAGATCCCTCCTTGGACAGTAAAAATTTTTTTTGTCAAATTGCAACTAATTCTATTCTGTAGTTTAAGCGTTCTCATCCAACATAGAAACAGACAAACTTACAGAAATTAAAAAAAATGATTTTTTGCCATCGGTGTCGACCGGGAGCACGCGGCACTGATTTAAAAAAAAATGCAATGTGCAGTTTTTGTGTCTCTACGATTTTATTATAGTATATAGATGGTGATGATGGTGAAACAATGTGCCAGAAAAATATGATGAAAGTTGGCGTATACGTAGAAAGCTTTTTTTAACTAAAGAAGGTAAAGTAGGAAGGAATATTTATGTTCTACACAAATACACACGTTCTGGGTTCGACTAGACCGCATCCTGAGCCATGTTATTCTTGGTTTCTAAAATTGAAACAACATCTCATTAACCTAGGATAATCTATCTATCTAACGGCCGAATGAAGTCCACTGCTGGACACAGGCCTCCCCCAAAGATCACCACAATAACCGATATGGATGTGATGTGGGCTCATTGGGGGGTTTTGCCATAATCGCCACGCTTGGCAGGCGGGTTGGCGATCGCAGTTGAGTTGTTAATGTACTCGAAGGACGCTGCTGCCCATCCTCCGGCCAATCCCTTAGTCGACTTTTACGACACCCACGGGAGGAGATGGGGTGGTGGCATTCTGAGCCGGCACCACACGGCGCAACCTAGGATAAATGTAACGATAATAATAAAGAACATATAGAGCTGATCTACTGATCATATCCTGTATGTTTCCGATTCAGCTTTCCGCCGATTTAACTTGGAAACTGAACTGTGTGATAAAGGTCCCAAATTCGTACCTTCGCCGAAGTTTCAGTCATACGCGTAGGTTTAACTTTTCACGGGTCATTAGTCACAAATATCGTGTTATAACTGAATTCCCTTGAGAAACAAAACGCTTTATATTGTTGATGCTGTTTTAAACTTTTCGTTTATAGAAGTATTTAAGTGCCTAAGATTCTTATTGTAGCTGTTTATGCCTCTGGTGACAGGTCTCTTATTGCTAGACTTTTACTTAGGACGCGAGGCCACGGCACAGTGCCACCATTGCGGAAGCCACCAGGATACCGCACAGAACACGCTCGAGGCATGTCCTGCGTGGGCTGCCGAGCGGTGGATTCAGGTTGACTGGATCAGGCAAGATCTCTCTCTGCTGGCAGTAATGTCGGCTATGTATGTTTGGCCGAGCATGAAAATTGGAGCGTACTGAAGAAGACTGCAGAGCGTGATCGGTCGAGGGTCTATTCCACACGGAGAAGGACCAGACGGCGCCGGGGTAACATCCAGCCCGGCACCCAGGACCAACATGCCGAGCCCCCTGCCGTCGCTTTATGGCAGGGGGCCTCCGGGACCGCGAGTGTGCATATTGGGGAGTCTGCGTGCTCATATCAAGTGACTCCGGGAATACGGTGGCGCACACGTGGTCACGGTCCACCATGTGCGCAGCACAGCCCACAGCGAGGCTTCGGGGGAATCCTTTACAATTCTCACCGAGAAGTGCCTGGGGGACGGCCTTTTTACAGTCACCTTACCTCCCTAGAGGGAGTGACCGCTTTACAGGCATCCCCTCCAAGGTGTGCCACCCAGGACTAGTCCTGGGTGAAAGGCACAACTGTTATAGGCAGGCGTGATACTTACCAATAGGTGAACTACTTAGTCAAGTCAAAATCTTTTATTCAAAATTGATTATAAAATCGTTCTTTTTGATCGTCAACATAAGACAGCACCCATATAAGCCCACCCTTCACCGCTTCCTAGTGTTTAAGTTTTACCAAGTTGTATAAAAAAGTGTTTTTAAGCATAATTTGTTCAACAACATTTAGGGTACAGCAAATCAGATGCTACTGTCAGCCACAACCTTTCATTTATCACGGATATCAACTCTTGGCGCAGTCAGTCTTTGGATGGCAGCTGGCAGTTATCGGGTCGTTCGGTTCCCTACAATATGGTTGAGCTAAGCGATGCTGATGCATGCGTCATGCTCGTGAACGGGTGCCGTCTGTTGGGACTGGTCAGCCGTTAACTGCCACGGCAAATAAACTATTATTATTATATTATTGTCTTAACACATTAACCTCCATTTTTTCGGTATATGTTTTACAATATTTTTTATTAAACAACATTGTATGGAGTGGAGAGAACATGGAGTTTCTTGCTGGCTCTTCTCCACGAGATCAACTATTTGGAACCGTGCAACTTAGATTCTGACGTTTCATAAGTGCCAATATTTGGTTTATTTGAAATAAAATTCTTTGACTTTGATGGGTGACCGCATAGTGGTATTTGAACTGAGCATATCTGTGCTTTAGAGGGCACATGAAATCGTCGGTCCCGGTTCTTGTCTTTAGACGGCAGACGTTAAGCCAAGTTTAAGGCCTTGAACAACGATCACACAAAGTTTGCTTCCAATCGCATGGAAAAAAAAACATGTCGCAACAAAGCAATCATATATGCTAAAGTCTATGTCTTAGTCTAAGCTAAGTCCAAAACATCATAGTTTACATAATCACCGAGAGAACTGAACTTTTTAAATTAAACGGCATGTGAAACCGCGGGGCACAGCCAGATATATTCGTAGACTTGATTAATGCTATGCGTTAAGCTAAACCTCTTGTGTATTTTAGGGGCAATCGTGTGTTATATTAATGTTTGTTTTTATTTCACACGTAGTCTACTTTGGTATCACATTCCTAACTTGTCAAGATGTCGTTATCATCGTATCAGACAGAGGACGTCCACTGCTGAACAAAGGCCTCCCCTTTAGATTTCCACAACGAGTGGTTACATGTTGCTCTCATCCATCGACTTTCAGCTATGTATATGTACTTTAGTTCTTCTACGGATCTCCTCATTTCTGATTCGATCTCGTAGTGAAATACCAAGCATAGTTCTCTCCATAGCTCGCTGAGTGACCTTGAGCTTTCTTATGGGGCCCACTGTGAGTAACCACGTCTCTGTTCCATGTCATCACTGGTGTCGTTATCAACTACGTTATCAACATTGGAATATTACTTTTCTTTCTCAAAACGAGTATCCATTGTGTTTCTTGCCGGCTATTCTCCATAGTAACGACTTTTCTTAAGATCCTATTAGGTTTCATTGATTGAGTTTCTCTGTTAAAGGTTTTCGTGAGAGATATCTTTTCCTTGAACTGGACCCATATCATCTAATGTAGAAATGATGTGTGTTGTTTCTGGCACAATGATTTCATATATATTTATCATGATTGTGACAAAGACATCTGCCTGTCCGTTTGAAAAATAATATAAAATATACCGGTTGCACGCCGGGAGTGCCGACAGAACTATCATATTCACATATCAATAATATTTATTTATCTAGACGACACTATAGCTGCGTCTCGTAGCGGTGTAGCGAGTCCAGAGATTTATCTCATCTAAAAATATGCGTACCGCGCTAAAATATGTTTTCACTTCAATTAAAACAAATAATGGAAAACCGAAAACTCATTAACATCATGGTATCGTATTCTTCATGAAAGGACGCGACTTCCCTCTGTGCCATTCGCCATCATCACTAAAAACTATTTTAAGGGTCTATCCTCAATGTAAGACATTACGATAAAAAACAAAGATAAACATCAGAAGGAGTTTATTACGTCAAGATACCCGAGTTAGAGCGTGGCTACATGAAGCGGCTCCCGGGGCGCCACTTGTTCATAAATTAAGAAGAGCCCACTCATTCCAGTCTTATCTTTATGAGGGTCCCTGCCCACTAGCCGTGGAATTAAGTAATCACACAACATACTACTGAAATTGATACTCGGGGTGCAAAAAGCGACCCTAAAGACGTAATTTTGTAGGGAATAACTGATCAAGATAAATTGAGAAAAAGCAATTGATTAATTATCAGAATGTTATGTGTGGTGTCCGGATTATGAATATAGCACCACTGTAAATTCAAATTATAAGGTTTCAAAAATACTGAAAACTGGTTAAGGGAATACTAAGTGAGCGACAAAAATGATTTCGTGTGTACACTTCTTTGGCCAGGGGCCACCCCGGCCGCACCATAACCTTTTTTTTATTGATCCGGTGGAAATACATCTTGTACTTCTTCCGCCCTGGGAAAGATCGGAGGGGTATGCCTGACCCTTTTTTTTTTTTTTGGTGTCCAGTGGAAAGTCTTCTTGAACTTCCTTCGCCCCGGGGAAGGGCGAAGGGGTAAAACCTCTCCAACTCCTACCGGCTAAAACCACTGGAACGGTCATCTTCGGCACTGAAATGAGGGGTCCAGGTCCTCGTAACATCACACTAGATTACCCATTTACCCATTGGTACCACGCCTTTAGGCACATCTCGGAGGGGATGACTGTAAAGCGGTCACCCCCTCTAGCGGAGAGCAAGCGGCTGTAAAAAAGCCGCCCACATGCACTTCTCGGGGAGGATTGTAAAGGAAGTCAGGAAGCCAAGTCTCGCTGTGCGCTGTGCTTAAATAAAAGCTTGTAAAAAGCTAGTATTTAAGCATGTGTCTATAAACAGTCGCTTAGTCGGTATTTCTAGTCACTCACTTAGTATTTTCCCTCAACATATTATTATTTCTTTGTTATTTAAATGTTGTCTCTAAAGTTATGTACCAATTAGTTTTATCTCAGTTTAGTTCTAAGTTCTTATAACGTTTTTTGCATAATTTGTAGTTACTTCAGTGTAATATAAAACAATGTAATATTTAAATGAATTAAATGTTACTTTATTTTTGAAGCTACTTAATATTTTTATGTTTTACATGAAAAAATCATCATCATCATATCGGCCATACAACTACTGAACAAAGGCCTCCCCCATAGATTTCCACAATAGTGTCATCATATTGGGGGGAAATTGCCAGTACTCACCCCGCTCGGCAGGCGGGTTGGTGAGCGCAGCATGGCTACTGTTCCAAAGAATGGACGCTGCTGCCCATCCCTCTGATTTAGAGTCCCTTAAACGCCTTTTACGACATCCACGGGAGGAGATGGAGTGGTGCTATATTCTCAATCCGGACACAACACAGAATGAAAAAATATACATCTAATAATATAGTAAAGCCCATCTAATTAACTAGAGACATCCATATTTTCGTATTTTCGCGCCGGAAGTGCTAAACTTTAAACGCGATTTTTGATGATATAATTTTATTAGTAATTGTGCAAAATATTATCTATATTTATCTCGTTAGGTTACACGCGTGTGGTGTTACTGTGTATGCCACTATTCAATCAATTCTAAAGATCCTGACGTCAAATGCAAGTACGGTAGTTCTCTGAACGCTAAGAAATATAAAGTCTTATGTGATAGGCGAGAGCCCGACGCCCTTTTCTGGGAAGAAATCTTAATTAGTATAACTTGTTTGAAATAAACAAAGAAAGAAAATAAATTTATTTGGATAGATAGGGCAACACACATCACTTACAGAAAGTATAAAATGAGTAGATAAAACAAAAATATAAAAACAAACCACTAATAAACATATTGAGACATCAACATACAACAAACCATGCAATATGAAGATAGCTGGAAGAATAAATGTATTATAATATAACACTAATATACCTCACATGAAATAAAGTTTTTGGTTAGTGGTGTGCGTCGCAATACCGATCAAAAAGAGACATTGCTCAGCCTAAAGCCACATCGCAGTTAGCGGTGCGGCGCTGATTTTCAGCAATACCTCGTTTGACTTATAGTTACAGTATTTTTTCCTACATGTAATCTATTTTCAGGCTCTTACGATTACTCAGAAGTCAGAACTTAAATTGAACGCAAATAGGATCCAGGACCATATGCTCGGCTCCACTAACACATAATAACATATTTTTTTAAGTAAGTCCTTTACGAAGTCCTCTTGCATGTTTGATCACGTCACCGGTATGCGGGGTGTTCGTAAACATGGTCACCGCAAGTTGTGTTTGAGTTCGATGCTGGAACTCGACCCTCCAACAAGAAACAATGAGCATGACTTGTTACCCCATTATTCCCAAAATTTACATAAAAACAACTAAATGCTTGCTACAAATAATATATTTTGGAATATGATGACCTCATACATATAGAATCTCTGTTCACTAGAGCTGACACACGTAATGGGGCCGACGGTCTACAACCAACTACCTGAACATATCACTAGCACAAGTAGCTACCAGGCGTTTAAAATAAAACTAAAAGACTGGCTCGTTGAGAAGACGTTTTATACGATGGACGAATACCTAATCAGTACAAAATGATATAATTATGACATTTATTTAGAATCTAGTTACATTAGAATTTTGTGATTATTGAATTTTGTTATTTATTGATAATTATTGATTTTGTACAATTGAACAACAGACTCAATTAGGCATGTTAAAGAATTTATTGCAATTTAATTTTCATTTTATTTATTTATTTTTTATAGAATGAATAACAAGATAATTTGTGACGTATAATTTTAAACAATTATAAATAAAGTGTTTCTCTGTTTATCTGAGGTTAACGCAATAGAATCTGGTAAAAGCAGCCAACTCCCAGTTTCTAATAGAATACAATAAAATTAAATAACCCTGCGCGACCGTCGACTGGTGCAAGATCTCATGTTCTTTTTCAGATTGATTAACAATAAATTAGACTGCGATAAATTAAATGAACAAATTGGAATAAATTTCTCTATAAAATACCAAGATAGTTATAGAAGATAAATATAGATTACCCATTTATTTCACACTAAAGCATCCAACACAAATATAGGAGGAAACTCACCTCTTAATAGGCTCATCAAGGAGATGAATTCTTATACAAAATCCACTACAGATGTTGACATATATCATGACATGAACATCTTTAAGCCCCAAATTTTTGAATTTAACATTCTAGAGTCCTAAAGCTCCAAACCAAAAGATTCATTCTGTTATTATGTTAGTATGTAATTGTATTTTGTTGCTTCTTTCTTATATTATACTAGCTGCCCGCACCAGCTTCGCATAGGCAGGTGCAAACCCGATTGCAGCTCCACCTACCGGGTCCAATTGTGAATCTAAACCATCCACCTACTCAAACATACACACACAATTTCATTGAAATTGGTCCAACCATTTAGGAGGAGTTCAGTGACATACACACGTACAGAAGAATTATATATAAGATAATAGTACTAATCTCTTAGTTTCAGCACAATGGACCCAATAGGGTCGAAGTGCGTTCGGCTGATGCTGAGCCCGTGAGAGCCAACAAAATCTCTTAGTTTTGATATACTGTTTTTATAGTTTATTACCACAAAATTTATAGTATGTCTCGTTTTAGCTTAAATTATCACTTGTATTTGTGAATGGTGGTTCACCTGTCATTGGCAATTGTATAAGCCCATTGATATTTATAGAAATCTACGTTCTTCGAACAACCTTCTCCTACACTGTCCCTCTCATACTTCTGGATTTGTACACTCTTCCTTTCATATTCAATCCATACTTCTGTGGAATGCACTTCCTCCGGAAATCAGGATGACTACAGGTAGGTACGCATTTAAGCGCAAAGTTCGTGATTACTTTTTCAATAAAATGTTAGCAGAATCATCATAACATCTTTACTAATACTTATATTATGAATATGTATGTATTTATTTATTTATACTATTAGATATGTATGTATGTGTAGATAACTATTTATAAATTTACTTGTGTATTTAATATATTGTTAGATTTATTTCGTCTTATGTTGTTTGAACATATTGCACCTGCCATATTATCTCTTCATCACCCTATGGTTGACTGGTAGAGAATGCCTACGGCATTAAGTCCGCCTATGTACTTTAATGCTGCATAAAGTTTAAATAAATACATAAATAAATAAATATTTTATATACAGAAGCTGGTGTACCTTTATTAATAAATCAATTAATAATGTGATTATAGATTGTAAAAATTCGTGCGCAGCTATGTTTGGCGGGCCTTATCTCCGTTTTTGGGAGAGGCCAACGACCAGCTGTAAACTCGGTAGAATTTTGGGACTAATTTACAGTGATGACGTATCTCTCTTGTTTCTATGATCCCCGCTCCGCCCCACTTAACTTTCTTGCTACTTTGTTGTTGTTGTTGTCTATATTTTAATTGAAATGTTGTGTTCTGTTGACTTCGATCACTATTTATGGCTACCGAAAGTTTGAAGTTCGTAATATAACGCTGCGAAATTTTGTCTCTACCGATAAGCGGAAGATACAAGTCTTATCAACTAAAGCATATCGGCTTTTGTAAGCTGTCGATAAGTCTGCGAGGCTAAGCTACGCTTGTCACACTTATTCTCTGGATTGGTGACTATTTTTTCCACAACGAGACTCCTCCTTGTCTCGGAGAGCACTATAAATCGTCGCTCCCGGTTTTTAGAGCGCTGAAAGTCTAATAGAACGTCTAACCTAACCGTTACATAATCATCATCATCATTTCAGTTAAAGGACGTCCACTGTTGGACACCTCCCCTAAGCCACAACAACCAGGGGTGCAATTCCTTAAGCTCAAACATCCATACATCCTTGAATATAGAATAGAAATAACGCTGTAAAACAAATTCGGTATTCGCTAAGACATGATTGAAGCTATTCAAGGACATGTTGCAGACGGTGAGCCACGAGGACCAGCCTTACCGAATACCAAATTAGGTTTTCACCGTTATTTAAATTCTATATTCAAGGATGTATGGATGTTTGAGCTTAGAGAATTGCACCCCAGTTCTCAGAAATGCCGCAGACATTAACTTGGTTTGAAATTAACTTTTCGGGGTCTAATATTTTTGTTGCACAAAATAGAGGTTAAACAGTAGTCATTTACTATTTTTGGACATCAAAAGTACTTCGCCAGGTCACCAGTCCACCTTATGGGGGAGTCTGTCCACGATGTATCTTCCGATACGCGATGGCTGTTGAGAACTTTTCGGCCACATCAGCCATCCGGTCTGCGAGCAATGTAGGAAAAAAGATAATTACATAAATGTCATCATTTCGGCCGAATTTAGTCCACTGCTGGACACAAGCCTCCCCCAAAGATCACCATAACGACCGATATGGATGTGTTGTGGGCTCATTGGGGGGTTGTCAAATGTATTTCCCATTAATTCGAGTTCAGAGGTCAGATGGAAAAGCTCTATGTAAAAAGAAAAGTTTTGGAAAGACTCTGAAGGTCAATATAAAATAGCAAAGACTGTTCTGCGTAAAGTAGTGATATTCATACAACCAGATAGGGAAGGCTGGAAGCCGACAACATTACTTGGGAAATATTAGGAAGATCAATATAAAACGCCAAAGATTGCTGTGTGCAAAATACTGATATTAGTACAAAGTTTTCTTTTGTTTTTTATTGATGTCCAGTGGAAATTCTACATGAACTTCCTTCACCCCGGGGAAGGGCGAAGGGGTATGCCGGACTCCTAAAACCACTGGAGCGGTCATCTTCGGCACCGAAGAGGGGCTCCAGGTCCTCGTAAGATCACACTAGAGTCCCGACTTCTCAATAATTGAATTTATATTGTATAGACTGGACATAAATGTTAATCTTAGCTGACTTTTACACTTTGTACTATTCATCTTGTGAATTCTAATTTTGTGTTATTATTGTGTTTTTATTGAATTTTATTTTGTATCGACTGGACATAGTTGCGTTCAGTTTTAAATTGATATTGTGATGTATTATTTATAAATCTAATTATAATTAAATATTGATTAAATTATAATAATGTGATATGGGTATGGTATGTGTAGACGTTAAACTCTTGTGCTTTGCCTGAAATAAAGATTTTTTATTTTATTTATTTATTTAATACCTACAGTATTGAAACAACAACAACAATTTGGTATTCGCTAAGACATGGTGTGCAGACGTTGTGCCATGATGAGTGGGTGAGATGAGTCTTAACGAATACCAAATTGGTTTCTCAGCATTGTTTCAATTTTGTATGGATGCCTAGAGAATTACATTAGAAACCAACAATAACATAGTCGCAATAATTAAAGCATTTTTTGCCGTATTTACTTTAATAAGGAATCAAATATAATTACCACCAAATTCAGTAAATGACTACTAAATCTTACCGAACACATTTAGTCTCTATTACTACCTAAATGAAAAACATTGTTGCCATATCAAATTAAGTAGAACCAAATATTGTCACAGCAGCCAAATATTGCGTCATGCTCGAGAACGGGTGCCGTCTGTTGGGACTGGTCAGCCGTTAACTGCCACGGAAAATAAATTATTAATATTATATTATTGTGGTATGTTCCATCTTTACACATCGACCTACATTTTTATCGGCATATGTTTTACAATGATTTGTATCAATCAACAATGTAATCTCCATTATTTTAAAAGAGTATCCATGGAGTTTCTTGCCGGCTCTTCTCCACGAGATCAACTATTTGAAACCGTGCAACATAGATTCTGACGTTTCATAAGTGCCAATATTTGGTTTATTTAAAATAAAAGACTTTGAGTTTGATGCAGGCTAAGGTGCGGCTGGGGTGGCCCAAGGATAAGCCATAATCCACTGGCCTTATCCTGCTAGCCTTAGCCAGCTAGCCTTAGCATGCTATCCTTAGCATGCTACCCTTAGCCAGCTAGTCTTAGCATGCTACCCTTAGCCTGCTAGCCTTAGCCTGCTTAGCCTTATTTTTAAAACACAAAATGGAGGTAGTGGTAGTTTATTTATTTATTTATTTATTATATTCTTTATTGTACACCAGTTATTAAAAAGTGAAATAAAAAGTAACACTTTGAATATAGAGTACAATGGGCGGCCTTATCGCACACGGCGATTTCTTCCAGGCAACCTTAGGATGGAAAAAAAAATACTAGCCAAGATATGGGGTAGTCTATGGTGCACATAAATAAATATCCAAACAATAAATTTACAATTATTGGCTATCAAAAGTATTTTTTCTGAATTATACACAAGCCTTTTAATAATATATCATTAACTGTATGTGATCATGAACATGGAGTGTGATGTACAATTTTCAGCTATACAAAACGTTTCAGTTACAAAACTTTCACCACTATTCATGACATCAACATAGCTGTCTCAGTAATGCCGCCATCAAAGTTATTGGTTGCACAAAACCAGTTTCATCGGAGCAATGGCTTACGTTCTGTGGTAAGTGTAAATTGCCTTGTAAAACTTTGGCGGCAACAGTAAATTTGGGAAAGCAGTATGGCGCGGGCTCGTAAACACTATGATAACGGTCACATTACGTTCTGTTCGTCTGAATCATTAATATGTGTTACATTAAACGATAATAGACCTGCTAAACAACGATAGGGCTGACGGAGATAGGAAAAAATGCTTTTTTTGTGTGGTAAATATATGAAGCTCTGGTTTTGTTATGAATTTTATACTGTCATCCACAGTTGTAACGGATATCCGATAACTGCAAAACATTCGCAACCGCAACGTTTTATTTTAAAAATAATTTTAATTGTAGGTCAATTAACAGCACAAAATATTTTTTTTTCTATAATAATTACTAATTGTATAATAGCTACTACATTACCAAAGACTTTCTTTTTTCTATGAATTATGCATCCGTTTTCATATATGTGTTCTGAAAAAGAATTTCCTAATATCCGTATTTTCGTCCGCATCCGAATATCCTCTCCTGTATCCTCACCCGCTAGACAACATCCATTACATCTCTACTGTTATTAACTCTATCATTGCAGATATTCAACTTCCAGAACAGGAGAAGTATTGTCTGACGACAAATTAATATATAATTTGTGCAGGTACATTAAGTTACTCCCCAACAATATCAGTCTGTACCGATTTTTGTTAAACTCGATGCGCTGTTTGCTACCATAAATTGCGTGAATAATATAAAAGGAAAAGTAGCTTCCATTACAAAATAATTGTTAGGTTAATATTCATAAATCTAATTTCAAAAGTTAAACATCTAGCCAATCCATTAAACAATAAACACCAAACTAATTACAAAACAAAGTAACGAGGAATCAATAAACAAAAACACAAAACACACCGTAACAACTAAAACGCCTTGTTTGAAAACCCGTGAATCTGTGCAGAGAATTATTAGGGTTTGCTTTCCATAAGATGGCGGTCACAATTCAGGTCCCTTGTCAATTTACCACCCGTATTTATGTCCGCCCGTGTGAAGTGATTTAAAAGTTTACTAGTCCACTATTATAGTAATAAATCTGGCGGTGACGCATTAATGCTTGTCTTACGGTGTCCTAAGGGAGATTATCGGGATATGAATTATTCTGTTTTGTTGTGCGTTTAATTGTTTTGGTGGCTGGTTTGCGGATACCCTGCCGGTTCCCATGGGTACTATACAAAGAGATTATTATATATGGGGGCGGGCAGCGTCCACCTGTAACTAACTGGGGTCATTTACCTCTCATTTATAGTAATTATGCAATTATATTATACCATAGATATGTTACGTTCATATTAAATGGCGCGCAAAATTCAGTCTCGCTGTATGTAGGTATAAAACTGCACACCTATGCTGTAAGAAAGAAGATACAAGAACTACGAGAGTAAAATAGATAGCTACCTAAAATGACAACACGCGTACTCGATGTCTTTGTCGCACCTGTGATAGAATATATGTGTTGTCTCTTTTAGTTGCATGGGCTGTGTTTTCTTCAAGAATATTATTCTATAGATAATTTGAATAGTCTTTTTATTCAAATATTTAATAAAGTTTGTTACTCACGTGTGGTACATATATGAGATCCGTTGTTCTTTATTTATTTTTGCTTAATAGTTTGTGCATTTTCTATACGCACGACGGCATTGTTATTACATAATTAATAAAACAATACAGATTGTGAGTGTGTGCTCGCTGTACGGTCTTGGGCGAACTGATTGCAAGGTGCTACAATTGGGTGAGTTTTGGTTCTTACTTTTGGTGCGTATGTAACATATCTACTTCTTTTAATATATAATATCATTGTAATTATGATAATATTTTGGAGAATTTAGTCACGTAGAGTTCCATTTAGCTTTCAGCATAGAAACTTTCCGAGTTTAGAGAAGCGGACTATTGTGCTGTTACTTTAAAGATCAGGTCACCTATTTTCTTTTTCTACAGCCCGTCTTACAGTTCGCTCAGCCTGATTTGCTTAACCGGACTAATTGGCGAGACCAAAAGCCGAGGACCTTTAGCTGCGCATGAAAACAAAGCATTACTTAGTTAAAGGCGCTCCATAGTGGCACACGGGTCCCAGCTTAGCATCGTTCCATCGTTATTTTGGGCAGAACACTCAACACGCTTGTTAGGCGGATTGGTGAGCGCAGTATGGCTACTGTTCCACAAAATGGACGCTGCGGCCCATCCCTCTGGTTTCGAGTCCCATAGTTGCCTTATATGACATCCACGGGAGGAGATGGAGTGGTGCTATATTCTTCTATACCATACGATTATCTATACATACAAATAAATAAAATTGAAGTGTCTGTTGTAATGTCAAAATAACAGCTTTTTACTTAATGCATATGAAAGTATATACGGTACATATAACAAAAAAACTATTTTTAATTTTTTTTTCTGTCTGTCCGTTTGTTCCGGGTAATCTCCGAAACGGCTGGGCCAATTTTGACGGGAATTTCACTGGCAGATAGCTGTTGTTATAAGGAATAAGACTACTTTTATTTAAGAAAAACAATTAGGGTTCCGCGCAAAAAAAATAAAACCCTTGAAATCCAATATATATATTCTATGTCAAGTGTCTATGTCGAAGTAATGTAAATTTCTGTTAAATTAAATGCGGGTGAAACCGCGGATCCCAGCTAGTATTTAATATAATCTAAGAAATGATAAATGTTTGACTTTTTCTACGGGTATCCCAATGTCACTGCCTAGTTACGTGTTGCATTGTTAGAGATTACAGAGCATTCAAGAGGTGTTATTTACTGTAGCGGTGCCACGCGGTTTCACCCACCGTTTAATTCAAAAGAAATCTGATTATTTATGAACAATTTAGAGTACTTCGCCATAGACAGTTGCGGTATAGAGTACATATATATACCGCAACCATAATTATTTTTCCTTATTAAGTTACTCCTTACAACATCAGCTATCTGCCAGTGAAAGTCCCGTCTAAATCGGTCCAGCCGTTTCGGAAGTATGCTGGAACTAATAGGCATACAAAAGTATGTTTTTTTTTTGTTATCAGTACTGTATATACTGCATTTAGTAAAAAGCTGTTATTTTGACATTACAAACATACAGTTCAACTTAATTAATTTATACAAGATAAAATAATCTAATTTACTACGAGACCTCGTTGAACTGCATCCCCATTCAACAAGCCTTCCAAGCCTCCGAGAATCCACTGTTATTTACATGCTAAGAGCTGTGTCACACGATGCGAAGTGGTGTGCCATATTGTCTTAAGTCCGGATCACATGAGTTCAGGAGTCCGCCGACAAGAGCCCTTACAAGTCGGTGGGCGAGTGGACACAATAGGGGACCAAGGTGGCGAGGAATCATGGTGTCTTAGTACGATGAAGCTGCAGTTTACTTGCAGAAGCTAAATAATACTGTTAGTGAGGTTATTGCCCAGTAAGCGTTGAAGGAATTTGTGAAGCTGTAGACTTTATGTCCCGTTATGGACCTTTATTTAGGAGGATATTTCGATGCCCTTTTTTTTTGGTCTCCAGTGGAAATTCTACATGAACTTCCTTCGCCCCGGGGAAGGGCGAAGGGGTATGCAGGCG
Organism: Diloba caeruleocephala; assembly: GCA_947459985.1. Taxonomy (NCBI): domain Eukaryota; kingdom Metazoa; phylum Arthropoda; class Insecta; order Lepidoptera; family Noctuidae; genus Diloba; species Diloba caeruleocephala. Next base: position 1,862,294 of record OX381609.1, read on the forward strand.
GACTCCTACCGGCTAAAACCACTGGAGCGGTCATCTTCGGCACCGAAGGTCGTGATTATGATAGATGGCTTCGAAGAGGCCTATGTCTAGCAGTAGACTGCGATAGGCTAAATTTATTGGTTGAATGATTGATAATAGAAAAAGGTAATTATTGTAATCTTAGAATTTTAAAAACCAATATCTATTCTTTTTGGTATTAAATACCGAAATATGTGGTCCAGTAACACCAGCTGGCTACGAATAGTACCAACCCATCTCTTCCCGTGGATGTCCTAAAATGCGACTAAGGGACTCTAAACCAGAGGGATGGGAAGCAGCATCCATTCTTTGGTACAGTAGCCATTCTGCGCTCACCAAACCGCCTGCCAAGCGTGCTGAGTATTGGCAAATTCACCCCAATATGATCACAGACTTGTAGAAATCTATGGGGGAGGCCTTTGTTCAGCAGTGGACGTTGTATGGCCGGTATGATGAAAATACGCTTGGCGGCGATACTTAATTTGGCACTACGGTACTTCAAGCTGGACTCTTGCAATAAGACTATTTGCCTAGGATCAGTGGTGCAGTGGTTGATACAGTCGACTGCTGCGCTCCGGGTCGTGGGTTCGATTCCCGCACGGAACAAATATTTGTACGATCTGCAGGTAGTTGTTCCGGGTCTGGGTGTATTGTGTGTGGAATTCATGTCTGTAAACGCACCCACGACACAGGAGAAATCCTAGTGTGGGGCAAAGGTTAAAAAAAAACCTACGAAGATAGTATTTCTTTCTTTTGAAAACTTTGTCCCACACTCTATTTTCTCCTGTGTCAAAGGTACAGTTTACAGACTCTCACGCATAAAGACACCCAGACACGAAACAACTATATGTAGATCATACAATTTTTTTATCCGTCCGGGATTCGTACCCGCGACTCATAGTGCAAAAAGCCAATTGCTTAGCCACTGCGCCAACCGGGTAATTTGTTAACTACGTAAGCATTAAAATCATGCTACATCATTAATTATACCACCTGAGTCCATATATTAGTGCTAACGAGCGGGCATTATCGCGTTTAAATCATGGCTAAATAACGAAACTTACTAAACGCAATTAATTTGGGAACAATAGAAGTTAAACAATTCTAACCGAAATTAGAGACTTCATTTAACAATCGTTTAAATTTAGTGGCCCATTGGCGATCAACTGCGCGGAACATGGCCGCCCGAGTGTAACGCTTTCCCGCGTAAAAAGAGAAAATTCGAATTCACCCAATATTTAAACAGTTGCGCGCCGGTCAATTTGCTATTTTAAACGACATAATTTTGTTCTGATTTCAATTTTTACGAGATACGTTCTTTATGTACACACTAAAGGCAGAAAGTTGCGACCTTTGCTATGATTGAAAATTACCAACACACACAAGGTTTGGACCACAAAATTAAAACTTTATATAGCAACATACGGTTTGGAGTTCCCGCAGTTAAGTACAAATGTTACAATCGCATTCCCTATTATTGCCTTTGGACTGGTGGTGTACGGAACATTCCAACTGTTGCCCACTCCAACAAATACCAGGCTGCAGCACTATTACCGATACATTATGAGCTGACACATATTACAAACAATACTCGTCCTTAACGCAACGGAATAAGAATTAACGTATGTGCCAACTTATAGTGAATAGATATCCTAAGTCATTGTTCAAACTGGATTGTTTTGGAACTGCGTTACGTAAGTTCAGATAAGTCCCGTACACAAATAGTTTCATGAGCTACAGTAATTAAGGGAAAATTTTGTTTTATGACAGTCCGGGGATGTGGGGGCTGAACTAGTTAACTGTTGGCAGAGATAGTGGAACCATTTCGTAGGGCGAAGTGTTAAATACCTAAGTTTTGTTAAATTTTACAACGCAATAAAATTGTTATCATATAAGGTCTGTACCTACCTAACTATGATTGAGTTGTTTTTACATATACAGGTTGTCCAGTAAATAGCACGACATACTGCAGGGGGTGAGAGCTTGGGTTAATACCTACCGAAAAACACAATATATGTTCAGCAAAATCTTACGGATCAGTAGTACAAAATTTTCCGAAATATCGAAAAATCTCTACCTTGACACATATTTTTAAGCATCTCGTAATGAAACATTCCTTTTCTAGTTTTTTTTATCTCATATTATTTGTGAATAGTTACTTTACTCATTGATAAGTCTTTATTCTATTAAAAACTAAAATGTTTTCAAGAATTACAATTTTTATTTAAATTTTCACAGTACAATTTTCTTATCGAAAATTTTGTACTACTGTAAATCCGTAAGATTTTGCTGAACATATATTGTGTTTTTTTTGGTAGGTATTGACCCAAGTTCTCACCCCCTGCAGTATGTCGTGCTATTTACTGGACACCCTGTATATTTCTCGTGTCTTGTGGGTACAGATTACAGACATATTTAAATCTCACAGCCAAGGACACATCCCATGGCTATCCTAAAAGGTGACTATCGGACTAGCCGAGGATGGGCAGCAGCGTCCTTCGAGTACATTAACAACTCAACTGCGATCGCCAACCTGCCTGCCAAAGCATGGCGATTACGGCAAAACCCCCAATGAGCACGCAACACACCCAGAGCGGTCGTTGTGGCGATCTGTCGAGGAGGCCTGTGTCCAGCAGTGGACTATCATCATTTTTCATTTCGGCCGAATGAAGTCCACTGCTGGACACAGGCCTCCCCCAAAGATCACCACAATGACCGATATCGGTGTGTTGTGTGCTCATTGGGGGGTTTTGCCATAATCGCCATGCTTTGGCAGGCAGGTTGGCGATCGCAGTTGAGTTGTTAATGTACTCGAAGGACGCTGCTGCCCATCCTCGGCTAGTCCGATAGTAGTCCGACTATATCCGGCTGAAATGATGATGGTGATGACCACATGTATTAAGCATTTAACATTCCCTTATTTCCCAGCTAACTTCCCCAGGTCGTCTGTCCCATGTCGTTGGACACTGTTTCACACAGCGTCATAGGGCAAATTGTTTTCAAATTTAACCAAAAATAAATATCCTATTTGTTCAGCAACAATATATTCCCGTACAGGGCTGCAGGGTAGAGCCAACTTATTTTATACCGTTGAGTCCCTGCAATACTAAAAAAACAGATTTTATTATACATACCAACTAAACGATTTATAAATAGTCTGTAACGAATACAATAATTCTTTTTTGTTGTTACCAGGCGCAAAGTAACAAAAAAGAATTATTGTTAGAAAGTGTGTTTATTTTTATTTTTTTAAAACGTTGCCACACACTAGAATTTCTTCTCTCGTGGGTGCGTTTACAGATAGAACATTCCAAACACAATACACCCTGACCCGGGACGACTACCTGCAGATCGTACAAATATTTGTTCCGGGGAAACGAACCCGCGATCCAGTGCGCAGTAGCCGAGTATATCAGCCATTGCACCAGCCATGTAATTTTTTTTATAATTTTTAAATATGAACACTTGAATTCGTATTTTTTATCCAATTATACAAGGAAATCTGTTATACAAAGACAGATATAACTTAAGGTCGCCATATTATACACGTTTTGAATCAATTTATATGATCTTGCAACCCTGAGCCATAGAGTCACACGAGGGAACACGAACGCATTACGCGCCAAAACTAGAACATTTTAATTAACGCCGCATCGATAGTGTTGCCGTGTTCGCGCGCCTCTATTTACCCCAATTTATCATAGGATTAAGCCGATCCCCTGTATATTATTTTTATTCATCCCCGGGGACGAATTGTGTCCTTTTGCTGGACTACGGGTGTTTAATATTATAATATACGTGGTGATTTTTGGGCGTACAGTTTCCAGTTTATTGTAATAAGGGGGAATAAGTAGAACCTTAGGCTGTAGGCGCTCATAGCCATTTGCACTTACTAATCGGTAAATGGTCCGTGAGGTTAAGCAAGGCTCGGCGCGGTCAGTCTATGGATGGTTCACCGCATTTGAACTCAGCTCCTCCATGTATGAATAAATTCATGCCCCCCAGGCATGAATAAAATCTTCGGTTCCAGTTGTAGTCATTAAGCCAAGTTAGATGCTTTTGGGGGCTTGAACCACTCTGAAACAAGGTTGGCCAATAATCAAACCAAAAAGGATAGTTTGCACCTTGAACAACTCCTGCATCACAATTTTAAAAATGAACACTTTCATCAAAAAATTTAATTTAGTCTGTGGTTCGTACGCGCTCTTTCGCTATCTGTAATTACATGTCATTATTTCAAAGCATAAGAAAACAACTTTCAGCAGGGATCGAGATTGAGTAAAACCTTGTCAAACATATTGTTCAGAAGTTTCTTTTCACGTTAGTAAGATTCGTGGTCGCACTGAGCGGCACGAACTGCGGTCAAAGTTCGCCAACTCTACGGGGGAGTAGTGCGCTACTCCCCCGTAGAGTTGGCGAACTTTTTCCCTCGGTCCCCCGAGATTGGGCAGTAGTCGGTGCAAGGCACACACTATCCTTTCTACCAGGACAAGACGCTCGTAGTACTTCCCGAAGCTCTAGCGACTGGTCCAGGGTGAGCCCCAGGTACTTCATATACCAGCCCACCCTGATTTAACAATAATATAAAAAATTATTTGCGCGTCACCAACGCGTATCCACGAACTGAGTGGTTCTCTGCTCCGCGACAGTTTTTGAAACCAAAGCGCCTCGGTTTTGTGAGGCGCTATCCGCAAACCCAGAGCGTGGATTTCGGCCACGACTATTGCCACCGCTTACTCGGCAAGCCGGATGCTTCAGCCATTTCTTACTTGTGTCAATTTTGTCTTCATTACAACGTTTCAAGTTCTTTCAAGCCGTATGGTCATCATTTCGGCCGAATGAAGTCCACTGCTGGACACAGGCCTCCCCCAAAGCTCACCACAGTGTTGTGGGCTCATTTGGGGGGTTTTACCATAGTCGCCGCGCTTGGCAGACGGGTTGGCGATCGCATCTCTTCCCATGGGTGTCGTAAAAGGCGACTATGGAATTAGCTGGAGGATGGGCAGTAGCATCCTTCGAGTACATTTATAACTCAACTGCGATCGCCAATCAGTTTGCCAAGCGTGGTGATTATGCGGGTGAAACGATGACGACGAAGTTCTTTTGAGCCGGTCGCTTATACGAGGGCGGCACTGAAAATTTCGGGAATCAAGGAAGTGACACAACATTACTATTTAAAAATGTATTTATTGCTTTTCGAAGTATTCTCCGCGAAATTTGACACATTTTTCCATACGATGGAACCAATCATTGAAGCAACCATTCCATTCGGAAGTTGGGGTCTCCAAAATGGCCGTTTTGTAGGCGTCCACAGCTCCTTTAGGTGATGAAAATCTCTGTCCACGCAATGTATTCTTTATTTTAGGGAAAGTATAGAAATCATTAGGGCTTAGGTCGGGGCTGTACGGCGGATGGTCTAATAATTCTATGTTTTCTTGCTCTAAAAACTCTTTTGTTCTGTGCGCGGTGTGAGAACTCGCATTGTCGTGATGGAGGATGATGCGGCGGTTGCAGTTCTCTCTACGGAGTTCAGAAACGACCTGTGGCAAACAAATGCTAGCATACCATTTTGCATTAACCGTTCTTTGTCCCTCAAGAGGAATAGTCGTAACATGGCCGGTTTTGGAGACAAACGTGGCCACCATTTTTTTTGCAACACTCCGTGAACGAACAATTTTTGTTGGCTTTAACTCATTTTCGAACACCCAAACTAGTGACTGGTTTTTTGTTTCGGGTTCGTACGCATATATCCAGTATTCGTCACCTGATACGATGTTGTATACAGCATTTGAGGATCCTGCGTGGAATCTTTCGAGAGTTCTGACGCACCAAGTAACGCGAGCCGCTTTTTGCTCTTCACATAGCAAATGCGGTATCCATCGGGAAAACAACTTTTTTACACCTAATTGTTCATGCAAGATTATTTGTATTTGACTCATGCCAATGTCTAAAGTTGCCTGAATTTCGCGGTATGTCACATGTCGATCTTCCTCAATCAGCTTACGCACAGCATCAACGTTTTCTTGGGTGACTGCAGTTTTTGGACGACCTTGACGAGGATCATCACTGAGCTTGACACGTCCACGTTGAAATTCAGCAAACCAGCGATAAATTGTGGTTTTGGATGGGGCTTCATCACCAAATGCAGAAATCATCCGGTCAACACACTGTTTTTGTGTTAAACCACTTCGAAAGTCATAATAAATCATCGCTCTTGAATTTTCTCGAGTCAATTCCATTTTCTCAACGACTAAACAAGTTTGACAAAACCTTGTGACGAGACCGTTAATCTTTTTTTAAATAAATAAATGGTATTCGATTTGTAAAACCAAGGAGTTTTCAATTAAAAAGATTATAATATGACAGGAACAGTGGAAATATTCCATTCCCGATACTTTTAGTGCAGCCTATGTAACTACACGTTTTTCAACTGCTTTCGTTCACCATTCTGTTAAAGCCAAAATCACAGCTATTCTATATATTAAGAATATAGCACTACTACATCTCCCGTGGATGTTGTAAAGGTGACTAAGTGACTGTAAACAGGAGGGTCAGGCAGCAGTGTCGATTCAGTGAAACAGTGGCCATACCAGCCAGCCATGTTCACCAACCCGCACGCTAAGCGTGGTTGACAACACAATTATAGAAGCCTTTTTTTATTTTTTTATTGGTGCCCAGTGGAAATTCTTTATGAACTACCTTCGCCCCGGGGAAGGGCGAAGGGGTATGCCGGACTCCTACCGGCTAAAACCACTGGGGAGGTCATCTTCGGCACCTAAGGGAGTCTCCAGGTCTTCGTATGATCACACTAGAGTCGCCCACTGGTGCCACACCTATAGGCACATCTCGGAGAGGGTGACTGTAAAGCGGTCACCCCCCGGGGGATTGTAAAGGATCCCCCAAAGCGTCCCACGGCAGCGCGTGACCACATGCGTGCTACCGTCTAATTGTAGAAGCCTATGGGGAGGCTTTTGTTCAGCAGTGGACGTCCTTTGGCTGATATGATGATGGCGATGAAAGCCATATCTACTCCATAATGTAACTACTTGTCACTTTTTACAGCTTTAATGATATTCTGTTAATTATATCTAATCATTGCGATTTTGTCGTAGAAGTTCACTTTACTTTACTCCAGTTCACACCGCTAAGAAAAATGCACAGCAGAAGGGCATGGTATTAAACAATATTTAAAAAATGGCTTATCTACACCTCATAATTCATATTTGGAGCGTTTCAAAGCGTGTTTTTGTATGAAAGCAAAAATTTATAACACGATGCTAGTGGAGAGGTATTTATAGCTGTCCATAACCGTGCATTAATCACGTGGTCCTGGTCGAGGATTATGTTATGGTCGGTGGACATGACGGGCTCAATATTATCGCTTTTATAATTTTCTTCATTTTTGCTGGCCGCAGGATCTAGTTTTTGATTTATGGATTTGGCGGCTGTGATAAAAATAGGTAGATTGCTACGTCATTCAGTTTTACAGTTATTTTATTATGCAGGATTAGTTAAATATTAGTTTATGTTAGTAGAATGAAAGATATAGTGAGACATATACACGTAACGGCCTCGTTAAGACTCACAGCCAGGTAACAGGTCTTGTATTAATTAGTTTTTGTTTTGAAGTCTATGTGTAAGTGTTATGATGTCGTCAACGTACCGTTGTTCAATCTACAAATAGACTTACCTTAAATGAGTCCATGGAGTTTTTCAATGTCACTATTCTAATGTTTCGTGCACTTACATTTATTAAGTGCCTGTAAAAGTTGACATTAAATAAAAACTGATTCAATATTTGATTGACGCTTAATCTATTAAATATATCATATATTTAATAGAAAGCAGCGCAGATTCTAAGCACCCACAACTGTCCATATTTTATGTAGAATATGAAGTTGAAACATATGTTAATAGTTGTTTAAGCCGCCTAAACGCTCCCACTTCGCTTAAAGACTGCCGTGATAAAAACCGAGACCCACGATTTCACGTGCCATCCGATGCACGGGGGCGCTCAGTTCAAATACCACTGTTCGGTCACCCATCCATAGACTGACCGCGCCCGTTGCTTATCTCACTGATCGTTTATGGATCAGTGCAACTTGTTATGACCGCCTCTGTTGTTGGTGCTTAAATATGGAGAAGAAAAAAGTATGAACTCTAAAAATGACCTACGCATTGAACCAACTTGGAATATTTAGGTACATTTTGGCGCATTAAAACAACACAGTCGATCTATTCAGAGAGAGATCTATTGGTTCTAAAATTGCGTACACAACTAACCGGAGCTTAGAGTTAATCTAAAATAGAATTTGAACTGGACAGCAAGCTGAGCACCGTCGCTGTTCACTCTAACATTATCAAAATAACTTCGTGGAATAGAGCCTCCAGGCTTGTGCTATGTTGGGACATTTTGTCCTTAAATTTACAAGGAAAACAGAGAAATGCTTGCTAAATATCATACATGTAAAGTTTATATCTAAGAATGGGCACAAAAGTACTTTTATCAAGACAGTTGTTTCCGATCTCTACATTTATACATCAGCTTTGTGTTTATGACATTATTCTGAAAAAAGAATCAAAGAGTTCTTGGGTAGTTCTCCCGCTTCGTCTCACTTGCTAGCACGAGATATACTTCACACGGTAAGACTCATGCTGTCATTTCGGCCGAATTAAGTCCACTGCTGGACACAGGCCTCCCCCAAAGATCATCACAATGACCGATATGGGTGTGTTGTGGGCTCATTGGGGGGTTTTGCCATAATGGCCACGATTGGCAGACGGGTTGGCAATCGCAGTTGAGTTGTTAATGTACTCAAAAGACGCTGCTGCCCATCCTCCGGCTAATCCCTTAGTCGACTTTTACGACACCCATGAGAGGAGATGGGGTGGTGGTATTCTGAGCCGGCACCACACGGTTAGGCTAGACTCCTGCTGAGGTGAAAATATTAGCCAGTCAACAAGAGTGGCCGCGGGATAACAACCCAGGCTGCCTCGGAAGCTTTACTTTTTTATACAACTTGGTGACGAGAGTATCAAGTCATTCACCTGATAGTAAGCATCAGGCCTGCCCATAGCAATTGTAACGGTACCAGGGCTAGCCCTACGTTCTCCAGTGTGATCTTATGAGGACCTGGAGCCCCCCTTCGGTGCCGAAGATAACCGCTCCAGTGGTTTTAGCCGGTAGGAGTCCGGCATGCCTCTTCGCCCTTCCCCGGGGCGAAGGAAGTTTCATGTAGAATTTCCACTGGACACCAATAAAAAAAAAGGGCTAGCCCTGCGTGGCATTACACTGTGCTCATCAGCTCGAGACGTTAGGTTATTTAGTCTGTCATCCTGCGACCACGAATGCTGCTAAGTGTTCGAAACGTCAGGCAAAACAAAAACTTTTTTTTTGTTTAAACATCGTTGCCCCAAACTAGGATTTCTCCTGTGTCGTGGGTGCGTTTACAAACACAAATTCCACACACAATACACGCAGACCCGGAACAACTACCTGCAGATCGTACAAAACTACCTGCAGATCGTACTACTTGTTCCATGTACGTAATATTTGTTCCGTGCGGGAATCGAACCCACAACCCGGTGCGCAGCAGCTGACTGTATCAGCCTCTGCACCAACCGTGCCGTCAAAAATATACGCGATGTAATCCGTTTAAAAGTGTTTATGTGTGTGTTATTATAGTTATTTAGTCTCTTATGGTCAATAACGTCACTAGCTACGGTACCCAACTGGAGCACAATAATGTCTAAATGCCTGCGGCCAATATCTGACACTGGGGTGGTACCCACTTAGCCGGCAGCTTGCAAGAGACTCACCACCAGTTCTGAGATATTTTATGTATTCCACCATAGTCAGAAAGCACTTACATAGAAAATCAAGCATTAACTGTGCCAGAACTATGCAATCTAAGTTTTTAAACTATCGCGAATTTCACTCATAGGCTATGGTTTCGGGACTTTTCGCGCACAGATAAATCAAAACAATGTTTTGACTAACCTCAACGTTTCGGCCAAGTTGCATTGACGGTGGTCACGAGAAGACTGTGAAGCCTAAAACCATAGTCTAATATCAGAACTATGCACTCTAATTGAATCATATGCCTTTAAATAGTTTTAGAAGAAGGAAGGCGAAATGGACACTCAATATGCTGCCTTTTCAAGCTTTAAGTTTGTTAACCAATACGCAAGGAATAAAAATACGAGTAATAAGTCACTCTGACAACACCACACTCCTTTTGAGATCTCTTGAGTCACTCGTTTTATCTCGCCCCTCAATCTCAACGGAAAGACGGGTGGCCACACTACACCAAAGGCTATATAAGCATCTTAATCTGAGGCAACACAAATCCAAGCGAACAAATTGAAAAACCACTGAAACACCGAAACCCGTAGACGTGGCGTACCGTTATAACAACTACGCATCGCGGCCGAATTCTCGTCTCGGTCGTCCGTATACGGCCCGGAATAACACAGATCGGTAACGAAACACAATGGCCGCTGTTCCGGGGAATCTATTCCGCCCCCTAATCCAGAAAGGTCGCTGGGAGCTATTCGATAACCACTTAGAGTGAGCACGATTGTACCGCGCTGATAACGGCGCGCCGCGTCCGCGCCGTACGCTTTATTATGATTAGATTATGAAGATGTACATGTATCGACAGATTTTATTACTTCAGGCCTTTCGTTTATGTATACCGGCGTTTTTATATTGAAATTTGTCATTCTTGATGAAAGCTCACGTTCTTTTGTTGGTTCTGTTTTTCGAAAGTAAAGATGTCAGTTTTCTGAAAATTGTCCTAGAATATATTGGATCGACTTCTCAACAACGGTATTCGTTACATCTTCGGATTGCGTAAGTACGACCACATTTCTTTCTACCGATCTAAGCTTAAATGGCTACCTGTCCGTCAGAGGAGAGCCGTTAGATCACTCTGTTTGCTTTTCACTATTATAAACGATCCTTGTGCTCCTAATTATCTTAAAATTTTCTTTCAGCTTTTCGGTGGCTCCCACAGTCATGACCTTCTGAAAATTTAATTCTTAACATTCCATCCCACCATACAGGGTTTAGGTCCAAATCCTTCGCTGTTTCAAGGATAAAACTCTGGAATGCGCTTCCTCTTGATATAAAGAAAGGTCCAAATAAATTCGCGTTTAAACGTAAAGTGCGTCAATACTTCCTGAAATTGTTACGATCCTAATCAGTTTTGTCTTCGTCATTAGAGTAATTATTTATATCAGATATTTTTATGGATTCTATTTAACTATTTATAATTATGTAATATAATATAGCGTCTATTTTTATATTAGTATATGTATGTATTCCTATTTTTAATTCAGTCTTTTTCAACATTAGATATAGCTTTGCTTTTATACCTCTTTCTAAGTGGTATGTTTAACCCAAAGGTTGACTGGTAGAGAATGCCTCATGGCATTAAGTCCGCCTTATGTATACTCAATGTACATAAAATATTAAATAAATAAATATATTCGAATCAATTGAATTTAATTATTAATTGCATTCCATAAATAAAGTTAAGATGGCAGGTTTAAATCTATGGATCAATTATGGACCCTGTTGGGCACAGCATAATTTAGTAGGAGTGAGAATGAGCTGCTTTTTTACTTTAATTTAATATTTTATTTGTTATTATTACATTATTCCACTGCTCGTGGGTTCCTATTATAGTGACGTATTTTCTATTGTTGATTTATTTATTTTATTTATTTAGCGGACATACAGTGACCTACGAGTCCAGTATAATAACGCACTCAGGGTGCTTTTCGGGTTGCCATGGAGGTGTAGTGCGTCAGGGATGTTGCGGAGGCACATATTGACGGGTTCGCTGCCATAATGAGAAAAAGGTGCGCCTCCCTGATGGCGCGTGTCCGTGGCAGCACTAACACTATCCTCAGTGTGTTCGCAGATCGATGGGAGTCCCCGATGTTGCGGAAATGGATGCAGCGCCATACTGTGTTTTAAGCGTAATCACGTACAAGTATGACTATTTATAACTAGTATTAAGTAAATTGTTACTAACATACTATGGACTTGATCTGAATTAAACGTATTAATTATTATTTGTAATTCGTTATTTTATTTTAAATTAAAATATTTTCTTGCACATTATTTTGTTCTTTGTTAGATACATATTAATTGTTCCCCGGGAAGACGGTGGCGCGCACGTGGTCACGTGCCGCCGTGTGCGCAGCACAGCGCAAAGCGAGGCTTGGGGGGATCCTTTACAATCCTCCCCGAGAAGTGCCTGGGGGGGGGGGGACCTTGCCGGCCAATGGACTTGCGGCCTTGGGAGCCGCCCATCGGAGCCACGTCTTTAGGCATATCTCGGAGGGGATGACAGTAAAGCGGTCATCCCCTATAGCGGCGGGCAGGCGGCTGTAAAAAGGCCGCCCTCCATGCACTTCTCGGGGAGGATTGTAAATGATCCCCCCAGGCTATGCGCTGTGCTACGCACACGGCGGCAGTTATGTTGTTGTTGTTGTAACTGTTATGGGAAGGCGTGTCGTCTTGCTTACCAAGATGCGAATGACTTGCTAATCTCATCACCAGGAATACATACAATAATTACAATAATAAATATATATAATTATAATATTTATAAAATAATTATTGCCCATATTCTATTTCGCAAACCCTCGCTGCCCTGCATACTCTCCAAGACGCAAAACCTGATTGTGATGTGTTTGCGGATGAATGGAAAGTGATTCTGTCAGAGTTCTTGGTGTACTGTGAGAAGAATGAGTGCGTATCTGTAATGTTTTGATTTATGTAATTCACTTTCAATTGTAGTTTTGTGTTTGCCAAACCATTTTCTTTTTATTAACATTGCTTGACTTGGCTATTTTCTATTTTAATATTTTTTTCGTGAGTTCGCTTTGTAGTTTGTAATATTTAATGACAATAAAATATGTTATTGTAGTTCTTTAGAAATTATTTATTGTAATAGGCCACGGCCGTGTAATTATTTGAATTTGAATAGAATTGAAAATTGAATAATAAAAAACTAAGTGCAATTAAAATTAAAATAAATATTATTTTAAACAGCACAGAGATTATCTGTTCTGCTAAGTAGGCAAATTCAAAACGTCTGTTTAATACGTTGTCCAACAAGACGGTAACCCGTGAAGCGAAAACTTTTGTTCATAAACGCTTTACTTTATGCAATCGCCTCGGTCTATTTCGTAGAATTTATTCGAGCCATTGGACTGTTAATGAGAACCTTTCCAGCGCTTGCATTCCCGCTTTATAGATTTGCGGTATTAAAATGGAAGCTTGTTTATAGCGTTCAGTTTCTGGGATTGATTGAATTTCCATTAATGGGAGAATGCGACAGTGTCGTAGTTTTATTCATTTCAAATAATGGTTTCGAATGAGATCGTTTTCGCTCATATCCTTGAATCGTTTTGCCCAATATTTTGAAACATTGAATGTTGCTGAGGTGAAACTTTTATAAGCCAAAAAATGTGTTAGGGCTTTATGTGATGTTGGACCACTTGAGACGACGGCGTTGTTTAAAAATAATAGGCTTTTAACTTTGGTTGGATTATAATATTACATCATGGAAGTCTCATCATTTTAGCCGATTAAAGTCCAGTGCCTCCCCAAAGATTGTCACAACTGTCTGGGTGTGTTGTGTACTGATTGGGGGGTTTTTTTTTTTTTTTTATTTTTTTTATTTTTTTTATTGGTTCACAAATTGGGTGTGACAGGAAAAACAAGCAAAGAGTAATAAATACCAAGAAAATACGTAGCGGTGTCCACCCTGCGACAGTGAACACATCGTGCCTAAGTGACGGTTACCGTGACTTTCTATTTTGGTTCAATATAGGATTAAAAGTAGTAACTTAAATGTCTAAACTATAAGAAAGAGAAAAAAAAAAAAAAAAAAACAAAATTCGGTGTAAAAAGCAGCCACTAGGAGATTAACTTAGCCATATTTAATTTGGCTGAGGCCAAAGAACCAGTAAAGATGTCAAAAGATGTTCTGACACAGTTATAGCTAGAAAGTATTCGATACAAGGGTGAATGTTGCCCTACGTTGGTTCGGCATCGGGGCAAAAGAAAGGTCTTTCTGTTGTGAAGACGACTGCCAGCTCGTGGAACTTCTAAATTTATTTTGGCTAGGAAAGTTGGACAGTCCCATAACCCATGTACCAATTTAAAAAGCACAATTATATCGGTACCTTTTCGGCGCGCACTTAGTGATTTCATCTTAAAGAAACTTAATCTAGGCTCGTATGATAGCAGCTCTTTACATTTATTATTAGCAAACGATAGTTGAAACAGAAATCTTTTTTGAATGCGTTCTATTCTATTTGAGTGTACATTATAACTGGGATTCCATACTGGACTACAATATTCCAGGATACTACGGACTAAACAGTTATACATAGGCAAAATTACACTAGCATCTTTAAAAGATTTGGTAAGTCTCGAAATAAAACCAGATAACTTTGACGCTCTGCTGATCATAGCATCAATGTGACTCCTATAATTTAGCGCGCTATCCAAAATTATACCTAAGTCACGAACACAGGTCACCTCTTCTAAAGATGTATTATTCAAAGTATACGAAGCATTCGTTTTATTTATTTTTCTGGAGAATTTTATATGGAAGCATTTCTCAACATTTAGAACCATTTTATTTTTATTGCACCAGTTGGTCATTTTATTGATCTCAGTCTGTAATAAATTAATATCACTGCCATCCTTAATAATTCTATAAAGCTTCAAATCATCTGCATACATCTTAAATGTACAACTGATTTCGTTTGCCAAGTCATTTATAAATACCAAGAAGAAAAGAGGTCCCAAATGTGATCCCTGAGGCACTCCGGAGGGAACTATTTTAGCTTGAGAAGTAAAGCCATTAATCATGACCAATTGAGATCTATTTTTTAAATAAGACTCACACCATCGCAACAGAGACCCATGTATACCCATTCTTGAGATCTTTTCCAATAATATATCATGGTCAATAAGATCAAAGGCTTTACTGAAGTCCGTATAGATAGCATGCACTTCATCACCTTTGTCTAAAGACCACGCCACTTCATCAGTAAAGCCAATTAAATTAGTACAAGTTGATTTTCGAGGTAAAAAACCGTGTTGTTCTGGATGTAGGCTTTCCTTAACGTGCCAGTAAATCTTTTTCTGAACAAGTGACTCAAATACTTTGCCCATCGCTGGAAGGATTGACACGGGTCTATAATTGGAAGCATCCGAAACATCATCCTTCTTATGTATGGGCGTTATACGTGCATGCTTCCATTTAGAAGGAAACCAACCCTGTCTGAGAGATTGATTGAACATGAGCATCAATGGTTTTGCTAGATTATCGGCGCATTCTTTTAAAAATACCGCTGGGACATCATCTAGACCTGCTCCAATGTTTTTTAATTGCTTTAAACATTTACACACTTCTGACTCATTTAGCTCCAGATTACTAAAGGGTTGACCTTCATATGAGTGATCTGCATAAGGAGGAGATTGGCTTGCGTTATCATACATTGAATAAATAGAATTAAAAAGATCTGAAAACAAATCACAAATGTTTTGACCGCCTTCAGCCGTTTTATGCTTCCATGTGACTAGGTTAGGTATTGAGCAACTGTTATGCTTAAGGCTGTTAATATAGGACCATACATATTTAGGGCTGTCACGGAGTGTGTTCACCGCATCTCTCTTAAAACGATTAAAACAGTCTCTAGTCATTTGATCACAGCGGTCTCTCAATATATCATAAGTAATTTTATCCCTCGGATTTTCATACTTTTTATATTTTTTGTGGTATTTAAGTTTATCTTTTAAACATTTAATTAGGGAGGCATTAAACCAAATTGGGTATTTATCGTTGTGTGGTTTTACATGCGGTGTATTTGTTTCGATTATTGCCATCAATCTAGTATAAAAAACGTCTACCATGGCATCCACGCTATCTTCATTGGACCACGCCTCCAGCCAATCCATCTTCGCTAACTCATCATTAACAGACTTATAATCACACTTATAAAAATTTAGTTTCGGAGTACGCTTACGTTTAATACTTTTTGCGTAAGAGGGTGAATGAGTTATGATTTCCAAGGCTGGATGATGTGGATCCAACCTTGACAATGGAGCCGCAGCTTCTGTAATCTGGATTTTGTTTGGATGATCCGTGACGACTAAATCTAAAACACGATTGTTAAAATTTAATATTCCGTTGCATTGATACATACTATTGAATGCAATATCGTCCAGAAACGTATTGTCTATTACACATCCGCTAGCTTTAGAAAAACATGTGTTTGAGATATTATCATACTCCCAGTATATATCTGGCAGGTTAAAATCGCCAGTCAATAGTGTGACTGATCCGATTGAGATCCTATTTTGTACTACATCCGTAAATTTATTTAGAAATTCTTGTAAGTAGGCATAATTAACAGGGGGTGGTACATAAGCAGCACATATATTAAATGTATTTGATTTTAACTTGATATTTACCCATAAATCCTCACATCTAGATTCCCATTTGCGCTTTCTCAAAGCTTTAAATTTCTTTAATACTGCAATACAGACGCCTCCTCCTTCCCTCTTGCCATCACACGACCATGTAGAACAGCGGTCACGCCTAAAAATGTCATACCTCTCATCGAATATCTCATGATCAAATACTGTGTCATTCAACCACGATTCTGTTAATATAATAACATCATAATCGCTTTGTAGTAAGTTAATATAGAATTCATCACATTTGGTTCTTAGACCTCTTACATTTTGGTAATAACATTTTAACATGAATGAGGTAACTTATGTACTAAAGATACAAGCACTCTTATAAAAAAAATAAATAAAAACAAGTGATTATAATTTGTTTAGGCAGTCCTCATTATACATTACTTGTGTTTTAGCGTGAATATCCTTGCGAACTAGGATTTTTCCGTTTCGGATCCAAACAAACTCATAATTCCTTTCCTTTGCCAAGATTCTTGTAGCAGCGTGCAATTTTCTGTTGGCTGGGGACAGATGTTCTGTCACAAAAATGGCCTGATGTGGTCCACCCAGGCCAAGGTGACCGCTATGCAATTTCTCTGTCTGATGCGACTTATTGTAATTCCTAACCGCGGCTAGAAGTTCATCACGGATCCTAGGGCTTTGTAATTGCACAATAATCGATCGGGGTCTATTAGATTCTTGATCCATCTTTTGTGTTCTATGAAAGTTCATTATTTGGTTTTCATTAATATCACGAGACACAATTTTCGCCAACTGCTTAATAGTAGTTAAAAGGTTTTCATTGTTATGTTCTGGAACACATTGGATTTCTACATTACATGCGCGTGAATGCTGTTCAATTACATTTAATTTACTGTTTATTGCCAGTATTTCGCCGTTGAGCTTCATATTGGTAGTTTTCAGATCTTCAATTACTTTTATTTTACCATCCAGCTCCTTTTTTATGTCATCGTATTGAGCACTAACAAACTTCACCGTATCATGCAAGTCACTCATTTTTTTACATAAAGACTCATTTTCTATTTTTATTTTTGCGCTCACAGTCAACAAAATCGTATTGATAGCCTCTTTTAGTTTTAAGTCAATATACTCCTTAAGTTCGTCTATCATTTCCTGACCAGTGCTAGCCAAAGTATTAGGTAAGCATGCGCCGATTTGCTGTTCAACCGGCGAACTCGAGATTTTCTTCTCCGGGTTTTTACAGTCTGGGCACTTCCAGTTAAGCTTGGTTTGTTTAGATTCTTTGCTGTAATTATCAGGAGTGATGCCTAAGCACTGATAGTGATAACTACCGTTACAAGTAACACATTTCTTGATATCGGCTGACTTTCCAGTTTTGAGGCATTTCATGCACTTTGGTTGAGACATTATATGATTATAGTACGAGTATATCAAATGTTTCCGTAGCGCCTAACTTTTATCCAGAGCAAGAACACGGGTGCAAAATGACTTCACGAATTATTTTGCAATAGGTGTACACGGTGTTTTGCTTAGTATTTATTGATAGGCGCTTAGACACAG
The DNA here is from genome assembly GCA_947459985.1 of Diloba caeruleocephala. Taxonomy (NCBI): domain Eukaryota; kingdom Metazoa; phylum Arthropoda; class Insecta; order Lepidoptera; family Noctuidae; genus Diloba; species Diloba caeruleocephala. Next base: position 1,880,355 of record OX381609.1, read on the forward strand.
CTAAACGTTGACTATGTGAGGGTAGAAAACTATAACACCTCTGAATAATTGGTAGTTTACAGGGTTATTTCGAGTCACTTTAATAAACACATAGTAAAACTTGTTATCACAGTTGATAAATAACATGAAACTGTTCTTTAATTATTAGTTTTTTAGGTATATAAACACAAATTTTATTTTTAACTTAGAGAGCAAAGTAAACACGTACACTTCACTTCACTTCGCGCTATAACGGCATATGTTTTACACGGAATAGTGCATGTAAGGTTATTTTTCATCATTAGCGGGGAACATAATCTTCTAAATGACGTATCAATAATATAATAATCTTGGACATGTGTTATCCTCCGACCTGAAGGATGATGCAGACATAGAGCGCGAGCGCAGGGCGTTATCTATGAGAGCGAATATGTTGGCCCGCAGGTTCGCTCGTTGCACCACAGAAGTTAAAATGACATTGTTCAGAGCTTATTGTACATCCTTTTACACGAGCAGCTTGTGGGTCTCATACTCGCGCAAACAATACAACGCCCTGCGTGTGCAATATAATAATGCGTTCAGGGTGCTGATGGGGTTGCCCCGATTTTGCAGCGCATCTGGTATGTTCGCTGAATCACGAGTAGATTGTTTTTATACAACTGTGCGGAAACGATGTGTAGCCCTGGTGCGCAGGGTTCGGGCCAGCATCAACAGCATCCTTAGGTTATTCGCTGAGAGGTTTGACTTCCAGTACTTGAACCATTGCTATATGATTCATGCACTGAGTAATAAAAAACTGTAGGTAGGATATATAGCATTTTAATTTTATTGTCTTTTGATTTATTTTTCCATGTATGATCCTTTGTTGATCGAAATAAATAATTTATTATTATTATTATTATCCTTTATTTTAAATGATTACATATAAATTACATTTTTAAATACATATATAAAAAAAAAAAACAATATATATTTAAAAATATAAAAAATAGTAGCCCACCGGCATCGGGAACAAGGTCCAAGCCACCGGTGGTCAGGGCTCCAGAGAGAGGAACCTCCTAACAATACGAGCCGTGTCCAGGAGTACCGCTTTCTGTATCAAGCCCTTGACCCAGCTGCCTAACGAGAGCCTCTTAAGGTGTTGGTCGAGGCTCTTGGCCATAAGGCCATTGGCCGTAACAACTATCGGCACAATGACTGCAGAGTCTACCTCCCACATATCGACAATCTCGTGTGCCAAGTCAAGATATTTAATTTGCTTATCTTTCTCGGCTTTCACGAGATTCTCGTCATGTGGGATAGTTATATCCACAATCATTGTGCGGCGTTCTGCTCGATCTATCACCACTATATCAGGCTTATTGGCTACAATAGTCCTGTCAGTGATGATAGATCGATCCCAGTACAACGTGACATGGTCATTTTCGAGAACTGGGTCGGGCACATACTTGTAGTATGGCACTTCTGAACTCACAAGGTTGTATTGCAGTGCAAGTTGCTGGTGGATAATCTTGGCCACTTGGTTATGTCTGTGCAAGTACTCGCCGTTAGCAAGACGAGAACAACCAGAAATAATGTGACGGATAGACTCACCCGGACGGTGGCATGCCCGACAGATGTCAACCGTGCCGTCCTTCACAATATATTTCCGGTAGTTATTCGTCATGATAACTTCATCCATAATTGCACAGATAAAACCTTCGGTTTCCCCAAAGAGGTCACCGAAGCGTAGCCAAGATACGGACGCTAAAAAGTTCACATCAGGCCCATGAAGGGCCCGGTAAAAGCGTCCGTGAAGCTCCTTGTTCTGCCATACTTCCTTACGGTCATTAGTGTCAAGCACTACAGGTTTATGCCAGTTCTCTTTAGCCAAGGAGAGCGGGGTGAGTCCCTTGTCTATTGCAACCACATCTCGGTGCATCCCCACATCGGCTTGGAGAAAGTACTCCCTGAGGTTGCACACCTCACGATTGTGGAGGGTCTTAGCATTTAAAAAGCCTCGACCCCCACACTTTCGTGGGATGTACAGCCTCATCACCGATGAACGTGGATGATGAATCCGATTTGTGGTCAGCAATATACGAACTCTTCTATCCAGGGCGTCCAATTCAGACTGAGTCCACTTGAGTATGCCAAAGGAGTACATCAGAACTGGCATGACCCAACCGTTAAAGGCGCGTACTTTGTTACCGCCTGATAAAAGACTTTTCAGTACTTTATTCAGGCGGCCGAAGAAGCGCCCCTGTAACGATTGCTTCATGTCAGTTCCGCTGATACCCAACGCCTCCGACATACCCAAGTATTTATAGGTCTCAGATGAGGAAAGGGATCTGAAGTGTATGGAATCCGAAAGTTGTAATCCCTCGGATTCCATAATCTTCCCTCGCTTTACATGCATGACTGCACATTTATCCACACCAAATTCCATCCTAATTGAGTTACTAAAAGTTTCAGTTACCTTCAGTAACTCTATTAGTCGCAAATTGTTGGGGGCAAAGAGCTTCAGATCATCCATGTAAAGGAGGTGAGATATTACCTGACCACCTCTTCTCATCTGGTAGCCTAGCCTTGAACTCTCCAGCAGTATGCTTAGAGGGTTCAAGGCCAAACAGAACCACAGCGGACTCAGGCTATCGCCCTGGAATATACCACGCTCGATCCTGATCGGTTCACCGTTTCCTCGGATCTGCCGACATCCTGGATAGTTAAGGACCGTCCTCCATTGCCCCATACACGCAATCAGGAAGGTGCGTAGAGTTGTATTTATTTTATACAACTCTAGCACCCTCGTGAGCCATGTATGTGGCACCGAGTCATAGGCCTTCTTATAATCTATCCAGCATGTAGACAGATCCTTATGGTTACGTCTAACCTGTTGGCTAATGGCCATGTCAATAAGGAGCAGCTCCTTAGTACCACGGGACCCTTTCCTACATCCATTCTGAGAAGCGGACATGATATAATTGTCATCAATATGTCTGTTAATTTTAGTTCTCAGAATGGATGTAAGAAGTTTATAGACCGTCGGTAAACAAGTTATCGGTCTATAATTTTTGGGTTCCGTAGTACTACCTGATTTGTGGAGCAGGTGGGTAATTCCTGTAGTAAAAAACTGTGGTAGCGAACCTGACTCTAAGGACGACTGGAACTGGGACGCCAAGCGAGCATGTGAACTGCGCAGCCATTTAACCCAAAAATTGTGCAGCCCGTCCGGTCCCGGAGAATTCCAGTTAGGTAGTGGACGGACTGCACTGGCTACGTCTTGGGGGCTAATTATAACTGCCCCCATTTCTACTATCGGTTCACAAGCTCGTTCGACCTCCCGTATCCAATCACCTTCGGTATGACTGACTGGCACCGACCATATGTTGCGCCAAAATGCATTCAGGGCATCATCATCTGGTCGGTGGACGTCACTCACACCTTGGTCAGGCCGCTCCCAAGTTCTGTATACCCACCTTTGTTCACTTTGGAATATTCGATTCAAGGTATATCGCTCCATTCGTCGTTTGTACCTACGGATACGGTTTGCCCATGCATAAACTTTCTGCTTTAGGTAGTCGATGCGCTCTGTGACACGAGACATATATTCTTCAGGGCCGATATCAGTCCCCGAAAATGCTCGTCTCACAAAGCGCATCACTCTTGGGCGGGTATTGCCTTCCCTAAAACAGATTAGCTTACCAATGTGTGCCCTAGCCTCATTAATACGATGTTCAATCCTGTGCTGCCAAGCTGGTACGGCAGATTTAGGTCGTGTGGCTCTATCATTATTTGGGAATTTTACTTGGGCCACACGACATGCCGCAACGGCCGCGCAGTACAGGATTGAATGCGTATCGCTGAGGTCTTCGCTGTTGTCAAAATAATTTAACAACAGCGAATCCAGGGCACACACCAGCGCTTTATTTTTTTTATGCATAGGCAAACGCGGTAAACGTGGCCTAAGGCAAGGTGGGGTGTAGCGATAATCTTGAATCGCATTATCCAAAGCGCTCCTTAAAATTTCATTGTACTGGTTACCTGCAGTAATAACCCCATCATCCTCTTCCTCATCGACGCGGTTGTACCGTGGCGGAACCACATAAGTTTCTTGCGGTTGCACCACGGTTTGTTCCGGGGGAGAGACGATATGGTTAATCTGCACCTCAGAGCGTAGCCGATCAAGTGCGGCATCATCCAACCTATGATCACGTTGTATGACCCGCACCTGATCCGAAAGTCGTTGCGCCGAGACGTTGACAGCCGGTTCAAGTACCTGAAACAGAGAGAGCATCCGAGCACGGTACGCCGTCAGGTTAGTTCCCCCCTCTGTCGCCCCAAAGTATGCGCGCATGACGTTTTCATTGATGGATTGAGTCCATCGCATGCGCTGCACACTTCCACCGGAAGCGGGGACCCTGTCAGAGGCAGGCGGGCCTCGAGGTCCCAAGCTGGCCGGTGGTCGTCCTCTTCCACGCCGACGTGCAGATGGTGGTGACGTCGGTGGTGAGAAATACTCGTCACTCGAGCTCGACGCAACTGCAGCGGTCGGTGTCACAGCACAGATGAGGAGGCTGGATTCCGACGGCTGCGAGGCGGAGCTGAGTGGCGAGGACGAAGGTGGTGGGCGTGCGCTTTCCAATTGTCTGGCTTTACTCCTTGTCAGCATTATTTATACATTGTTTCCAATTCCAATTCCAGTTTTAATAAGCATTTTATCTACATTATTTATTTCATTCTGATGTCATCTGTCAATATAGGGTTTCTTTTTCATTCATTTTTATTTGGCTATTGTATACATCGATTATGATTATCATTTTGAGTTTCTTTCACTGATATTTGATTAAAAATATATGATTGTATTCCAATAGACTGCGAATAATATTTATTTATATATATTATATTAATTTTAAAAATATGTCCGTCAGCTTGACAGGAGTGTTGCCAGTTATTATTATTATTAATAATTAATTTTATAATTATAATAAGCGTCGACTTACGACTTTCCGCCGTGTGGTGCCGGCTACGAATAGCACCAACCCATCTCATCCCGTGGGTGTCGTAGAAAGCGACTATGGGATTAGTCGGAGGATGGGCAGCAACGTCCTTCGAGTACATTAACAACTCAACTGCGATTGCTAACCCGCCTGCCAAGTGTGCTGACTATGGCTGCTCATTGTAACCATTGTGACCCATTTCAGTAGTGGACGTTTACGGGCTTATGTTTGTATGTGAGCGCGTGTGCGTGTGTTTGTTTGCGTGTGTGGGTGCCTGCGTGTGTGTCCGTGTTTCTTTAATAGTTATGCGGTAAACTCACTCGGTACCCTCGGTACAGTAGCAATCCTAGTGAGGGGTGTCATTGTTAGGAATTAAACATTTTAAATATGTCTTTAAGTAAGGGGTTATTGCCCAAACTCACCAACGGTTCCCTGCTGTCAAAAGATATTTAATAGAATTAACAAACGTAGTAAAAAGTAGTATTTTTGTTTCTCACCAACGTTTGTGAAACCTATTACAAGTTGTTGGTGATAGCAAGACCATATTTTGTAAAATAAAAACATGGAGAACTGAGTTCAAATGTTAACAGAAAACTGGTCAAAAACCGGACATTATTTTAGGCATTTTCGATAAAGTCCTCAGCTGTTTCCGACTGCAACACTGTTGACATGTTAAAGATTAACCAAACTACATATCAGTTATCATATATCATATTGGCCATTTATATGTCCACTGCTGAACAAAGGCCTCTCCCATAGATTTTCACAACTGTATCATAATTTTGGGGGGTATTTGCAAATACTCACCACGCTTGGCAGGCGGGTTGGTAAGCGCAGTATGGCTATCGTTTCACAGAAGGGACGCTGCTGCCCATCCCTCTGGTTTAGATTCCCTGAATCGCCTTTTACGACATCCACGGGAGGAGATGGAGTGGTGCTTTATTCTTAATCCGGACACCACACGGAAGAATCCGGACACTATACTTGTTAATAAACTATCACATAACACCCTCAAAGCATCCAATATAATGTTAATAAAATTAATAACGTTGCACAACTAATACCAGTCGAGTTAGAAACGAGTTGTACCAAACTTTTATCTTTTATTAGCCCCACTACGAAAACTGCCAACCGTATTGGCAGCGAAGCTTTGCGAAGTTTCGATATTACTACAGAAGCCAGCGATTTTGTCCGTTCAATCATGTTTTCTATTGTTGTGTTAGAAAGATTCATAAATGTATTGCGGATATTACTTATTTAATCTATGTTTCCGACGGGATTTGGGATGGGAGATTGTGTTAGCTCGTTTTGTTCGGGGGATGTATGTTTGTGTCATTAATTTACGGCTCGGTGGGTGCAGTGATTGGCTTTCTACGCTATCTGCCCAGGTCTGATACCCGCCCCGGGAAGACGGCATGCTCACGTGGTCACAGCTCGCATCGAGGCTTTGGGGGATACTTTACAATCCCCCCGAGAAGTGCCTGGGGGCGGCTTTTTTACATTCGCTCCTCTAGTTATAGGGTACCCCTTACAGTCATCTCTTCCGATATGTGCCTATAGGCGTACCACCAGTGGGCGGCTCTAGTGTGGTCGTACCTGGAGCTGTCCTTCAGTGCCGAAGATGACCATTCCGGTGGTTTCATCCGGTAGAAGTCCGGCATGCCGCCCTTCGCCCGCCTTGTCCGCCCTTCCCCGGGACAGAGGAAGTTCATGAAGAATTTCCACTGGACGAGTTTCTTTCGACATTTCTTCTCAGAGGTTGTCATGTAGCAAAATGCCCTCCGTTGTTTTAATATAACGTGCAAAAATGTCTGTTTGGACCTATTTAGTGAATTAACCGAGTGGTGCCGGCTAAGAATACCACCACCCCATCTCATCTCGTGGGTGTCGTAAAAGGCGACTCTGGGATTAGCCAGAGGATGGGTAGCAGCATGCTTTGAGTACATTTATAACCCAACTGCGATCGCTAACCGTCGCGATTATGGCAAAACCCCCCAATGAGTACCCAACACAAACCCATACCGATCGTTGCGACAATGTTTGCGGGAGGCTTCTGTCCAGCAGTGGACAGGTTTTCGGCCGATTATGACCTCTCATTGTGGGGATCATTAAGAAGCACATGTTTAGCAGTGGACGTTTACGGGCTGGTGTGTGTGTGGAACAGATCGCAGTCAAAATGGCTTCCTTCGTGTTAACAATGTATTGCAATCACCAACATTTCGTCCAAGTTTGGTGACAATGGCAATGTTTGTTGTAGCAGATAGCCGAGGCCATTTGACACTGGATTATTTTGCCACATATTAGGCTAAAAGCGACAGTGATTCACTCGCCTTACTAGCTTATTCCTAATGTTGGAGTCAGTGTCAAGTCTAATAAGTTGGATAATGGACGTTCAAATTGTTAACAGGGTTCTACGCTTGAATTAGCTTACTATATTAATTATCATTAGCTGTATTATGTTAACGCTTGTTACTTTAATTAGTATCGCAGGTCCAATTAGAATAGGAACTCCTTGCATAGGATTACAGAGATTTTAGTCGTTTAATGTACTAGTTACATTTAAATAAGGTAACCGAGGCATTTCCTGCAATGTTACAGAGGTGCAGGGCGAGGTTTCGTTGCTTATAAACCGCTGGAAGAGCCGTTTTTTGTACGGGGGTAAATCCTTATAGTCTTCTCCGCCCTAGGGAAGGCGGCGGAGAAAGAAAGAAGAAAGAAAGAAAAATCATTTATTTTTGCACCATTCACATACACAACTTAAATAAGCACAACATTTTTAAAATTCACAAAAGCGACCTAAGTTAAATGAGACACGGCGTTCGGTAGCAAAGCTGTTTATTACACTAACTGTGATTGGAGTACCCGCTCGACACATGTCGACTACACATCTACATATATGTATATCATAACATCCCTCCACCATAATTACATAACTAAAGAGCACTATGTTTACTAAAAATAGGTACGATAATCGTGTCGAGGAATATTTCTTAGTCTTGGGCGAGCTTCAGGATCAGATCGTAAATCAGGCATACGGCCTACAATCTCTCTGGCTTCTGCTCTAGGCTCTGTGCTCGCCTCACTCCACTCTTCCTCCTCCACCGGAGATTCTTGGGGCTGATCCGGTGACTGAGTGCCGTCTGGAGACAAATTTTGTTCTCCGGCTGTCTTCGATTCCAAGAAAGCCCAATCTAGGTCATCGTCTTGATGCACCTCAAATGATTTTAATTTATACAACTGATTTTTATGTTTTTTTACAGTAATATCTTTCTCTGGTATATAAATTTCATACACACATTGCCCTATTTTATTTTTAACGATAGCCCGCAGCCACTTTTCATTGTTATTCACTTTTACCAACACTGCATCGTTTATTTTATAATCTGTTTTCCTATTGCCTTTAAAATATTTTGCCTGTGTGGATTGCTTCCCGTGCACAAAATGTTGTAGGTCTTGTGACGATAATGACAACGACGCGGGTGTCGAAGTGTCTAGTAGATCAAACCTACAACGCAAATTACGTCCGAGCATTAATTCGGCTGGTGAGCGGTCTGTCGTGGAATGTTTCGAATTCCTATATCTAAATAAAAATTCTAAAAGGTGTGCGTTGATTTTCTCCCTAGGTGTACCTTGTGATACGAGACCCTTCAAAAACTTTTTTACAATTTTAACATATATTTCCGCTTGACCGTTGCTGGAAGGGGAGTAAGTGGGAGAAGTCATGTGTTTTATACCATTAAGACAACAAAAATCCTTAAAAACTTTACTCGTAAATGAAGTTCCATTATCGGTTACTATGGTGTGCATAATCCCGAACCTTGCTATAGTTTCCTGTAGTTTAGCTATTACTGAACACGCCGAATAGTCACTTTTCAGACAAAAACATTCCACCCATTTAGTAAATGCGTCAATAATGATAAGGTACATATCTCCTTGCCATGGACCAAAAAAATCTAAATGTACTCGGTGCCATGGGCGTTCTGGAAAAGGCCAAGGCGTGAGTGGAGCCCTATGGGGCATAGGCCTTAAACTTAAACAAACACTACAATTAGATATCTTATTTTCTATATCTTTGTCTATATACGGCCACCAGAATCTAGATCTTGCTTCTATCTTTGTTTTTATTATTCCTAAATGAGGTCTGTGTAATTCATCTATAATTTTACTTCGCAATGACTTTGGAATTATTATTTTATGACCCCTTAGTAAACAATCACCTTCCATAGTTATATCAAAACGGCATTTATAAAAAGGTAATAAATATTTGTCATTTATTTTAGGCCAACCCTGTTTAACATATTGCATAATCTTCTGTAGAATGATATCGTTACGCGTTTCCAATCGAACTTCATTTAATGATATAGGTAAGTGCCCATCGGCAACGAAGTTTATATACGACGCTTTGTCCTCCGACTTGGACACATTCAACTCATTCCTAACGACATCAACGCTACAGATCGAAATCAATTCGCTATCGCTGTTATCAGTGTTCGGTCGGAAACCGCTGCAATCGCTGTCGGCACACGCGGCGGCTGCTCCCGCACGACTGAAGTAGTCGGCACAATTACTAGCGCTTGATATGTACTGTATCTCATAGTTATAGCTAGACAAAAATAAGGCGTATCGTTGTAACCGGTTAGCCGATACTTCTGGTATGCCTTTGTTAGGATGAAATATAAACATTAGTGGTTTGTGATCCGTACGCAATATAAACGGTCGCTCAACACCATACAAATACTGGTGAAAACGGCGAATACCAAACACTATAGCCGTAGCCTCCCTTTGAATTTGACTGTAATTTCTTTCAGCATTATTAAGGGACCTTGAAGCGTATGCTATCGGCCGCTCCAAATCGTTTTCCATTTGTGCTAAAACTGCACCTAACCCTGTAGGTGAGGCATCAACTGTCAAAACTAATTTCAAAGATGGATCAAAATGTGCTAGCGTGCGATCAGATGTTAATTCTTTCTTAATTTGATTAAAGGCAGCATTATGAATCTCTGACCAAGACCAATCGACACCTTTTTTAAGTAAATTGTTTAAAGGGCTAAGTATAGACGAAGCGTTCGGGATAAACATTCTATAATAATTGACAAACCCTAAAAAAGATTTTAATTCCTGCACATTGATGGGGGCGGCGGTATTAGTCATTGCTGTGACTTTATCCTGGGACTTGTGTACACCATTTTGATCTATCACAAACCCTAAATAGGTCACGGAATCTTGAAATAACTTACATTTATTTTTATTTAGTACTAATCCTGCTTCCTGTAGGCGGTTAAAAACTTGTTGTAACCTTTCCGTATGATCTATTTTTGACTTTCCCGTTACGAGTACGTCATCCAATAGGCACAGGACCCCTTCAATGCCATGGAGTAAGTTCTCCATAGTTTTTTGAAAAATTGCTGGTGCATTAGCCAGTCCAAAGACTAGCCGCGTAAACTTAAATAATCCCTTATGAGTGTTAATCGTAGTAAGAATTTGCGACTCATCATCTAATAAGAGTTGCAAATAAGCACTGCTTAAATCTAGCTGCGAAAATTGTCGACCCCCGTGTAATCTAGAAAAAAGTTCTTCCGTTCTCGGTAATGGATATTTATCAATGTGTAAACATTTATTTAATGACACTGAAAAATCTGCACATAAACGTATCTCACCGTCTTTTTTTAGTACGGGAACTATCGGGCTAGCAAAATCAGAATGTTCGACAGGAATTAAAACTCCGGTTTCAACTAACCTATTTAACTCCCTTTCCACCTTACCTCTTAACGCAAAAGGTACTGTTCTCGGCCGAAAAAAACGAGGGCTACTATCTGATTTTAACGTTAATTTAATTTTGTATTTATTAAAACTTCCTAACGTATTAGAAAACAGTTTTGGATATTTATTAATATAATAATCAAGTTCTTTTAACTCCGCACAATGATTCACCTTAGATAACTGTATGTTAAATAAAGATAAAAAATTCCTACCTAACAAAGCCGGCCCGGGCCCTTTTATAACGTATATGTCAATAATTTGACATTCGCCTACGTACGCAACAGGAACCTTCATTACTCCTACTACGTCTAATATTTCGCCCGAGTAAGCTTTTAACAATGACCTAGGTAACACTAACGAAACGTTTTTGAAATATTGCTCGTATATATTCAAAGGAATAGCAGTCGCGCAAGATCCACTGTCAACTTCGAAAGTTAACAAATGCCCGTTCACATCGACAGACAGCGTCATAGGCTCGCCGCGATAACTTCGTATATTACAAATGAGAATTTTCTTACCGTCGTCGTCATTCCCGTCACAAGATTGAAGGCAATTAATTTGACCATTCTTGTTGCCACACATTTTTTTCAAGTGACCCTTTACGCCACATTTTTTACATCTATAGTTAGAAAATCGACACTTGTCCGTAGTATGATTGGTATAGCCACATACACCACATTTTATAGATTTGGTGTGCCCTGCCGATATCTTGAATATTTCAGCGGAGTTCGCTGCCGTTACCGTTGTAGACTGCCTTGCTGCGCACCTCGCACTATTTACTGCCACTGCAACCTCCAACGCCTTTGACAAAGTTGAAGACGCCGTTTCATCCATGAACAGTTTGTCCCGTTCCGGTCCTTGATTCATTCCTATTATAAATCGATCACGTAACATTTCATCCAGAGCCATTCCGAAGCTGCAGTCCACTGCTAATCGTCGTACTCGGGCCGCCCACAGTGTCAAATCCTCGCCCGTCTCCTGCGCCGCCGTATGAAACTTGTGCCTTTCCGCTAACACCGACTTTTTTGGCAAAAAGTGTCTATCTAATTCTGCAGTCAACTCACTGTACGATATCTCTTCAACTGTTCTCGGGGCAATTAACCCGCGCACCAACTTATACGCATCGTCGTTGAGTGCACTAAGAAGTACCGCCTTTTTCCGAACATCTTGTCCTTCTCCTTTTATTAACAGCGCATTTGCTGTTAACCATTGGGAAAGTCTTTCTTTAAAGACATTCCAATCCTGGCCGAGCTCATAAGTAGGAACATTTCCAATAAAATTGCTCATTTTTTTTTTTCAAGCGTAGGTAATTGTTCAATCGTCGCCACTGTTAAATGAGACACGGCGTTCGGTAGCAAAGCTGTTTATTACACTAACTGTGATTGGAGTACCCGCTCGACACATGTCGACTACACATCTACATATATGTATATCATAACAACTGGCAACATAATATTAGTTTTAGGTATATGGCCAAAGGAAGGCCAGAGCCAGACTCTTTTATTGGCTAAAACCCCAGTGTCGATACCGGTTCGCGGAAAGAACTTTCGCATTAATCTGCAACTCCAACAGTGCCGTCCCACCTGGATCCCGTCTCTTCAGGCCGTTGGCAAGAGGCCTTCCGTCGCTGCCCGCGAACATCCCGCGACATCTCGCCTGTATCACTGAAGCACCCCAAGCTAGACCTCACGTGATTCATCATCATCATCATATCAGCCACAGGACGTCCACTGCTGAACAAAGGCCTTTAGACCTTTAGGCCCTTAGATTTCCACAACGAGCGGTCACATGCCGCTCTCATCCAACGACTCCCAGCGACCTTCACCAGGTAGTCTGTCCACCTTGTTGGAGGTCATCCCACGCTGCGTTTTCCGGTACGCGGTCGCCATTCGAGAACCTATTTGCCCCAACGGCCATCAGTTCTACGAGCAATGTGCCCTGCCCATTGCCTCTTCAGTATACTAATCCTTTCAGCTATGTCGACTTTAGTTCTTCTACGGATCTCCTCATTTCTGATTCGATCTCGTAGAGAAATGCCAAGCATAGCTCTCTCCATAGCTCGCTGAGTGACCTTGTGCTTTCTTAAGAGGCCCATTGTGAGTGACCACGTCTCTGTTCCACATGTCATCACTGGTAACACACACTGGTTAAAGTGTTAAATAAAGCAAAGCTTCGTAAAGCTTTACCATTTCAGCCGTTAGTCTGCTTCGTAAGTGCGAGTGTGGCCCAAATATGGAGGCGATTCATTAATAATTCCGGCACAATCCCGCTGACTCATTGTTTAGTTCGCGGCATCACTTATACGTTAGCCACGGAAGCGGTTTGTTGTGTTCTCCAAACTGCCAATGTAATCTTGTTGTGCACTTTGTTGAAGGATTTCGGGTCACGATTTGGTTATGAATTTTTTATAAAAATCTACGTTTTTTTAAGTTATAAGAAAATAATACGCCTATTTAAAACAAGACATATGTCGAAGAGACGTGGTCGCTTTGCTTGGTATTTCTCTACGAGCTCCAATCAGAAATGAGGAGATCCGTAGAAGAACTAAAGTTGCCGACATAGTTGAAAGAATTAGTATGCTGAACTGGCAATGGGCGGGGCACATAGCTTTGTGGAAATCTATGGGATGGCCTTTGTTTGGCAGTGGGCTACTTTCGGCTGATATGATAATGATGATGATATCGTTGTTCGCCGATGTCGGTATTAAGTGGCATTTGATTGTTAGGTGCACAATTGCTAAGACACAGAGTTGTTCAGGACAAAACTAAGGAATTGCTCTGATTTAGACTGACTGTGCGAACAACAACAGACCAATTCGCTCGAAAATGTCGCGACATTATGGTACTAAATTATATTACATAATCAGCCCATTACTGTCCCACTGTTGGGCACGGGCCTTTTCTCATGATGAGAAAGGTTAGGCCTTAGTCCACCACGCTGGCCTAGTGCGGGTTGGTGGACTACTCACACCATTGAGAATATTTTGGAGTCCTCTCAGGTGTGCAGGTACCCTTATGATGATTTCCTTCACCATTAGGGCAAGTGATAATTAAATTCTGATCCGGACATGAATCCGAAAAGTCAGAGGTGCGGGACCGGGATCGAACTCAGACCCCGTTCAACCACTATAATCACTCACAGTATCTCTCATCACTGTTAGTAAATTATATAATATTTAATATTAAAAATAGTTAATTATGACAATATTATCATAGAACGAACGAAAACTGTTTAGACGATCTTTACATTTTGAAAACTACAAGTTTTTTTTTAATTAATTTTTTTTTTTATTGGTCTCCAGTGGAAATTCTATATGTACTTCCTTCACCCCGGGGAAGGCCGAAGGGGTATTCCGGACTTCTACCGGCTAAAACCACTGGAGCGGTCATCTTCGGCACCGAAGAGGGACTCCAGGTCCTCGTAAAATCACACTAGAGCTGCCCATTTGTAACACGCCTTTAGGCACATCAGGGAGGGGATGTAACGTGTACTGTAACGTGGTCACCCCCTCCAGCGGAGGGAAGGTGACTGTAAAATGGTAAACGATCCCCCCAAGCCTCACTCTGCGCAGTACTGCGCATACGATGGCACGTGTCCACGTGCGCGCCATCGTCTTTCCGGGGGTCGCTCGGTGTGCGCCCGCAGATTCCCCAATCTGCGCGTCCGCGACCCTCTAGGTGAACTAAATTGCTAATTATGTAATTAGATATTAACACTTATCAAAAGATCGTAAAAACTTTTCTTCTTCATATTTCCAATGTTGTGAGATGTGCACGTAACACAATGTTCGAAATTCAAAACTCGAATAATTATAATTCAAAACCATTGTTTCGTAAAAACTCACAATTTCCAATGTTGTGAGATGTGCACGTAACATGTAATGTTCGAAATTCAAAACTGGTATTTAGAATTCAAAACCATTATTAAACAAAGACGAGGGATAATATCCATGAAAGTAAAACACATAAACGCCGTTATTATAAACAGGAGAACATCATAATACGTCATCATAATAATAAAAATACAAAGCGCCCCAAAGTAAAGAATCAAAAACATTTTAGTACTAAACATTGGAGAGTGCGGTGTTGCCATAAAAACTCGTATCCAAACTTCTTTTCTTTTTGGCGACAGATGTTTCGATATCATCATCATCATCATCATTTCGGCCGAATGAAGTCCACTGCTGGACACAGGCCTCCCACAAAGATGTCCACAACGACCGATATGGATGTGTTGTGGGCTCATTGGGGGGTTTTGCCATAATCGCCACGCTTGGCAGACGGGTTGGCGATCGCAGTTGAGTTGGTAATGTACTCGAAGGACGCTGCTGCCCATCCTCCGGCTAATCCCTTAGTCGACTTTTACGACACCCATGGGAGGACATGGGGTGGTGGCATTCTGAGCCGGCACCACACGGCAAAGCCGGCACCACACGGCAATTAGGGGGATGTTTCTTTATGGTGTCATTTAAATAAATAGCCTCTAAAAGTATACTACATATGTATATTATAATATGATCGTTTTTATTTTTTGGTTGATATTATACTTATTGGCTGGAGGAAGGGCTGGCATCACATCACTATTTAACGTGCAGTTTTTGTGGTTAGGTAAAGAATCAGAAGAATTTTAGAACTTCTAAAAAAAAATTTTTGGTCTTCAGTGGATATTCTTTTTTTTTTTTTTTATTAAAAAAAACGTTGCCCCACACTAGGATTTCTCCTGTGTCGTGGGTGCGTTTACAGACATACATGTCACACAAAATACACCACCAGACCCGGAACAACTACCTGCAGATCATACAAATATTTGTTCCGTGCGGGAATCGAACCCGCGACCCGGAGCGCAGCAGTCGACTGTATCAGTCACTGCGACTGTTTCGGAGGGGATGACTGTAAACCGGTTGTGAGGTGTGGAACCCAGGAACTTCTCGCGTAGTATTGTAAAGGATCCCCCCAAGCCTCATTGTGCGCTGTGCTGCGCACACGGTGGCACGTAACCTCGTGCGCGCCGTCGTCTTCCCGGGGGTCGCTCGAAGTTGATGTGCAGTAGATAGCATAAAAACCTGCATGAACATATACATACATACATGTATGCGCCAGTTTTCATGGTGATCGGTCAAACTGTGTCGAAGCCTATTAATCCTATAAACCAAATTCCATTATATGTATATATATATATACAAGGTCTTAATTTAATAGTCCACGATATTTTGCATGGCGCTATAGTGAACGATGAAGATAATGTAGGTATAAAAAAAAAACTTGTAAATTTGCTGTTTAAAAAAATATTTTATTAAATCATTTATTTCATTACATCCTAGTTCTCTTTGTTGTGATAATATTCACATGCATCTACTAAGACAATGGCGGACGGGCCTGGTTGACTGATATAGATAGCCTGTAACGTTAAACAAAACAGACGGCGCACGGTAGCGACATCACACAAAAGAAAGAAATGGATTTTTACCGTGAGATTTTTTTGTGTTCGGTACATCATCTTAAGCATTTACTGAGGCACCATGCAAAATATCGTGGATTATTAAAATAAGACCTTATATATATAGATTTAATATAATTATGTTTTTCACCGAAATCACATCAAATCACCGCTCACACCAAAAGAAAAACTCGTAATATAAAATATAAACATTAAATACATTAATGTTCTTTAAATAACTGTCGTGTTTTATTCTAGATACCTATCCCTTGATCTAGGAATCTAACATCAACACTACTAGCAAAACTAGAGTAGTTTATATACATTTCCCAAAATTACGACCCATACGTGTCACTTTAGCTTCAAAGCAACCGAAGATTTGTAGTAATCTGTGACCTATTAAATGTCTTTGATGTCCATTTTGACGCATTTTGTATAGCAGCTAACAACGACTTTGGTCATAAAAAACATATTTACGAGTTATGTACGTCAAATAAAAACGACCAGTGGCTCGGAAAATAGCCTCTGCGGTGTTATCCTGAGAGGGTACTGGTTGAATTCATATTTTTCTATAAAAGCACTTGGAGATTGGATATTTAGTACGGTCCACTATATTATTCATTGGCTGGATGGACTGGATTATGGATGTAATGAATAGGTAGCTATCTCTTTTGAATGATGGTCGCAGATTTAGATTGTAAGAGCGTGGTTTCGATTCCCGGGCCGAAAAGTCTGAGGTGTGGGATCGAACTAAGATCCTCATGTATAGTAGGCAAGCGGTCAACCACTATACTATCACTGCTTTCATTATGGCAAATACTTGAATGGACATAATCTGGTAGGTAGCAGGGATCCCACGGGGGTCGCGGGTGCGCAGATTGGAGAGTCTGCGTACTCACACTGAGCGACCCCCGGGAAGACGGTGGTGCGCACGTGGTCACGTGCCGCCGTGTGCGCGGCACAGCGCAAAGCGAGGCTTGGGGGGATCCTTTACAATCCTCCCCGAGAGGTGCCTGGAGGGTGCGACCTTGGGTGTAGGAAGTTCCACTGGACAACAATTAAAAAAAAGGTGGGTGGGTAGGAGACGGGTTGGTGAGCGCAGTATGGCTACTGTTCCACAGAAGGGGCGCTGCTGCCCATCCCTCTAGTTTTGTCTCTTACGGCCGAAATTAATAATTAATCTAATCCAAAATCTCTACATTTAAGATATTGAAATTCATTCGTTTTTGTGTCACGATCACATTTAACACAAAAAATCGACATATCTGAAATTAAACGCTTTCGATTCATCATATCAGCCACAGGATGTCCACTGCTGAACAAAGGCCTCCCCCTTAGATCTCCACAACGAACGGTCACATGCCGCTCTCATCCAACGACTCCCAGCGACCCTTACCAGGTCGTCCGTCCACCTCGTTGGAGGTCGTCCCACGCTGCGTTTTCCGGTGCGCGGTCTCCATTCGACAACCTTTGTGCCCCAACGGCCATCAGTTCTACGAGCAATGTCAATGTCTTTCGAAAATTTCGGCCGTATAAATTCCACCACCCCATCTCATCCCGTGGGTGTCCTAAAAGAAGACTATGGGATTAGCCGGAGGATGGGCAGCAGCGTTCTTCGAGAACATTTGTAACTCAACTGCGATCGCTAACCCGTCTGCCAAGCGTGGCGATTATGGCAGAATCCCCCAATGGCCACACAACGCAAGCCCATAGCGGTCGTTGTGTAAATTTTGGGGGAGGTTTCTGTCCAGTAGTTGGCATTTTTTGACTGAAATAATGATGATGAAGATGAATCTGATAACACAGGTTTTTAATAATACAAAGTGACGCTTTGGTTGTCACATGCGGTTAATACTAGTTGATATATATTATGTCATCCCAGTAAACAAATAAAAAATACACGAATAAATAATTAAATCATAAATAAAATAATTAGCTTAGGAACTGATACCAAATAAAACATCTTGATAACATTTTAACATTTCGACGGCATGGTTGGTGCAGTGGCTGATACAGTCGGCTGCTGCGCACCGGGTCGTGGGTTCGATTCCCGCACGGAACAAATATTTGCATGATCTACAGGTAGTTGTTCCGGGTCTGGGTGTATTGTGTGTGGAATTTGTGTCTGTAAACGCACCCACGACACAGGAGAAAACCAAGTGTGGAGCAACGGTTTTAAAAAAATAACAAATTAGTTTTTTTTTCTAAAAACATTGCTCTACTTTAGGATTTCTCGTGTGACGTGGGTGCGTTTACAGACACAAATTCCACACACAATACATCCAAACCCGTCTTAGTTTACTGATCTTGTAAGTGTGCTGAGTTGAAGTGGCAACGTTTGGGACTTTTTCATCACCTTTATCAGGGTCCTTTCAGTATTTGGTGCTCACTATGCGTTAACTAGATGTTGAAAAATTGAACTAAAAAAATCCGCGTCGCAATAAGATAATGTACTTGATTTTATTTTTGTGTATATATTGTCGAAGAACAATAAGCTGAGCTCCACTCTGTTTAACGTTAAAGATTTAGCGATTTTAAAGGAATATAATAGTTATGGTTCTATAATTCTTTAATTTATGCATCTATACAAATAAATAAAATCGAAGTGTCTGTTTGTAATGTCAAAATAACAGCTTTTTACTGAATGCATATGAAAGTTTAAACGGCACCTATAACGAAAAAGCAAGTTTGAATTTTTTTGTCTATCTGTCTGTCTGTTTGTTCCGGGTGATCACCGAAACGGCTGGACCGATTTTGACGGGACTTTCACTGACAGATAGCTGATGTTATAAGGAATAACTTAGGCTACTTATATTTTAGAAAAATAATTAGGGTTACGCGCAAAATATATTCGATGTCAAGTGTCTATGTCGAAGTACTCTAAATTTCTTTTAAATTAAACGCGGGTGAAACCGCGGATCCCAGCTAGTAGATAATAATATGTTATACACTATTAAAACAAAAAATATACATTCTATACTACTACATAACTAAACTAACACAAAAAACTATAACAAAGGCGGCGTATTTAGGGGTCAAAGTACTCTTCATCGCAGTCAACTGGCAACGTTCCCAAAAGACCAGCAGCATTGCCACGTTAAATGGCAATGCAAATTCTTCGTTCAAAATTAAGCCAGCCCTTTTTGGTCACGGGAAGACTAGAACAAACGTTTGGAAATATCTTTAAAAAGCAGACGTGCACTCGGACCCCGTGACTGAAGCGTTACGACCCCAAACGGCTCATCATCTCATTACTTCCAATGAGGTTATTATACCTATATGCGCCGTTTGAGAATCTGTGCTGCGGCAGCGGCAGCGCCAGCACAGCCCGCTGAGCTTGAAAGTTGGAAGGGAGCAAGAGTGTCGACACAAGTTGCATCCAACACCAGAGGCCTTCCCAACTTCCATGGCAATAGCGACATGCCGTCGCTAGTATATCTTTGTTAACTTTATGAAACAACATCTTATATCTGTACTATATGGCACATTTGAAAAAAATCCTGTATCTGGGCTATTAGAGCGCAGAGAATTTATGATTAATTTGTTTATTACATAAACATTACTTCGGTATGTGTCTACAGATTTAAAATTAATGTCCGTCACATTTCACATTCCACTTTCATTGGCATTTTAATAACTTCGAGATTTCATAATATTCATTATTGTATTATGTTTCTGAGCCGTAGCTTTAAAGTACTGGCATCCATATTCTTATAATAACTAAAATTAAAGATTATAACTTATAATAAGTACCCTGTTACTTAGGAATTATTATGTGATGAAGTGGTGCTATATTTTTGATCCGGACACCAGATGGAATACCTTTGTATGATCATTATCATTTAACTATTCATTTACAACGTTTGCCAGATATCTAAAAATTTCCACACGATCTATTTTAACATTATTTAAATAAACATTTGGAACGTAAGCTGGTCCATTTTCATATTAAACACTGAGTTTTACTGAGTTTGGACTAGTCCATGTGCCTTTGCACACTTCACAAAGTTCTAACAGCCTCCTCAAGCCCCTGACTAATATAATATTAAATCACATTCTGCTATGATATGCAACCAAAGACTTGCACCGGAAAAAAGGACGAGATCCTATCTTTTTAAGGTGTTACAGAGGAGCGTACATGGTTTATTTCTATGTTTAGCCTATAGTTCTGTCTCACTGTTGTCCTTCCCCAAATTCTTCCAAGTACTATTTTCTTGTGGGATCTCGAACCTGCCCTCGCAGTGCGCATCCAGGTCATCTCACCACCACTGTTTCAGCGCTGGTCTCGACGCTGTCCATCTTCAGGCACCCATTGCGTGGAGACTTTTGCCCAGTGGTCATTACGCATGCGGCTGACGTGACCCGCCCAATCCAATTTGAATCTAGCACCTTTTACTCAATGCCCGTTTTGGATCGCTGCGTGGTGCGCCATATTGTCTGTTCTTTTTACGTTCAGAGTTCTGTGAACTAAAGCAATTATTGAGTAACAAAACATACCTAATAAAGTGCCTGAAGTTATTAGGATATTATGTTGCTTGATTTGCACTTACTAAGTTGGTATAGCAACACAAATACTGTATTTATAAGTGAGTGAAATAAGTTTACACTCAGCATAACGACAACTGTACATATTTATTAAAATTAAAATAAATTACCAACACGGTCTTGTCGGCCGGAGGGCTCAATCCCACTGCCTCTCACATCAGGAAAATAACTTGGTACAAGATATCTTCTTTTCTGATCTCGTAATAAGGTACGGTGTAATGGTACTTATGGGTATCAACTAGATCTCGCTGATAATTTTCTGAATGTACCTACAATATACAATTGTATTAAGGGTAAATTTTCTTTGCCATACAAAACAAATCAAAGCATTTAAAATAAACTGAAATCCGGTATTTAATACCGTCAATTAATACAGATAGCCAGGACAAGTTCACGAGCATGATAGATACTTCAGCTCGCTCAGTTCAATCATATGATGCCCAACGACTACAATGACGGCACGTTTGGTGCAATGGCTGATACAGTCGGCTGCTGCGCTCCAGGTCGTGGGTTCGATTCCCGCACGGAACAAATATTTGTATCTGCAACGTGGGCAAAAAAAATACGGGTTGCACTCCGGGAGTGCCGACAGAAGTGAACATTTTATGGGAATAAATGTTTTTATTTTTATTCATTTAATTCTCAAATGTAATACTATATTATATGGCTGCGGTGCGAGCCGCCTCACAAAAAGCGCGCGCTTCCCACCGCGTTGCAAAACCAAGAAGTTTTCACTTCAAATAGCGTCTCGTAACGGTGTCGCGAGTTCAGAGATTTTATCTCATCTAAAAATATGCGTACCGCGCTAAAAGAAGTTTTCACTTCAAAAACACCTGGTTAAAGACTTGTCTTGAGGCATAAAGACGTTGCGAGGTTTCCCAAACGCTGCTCAGCCGAGTGATATTTGAAGATTAACCTCTTTCTCGAAGTTGGACCTACCTAAATGGACAGTTTGTCCCAGGTAGACATACTCGTCAACAACTTCGACAGCAGAGCTCCCAACGGATATTGGGATGGGCACGACATGGGCATTTGACATGACTATTGTTTTGCCCATGTTCATTTTAAGGCCCACCTGTTGGGAAACTCTGCTGAGATTATCAAGCATTGTGCTGAGCTCTTGCAGCTATCCTGTCATGAATATCGCAGAGTACAACTGTACAATGTTTACGTCCATTCCTTAATAATATAAGTTCAAGTACAGAAATGAAAAACATCCTAATTTCAATGAAGGAGATGGTTGGCACGAACTACCAATTTGGAATTCTGTTAATATAAAGTCCCAATCTTCATACCACACTGAAAAACACAAAGTCACCGTGAGTGATAATTGCGTGCATCGAAATAAGTTTTGATCAGAATTGTATAGTAGATAAAATAACTTCTAAAATCTATAACGACACCTGTCACCTTGGTCATCCTGCGACCACGAACACTGCAAAGTATTCGGAACGTTAGAAAAAACAGAAAATCTATATTATACGCGATGTAATTTCATTTATAAGTACTTTATATTATACTAGCTGGGACCCGCGGTTTCTCCCGCTTTTAATTTAAAAGAAATTTAGAGTATTTCGACATAGACACTTGACATAGAATATATATATTGGATTTCAAGGGTTTTACTTTTTGCACGGAACCCAAATTATTTTTCTAAAATAAAAGTAAAGCCTAAGTTATTCCTTATGACATCAGCTATCTGCCAGTGAAAGTCTCGTCAAAATCCGTCCAGCCGTTTCGGAGATTACCCGGAACAAACAGACAGACAGACAGACAGATAAAAAAATTAAAAATTGCTTTTTTGTTATATGTACCGTATATACTTTTATATGCATTTAGTAAAAAGCTGTTATTTTAACATTACAAACAGACACTTCAATTTTATTAATTTGTATACATAAGTTATTACTTAAAATCATTGAAACAGTTTTATCAAGTAATTAATATTCTAAATCTTTGAATATGTAGGTAAACGAACGTAATTATACCTGCAAGTAGCTATTACCCGGACTGCTTAAACAAAACAAAACAAAACAGATTCCCCTACTTTTTGGCAGCAGCACGCTTAGATTTTACTGCGATGGGCTTCACAGCAATGAGCTTCACAGCAATGGGCTCTACAGCAATGGCGACTCTGCGGTGACAGGGGACTTGTTCGTTGTCGATCGCACTCAAGTCCGTGCGAGAAACAACCCGACGCCGGGTGCCGTCGGGTCCCAATTCCAGTCAAATATCTAGTTTTTTATATCAATAAAATTAGCATTGTAATAATTACATTAGTAATAATTTATTCCGTGTAGTGCCCGGATTAAGAATATAGCATCACTCCATCTCGTCCCGTGGAGGTCGAATCATGGGACTTATCATCATCATCATTTCGCCGCTGGAAATAGGCCTCTCCCAAAATAGTTTGTGTTTATGTTGTGCACTTTTACCATAATTGCCATCCTTGGTAGGCGTTTTGGCATTCGTAGAATTTTTGGCTGATATGATGATTGCAGCAGCCCTTTGGCTGGCGTCCTTTAACATCCACTGCTGAACAAATATGTCATAATTTTCGGGGGAATTGGCAGTACTCACCACGCTTCGCATGCGGGTTGGTAACCACAGAATGGCTGCTGTTCTACAGAAAGGCCGTTGCTATTCATGCCTCTGGTTTAGAGTCCCTTAGTCGCCTTTTATATGATATGGTGATAATGATGATGAATAAGTAATTACTTAATTAATTATGATTTAAAGTAGTAGCACTTTAATCTTCTCAATCAATTATTATCATAAGTAGACAGCATTATACATAGGCTGCACTAAAAGTATCGGGAATGGAATATTTCCACTGTTCCTGTCATATTAAAATCTTTTTAATTGAAAACTCCTTGGTTTTACAAATCGAATACCATTTATTTATTTAAAAAAAGATTCACGGTCTTGTCACAAGGTTTTGTCAAACTTGTTTAGTCGTTGAGAAAATGGAATTGACTCGAGAAAATTCAAGAGCGATGATTTATTATGACTTTCGAAGTGGTTTAACACAAAAACAGTGTGTTGACCGGATGATTTCTGCATTTGGTGATGAAGCCCCATCCAAAACCACAATTTATCGCTGGTTTGCTGAATTTCAACGTGGACGTGTCAAGCTCAGTGATGATCCTCGTCAAGGTCGTCCAAAAACTGCAGTCACCCAAGAAAACGTTGATGCTGTGCGTAAGCTGATTGAGGAAGATCGACATGTGACATACCGCGAAATTCAGGCAACTTTAGACATTGGCATGAGTCAAATACAAATAATCTTGCATGAACAATTAGGTGTAAAAAAGTTGTTTTCCCGATGGATACCGCATTTGCTATGTGAAGAGCAAAAAGCGGCTCGCGTTACTTGGTGCGTCAGAACTCTCGAAAGATTCCACGCATGATCCTCAAATGCTGTATACAACATCGTATCAGGTGACGAATCCTGGATATATGCGTACGAACCCGAAACAAAAAACCAGTCACGAGTTTGGGTGTTCGAAAATGAGTTAAAGCCAACAAAAATTGTTCGTTCACGGAGTGTTGCAAAAAAAATGGTGGCCACGTTTGTCTCCAAAACCGGCCATGTTACGACTATTCCTCTTGAGGGACAAAGAACGGTTAATGCAGAATGGTATGCTAGCATTTGTTTGCCACAGGTCGTTTCTGAACTCCGTAGAGAGAACTGCAACCGCCGCATCACCCTCCATCACGACAATGCGAGTTCTCACCCCACGCACAGAACAAAAGAGTTTTTAGAGCAAGAAAACATAGAATTATTAGACCATCCGCCGTACAGCCCCGACCTAAGCCCTAATGATTTCTATACTTTCCCTAAAATAAAGAATACATTGCGTGGACAGAGATTTTCATCACCTAAAGAAGCTGTGGACGCCTACAAAACGGCCATTTTGGAGACCCCAACTTCCGAATGGAATGGTTGCTTCAATGATTGGTTCCATCGTATGGAAAAATGTGTCAAATTTCGCGGAGAATACTTCGAAAAGCAATAAATACATTTTTAAATAGTAATGTTGTGTCACTTCCTTGATTCCCGAAATTTTCATAGGGCCACAGAGTGCCGGAGAGAATCGTGTACCAAACATCTCTACTTTCGATGAGAGGAATCGTTGATGTTATAATACACTTTATGAGAGTAAAATGTGATTAGTAATGATTTGAACTTTTCTGTAATAGTAATTGAGTGAAATTTTTGGTAAGTGTATTGTAAATAAATGATTTAATCCACAGCATAAAGTACCACGCAGACAAAACAGTCGGTCGTACATTTTGTTTACTACATTTATTATAACCTCCATAGCAGTGTACCTGATACTTTGGTACAAAATATTGTATATTGGCCGCGAGTATTGAGTCACACATACACAGGATTCCATTTCAAAATATGAATGTTTCTAATAACAATCTTTACCACAACTCAAATTTCTACGTCCTTCCAATGAATGAATAAAAAAGAGAATAAATTACATATACGGCAACCCCGAAAATATACGCGGTGAACTGGCAAACCTATTCTGATTTAAATATCACAAGTAACCTTTTGGAGTTCGTAATATTGGAGGCAGGATGGGCTACCAAGGTATTGATGCTATATAGTAATGCGCTGGGGATTTCTGTGAAAGGTCCGGGCCGACAGCAAAACGTGTTAGTTCACTTTATTGAATTTCGGGAATATGACGGGGTCCTGCGGGACCCGAAATATCGGAGGTTGGGAGAGTTTCGCATACGTTGCATTCTCAGCGGGCTTTTGGGGTGACTTTTACACGTCCAGGTAATGGATTATGGATGGTTATTGGCGGTACGTAAATAAAATTTAAGTACATAATATAAAAAGTCGGTTCTTGCTCCACGGAATCCTGTCTTTACTATGTTTCGTATTTGGGGACAATGTTTCATCATCATTTCGGCCGAATGAAGTCCACTGCTGGACACAGGCCTCCCCAAAGATCACCACAACCATCGATATGGATGTATTGTGGGCTCATTGGGGGGTTTTGCCATAATCGCCACGCTTGGCAGGCGGGTTGGCGATCGCAGTTGAGTTGTTAATGTACTCGAAGGACGCTGCTGCCCATCCTCCGGCTAATCCCTTAGTCGACTTTTACGACACCCATGGGAGGAGATGGGGTGGTGGCATTCTGAGCCGGCACCACACGGCAATGTTTCATACTAGAATTAAATTAAATACAAATTGGAGCTATTATAAATGGTATTTCGCATTTTTCTTGCGTTATGAAGAACCACACCTAAATATTTAAGCTTCTTACTGTTTAAGATTTTGGTGCACGAACGGCGCCCGAGGGCAGTAAAGTTATGATTATATATAACTAAAATTTCTGAGCCTGGAGCTTCTTACATAATGGTTATGATAAGACTGATACCATTTTACAAATAAGTGGAAAAGGTCTTTGACTTTTATTGGAGATGATTTACAATAGTTCTTAATACAAAAAGGTGTTACAAGTGTACGAAATAGAAATATACATATTTAACAACAATAAAGGTAAGATAAACAGAAGCTAAACAAACAAGCCAAACAAGCAAGCCATACAAGCAAGCCATACAAGCAATCCAAAGAAGCAAGCCAAACAAACAAGCCATACAAGAAAGCCATACAAGCAAGCCAAACAAGCAAGCCAAGCTAGCAAGCCAAATAAACAATCCAAACAAGCAAGCCAAACAAGCAAGCCAAACAAGCAAGCCATACAAGCAAGCCATACAAGCAATCCAAAAAAGCAAGCCAAGCAAACAAGCCACACAAGCAAGCCATACAAGCAAGCCAAACAAGCAAGCCAAACAAGCAAGCCAAACAAGCAAGCCGAGCAAGGGAAAGCTAGCCTTTTGGTGCCATAATAGCTTTGGCGGATGATGATGGTGATAATGTATTAAAGCATTAAAATGTCTTCACTTCTTTATTTTTTTCATTTAGTTCTGTCAGAATTGTTCAAGCTGCTCAAAGGTCTCAGACTTGGATTAACGACTGCCGTCTAATGACAACAGGCGAAATTCATGATTTAGCGTGGCCTCCGAAGCCCGGAGATGCTCCTGCTGCTGCTGCATGCTGCTTAAATATCACTATTCGGTCACCCATCCATCGACTAACTACGCCGAGCTTAACCTCATCGATAATTTAACTTGGTCGTTTAGCTTGTCTGGTGTGTTTCTTCACAAACTTCCAACGATCGACTTCCAACCTTAAAACAAAAAGTTTAAACTCCAATCCCGCTCTATTATTTCTCCAATCAGCCAACAAACATTCAACAAATTGATTTATACAAACTGCAATTCTAAATACAAACTTAAGTTTGTAATTCCGACGAAAACAATTGCACGAACTCAATATCAGAGAACTAAGTTGCAGAAACTTGGCGAAACAATAACGGTAGTCATATTTCATTATGTTTTCTCGTATCGAAGTAGCGCCTACGTCCCAAATATTTGAGCAAAACACATTTGTATTAGTTAGGAAGTTTAATGCGGACGTAGCGGACGCGATGCAGATGGTACTTTTGTATTTTATGGCCAAAATTACATGTTCATAATACATATGTGTGATGTGGGGAGATATCAATACAAAATTAGACAAAATTGTGTCAGCATTTAATTTAGTTGGTCTTACTTTTATTGCAGGGTCGGTTGCGGAGTTCAGAATCTCCGGGCCCCGGACGGTGATCCGGCCTCCACCTGTTGAGAGCTTGGGCGTCGGATTGCTCTAAGACCGCTGCCCGATTGGAGACGGGCCCGAGATAGTGGTGCGTCGTTTTCTACCTGCCTGCCTGTCAGAAGATTTTGCCATGATTTTGTCACTGGGTATGTGAAGTATGAGATAGTCCGGCACAGATGTTTGCGACTAACAGTTGTTTTACTCAGATCCAGTGGGACCTTTCCGCACATAACAGAAACTTGCGCACCCGTCATAAGGTGCTGGGTGGAATAGACGTGTTAGCGGGGCTCACCGGGTGGCTAGGGCGAGTTTAAGAGTGGGTGATCTGTGGTAAGTCAAGATCTGGATGTGTATGTGACGAAATGTCAGTGGACAGGTCGAGGAAGCAGGCGTGTATTGGAGTCTGTCGATCTGTGTAATATCTGACGGCATACTTAAAATACAGTATTGCACTTTCAATTGACAGTCGAGGTCGAAACCCAAACTGATTATCGTGCAGATACAGGTACTTGCCGTGTGGTGCCGGCTACGATGCCGCGTAGTGCCGGCTACGAATAGCACCAACCCATCTCATCCCGTGGGTGTCGTAAAAGTCGACTAAGGGATTAGCCGGAGGATGGGCAGCAGCGTCCTTCGAATACATTAACAACTCAACTGCGATCGCCAACCCGCCGGCCAAGCGTGGCGATTATGGCAAAACCCCCGAATGAGCACACAACACACCGATGTCGGTCGTAGTGGTGATCTTTAAGGGAGGCCTGTGTCCAGCAGTGGACTTTATTCGGCCGAAATGATGACAGGTACTTGTCTAACTGTGTGCTAAGCAAACCGTCAAATACTTTTGCAATGATCGTTGCAAGAGAAATCGGCCTGTAGTTACTTTTAGACTACTAGACTAGACTAACTAGAAAAGGACTTTTTCATTACGAGATGCTTAAAAATCTGTTTCAAGGTAGAGATTTTTCGATATTTCGGAAAATTTTGTACTACTGTAAATCCGTAAGATTTTGCTGAACATATATCGTGTTTTTTTGGTAGGTATTGACCCAAGCTCTCACCCCCTGCAGCATGTCGTGCTATTTACTGGACAACCTGTATAGAGCCTATTAAAATAAAAAGGTACACAACCTTATATGGCAAATAATGTGTTGAAGACGTTAAAACAGTACCAGTATTCCAATTTAAATAAAATAATTCCTGTTTCGTTATTTTCACAATACCCTTACTTGTTCTGTATTATTGTACTATAGTTACATAGTAAACATTTTGTATGACGAGCAAGAGTTTTTGTAGGGATTGCTAAATGTAAAATAATATTCTGAATATACAATTCAGTTTTATGATTGCGTAATGCTGTTTTTTCACTTTGCACAATGTATGTTCGGGTACAGACGGTTTTTTTTTTTTTAAAAACGTTGGCCCACACTAGGATTTCTCTTGTGTCGTGGGTGCGTTTACAGACACAAATTCCACACACAATACACCCAGACCCGGAACAACTACCTGCAGATCATACAAATATTTGTTCCGTGCGGGAATCGAACCCACGACCCGGTGCGCAGCAGCCGACTGTATCAGCCACTGCACCAACCGTGCCGTCGGTTTGAGTCCGGCATGCCCCTCCGCCCTTCCCAAGGTGGAGGAAGACCATGAGGATTTCCACACGATAAAAAAGGGGCGTGCTCTTAAAAAGTAGCGTTCGGCCAATGGTCACTGCTGTGAAGCCATACTATTGCCCTTGATTGGAACCCGTAGCGTGTGCTGGTTGTTGAGTATATTGTTACTGAGATTTTTTGAAACTTACAGCGTATTGGGCTCGGCTTTCTCGTGTTTTGAGTGCGTTTTAAGTAACGTTAAGTTCTTTAATATTATTAATTGAGCTCCGGTGTGGTCTCCCGAAATCTCCTCAAACAAAGTGAACGTTCTTGCCAACGCACCGAACCATATTCTTTTCTTTTACTTTTTATACTTTAGGAAATAGGTAATTAGCATTCATCATTTCGGCCGAATGAAGTCCACTGCTGGACACAGGCCTCCCCCAAAGATCACCACAACGACCGATATGGGTGTGTTGTGGGCTCATTGGGGGGTTTTGCCATAATCGCCACGCTTGGCAGACGGGTTGGCGATCGCAGTTGAGTTGTTAATGTACTCGAAGGACGCTGCTGCCCATCTTCCGGCTAATCCCTTAGTCGACTTTTACGACACCCACGGGAAGAGATGGGGTGGTGGTATTCTGAGCCGGCACCACACGGAAAAATGCGGTAATTAGCATTATATTTAGTCATTTTAATACTTATAGGTATTAAAATGTTCTAACATTGGAATAGATTTTATTTAATTACTTTCTTATATAAACTCTTTATACAGAGTGTCCACTAAATAGCACGACATACTGCAGGGGGTGAGAGCTTGGGTCAATACCTACCAAAAAAACACAATATATGTTCAGCAAAATCTTACGGATTTACAGTAGCACAAAATTTTCCGAAATATCGAAAAATCTCTACCTTGACACAGATTTTTAAGCATCTCGTTGTGAAAAATTCCTTTTCTAGTTTTTTTTTTACCTCAAATTATTTGTGAATAGTTACTTTACTCATTGATAAGTCTTTATTCTATTAAAAACTAAAACGTTTTCAAGAAAACAATTTTTATTTAACTTTTCACAGTACAATTTTCTTATCGAAAATTTTGTACTACTGTAAATCCGTAAGATTTTGCTGAACATATATTGTGTTTTTTTGGTAGGTATTGAACCAAGCTCTCACCCCTTGCAGTACGTCGTGCTATTTACTGGACACCTATTTGTGAGATAATGCCATATATTTATTCAATATACTAACTACATTCTAAAAAGATGTCGCTTAATTTAATCGTTACAATATGCTCTAGGTACTGAGAATACGTAACCAAGCTAACCTATTGATTTCCGAACACACCTCCCGAATGGATAACAATGTTTGACTGAGTATCCGAACGGAAAAGTTTAAGTAAGACTTTTTGTCCCTGGTGGATTGAACAGCCGTATTGGTGTAGTTGTTGGATACGTAACTACGAACTTGTGGTGCTAAGTTCGATCCCCAGGTCAGCCAGGTTAACTGGGTTTATCTGTTAGGCAGTTTTAACCCAAAATTGGCCTCCTGTCACGTGGGACCTATAATATCTTCACTGGGGACTGTGGATGTATGGCGAAATTGTTACGAAGATAAGTTGGAAACATATTTTTTTACTTTTTTTTTATAAAAACGTTGCCCCACACTAGGATTTCTCCTGTGTCGTGGGTGCGTTTACAGACACAAATCCCACACACAATACACCCAGACCCGGAACAACTACCTGCAGATCGTACAAATATTTGTTCCGTGCGGGAATCGAACCCACGACCCGGTGCGCAGCAGCCGACTGTATCAGCCACTGCACCAACCGTGCCGTCAATAACTCAGTAGGGGACTAGAATATAAGTACATTGATTACCTGTATTCTTAATCGTATATTTGAATTTCGGTTAGTCATTTTCATAATGTAGTGAATTCAATGGCGTTTCATTTATGTGTTTTATTTCACTAGAATTTCTCCTGATCTTAGGTGTTGTTTTATCAGCCCATTACTGACCCACTGCTCGACATGGACCTTTTCCCACGATGAGAAAGGCTAGGCTTTAGTCCACCACGCTGGGCTAGTGCGTCTCCTCACGTTGTTTTTTCACCATTAACGCAAGTGATACTGATATTCGAACCGCACATTAATCCAAAAAGTCCTGTGCGGGCCGGGATCGAACTCACACCCTGTCGTTTAGACGGCAAGCATTCAGCCACTAGGTTATTACTGCCTTAATACCCCGAACCTTTTTTAACAACTACCTGTATGTAGGCCGCACGAATTTACTCCGTGCGTGGATTGAACCCGTGACCTGTAACACAAAAAGCTATTCGCAATTGTAGTGTATTCGTGTTGGTTTTAGTGACAAAATATTATTTGCGTTTCTTTCTTGGATTATTCTACCTAATTAATATTTTATTCCTTCCTTTTAATTTCGTTTAGTTCCGTGTGGTGTCCGGATTAAGAATATAGCACCACTCCATCTTCTCCCGTGGATGTCGTAAAAGGCGACTAGGGGAATCTAAAGGGATGGGCCATACTGCATTCACCAACCCGCCTGCCAAGCGCGGTGAGTAGCAAATAGGCCCCAAAATGATGTCACAGTTGTGTAAATCTATGGGGGAGGCCTTTGTTCATCAGTGGACGTATAAGACTTTTTATGTATGTATAATAGACTTTTTGTCCCTGTGCTGTTAAACAGCCGTATTGGTGTAGTTATTGGATACGCAACTACGAACTTGTGGTGCTGAGTTCGATCCCCAGGTCAGCCACAGGTTTGACGGCACGGTTGGTGCAGTGGCTGATACAGTCGACTGCTGCGCTCCGGGTCGTGGGTTCGATTACCGCACGGAACGAATATTTGTATGATCTGCAGGTAGTTGTTCCGGGTCTGGGTGTATTGTGTGTGGAATTCATGTCTGTAAACGCACCCACGACACAGGAGAAATCCTAGTCCCACATTAGGATTTCTCCTGTGTCGTGGGTGCGTTTATAAAAATAAAAAAAAGCCAGGTTAACTGGGTTTATCTGTTAGGCAGTTTTAACCCAATATTGGCCTCTTATCACATGGGGCCTAAAATATCTTCACTGGGGACTGTAGATATATGACGAAATTGTTACGAAGATAAGTTGGAAATATAACTCAGTAGGGGACTATATGATGATGATAATTATAAAATACTTTAGATAATAATAATGTAGATCAAAATCAGCAATTTTGCAGCGATTGATGTGTTTTATGTGTTCGATTTGGCCTTTCGATTGATACATAGCATGTAGATAGTATTTCTGAGTCGTATTAAAATCTCCTCCACCCCAGTATAACCAGCAACTTATTATTATGATTACAAATTATGTATGATATTATTAAACCATAAACTTTCAGATAGCAAGTTAGCAATACTTGGCTTACACTTCATTTTTTACTTATTATTTTTATTTATCCATACTACTTTCAATGTAAACTATGTCCTTTCAGAGAGTAGTATTTTCCAATCCAATTCCAATTTTATTTATTGGCTCCATCGTTGGAGTAGTTTAATCTTTGTTTACATTATTTTCTTAATATGTGTACTCAGCGACTAGCTTGACTAGCTTCTACAGCGTCTTTAAATTACTCTGTGGCAGCGTTCGTCTCTTGTCAAAGACAATAGAGGCGGACCTCGGATAATGACCGATAAGAAACAACCCATTTTACACACTAAATACTATTTGATTTAATTATTAAATTTTATTGTTTATTTAATCACAGTATCTGCATTATTTATTTATTTTCTTTAAATGTATATGTAGTGACCTACTGTGGCCTCACTACACGGTCCTATCTGAAAACCAGCGCTGTAACGTTCCACCGTTGCAGCATATGCTGAGATAGGGCCCATTTTTGGCCTTGTACAGCATTCTTTTGTTCGTAAAAGTAACTATCTGTCTTTTATTCTGTTCTGTAAGTGTTGTCCGAGTCCAAAATAAATATGTTTCTTTCTTTCTTTCTTTCTTTCTTTATATGACAATGAATTTGTGGTTAGCGGCCAACCATGTGTCAGAGTTGTTTAAGCCGCACAAAGGCTTCCGACTTGGCTTAACGATTGCCGTCTGATGACAACAACCAGGACCAACGATTTTACGTACCCTCCAATGCAAGGAGACGCTCAGTTCAAACACTACTATGCGGTCACCCATCCAGACACTGACCGTGCCACGTGTTGCTTAACCTCGGCAATTTATGTGTTATAATAATAGTTTTCTTTGCACACATTGTAGAGATTCATGATTATAGTACTTACCTTTACGATAAAAACTTCCTTACGTCGATATATTACGAAGGCAATTAAGATAAAACCCCCATAGAAGGTGACATTATCGGGCATGCGGTGGCCGTGGCTTCATTATTAATGGGATAATACTCAATATAATAACTGTATTGGATTACAGATATTGGAACTTAGGAGATCATATTGTGTTAGGAAAGTGTACCTACGTAGTGTGTTTCTGTTTATTAATGTTTTTTAAACATGTTTGTTGAATTAGTCGAAGAAAAAGTCTAAGATTTTTATTTCAAATAAACCAACTATTGGCACTTATGAAACGTCAGAATCTAAATTGAATGGTTCCAAATAGTTGACCTCGTGAAGAAGAGCCGGCAAGAAACTCCACGGATATTCTTTTAAAATAATTGAGATTACAATGTTGTTGATACAAATAGTTGTAAAACATATACCGAGAATAAAGTAGGTCAATGTGTTAATATGAAACTTAGCACAATAATATAATAATAATAATTTATTTGCCGCGGCAGTTAACGGCAGACCAGTCCCAACAGATGGCACCCGGTCACGAGCATGACGCATGCATCAGCATCGCTTAGCTCAACCATATTGCAGGGAACCGAACGACCCGATACACAACGCCACCGCCAGCAAGACATTAGTGAGCATGACAGATCAATACAGCCAGGCAAAAGACGCAATCAATATGAGTACTAAAAATAACATTCATGGCTACCTGATGCTCACACATTTACAGTTTTGTATGAATATTATAATTTAATGTTACAAGAACAATATTAACAATAACTAATAGTCAATAAATGTCATAATATTAAATATAAGAAAGTAACATTAAAAACAATGACATTTCAAATGAATAAGGTCAAATGTCAAGTTATTAAATATATGAACGTCCTCTGGCTGATCTGATCATAAAGGTAAGAAATAAAGCGGAGACTCATGGACGTGTGCATTCTTTCTACCCTCCCATATGGTTCTCAAACATGGTGTTTGACAAAGCAGCAGAGATACACGCTCGAGGTTTGCCAGAGAACAATGGAACGAAGTACACTGGGCATAAAACTTATAGACCGGATCAGAAACAATAATCCGTTCCAGTACTAAAATATCTGACGTCACTTGGAAAGCCGCCACGCTTAAGTGGAACTGGGCTGGACACATCTGCTGTATGTCAAATGACCAATGGGCCAAACTTACGACCCAATGGGTTCCATTAAATCGCAAACACCAACGTGGCAGACCTATTTTTTTTATTGATTTCCAGTGGAAATTCTACTTGGAACTTCCTTCACCCTGGGGAAGGGAAAAGGGGTATGCCGAACTCCTACCGGCTAAATCACCGGCACCGAAGGGGGGCTCCAGGTCCTCGTAAGATCACTCTAGAGCCGCCCATTAGTGCCACGCCTTTAGGCACATCTCGGAAGGGATGACTGTAAAGTGGTCACCCCCTCTAGCGGAGAGAAGGCGACTGTAAAAAGGTCACCACCCAGGCACTTCTCTGGGAGGATTGTAAAGGATCCCCCCAAGCCTCGCTTTGCGCTGTGCTGCGCTCATGGTGGCACGTGACCACGTGCGCGCCACCGTCTTCCCGGGGGTCGAACCTGGCAGACCTAGACGGAGATGGCGGGATGGGCTGCACTCCTTTCAAAGAGACTGGCCCTTAGTAGCAATAGACAGGGAGAAGTGGAATGAGGGTAGGGAGGCCATTGCTCTGCAGTGGGACACAGGCTTTTAAAAATAATAATAATATGGGGGTGGCCGTGGTTCAGCAGTAGACGTTCTTTGGCTGATATGATGATGACCTCTCGAAGCATTTTAATATATTTGGACTTATACTGTGAATTGATATATAATATGAAACGTATACCAACTAATTTTATATAATATGAAGGCTATTTTACTTCTCAAAATGAGTCATTTCGATAAACTGCTGTATGCCTTTATGACGGTTATTTAAATGTAATAACTGATACACTGTACTCAACCAAAACAATAAATATTACTTACTAACTTCCTCTTTTCGTGGAAGCCCACTGACTACCTTGTTCTCTTATCATTCATGCACCCAGTTCTCCTATCCTATCTTCTCACTTCCAGTTCCAGTTCCAACCATGATAAAAATCTTCGTTCTACTAATAATCGTCTTCTTCAATGTCCTACTCATCGTTTTCGTTCGTTCGTTTCGGCCGAATGAAGTCCACTGCTGGACACAGGCCTCCCCCAAAGATCACCACAACGACCGATATGGGTGTGTTGTGTGCTCATTGGGGGGTTTTGCCATAATCGCCACGCTTGGCAAACGGGTTGGCGATCGCAGTTGAGTTATTAATGTACTCGAAGGACGCTGCTGCTCATCCTCCGGCTAATCCCTTAGTCGACTTGTACGACACCCACGGGAGGAGATGGGGTGGTGGTATTCTGAGCCGGCACCACACGGCAACCTACTCATCACTCAGACGTTACTAATTCTACCTTCTTTGTTTAACCTATTCTACTGTGGAATGCGCTGCATATCAACGGTTAACGGTCGCCACTACTTTAAAAATAAAGTTCGTAAATACCTCTTGACAAGGCGATGGCAGAATCTTCTCGCTCTTGAAGTTTCTTTTTTCCTATTTGTTTTTATTTATTATATATGCATGTACGTGTATTTAAGATATTTAATATATATGTAATGTTTATGTTAGTTTATACATACCTATATTTGTAATTTCCTATTCTGTGTAAATAAATGTCATCGCATATGTACCTCTCATACTGATTTTGTTGGTACATCTACCTTATTTATCTATATACATCTACATCACCCAAAGGTTTTCTGGCAGAGAATTCATTTGGCATTAAGACCGCCTTTGTACACTATTGTACATTACGAATAAATAAATAAAAGCCCATGTCGTAAGTGTTTGGGAAGACCCAAGGCAGAAACTAGTTTAAATGGTTTCTCTTTCGTGGAAAAAGTGACGAGTGAATGTGACGTATAGTGACGTATAGTGCCCAACCGGCCTTAACATGGTGGTGAGGATGAAATTTTCGAGGTTCATCAGTTCCTCAGAGCGCTCTTCTTTATTGTTTCCGAAAATAAATAAAATTGAAGTGTCTGTTTCTAATGTCAAAATAACAGCTTTTACTAAATGCATATGAAAGTATATACGGTACTTACAGCAAAAATACTTTTTTTCATGTCTTCTGTCTGTCTGTCGCTCTGTCTGGCTGTTTGTTTGTTCCCGCTAATCTCCGAAAGGTTGGACCTACTTATACGGGACTTTCACTGGCAGATAACAGATGTTACAAGGAATAATTAAGGCTACTTTATTGTTCAGAAAAATAAATTGCGAGCCGCGTAAAACAATTAAAACCAATGAAATCGAATATATAAACATACTCTATGTCATTTGTCTATGCCGAAGTACTCTAACTTCTTTTAAATTAAACGGTGGGTGAAACCGCGGGTCTTAGCTAGTAATTATATACGAAGAAAGATACATAGAGACGCAACGTCTTTCGCAACACCTGATGATCAAACCGACGACGGTAAAGAATAGCTGATGTTCTATTAGAACAACATACAATCCGTACGTCTTCTACCAAGTTGATGAAAGAGGAGATCATTTCACACCGAGTGCATTGTTAGTTTTATGAAAGAAATCTTTAGTTTTCTGGCAGCTGAGCTTGCCAAGCTCATTAAAATGTCACTAATGCTGGCACTGTTTATCGGGTCGTTAAGTTCCCTGAAATGTGATTGAGCTGAACAACGCTAATGCATGCTTCGTGCTTGAATGTCATGCAATATTATGGACTGGTCAATTTATTATTGTTGTACTTCATCAGTTTCACATGGGCAGAACATTTGCAACTATCATATCATATCATCAGCCAGCCGACATTTCGGCCGAATGAAGTCCACTGCTGGACACAGGCCTCCCCCAAAGATCACCACAACGACCGATATGGGTATGCTGTATACTGTGTGCTCATTGGGGGGGGGTCTTGCCATAATCGCCACGCTTGGCAGACGGGTTGGCGATTGCAGTTGAGTTGTTAATGTACTCGAAGGATGCTGCTGCCCATCCTCCAGTTAATCCCTTAGTCGACTTTTACGACACCCACGGGACGGAATGGGGTGGTGGCATTCTGAGCCGGCATCCGTAGACTCCTAACCTTCTAAAATCGCGTAAGGCCACCGAAGCGACCTTATATATGCGCAACGATAAACATATCGATTTGAATCTGCCGACCATCAGGCAATTCATGAAAGAAGCGTATAAACGCTTCTTCAATTCTGCCCTGTCCCGCTCGAATCCCAGGCCCCTCCTGGTATCGGCCGCCAATTACCGACCTTCCCGTATAAGTAGCGTACTGATCAACCCGGACGACAAAATCACCGTAGATTACACAAAGAAACTCGCGAAGTCTCCTTCTACCGCCGAAGTCCGTATTACCGCCCTTGCCACCGAGGATGCCCACCTCACCGACGCCGCAGAGGACTCTCGCCGCGACACGATCCCGTTCAGTTTACTTCTACTCCCCGTCCCTTGCTCGCTCACGCCGGCCCATGCCGAGCCTGTTAGTCGAGTAGTCTTAAATATTCCCTAATATATTTAAATTATACCGAACCAGCTGGCCCTATATCGCTTGTATCCCCCAGCAACGCTCTAAGCCGAGGTTTGAGTGCCGCTGGTGGCATCCTTAGCAGCAATTGCTAAGTGTGTAAAAAAAAAGATTGGATGGAGGCCTCTTTTGGCTTCGCCAGAAATTGTCCGGATAAGGCACATTTCCAAAAAAAGACGATAAAAACAAAAAAATCACATCCGTTTCTTTCCAAGACCGGCCATAAATAGCTATAATAATTACTCTTGATTAAAATAAATATTACTAGAATTTTGTTAATGTGCCTACATTTTAGTTGTTATTTTATAATCTTGAACAAGAAATTGACCTACTTTAATTATAAATTAATTATCTACCACATAATGAGGCTAGCTTACAATGTAGCCTCGCAATTATTTATCAAAATTGCTCCAAGGAAAACATGTCTTCAGAAATTGAAAATTTAATATCACAAACGCTTGCAGTTATTAAAGAAAAATACTTCGTTGCTTTGATAAACCCAGAGATTCAGCATTTTTTCCATCGCTTCGAGGTATATGGAATGAGATTCTTTCACTAAAATTACTTCTAAAATGCTATTTTCGTATGCTATATATGCGTAATATGTGACGCACTTGCTCGGCAGTTAATATCTTATAAGTAATAAAATAATCAAATCGCTTTATCAAATTCTGTTGACGAAAAATTGCCTCTTTTAGTGTATGCAATAGATGTTTGACCCACCGACAATACAGTGTGTATTGGCGGTGGGTCAAACTTTTTAAACAATTACATAAACACATGTCTTGGATACAGTTTACAGACAGAATTCATTACTACATACACTAACACCCAGACCCACAACAATTATCTGTAGGCCAAATAAATATTGGTAAACTTAGCCACGGCGCCAGCCATGCCGTCTCATAGAACTATTTCAGTTTAATCGAGATAAGAGAGACCTAACTGATGATTTTGGTTCAGTTATTAAAAGCATCTTCGAAAATCTAGATTACACCGATGCCATTTATTATGATGCTATAAGATTTTTGCAAGGAAACAAGAAGAAAATGGTAACAGAAATTAGAAGCGGTCTAGATCTTTCATCAACTGACGCGACCAGTAATGAATAGGAATCTTCTCGTACGCTCCAATTTTCTCTGTCTCTGCTAGAAATCGCAATATCGCAATATTGGCATGTCGGTAAAAATTTGGCGTGAGCAAAAGAGAGACGTAAAAATGGAAATGAAAGAGATAGGGGCGTACTATGTAGTCAGCATGGTCAGATTAGCCGGGATATTATGTTTATGTTTATAATTATAACTAGGCGTTATTGCTTCAAATGAGGCAATAAGCTTACCTCCTTTTGCGTGTCCATTTAATAGTGTATAATGTCGTTGATCTATACATTTATATTAATATTAGAATAGAATTGTACACCAGATAATTCAGAATAGTAATTATTACTGAAAGATATGTGAAGGGTGTACAAAGGATGGTCTCAGCGCAATCGAGCAGGTAAAGCATAGCAAAATTTAAGTGTGTTTTATATTGAGGAATGAAAATCTATTAGCGTTTTTCGTGAGGTGACCATATAGACTTCATTTATAATAAGCTTAGAGTGATACTAGATAATTTAAAAGCCGTGTCGTGCCGGCTACGAACAGAGTCAACTGCTGTCCAGTTTTTTTTTACAATGGTTAATTATTATATCGGCCATCTATACGTCTGCTACTACTGCTGAACAAAGGCCTCCCCATAGATTTCCACAACTGTGTCCTCATTTTGGGGGGTAATTGCCAATACTCACCACGCTTGGCAGGTGGGTTGTGAGCGCAGTATGGCTATCGTTTTGCAGAAGGGACGCTGTTGCACATCCCTCTGGTTTAGATTCCCTTAGTCGCCTTTTACGACATCCATGACAGGAGATGGAGTGGTGCTATATTCTAAATCCAGACACAACTCAGAATTGGTTAATAGAAATCAATAATAATGTTGGATGGATGGGATTCAGGTTAAATGGACTCACCGCCACTGCTATATAATATCTCAAATAATTATTAAAACATCTCGAATCTCCTTAAGAATTTATAACCTTGTATCGACACAAGCACTGATTGAAGAACCTGTCATAAATATCTCAGCCCACACAACATAAAAGATCGGAAAACTTAAGCCGCAGCCAGAATAATTTGTAAACGATTAAAGCAAAACTTGGAGAATTTAGAAAAGGGACGACCCTCCGAGTGCTCTATAAAAATGTAGGTGCTCTTTATTGGATATCAGAATATGAGGGCCCGTCTGCCCTTATTGAAGGTACTTCTGTCTGTGTGGGTTTAAAGCGTAAATTTGTTTATACCCTATCGGCAAAATTTTCGTAATAGTATGTGGTGGCGAGTGGATTTTATGTAGCAACGTTGTCCCGTCAAATATTGGGTGAAGCTTATTTTGTTTTTAATTTTCGTCCGTATAAAGGGAATATGTTGTGGATGTTGTAATAGGTGATAAAGGGACTCTAAAGCAGAGGGATCGGCAGCAGCGTCCGTTCTATGTGGAACAGAAGCCACTACATCACCAATCAACCGAACGTGGTAAGTACTGACAAATTCTCACCAAAATACGACACAATTTTCGAAATCTATGGGGGACGCCTAATTATCAGCAGTGGATGTTATTTGGCTTATATGATGATGTAAATGAGAAAGCAATAAACACAGTTAAACAAACATAAACTATATCCGAAGACGTGACTCTGGGAGACAGCGCTGCACATCCAAAAGAGATGATAGCTTCATTTTGTCAATAGTGTCTTCGGTGCTTTGTGTTCTTTAATGCTGTTTACGT
This sequence comes from Diloba caeruleocephala, assembly GCA_947459985.1. Taxonomy (NCBI): domain Eukaryota; kingdom Metazoa; phylum Arthropoda; class Insecta; order Lepidoptera; family Noctuidae; genus Diloba; species Diloba caeruleocephala. The sequence continues at coordinate 1,921,067 of OX381609.1, forward strand.
GCATCAACAGCTCAGATCAGCTCGCAGAATTCCCGTAAGCGTCTCCACGGTTAAAAGAAGGTTACAGGAGAAGAAAATGCGACCCACAGCCCTACTACAGGCCCATACTTGACTGCACAGCATAAGAGAGACCGATTGCAATTTTCCGGCGACAATATGGATTAGACAACAGGACAATGGAGGGCTTTGCTCTCCTCCGATAATACAAGGCTGTGTCTTTTCTGCAACGATACGAAGAGTGTATGAGGAATAGTTCGTACGAGCCTGTATTGAAGAGACAGTGGATTATGGGAGTAGTTCGTGCATGATCTGGGATGGCATGTCAAATCGAACTTTGTGTGCGTTTCCCGGAGTGAAATTGGCAAGAGTCGTTGACTACTTTTCGGTAGATAACATAGGTCCTGAAAGAGTCTACGACCAGACACGCTCCCTCCGCCAGAGCGGCGAAAACGCGCCTCCAGGGGCGTTGGACAGGCTGAAGCGGCTGGCTCGGCGACGCGCACTTGTAAAGTGGCGTCACCGCCTGCGGATGCAATTTGCGACCAAGCGCGTCGTCGAGGCTGTCCTGCCGCTCTTCGGAGCCTGGCTCAGAAGGAGCGAGCGCATCACCTATCGCCTGACGCAGGTGCTCACCGGGCATGGTTGTTTCGGTGCGTACCTGCACAGGATAGGCCGCGAGGCCACGGCACAATGCCACCATTGTGATAGCGACCAGGACACCGCACAGCACACGCTCGAGGCGTGCCCTGCGTGGGCCACCGAGTGGCGGATCCTGGTCGATCGGATCGGGCAAGATCTCTCTCTGCCAGCATTAGTGTCGGCTGTGTTGGCAGAGCACGAAAACTGGAATGCAGTGGTCTCCTTCTGTGAGAGCGTCATGCTCCAGAAGGAGACCGCAGAGCGGGATCGGGAGAGGGCCGATCCCGCTCGAAGAAGAAGGAGACGGCGCCGGGGTAACAACCGTTCTGGCGCCTAACTCCGATACGCCTGAAAACCCCTGCCATTGCTATAAGGTGGGGGATCTCTGGGTTCGCGGGTGCGTAGATTGGGGAATCTGCGTGCCCACACCAAGCGACCCAAGAGAAGACGGTAGCACGCATGTGGTCACGCGCTGCCGTGGGACGCTTTGGGGGATCCTTTACAATCCCCCTGGGGGGGGTGACCGCTTTACAGTCACCCTCTCCGAGATGTGCCAATAGGCGTGGCACCAGTGGGCGGCTCTAGTGTGATCATACGAGGACCTGGAGCCTCCCTTAGGTGCCGAAGATGACCGCCCCAGTGGTTTTAGCCGGTAGGAGTCCGGCATACCCCTTCGTCCTTCCCCGGGGCGAAGGAAGTTCATGAAGAATTTCCACTGGGCACCAATAAAAAATAAAATAAAAAAAATAAGGCACTTCTAGGGGGAATTGGAGAGAATCCCCCCGAAACTCTCTGTGCACTCTGCTACGCACACGGTGATACGTGACCACGTGCACGTCACCAACTTCCCGTAGGTCGCTCATTATGAGCACGCAGAGACCCCACTCTGCGTGGGCACGACCTCCGAGGCCCCCCACCCTATAGCTATTGCAGGGCTCAGACCTGGGCACCGGGACAGTTGTGACCTTTGCGGCGTCTCGTAATTCTCCTTTCGGGATCGGTCCTTTCTCAATCCCACTCTGCAGTCTCCTGCTGGAGCATGACGCTCTCGCAGTAGGAGACCACTGCACTCTAATTTTCATGCTCTGCCATCATAGCCGAAATTACTGCCGACAGAGAGAGATCTCGCCCAATATGATCGACCAGGATCCGCCACACGGCCACCCACACCGGTTACTCCTCGAGCGTGTGCTGTGCGGTATCCTAGTCGCTTCCAAAATGGTGGCACTGTATAGTAATCTGGCGCCCTATCCTGTGCAGGTACGCACCGAAACATCCATAACCAGTGAACACCTGCGTCAGGTGGCGGGTGATGCACTCGCTTCTCTTAGCTCAGGCTCCAAAGAGCGGCAAAACGGCCTCGACAACGCGCTTGGTCGTAAACTGCAACCAGAGGCGGTGTCGCCACATTCTGATTGCGCGTCGCTGAGCCAGCCTCCTCAACCTGTCGAACGCCGGGGTGGTAACTACCTAGCATCTAGCAACAAGAGTCCTACCAGCAGTAAATATTCATTCTGAAATATAGCTTCCAGAAAAAAGGAGGTGAAACGATATGTTTCTTGTCATAATATAGCCGGAAGAAGTGTACATAATCAAGAAGATAACTCTGATACTAAAAAACTCGACGTCAGCTGATATTGACAAGACATTAATGAGCCCATCAAACTGAATTTGTTCAACAAAGAAGTATTGAAAGCATATCTGATAAAACTTCGCTGTCTCCAGCAAATTTATCCAAAGATACTTCGATATTTGGGCCAGTAACAAATGATAAATTAACCAACTTTGTAGACTCAATACTCCCTGTCGTGACACTTTTATTTATGGCTAATACTATCTGTACATTCAAATTGGTTGTAATAAATATACTTGAGTAAAACTGATATGTAGAGATTAGTAGAATTGACGTGTTGCCGGGCAAAGAAAAGTACCACCCCGTCTTATCTCGTGGGTGTCGTGAAGGCGACTATGGGATTAGTCGGAGCATGGACAGCGGCATTACAACTCAACTGCGATCGCCAGCCTGCCAAGCGTGGTGATTATACCAAAACCTTCCAATGAGCACACAATACACATTCAGATCGGTTGTGGTGGTGATTTTTGGTGAGGGAAATGTCCAGCCGTGGAGTTTGCGGCTGAAATGTTGAGGTAGAATTGGATTATGTGGGATCAATTTAATCAGCCCGTCCACTAGTAAACATGACATAATCACTACATTGCAATAATCACCACGCTTGGCAGGTGGATTGGTGATCGCAGTATGTTGATATTATCACACGGGAGGAGCTTTGATACCTTAGTCAAGGAGAAAAAAAAAACTAAACTGGTGAAGAGACTAGCCAATCATTCGCCAGGTGGTAAGCGTCATGCCTGCCCATAACAATTGTAATGCTAAGCAGGCCAAGTCTTGCTTAGCATTACACTGCTCTCGTCACCTTGAGACATTGGTTATTTAGTCTCTTATGCTCAGTAATTTCACTAGCTACAGTGCTGTGCTAGCCGCAGCACAAAGTCAAATTCAAAGTTTTTTATTTCAAATAAACCAAATATTGGCACTTATGAAACGTCAAAATCTAAGTTGCACGGTTCCAAACAGTTGAGAAGAGCTCATGGAGAAGAGCCGGCAAGAAACTCCATGGATACTCTTTTAAAATAGTTGGGGATTCCAATGTTTATTGATAGGTGCATGATTGTAAAACATATACAGAGAAAAATGTAGATTAATGTGTAAAGATGAGACATACCACAATAATACTATAATAATGGATTTGCCATGGCAGTTAACGGCTGGCCAGTCCCAACAGACGGCACCCGTTCTCGAGCATGACGCACGATCAGCATCGCTTAGCTCAACCATATTGTAGGGAACCGAACTACCCGATACACAACGCCACCGTTAGCAAAACATTTTAGTGAGCATGACAGACCGATACAGCCAGGCAAAAGACAATCAAAATAAGTACTAAACATAACATTAATGGCTACATGATGCTCACAGTAATGTATAAAGTTTAAACACTACTACTTAGCGGCGAATATCTAGCACTGCGTTTGTTCCTACCGAGCCTGCCTCAATAAGAGACCTACGGCTAAGTGTATTACTAAGGTTTATTAAATACCAGTGCCAATACAATATTTTCAGCACTACCTCGTCAGTTGTCCGTGTGGTGTCCGGACTGTCCGTGTGTTCCGGATTAAGAATGTAGCACCACTCCATCTCGTCTCGTCCCGTGGATGTCGTAAAAGTCGACTAAGGGACTCTTAACCAGAGGGATGGGCAGCAGCGTCCCTTTTGCTGAACGGTAGCATTTCTGCGCTCACCAACCCGCCTGCCAAGCGTGGTGAGTATCGCCAAATTCCCCCCAAAATGATGACACAATTGTGTTAATCTATGGGGGAGGCTTTTGTTCAGTAGTGGATGTCATTTGGCTGAAATGATGATGATGATGATGACCTCGTAAGTTTCATCAGCAGTTATGGTTAAACGCTTGCCTTCCACAGAGGAGGTCTGAGTTCAATCCTGGCCCATACCTCTAACTTTTCGGTTTCATGTGCGGATCAGAATTTGATTATCACTTACGGAGATAGTAATGCGCGACTATGTACGTCAGTTTCACCGTCAGCAAAGGAACTTAATCATTATTCCAACAAAAAGTTGTGAAATGCATACAGTTCTCTCAAAGGCGTGAAAGACAATACGTACCTATCACAAAGTAAAGGAACGCAAAGTAAGAGCGTTTGCTTGCCAAGTACCAGGAATGCAAACATGAGCTAGAGGTAAAGCGAGCAAGAGACGCCTGGATGACTGCAAAACGTCTTAACAGTTCCTTAGGAACCAACGAAAACCTCACCTAAAACTGTGGATATACAGTAGAATTTTGAATGGTATGAAAACAAGGTCGGATGCTCACATTTATTCGCGCAGTTGGAATGCGGCTGTTCCGTGATATGCTAAGCAAAAGCCAAGCAAACAAATTGGAAGCGACACATGAGAGGTGCACGAATAAAATGTTTCTTAAGAGAAAATACAGAGCAGAAAAGTTAAAAACTATTTGCGCAAAATAAACATTGCCTCAATGTACTTTAGCTTTACTGTAGCTTTGGATACACAGGTAGCTGGGAAACAAGTGTTATATAAACATTCATAATATCAAGCCAAAGTCAAAGTCAAAGTTTTTTATTTCAAATGAACCAAATATTGGCATTTATGAAACGTCAGAATCTAAGTTGCACGGTTCCATACAGTTGAGAAGAGCTCATGGAGAAGAGCCGGCAAGAAACTCCATGGATACTCTTTTAAAATAGTTGGGGATTCCAATGTTTATTTATAGGTACATGATTGTAAAACATATACAGAGAAAAATGTAGATTAATGTGTAAAGATGAGACGTACCACAATAATATTATAATAATGGATTTGCCGTGGCAGTTAACGGCTGACCAGTCCGAACAGACGGCACCCGTTCACGAGCATGACGGATGCATCAGCACCGCTTAGCTCAACCATATTGTAGGGATCACACACTAGCTCACAAACGTCCACTGCTGAACATAGTCCTCCCAATAATCACTATAATGAGAGGTCATTGGGGCCTTTCCATAATCACCACGCTTGGCTCCTGCCAACTGGCGATCGCAGTATGAGGAGAATGTTAGTCCCCATCCTCTTAATATCTACTCTAAGTTACCTTTTACGACGCCCATGGGTGGGAGGGTGATCTACTCTTTGTAGGAAGCGCACGGGACATTTATATACATATACTAGCTTTTGCTTCGCACGCGTGGAATTTGGAAATCTACATCATGGATATTGTTCATATAAAAATACAAAACGCGCGATAAAAAAATGGGGGGTGGGGCCAGGAAGGTGAAATATACTTTACGACCTATTCTCATACCTAGAAATATACAAAAAAAATAACTTAAAGTCGGTCGAGCCGTTTCGGAGGAGTGTGACCACTAAATACCGTGATACGAGATATTTATGTCATCATAATTTCGGCCGAATGAAGTCCACTGCTGGACACAGGCCCCCCCCAAAAATCACCACAACCACCGATATGGATGTGTTGTGGACTCATTGGGGGGTTTTGCCATAATCGCCACGCTTGTTAATGTACTCGAAGGCCGCTGCTGCCCATCCTCCGACTAATTCCTTAGTCGACTTTTACGACACCCATGGGAGGACATGGGGTGGTGGCATTCTGAGCCGGCACCACACGGCAACGGCACGGCATGGATATTTATATATTAGAAGATTATTTATTTTGTAGTTACGATTTTACGATCAATCGCTATACGAAGCTTTTGTTTACGTTTTTAGGGTTCCGAACGTCCGAAGGAAAAAACGGCGGGAACCCTTATAGGATCACTCGTGTGTCTGTCTTTCTGTCCGTCTGTCACAGCCAATTTGCTCCGAATCTACTGGACGGATTAAGTTGAAATTTGGTACACATGTGGATTTCTGCGATCCAAAGATGAACGTGTGATGAAGATGAAAGTAAATAAATAAATAATGAATATGGGGCTCACTTTTGGGGGGCAATATAGAATATTAAATAATAAAGTTTTGCAAACTGTACCGTGTGTCATATGAAATGGAAGGGCTTGTTGTGAGGGTCTCGAATATATTAACTTAATAATTTTAAAATATACAGTTTTTAAGTTATTTAAGAAAACAGACGAAAATTTACTATTCCCCCTTCATCTCCGAAACTAATGAGGCTAAAATAAAAAAAATATGGCTCTTTATATATATATTTATATAGATTACAGGGAAACCTATAAGAAGTCTATGGACTTGAAATAACATGGTAAATCTATCTATATTGTGCGTACAAACTTGCGTTTGCAGTTGGAATGTATGGGAGAACATGTTTTTCAACTGCGATATTAAGTTTGTTCTTGGGATTAGTTATTGGTACAAGACCGAATTCAACAATAGTCAAAGTCAAAGTCAAAGTATTTTATTTCAAATAAACCAAATATTGGCACTTATGAAACGTCAGAACAGGTATAGGTATATAATAGGTAATACATTCAGAAATTTCGGAACCCTCCACACGCGAGTTCAACTCGCACTTGTCCGGTTTTTCCCTATTGAGGCAATCAGAGATTCAGGGCATGTCAACAAAAGGTGTGTTGTTTTGTGCAGCTCGACATACCCTTCAAACCACATTGTAGATACACGGTGTAAACGGAACGGTTTTATATAGAGGAATAGAATAAGATAGCAAGTGCATACTGTAAGAAAGGTTTATATGACAATTTCCATGGCTTAAGTTTATGTGACGCGAAGGACCAAAATCTGGGCATATTTTGGTCTTTTGAGTTACATAATAGCGAAACTATGTTTTCCCTTATTTACAAACCCATCAGATTTTACATTAGCCTTTATATTTTAGTTATATGAGAGTCGGTTTCCGGTGGAAAACATTTTTATTAAAATTTACTAATTAAAATTGTAATAAGTAATTTACGTACTCATTGGGAGTATTTCCATAATCGTAAAGCTTGACATGCGTGATGGCGAGCACAATTGAGTTGTAATTAATGTACTCGAACGCTGCTACCTACTCTCCGACTAATCCCATCACTTTTTACGACACCCACAGGATGAGATAAGGTGGTGCTATTCTTAGCCGACACGCACACAAACGACACTCCAATGGCAATTAAATCTCCTTAATCTTAGAATAAGAAAGGTTCACATGACAATTTCCATAGCTTAAGTTTATGTGGCGAAGGACCAAAATCTGGGCATATTTTGGTCTTTCGAGTCACATAATAGCGAAACTATGTTTTCCCATATCATCACAGAGCCTTAGGTTTAGGGTCCCTTAGTCACCTTTTACAGTATCTAAGGGAGGAGATAGAGTGGTATTCCTAATCCAGATACCACACGGAACTTTTAGACAGTGAGAATACAAAACCGCATTAATTAACCGCGAACTAAAAGTGAAAATAGCATACATACGTTCACCTGTGGCAAGTTGAAAATATATTTCCTCACTAGAAAAACTGAGTGGATAATATATTTTATCCAATAATGTAGCGTATGTTGTTTTATTTTTCAGGGTAGACGGTAATACTATTGGCGGAAGTGACCTCAATCCGTTGATGTGGAAAGTGCTCTCCATTCCACGTTTTCAGGTTTCCCGAACGAAATGGAGGTTATTGTTGTGTATTTATTATGTTTCGCTATTAAGTTCGGTTGTTATCGTTACGTTTAATTGGATCACGTAGTTCTGGTTTGGATTTAAAATGTACTGGTATTAACAGAGAAATTCTGGGCGTGTAAATAACTTTCGATGCTGTGGTCGCCTTCTTAGAGTAAGGTAGAGTATAAGTTTATTGTACAGCAAAATAAAATACAAGACTATCATACTAGAGCCGCCCATTGATGCCACGTCTTTAGGCCCATCTAAATTATTTCTCTAAAATAAACGTAGCCTAAGTTATTCCTTATAACATCAGCTATCTGCCAATGAAAGTCCCGTAGAAATCGGTCCAGCCGTTTCGGAGATTAGCGGGAACAAACAGACAGACAGACCGACGGAGAGACAGACAGACAAAAAATAAATAAATGGTTTTATTGTTGTAGGTACCGAATACACTTTCATATGCATTTAATAAAAAACTGTTATTTTGACATTACAAACAGACACTTCAATTTTATTTATTTGTATAGGTATAGATGTGAGTAATCCTAAAACTATTCTAAAATAAATATTCTTGAGCAAATAATATCTACAAAAACAAGATTCATTTCTAGAGTAATGTTTAAGTAGAAAAAAGCTTAGCTAAGTCCTAATTAATGACCAAAATCTAACAAGCTTACCAAGAACAATAGCAAGATCAAAATATAAATTCATCAAGTCACCAACAAACGCTGCTATCAAGCTCCAGTAATGTGTCAGCGGATTCACTACGAAACTCCCCAAGCAGATTTATTCATGACTTAGCCAAATATTTGATTGATTACCGTGTCTAACGCAATTGGGGCGTTCGATAAACTTGCCGACCACTTCATTTGGCGAAAAAGGCTCTTGTTTAAACTTCTCGAGGCGGAGTGATGCTGCTCTTTTTCTTCCTGCCCCCTGTAGACGAAGGAAACGTAAACTCCATTCAATTTTGTTAAAATAACGTCCGGAACTGACGAGAATAATTGCGTCGAACGTGAAATCCCTTAGCGGGCTTCCATTACCTCTGATATATAAGCAATACAATATGGCGGCTTAATGTAGGTACCTGTTCGCTGATGAGACTGATGTTTTGTAACGTTTTTCATATGCTTTCGTGATTTATTTATGAGATCTCTCGATGAATGACGGTGGAAATAGACCTCCTGACTGCTTTGAATAAAAGAAAATCAGTAGTATGAACTGTTTTTTAAATATTGATACTTCTCAAAAGGTTTATTTTTTAAGTTCTTTGGATCTGATTTCTCATACAATTCTCTATCTCTTTCAGGCGTCATTTTCATCGTACGTTACACATATCACCATTTGACTAGGTTTGTCACACACTACGGCATGTCCCTTCGCCTTACCCCGGGGCGGAGGGAGTTAATGATGAATTTTACGTTTACTATCATAATGCAAATTTTCAAGTTACCCGCTATATAAAAATGAATATAATAAATTCCAACAGAAAGTGTTGTTAATTAAAACTTGGTAGGTATAAGCTATTTTTGTCTGTAATGAGTATAAATACTTTGCTTAAAAGTTTGTTAGCAGTTATATAATACGTATAATACCGACCGTTAATGTGTAGTTTTGTTTATTGTTTAACTCAAAAACGCTCGTCAGTACTTTAATATATTTACGTAAGTAAACCATAAGTTTCTCATATAAGCGAATATTGTAGTTCTTTTGAGAAATAAAGATTCTTAAACCCCTTATTTCCACTGGCGAAAAATAAAAATAAACATTTGTCCCACACCCCCACATACACATATCTAAACCTAAAACGTCTACCGCTAAACATGGGCCTCCTAATGATCACTCATAAGGGATATTGATCATAATCACCACAGTTGGCAGGCGGATTGGTGATCGCAGTATGTTATTACTAGTGCATTAGAGGATGTTGCTGCCTATTCTCTTGATATCAACCGTTAGTCACTATTATAACACCCCTTCATGGAGAGGGGTGGTCTATACTTTGCCGGATACCACACGGAATGCTTAACACGATACCAATAATAACGATGCGACAACTTTATTTTACCCTGACTCTGTAAATTCGAATTCAAATAATTGAATGCGTTGCAGGACTTTTTTATAAGTGTAGATGCGTTGCCCGCGCTCTTCTACGATGGTCACATGAAAGCAAGGTAATTGCCCGGAGTTCACTTAGTCACGCACCGACCAGTGTCGTAGCTTGACATGAATCATAAGCGTAATTCTGCAACAAATTACGAAAAATAATACCATCCTGTGTTAATAGACGATTCGCGAAGTATACTGCAACTGTCAGACAAAACGATGTTTTATTTCAAAAATGAATAAATACGCAACTTTATTTAAAACAAATTGTAAATATAGTATTTTGTTTTATTTTTTATTACGCGGTCTAATGGTGGCCGGCGCGCCATTTTATAGTGCAATAATGCTCGTGTATGGCGCGTCTGTTTGTAAAATGTCATAGGTTGCAGTATTCAGTAATATCATGGGTTGAAAACCTAGTTACCCATACGCCAAGGGCCAGCCTCGGTACTAATAACAACAATAAAAATAAATTTATGCCGTTTAGTTTTCATCTATGACCTTTTCAGAAGAGATCTGTGCCATTGGATTCCAATAATATATTTTGGTAAAGAAATTCCAGTGTTGGAGAGTTTGGAAGAAAATAAGTTGGTCCGTTTTAGGATTCTTAGCAAATTGCAAACCGTAGCAGGAAAAGTTGGTGGGATGAATCTTCGCTATGAAGTGAAAAAGAGCTTCGTTCACTCAACGTCTTTTTTTCCGATCAATGAATTTGAATTTTTTTATTTTATTTACGGGTCCTATGTTGTGAGCTATTGTGACCGATTCCAATAGTAGGTATGGCAAAAACGCACGGACTCACTAAACGTCTAAGAACTTTTGTTAACAAGGCAATTATTATGAATTTTCTCGGTTATAGCGCGGCGATACTTTTTAGGACAAGCCCGCCACACATTCCCAACCACTGCAACTCTTGTAAGCCAGGATCTACAATGGCGACCATCGAAAAGAACACCGATCAATGAAGCTCGATGTGTCCCAGAGAAATGAATAACTGTCTTGGAATCACCAATGAAATGAATCAGAAAAGAAAAAGGAGGAGTAGGAAAGAATATACGTTACACTTCCCTCCGTAGCAAGCAGGAGACAGAAAATACTATAGTGCTATTGGCACAACAATTGGGAGTGTATAACTAGGATAAGCCTAGTTGCCAATCACCACGGGTACAAAAATGTTTATAAATATTTAATTATGGGTCCTATTGTGACTGATTCCAATAATAGGTATGGCAAAAACGCCTGACCGCACGGAAATTGGTCCTAGTTGCATCAAGGTCTGTATAGTAAACAATTCCGGATGTAACTTGCAAGCTGTCAAACATAATATTGCGTTCATCTTGTCAAAGAACACAATAGAAGTCTGATACAAAAAATATGATGCATTACAGAATGCCTCGCAGATATTGATGAATGACTCTAGTGAGCAATATCATCATTTCGGCCGAATGAAGTCCACTACTGGACACAGACCTCCCGCAAAGATCACCACAACGACCAACATAGGTGTGTTGTGTGCTCATTGGGGGGTTTTGCCATAATCGCCACGCTTGGCAGGCGGGTTGGCGATCGCAGTTGAGTTGTCAATATATTCGAAGGACGCTGCTGCCCATCCTCTGGCTAATCCCTTAGTCGACTTTTACGACACCCACGGGAGGAGATGGGGTGGTGGTATTCTGAGCCGGCACCACCCTCCCACAGAATGTGATGTGCAGACTGTTCATATTCACAGTCCGGTGTTGAACATTTGCAGAATGGCCTCACCATTCTACATTCAACAAGCTTGAAGCTAAATAATTTACTGTTAAAGTTACTATGACCGGTGAGAAATTGAGCCACGCAATGATCAACTTCCAACCATGCACTTGCCAGTCGCTCACAAACGGATGGAAAGAACTGGTATAGGTGACGGCCCTTAATAGATGTGTCTCACCTGCATTGCCATTCGGCCAAGAGTTCTTCCCAAACACCAGCCTGTGGTTTAAACAATCTACAGATCCTAACATAATCGCGTTGTAGTAGAAATTACGAAATTACGGCGATACTGTAGATTTTTGACCAGAGGGTAAATTTTCCTCTAATTCCGATCGACTCTCAATGTCGTAAGTGATAAATGGTATTCTCGTAAACCGACAAACAACGTCAAACGTGATCTCACGCTGTTCAAAAATGGACCGAAAGTTGATCGAAGTCAAAACGCTATTCCGCTAACATTCTGAACTGACAAAGGTACTAATATAATAATAATCATCTTCTATTTTCGGATTTTCTGTCCATTTGGTTGGTATACAAAAATCTACCAAGTACATCTAGTACTTACATCTACCAAGAAGAGTAACATTCTATAAAACGACGCCACAGTGGCATGTAGGCGTATTCAATGTCCCATTATGGGGCTGTCCCACCTGTCTGCTATAGTTTTTAGGATGCTGTTGGGACTGGCAAGCATCCTGCGCATGATGGAGGCGCATTGCTTCGAGCCGTGCATTTTGCAAATCTACAAGCCAATATATTGCAACGGACAGCCAACGCCCTACGCTCATGTTCGATGTCTAGCAACAACTTGTCATTAAGTAAACGTCAAAATTGACATTGAAATGAGACTAAATTGAGATCATACTGAAATCAGACTAAGCTTTAAGGCTTAGCGCGCACGACTTTAGTCACCGTGACAATTTCGTCGGTCTTATCACGTCCATGGGTATGTATGGAGGTGCGCGCACATTGCGACGTCACGTGACGTGACATTTCCATACACATCCATAGAGTGACGAAATTGTCAAGGTGACTAAAGTCACCCGTACGCGCTAGCTCTAAGAGGATAGAATAACAATTTTTGGTCCATTCATAATTTAATCTCAGTTCGGTCAACCTTAATTAAAAATGTAACGGAAAGTATGACCTCATTAAGTTTTGAGTCTTTTATATTCCTTTATTTTTGTTTTACTGGCAACGAAATAAGTAAATAATGAATACGATGTGTAAAATGCTGTTTCGTATACCACTATAAAATATCAACTATGTATCTATTTATTAGATCCAGCCAATTTTTTACTCAATTAACTGGGAAAGTAGGTATGCAGATTAAGAAAAAGTTGATAAAATTTTTTCTATACAATGTATATGTGTATTTTTTATAACATTCTCATAAAATATGTATTACCTATTTCAAGGACTTACTCTTAAACCTCAGTAGTAATTACTGCAGATACCAATCATTTGGCTAGCTTGTTGTTATTTATCTACCTCAACTCTTATCGACACTACGTTATCAATAAATACATTTTCTTTCTTTCTTATCAGTTTATGATGCTCTCTGATGATCTCTGGAAATTGTCATTTTGTTTATCAATTAATATAATATTTTTTCTTTGTTTCTGCCATTTTTTACGTCTCTATGCTACGTGACCAATCGCATATTCCTTCAGAGAACACAGCGCGTTGCCGTCTCCGACCTGCTTCCAGTCTCTTCACAGGCTGCAACTTAAAGGACCAGAAATCGTTCATTGCGGTCGGACCAGTGCGTTTTCTTTCGGCGGGGAAGAGAGGTAATCATGTGCTCGCAAAAGGAGGCGACGGCATCCTACGCGCTCTCACTCCAGATGATGAACTAAAGTATGGCGGGAAGCGAGAGATAACCATCTTCGACCACCGCGATTAGACCATGGCACTGCGTCGCCTACGCTGAGCACTTGGTTGTGTTTAGTGTTACATCGTATCCTACGGGAAAGTCACCGCAGTGATGACAACTGGGCGTTCCTTCCCGGCCTATGCAACACAGATTTCCCGAATCACCCCTGTCTCGAGATTATATGCGTCAGCCGGAAAGTGGGATCACCTTGCCGCCTCTCCAACCGACTGGCTCTTCGGAAGGACTCTTCATGACGGGTCTTACCGCCGCTACCACAATGTAATTTTCTTAGATTGCCTGCGATACCCACAGTACAAGAGGATGTTAATTTATTTTGCCTGCGACCGTACCTATCCGTACCTAAAATTGTATGAAACATACTTATAACATCTAGAACTATGTATAAATGTCTCCAAACGTCTTTAAATGAAGTGGTCCTACGGCTCAACTAAGGACGGGTTCCTAGTATCAAACGCTTCTACGTGTAGGGTAGCGTTGTGGCATTTGACGGGTATTGTCGGCGCCGACAGATGACATGAACCGAGCTGCCTGCTTTAATCTCGGAGCCGTAGAAATCCGGTGATACGGATCCGACGGCCTTCGCTAGGAAAATGGCGCTATCTTATGATTTTGATAGTATTCATATAAAGATATTGATGTTGATAGAGGACGTATTTGAAGATGTTTATTGTTATTGATCTGTAAATGTGTTGACTTGTACATGCTATCTGGGAGATTTGCTCTTGTATATTATTTTGGTAGTTTTTATTATGCACAGAAAAATGAAGTTTTTTAAGGTTAGGATTTTGTTTGTGGCATCTGTTCATACAACGGAATCTCAATAGCAACAATAATTATCCAGTAGTCTTGTTTTTACACATATGAACTGCCACATCCTTTCTTGCGACTGTGTTGAAAATAAATGAAAGATTCTATTAAATGTACGTCTAGAAATCTACATGTAAGTAAAAGGTCATACCGTGAAAAGCTGTTTTGAACGTGATAGAGTAATTGCAGTCATTCCGGACCTAAGGACCAAAAATTTGGCATGTTTTGATTTTATGCAAGAACGCACTGTTAATCCGTTTCTTTATTTTCATAGTTCTTAACTGTCTCAAATTATTATCACGTGGGCCTGAACAAAACATTGGTTCAATCCAATGGAGAGCGCTGAATCCCTCTCGTTTTCTATTCGTGGTCCTCGTGAGAATTAAGCAAAAAAGCTGGATATCTACGGCCTTCTAAGAACTAACTTAGAAGAAAACTCAATGTTGAGTTAAGCTCGCTTTTGTACATCATGTTTTATTTTATTTAACAATCTGTATATTCTGTTTCATGTTGTACAATAAAGAATAAGAATAAGAACTAATAACAACTACGGATGCGTTTGCCAAATATACGAAATTTAAGATTTTGGACTGAAATTATAACTCTACAAAGTCAAGTTTTATGACCAACTAGCTGGGACCCGCGGTTTCACCCTCGCGTAATTTAAAAGAAATTTAGAGTACTTCGACATAGACACTTGACATAGAATATACATATTAGATTTCAAGGGTTTTTTTTCCCGGAACCCTAATTATTTTTCTAAAATAAAAGTAGCCTTAGTTATTCCTAGACAAAATTGTTTTTTGTGATATGTACCGTATATACTTTCATATGAATTTAGTAAAAAGCTGTTATTTTGACATTTCAAACGGACACTTCAATTTTATTTATTTGTATTTATAATTAAACGCTACCATGGCAGAAGCCATATCTTTAGTACATCCAGACGACTACGTATCCCCGAAACGTCCTCCCCCAATTTAACTCCAGCTGAACAAAATCCCACTAATACCCGCACATTATTCTTATACCTACCATCTTGCGAAAGCTACAAGTCGATGTAAGGTACACATATTATTATAATATTATGTTACATCGCGGTTTGTGAGGCTTTCAAGATTTATACGACTATAATTTGATTAAATTAAACGCCACAGATGTAAGGAGCTTGGTTAATTCATGGTTTTTTCCGTCTTTGTACAGGTAGGTTCTCTTTGTGGAAGTAAGTCGAGTGATGAGAATTATACCATACATATGTTACGTCCATATTAAATGGCGCGCAAAACTCAGTCTCGCTGTATGTAGGTATAAAGGTATACAGCTATAAAACTACACACCTATGCTGTAAGAAAGAAGATACAAAAACTAAGAAAGTAAAAGAGATGGCTATCTAAAATGACAACTCTTTTACTCGATGTCTTTATCGCACCTGTAATAGAATATATGTGTTGGCTCTTTTCTTTGCTTGGCCTGTGTTTTGTTTGAGAATATAATTCTATAAATAATTTGAATAGTGTTTTTATTAAAATATTTTATATAGTTTGATAATCACGTGTGGTATAAGACCCTTGTTCTTTATTTATTTTTGCTTGATAGTTTGTGCATTTTCTATACGCACGACGGCATTGTTATTACTTAATTATTAAAACCATACAGATTGTGACAGTGTGTGCTCGTTGTCCTGTCTTGTGTGAACTGATTGCGAGGTGCTACAATTGGGGGAGTTTTGGTTCCTACTTTTGGCGCGCATGTAACATATCTACTTCTTTTAATATTTAATATCATTGAGTAATCATTTCCGCCGAATGAAGTCCACTGCTGGACACAGGCCTCCCCCAAAGATCACCACAACCACCGATATGGATATGTTGTGGGCTCATTGGGGGGTTTTGCCATAATCGCCACGCTTGGCAGACGGGTTGGCGATCGCAGTTGAGTTGTTAATGTACTCGAAGGACGCTGCTGCCCATCCTCCGGCTAATTGAGTAATGGTATCATAATATTCATAAGTAGTGTTTTACGCGAGCCACGAGGTTCTTTTTTTCTTTTTAAAAACGTTACACTAGATACATACACTAGTATTTCTCCTGTGTCGTGGGTGCGTTTAGAGACATAAATTCCACACACAATACACCCAGACCCGGAACAACTGTAGATCATACAAATATTTGTTCCGAATCGAACCCGCGCTCCGGAGCGCAGCAGCCGACAGCTGCACCAACCGTACCGTCATAGGTACAATCAATTTTGACGTAAGATAGTAATGAGGGGTTGTCAGAGTAATACCGTCATTAGTGTATGATAATCATTACCATCATAGGTGTCAGCCAAAGGACACCCACTGCTGAAGGAAGGCCTCCCCCTTAGATTTCCACAACGAGCGGTCATATGCCGCTCTTATCCAACGACTCCCAGTGACCTTCACCAGGTCGTCTGTCCACCTCGTTGGAGGTCGTCCCACGCTGCGTTTTCCGGTGCGCGGTCTCCATTCGAGAACCTTTGTGCCCCAACGGCCATCAGTTCTACGAGCAATGTGCCCTGCCCATTGCCACTTCAGTTTACTAATCCTTTCAGCTATGTCGACAACTTTAGTTCTTCTACCGATCTCCTAATTTCTGATTCGATCTCGAAGAGAAATACCAAGCATAGCTCTCTCCATAGCTCGCTGTGTGACCTTGAGCTTTCTTATGAGGCCCATTGTGAGTGACCACGTCTCTGTTCCATATGTCATCACTGGTTAAAGACTTGCGTCTTGAGGCATTGCGGTATTGTTGACGAAATTTGCCAGTAAGCAAGTGTGATTAGTGCTTGGCAGGCGGGTTGGTGAGCGCATGGCTGCTTGGATTTTTTTATTGGAGAAGGGACGCTGCTGCCCATCCCTTTGGTTCAAAGTCCCTGAGTCGCCTTTTACGACACCCACGGGAGGACACTGAGTGGTGCTATATAATTTTTAATCATCATCGTACGTACATCTATAATAGTAATGTAGTCGATTCTGCGCACTAATAAAAATAAATAATATACTTGCATGTAAAACTAGTGAGCGACACATAAATGAAAGAGAGAAAGAATAGAGGGAAATATAAGTATTTGCCACAGTGTAATGACAATATGAAGCAGTATAAAATAGAAACACCAACCCAACGGGACACAACACCATTCCACCCTTTTTTATCAATCTCAGTGGAAATTCTTCATGCACTTCCTCCGCCAAGGGAAAAGGCGAAGAGGCATGCCGGACTTCTATGGGCTAAAACCTCTGGAGCAGTCATCTTCGGTACCGAAGGGGGGCTCCAGGTCCTCGTAAGATCACACTAGGGCCGCCTATTGGTGCCACACCTTTAGGCGCATCTCGGAGGGGATGACTGTTAAGCGGTCACCCCTTCTAGCGGAGGGCAGGCGGCTGTAAAAAGGCCGCTCCCAGGCACTTCTCGGGGAGAATTCTAAGGGATCCCCCCCAAGTCTCGCTGTGCGCTGTGCTGCGCACACGGCGGCACCTGACCACCTGCGCGCTAACTATTATGAAGAATCCTACCTAGTCTAATGAAACTTTATTTGGTAATTAGGTCTATTTGGTAGGAAAAAACACTTTCACTCGTCATTAGAGTTAGATGAAGCCGAAATTTCCTACTGAGTGCGTCTGAGAAGTAATTCCGAAACAAACTTTAAGGTTTCTCTTTAAAAGTCCAGACATTAGATATAAATAGAATGTATGGCAACGTCTGGAATCGCCGTTTGTAGAAATATCCATAGCCATTTTGGGATGAACTGTCCTGACAATGACGGCAAGCACGAATCAGTCATCGTGCAGCTCAACCCTATATATGGGAGCTCAAAGATACTTCGTACAATACTCTTTAATACGGATGCCAATATATCAGTTTTCATGTGGTGATATGTTCTGGTAGTTATGTACGCCTAAGTTAGTAGAACATATCCGTGTACGTGTATTAATTGGGAGTGGGACAATAGTTGATTATGCTCTGATTTGAGCTATTGTCCGCAATCAGGATTTGGTCATGTGTCATTAAATATGGTACAGTATATAGCTTGTTGACTTACGAAACATTGCCCATTCAATCGTATTGTTACGCTTCCCGATAAACAATAGCTGAACGTGGCGCCTTCTGGTGTTTAGTAGCAATACCAAGGCGTGTAGAAACTCATGGAGTATTCTGGATAATTCTTCGTAAACAAGGCACGTAGCACCATCTGTCATCTAGTAGCTGTACTACGGTTTGTAGTAACTTCCAGCATGTTTGGGATTATTCTATGTGGCGCCTGCTGGTGTCTAGTAGCGGTACCACATATTCTGGAAAAATTCTAGAATGTGAACATTCTGGAACTTTCTACAAAGTATCGGTCGGCCCATATACTACTCTGTTAAGAAAGTAACGGGAAAAGATCAATAATACACAAAATGTTTGTTATTCATCCAGATTTATTTTATCACCTTCAAAGTATGCTCCTTCAGAAACGATACACTTACGCCAACGAATAATCTAATCATCAAAACATTTTTTAAACACTGTATCCGGAAATGAATTCTCCTTTATGTCTTCTACCGATTGAAAACAGGTGCCACGAAGTGGTAATTTGAGTTTAGGAAAAAGAAAGAAGTCGGCTGGAGCCATATCTGGTGAATATGGTGGTTGCTCGATGGTATTTGTTGAGTGTTTGGTCAAAAATTCGTTCACAATGATGGTCGTGTGTGAAGGCGCATTATCGTGGTGCAAATCCAAGAAATTTCTTTCAACAAATCTGGCCTTTTTCTTAGAATTTGCTCTCTTAAATGCCGCATAACGCTCAAATAATACTCTTAATTTACCGTTTGACATTCCGGCAAGAATTCCGAGTGCACAACACCGCGATAGTCAAAGAAAACAGTCAACATGACTTTGACTTTTGATCGACTTTGACGTGGTTTTTTCAGTTTCGGTTCAGTTGGAAGGCGCCACTCCGAAGCTTGTTGACTAGTTTGCATGTCAAACTCGTATACCCACGTCTCGTCGCCAGTAACAATGCGTTTCATGAATGTTGGGTCGGAATTGACTCGTTCTAGCATGTCCTTAGTACTCTCATGCGATTGAGTTTTTGAAGAAAATTCAGGTCTTTTGGGACTAGGCGAGCGGTAACATGTTTCATACCCAAATGATTAGTTAAAATGGTACGGATCGACTCGTGAGATACAGAAAGTTCGGCGGCTAGCTCTCTCAAAGTTGAATGAGGATTTTCAGTCATATTTCCTTCACTTTTGCGATATTAACTTCAGTTGCAGACGTTGATGGCCTACCAGAGCGAGGCAACTCTTCCATCGCATCTCGACCGCTTTTGAACGCTTTGTACCACTCATAAGCACGTGTTTTTGATAAAGTCGATTCACCGTAAGCCTTCTGTAACATTTTCAGTGACGCCAAACACGAAATTCCATTGGCGATGCAAAATTTAAGACAAACTCTGTGTTCGGTGTTTTTGTCCATAGTGAAATTCGCTATACACTGGCAGGAATCAGGAGCTCCGTAGAAGAACTAAAGTTGCCGACATAGCTGAAATGATAAGTAAGCTGACGTGACAATGAGCAGGGCACATTGTTCGTAGAACTGATGGCTGTTGGGGCAAAAAGGTTACCAAGCGTAGGACGACTTCCATCCCATATATTTCTACAACGACCATTCTAATCCAATAAACCCAGCTATCTTCACCGGGTCAGCTGTCCATCTCGTTCCTGGTTGTCGCTTGCCAACTTTTCCGGTACATAATCTTCATTCGAGAACCTTTCTACCCCGAGGGATGGCCCAGTTCTACGAGCTATGTGCCCTGCCTATTAGTACTTCAGCTTACGTATCCTTTGACTATGTCGGTAACTTTAAGTTCTTCTATTGATCTTCTTCCTTGGTTACTATACCTACCATTGGCTCTGACAAAGACCCGCGAGCTAAACTAACCCGACACTATACCGAGGATATCCGGACATCAGATGTACGAGATTAGGATGGCCTTGAAACAGCTTAAAGTAACAAGGCGCTGGGTGGGGACGGAATTACGACAGAGCTTCTGACAGCGAGTGGCACACTGGTACTTAAAGCCCTTCAGAAGCTATTCAATTCCGTTTTACTCGAGGGCACAACGCCAGCGTGGAACAGGGGTGAGGTCGTGTTCTTCTTCAAAAAGGGTGATAACACCCTATTGAAGAATTATAGACCCATCTCACTTCTGAGCCATGTTTATAAGCTGTTTTCAAGGGTCATCACGAATCGTCTCGAGCGCAGGTTTGATGACTTCCAGCCTCCCGAACAAGCCGGTTTCCGAAAAGGTTTCAGTATCATAGACCACATCCACACGCTGCGGCAGGTTATACAGAAGACCGAGGAGTATAATCTGCCACTATGCTTGGCGTTTGTGGACTATGAGAAAGCCTTCGATTCGATCGAAACCTGGGAAACCTGCTTCAATCTCTGCAGCGGTGCTAGATTGACTATCGGTAGGTAGGTAGAGAGGTGTGAGTCAGGGGGACGTAATTTCCCCGAAACTGTTCACCGCTGCAATGGAGGATGCCTTCATGAGATGGACAGATGACCTGGTGAATATAGCTGGGTTTATTGGATTAGAATGGTCGTTGTAGAAATATATGGGATGGAAGTCGTCCTACGCTTGGTAACCTTTTTGCCCCAACAGCCATCAGTTCTACGAACAATGTGCCCTGCTCATTGCCACGTCAGCTTACTTTGATACTGGAGTGGAAAGGATTCGGCATTTACATCAATGGTGTATATCACTGACCTTCAATTTGCCGATGACATCGTAGGCATGGCAGAATCGTTGCAAGAGCTCAGCACAATGCTCTATGATCTCAACAGAGTTTTCCAACAGTTAAATTTAA
Organism: Diloba caeruleocephala; assembly: GCA_947459985.1. Lineage (NCBI taxonomy): Eukaryota > Metazoa > Arthropoda > Insecta > Lepidoptera > Noctuidae > Diloba > Diloba caeruleocephala. Next base: position 1,942,311 of record OX381609.1, read on the forward strand.
CAATAGTAGTAGGTAGTATTAGGTATTCACCGAGTCCACCTCACTGCCCTCCAAACGATGGATCCGCTCACATGGGCGCGGATAACTTTGATTACACACTCTCACGCCCGCGGATTACTTCGATCAGTAACGTGGTTCGTGGATTTATTTTATTACACACTCCCATACCAGCGGATTTCTTTTATGGCGCGAGTTGATTTCGGTATTTCCTATAATCCACTGATTCTGCTCCACCATGTCCCGGAATACTTTGATGACACACTCACGTAGCCGCGAATGTCGTTTATTAGACCGCGGATTATTTAGGTTGCAAAATGTTAAATTGAACATGGGCAAGACAAAAGGCATGTAAAATGTGCCCATCCCAATATCCGTTGGGAGTATGTCTACCTAGGACAAACTGTCCAGTTAAGTAGGTCCAACTTCGAGAAAGAGGTCAATCGTCGAATCTGACTCGGCTGGGCAGCGTTTGGGAAACTTCGCAACGTCTTTTCGTCAACAATACCGCAATACCTCAAGACGCAAGTCTTTAACCAGTGTGTGTTACCAGTGATGACATATGGAACAGAGATGTGGTCACTCACAATGGGCCTCATAAGAAAGCTCAAAGTCACTCAGCGAGCTATGGAGAGAGCTATGCTTGGTATTTCTCTACGAGATCGAATCAGAAATAAGGAGATCCGTAGAAGAACTAAAGTAGTCGACATAGCTGAAAGGATTAGTAAACTGAAGTGGCAATGGGGCAGGGCACATTATTCGTAGAACTAATGGCCGCTGGGGCACAAAGATTCTCGAATGGAGACCGTGCACCGCAAAACGCAGCATGGGACGACCTCCAACGAGGTGGACAGACGACCTGGTGAAGGTCGCTGGGAGTAGTTGGACGAGGGCGGCATGAAATCTAAGGGCCTTTGTTTAGCAGTGGACGTATAAATAGCCGATATGAAGGGATGAGATGGGTTAGTGCTATTCGTAGCCGGTACCATAGGGTTAGATACATGTAAAGAAAACGACTTCACTCATATACGAGCTCTTTTCTTTATGCTTGTCTTTGCCGTGTTATCGACAAAGCAAATAGATGTCACGACTGACAGTGGTGACATGGAATTAAATATATGAGAGTGAAGAATAAATATACTTATTTAAAGATATTTTCTAAATTTGATATTATATAAAAAAGACCTGAAATAAAGGCTTTAAATGTTGTTTCTTTTGTTTTACAGGTGAGGGACTGTAACAGATACTGTAATTAGTTAAATAATGATAATATTGCATATAAATAAATTTCTTTTGTTTTACAGAGAAACGCAATTACGTCTTTATTTTATTATCCCAAATTAAATTATAAACTCTATTATAAAACAACATTTTCTGCAAAATATTTCACCAAGCATGGAAAAATTGAGGTTTGATTTTGCTGTGAAACCGGCAGCAGATGGAAAATCCAACATAATATGCATAACCTCAATAGCCACGCCTGATGGACAGGTTTTCATAATACCAGCCGAATATCAACCTGCGAATCTACACCAAGCAATTACAAATACTCCCAACTATGCCAAAATCAAAAATTCATTAAATAAAAGACATCAAACAAGGAAAATATGGATAACATTGACAGATGATTTGTCAAAAATATATTTGGATGAAGAACACAACTTACAGTTCAATGATTTTTATCTGGAACAAGTTTTTGAAAATACAAATAGTGCTGAATCTATACCCAGTAGCTCAAATCAAACGTTAGAAAAACTGCTAGAGAAATTGCTTGAAGATAAAAAAACTAAATCTGAAACTCAAACCTTAGGAAAAATTGCAAAGGATTTCATGATTGAAAAATTCACTGGCAGAAACTTAAATGCTTACCAGTGGATTAAAGATTTTAATAAGGAATGTGAACGTTTCCAAATAATAGAAGATAAAAAGAAAATTGAAATTTTAAAATATTTTTTTGAGTTCTCCTGTGTTGATTGGTACAACTGCATGCTAATGAAACTTACAGTGGAATCGGAATGGAACAAATGGGAAAAAAACTTTTGTGAGACGTTTGCAAACAAAGGATGGTCACCCACCAGATATGCTCTTGCCTTTAAATATCAAACAGGGACGTTACTTGAGTATGCCTTAAGAAAAGAAAAATTGTTATTGGAAGTACGAAAATCAATTGATACTGGAACACTTATAGATCTTATAGCATTTGGCTTACCTAATTTTGTAGCTGATAGAGTTGACAGAGAAACTTTACAAGGAACGGAAGATCTTTACAATCAAATAGGAAAATTGGAATATCTTGTTAGGAAGATACGTCGATATAAATACGATAAAAAAAGTTATATATATTCTAACACTAGATCCAAAAAAATTAAAGAAAAACAACCATGCCAAATTTGTGTCAATGAGAAAAAAGGGAAACGTTACCATCCTGAGGAAAATTGCTGGTTTAAAGCAAAAAATCAAAAGGCAGTTGTGAAAACTGTTAATAATTCAGAACTGGAAATTGAACTAAACGAGAATAATCCAAAAAACTAGAGGTGCCACCATTAATACAAGTAAAGTTACTATTAAATGATACTTTAAAAGTTTCTGGAATTTATGATTCAGGTTCAAATGTCTCATTAATTAATGCGAAATTATTGAAGATACAGCCAAAAGAAATTAAAAGCGATATACAAATGGTAAACTTGAAAACTATTAATGGTGAGAAGAAAACAAAAGGTATGGTAACATTAAAAATAAAAATCTACAACATTGAAAGAAATGTGGATGTTTTTGTAGTAGATAATGAAAATTTTAATTACGACTTTCTAATTGGTTTGGATTGTATCAAAAATTTCAAGTTATTGCAAAATGAAGAATTGCAGATCATACAATGTCACAATCCAAATGAAAAAAAGGTAACTTCAAATGAAGAGGATATGAAAAACAAAAACTACTTAAAAAATGATACTTCCAATTTAACAAATGTCAAAATTCCTGATGTACTAGGTGACAAAAACGAAGAAGAATTTATTTTACACTCTGAAGTATTAAAACAAGAAACTAAACACATGAACAAATATGAAATAAATTTTAATGAACATATAAACTCGGATGGATTTGAAATGTTAGTAAACCATCTAGATTTATATCAACAATCAGAAATAGATAAGTTGATAGAAAAGTACAAACCAGTCTTCGCTAAGGATAAATATGACATCGGCACTGTACGAGATTATGAAGCTCATATTGATTTAATGGTGGATAAATACTGTTATAAACGTCCATACAGATGCACAGCTGAAGATAGAAAAGAAATAGAAAATCAAATATCTAAACTATTAAAGAGGAATTTGATTGAGGAATCTTATAGCCCATTTGCTGCTCCTGTAACTCTGGCATATAAAAAAGAAGATGACAAAAAAACAAGGCTATGTATAGATTTCAGAGAATTGAACAAAATTGTCGTCCCTCAATCACAACCTTTTCCATTGATTGAGGATTTAATGGTAAAAACTGTAAACTGCAAATATTTTTCTACTTTTGACATAAATTCAGCATTTTGGTCTATTCCTTTGAAGATTGAAGATAAATACAAAACTGCATTTGTTACACAAGAAGGCCATTTTCAATGGACATGTCTCCCATTTGGATTAAAGACTGCTCCGGCCATTTTCCAAAGAATATTAAGCAACATCATAAGAAAATACAAACTTTCTAGTTTTGCAGTAAATTTTATAGATGACATTTTAATTTTTTCGAAGACTTTTAACGAACATTTACTACATCTATCAAGACTTCTAGAAGCAATACTATCAGAAGGCTTTAGACTAAAATTTTCGAAATGTAGTTTTGCAAATAAATACGCCAAATATTTAGGTCACATAATAGAAAACAATTCTATTAGACCTCTAAAAGATTATTTAACAGCTGTCAGAAATTTTCCAGTTCCAGAAACAAAAAAAAATATACGTCAGTTCCTAGGAAAAATTAATTTTCATCATAAATTTGTACCACACAGTGCAATTATCCTGGACCCGTTACACAATTTACTACGGAAAGATGTGAAATTCATATGGTCCGCAGAATGTCAGGAATCATTTGAGAAAATAAAAACATTGCTATGTTCAGAACCAATTCTGAATATTTTTGACCCTGAACTACCAATAAACATTTATACGGATGCTAGTATCAAAGGAGTGGGAGCGGTGTTAAAACAAAAAGATAAAAACGGGGACAGTAAACCAGTTGCTTATTTTTCAAAAAAGTTAACTGAAGTTCAAAAAAAGAAGAAGGCAATATATCTAGAATGTCTGGCAATAAAAGAAGCAGTAAAATATTGGCAGCACTGGCTTATGGGAAAAGAATTTGTGGTATACTCAGATCATAAACCATTAGAAAATATGAATATCAAAGCTAGAACTGATGAGGAATTAGGGGATTTGACGTATTATTTATCCCAATATAATTTTAAAATAAAGTATAACCCAGGGAAATTAAACCAAGAAGCAGACTGCTTAAGCAGAAATCCAGTTCTAGAACCTTATGATAACACTGACGATTTTTTAAAAGTTGTAAATTTATTAAATCTAGAAGATATAAAAAATGATCAACATACAAATTTAGACCTACAAAATGGAAATTTTATATTGGAGAATGAAATATACTACAAAAGGAATAAAAGAAGAAAGAAAATCATACTATCAGAAGATTTTAGCAAAATTTTAATAAAATATGTCCACGATACTTACTGCCACATTGGGAGAACACAGATGATAAGTAAAATAACACCATTCTACACAGCAAAGAATATCATCGCAAACATTAAACAAACTTGTGATGAATGTGAAATTTGTATAAAAAATAAATCAAGGAGGAAGTCAAAATATGGCTTAATGTCACATTTAGGTCCAGCAACATACCCATTTGAAATTATATCTATTGATACTATTGGAGGCTTTGGTGGATCACGGTCAACAAAAAAATACTTACATCTTCTGGTTGATCATTTCACAAGATATGCTTATATTTTAACATCTAGAAATCAAAGCTCCAGTGATTTTATTAAATTAATAAAAAATGTGACACCAAGTTACAATATTGATATGGTTTTAACGGATCAATACCCTGGCATAAACTCCAAAGAATTTAAAGACTTTCTAACCAATAATAACATAAAAATTGTTTTCACTGCTGTAGATGCACCATTTTCAAATGGCCTAAATGAAAGGCTAAATCAAACTTTAATCAATAAGATAAGATGTAAAATAAATGAAAGTGATAAAAAAATAGCATGGTCTACTATTGCACAGAAATGTGTAGAAAAATATAACGAAACAGAACACACAGTCACGAAGTTTGCTCCAAAATACCTTTTGGAAGGTGAAAATGTAGATATTCTGCCACTTGAATTGAAATCAAGATGTACAAAAGAAGATCTGAAAAGAGATAGGAAACTAGCTCTTGAAAACACAATAAAATCTCACAATTATAACAAAAAAATATTCGACCTGTATAGAGAAGAATATAAATTGAAAGCGGGAGACATGGTCTACGTAGAAAACGGAAATCGACTTAATAGAAAGAAAATGGACGAATTGAGGATTGGACCATACAAAATTCTAAAGAAGATTTCCAATTCAATCTATGAAGTTGATGCTGGACACAAGAAAGCAGAATCCAACTTATACCACATTACAAAACTATCTCCGGTGTTTGTTAACAAATAGACAATTACATACATCGTCATTTGTAATTGTCTCTTTCTGAGGGGGGAGATGTAAAGAAAACGACTTCACTCATATACGAGCTCTTTTCTTTATGCTTGTCTTTGCCGTGTTATCGACAAAGCAAATAGATGTCACGACTGACAGTGGTGACATGGAATTAAATATATGAGAGTGAAGAATAAATATACTTATTTAAAGATATTTTCTAAATTTGATATTATATAAAAAAGACCTGAAATAAAGGCTTTAAATGTTGTTTCTTTTGTTTTACAGGTGAGGGACTGTAACAGATACTGTAATTAGTTAAATAATGATAATATTGCATATAAATAAATTTCTTTTGTTTTACAGAGAAACGCAATTACGTCTTTATTTTATTATCCCAAATTAAATTATAAACTCTATTATATACATAATTATTTGTACTCATTGTTTGTGTTTGTTCTCCATTTGATTGGAAATACCAACTTAGCCTGTGGCTATTATTCGTTGATCGCATTAGCGTGCAAGCCGATTATGATGTTAGATAGTCGGATTATTGGATACTAGCGGTTTCCCGTAGCGTCGCCTGCGTGGATTTTTTTGCTTGTATATGCAGATCTGCCGTGATATACCATAAACTATATTCATAATAAGGTCCAACTGAGTAATTCAAAACATGCAATTACTAATCAATTTGTTATTCATACGTGGCAATGATACCTGTAGCTCCGGTCACGAATAGGCTACCCTATCTCATCCCGTGAGTGTAGAAGGTGACTAACACTTTGGGTTACCCGCATGTGGGTACTATAGGTACTACAGTCAGCGCAGTTAGGAACGCGCGTACGATAGGAACCGACAGTTAAATAAATGGAGGACAAGGTATTACAACTTAAGCCTTAACTCGGCAACGTATCCGTAATAAGCAGGTTGCTGATATTCCACAGAACGCGTTGCTATTTACTATTAGGAGATTAGGAGGGTGGTAGGCGGGTGTTCGGTTGCCTACCAATTTTTTCCCCTGTGGAAATTGAGGGCCCCCCTACCTGCTGGGCATCATAGGGGCCTATCTGCGCGATTAGCACATTCGCTACGTGGGCAGGGACGGTAGCTTAAAGTGGAGGGAGATTACGTGCGGGGTTCCGCAGGGGTCGGTTCTTGGCCCATTCTTATGGAACCTCGCCTAGAACGCAGTCCTGCGTGTCTCTTTCCCCCCCACTGGCGGCTGTATTCTGCGAGAGCGTCATGCTCCGGAAGGAGACTGCCAAAGCGGGATTGGGAGAAGGCCGCTCTCGCACGGAGAAGGACGAGACGGCGTCGAGGTGACAACCACCCCGGCTCCCAGGTCCAACATGCTTGAGGCCCCTGCCATCGCTACACGGTGGGGGGTCTCGGGGGTCATGGGTGCGCAGCCCAGTCTGCGTGCTTGTTGAAAGTTTGCTTTGAAAGGCCCTGAAGCTAGTGATGTTATTGGGCATAGAGACTAAAAGTCGAATATCTCAAGGTGGCGCAGTGTGGTGCCGCGAGGGACTAGTCCTACAGTAATAATTGTTTAAAAATTATTTGCTCGTCTCATCACTAAGGGCCGATTTCACCGTTCGTATAAAACCGAGTTTAATAAAACTAAGGCTTGAACGGTGAAATCGCCATAATTCGTATACAAAAAAATACTATACCTGGAAGCTATCCATTGTACTCAATCAGCGAGATCATACTAGAAGCTATGCCACAATCCTACATTACTTATCAACTCCAATCGTGTTTGATATGGTCAAGAAGAGACCACTTTACGCCTCGAGGGTGTAATAAGACACGACTCTCGGATTACGTCAGGAGCATGGATAGCCGTAATATAATAGCAGCTTTACATTCCACATTGTAAATGTCAGCAGTCTCTCCTCTATAAAAGCAACCCAAACAGGATTTTTGTTTTGAAAGTGTGGTGACAACGATGCGACATTAAATTAACCCTTAGATTCGGAAATGGAGGGTGATTGAGGATGGAGGGGGTCCACTTCTTTTGCACTAAATTGCGTTGAATTGAAAGCCAACGCTGTTGTAAATAATAGCCAGGAAAAACACAGAAAAATGTCTTTTATAAATTTATTTATTTACTAAAACAATGTGACTGTGAATTTGCATTACGAGCTTTTGTTTCACTTGTCACAAGCATTTATATCTATTTTATTTTATTACTCGCAAACTTACAGCATGTATAAATTGTTCATGGTATTTTGTTATTTTACTCTTATATCATATATACAGTATACATTTTATTTACATAACTATTTATCAAACAAATTGTACGATAGAATTACATACATACATCTAGAAAAAAATACTGTTAAAATAGTTATTATAGTAAAGCTTTCTTTGTACTTATATAATGCAATTAATAAATGTCAACAAAATCATCAATAAAATACAATGAAAAAATATTTTTTACAAGCAGTTCCTTGTCAAATGTATTTTCATACATAGTTCTGTATTCTTAAATCCGTGATCATAACTAGTGATGCAATGGAAGCAGAAACGGAAACATATGTCAAAAGTAAATTCTAGCAGCAACGGATGCGGAAACAAAAGTGTAAGGTACTATGAAATTACAAAATACATTTTTTTACAAAAAATAATGTTCTGAATTAAGTCAACATCATCATCATATCGGCCATTTATACGTCCACTGCTGAACAAAGGCCTCCCCTATAGATTCCACAACTGTGTCATCATTTCGGGGGGTATTTGCCAATACTCACCATGCTTGGCAGGCGGGTTGGTGAGCGCAGTATGGCTACCGTTTCACATAGAGACGCTACTGCCCATCCCTCTGGTTTAGATTCCCTTAGTCGCCTTTTACGACATCCACGGGAGGAGATGGAGTGGTGCTATATTCTTAATCCGGACACCACACGGAAGTAATCCGGACACCACACGGAAGGAATCCGGACACCACACGACGTACTCTGATGTGGGTTATTCTGTTTTTTTATATTTTTTTATTATGCCCCACACTAGCTATTCTCTTGTATCATGAGTACAGTTTACAGACATAAATCTCAAATACGACAACACCCAGACCCGAAACAACTATCTGTCTCAGACGATCTAACATAATAAAAAATAAAAAAACAAACAAAAAAAAATATGGTGAACAGAGAACACTCAAGATTCCAGTTGAATTTTGGTTGTCAACTGTTGACTATTGTATATTGCAACGGTACGTGTAGACATAAAACACGAAGAGCCTACTCTGTTAAGAATACGCACTTTCGAACCAATTTGTTACGTTGCATGATACGCAACAAGGGATTTCACTGGTGTGTACGAGTAAAGAAAATTGACACCGAACTCCTTTACTGGATCCATTTTATATTAACCTCCAACATTCTGTATATTGATGAGGGTAGTCTCTTATTGGGAGATTTTCAAAAATCTATTCTACGTAACGTATAACGTACATAACGTACTGTATATGCTTTTTGTACGAGGAGAGATCAACGTAAACTGAATGTGAATAGCTTGATATGTAGCCAAAGATATAGGAAGAAAGGAGATATGCCATGTAGTTCAAAATATGAGCCTAGACATCCAGTTTTCCCACTACCATTCTTCATAAAAACACACTAATGCACATAGTTACAAGTTCTCATCCAATGAACTGAATAATCACAACATTATAATTGGCTACTTATACTAAAACATACCCACGACTTTGTGGGCAGCCAATCATGCTGAGCTGGCAGTCCGTACTGCAACAAAGCGGCCGTACCACGCAACGCGTAAGTTTATTGGGAGTACCATTCACTGCGTTTGTTATTCACCGATTGCTAGTTAAATGTGGTAGATAAGCATTGTATTCTTTACAAAAATAATAATGTCTTTCTGCTCCATCAATCCAAATGCAACATAATAAAGAACACAATAATTTTTAAATTTATTATTTTATAGACAAATACAAGAAAAAGAAATCATTTGCATATTGTTAATGAATCCTTCCTTGATAAAGTTATTATTTTCGCTTCGGTATTTGCATATTATCACCGAACAAAGTTTCACTTACGCGATCGTAACTCAACTGACGTTATAAATCGGCCATTTTTTCCGAATGGTCCGGATTGTGCAAGTCGCGGTGGCGCGGTTACGCCCCCGTACCACTTATCCTTAATTTCTATTTCTGTGTATGTAGCCGTGACTACTAATACAAATCCAAGTTCATGGTCGATGTTCAGGTTCGAGATGGCCTGTCGTAGCTCGAAGTTTAAACGTGTTCTTGTTAATTGAACGCAATTTAGTTCATACATTCGATCCAAAATTCATTGTAGCCACCAATTTTATTTTTATTGCTTAAATTGATTGTTTTTTGCCTGGCTGTATTGGTCTGTCATGCTCACTAAAATGTCTTGCTGGCGGTGGCGTTGTGTATCGGGTCGTTCGGTTCCCTACAATATGGTTGAGCTAAGCGATGCTGATGCATGCGTCATGCTCGTGAACGGGTGCCGTCTGTTGGGACTGGTCAGCCGTTAACTGCCACGGCAAATGAACTATTATTATTATATTATTGTCTTACACATTGACCTACATTTTTCTCGGTATATGTTTTAAAATATTTTGTATTAGTCAACATTGTATTCTCAGTTATTTTAAAAGAGTATCCATGGAGTTTCTTGCCGGCTCTTCTCCACGAGATCAACTGTTTGGAACCGTGCAACTTAGATTCTGACGTTTCATAAGTGCCAATATTTGGTTTATCTATACAAATAAATAAAATTGAAGTGTCTGTTTGTAATGTCAAAATTACAGCTTTTTACTGAATGCATATGAAATTATATACGGTACATATAACAAAAAATCAATTTTTAAATTTTTTGTCTGTCTGTCTGTCCGTCTGTCTGTCTTTTGTTCCGGGTAATCTCCGAAACGGCTGGACCGATTTTGACGGGACTTTCGCTGGCAGATAGCTGATGTTATAAGGAATAACATAGGCTACTTTTATTTTAGAAAAATGATTAGGGTTCCGCGCAAAAAAATTAAACCCTTCAAATCCAACATATATATTCTATATCAAGTGTCAATGTCGAAGTACTCTAAATTTCTTTTAAATCAAACGCGGGTGAAACCGCGGGTCCCAGCTAGTTTGAAATAAAATACTTTGACTTTTGACTTTTGTTTCGAGTTTGCAGTGTTCGAGTTCGTGTGTACACTTTTTTTGTGTTATGAGCACATACCCACGTCAACGTAACGCTTTGGTTAGTCACAAATCTTCGAGTATTACTCATATCTCACAGCCACAGGTTGGGCTACACCAAACATATACACGTACTGCGCTGAAGAGCTACAGAAATAGTACATGTTTAATTAATAGGAACTCCTTTCACGTACCGGTTGCGTCCGTGTGACCCGACCTTTATCTTATTCTTCCTATTAACTAATAAACTGAAGTAAAAAGAACGAAAAGAAAAAATACAAAAAGCCATTCTATCTTTATAAAGGTTAAGGAAAAATATCTAATGGACGGATATTATGTATCTTTATTTGGGCTGTTTAGTCACTAGCGAAATTTTCCCTAGGGGTCGTTTCTTGTTTTTATCGCGGAGTAATTTCTTCTCATAGCCGTAGACGGAGTAGTATGGCAGAGGCATTACGGTTGACGACACTGGCAACAGATCTGAAAAATAAAAAGATATTCCGCTTATTATCTTATGTACAAAAGCCTTGACATTATTTCTAAAGGTAAACTCTATGACTTAGATTATATACCTATATGATAAAAGCTCTACTATAAACTGTGGGCTAATTACACGCAGAAAAGCTATAGCACCCTCCACATTCAATTTAACAACGCTTTCAGAGCGATTTTGGGTCTGCCTCACTACTGTAGCGCTTCGGGTATGTTCGCATTGGCGCACACGGACTGTTTTCATGCGACCATGCGGAAGCGCTGCGCGTCTCTTGTGCGCAGAGTGCGGGACAGCTCCAATACCGTTCTGAGTATGATAGAAAACAAATTGGACTGTCCTTATGTGCGACACTGCTGTGACAGACAAATTACATATAGTGTCGCACGTAAGAGACTACTGTAATTAATATGAGTTCATTATAATACATTGTGTGTTGATGCTTTATTTATATTGTATTTAATTCTTTGTATTTATTTATGTGTGATTATGTATTTATTATTGAATAATTTAAAGATGTTTTCTAATATGGGTTATGTGGTACCTGAAATAAATGAATTTTAGTTTAATTTTTTTATTAAATTTTTAATCATGTTGGTTTTCGTACGTATATCTGTAAAAGTCGTCAGGCTCGTAGGAAACTTGAATAGTTCTGACAATTGGTCTAACTTTAGGATTATAGTATCAGTAGATAGAAAGCAGAAAGAAGGCTATTGTTTAAAAAACAATCGAGGTCATTATCATCATTTCAGCTGAAATACGTCCACTACAGGACAGGAGCCTCCCCAAAGATTGTGACAACGACCGGTATGGGTGTTGTGTACTTATTGGAGGGTTTTGCCATATTCACCACGCTTGGCAGACGGATTGGTGATCGCAGTTGAGATAAATGTACTCGAAGGACGCTGCTGCCCATCATCCGGCTAATCCCATAGTCGCCTTTGGGACATCCACGAGATGAGATGGGGTTTGTTTTATTGGTCTCCAGTGGAAATTCTACGTGAATTTCCTTCACCCCGGGAAAGGGCGAAGGGGTGTGCCAGACTCCAACTGACTAAAACCACTGGAGAGGTTATCTTGGGCACCGAAGAGGAGGTCCAGGTCCTCGTAAAATCACACTAGAGCCGCCCATTGGTACCACGCCTTTAGGCACATCTCGGAGGGGATGACTATAAAGCGGTCACCCCCTCTAGCGGAAGGCAGGCGGCTGTAAAAAGGCCGCCCCCAAGGCACTTCTCGGAGAGGATTGTAAAGGATCACCCCAAGCCTCGATGTGCGCTGTGCGACGCACACGGCGGCACGTGACCACGTGCGCGCCACTGTCTTCCCGGGAATCGCTCGGTGTGAGCACGCAGACTTCCCAACCGACGCGCCCGCGACCCTCGAAAGCTAAACTCCCACCGGCTAAAATCACCAGAACAGTCCATCTTTGGCACCGAAAAGGGGTTCCAGGAACTCGCCTCCAATCTATCCCTAGAGCCGCCCATTGGTGCCACTTTTAGGCACATCTCGGAGGCGATGACTGTAAGGCGGTCACCACCTCAAACAAAGGGAAGGGAAGTTTAAAGGACGCCCCTGAAGTCTCACTGACAGTGACATCGTGTGCGTCGCCATCTCTTCGGAAGTCACTCGGTATAACCACGCAGATTCCCGAGGGCCCCCGCCGTATACTTACGGTAGGGAATAAGGGACCTACCACCAGTAAGGGTAAAGATTAAGACTTTGAAACACTTTAAGAATGTAACTACTATTAAAGTGAGTTGTTAGCTCTCAAACTGCAGCGATAGAACATAAAGTATTAGATTTAAAGTTCCACAGTAAAGTAGTAAGAGCTGGCTTCCGTACGTGTGCACTTACGAACCCGCCTTACTACAGACTCTTAAAGGTTTCTTGGGAACATTTCTGATTGATTGATCATTTGATTTCACTGATTCAGAATATTTGACTTTATTGTGATATAATTTATGTTCTGAATCAGTAATCAAACTGATGTTTTTGTCAAAGAAGGTATACGAAGGCAAAGTGCATAGGAGATTTAAAAAAAATGCATGGAAGAACAGAGCTATTATGATTTTTGGGAATTACAAATTGAGTATAATATATTGCACAATTATTTTTAAAGAGTTAAATGGAAGAATTGGATTTTTCGCGTGGTGCCTGGATTAAGAATATAGCACCTCTCCATCTCCTCCCGTGGAGGTCTTAAAAGGCGCCTAAGGGACTTTAAGCCAGAGGGCTGGGCAGCAGCGTCCCTTCTGTGTTACAGTTCCCATCTGTGCTCTCGAACCTACCTGCCAACCGTGATCAGTGTTGGTAAATCCTCCCAAAATGTCGACACTATTGTAGAAATCAATGGAAGAGGCCTTTGTTTAGCAGTGAACTTCCTTTAGCTGATATTATGATGATGGAGTAGTGGATATATTTTGTGTAGTGGGTGCAATTCACATACCTAATATATGTTACAAACATGAGCCTTGGAAAAATATTTGCACAAATTTTTGCTTCGTGCAGGGATTGAACTCAACCCAGGGCGTAAAAACCAAACACTTAATAATGCTCAGAATATATTGTATAACTAGCTGGGACCCGCGGTTTTACCCACGTTTAACTTAAAAGAAATTTAGAGTACTTCGACATAGACACTTGACATATATATTGAATATATATATTGGATTTCAAGGGTTTTAGTTTTTTTGCGCGGAACCCTAATTATTTTTCCAAAATAAAAGTAGCCTAAGTTATTCCTTATAACATCAGCTATCTGTCAGCGAAGGTCCCGTCAAAATCGGTCCAGCCGTTTCGGAGATTACCCGGAACAAACAGACAGACAGACAGAAAAAAATCACAATTGTTTTTTTGTTATATGTACCGTATATACTTTCATATGCATTTAGTAAAAAGCTGTTATTTTGACATTACAAACAGACACTTCAATTTCATTTACTTGTATAGATTTTATAATATTTGTTGGAGACCTTTGAAGGCCAATTCATGATTTAATACTTTGACGGTTCACGTTTCCACCATTGATCAGTTCATCCAGATATAGCCCACTGCTGGGCACAGGCCTTCTCCAAATATCACGTTAATGGCTGTTGTTCCATTTTACGACATTGACAGGAGGAGATGGAGTGGTGCTATGTTTTTAATCAAGATACCACAAGGACTAAGGAGTTTATGAATTAATAACGATTCCTTATCTTTTAATATTAAAGAAATAAATATTTCTTATCCTCCTTTGGTTCAAATATAATACTTAATATAAATTAGGAAGCAAGGCATACTTTTGGTAAATAAACGCTGTATTTTTCTCAGTAAAAGGTGCGAGTTTTAATTCAAGTCTTATCGCTTTCATCCGATCAAAGTGGATTTTCGTTATCTTTGTATAGAAATAAAGGTATGTTACTTACTGCATGGTACTAAACACATTTTACGTGTAAAGAGGGTCTGGATTACAATTAAGGTTACCTAAAATTGAGTGTCTTTGGATGTAAGTAAGGTAGACTACTGTGTGGTGCCGGCTCAGAATGCCACCCCACACCCCATTTCATCCCGTGGATGTCGTAAAAGTCGACTAAGGGATTAACCGGAGAATGGGCAGCAGCGTCCTTCGAGCACACAACAACTGAACTGCGATCGCCAACCCGTCTGCCAAGCGTGGCGATTTTGGCCCCCCACTGAGCACACTACACGCCCATATCGGTTGTTGTGGTGATCTTTGGGGGAGGCCTGTCCAGCAGTGGACTTTATTCGGCTGAAATGATGAAGGTAGACTATAATTTGAACGTGAACAAAGTGAACTTACTACAGAGGACAGTCGTAATATCAGCCAAATGTCGTTTGCTGAACAAAGACCTCCCCCATAGATTTCCACCACCGTGTCGTCATTTTGGGGGGAACTAGCCAATACTTGGATTGGTGATGAATAGCTGCTGTGCCACGAAATTGGTGCTGTTGCCCATCTGGTTTAGTGTCCCTAGTCTTTGTACTGCTGTAAGTTTTATATCACCAATTTCAATATTGTCTCGTTTGTTCTGGTAATTATGTCGAGATATCGGTATGACAGTCACTTTGTGTCTATTCTCACACTTTAATACAATTCACCTAGTTATTACTACGTTAAATTAATTTTAATCTATACAAATAAATAAAATTGAAGTGTCTGTTTGTAATATCAAAATAACATCTTTTTACTAAATGCATATGAAAGTATATACGGTACCTATAACAAAAAAACTATTTTTAAATTTTTTTGTCTGTCTGTCTGTCTGTCTGTTTGTTCCGGGTAATCTCCAAAACGGCTAGACCGATTTTGACGGGATTTTCACTGGCAGATAGCTGACGTTATAAGGAATAACTTAGGCTACTTTGATTTTAGAAAAATAATTAGGGTTCCGCGCGAAAACAATAAAACCCTTGAAATCCAACATATATATTCTATGTCAAGTGGCTATGTCGAAGTACTCTAAATTTCTTTTAAATTAAACGCGGGTGAAACCGAGGGTCCCAGCTAGTATCATAATAAACACGGAACGATGTTGACATGACAGTAGCGCCATCTGTCTCCCCAAATAATATAATCGGTGTCTCCTGTGTATTACAAACGTCAGTCAAGCCATATTCAAAATACATCAACGAGGTTTTCGAGTGGAGACCGTGCACTAGAAAACGCAGCGTTGGACGGGCTCCAACGAGATAGACGGATGACCTGGTGAAGGTCACTGAGAACAGGTCAATGCGTGTGACATGTGACCGGCCTCTCAAATCTATGGGCCTTTGTTCAGCAGTGGACGTCCTTTGGCTGGTATAATGATGATGATGATTTGACACTGTATTTTATTTTATTCAATCTAGTAATGAACACGGTTTAGCCTTAGCTTAGCTAATTCGAAGGAAAAGGTCATGAACTTGAATAAATTTAACTACCTACTAAAGATATATTATCTATCCAAATAAAATTGAAGTGTCTGTTTGTAATGTCAAAATAACAGCTTTTTACTAAATGCATGAAATGTACAATAAAACTAACTACCTTTACCTACAATAAAAATAACTAATTCTTTTTTGTAATTCTGTTTGTTCTCGCTAATCTCCTAACGGCTGGACCGATTTTGACGGGACTTTCTGACAGATAACTAATGTTCTAAGGAATAGCTAAGGCTACTTTTATTTTAGAAAAATAATTAGGGTTCCGCGCAATAAGTTGAAACCCAGGAAATCCAATATATATAGATACTGATTATACTATTTATATACATAAATATAATCAGCAATATAAATTCGTATCCACACATGTGAATTCTTACAACAAAATTGTTCATGTGAAACCATTTGTAAGATCCCTACGTTTAAGTACCTTGGGGTACTCTTAGACGAGAAAGTAACCTGGAAACCGCATATTGACATGATTGCGGCACGTGTTAGGAAACTGACATGGATTTTTAAAAATCTCAGGCATGTGGCTGACTTTGAGCTCCTTCGTACTGTTTATTATGCACTGGTCCAATCTGTTCTTGGTTACTGCATCGGGATTTGGGGAGGTGCATGCAAAACTCACATCATTCACCTTGAAAGAACTCAACGCTCCTTGCTCAAAACAATGAGTTTTAAACCTTATAGATTCCCAACCAGAACGCTTTATCAGTTATCTAGGGTGCTTACAGTGAGGCAGCTTTTTATTTATCTTGTCGTAACCAAACAACATGTCTTAACCCCTTTTGACATAAATAGATTAAGCAACAAACGTACCATTACAAAAGTAATGGATCCCGTCAGATGTCGTACCGCATTAGCAGCTCGTCAAAGAGGTTTTCTTTCTGTGCATCTTAATAACAAACTTAATAAAAATCTAAATTTTTACCCACTCTCGCTTCACGATACGCAAATTAAGGTTAGGAATTGGCTTCTCACACTAAATTATGAGGAAACTGAAATATTACTCCAGTAGGTAACGAATATAAAAATAAAAATAACAGCAGGCAATCATACGTACATTCTTTTACTTCCACCACACACACGCACACACATGCACACTCACCCCACACAAACACTTTCTCACACCTTCATTTGATCGCTTTCTCAAACTTACACATTTAATTAATTTGCTTTCTTATTGTATTTTTATGGGTAATTAAAGCACACTCTGTACATAAATTGGCATTATATATAATGTAGACTAATAAAATGGAAGAAGGCGCTGTCTCCTGATTTACAGGTTTATACCTAGTTTGGGATTCAGAGGCTTCAATTGGTTTTTGTATCAGCTATTATGTCAATAAAAGTTATTCTGATTCTTATTCTTAATCAGCGGGTGAGCCCACGGGGCGCAGCTAGTTTAAAATATAAACTTTAAAAACCATAGTAATGTATCCAGCTAAGTGCTTTATGCTATCCAACACCTACTTAGTGTCCATACTTTGAGAATAGTGTACTTATTAGTTACTAACGGAATGCTAATGCAAGCACCAGAGTGTTGCCAACGATCACAAAAAACAGACAGCCTTGTCAAGGTGTTTTGTTTTTAATTTTAGTGTGCCAACCTTGGCAATGCTATTTCATTTTAACAACTTAGTTTTACTCTATTATACAATAATAAATAACAATAAAATCCGTTAAGGTAATCATTAACATAAATAAATAGAATACGGAAATGGCCATTCCTGGGGACCTATTCAAAAAGTATTCAATAATTTATATTGCCAGTAGAATGTGTTAAAATGTGTGAGCTGAATGAAATAACAATTATTTTTAATTTTTTGTCTGTCTATCTGTCTGTTCGTTCCAGCTAACCTCCGAAATGGCTTGAATGAATTTTGACGGGACTTTCTTTCACTGGCAGATAGCTGATGTTATGTGGAGTAACTTAGGCTACGTTGTTAAAAGAAAAATATTTGGGGTTCCGCGCAAATAAATTAAAACCCATGAAATCCAATACATATACTCTATGGCTGAAGTACTCAAAATATTTGATTTTAATAATCCGATTTATTTTAAAGTAAATTACTGGTGAAACCGCGGGCACAGCTCGTTATTAATAAATTTGATGATTGAGTAGACTGTGACAAGTTAGGTATGCGAAAACATAAAGTAGACTATATCGCACATCCGGTTCAAGATTGTATTGTATTTTTACCTAACTGCCCCAGAAGGAGGGAAATATCTTTCGAGTGTGTGCCTAGACGGCTTGATGGATTTTGCATATGAGATGTCGTTAGATTCGTCTTATTAGTAGGAGTGAGATAGGATACAATATAAAAAAACAAATTATAGGATATACTAAAATAACATGCAGTCGAGTATTTTTATTTTTTTACAATCGCGTTTTACTTGTTTTGCTAAACTGAGTTAAAAATGCGATAGGTTGTCAAAAAAGTTGTATTACTGATATACAAAATCATGGGTTTTGCAGTACCTGGCACAAGAACAACAGAGCTCTAGTTCATCTGCTTTCCGCTAGATGGCACTTATCGCAACAGAGGATACTTGGAAATTTCTCAAGTGCAGTGACAATAACGAATGTTGGAATTTTCCTATGAATTACTGTACATTGATTGCAATTACATCATTATTGCACCGAGTGTGTGTATTATGTGAAATAAATACTCAACAACAAAACGATATCGATCTTTAAACTTTCTTTCTATTAAATCCGGCTTTAATATTTTATTCAAATAAAGAATAAGAAATAAAAGAAAAATAATTCACAGAAAGTAAGATTGTAAACTGTAATATATGTTGTAGGTAGTTTCATATATGTTTACCCGCTTTATCTTGAAGTGTGTGTCAGTAAAATAAATGCTCAGTTAGTTGTATATCGCACACTAACACGTTTCACTTTGATTACCTGACCCCGTATGTTCCCGAAAACTACACGGACACACTATAAACTTTTTTTTTCTTTTTTTAAACTTTGCCCCACACTAGGATTTCTCCTGTGTCGTGGGTGCGTTTACAGACATTAATTCCACATACAATACACCCAGACCCGGAACAACTACCTGCAGATCATACAAATACTTGTTCCGTGCTGGAATCGAACCCACGACCCGGAGTGCAGCAGTCGACTGTACATTTGGACCTGTACAAAATGTCAATTAACACTTATTATTAACAAAATAAAATATGTAGGACTACAGTAGTGCTGTACGAGCCCAAAAAAGTTCCTATCTCAGCATATGCTGCAATCATTTATACTGCAGCGCTGGTTTTCTGATAGGGCCTGTATGTTTTATAAGCAGATAATAGATAAAATTTTGTTTACAAAGCTTTATACACCAAGAATGTTCTAGGTTTTAGCAATTATCATTAATTATAGTAATCTCTTTTCGAACCCTTTGCATCCTGCGACCACGAATGCTGCAAAGTGTTCAAAACGTTAGGAAAAACAATTATAATTGGCTGATTACTGTCCCTGTGCTGGGCACGGGGCTTTTATATATACGCGATATAATTCGCTTAAAACTGTTTGACTTGAATGAATTATATCACGTTAGAGTCTTGACCGTGGCCCGTGCGGCGCATGCGCAAGGCCGCTCAGTTTGCGACCACTTACCGACCGAGAGCCGTGTATGAACTTACGATATACATGCATTGTGCTTATGCGACCTGTATCTTAAGGTCGCTTTTTATAACAGGTGCTGGTGAGACTTGCGATTTTGTTGTAAAATAAGGACAAAACGGGCGGGTTTTGAAAATTGGATCGAACTTCTGTAACACATTTGCGTAACCTGTCGAATAAAAAACCAGACAACTGCGAGTTGAACTCGCGCGGCGAGGGTTTCGTACTATGAATATATCATCTACCCTGTCTTTTATAATCAGACCCAAATTTGTTTGTGGAAGATAACTAAACAAAATATGTACGGTAGCGGATTGTAGAGGGAAATTGATGAATTTGAATTGTTGAAATTTGTCTTGTACCAATAATTAAGCCCAAGAACAAATTAACATCGTAGTTGAAAATCATGTTTTTCCATACATACCAACTGCAAATATAAGTTTGTACGCACAATATTGTACTATGTTATTTTAAGACCATAAACTTCTTTTAGGTTTTCCTGTAATTTATAAGTAAAGAACCAAGTTCGGTATTTTACTTTTACCTCTAGTGTCGGAGGTAAGATATGGAATATTCAATTTTCATCTATTTACTTCACTTGAACTTGAACTTTAAAACTATTTATTTTAAAATTGTAATACATTTGGGACCCTCAAAATTATCCCTGTCATTTGATTTGTAACACGGCAAAATTACTCCCATAATAAAAATACATTTATTTACGTTGCATTGTGTATGTGTCACAGAAATTCAGATGTATACCCAATTTCAACTTAATCGTTCTAGTAGATTCGAAGAAAATTGGCTGTGACAGACGGACAGACAGCCGGACACACGAGTGACACCCTAAAAAAGATGTGTAACACCAGCTTACTTTATTACGTAAGTCCGTGTTACTCACCTTTTCATATTCATCATTGCTAGAAGATAATATAACTTCGATCCAGTGGTCTATTAATTGATTATACATGTTATTGTCCATTACATTAGATAGCAATGGAAGGAAGTTAAAGCGTTTCAAACATCCATACAAATAAATAAAATTGAAGTGTCTGTTTGTAATGTCAAAATAACAGCTTTTTACTTAATGCATACGAAAGTATATACGGTACCTATAACAAAAAAAACAATTTTTAATTTTTGTCTGTCTGTTTGTTCCGGGTAATCTTCGAAACGGCTGGACCGATTTTGACGAATTTTATATCTTGCAGCAGGGTACAGAATACATGAATAGGTGTATATATAATTTGCGCCTAGCGTAGCGGGCGGGTACGTTACGTACGTTAGTTACATATAAATAATCCAATTTCTTTTAAATTAAACGGCGGGTGAAACCGTGGGACAGCTAGTCATAAAATATATTGTTAACTAGCTGGGACCCGCGGTTTCATCCGCGTTTAATTTAAAAGAAATTTAGAGTAGTTCGACATAGACACTTGACATATTGGATTTCATGGGTTTAAATATTTTTGCGCGGATCCCAAATTATTTTTCTATAATTAAAGTAGCCTAAGTTATTCCTTATAACATCAGCTATCTGTCAGTGAATGCCGCAGAAATCGGTCCAGCCGTTTCGGAGATTAGCAGGAACAAACAGGTAGACAGACAAAAAAAATTAAGGTCGTTTTTTGTGGTACTTACTGTATATATTTTCATAGGCATTTATTAAAAAGCTGTTATTTTGACATTACAAACAGACACTTCAGTTTAATTTATTTGTATAGATGTACATAAAGGAATACATTGGCCTACGCAACCAATAGATATATCTGATATGTGCGCAGTCGCATTCAATTGAAACTAAGCTGTTGACAAAAATAGCCTCTGCGTCATAGTACCTATATTGGGCGAGATAGATGAATTTACCTATCTAGTGTATAATATATACATGTATATTTAAGCTTCTACTGAGTGTGTTTCAAACTAAACATAATCCTCGATTTAAAAGCACAGTTGCGCACTTTATAAAAACACTCGAGCGCTTTGCAAACATAGGTTTGTATTACGCAAGCCTGCTGCCGATTCAGGCGAACTGCATTGACCCCAGTTCATCATTTCGGCCGAATGAAGTCCACTGCTGGACACAGGCCTCCCCCAAAGATCACCACAACCAACGATATGGATGTGTTGTGGGCTCATTGGGGGGTTTTGCCATAATCGCCACGCTTGGCAGACGGGTTGGCGATCGCAGTTGAGTTGTTAATGTACTCGAAGGACGCTGCTGCCCATCCTCCGGCTAATCCCTTAGTCGACTTTTACGACACCCATGGGAGGAGATGGGGTGGTGGAATTCTGAGCCGGCACCACAAAATAAAATGTATTTTGCATTCTATTCTGTACGATGTGGCTTATATTGTACTGTGGTGCTCTATGTAATATCCACCTCATAACAGTGTATAGGAAGATATTTCTGTATTAAGTGAACATTTTCACAAAATTTAATATAGATGTAGCGTTGGTTTTATTCTCGTTTTATCAGTTGTGGATTTGTTCGTATGAGATTTGTCCGTGAACTATTCCCAGGTAACCGGAACATTTACTACTGATTACGGGATTTCCAAAGACTGCTGCAATAAACGGTCATAGTGGATCACGATATGTTGCTTTTGGTACATAGGGGACGCCACTGCCCACCCTCCTGAGTTGCCTTTTATGACACTCACGGGTTTAGAAGTATAGCCAAGACAAGCAGGGCCAAACTGAATCCTCAATACAGGAGAAATTCTTGAGTATCGTTTGAAAACCACGATTTCTGATAATTATTAAAATTTGTGGCGTAACTTGTGAGAGTTCAATATGCGGTAGTGGATTGCGACAGGCTGAGGCTGATTGATTGAGTTTATCTTTGCTAGTTCATTGGTCTAATGGTATGTGGCAAGAGTGACTTCTTAAAAGCCCAGACAGGCAAACTGATGCTGGTACTTTTCTGTTGTGAAATGGCCCGTTACATATAAAATATTACATCAAATTAGGTTTAATTGCTTTAAGACCTGACTTATCTATATTGTGCATTACCGGAAGTGATAATTATAATAATCATGTTGCATAATATCTTTTCTTCTTTGACGCATCCAATATGTATTATACAGTCCGCTAATACGAATATTTTTAGTTTCAAAAATACGAAGCAACAGCGCATAATGCCACTAGTAAAATAGACAAAGTCCAAAACGGGGCAGCACCATTTGAAAGTGCACCATTTGGTATCGTGCGCAGTAAAGTGATCAAGGTGACGCAGTGCAACTTTACGCTTGCGCGTTTTTACTGTTGTACCTTTGTTTAGATTTTTATCAAGAGTTTGTTTCTTTTCTTCCTTGTTTCTTTTTGTTTCTTTTTTTAAAAACGATGCCCCACACTAGTATTTCTCCTGTGTCGTGGGTGCGTTTACAGACATGAATTCCACATACAATACACCCAGACCCGGAACAACTATCTGCAGATCATACAAATATTTGATCCGTGTGAATCGAACCCACGACCCGGAGCGCAGCAGCCGACTGTATCAGCCACTGCACCAACCGTGCCGTCAAATAAAAAAGTTAAGTAGTCTTAATTAAAATATAACCGTGTGGTGTCCAGATCAAGAATATAGCACCACTCCACCTTCTCCCGCGGCTGTCTTAAAAAACGACTAAGGGACTAGAGGGATGCACAGCAGCGTCCCAAACAGTAGCCATACTGCACGCACCAACCCGTCTAAGCGTGGTGAGTACTGGAACATTTCCCCTAAAATGACGACACATTTGTGGAAATCTATGAAGGCGGCCTTTGCTCAGCAGCGGACGGGTCCGTTGGCTGATATCATCATCATCATTTCGGCCGAATAAAGTCCACTGCTGGACACATGCCTCCCTCAAAGACCACCACAACGACCGATATCGGTGTGTTGTGTGCTCATTGGGGGTTTTGCCATAATCGCCACGTTTGGCCGGCCAGTTGGCGATCGCAGTTGAGTTGTTAATGTATTCGAAGGACGCTGCTGCCCATCCTCCGTCTAATCCCTTAGTCGCCTTTTATGACACCCACGGGATGAGATGGGTTGGTGCTATTCGTAGCCGGCACCGCATGGCTGATATGATGATGATTAATTAAAATCCATATACATAAATAAAATTTGTACTTCAATATCATTTTGTCATCATAATAAGCATAATTATGTATGTAGATATCGTGTAATTATATCAAATCAGGACGGTATCATTCGAAAGTGCACCATTCGCCGTAAACTGATCAAGGTAACTGACGCAGGCGCAGTGCAACCTGCGCCGGACTATGCACTGTTGAACGTATTTAAATATTTTTGTTGTGACGCTACAAAGCAGTGGGTCCTATAGATTTTTTATACATAACTTATGGGTTAGTGGGTATTTGAAATAGATTAGGTACTAATTAATAGTTACATACTGTCATAGGTTTATTAGAAATTGTATAGTTTGCATCAAAGTTTAGTGTAATGATTATAGTGTGAGTTCATAGTAATATTTTCAGTTATTTATAATTATTGTTTAAGTTTAGTTCATCATTTCGGCCGAATGAAGTCCACTGCTGGACACAGGCCTCCCCAAAGATCACCACAGCCACCGATATGGATGTGTTGCGGGCTCATTGGGGGGTTTTGCCATAATCGCCACGCTTGGCAAGCGGGTTGGCGATCGCAGTTGAGTTGTTAATGTACTCGAAGGACGCCGCTGCCCATCCTCCGGCTAATCCCTTAGTCGACTTTTACGACACCCATGGGAGGAGATGGGGTGGTGGCATTCTGAGCCGGCACCACATGGCATAAGCATAAAGCATATGGCATAAAGTTTAGTTACCTACGACATATTTTATAAAAAAAATGTGTTTATTTTACATGGAGTAGTATTAGTTATTAACTATTTCTGAAGTATATAATTATTTTTAAACTGACATGGTCACTGGTACTATTATTAGAACTGGAAACGGGACATTTACCATGTCTTTTATTTATTTTGAGTTCCCAATATTGAGTTTATCCGTGAACATGGCGCTTGCAACAGCGCCGTAATATCGGGAACTCAAAATAAATAATAAACATGGTAAATGTCCCGTTTCCAGTTCTAATAATAGTATATAATTATTGTACTGGCAAAACCCCCCAATGAGCCCACAAGACACCCATATCGGTCGTTGTGGTGATCTTTGGGGGAGGCCTGTCCAGCAGTGGACTTCATTTGGCCGAAATGATGATTGTACCGGCTGAAATTAATAATCAATCTAATCCAACAACATATTTAATACTTTGGAATAAATTCGTTTTTGTGTTTAGATTACATTAAACACAGACAATTCCAATCTAGAGATTTTGGATTAGATTGATTATTATTTCGGCCGTAAGAAATATTGCTAATCACCATATTTTAATGTAATATATTATACATACAAACGTTCCGCTTTGTGAATTCAAATAGACCAAAAAGCGGCAATATTTGAATAATGGGCATCAAGCCACACATGCATCCCGAATTTGGAAATGGGTGTATACTACTATTTTGTATGTAGTTAGTATTTGCAAGTAATTAAATTAAATTTCAATGAATTTTAATACAACATCATTTCGACACGAGTACAAATTTATCGTGCAAAATATAGAATTATTAAATTCAGTTCAACACAGATCTAGTCAGACAGACTTTGTCACAACACTGTTCCAAGCAGAAAGCGAGAAACTAAACATATTTATTACTCTGAGGTACAGAAATTTAATTTAAAACAATACAACACCTACCGGGTTTCAAAACATTGTCAGAGTCTCGCCGGTACAGCATCCCGGAGCTCCACGTGAAAAAATAGCTGAACAACACGAAAACCAAACAAAAATTCATCGTTTAAATGGCACGTATATACCAGGATCACAGAGCACGACAGGAGATATATTTCAACCTGTATTTATTTGACACTCTTCCGTGTCGCGGCGGGCGTTCTCGAGCTCACTCGAATAAAGTATCGAATGTATCGGTGACATTCTCGATACGGCCGGCTGGCATTGGGAGCTCGGAAATCTAATATGAATACGCTTTTGGTAAATACGTTCTAGAGTCGGAGGCGTATACCGTTGGCCGGGATCACCGACTCCACTGTAAATAATGTGAGACATGTACTTAATAAAATCGGGACGTTCGAATTCGGAGGTGCATTTTTATGTGTACTTTCTTCGCTCTGTCTATAATGTTTTACGTGAGGTAGAAAGAAAAATTAGATTTATTTAAACATACGCTGTTTCTGAGTGTGTTTATAATATTATTTTCTTTTCTGTGCAAAAAGCGTTCTGCTGTGTGACGGCATAAAATATTTTATGGGATAAAGTAGAAAATAAATGTTAACATAACTGTAAATTCTGTAGTTTTAGAGAATATTATTCCACGCTCTTAAACTACTAAAGGAAATATTGAAACAGCTCATATCTATCTTCCACCTCTCTCACTTACTGACTCACTCAGGTTCCTTATATCGACGATGATGTGTTTCTAACTTCCAACTGTAATTTTGGCAATCTTGAGCTTCTTATTTTGATAGTCGAAATACAGTTCAGAATACCTTTGAACAGCTAAAATTACTAGAAATATATAATTACTACTTTATTTTTTATTCTTCTTCAAAATATTCACGTTCAAATAAATGGAAATATAAAAATCAACCTTGAGAACGCTAGAGATAATTATTTGAAGTAAACAACCGATTCTTTTGTCTCCTGTAAAACCAGACATTTGTACATAGTAGCTATTGACGCTTCATAGTGGATGTCTCGTAGGTTTTTGGGGAAATAAGGGGTTTATTTCCCCAAAAACCTACGAGAGGCTACGAGGGAGTAAAAGTATGCAAATAGTAACACTTAATTATATTTGCAAGTCATTGATTGGATAAAGTTAACTTCGAGAAAGTGGTCAGTCGTCGAATCCGACTGGGCTGGGCAGCGTTCGGGAAACTTCGCAACGTCTTTTCGTCAACAATACCGAAGTGCCTCAAGACGAGAGTCTTTAACTAGGGTGTGTTACCAGCGATGACATGGAGAAGTGGTCAATCACAATTGGAAATACCAAGCATATATCTCTCCATAGCTCGCTGAGTGACCTTTTTTTTACGAGGCCCATTGTGAGTGACCACTTCTCCATGTCATCGGTGCTCTACGAGAACGAATCATGAATGATCCGTAGAAGAACTAAAGTTGCCGACATAGCTAAAAGGATAAGTAAGCTGAATCGGAAATGGGTAAGGCACATTTCTCGTAGAATTGATGGCTGTTTGGGCAAAAGGGTTCTCGAGTGGACACCTAATCTATCTATGCGGCAGGCCTTTGTTCGTCTTTTGGCTGATATGATGATGATGATGATGATTGGATAACATCCTGTGATGTTGATGGATTGGCATAAAGCGCAAGTTTTAACTTACGATGGTTTCGATGAGCTGATCGGCGTAGTGACTGTGCACTTAACTTTTTCCGCCATGATTCAAGGGATCGCTCCCCTTGCGAAACATTGACATTGAATAAAGTAAAATATAATTTTCAGTAATTAGATCCTATAAAAGTCATTTTAGTCCATGTGGTGCCGGCTATGAAGCCACCTAGCACCAACCCATCTCATCCCGTGGGTGCCGTAAAGGCGACTATGGGATTAGCCGAAGGATGGGCAACAGCGTCCTTCGAGTACATTAATAACTCAACTGCGATCGCCAACTCGTCACGATTATGGCAAAAACCCCCCTATGAGTACACAACACACCCAGACCGGTCGGTGTGGTGATTTTTGAGGGTCTCATAACCTCTTGCCTGTCAATTGCCGGCAGCCGGCGAGACACAATAGATTTTTAATTATGTCTGGCTTTGTAACAGTAAATGAGGTAAAGGCAACTAAGGGTTGTAAAGAGGATTGCCGGTGGAATCCTCCCATGTACTTATAACAACATACTGCGATTAATACGCATGCCAATCGCGGTGATTATGGAATCTGACCCCTCAGTTGTGGTGATAATTGCTAGGCCCATGTTAAGCAGCGTTCATGGGCTGATGTATCTATCTGAGGTTATTAAGTGTTAAGTAATACCTATTTCCAATAATATAACTCTGCGTCATGTAGGAATTTCTCGGTGTGGTGTCGGGTTAAGAATATAGCACCACTCCATCTCCTCTCGTGGATGTCGTAAAAGGCGACTAAGGGACTCTAAAGAGATGGGCAGCAACGCCCGTGGAACGGTAGCTATTCTACGCTCACCAACCCGCCTGCCAAGCGTGTTAAGTACAGGCAAATGCCGACACACGATATGTAATCAGTCGTGTTTATGCAGGTGGCTTTTGTTCAGCATTGGACGTATTTTGGGTGATATGATGATGTAAGAATTTCTTATCAAACTCATTTTGTCATACTTTCAATAACTACGAATATACGAGTTCAACAAAAAACTGTTCATCATCATCATCATATCAGCCAGAGGACGTCCACTGCTGAACAAAGGCGTCCCCCTTAGATTTCCACAACGAGCAGTCACATGCCGCTTTCATCCAACGACTCCCAGCGACCTTCACCAGGTCGTCTGTCTACCTCGTTACAGGTCGTCCCACGTATGCGTTTTCCGGTGCGCGGTCTCCATTTGAGAACCTTTTTACCCCAACGGCCATCAGTTCTACGAGCAATGTGCCCTGCCCATTGCCACTTCTGTTTACTAATCCTTTCAGCTATGTCGACAACTTTAGGTCTTCTACGGATCTCCTCATTTCTAATTCGATCTCGTAGAGAAATACCAAGCATAGCTCTCTCCATAGCTCGCTGAGTGACCTTGAGCGTTCTTATGAGGCCCATTGTAAGTGACCACGTCTCTGTTCCATATGTTATCACTGGTAACACTCGTTAAAGACTTTCGTCTTGAGGTGTTGCGATATTGTTGACGAAAAGACGTTGCAAAGATTCCCAAATGCTGCCCAGCCTAGTCAGATTTGACGATTGGCCTATTTCTCGATGTTGGACCTACCTAACTGGAAAGTTTGTCCCAGGTAGACATACTCGTCAACAACTTTGAGAACAGGCTCCCAAAGGATATTGGGAAGGGCACGACATGGAAATTTGATATGACTTTCGTCTTGCCCATGTTCATTTTAAGGCCCACCTATTGGGAAACTCTGTTGAGATCATCAAGCATTGTGCTGAGCTCTTGCAGCGATTCTGCCATGACTACGATGTCGTCGGCAAATCGAAGGTGAGAGATATACTCGCCATTTATGTTAATGCTTGAAGGTATTCTCCATTGCAGCGGTGAACAGTTTCAGCGAAATGACGTCCCCCTTTCTCACACCTCTCTGCAATGGAATTGTGTTGTGTTCTGTTCATGTACTCGGACCGACATGGTGGTATTTCAACACTTCAATGTACCGATAGTCAATGTAACACCGCTGCAGAGTTTGCAGCACTGCCCAGGTTTCTATCGAATCGAAGGCTTTCTCATAGTCCACAAACGCCAAGCATATCGGCAGATTATACTCCTCGGTCTTCTGTATGACCTGCCGCGGCGTATGCATGTGGTCTATGGTACGAAAACCTTTTGGGAAACTGGCCTGTTCGGGAGGCTGGAAGTCATCAAACCTGCGCTCGAGACGATTCGTGATGGCCCATGGAAACAGCTTATGAACATGGTTCAGAAGCGAGATGGGTCTGTAATTCTTCAATAGGGTGTTATCACCTTTTTTGAAGAAGAGCACCACCTCCCCTCTTTTCAACAGTTGATACGTGCTTATATTTGGAAGTGATTCCATAATTAATTACTACACAGAGACCAATTTGATACGTCATATTATATTAATTATACCTAAATATAAAGCCATTTATAAATGTCGCAGGGAAATGAGAATACCAGGGATTTCGTGAAATACCACGAAATCCCGAAAGATATCTAATATTCTAATCCATTACGTGTTTCAAACTTATTTAGTTAAGGTTCCAGGTTATAAAAAAAGTTGGACGAGTGCGAGTTGAACTCGCATGGAGAGGGCTCCGTATGTTATCTACTTACTATGTTTTTATAAATAAGACCTAAATTTGTAATAATAAAAGTATATTTGGTACGTTGGTTTTAGAGGGAAATTGCTGAATAATTTGTCTATTGTTGAATTCTGTCTGCACCAATGATTTATTCCAAGAAAAAATTAACATTGTAGTTGAAATACATGCTCTCCCAGACATTGCAACTGCAAATGTAAACGTGTTCGTACAATATTGAAAGATTTACCGTGTTATTTTAAGACCACATACTTATTATACATTTACTTGTAATTTATAATTCAAGAAGTATATTCTGTAATTTATTCAAAATTTTAGTCTTTGTAGTTTCGAAAATAAGGTTAAATTTTTATCTATTTTCTTGAATAACTTTATATTTATTTAGCATAAAGTTATAAAATAAATATATTCAAGACCCTCACAATAAGCCCTTCCATTTGATGTATTACATGGTACAATATACTAGAACTTTTTAATTTTCTAATATTTCCCCGTAAGAACCCATATTAAAAAATAATGTTTTGGGTCGCGTAAATTCATGTGTGCCAAATTTCAACTTAATCGGTTCAGTAGATTCAGAGTTAATAAACCACGAAAGTAAAGGCCACCAACTTCGGCAACGGCACATTTGCCTTCTGCCAAATCAATGATTTCGTGGTATCCCTAAGTGTGATCTTACGAGGACCTGGAGCCCCCCTTCGGTGCCGAAGATGACCGCTCCAGTGGTTTTAGCCGGTAGGAGTCCAGCATACCCCTTCACCCTTCCCCGGGGTGAAGGAAGTTCCATGTAGAATTTCCACTGGACATCAATAAAAAAAAGGCATTTCCTGAAAACTCTGGTATTCTCATTTCCATGCGATATACGCATACTGCAATCAGCCAAACGACTGATTGTTATCATAACACATTTATGTACTTCAAAGTCCCACATCCCATTAATAAAACCTTTTGAATTACATTTGTATCATACTGACAGTAATTTAACGTTTTAATAAGTTCATGTTGGCTTGATCTGAGATAAACTTATGTTATAAAATATGAGTAAAAATAATTTGTCGAATCATTTCATGTAAACTTTTTAACAATGTATAATAGATCGCAGTTTATATTATCGCTTATGTTGTTCTGTGTAATGTACAACTACCAAGTAAGTATCTTTCTGAACTAGTTATTATTTACATTTTTTTTAAACGATGTCCCTCAATGTGTTTTCTCCTGTGTCGTGGGTAAAGCATACAGCAGCATAAAGCTTACATACACAAACACCCAGACCAGAAATAACTATCTGTGAACTATTCGTGGTAAGAAATATTTGTTCCGTGCGGGAATCGAACCCGCCAATTGCTTAGCCACTGCATCAACTGACATCATCACCATCAGCCAACTGACGTCCACTGCTGCACACAGGCTTCTCCCATATATTTCCACAGTTGTGTCGTCATTTTGGGGAGAATTTGCCTGTAGTCACCACACTTGCCAGGCGGGTCGGTGAGCGCAGTATGGCTGTGGTACAGTATTCCTTCTGGTTTAGAGTCCCCAGCCACCCAGTTACCTAGAGAAAACGGTTTCTCGAATTGTTTAAGCGGGACTTAATATTAAGTGGCATTTCAGTATTCGGTCGTTTGGCGTAACGACTGCCAAACTGCTAATGAAAATAATCGGGACCGAAGGTTTTACGCGCCCTCCGAAGCACGGAGTCGGTCAGTTCAAATACCATTATGCGGTAACCCATCCATATACTGACCACGCCAAGCATTGCTTAACCTTACCTATCACTGTGGGCGCCTCATAATATGATCTCTAGTTATGTTTGCCTCTTCTATGATATATTCATTATTTCATTACAGTGCCTGAAAGTAATACCAGAACGAGCCGAATTGACTTATAAAAATGAGTCGTACTTAGAAGATGATTTGATATTAAACGTAAGACGGTACAGCAGAAAAGGGGATTATGTTGTTAACTTGGTGTTTACTGTCAAAGCCACTTTGAACAACAACGTATTGGTAAGATGTACATACATTTTGCAGCCCACTGTTGGATTTAGACCTTGGAGGTAGGGCCTGCCATTACCGCCAGGCGCTGAACGATCTTCGGCCACCATGAGGAGCGGCCTGCGGGCGACGAACTTGGGGCGGTCCGTCGCCCGAACAGAAACAGGCCCGAGATGGTGGTGCGTGTGTTCCGCGCGCACCTCTCTGTAGGATGGGTGCAGCCAGCAAGGTCGCACAGAGAAGGAGCCCGTCAAACATTGACGGGCCGAAACCGGCCGGAGGCGCGGTCTAATGCAGACACAGCGTAATCCTCTCTCCCATCTAGAGGTAAGAGGAAGGATACCGTAGGGTTTAAGCCGGTATGAGTCCGGCATGCCCCTCCGCCCTTCCCAAGGTGGAGGAAGTCAAAGTCGGAAAAAAGGACCTGTCATTACGCTGGACAATAGTTTTTCAACGGTGGTGACGCTACTGTACTTTATCGGGTATTGCTATTAAGATTATCAGATTTGGTGATAAAAATTGAAACAGATAAAATAACAATTATTACATTATGGCGACATAATAACAAAACAGGCAATGTTGCTTTAGAGTAAGTTCTCATCATTCTCTCCAATCGCAACACCAATCAAGGTGGCAGTATGAATTACAAAATAATGTTATAATTATATTTTTCCATTACGCTACAGTGCAAATCAGAGAAATTAATATCAACAAGGTGATTCCATCAATTTTTTTTTCTAAAGTATCGCATATCTGGTGCGCGCCATTTTTATAGCATTACAAAAACATTTGATTGTAATTATTAATACTGATCTATGATAGCGCCCGCTTTAACGCATGCGCGGTGATGTGTTAGGTTTTGGCACCATTCATACATTTTGTTGCTGAGATGATAGATGAGATGTCAGATGTTACACATCATATCCTCTTATTGGGGTGCAATTATCCATACATCCTTAAATTCAGAATTGGAATAACGGTGATAACCCAATTTGGTACCCGCTAAGACTATTCCTCATGGCTTACCTCCTGCAACGTGTCCTTGAATAGCTTCAATCATGTCTTAGCGAATACCGAATTGATTTTACACCGTTATTTCGATTTTATATTCAAGGATGTATGGATGTTTGAGCTTAAGGAATTGCATCCCTGTTTATTGTCGGCAGCCGCGAGACAATAGATCTTTAATTATGTCTGGCTTTGTGACAGTTAATGGAATATTATGTGACTACTGTAAGGCTCGCTCGTTTTTTATGTTGACGTTCATCAATTCAATCACATCCACTGCTGAACAGAAGCCGTAGATTTCCAAAATTGTGTCATCATTTTGGGGAGAATTAGCAAGTACTCGCTATGCTTGGCAGGCGGGTTGGTGAGCGCAGTATAGCTACTGTTCCTTAAAAGTGACGCTGCTGCCCATTCCTGTGGCTTAGAATTCCTTTATTACCTTTTAGGACATCCATGAGAGATGGAGTTGTGCAATATTCTTAATGCGGACACCAGGCGGACTTGTTGACGTTAAACTCTATTTGAAGTTGAACTGACTGCCGTTAAGGCTGGTTTTCGAGTGGAGATTAAACAACGAAACACGCAGTGTGGGATGGCGACCACGAGGTGGACGGATGACATGCTAAAGGTAGCTGGGAGTCATTGGATGCGGCTAGCACGTAACCGCTCGTTGTGGAAATCTATGGGGGAGGCCTTTGTTCAGCAGTGGACAGCAGTTTTCTGGTCCTATCTGAAATGGCAGTGAAATGCAGTGGTATTTTTTTAAGTGAAACTTCTTTTGGGACGGTGTGAATTTGATTTTATGAAACGAAAATGTGTTACGAATGAGAGACAAGTATAAATGTATTTATAGGCTTAAGGCTGTGAGTGAATGAGATAAAACGCGTTTCTGTATAGATGCCCTATTCCCCATTGTCGATTAATCGCTCTCTCTCTCTCTGTTTACCACCTCCATTGTGTATTCATCTCATTCTCTTACAAATTAACCAAAATACAAAGTTTCACTTATACCGCGTGTGAACTCACACGATGTTTTTTCTTTATGCATTATGCTGATATAGGCCATAATGGATTCGCGCAGGTTTCTTAAATATTGTAAAATAAAAATAAAACTATGCTAGTGTAAGCCCAAAATAAAACAGTTTTCTATGTTTATTTCTTTGATGAATATTCTTCGGCTGAGCGACACTCGTTATCATGATGGTAATTCTTGTTGCTCAGGAGTTTCTTGGCTGTTTCTTCTTCAGCTGTTACAATCATGGGTGGGAGAACCCGCGACGCGTAGCGAAGAAACCCAATTGTTATTACGCGTGGGTGTGCTGTATTCCCTGTGGTGACCAGATTAAGAATATGGCACCACTCTAAACCAGGGGGATGGTAGCAATGGCCCTCCTTTGGTGTTCCACAGAAGGGACGCGTTTGTCTATGTATGCGGCCATTCTGCGCTCACCATCTCGTCTTTTTTTATATTTTGCCCAGTGGAAATTCTTCATGAATTTCCTATGCCCCGGGGAAGGGTGAAGGGTTATGCCGGACTCCTACCGGCTAAAACCACTGGAGCGGTCATCTTCGGCACCTACGGGAGGCACCATCTCGCCTGCCAACCGTAGTGAGTAATGGCAAATTCCCCCCAAAATAACGATACAATTGTGAAAATCTATGGGGGAGGCCTTTGTTCAGCAGTGGACATCCTTTGGCTGACATAATGATGATAAATTGTTTCACAGGTCGATGTGATTTTCTATGAATACCTTCACAACGAGTACAGACGATCTTTTGTGGAAATGCACTTCAAACTATGCGATCTAATTAAGAAAGACCCTTACATTGGTGATACTTTAAGGAAGAGTGGTTTGAATACTTGTCCATTATATCCGGTAAGAATATTGTTCTATTTATTCTATAATTTCAATTTTTTTTAAATGTTGCCCCTCTTTAGTTTTACTCCTGTGTCGAGGGTGCGTTTACAGACACAATTTCCACACACAATATACACCCAGACCCGGAACAACTACCTGTAGATCGTACAAATATTTGTTCGTGCGGGAATCGAACCCGCGACCTGGAGCGCAGCAGCCGACTGTGCCGTAAAATCATCGATTGCAATCAATACAAAAAAATTTAGGATCTTACATCATTTCGACCGTATGAAGTCGCGATTGCATATACTTATACATTTATATTTCTTACTAATAAATGTAGAAATAGTATTAACAATTTCAGTTGATTACCTTATTATATATAATTTTTCGTTACGTGGGTATGTCACTGAACGAACTCCTCCTAAACGGCTGGACCGATTTTGATGTTATTTTTTGTGTATGTTTGAGTGGGTGATCGTCATTTCAGCCGAATAAAGTCCACTGCCGGGCACATGCCTTCCCCAAAGATCACCACAACGACCGATATGGGTGTTTTGTGTGCTCATTGGGGGGTTTTGCCATAATCGCCACGCTTGGCAGACGGGTTGGCGATCGCAGTTGATTTGTTAATGTACTCGAAGAACGCTGCTGCCTATCCTCCGGCTAATCCCTTAGTCGACATTTACGACACCCACGGGAGGAGATGGGGTGGTGGCATTCTGAGCCGGCACTATGATTTTGCTATAAAATGGTAGGTACATACTAACAGTTTTGTGTGCTTGAATACTAACCTTATTCATTAACATCATTATTATATCAGCCATAGAACGTCCACTACTGAACAAAGGCCTTCCCGTATCTAAAATAGTGTTATGGGAAGAAGGAAATATTTGTATGATCTGCAAGTAGTTGTTCCGGGTCTGGGTGTATTGTGCGTGGAACTCATGTCTGTAAAACGCACCCACGACACAGGAGAAATTCAAGTGTGGGGCAATGTTTAAATAAAAAATACAATAGTGTCTTCATTTTGTGGGGATTTTCTACGTACCACGCCTGGCTTTTGGGTTCCACAGAAAGTCAACGCTGCTAGCCATCCATCTGGTTGAGAATCTCTTAGTTGCCTTTTACAACACCCGTGGAAGGAGATAGAATGGTGCTACTTCTTAATCCTGACACACGGAATTTTTTTAATTAATGATTGCAAAAAGTAAAATTGAAATTACATGACTTTTATAATTAAGTATCTATTTTTATATTAGTATATGTATGTATTCTTATTTTTAATTCAGTCTTTTTTAACATTATCTATAGCTTTGTTTTTGTAGCTCTATCGAAGTGCTTTTTTAAATCAAACGTTGACTGGTAGAGAACGCCTCATGGCATTATTGTGTGTGTGTGTGTGTATGTATACTCAATGATCATAAAAGTTTAAATAAAGAAATTATTTTTTATAAACGTGACATTTATAACAAACTGGTTGTACCCTAGGAATAAAGTTCACTATATTTGTATGAACTAAAAAACAAATTGGTCACGAACAGTTTTATTAAGGCTTTTAAAACTAATGTCAGACGCAAAAAGTCTACAAAATATCTCTATATTCACAACTTTGTCTGAATTTCAGGGGAAATTTTGCATAAGCAACATGACTTTTAACCAGGTCTTCCCGTCTGTGTGGCCATTTGAAAAAGGACAGGCAGAGTTTATTTTTAAATTTAGTAAAACAGGGGCGATGGTCGCAAAAGCCATAGTCGTGTTAACATTCAAGCAAGATCTGCGGAAGATAGTGCTTTAAACATAGTTATTAATTGATTAGTGTTGGGGGTTATGGACGGTGTCACGTGAGATACACATCGGTCTTATAGTTCCGCCAACTTAACTGTGAATTGAAGCGAGGTGCTACTGGCAATACGGCGTATATTGACTTAATATTATATTTACTAGTGGTCGCCGAGGGGTCATCCACGGGTCACCAAGGGATCGCCCAGGGATCGCCTAGGGGTCGCCCAGGGGTCGCCCAGGGTTCACCCAGGGGTCTCCCAGAGGTCGCCCGGGGGTCGCCCAGGGGTCGAACAGGGGTCGACATCGGACCGTGATTCATTAATTTTTTTATCAGATTTGTAACACATATTGTTCATAATTTTTTTATTTCTGCACTCCACCGCCATAACAGCTTTAACTATGCCAAATTTCACACTCCTCCGTGCGCGCAGTGTGCATAAAAAGGGGTACAGAGTTTTTTCTTCACGTATTAATATATAGATACTTGCCCGATACCGTCCATAACAATCTCATAATTATATGTTACCACCTATCCCTACACTGTAGAATGCAAATATAAATTATTGAGTATACAACATAATTATATAAGGAAATGTGTGTTATACGGTCGTGGTACCAATTGTTGCCACTTCACAGATACGTTGGTGGCACTATATATATCTTTCCAGGAAGAATATCGTATACGACATTCCACTTATTTTATAAATATTGTTGATGGCTTATATATGATACCGCGGTATAAAGAGGTCCCCTCACCCGGCCGTTTTACCGCCCTCGCCACCGAGGATGCCCGCCTTACCGACGTCGCGGAGCCCTATCGCCGCGTCACCTTCCCGTTCAAGCTAATTTTTCTCCCCCCATCTCTTGCTCGCGCCGGCCCGTGCCGAGCCTGTAGTTATAAATGTCCCCTAATACATTTTAAATGATACCGATCCAGCTGTCTCCAAAACAATAGCTTGTTATCCCCAGCAACGCTCTAAGCCGAGGTCCGTGTCCCGCAGGGGGCGCCGTTAGCGCAAGTTGCTGGAGGCCTCGTTTGACTTCGCCAGAAATGATTGGTTAAGCAACCACATTTCCGAGAAAAGGAAGCGAGAAGCCCAAAAAAAGATCATTTAATAAATTAAGGACTCGGATAACGTAAATATGAATGACTTTTGAGTAAGTAAATGATTGATTCAGGATGTCTTTTACTTTTTATTTCAAGTGTCGCTCACGATGTTCTTCCCGAAAAGGCTCGATAAGTTGGTATATTTAGAGATCTGTAGCCCTAGCACGAAGAACTTGCGAGAAAGTATTCGTATCGTAGGTAACGTTAATGTGAGTCAATTTTGAATCGAAAATACAAATATCCTATGCCATTTTTGCTTAAATTTATACGACAAACACAATTCGTATCTTATACATGTATGAATAAAGTCTTCAATTTAAATAAAAATTAAATGTGAGTCAAGTATTTTCAATTCAAAATTGACTCACATTTACGTTACGATACGGATTCTTTCCCGCAAGTTCTTCGTGCTAGGCCATCTGGCCTTCATAGGTTTGACTCAATGTCTCGGTTTTAAATATAAATAAATCACATTTCCCTAACCAATATTTTATTCAATAGTGTAACGAGTTTTATCTATTGAAATGGAACTTACGGAAGATGATTTGCTCAGCTGTACAAGTACCGGTAGTGATTTCAGCTTAAAGCCCTTTTATGTGTCTGTAGCCATGTGCAGCCTGCTGTGTATGGCTTCGACCAGTAAAAGATGTTATGCTGTACGGAGACACTTTGCCGGATAAGCAAGTTTTGGCAAGAAAAGTATTAGAGCGAGTATTTGCCTGCAGTAGAAACTTCAAGGGCCTTGAATTATTGTTATAAAAAGAAATAAAGAAGTTAAAAACACTTTATCCAGACGGCACGGTTGGTGCAGTGGCTGATACAGTCGGCTGCTGCGCACCGGGTCGTGGGTTCGATTCCCGCACGGAACAAATATTTGTATGATCTGCAGATAGTTGTTCCGGGTTTGGGTGTATTGTGTGTGGAATTTGTGTCTGTAAACGCACCCATGACACAGGAGAAATCCTGGTATGGGGCAACTTTTTTTTTTTAAATGGAGCCTTGTCATCCTTAAAACCCTCAGATACAGCCACTAAGCTCAGCTATCTTAATTACATTGTGAAGTAAATTATTAATTTCCTTTTTACATTACACATCCGCGTATAAACATCTCCTTTAGCTAATCTCCGTTATCCCTGTAAGTCAGGTGAAAGGTTTAATCTCTTCTTGTTTGGATAGGCTAAAGAAATTGATGATTTATAAATAAATGAGAACTTTGTATGTTCCATGTTATTATTAACTAGCTAAAGCTCGCAGATGTGTTCGCCTTGGCTCAGCATTTTAGGCAAATTTGGTCTTAACAATTAAACAATATTTAAAGTTTACGGTCTGTCGAAAAGGATGCTCAATTTTTTATTATTATTCATAATTATTATAATAATAATTGACCCCTCTGGGCAGTCGTTATCTCACCATGGGATAAGGTAATCCTGGAGGGCAGATAAAAGCATCTACTCACGGCACGGTTGGTGCAGTGGCTGATGCAGTCGGCTGCTGCGCTCCGGGTCGTGGGTTCGATTCCCGCACGGAACAAATATTTGTATGATCTGCAGGCAGTTGTTCCGGGTCTGGGTGTATTGTGTGTGGAATTCATGTCTGTAAACGTACCCACGACACAGGAGAAATCTTAGTGTGGGGCAACGTATTAATAAAAAAATTGTTTCCTTGCATTTGATATTTTAAAAAAGTATGTCATAAGGAGATCTATTAAGAAGCTTACAGAACGCAGGGCAGTTTGTGGCGAGCTGAATGTGAGTGGCGACACTGCGTACCCGAATGTTCCAGAGAGTCGGCCAGGGCGTCGTCTACGGCTTACCTTTATTGGACGGTAGGAGTGGAACTCCATGAGTGCCCGCAGGATTTTCAACTCTGGCTTGCTGTATTTGGCCGATCAGAGGGGGGCTGTCAGAGATATATGCTCGAGGGTGGAAATGTCTAATAGCGTAATAACGGGGACACCCGCTCCGAGTCTTCGAGACGCATGATGCTGAAACCGGTGCCATATTTCTCGACATCTCGAGCCGCTCACACCGGTGTTGCTCCCTGTCACGTGTAGTGGTGGCCATTTAGGGAGCCCATTTTGTGAGTGGCGAGTGACCGTCTGCCAGACATAAAAAAAAAAAAATAGCCTTTATTTTCTACTACAGTGAAACTTTACATGAAAGCTACATTAAAACTATTATATATTATAATAATAATATGTAATGTTATATAACGTATGTATGTTATATATATATATATATTATTGCATGTTAGTAGTAGTCGCCTCTGCGGCGTAGGCCTCTCCTAAACGCAAGCTCGACAATAATGACAACGTGGTGATCTCGGTGGGGTACACCACAAATGTCCTACTGACGATATTGGATAAAGGGCCCTAAAAATAAGGTAGAGCTCGAAGATGATGACTGATACATCTAATCAACGCATGATTTGCTAGTTACTTGGGTAGTCACTGAGTAGAATGAAAGAAAAAAACCTAAACTCTTTGCTTATAAGGCTCATGTTTCACTGTTGAACAAAGGCCTTCCGCAAGATTTCCACAATGTGGTGTTATCATTTTGGTGTTAATTTGCCAGTACTCCACACGCTTATCAGGCGGGTTTATTTATTTTATATTTTTTTGTTTTTTTTAAATAAGGTTGTCCCACACTAGGATTTCTCCTGTGTCGTGGGTGCGTTTACAAACACAAATTCCACACACAATACACCCAGACCCGGAACAACTACCTGCAGATCGTACAAATATTTGTTCCGTGCGGGAATCGAACCCACGACCCGTTGCGCAGCAGCCGACTATATCAGCCACTGCACTAACCGTGCCGTCGGTTGGTGAGCGCAGATGATTTGCTGTCAGAAGGGACGGTGCTGCTCATCCCTCTGGTTTAGAGTCCCTTAGTCGCCTTTTACGATATCCATGGTAGGAGATGGAGTGGTGCTATATTCTTAATCCGGGCACTCCACGGAATCTCTACGTGTAAAAATAAGCATTAACATATCTAGTTCAAGCTAATTGAAATGGTACGAAACTTAGTTTAATAATAATGAAGGAATGGCAGGATCTTCGTAGATAATTATCCTCGAGGATAAAAGAAATGTGAGGAAATTACACTACTAACAAACATTGCTATGGAGCTCGTTAGCGAGAGGGACAAGTAGCTTGTTATCCTTAACTCAGCAAACTTTTTGTTGCTTGGCTGTTCGTAATTTTACCTATCCCTACTAATATTAAATAGCATAAGTGGATTTGTTGGTTTATCGTTCTTTCACTCAGCAATGAAGTAATGGATCGACGTGATTTCTATGGACATAGTTCATGGACCAGAGAGTGATAAAGGCTAAATGTTTTATTTCGAGAAAATGTATGGTTCCTGTGAAGTAACAAGCGAAACCACGGGGCGCAGTACATTTAATGTACGTAGATGACTTTTTTTTCGGGGGATATTCTCTTATGTGTCCTCAGCCCTGTAGAAGGTGGACGGGTTTGCTAACTTGCTGGCTATTACAACCGTGGTATTCCTTCAAGTTGCCGTGTGGTGCCGGCTCAGAATGCCACCACCCCATCTCCTCCCGTGGGTGTCGTAAAAGTCGACTAAGGGATTAGTCGGAGGACGGGCAGCAGCGTCCTTCGAGTAGATTAACAACTCAACTGCGATCGCCAACCCGTCTGCCAAGCGTGGCGATTATGGCAAAACCCCCCAATGAGCCCACACCACACCCATATCGGTTGTTGTGGACATCTTTGGGGGAGGCCTGTGTCCAGCAGTGGACTTCATTCGGCCGAAATGATGATGATTCCTTCAAGCTATTGTGCTGGAGGTGCGGGGTCAGTGAACCCCGCGCAGTACCCAAGTTCAGATATATGTAGATGACTTGAAAAAGTTAGCCCACTCCAGCTACTTTATTGATTCTAGAGGCGGAGGACTGAGCGTTTTTGTTTAACTTGGTAAACCCCATATGTATATTGTCGACTTCGATAAGCTGGGTTGATGATATTCGAAATTGTTCACTAGTAGTTCCTTTATTTTTGGAGGATATCCGTGAATGTTCTCCGCCCTGGTGAAGATGGAAAGGTGAAGACTTATGATCTTAAACTAACATGGTGTTTCATTGACCTTCTTTACCTTGGGGCTGCGGGATTCACTCGCGCATTCACTATACGCAAATGGAACTTTTTTATTGGTTTCCATTGGAAATTCTATATGAATTTCCTCCTCTCCGGGGAGGAAGTTCATGTAGAATTTATGAGGTGAAGGGGCATGCCGGACTCCTACCGGCTAAAACCACTGGAGTGGTCATCTTGGGCACCGAAGGAGGGCTGCAGATCTTCGTAAGAGCCCCCATTGATGCTACGCCTTTAGGGACATCTCGGAGTGGGACACAAATGGACCTAGGTACTTATAGAAATATGGTACTGTGACTATGATCTATTTACTGGTACTGTTTCAACGTCCGTTATACTACAGGATAATTAAAAAAAAAACGATACGCTTTGACAACTAAATAATGTTTACCTAAAAAGATTATTAATTATTGTACTTTTGAATGGAGCGGACGTTCCGCAAATTAACTTTGACACGTCATAATTGTTTTTTATTGTTTCTTTTTATTGTTTCTTTAAAAAAAAAAAAAACGTTGCCCCACACTAGGATTTCTCCTGTGTCGTGGGTGCGTTTACAGACATGAATTCCACACACAATACACCCAGACCCGGAACAACTACCTGCAGATCGTACAAATATTTGTTCCGTGCGGGAATCGAACCCACGACCCGGTGCGCAGCAGCCGACTGTATCAGCCACTGCACCAACCGTGCAGTGGCTGATACAGTCGGCAAAAAACAGAGTTATTATTTACGAGTACCTACGCTCCAAGGTCCTCGGTACATTATTATTATTATCAGTACTTTGAACTACAGTGCTCCAAATCTAAAAATACCTTTTGACAGCTGTCAAATCCATTCGAAAGCTGTCAAAACGGCATCGTAGACAATGATAGTGCGGATGCCAAACCGGAATTCAAATCTCAGGTCGTGCGGTGTTGTTGGGGTTTTCCTGTTAAGAAAATTTGAGCTATAGCAAATGGTTGGAAATGTTATTTGATAAGGCGTTTGGCACACGATGAGACGCACCGCTATGACAGAAGACAGCGCGGATTTAGTAGAACTGTATGAAAACAGCCCAACCTTGACTCACAGCGACCGTCACGTCATTTCATGGCTGCATTATGCGAGGTCAAGAATTTGTTATACAAAGTGCACCACCGTTCCATAATTTCGGCCGAATAAAGTCCACTGCTGGACAGGCCTCCCCCAAAGATCACCACAACAACCGATATGGGTGTG
Organism: Diloba caeruleocephala; assembly: GCA_947459985.1. Classification (NCBI taxonomy): domain Eukaryota; kingdom Metazoa; phylum Arthropoda; class Insecta; order Lepidoptera; family Noctuidae; genus Diloba; species Diloba caeruleocephala. The sequence goes on from OX381609.1 coordinate 1,985,326, forward strand.
TAGTGTGCTCAGTGGGGGGTCTTGCCATAATCGCCACGCTTGGCAGACGGGTTGGCGATCACAGTTGAGTTGTTGTGTGCTCGAAGGACGCTGCTGCCCATCCTCCGGTAGGGATTAACCGGAGGATGGGCAGCAGCGTCCGTTACGACAGTACGAGTCGACATTTACGACACCTACGGGATGAAATGGGGTGGTGGCATTCTGAGCCGGCACCACACGGTACCACCGTTACATGGTTGATATTCGACTGACATGCACGAAGCGTTTTGCTTCCACTCATTTTATGCGTACCGCTAAGGAGCGGAACTCCTTCCTGGAGCCTGTGTTTCCGGATAGCTAACCTAGCAGTCTTCAAGACATGAGTGAATATAGGTTACTTCTAGCCAAGTGTGCTCCATCATCGACCGCGTCATCGCTTAACATTACGTGAGGTTTTAGTTAAACGCAAGCCTCATCATCATCATCTCGGCCGAAGTCCACTGCTGTACAAAAGCCTCTTCGTCATTTTGGGAGAAAATTGCTAGTACCATCACACTTGGCAGGTGGGTTGGTGAACGCAGTATGGCTACTGTTCCACAGAAGAGGCGCTGCTGCCCACCCCTCTGGTTATGCATCCCTTAGTCGCCTTTTACGACATCCACGAGAGGAGATGGAGTAGTCGTATATTCTTAATTCCACACGAAAAAGCCTATTACATTTGACGGCACGGTTAGTGCAGTGGCTGATACAGTCGGCTGCTGCGTTCCGGGTCGTGGGTTCGATTCCCGCACGGAACAAATATTTGTATGACCTGCAGGTAGTTGTTCCGGGTCTGGGTGTATTGTATGTGGTATTCATGTCTGGAAACGCATCCACGACACAGGAGAAAGCCTAGTGTGGGGCAAAGTTTAAAAAAAAAAATTACCATCCTTTCAGTCACGCGGTCAATTACGTACGATTTATTTTTATTTTTTTATAGTAACAAAATTTCTTACAATCATTTTAGTAACTTACAATCTATAAACTACGGGGGGTTTGTCCAGTTGATTAAATAGTTATATTTATTTCCGATATACAAATATTTGTTTTTGTCATACATGGGATTTACTATGACCTTAAAAACCCCATCATGTTTTTTGCCTCTCTATAAATCTCGAAGATCTTTATTTTAATTAGTTGATTCCTTTTAGAGTTTAAGATTAATACAAAACAAGAAAAGGCTAGCTTCCTTATTTAGCCCGGTGAGATCATACCAATGTTTATCTTTTTAGTAAGCGCGATGACTCAATGCGGGGGCGGGAAGGATGACACGGGCCTCACGCGCTTTTGAACTGTAGACTCTGTGTCAACTCATTATTGCTGTGTGTTGCTTTTTAATTACCATTTGTAGCACTGTGTTATACAGTGTTGCTGGATGGAGGACTTCCTATATCTAATTTGTACCATCGTGGATATGAGTGGCCATGTTGAGTTCTTATGTACATTACAATAAAACACATTTAAATCACAAACACAATCGCGTATATTACAGATTTTTGTTTTTCCTGAGGTTTCGAACACTGCAGGGTTCGTGGTCGCAGGATGACTAAGGTGACATGCGTCCTATAAACATATTTTAAAAGTTATTTTATTTTATCTACTGTACAATTTTGATCAAAAATTTGTTTCCGTGCTCGCAGTAATATCTCACAGTGTCTTGATGATTTTAGCGCGGTAGGTTGTTTGGGACTTTATTATTTTAATAACAGGATTCCAAAGAGGTGGTACCTGCCAACCATCTTCTCTATTAAAATTAGGATGTTTTTTAATTTCAATAGCCGTACGAAACATTCTTGGAACATATAGGTGCTCTTTCGCGAGGACTTGATGTTGATCAAAACGAAGATAATGTAACCATTATCTTGCCTAAGGCATGTTCTCACACTGAATCTATCGATTGTGAGGTTTGTTTTAATAATGCAATGTAAATAGGCACACCACTCCATCTCTTTAAAAGTGTTTTATTATAATGAGTAATAATCGCGGAAACCTAAGACATTTTATGTACACTTATCTATACATACAAATAAATAAAATTGAATTATCTGTTTGTAATTTCAAAATGACAGATTTTTATAATATAGAGCATATCGAACAAAAAAAATTTTTTTTTGTCGTGTGTGTCAATTTTACGGGAGGAGATGGGGTGGTGGTATTCTGATTGTTTTCTATTGCTCCTAGAACTGATGGCCGTTGGGGCAAAAGGATCTATAATGGAGACTGCACATCGGAAAACGCAGCATGGGACAACCTCCAACGAGGGGGACAGACCACCTGGTGAAGGTCACTGGGAGTCGTTGTATGAGAGTAGCATTACATGCCGGTCGTTGTGGAAATATATCTTCTCAATTCTCAATTCTTCATTTTCCATAATGTCATATTAACACAGATGGTAGGCTTAAGAGACTATGGAATCAATTATGGACCCTGTCGGGCACAGCACAGTTTCGTTGGAGAGAGGAAGAGCGCTATAATCAAAATAAGAGCAAAAAAGCGGTCTTAAAAACGGTACTATGCCTTTATAAGTAAAGTTGCCTTAGACGAGTTTCCTCGTCGAAATGGTCTAACTTCATAGCCATTAGAACGATGCTATTAAATAAGTAGTAAGTTTTTATACGTGTGGTATCCGAATTAAGAATATAGCACCACTCCATCCCCTCCTGTGGATGTCGTAAATAGCGACTAAGACGACTCTACACCAAAGGGACGTGTAGCAGTGTCCCTTCTGTGGAGCAGCATCAGGATGGGCAGCAGTGTCCCTTCTGTGGAGCAGCATTATTCTCGCGCTCACCAACCCGCCTGCCAAGTGTGGTCAGTATTGGTAATCCCCCCAAATGATGACACAATTGTGAAATTCTATGGGGGCCTTTGCTCAGCAGTGGACGTCATTTGGATGATGATGAAGTTTTTAAATATACAAAATGGTGATGTGACATGCTGCGCATGCGCCTGTGGGCCATAGAAATTATAATACTACCCCACTAAGCTCGTCACTTGTGACATGAAGTCATCATATACCCAGTAATTTCACTAGCTACAGTGCTTTTCTAACCGGAGCTAAGTTATGTCTAAAGTTTAAACACTACTGGAATGCGAGCCGGCCTCTTGCATTAAGATACTTACCACCAGCACTGAAACAGGCCAGCATGTCGCGGAGTGCCTTCCTCCGTGTTTCCTTCCCGGTTAGCTCAACTGGGAGGCTCTCTCCACGGCAGCAAGTAACGGAGTTCAGTTATTGTGATTCAATGAAACGTCACATATATTGTTATATAATGGTATATTGATATTCACAACTTCAACACTTCATCTTCATGTTTATATATTTCAAATATAGCTTACTATCACAATATTTAAGCTAGTTAAAAATAAGTAATTGTAATATTGCAGGAGACTATTTGTCAGAGCGACAGCTGTGTGTCGAACCACTAGCGTTCAGAATCCAATGCGTAATGATAATGATCAAAATATGAACGATTCGACACCACAATACTAAATTCGAATTTTGATTTGAATAAAGAATGAATCATGAAGTGGACAGTGATGGAGATAAAAGGTATGAAGTCATGAAAGAGGTTGATTGAAATGAAGATGAAGGATGACTTCGTCACAAGCTTTTTTCTCTTTAAACATTGCCCACACTTGAATTTTTCCTGTGTCGTGGGTGCGTTTACAGACATGAATTCCACTTACAATACACCCAGACCGGGAACAACATACAAATATTTGTTCCGTGCGGGAATCAAACTCGCGACTAAATCCTAGTGTGCGGCAACGATTTTTTCATTAGTTTTGTATGGTAGATAAAATAACTCTTTAAATCTCTAACGACGCCTATCGCCTTACTGATCAACAACAAACACGAAACGAACAAAGAACAATCTATAAATTATTTCTAACAAACTGAGAGCATAACATTTTTATTCAATTTTATATCTATTGAATTGGAAATAATCTAGTAATAAATCTAGCCATTATGTTACTGGTTATCTTAACTATTAAGAATCCAGACGTAAGCTACATTATTAATGTAGAAGATAGCTCATGCGTATATAATGATAATTACATATCGAATCACGTCATTGATCTAAGAAGATAAAAAGCATTGCCATCGATTTGTCTAGCCATGCCCCTCACTAGTCATTAAGACATCATATCAGCCAACGGACGTCCACTGCTAAAGCAAGGTCTCCCCCTTCCATCCATACCACCCGCATCCAACGACATCCAGTGACCTTCACCAGGTCGTCCATCCACCTAACAGGCAGCTGTTCCACACTGCGTTTTCCGGTGCGCGGTTTCCACTTGAAAACCTTTATATATATCGGCCATTTATACGTCCACTACTGAACAAAGGCCTCCCCTATAGATTTTCACAACTGTGTCATCATTTTGGGGGGTATTTGCCAAATTGGTTGGTGAGCGCAGTATGGCTACCGTTTCACAGAAGGGACGCTGCTGCCCATCCCTCAGGTTTAGATTCCCTTAGTCGCCTTTTACGACATCCACGGGAGAAGATGGAGTGGTGCTATATTCTTAATCCGGACACCACACGGTGTAACCTTTATAATCCCATTATAATAATTATACATTATACATATAAATAATTTTTATTTTTATTGGTCCCAGTGGAAATTCATCACGAACTGCCGCCAGACCCCTACCACGTAAAACCACTGGAGCGGTCATTTTCGGTACCTAAGGGGGCTCCAGATCCGTAAGATCACACTAAAGCCGCCCATAAGTGCCACGCCTTTAGGCACATCTTGGAGGGGATGACTGTAAAGCGATCACACTTCCCCTCCTGGGGATTGTAAAGGATCCCCAGAAGCATCTCTGTGCGCTGTGGTGTGCTGTTCACACGGTGGCTGTAGCTGATATGATGAAGTCCATAACTAATAGGTAAGTAAATTTTATTCAGTACAGCGCTATAGACTATTGTCTTTGATAGAATACCGAGTACATTCTAACAAGCCATTTGGACATAAAATCTTCCAAAGTTCTAATTTTGAAATCTACCAATTATCATAACTCGCCTCGTTCTACAAACATCTCAGGTACCAAGACTGGACTCAAAGATCTGTGGTAATATGATTTTCAACCTTAACATTCCTGTATATGATTCAGATTTGTAGAGTTGCCTGACGAATTCTAATTTGGAACTGTATCACCGATAAGTATTACGTATAATTAGCATTGTATAATTAAGTCTTACTTGGTACGTATTTAGAATTCAAGTTCCTCACTGTCTAATCGCCTAATTTGCCTTACTGAAGTATATTCTATTCGCTCAATACCAAATTAGGGTGTGCGACCTACGTCACCGCTTAACATTGTACCTCGTCGCGTCGGGGTGCCACTTAATAATGAATAGTTTGCTTTTAAGGGAGGCTTGTTTGACTTGTCTGTTCCACAAGATACTCGACCTATGCTGACAAGAACAGGAGTTAAATAGGTATTACCGAATTGAGGTTTGGGATTAATAGATCAACTATTTCTTTTGTTGGAATTAACCATTGAAAATTTAAATACGGTACGTTAGAATAGAATAGAATGGAATAGAATAGAATAAGAATAGAATGAACTTTTATTTGGACAGCAAGATGCAACACAATAAGAATATTAAACAATTTAAAATAAACAAAAAACTATTTATATGACAAGAATAAACAGAAGAGGTTTGTAAAACATTGATAGGTATAATGTATCTCATGGCTGCCCAAAAAGGTGTCCAGATCAGCTTAATGCCAAACCCTTACGTGCTTAGCGCTGATTTTCATCTGGAACCTTGTGCTCGACAGACGTCAATGCTGTTGCAGTACCCATGTACATAATATATAAGCACTGTTTTTAAGCGATTGCCTGTCAATTCCCGCAGAAACAAATATTTTTTCCACAGACAAGTAGTTGTTTCGGGTCTGGGTGTTTGTGCATGTGACATTTATATATGATATCTACCCACGCATCAGATAAAATTGTAGTATAACCAATTGTTTTAATTGTGATCAATTAGGATCAATATTGTAAGCACCGCAAATTTATCGGAATTGCTTGCTTGCATAGTGCGTTAGTACAAGGACACCGTCTATCACCTAGGATGTTTTTGTAAGTGTAGATGCATTGCCCGCGCTCTATGATGGTCACATGAAAGCAAGGTAATTGCCCGGAGTTCACTTAGTCGCGCACCGACCAGTGTCGTGGATCATAGGCGTATGGCATAAAAATTATGCCATCCTGTATTTGTTGACGATGCACGAAGTATACTGCTATTGTGAGAGAAAAGGACGTTTTATTTATTAAATAAATACGTAACATATATCGATATTGTAACGGTTGGTGCAGTGGCTGATACAGTCGACTGCTGCGCTCCGGGTCGTGGGTTCGATTCCCGCACGGAACAAATATTTGTATGATCTGCAGGTAGTTGTTCCGGGTCTGGGTGTATTGTATGTGAAATTCATGTCTGTAAACGCACCCACGACACAGGAGAAATCCTAGTGTGGGGCAACTATTTTTAAAAAGATAAACATAAGATAAAGATAAGATAAAGATAAGATAAGATAAAGATAAAGATAAGATAAAGATAAAGATAAGATAAGATAAAGATAAGATAAATATAAGATAAAGATAAGATAAAGATAAGATAGAGTAAGATAAAGATAAGGTAAAGATAAGATAAAGATAAGGTAAAGATAAGATAATATTGTAAGTAAAAAACAGTATTCTGTTCTATTTTTATCACGCGGTCTAATGGCGGCCGGCGCGCCGTTTTGTAGTGCAATACTGTTCGTCTAGTCTATGGCGCGTCTATATGTAAAATGTCACTGTCTCTCACATAAAAAATTGATTGCCTTGAAGGTCTGGGCATTAGTGTTGCTTAAAAATCGACTATCAATCGATCGATAGGACTACCCCTAAAACATTCATACTATCGATTGGCCTATCGATAGTATCCATATTATCAATAGTATCGATACAATCGATTTTATTTTACATATCAAACAATACTATCGATACTATCGATACTATCGATAGTATTGGCACTAACGATACTATCGTTAGTATCGATAGTATTGGCACTAACGATACTATCGATAGTATCGATTGTATTGGCACTATCGATACTATCGATAGTATTTAACTTGGCACAATTTATGAAAGGACTATGTAATTGGACTTCCGGGGTGGAAGGCCTGGTGACCTGAAATACAGGCTTGAACCTAGTTTAGGCACTAGTCTCCCACAATAAATTAGTACAATATACCAATATTAATATGATAAATAAATAAATAAATAAAAATAAATATTGTTACAAAGCTCCCAATCGATACTATCGATACTATTGATAATATCGATACTATCGATAGGGCAATCGATAGTACGAGTGATTTGGGGTTATATGACACTATCGATTGCCTATCGATAGCCTATCGATTTTTAAGCAACACTACTGGGCATCAAACGGCGCCGTTGCTCCTCGTTCCACATGAAACAGCAACATGGAAGGTACACACGGCTACATATTAAGCTACACATTTCCAGTATAAGCTGATCTCGTATTGTTAGGTTTTCCATATGATGAAAGAGCATATATGAATTAAGAATATTGTTATTTTTATATTAAAAGTGCAGCTAAGAACTGACACCCGAGCAACTCTGAAAAACCTTGTATTTTAGGGTTAAACTTAAACGTTTTGTATACATTATGTAAGCCATTACACGACATTTATAAATGATATAAATAAAGAAAACTTATACAGGTTGTCCAGTAAATAGCACGACATACTGCAGGGGATGAGAGCTTGGGTCAATACCTACCAAAAAATCACAAAATATGTTCAGCAAAATCATACGGATTTACAGTAGTACAAAATTTTAGTAGTAGAAAATTGTACTGTGAAAATTTAAATAAAAATTGTATTTCTTGAAAACATTTTAGTTTTTAATAGAATAAAGACTTATCAATGAGTAAAGTAACTAGTCGCAAATAATTTGAGGTAAAAAAAAAACTAGAAAAGAAATGTTTCATTACGAGATGCTTAAAAATCTGTGTCAAGGTAGAGATTTTTCGATATTTCGGTAAAGTTTGTACTACTGTAAATCCGTAAGATTTTGCTGAACATATATTGTTTTTTTGGTAGGTATTGACCCAAGCTCTCACCCGCTGCAGTATGTCGTGCGATTTACTGGACATCCTAAAATATATTGAACTTTACGCGTTCAATATATTATAGGATGTTACATCGTGTTTTAAAAAAAAACAAGTTGTAAGTTCAAATAATAATTAATGAGCAAAGTTATAATTCGAGCACTCAATATAACTTTTCACCAAAATAATTGCAAATATAAAAAATTCTATATTGGACTTTTATGTAGTGTATAAGTGCTATAAGGTATAAAGTGTCGTTGCACTTGTACTTGTTTGAACTCTGATACCCGATGTACGATTTAACTTGTGTTCTGGGTACCAGCGCTCTCATTAAATTGCACCAAAGAGTATAATAACTATATAATTGCACCCACAAGGAGTTGGTGAATAATGATAACAACCAATTTTGGGGGTGTTATTAATCATAAAATACCCAACTATACAGCAGGACATAATATATACTTAAATAAACACATAACTGTAAAAATAAACCGTACATAAATACTTTAAAGACATTATTTTTGATATTATTTTACCTATTACAAAAAAAAAAACAAGAATCGCCACGGTTAAAAGTATCGGCTTATTATGGTATATATATATATGTTATAACATAGTATTGTTAGAAACGGCTATTTATCTGCCACAAACAGAGACACATACAATAAAACTGAAATCTTTAAATTAAATAAAAAAAGTGTAAAACTAATAAAATTTTATCAAAGGCATACACAGATCTACACATCGTGTCTAGAGTTTGCGCCAAAAGTAACCAGCTCAGCATAAGCCGGACGAATAATGCCCGACGCTGGTTTTCAGCTGGACCGATATACAATGAAGCACGGATGCCAAACAGATACAAATACATAGATAAATTATTATAATATATAAATACACGTTATACTTAAATTACTGTTACAGTAATAAAAAAGAGTTAAATCAGTTATTGATATTAGTATTTGTATTGTCTTCGCCACTTTCATTTGATTGGCCGGGCTGTTCGCCGCCGCGCCTCGCCTGAGCGAGCACGCGTAGCGACTCATTCACACGACAGACGACACACAGTATTAATAGTAATAAATAATGGAGCAACGCGTCTTGCGTTACGACATGTGTAGGAAATAAAGAACTAGTTAAGAGTTATGTTGATAGCAGCAAAGCGGCCGCAAGCCATTTACATAAGGATACCTAAGGTCAATAATCCATGGTGTCCGGATTAAGAATATAGCACCACTCGATCTCCTTCCATGGAGGTCTTAAAATGTGAATAAGTGACACTTAACCAGAGGGGTGGGCAGCAGTGTCTCTTTTGCTGAACAGCAGCATTTCTGCGCTCACCAACCCGCCTGCCAAGCGTGGTGAGTATCCGCAAATTCCCCCCAAAATTACGACACGATTAATGCACCGGCCCTCAGTTCCCGGCAGCACGCTATTCCTGGTCATGCTAGCGGCCACGGTAATGGCGCCACGCGCCGCCGTGTGCGCATAGTGCACGGGGGTGACCGCTTTACAATCACCCTCTCAGAGATGTGCCTTTAGGCGTGGCACCAGCGGGCGGCTCTAGTGTGATCATACGAGGACCTGGAGCCCTCCTTATATTCCGAAGATGACCGCCCCAGTGGTCTAGCCGGTAGGAGTCCGGCATGCCCCTCCGTCCTTCTCCACGGCGGAGGAAGTTCATGAAGAATTTCCACTGGGCCTAATAAGAAACTGTAAAAATGAAATAAATATGACGAGCTTCTGATTCGCTGAAATTGCTGTGTAGTGTGTACCAAAATCGTACTACTTACGGCATTAAACAATTTTCTTAGGAACATTAAAAGCTGCGTATCGTATACCTATAAAACAATTCTGTTTTCATATCGCGGCTTCATATCGAGTAACACAAATTTTCTCACATAATATCTGCGGCTACAGGTGCAAACTATAACCCAGAGGGGTAGCTGGACCCTTGTATCGTGTAACCAATTATGGTGGAGCCCTCCAAATTTGCCTATAGCACAACTATGGTTATATTTTTTAAGTTACACGAAGGTTGCGAAGGCCAATTTAGATTGGTGGTAAGTTGCAGTAATATGGCTGTCAGGGGAAATAACAGGGCGGCCTGTGAGCGAAGGGAGGTATATTGCTACAAAAGATAGTTTGTGAACTAAACGAACTGCTAGTTTTGACATTAATTTTGATTTCGTTGTTGTTTATGTAATATTTTAGTTTTGATTTAGTAACCGGGCAATGTAATGGTTTGTATTACGTGTGTATAAAGTGTTGGTGTTGGTGCCGGCTCAGAATGCCACCACCCCATCTCCTCCCGTGGGTGTCGTAAAAGTCGACTAAGGGATTGGCCGGAGGATGGGCAGCAGCGTCTTTCGAGTACATTAACAACTCAACTGCGATCGCCAACCCGTCTGCCAAGCGTGGCGATTATGGCAAAACCCCCCAAGGAGCCACAACACACCCATATCGGTCGTTGTGGTGATCTTTGGGGGAGGCCTGTGTCCAGCAGTGGACTTCATTCGGCCGAAATGAAAAAGTGTTGGGAATTCTAAAGAACCAAAAACAACTTTCTTATCCTGTCTATGTTGAGATCTTGAATACTCACTTTATGTCCATTTCAAGAGTGTAGGTAAATGTACTCGAAGGATGCTACTGCCCATCCTCTGGCTAATCCAATAGTCGTATTTTACGGATGAGACTGGATGGTGGTATTCTTAGCTGGCATGACACGGTGAATCTGCAATCCTGAGACTAAAATAATTTCATGTCGTTTCTTCGATTAGCCGGTGGACGGGCAGCAGCGTCCTTCGAGTACATTTATAAATCCAGTGCGATCGCCAATCCGTCTAACAAGCGTGGTGATTATGGCAAAACCCCCCCCAATAAGCATTCAACACAAACCGGCACTGGTCGGTATCGCAACCTTTGAGGCAGGCTTATGTCCAGCAGTGGACGTATTTCAGCTGAAATGATGATGATGATTGCAGATTTAATCCTTTCTTCAAGCTAAATAATAATCATCATATAAGCCAAAGCACAAGCAGTAAGTTCTGAACGGTAGGCCATGTCCATAGATATCCACAGTCGTGTCATCATTTTGGGGGGAATTTGCCTGTACTCACCACGCCTCGCAGGCGGGTTTGTAAGCATAGAATGACTGCTATTTCATAGAAGGGACGCTGCTACCCGTCCCTCTGGTTAAGAGTTCATCGCCTTTTACGACATCCCCGGCAAGAGATGGATTTGTGCCACATTCTTAATCAGAAGGCCAATTCTCGTAATTAATTTGCACTATGACTGAAACTTGACCGAACTGAGATTAAATTATGAATTGACCGAAAAAATGGTAACTGGTAACTGGTACTCTTAAAGTTCAGTCGGATTTCGGTATAATCTCGTTCTAGTCTCATTTCAATCTCAATTTTGACGTTTATTTAATGACAATTCAGTACATGTGACAGTTCGAAATGTTAGTAGAATACCGTTTTGACTTCGATCAAGTTTCGATCCATTTTCGATCTCATCACAGTGTAAGTTCACGTTTGACGTTGTTTGTTCTTCTTCTTCTTCTCTTAGATTATGGCTTCTGTAGGTTATCTTCCACAATTTCGCCAATGTCAAGTTTAAGGCAACGTCGTACGGTATTTAGATGAATAAATCTTTACATATTCATAAAATATTTCTCAAAAATGAAAAGAAATCTAAAAAACATGTCGGCAACGTCGTACGGTTCAATTGTTTTCATCCACGGAAAACCGACGTTGTTTGTTAGTTTAGGGGAATACCATTTGTGACATTTATGACACTGAGACGAGATCGGAACTGTATTTTGAACATTTGTCAATTACGAGAATTGGCCTTCTGGACACCAGATGGAAAAGCAAGCCAAATACTCTTATTCTATTGTTCAGATAGAAAACCCGGTGTCGTAGCCCGGATTGAAAGTGTGCCTTGTAAATGGGCTAGATTAGACTCGGCCCAAATTAATTAGAACTTGATATCGTCGTCAGCGAAATGTGTATAACGCAGACCTCTGTCGAACCCACGGGTTTAATGATAATATTTTTATAGTTTGCGACTTTCTTTATGCATATAAGTGACGAGAGTAGCAAGTCATTCGCCGGGTGGTAAGCGTCAAGCTTGCCTATAATAGCCTGCCCATAATAATTGAAATGCTACCCGGAACTCATCCTGCATGGTACTACACTGTGCTCATCATCTCGAGACATTAGTTATTTAATCTCTTATGCTCAGTAATAATAATAATCGTTTATTTAAGACTATAAGCCGGATAAGAATATAGCACCACTCCATCTCCTCCTGTGGACGTCGTAAAAGGCGACTAAGAGAATCTAAGCCAGAGGGATGGGCAGCAGCGTCCCTTCTGTGAAACGGTAGCCATACTGAGCTCACCGACCCGCCTGCCAAGCCTGGTGAGTATTGGCAAATGGGGGAGGCCTTTGTTCAGCAGTGGACATATAAACGGCCGATATGACTATGACTAAGACTACAGAGATCCATAGTGTTAGTAAATAAAAACATAAAGACTAATGTGAGTATCTTAATCTCGAACCACACACTATCCACCAGGGACTGAAAGCGGTACACAATACCGGTTCAAACCACCGCTATCATACCGGTACAAAAGAGGTATCATAATCTGAACCTGTACCTTTAATTAATCGTTTTATGATTTCGGTACCGTAAACACACCGCAGGCACGGTGCGGGAAGAAAGGATTGCTGCCGTTTAAAGTGTTTTCACCTGATAATATTATCCGCTCGCTCTTATTATTGGAATTTTATCATTATTCCAGCGGAATTTGTGCATTTTAGTTTTGATAGTCGCAATAGTGTAGACATACGAGTATATGTTCGTATATACACCATCCAAGACCTAAAAACTAGTGCAGTCCTTCGTGGTACTGCACTCGTCACCTCAAGACATTGGTTATTTAGTATCTTATGCCCAGTAGTTTTAATAGCTACAGTTACCATCTAACCGGAACAAAGTAGTGTCTAAAGTTTATACACTACTGCTTGGCAGCAGAATAGCGTTGTGTTACTTACTTTTATATTTTTATTAGTAAAAGGAGAAACAAGTAAAAACCTTGATTCATTAAATTTAAAAAGCGACTATCATGACAAACATACTAGAGACAGATCTAAAATAGTGGTACCTTTATATAGATTAACCAAGCCAAATAAGTCTTTATAGTAATGTCTTAGATTTTCGCGATTATTACACATTATAATAAAACAATTTTAAACGGATTCTATCGCGTATATTTTGATTTTTGATTTTCCTGACGTTTCGAATACTTTGCAGCATTCGGGGTCGCAGGATGACTAAGGTGACAGGCGTCGTTACAGATTTTAAAAAGTTATTTTATTTTATCTACCGTACAATTTTAATCAAAAAATTAGTTTCGATGCACGCAGTAATCACTCACTGTCTTGATATTTCTTAGTGCGGTATCTTGTTTGGGACTTTATTATTTTAATGACTGGATTCCAAACAGGTGGTACCTGCCAACCATCTTCTCTATTAAAATTAGGATGTTTTTTAATTTCAATAGCCTTACGAAACATTCTAGGTACATATCGGTTCTCTTTCGCGAGTACTTGAGGTTGATCAAAACGAAGATAATGGTTTGGTTTGCCTAAGGCATGTTAGTGTAAGGCATGCAGTGTGTGAACATGCCTTAGGCCAACCAAACCATTATATATTGATTTGATTGAAATTAAAAAAAATTAAAATAATAAAGTCCCAAACAAGATACCGCACTAAGAAACATCAATACACTGTGAGTGATTACTGCGTGCATCGAAACTAATTTTTTGATTAAAATTGTACGGTAGATAAAATAAAATAACTTTTTAAAATCTGTAACGACGCCTGTCACCTTAGTCATCCTGCGACCACGAATGCTGCAAAGTATTCGAAACGTCAGGAAAATCAAAAATCAAAATAAGTCTTTCTTAGGGAATTGTGTCCGATGCTATATTAAGTTACCAAAACGAATTACAGACCTTATATTGATGGGAAGTTTAAAACGCACATTAAAGCAATTCTAATAAAAAAAGCCTATTATAAAATCAAAGATTATGTTGACGATAGGGACGAGTGGCGTTAGTTTTTATCATTTCTTAACCGCATGTTCAGATAATAGAACCCTTCCCTGGAAACAAACGTTCAGCTGCATTATTTGTAATGTATAACTGCAAATGTTTTTCGCTGTATAACAACTGTTTTAAATAATTTGTGAAACAAAGTATATTAAAAAAGAAAATTAATCAAAAAAGATCTAGCCCTGAGTTTCTTTTGGCATCACTTCTCAGAGGTTGTCATGTAGTGAAATTACCCTTCGTCGTTTCAATATGACATGTAAAAGTGTCTGTAAGGACCTTATTACTGAATAAATGATTGAATTCAATTGAATTGGTCCGCAGTGGAATTTATTCACGAGTTTCCTCTGCCCCGGGAAAGAGGCATGGCCGGACTTCTACGGCTAAAACCACTGGAGCGGTCATCTTCGGCATCGAAGGGGAGCTCCAGGTCCTCGTAAGATCACACTAGAGCCACCCATTGGTGCCACGCGTTTAGGCACATCTCGGAGGGGTTGACTGTAGAGTGGACACCCCTTCCAGCAGAAGGCGACTGTAAGAAGGCCGCTCAGGCACTTCTCGAGGAGGATTGTAAAGGATCCCCCCGAGCCTCACTGTGCGCTGTGCTATGCACACGGCGTGACCAATTGCGCGCCGCCGTCTTCCTGGGGGCCACTCGGTATGAGCACACAGACTCCCCGATGTGCGCTCCCGCGACCCCCGAGGGTATCACGTACCTAGCCAACCTCTTGCAATAACAGTGGCTGATACAGTCGGTTGCTGCGCTCCGGGTCGTGGGTTCGATTCCCACACCGAACAAATATTTGTATGATCTGCAGGTAGTTGTTCCGGGTCTGGGTGTATTGTGTCTGGAATTTATGTCTGTAAACGCACCCACGACACAGGAGAAATCTTAGTGTGGGGATATGTCTTAAAAAAAAAACCGACCTACCACTAATCAAGTACGGTAATATCATTATAATTACTCTCATCTTTGCATATGAACCCCATCTTTCGCATGATATAAGCGAGGAAACTCAAACCTAGTACAATACACGCTTGCAACGGTGCATTATTAATTATATTCGCTCTAGCAATTACTCGTGACTCCTCGCGAGAGGCTCCCTAGAGACCTGCTCGACTTTTCTCCCCTTTCTTTATATTATGTACAACATTGCACGTGTATTAATCAGGGACAGTATGTATTTTGCTAACTTCTATTCAGTAGTTCGTAAGTTGCTAAGTTATTATAAAATATTAAGTAACTGAACGATAAAAGAATTATTAATTATTTTATTAATCAGTAACGCTTCAGTTAGGTACTGGAAAAGTTGAAATGAAAAAGATAAGTAGCATAATTAATTATAGTCACCGAGTCGCCGCATGTTTTTTGTTATAAAATAATATCTGAAACCATTTTCGACTCAATGTTTTGGAATGAACCGAACCAGACCGGTACAACTCCCTGCAGTTCATACAGATATTTGTTCTGTATCGAATCCGCAACTCGGAGCGCAGCAGCCGACTGTATCAGCCACTGCACAGACCGTGCCGTTGCCATTATACAGCAATGGCCGTATTTCGGGCTGATGTGTCCATAGAAATATTTTATATAGCGTAGTGAATATTGACGAATTCCCCCCAAAACTTCAACACAATTGAGGAAATCTATGGGGGCGAATTTTGTTCAGTAGTAACTAAACTAATGTATGCAGCTTTAACAGAATCTTGTAAAATATCAAATCTCCGAACCTATAAACCCTGGTGTTAAATTCATATACCGTAAACCCTTCACGTTGATATTATGTTTCACTTAATAACAGGAACTGAGAGCGAGTGAGTGTATATTTGTGGTAGGGACGTGCTTGTAGTCAATCAATATTTGATTTTAGCCTGAAAACAGGCTGGCTATTTTCTTGTAAGTAATCGATATCGGAAGCTCATATCCCGTCCCTTCCTCCCTCCACCCTCTCTTATAAGTCAGCAACGCTACTGCTCTTGTGTTGCAGATATTGATGGGTGGCGATTATTCTTTACCAATCCCGACTTAATGAAAAGTAGTAAGATAATACCGTTATTCAAATCGGGTAGCACATCACACCCCACAAACTTGAGACCTATTTCTGTGCTCCCAACCTTCAGTTAAATATTTGACAAGTTGATGGTTGATCAATTGCAAAGCTAATTTAATAAAAATAAACTTCTACATAGGAAACAATTCGGTTTCAGAAGGGGTCGCTCGACTACTGATGCTGGTGTTAAGCTTATAGAAATTTCATTGATGCCGATGGGAGGATCGTGCATTAGCCATTTTTTAGATCTTTCAAAGGCTTTCGATTTCACGAGAACTTGTCAGAAAATTGCACCATTATGGAGTTAGGAACACTGCTCTGAATCTTCTTATTTCGTATTTGGATAATAGGATCCAGAGAGTTGACGTTAACGGAGAACAGTCTCCGGGGTCTGTGGCCACAGTGGGAGTTCAACAGGGCTCAATTCTAGGCCCGTTCCTTTTTCTCGTTTATATTAATGACCTACCAACCTTTTGTTCTAAAAGATACTCATGAGATAGTGTTATTTGCAGACGACAAATCCATTTCATTTAAGCTTAAGCGACAGCAGCCTGTTACTGATGATGTAAATGACGCTCTCTCCAGAGTACTGCACTGGTTTATCGTTAACAATTACATTTTGAACGAGAAAAATACCAAATGTATTCTATCGGTAACATCTAAGCAGGTGAAAACCAGTGAACTAATAAACGGGAAGTAGTTGAGCCTTGTGGACACCGCTATGTTTTTGTGGTATCACTTTAGATTCAAAGCTACGGTGGGGCCCTTGTACTCACCAATTGTCGAATAGACTCATGGCCGAATACCGAAACCGGTTTTTGGTACAAAACCGGGCGCCTCAAATTGTTTAAGCGGGGACTTAACGTTAAATGGCGTTTGAGTATTCAGCCGTCACTTCTGCAGCTTATGCAGTCTTTAAAATACGACAGTTAACTGATGTAGAAACAGGAAATTAGTATATTTTAGTTATTTTCATAGTATAATGTTGTATGGAATTTTGTTGTGGGCAAATGCTACCGCCATTCAAACTATCTTTATGCTGCAAAAAAGAGCTATTAGAGCAATTTATACCCTAAGCTTTCGATATTCACTGAGGTATAAATTTAAAGAAGTCAACATATTGACTATCGTATCTCAATATATACATGAGAATATAATATACGATAAAAGGAACATACATTTATTTTCGATAAAAAGTGACATACTAGCAATAAGGTAAATCTTGTAATGCCAATGTCCAGGCTCCAAAAAATTTGTAATTCATTTAGGTGCCGACGTATACGTTTCTACAATAAGATCCCAAGTAGTATTTAAAATCTCAGTCTTAATAAATTTAAATCCTAAAAAAAGAAACTATGTCAAAAGGGTTTCTATACAGTTACAGATTATATGGACGACAAAAACGCTTGGGATTGAGCTGCTCTAATCTTACATACTTATTATTTGTTGTTGAATTTTGATATTTATTGAGTAATTGATGACTTTTTAATATTTTTTGACATTGCTCTGAAGATAAATATTTGTTATTTGTGAATGTGAGTACTATTTATGCTAGTTTTACATCCTTAAATTTAATATCTGTCTGATGGTTTTGGGTGTTCATATGGCCTATACAAATGTCATACTGAATGTCATAAGGAGGGGATGAATGTAAAGCGGTCTACCCCTCTAGCGGAGGGAAGGCGACTGTAAAAAGGTCGACTCCCAGGCACTTCTCGGGGAGCATTGTAAAGTATCCCCCCAAGTCTCGCTTTGCGCTGTGCTGCGTACACGGCGGCACGTGACCACGTGTGCACCGCCGTCTTCCCAGGTGTGTGAGCTCGCAGACTCCCCAATCTGCGCGCCCGCGACCCCCAATCACCAACCCACCTGCCAAGCGTGGTGAATTCTGGCAAATTCCCCCCAAAACGATGACATATGGCACGTAACCGGTTTTAGTGACAATTTAAGGAGGAGGCCTTTCTTCAGTAGTGGACTGTGTTTGGCTGATATGATGATGTAAATGATGATATCTTATCTTCTAAACGAATTTGCTACCAAACATATTATTCTACGGAAGGAGAGTCAACGCCTTTTTATTTGTCCATCTACAAAAGAGCTGGATTTTGTTAAGTGCGAAAGACTACCATCTCATGTCTGTAACTAAGTACTGTATTATGAGTATAACTGGTACTAGCTTATGCCCGCGACTGGGTGCGTCACATAACATACAACAATATTTGATATAATATCATTATTAATAACGTTTACGAGATATACTCTTATTAAACGTTAGATATAACAACAGTGAAAATAATATCGTTACATATAATATATATTATTTAGTCGAATACTTCATTGGATGTAATTTTTCTTATATAAAGAGCGATTGGTATAATTTTCAATATGTGTAACTTACGTTTTCTCAAATTACAATCAAATAAAGCCTTCATTCCCACTATTTCAACTAAACAGTTCAACTGAATCGAAATTATTTTCCTACTGTGCAGGGTCATACACTGTCATCTTAATTCTGCCTTAATTCGCGCTATTTATTTGTTTGCATGACTTGTGAAGCGAAGCTTCTTTTTCTCTTCTTTCTTTTTCTTTCTTCCCTTACCTTGCTATTCCATCCCTTCCTTTCTCTTCCTTTCCATTGCCTTCCCTTTCTATCCCTTACTTTCCCTTCCCTCCTGTAAAACGCCTAAACCTAAAGATACCCTAAATGTTGTCTTACTAAATCAATATTAATAAAAATACTTTTTCATTAAAATTAAATTATTTATATTTTATAGCTTTGATGAATTCAATTTTACATTAAATGCGTAAGAAACTTCGCTTCTGTCGAGTGTCCCACGACACACATGTACATGTGTATATGTGTGTCTATTATTACTTATGTGTTACTATTTATTTAATCGTGCAAAAGAATTTCAGCTCATACAGCCATCAACGTGATCAAATGGTTTCAGTAAATAGGAAGCGTATTGTATGTAAAACATCAAATTTTGTTTTACCTGCCTCTACAGCAACATTCCCAATTTCTTTTGTTTTATGCATGTCTATGGCCCAGTGCCTTTGGAATTAAATATGTTTCATTTCCCTCCTTTTACAACGACTAGAAGAAGGTATTGAAGGTATTGAAGTTTCGATGTTCACGTATTAATATCTATGTTTGTAATGTCAAAATAACAGCTTTTTACTAAATGCATATGAAAGTATATACGATACCTACAACAAAAAAACAATTTTTAAATTTTTTGTCTGTCTGTCTGTTTGTTCCGGGTAATCTCCGAAACGGCTGGACCGATTTTGACGGGACTTTCACTGGCAGATAGCTGATGTTATAAGGTATAACTTAGGCTACTTTTATTTTAGAAAAATAATTAGGGTTCCGCGCAAAAAAATAAAACCCTTGAAATCCAATATATATATTCTATGTCAAGTGTATATGTCGAAGTACTCTAAATTTCTTTTCAATTCAACGCGGGTGAAACCGCGGGTCCCAGCTAGTATCATTATATAAACCTAACAACTTAGAATTTTTAATGATGATTTATATATAGTGATATACATATTATAGTGGCTATAGGTAAGATGACCTGAAACCCGCTCCTCATATAAGACTTTAAACTATTGAAATCGCAATACGGGTGTAACTGAAACAAAGTAAATACCGAGACCGGGTTATTCACAGGGAATAGATCGGACGTTTCGGCAAAATAAATATTACAGCTACCAAACAAATTTTTACTTTATCCACTCGGGGTAAAATTTGGTTTCGCTTGTATACAATATGAAATTGCGTACCAAAATGTAATGAAAGGCGGTCTAACATTTTTATAGGGGTTTCAACGACTCTCGGAGTGGCACCGTTTTACATTTAAGGAGTTCTCATTGTATTATGTGCGGGGTAACACATTGACGGTTATAGCCGACAACTATCTTTATGCCATGTTTATCAACGCTACATAATATTAGTTTTAAAGCATGGTGTTTAAACTGCTTAGTTTTGTGTTATTTAAATTTGAAAGTGAACGAGCAATCCATTATTTACTGAATGTCAACACGCGAACGCTATATTAGACTAAATATAATCCTACCTTGTCTCTTACGGTGGCTATCAAAAAAGGAAAGAACAATCATTTCCGATCATCAATCCGTTTGCGCCGTGTGGTGATAGGTAGTTCTCGAACGATTCTTCATCACTATGCCATTTTCTATTACACGGGCGATCGGAAAGGCCCGTGCTCGAATTACTGTTGTGTAAATAACCGGGAAGGAACTGCTGCATTCCATCTGGTGTCCGCATTAAGTTTGTGGCACCACTCCATCTTCTCCCGTGGATGTCGTAAAAGGCGACTGAGGTACTCTGAACCAGAGGGATTGGCAGCAGTATCCCTTCTATAGATAAGAAGGCACTCTAAGCTTACCAACTCGCTTGCCAACGTGGTGAGTACTAATGAGTTCCCCCCAAAATGACGACACACGGCACGTAATTGGTCGATTATGGGGAAGCCTTTTCTTAAGCGTCGCGAGTAATTTACCCCCTGAAAGTTGACACAATTATGGAAATCTATAAGGGAGGCCTTTGTTCAGCAGTGGATGTCTTTTGGCTGTTATGATGATGAACTAACAGCGCGTGCTAGCACGTATATTTTCTTGAAGTATCAAATCAAAGCTCAAGATCACTCAGAGAGCTATGGAGAGAGCTATGCTTGGTATTTCTCTACGAGATTGAATCAGAAATGAGGAGATCTGTAAAACAACTAAAGTTGCCGAAATAGCTGAAAGTATTAGAAAACTAAAGTGGCAATGGGCGGCGCACATTGCTCGTAGATCTGATGGCTGTTGGGGCAAAAAAAATTCTCGAATGGAGACCGCGCACCGGGAAACGTGGCGTGGAACGTCCTCTAACGAGGTGGACAGACGACCTGGTGAAGGTCGCTGGGAGCCGTTGGATGCGGGCGGCATGTAACCGCTCGTTGTGGAAATCTGTGTGGGATGATGATGATGATCGAATCAAATCAGTTGATCGAGTAAATTAGATTGCAGAGTAAATTTTTTATATAATGATTTCGACTTGGGTCTTGTATATAAAAATGTTGTGTTAGATCTGTCAGTCAAATTTTATAGGAAACTAGCTGGGACCCGCGGTTTCACCCGCGTTTATTTTAAAAGAAATTTAGAGTACTTCGACATTGACACTTGACATAGAATACACATATTGGATTTCAAGGGTTTTATTTTTTTTGCGCGGAACCCTAATTGTTTTTCCAAATTAAAAGTAGCCTAAGTTATTCCTTATAACTGCCATTAAAGTTAAAAGTTTAGCCAGTAAAAGTTCCGTCAAAATCGCTCCAGCCGTTTCGGAGATTACCCGGAACAAACAGACAGACAGACAGACAAAAAAATTAAAAATTGATTTTTTGTTATATATACCGTATACACTTTCATATGCATTTAGTAAAAAGCTGTTATTTTAATATTACAAACAGACACTTCAATTTTATTTACTTGTATATAGATGTACAGATTAACGAATATAAAAATCACGGTGTATAAAGCACTAGTATTATCTTGTTTATCTAGTTTGAGAACTCCGTGCATGCTACATTGCATGAAGGATTTTACTATGAAGTATGTTTACATCACTTGGCTGTATATACATAATACAATGTAGGTAAAGTATTGGTATACAGCTTGCGGTACCCGCTTTATTGTCATCCGCAGCTTTTACCTCAAGTAGAACAGATACTGCCAGCCAAGTTGTTGTTTAGCTGCAATAACCCGCATTTCGTCTTTGCTTAGCGAACGGATCAAACGCAGAACCGCATTGCAATAAACTCTTTGTGTGCGTTGTGTTTGAAAAGATTGCGGAAATATTCGTGTTGCAACGCTGAAACCACAACATATCACAAATCAGAAGAATCACTCTTGGCAACGAAGAAAAAAGATTTTATTTTCTTTTAGACTATTGTGCCTTTGAAACGAATGTAAAAAAAAGAACTCTTTACCCACACTTGACAATTTTCTATGCGTTTCAGCTATGAAGAAAAAACGGCCTAATAAACTGCTCAGCAGTACTGTGTGTTATCTTATATTTATAAATTATATGAAAATCATTTCTGTTACGATGCCGCGAACATGTCTATGTATCAGCAATTTTATTTTTAAAGTTTTATTAAATTTACTTACAATTTGCCTCTTTGTTACCAATATTGCCACAAATGTATATTTGCTGAACACATATAGCCTTCCAATTAAATTTATCAAATTTTAGTTATTTGTGGAAGAAAACGTTTTAGAAAAGACCATTTGTTTATTTTTTAAAACGTTGCCCCACACTAGGATTTCTCCTGTGTCGTGGGTGCGTTTACATACACAAATTCCACACACAATACACCCAGACCCGGAACAACTACCTGCAGATCAAACTCAAAATATTTGTTCCGTGCGGAAATCGAACCCACGACCCGGAGCGCAGCAGCCGACTGTGTCAGCCAGTGGCTGCTGTCAAATCTTAATATGATCGTACTGTTTAAGTTATAGCCACATTTTTCTTATCGTACAGCGGTCCTTCTTGTATTATAGTAACAGCATATTAAATATACGGAATAGATCTTCTGCCATATTGTCTTTCAGTCGCCAAGTAATTGACAGTGTTATAATATTAAAAAATATTTTTTGATTAAAATTGTACGGTAGATAAAAAAATTAAATTAAAATCTGTAACGACGCCTATCACCTTAGTCATCCTGCGACCACGAATGCTGCAAAGCATTCGAAACGTCAGGAAAAACAAAAATCTAAAATATACGCGATAGAATCTAAAAGTGTTTTATTATAATGTTATAATAGTTGAATTGACGGCCACACGTTTTTATGGCGCGTTGAGAATTTTATTGTTTTCGTATCATATATTTTTTGGTTAAAATTGTTTTTAATAACATCACAGGCAATCTAGGCGTTAAATTGGTTAGCAGGTTGGAGCCAAAGTAACACAACTATGTACGCGAATAAGTTTTATGTTTTATTTGTAAGCATCAAGATAAACCACACGATTTATTTAAATATTGTTTTACGTTTAGTTGGATTTAATAAGTTGTATCGATATTTATTATCTTTCCGTTGTAAATATCGATACAACTGTCATTTGTTTATAATGTTGATAGCAACACTTTAGTTATATTAATTATTTATTCTCCATGATGGACTATTTTTTAGCCGCACTAAAGAAGACAAAATCAATAATAGTTTAATAAACAAAATATAACACGCTTTTGTAGATAACCATCGCGCGCTTTTTTACAAGTTTTTTTTGTTAATCATTATTCTTATTTTAAACTGATTGAACATTATATTCTACTTTTTAGTGCGGTTATCTACAAAAGTGTGTGTTTTGAACATTTGTTTTGTAGATATTCTTCATGAACCTCCTCCGCCCTGGGCGGCTAAAACCACTGTAGCATCCATCTTCGGCACCGAAGGGGGATATAGGGACTCGTAAGATCACACTGGAGCCACCCATGATGCCCCACCTTCAGGCACACCTCGGAGGGGATGACTGTAAAGTGATCACCACCTCTATCACAGGGAAGGTGACTGTAAAAAGGTCGCCACCAGGCACTTCTCGGGGATGATTGTAAAGGATCCCCCCAAGCCTCGCTGTGCGCTGTGCTGCGCACACGGTGGCACGTGATCACGTGTGCACCACCGTCTTCTCGGGGGTCGCTCGGTATGAGTACATAGACTTCCCAATCTGCCCGCCCGCGACCCCCAAGGCCCCCACCGTGTAGTGACGGCAGGGGGCCCAGGCGTGTAGGATCTGGGAGCCGAGGTGGTTGTTACCCCGGCGCCGTCTCGTCCTTTTCCGTGCAGAATTGGCCCTCTCCCGATCCCGCTCTACAGTCACCTTCTGGAGCATGACGCTCTCGCAGAAGAAGACCACTGCACTCCAATTTTCAGGCTCTGCCAACATAGCCGACACTCCTGCCGGCAGAGAGAGCTGCCCGATCCGATCGACCAGGATCCGCCGCTCGGCAGCCCACGCAGGGCTCTCCTCCAGCGTGTGCTGTGCGGTATTTTGGTCGCTTCCACAGTGGTGGCACTGTGCCCTGGCCTCACGTCTTATCCTGTGCAGATACGCACCGAAACAACGTTGACCGGTGAACACCTGCGTCAGGCGGTAGGTGACGCGATCGCTCCTTTTGAGCCAGGCTCCGAAGAGTGGCAGGATTGCCTCAATGACGCGTTTGGTCGCGAACTGCAACTGAAGGTGATGTCGCCACATCTCGAGAGCGCACCGTCGAGTCAGCCGCCTTAGCCTATCGAACGCCCCTGGAGGCACGTTTTCGCCACTCTGATCTGATCTGATCTCACTGATCATAGACCCACGCATCCATCTCCGCCAGGATGTCAAAAGGCGCAAAACGCGCCAGGAGAGTTGCCGTCTCGTAGGAAACTGTCCTTTATCCCCGTGCGATGGGTCTAACAGCCGGCCCTTTAGAGAATTTAAATCTAAAATATAACGGGACACTAACCGGGGACTCTCCATGGCTGCACTATCAAATGCAATCTCGGATTGTCCCCGGAGATAAACTATTGTATAAAATGGAAACTACAATAACAAGGTCTATTGCAATGGGTGCTTAATGGATTTATTGCTATGAAAAACGGCGTCTGCCTTTTTTTAACTTTTAATGTGAAATTCTGTGGCAGACGGTGACTCGCCACACACAAGATGAGCCCCCTAAATGGCCACCACTACAGGCGACAAGGAGCATCACCGGTTTGAGCAGCTAGGGGTATCGAGAGGTGCGGCACCGCTTTCACCATCACGCGTTTTGAAGACTCGGAGCGGGTTTCCCCGTTATTACGCTATTAGACACTTCCGCCCCCGAGCATATAGCTCTGGCGGCCCCCCTCTAATCAGCCAACTAAGGCAAGCCAGAGTTGAAAATCCTGCGGACACTCATGGGGTTCCATGCCAACCGACTAATAAAGGCAAGCCGGAGACAAGGCCCTGACCGACTCTCTGGAGCATTCGGGTACGCAGTGTCGCCACTCACATTCAGCTTGCCACAAACTGCCATGCGTTCTGTAAGCTTCTTAATATACTTTTTTGTTCTCATGATATACTTTTTTTTATATCAGAAGGTAGGAAGAAATCAACAAGCTGCTTTAATCTGCCCTCCAGGTGAGACAACGACTGCCCGGATTATTATTATTTAATTGATATAAAATGGCGTGTGGTGCCGGCTCAGAATACTACCATCCTATCTCATCCTATGGGTGTCGTAAATGTCGACTAAGGGATTAGCCGGAGGATGGGCAGCAGCGTTTCGAGTACATTAACAACTCAACTGCGATCGCCAACCCGTCTGCCAAGGGTGGCGATTATGGCAAAACCCCCCAATGAGCACATAACACACCCATATCGATCGTTGTGGTGATCTTTGGGGGAGGCCTGTGTCCGGCAGTGGACTTCATTCGGCCGAAATGATGATGATGATATAAAAAGTTGGACTATTTACTACAAACCATCCAAAACATTCAGAAAAGACAATAGTATAAATATAAACATATGTTGGCTATATAAATACTATGCGTTTGCAAAGGACGCGGGACGGCACGGACGAATGATCCCTTCCGAGATTGGATATTTTATCTTCCCTCAGAGTTATCGTTGGACCCTGGCCGCCAAGCAATGCTCGACATCAACTATTTTATTGAGACCCGCTGCTTTAGCTGGTGTCAACGATAAAATAAAATGGTGGTTTGAAAACTAATACGAGCGGTGTTGATTGACAATGGAAATTTTGGTTATTATTTGTAGCATTCCGAACAAAATTGACGCAAAACCTAAACGATTTACTTTTAGCGTTAATATTAACTTCCATTCTAAGACGAGACATACATAAATGAATTTTTAACTAGCTGTGCTTGTTCGTGATTGTATCACTCGCCTTTAAATTTAAAAGAAATTGGATTACTTCTGTATTATGTAAGTAACCAACTGTCGTTGATATATATTGGATTTCATGGGTATTAATTATTTTGCGCGTAACCCTAATTGTTATTATTTCTGAAATAAAAGTAGCCTAAGTACCTTATAACATCAGCTGTTTGCCAGTGAAAGTTCCGCCAAAATCGGTCTAACCGTTACGGAGACTAGCTGGAACAAACAGAAAGACGGACAAAAGAAAGGTTTTTGTCCTAAGTACCGTGTATACTTTCATATTCAATCAGAGGTACAGGCGTAACGCTTCATATCGGCCATCTATACGCCCACTGCTGAACAAGGCCTCCCCCGTAGATTTCCACAACTGTATCATAATTTTAGGGGGTATTTGCCAATACTCACCACGCTTGGCAGGCGGGTTGGTGAGCGCAGTATGGCTACTGTTTCACAGAAGGGACGCTGCTGCCCATCCCTCTGGTTGAGATTTCCTTAGTCGCCTTTTACGACATAAACAGGAGGACATGGAGTGGTGCCATTTTCTTAATAAGCGCTTATCAACCCGCAAATAACTGATGCATCACAAGCAGGTATACAAAAAAAAAAATTGTGTAGTCGGAGAACCCTCACCATGTTCCTTCCTTGCACTAATGACACAATATAAATCCCATGAGTGTGAATTAAAACATTAACAAATATAAATCCTGTTCGAATTAACAGAATAACAAAAAAGCCAGACAAGTGCGAGTTGGACTCGCATGGAGCGGGTTCCAACATTGCCGAATATATTGTCTATGTCTATTGTTGAATTCGGTCTTGTGCCAACTTATCCTAAGAACAAACATAACGTCGTAGTTGAAAAACATGTTTGATTCCAACTGCAAACATAAGTTTGTACAAACAGTATTGAAAGATTTACCATGTTATTTTTAAACCACAGACTTCTTTTCCTTTTCCTGTTTTCCTGTAATTAATAAGTAAAGAGCTATTATGTGTATTTTTTTTCAATATTTTAGGCTCGGTAGTTTCGGAGATAAGGGTGGGAATGATCAATTTTCATCTATTTTCTTAGATAACTTTTAAACTATATAAGGTAAAATAATAAAATAAATACATTTGAAACCCTCACAGTAAGTACCCTTTCATTTCATATGTTACACACACGGTACAGTTTGCAAAACTTTATTCTTTAATTTTCTATATTGCCCCCCAAAAGTGACCCCCATATTCAAAATTCATTTAATTACGTTACACGTGTTTGGGTTGCAGACATCCATATGTGTACGAAATTTCAACTTAATCAGTCCAGTAGATTTGGAGCAAATTGTCTGTGACAGACGGACAAACAGACAGACACACGAGTGATCCTATAAGGGTTCCGGTGTTTTTTCCTTCGGACGCTTGGAACCCTAAAAATAAGTTTAAATAATATTTACACGTGTTTAGAATGAGGTTATACAGCTGACCGCGCACAATACTTGCTGCTTGAACACATACAACCATACGGTACGGTTTATAATAGAGAGAGACAGAAAGATAAAGAGAGGGAAAGGTAGCCTGAAGGGGGCATAACGCCTTTTCCTTACGTGACGATTTCTGCCAGTTAACTCTACTGTACGCCGCGTAAATAAGCTTCGTTCCAGAAACAAAGCCAAACATGCTAGACGTGGGATCAAGTAAATATTGATATCAGGCGTTGCCTAGCAACCAACAGGGAAAAAAATAGTGACGAGAGAATCTAAAGCTAAGCTTAACTTGTGTATAAGGAAAAATTGAGCGATACACTCAAACGCGTAATCCTATTTATTACAGTTAGTTTTTCTTTATTTATTCAATGTTATTTCATGTATACGGTATAACCTTCTCACATAATCGACAGAAACTATGAAGTAAACTATCTCACAGAAACAATAACCTGCTTATAACTTTGTTGTGCAATATATCGTTGAGCTCGCTTGATACGCGACTTATACCGTCGAGATAGGTCACCTCAAAAAGGCTATGGATTTTTATTCAAAAAGCGATTCCAGACCTCGACCTCCATATTTCTCACATAACATTGTACAAACATTATGGCTGGAAATGCTCTGTGATGGCATTGTGGCAACACCTACATCGCCAGCAATACAACTACAACTTACAACGACATCTACTTGACTATTAAATGCAACTCTCCGATGACGTCAAAGAATCCTGAATCACGCTATTAAAGTATTCGCGCAACGCAGCATATATACAGTCGCCCAACATCAACCGTGGGGCTTCGGCCCGCCAGGCATACCATCCGCCTGGCTGGAGGATCCTCCCTTTTCTATGGAGGAACACCACACCTTGTTCCCCATAGCATGAAAGGCATGGCAATAATGGGCGGCTCTAGTGTGATCTTACGAGGACCTGGAGCCCCCCTTCGGTGCGGAAGATGACCGCTCCAGTAGTTCTAGCCGGTAGGAGTCTCTTTCGCTCTTCCCCGGGGCGAAGGAAGTTCATGTAGAATTTCCACTGGAGAACAATTAAAAATAAATAAAACAGGCCTCCATCGGCCTCTTTTATATTATGTATACCCACTGGCGATTAAAAGTTTCTACCCTTTTGTTCATTCATTTAATTTATTTGCTAGAAATATGGTACACAAGTTGTTACATAAATTAGACCACGAAATATTTTACCATTAGTATAGGCGTGCAAAATATTACAGTAACCTAGTTTATATGTCACATGAATTACATGTCAAAGGAACTTAAAATTAAAAGACAAATTAAATGACCATATAATTTAAAATAATTATTTTTAATTAATTTATTTATTAAATTACTAAATTAAATAATTAATTACTTATATGGCAAATAATGTAAAAATTAGAATAAACCAAAATAAAATCCTCAGTAACAATAAAAAACATGTTACAAGATAATTAGATCTTGCATTCCTATTATAAGTTTTTAAGTGTTGGTGATACGATAAAATTGATTTTGGCAAGTTTACCATTCTTCAGTTCTCATTTCTGCTTACCCACGTTTAAAACCTGTAATGTTAGAAACCTGCTGGTGAGTTCTGGTTCTAGGGGCTGCATTTCATGCAATAGGATAAAGTAAAAAAATATTAAATACATTTGTTTTGTTTGTAAATCTATTTGAGTCCAATATTTTTGTTATTATTTATAGCCTATTTATAATTACTCCAACAAAACTCTTCAACTTTTGAACGACACAGTCGTTTGTAGCCGTCAAATGGAAACGAATATACCACGCCAATGATGCCAACACACACGACAGACACAATAATTCTAAAATGTAGAAAAAATATACTTTTATTTCAAATGTCGCTTAAAGTTCTCGTTCTCCATTTTCCGAAAAGGCTCGATATGCTAGTTCTAATATCGTTTCTTCAAACTAGCTGATCACAAGTGGATCGTTTTCCGATTGGCACAAACCGGACTAATTCAACTTGCACTGTGTTATGCGTCGGTTTGTGGGCTAAGTTTATCAAGTTGGGGTGGTTTCATCAAGTGTGTTTCAAGTCTGGGTACTTAATATCGCCACTGTTCTCAACAGTTCTGTATTGGTGCAACTGTTTACAACATGATCATGTAAGGATGTTTCAAATAATTGGAATGAAAGCTGTACGTCGTGGTAACAAATTTAACTCATGAATCGCGCTTTGTTCACTTCTTAATCAACTTACGTTCGTGGAAAGCTTTTTCTGTATCTCTTCTGTACTTTTTGAGATTACAAATTATAAAACACTTTTCGAGATTGCAAATAAAACACACACTATCTTACTATATACGTTATAAATAACAGCGATAGCCGACCTTCTTCAATATCTTTGCTTTTTTCCATATAAATACAACATGGTGAAAGGACGAGTTAGTCATTTGTCTTGTGTTAAACGTCACACCTGTCCATAACAATTGTAATTCTACCCAGGAATAGTCTTGCTTTGGTCACCTCGAGACTTGAAGTTATTTAATCTCTTATGCCAATTCTTCTTAAATACTCTTGATTTTTCAAATGAGCATTTAGCGCCTGTGAGAAATGAAATCTTTGATTTGTTTTGGCACTATCTCCTCTACAAAGTTACAAAGTTTTGACGGCACGGTTGGTGTAGTGGCTGATACAGTCGGCTGCTGCGCTCAGGGTCGTGGGTTCGAGTCTCGCACGGAACAAATATTTGTATGATCTGCAGGTAGTTGTTCCGGGTCTGGGTGTATTGTATGTGGAATTCATGTCTGTAAGCGCACCCACGACACAGGAGAAATCCTAGTGTGGGGCAACGTTTTTAAAAAAATGCAAAGAATAGATAGTACGTATGATTCACATATGCTCCCGCACTCCTGCTACGTTGTTATATTTCCCCTGAACAAACACAATTCACTACACATTCACGTTGGTGTGAAACTCGGCTAAATGTAAGAGAAATACCATTATATTATCGACGGTTTCTGCTCAAGAGACTAACATGAACATCATTTTTGAATATGTTATTCATAAAGGAATTCCAAATCTGCGGGTAACGCGTCACGCGTGTGAGATACAAAGTGATATCAAAACGCCTGACACCGATAAGGCCATACGCAGTCCTATTCCTTCTCCAACAAATGTATTTCCAATTTTTTCGACGCACAGAGAATGTAATAGAGAGTATTTTGCGGGGTCCTTTTCTTATTTTTTACGAGCAAATGCCGGCCGGTATTAGGTCGCCATGTGGCCAGGGTTCGGTTATTATTTTAGGGGTTGGCTCTGCGTCCTGCTTTATTTGTCTCATCTCGGGTAGGAACGTGAGCGACTTACGCACTTGTTATAAGTATTAGATTTTTGTGTAGCGGAGTATTGCGTGGTCGAAGTTTTTCATACAGAAGTGTACATGTGTTACACTGTCTCGGGATTAAACTTCATGGTGTTAAACGCCTTGAGGAAAACGGATACAAAGTCACAATCATAGAAATGTTGATATAAATTGATTTGTTCTCTGTCGTGGGTACAGTTTCCAAACATAAGTAATAGTAGTTCCGAGTCTGGATGTTTATGCTAATGAAATCTCACATGCACAAATATCCAGACCCAGAACATCTGTAGGTCATACAAATATTTGATACATGCGGGCTTCCATCAAAAATACTACTAGATTACGGATCGGGAACCAAGTGGCTGCGATTGCATATACTTATACATTTATATCATAATCAGTTTCCTTATGTTAAGTGTAATTTAATTTTTAGAACTTGAGGTACTGATTTTTGTTGTAATTTTATAATATTTTTATTTTGGCCTGGAGTCTAAGTACTTTGGTCAATATTTGTTGTAAAATAAAAATGTGTTGCCAGTTTATTCCTCTGATTAGTGTTGTTCCAATTTTGCTTTATGTATTTAATTTTAGTCAAGTGTGCGTTGTTGTTAGTGCAAAAATAAATTGTTTCTTTCTTTCTTTCTCTTTATATTTCTTACTAATAAATGTAGAAATAGTATTAACAATTTCAGTTGATTATCTTATTGTATATAATTTTTCGTTACGTGGGTATGTCACTGAACGAACTGCTAAACGGCTGGACCGATTTTGATGATTGTTTTGTGTATGTTTGAGTGGGTACTTATTTCGTATCATTATTTCGGCCGAATGAAGTTCACTGCCGGGCACATGCCTCCCCCAAAGATCACCACAACGACCGATATGGGTGTGTTGTGTGCCGATTGTGGCACTAGCCCCTAATGAGCACACTTGGCAGACGGGTTGGCGATCGCAGTTGAGTTGTTAATGTACTCGAAGGACGCTGCTGCGCATCCTCCGGCTAAACCCTTAGTTGACTTTTACGACACCTACGGGATGAAATGGGGTGGTGGCATTCTGAACCGGCACCACATGGCAAAATGAACAAAATATTTACAGTTATAAAATGAAACTAATAAGTTGTAAAACAATATCTACTTTAATTCCGTACACGTATAGTCACGAGGGATACCTTGCGGTTACCGCACCGCCGAAGGAATGAATCCCCAGCCATCGCAAAATGGCCTGACATCACCTCCATTGCGATTCATGGAGCGGATACTTCACTTAGATCAATCAACAACGAATTAAACATGATTTTATATAAAACTACCCGATAATTCCTCGTATGAATTAGGCGCCAATTTTGTAAGGAATTAACGAATTTGTAGTTGTACACTGCTTCACACTTCCGTTTAAATTTAAACACAAACCAGCTACTAAATTAGAATAATAGTCATAATATTACAAGAGTTTACAATGAATCATGACAGTTAGAACCGGTAGGTGGCGCTGCAATCAGATTTGCATGTACCTGTGAAAAGCTGGGTCGGGCAGCTAGTGATATATATTCCTAATCAGTCAATGTTTGACACAATAGTTGGCGTATTGTCAAAACAATATAATAATAGTAAATTTATTTTTATTTCTTGTTCAATTCAATTTGTATTACACAAAAAAAAAACTTTTTACATAAAGTTATAGAAAAATTGATATTCCTTCATTTTGGAGCTACGGTAGTTACGTTCATAACTTTTGAACGCGCATTGCGACGTTTTGAACGTCATAATGTTGGCTGTGAAAGAATCATACTAATATCAAATAAGACCACAACAACATTTGTGCTCTAATTTTTCAGGCCGTTTTGTAAGCGCTGATCGGAAATCTAGTACAACTGTTGATCGAATGCATACGGAGATCGAACCCACGACACATAATGGAGAAACCCAAACCTACCACAAGTGGGAGTGCCCACTAGCCACTACGCCAATCATGGCATTAATTCTATCTAAACATCAAAGTAGGGGGCGGGGCAACGTTTAAAAATAGAACTAAATTTGACAATTCTATCCATCACAGGCACTATGATTTTATGTGATGTGATGGTTGGCGATTTTAAATCCGACAATATCTATTCACATTTTTTTGCCCGTGTTTTAATTAGTTAATGATAAAGATAAAAGTATTGTTTATTCACGTCTAACCATTTTCTTTTTCATAAAACGTTGCCCCACACTAGGATTTTTCTTGTGTCGTAGGTGCGTTTACATACACAAATTTCACACCCAATACACGCAGACCCGGAACAACTACCTGCAGATCATACAAAAATTTGTTTCGTGCGGGAATCGAACCCGCGACCCGGAGCGCATCAGTCGACTGTATCAGCCACTGCACCAACTGTGCCGCCATGTCAACCATTAACAGGCACTTATGCATAGTCGAGACTTTAGTTCCAAGATGTAGATTTCCTATGGAGAAGAACGGGCAAGAAACTCCATGGTTACCTACTCTTTTTAAATCATGATGTATGTTAGAACATTTGACTACATTTTTCTTGAAGTGAAGGATATGCGAGGACAAGGAAAGAAAAGAGTCTAAATTACATCAAGTCTAATAATCAATCCATTTACTAAAAGTTTCCTGTAACAAGTTTTCAAGATTTTCAGCGTAAGTAATTTGACACTTCTCAGAGAGTTCATTCATTATAATGATGATGCAAAGAGGGAAGTCGTTTGTAATGGGATACTGAAAGAGTTTGAAGAAAATGATATCGTTTCCTAGCATTTTATAACCCAAACTTTAAATTTAAAATTCATATTTTGGATGATATTCTTCACTCCGACTTATACTGTATCGTGGGTCCAGTTTACAGACATAAATCTCACATGCACAAACACCCAGATCCGAAAAAACTATCAGTGGAAAATACAAATATATAACACTTTGTTTGTATCCATACCATTAAATTTGCCGTGTGGTGCCGGCTTAGAATACCACCACCCCATCTCCTCCCGTGGGTGTCGTAAAAGTCCCGCCGTTGGAAGCCTCGTCGACCAGGCAAATGGGACGGTATGCAGAGGGAGACTCTGCAGCCCTTCCTTCCTTCTTCAAGAGAACCAATCTAGCTTCCTTCCAGCTGGACGGGAATACGCTACTTCGGAGGCAACCGGTGAACAGCCGCCTCAAGCGGTCCCCAAGGGACGGTAGTGCATACACCCACACACTGCCCAGAATGCTGTCCGGACCCGGTGCGGTGTTGCGACTCTTCAAGCGGCCAATGGCTCGGCCCAGCTCCTCTTCCGAAAGCCCCAACTCCTCGGCCCGGTTCGAGGCAATTGGGGATGGAGAGGGACCAGGATGGTCTGGGACTGCTGGAAAGAGCGTTGAAAGAACTCCCCCCAGCAAATCCGGGGCCATGGTTTCGATCACCGGGGGGACGTATGGATGCAACTTGCCCACTACCATTCGGTAGGGTCTCTCCGACGGATCCCTGTCCAGCCCCTCCAGGAGCTCGCTCCAGGCCCAAGCCTTCACCTCACTGATGGCGGTCTGAAACGCCAGCCCGGCCGCCCAGTAGCCCTATAGTGCTCGTCAGTCTTTCCGGCTGTAGCACTGTGCCGGCGTCGGCTTCGTTGCTACCGGTGACGGGATCCCAGGCTGACCTCATCGATCTCATCCTTGGCAGGCGGGTTGGTGAGCGCAGTATGGCTACTATTCCACAGAAGGGGTGCTGTTGCCCATCCCTCTGGTTAGAATCCCTTAGTCGCCTTTTACGGCAAAGTCAATTACACACTTAAATATCCCCAGGTTTTGGCCTGAACTGATCTGATGGCTGTAGTGAGCTAATACCGTAATTTAAAAAAAAACAATTTTACAATAAATAACCCAAAATGACCTCTCACAATAATCGCTTGACACCATTGCCCTTTGTGGATTTCAGATCCCTAACAACCTCTTAAGAAAAGTCATTAGAAAACACGTACTTAAAGCTTTTATTTTCGATTTTTGCCCACTCAGTGTTCCACTCAGACAAACGCCGAGGTGGATTCATTGTTAGCGCCCACTTTCCCACAAAAAACCACTTGCGCGGTATTCGCTAATGAAATAAAAATCTCCACTACAAAACCGTGAAACGACCCAGTATTGTGTCGTTCGTTACAGATTATAACTGGATTTTTCCTGCGGTTTTGATCACGTGATTTACAGCGTTTGTGGAAAGAGTAAAAAACTGTACAATTATGCCATAATATTCAGTAACCAATGTTACACAATCGGCCTCATAAAAAAGCTCAAGATCACTCAGCGAGCTATGGAAAGAGCTATGCTTGGTATTTCTCTACGAGATCGAATCAGAAATGAGGAGATCCGTAGGAGAACTAAAGTTGTCGACATAGCTGAAAGGATTAGTAAACTGAAGTGGCAATGGGCAGGGCACATTGCTCGTAGAACTAATGGCCGCTGGGGCACAAAGGTTCTAGAATGGAGACCGCGCACCGGGAAACGCAGCGTGGGACGACCTCCAACGAGGTGGGCAGACGACCTGGTGAAGGTCGCTGGGAGTCGTTGGATGAGGGCGGCATGCAACCACTCGTTGTGGAAATCTAAGGGGGAGGCCTTTGTTCAGCAGTGGACGTCCTGTGGCTCATATGATGATGATGATGAATGTTACAACGTAGAGGGGTTAACTAAACTCCGATAAATAGATACATATGTCAGATATTCCGCTGCCAAGCAGTAGTGTTCAAACTTTAGACATTAAGGAAGAAAAGAAAGAAAGAAACATTTATTTCTACGCACCAGACAACACCCTACACCCGTCATAAAACAATCCATATTTTTCGGTCATTAAGGCCCTGCATCTTTCTATCGCAGAAAGGACTGAAACTATCGTCTTAAGGTCTATTGTGTACAACCACGTATGTGGTTATTTTCGCCGTTCTGATGACTGGCGTAGAGATTTGACTTGTTGTTCTTTGATTATGGGCCGCGGTTGAGATGCGGGAGCACCGCCTCCGGCCGCCTGCCTTTGATCCCAACTCAACTGCGTCTAATTTTGCTCACTAGGTCACCTTTGGCGCAGTCTCTCGTTTATTTTTTCATACAGTTGACAAAATGATATGAATCTATTAATAGCAATGAAAGATTTGTCTGTAATGTTAAGTTAATATTATAATTATTATTATTATTTTAAAACGTTGCCCCACCCTAGGATTTCTCCTGTGTCGTGGGTGCGTTTACAGACACAAATTCCACACACAATACACCCAGACCCGGAACAACTACCTGCAGATCGTACAAATATTTGTTCCGTGCGGGAATCGAACCCACGACCCGGTGCGCAGCAGCCGACTGTATCAGCCACTGCACCAACCAATATGTGTTTTTATAAATTATGCCATATCTTTCTTTGGGTGGGCGAGCCTATCTGTGATCATTATTTGACAAGAGCTCGGAAATGAAGTGGCTCGGCCGGCGTGAAGTAGCAGCATTGTTGATAGCGACAGTATTGTTGCCTTTTGTTCGGTAACTGACGAATATGGCAGACATATGTCTATTATGGAAAGAGTGTATGGCAGCCCTGATGGTCGGCAACACACCAGCGAGTCCTCTGGTGTTTCGGATGTGTATGGACAGTGATTACTAAGCCGACTAGCAAGTTAGTTCGCCCTCCTAATAAAACAAGGCTATATCTATACGCTGATGGCTTTAGGTTCGTCCGGAGCCACAGCATTATGCTGAGCAAGGACCTATTTGGCACCTGATTTTGGGCACATCCGCAACTTCGTACATCGTTATTTTATTTGTTGTGTAAAATTGTAATTGTTTTCACAGACTACTTAGAGGTACTACTTAATTTTATTGGATCAAGCAATATTAACCACAGATAACACAGATCCATTAAACATTATAAACTCAATAGATAGTAACCATATGGTTTCAAGTAAATATAGCTGTAGGCGCGCAACGCTTCAAGACGTGCACGAACGGTTAGTGCTTTCTCTTTTTATCACACGTATTACTCACATTAGGATTTAATAATAAAAATTTGTTCAACTTAATAGGCTCATTCTGTGGGTGTCGTAAAAGGCGACTAAGGGATTAGCCGGAAGACCAGCAGCGTCCTTTGAGTACATTTGCATCTTCGCAGCAATCACCAACCACATGCGGGTCAAGAGTGACAGTTATGCCAAAACCGCCTAATGAGCACAAAATACAAACTTAAGCGGGTAATTGAGGCGACCTTTTTTTTTCTATACACTTTGCCCCACTCTAAGATTTCTCCTGTATCGTGGGTGCATTTACAGACATGGATTCCACATACAAAACACACCCAGACCCGAACCCACGACCCGGAGCGCAGCAGCCGACTATCAGCTACTGCACCAACCGTGCCGTCTTTTGGAGAGGCATATGCCCAACAGTGGGTGTAATTTTCAATTTGAATGAATATGATGAGACAAGTAAATGAAGATAAAAGCAAACATTAGTTAAATAAAATAGTATAATAATCTGAGAATATTTGGGTCTCTATGTCACTTCAACGCTATTACAGTAGAAATTATATTCACAGTTTGCGTCTCAAACATTTCCCCGAACGTAATTATCCGATACACGAAACCGTTCCCCTATTAGAAGAAGGAAACACTTTAGTTTGCGTACTTCTTAAGCTCATATAATTCCACGAAATGTTCGAATGAACCTCATAGTCTTATAGGCTCATTCGGCGAAACTCAAACATCCGGAAAGTAAATATCAAACAAAAACAGCAAAATGTACTGTACACAATAATCAAGAAAATTAAATATCCACAGAGCAACCACAGAAAGCTATAGCTATAATAAATAATTATTATGTTTAATATACAGTCTTCTTGGCTCCTTGATAAATGGATGAAGTTTCACATTCCATTATTTGAAGTCAACAGTTTTATTAGATATTGTTCAATAGGGTATTAACATAAATCGATATCTGACGTGTTAAATTGAACTTTATTTAAAGTTCGTGGGTTTTTTTTAAAAAACGTTGCCCCACACCAAGATTTCCCCTGTGTCGTGGGTATGTTTACAAACACAAATTCCACACACAATAACATCCAGACCCGGAACAACTAAGAAAAAGTAAAGAACTCTGTCCTGAAATTTGTTATATCACGAACAGAAAGATTCATATACCAGTGCTTAATCAGCCTCATATTCAGGGCCATCGAAGGCTGTTAATCTCTTCTTTATTCTTAAACAAATTATTCTTATACTCTTATCAGGTATCTAGCATAATCCAGGTACCATATTATAGTGGCTATATGTACGCAATATCCCACAATTCTAGCGGTACTCTGCCATGAACAATAAGCAACTATTACGGTGGTTTTTCTTATAATACTCCTCTCAATTCGTATGTATCCATAGTTAACATCATATCGGCCATGCAACGTCCACTACTGAACAAAGGCCTCCCCTAT
The DNA here is from genome assembly GCA_947459985.1 of Diloba caeruleocephala. Taxonomy (NCBI): domain Eukaryota; kingdom Metazoa; phylum Arthropoda; class Insecta; order Lepidoptera; family Noctuidae; genus Diloba; species Diloba caeruleocephala. The sequence goes on from OX381609.1 coordinate 2,023,829, forward strand.
AGATTTTCACAATTGTGCCATCATATTGGGGGGAATTTGCCAGTACTCACCACGCTTGGCAAGCGGGTTAGTGAGCGCAGAATGGCTACTGTTCCACACAAGGGATGCTGCTGCCCATCCCTCTGGCTTAGAGTCCCTTAGTCGCCTTTTACGACATCCACGGGAGGAGATGGAGTGGTGCTATATTTTTAATTTGGACACCACACGGTTAACATGTCTCGATTGAATTCTACGTACGAAAATCAATGTTTTGATATGATCGTTTTGAAGAGAAAAGATGCAATCAAATTACCCGCCAAACCAGTAATCCTTTCAGGGCTACCCCTTAACAGAGGCCGGTTAGATCCACCCAGAACATCTACCGCTCATGTGTTCTACCCTCCAGGACATACTCCAGAGGAATCAAGACGATTCTTAAATTATGTTATCTTCTTGTCATGATTGCCCAGAAAGCAATCAGGGCTCAGCCAGATAAAAATAGCAATTCCGTGATCACCGTCATTATGGATACATTTTGGTCGAATAAATATGTTAAATATCCTCAAAATGTGAAAATAAACATGAATGCTATATTTATGGTATATTTGACGCCCTATATCACTCATGCACTCTGCGCAGCAACATAGAACAAACATGTTATTAGTTCAATCACTCTATTATACACTATATATATAAGTCAATATTATACTACTGAGCTGCACTCGAATAGCCCAGAATTCATACAAAATGGAGCAAAACATATAGTTAACCAAATACTATTTTGATCCAATTCATTATTATTTGTTGATTCGGAAATGCAGTAAGGTAATTGCAGTATAATTCACTTTAATTATTAGGTTAGATAGTTTAAATTGGTATTGGAAAACTGTTCTTGATGGAAATTGTTATGAATTATGAATGAATGAATCATTGTTATTGAGCTCAAAATAGACACAACTGCATGAGTGTCGTATTGCGTTGTGTCCATTATTTACATCGTCTCTGAATATTCATTATTCTTTAACCATGGCGCACAAATACCTAAAATATTTAAAATTATTAGTATCTATAAAAATGATTATGTTGATCCGACTATTAGTAGGATTATACTATAGCGTTAGCTCGAATAGATTAATTAAAATTGCTGCAAGAGTTTACTGTGTGTTTTGTGCTACAATAACCTTTGTGTACAGTCGCACAATATTTTTCAGTGTGACCTCTTCTGGAAAATTACATTTAGGGCTCGAGATGATTCAATATACCGTCAGTTTCGCAATTAATTTAGTCTGTGGAGGCGAATATTATTTATATTTCCAAAATAAAATCAGGAAAATAGACATAATGTTAAGGGCAAAGCCAAATGATGATATTATGTTCTCCAGGATTCTATTTATTATTGTATTAGTACAGAAATTAGTTACGAGAATTTTGTACTGTTTTATTTTTGGATATTTTAGCTGGTCATCTATTGACTATCATATAGTTCTAATGATGTTACAACTGGCCTTAAATTTGTCCAACTTCACAAGAATTATGATGTTCGAATCAGTATGGCATCGAATGTTTCTGCTACGTAAACAGTTTGAGCGTGATTTGTCAATCGCATGTAGATTTGAAGATAGAGAAATAGTCATACAAAAGAATTTGAAAAAGTGCATGGTTATCTACAAGAAATTACTAAACACGACGCGTCAAACTGACGTACCGATGAAAGCACTGGTATTAAAATGATTAAGTAACATAAGAATTTGATATCATCATTCATTTCTGATACCTGCTTTTATCTATATATATACAAATTTCAAAGAATTGCTAAACTTAAGTGGCAGTGAGTGGAGCACATTGCTCGTAGTATGAATGACCGATGGAGCAGAAAAGTTGTCGAGTGGCGACCGCGTACCAAAAGATGCAACGTGAGCAGATCTCTGACAAGGTGGACCGATGACCTGGTGGAGACTGTTGGAATCCACCAGCACAGGACTGGTCATTGTGGCGATCTTTGGAGGAGACATATGTCCAGCAGTGGACATCTTTCAACTGAAAGATGATGATGATGATACTAAATTAATAAAGAAAATTGACCATTGTCAAACATAGTTTTGAATCAACTTCAGTTAATTTAAATAATTAATTTTCATTCATTTTAATTGCAAAATCCATGTTTCAGGTGTTTTTTACTACAATATTAGTTATACCGAAATTTATAATTGTTATTTATGAACAACTTGTTGTTGGAGGGCTTTCTGTATGTATGATTTTTTATAATTATCGTTGTTTATTATTTAAAATATCAACCTATGTATTAAACTGTGCAGAATACATTGACCTGCAAAGAAAAACAACGAAACAAATTTTGCGAAAAATGGCAGTCATGTAGTTTTCCCGTACGCTTACGAAAACATTCATAATGACACCAATAATATTTTTTTTGTGGAAGAGTTAATCTTTAGCTCTAGCTAAATTACTGGTAGCAGAGTTGTATTGCTACGTTTCATGTGTATGACGAGTACCGAAAGGAAGGGATTCCTGCTAATCTACGGGTGTACCAACAACTCTGCTACCAGTAATTTAGCTAGAGCTAAAGATCAACTCTTCCACAAAAAAAATATTATTGGTGTCATTAGCGAAGGGGGGTCCCTTCGCTACCCAATAATAGGTTGACAACGCATCAACGTCTTAGGGAATTGTGGGCGCTTATGGGCGATGGTGCCGCCCGCATGCTTGTGTGCATGCATCATCAAAAAAGTCAATTTATTGGAGCCTCTCGCACAGTTATTTTAATTAATACTTTATTATTATTTCTAGTTTAAACAAATTTATACAGTGGAAACGGTCCTGGAGTCCTTATTGCCGTTTGTACCTGCAGTGATTGCGGAGATGGTGAACAGTGAGATTGATAATATTAAACTGTGCGTTGTCAAGCAACTGCTGGGATGTAGAGGTGACTCATATTACATATTCATGCGTATTATGTAAATATTATCGTTACAGCCCTGATTGATACACGTTAAGGAAAGAGTGACTTCTCTGGCATGATTGCTTACATTAAAATGACCCGCATACTCGCTTGCCAATTAAGCCATAAATGAATGAAACAAACGGAGGTTGCGATCGATACCGGTTGTCAGAAGCCCAATACGGCTTCTGACAACCGGTAGATAGCAGCTCAAAAGTCTGTCAACTAGTGAGTCCCTTAGATATCGGTACCACTCAGTATTTGAGTCACGGAGATTAGATCGTACTCACTCCGGCAAATCACTAAAATTAGCGGCGTCCACTTAGTGAAAGCTTTCCTTAACAGAAATGACATGTTTAGCCAACGCCACCTTGAAATAATAGAAGAATGCTTGCTCATTGCCCCACGCATCTGTTTTGAATAGGATATCTATCGGTTCGCTATAGCGATTAATAGTTTCAACATATATGTATTGTATGTATTACAGGTGTAAGTGAACGCGAAACAGTCATAGATACGGTAAAGTACCTGCAGCAACGTCCCTTCAGATACACAATATGGCGGCTATTCACCGTGGATGTAACGATGATACTTTCTGCGATCGGTCTCATTACCACATATACAGTAGCCATGATTCAGTTCGCGCATTTTTATGATTAAGTTAATTTATTGTTGAAGGTAAAGGTTTCTTTTAGTGTACTTAAAGTGTTATTTATAATTCTACTCCCAGAAAATATTAATGGTCTGAGTGTATCACCGTCTATTTGTCATAGTCAGAAAATAATATTCACACTGAAATAAATCGCAATGCAAATTGTAAAACGAGTTTTATTTATAACTGAAGACTATTTATTAGTAAACAATATCATATGAAAGATGAAGAAAGAATATACGTAAGTCAGAATATTTAATTGACAATATGATAATATAGGTCATCTGGTTGAGAATGCCTCAGGACATAAAGTCTGTATTGTGTACTACCAAGTTACATACGATGTGAAAAAAAAACGTCGATGAAAAAGCCAGTGATTTGGAAGGACGTCAGTTCAATGGGAGGATCTAGCACAACCTTAATACCCTCGGTGCCATATGTATTGTTTACGATACACCAACTAGCCATACAATGTTTCCATAAATATACTAGCATATGCATAAGTCCTAGCATGCTTCCTTGGGGCACTCCATATGCTCATATACCTTGAAAATCACATTTGCCGCCTTGCAAGCCTTTGATTTAGATATATTTCTAGGCTTAAATGGCTTATTTAATTAATTATATTGATTATTTCAGATTATTACATCAATACATTTTTGAACCAACTTCTGCAGCATGGTTAAGCTTTATAAATTATAATGATACCATTTGCATGTAATGAACCATTATCTTGTCCGATCGTTAATCGTCCATTGCGTTTATTGCTTCATCAATTCGGCCGATTGGAGTTCACTGCTGGACACAGGCCTCCCCCAATGATCACCACAACGACCGACATGGATATGTTGTGTGCTCATTGGGGGGTCTTGCCATAATCGCCACGCTTGGCAGGCGGGTTGGCGATCGCAGTTGAGTTGTTAATGTACTCGAAGGACGCTGCTGCCCATCCTCCAGTTTATCCCTTAGTCGACTTTTACGACACCCACGGGATGAAAAGGGTTGGTGGCATTCTGAACCGGCACCACAAGGCCACATTTTTAGACACATGATATGCAGAAATAAACGATCTTAGAGAAATAATGGTCATTACCATAAAGCGGATAGAAGTATTTCGGTATTTCATCCTCTCGACACACCTCCTACCTGAGAAGCCTTTTGCGATACTAACGAATGAAATAAGTAAACTCATAATTTGCTAGAACCCAAACAGGTTACCAAACAAGCTCAAAACACATCGGATTTTAAAATTTCTAGGATTTATAGTAATTATAAGCAACCTATCTTCTATGCAGTAGATAACTTTAACATAATATTATTCTTCTGATCATTTCTGCTTTTTAAGAAACCAATTTACCTTAGGTCATTTTTATGGAAGAAAGTAGTTCGAGCGTATACATGAATGATTAATTTATTTAATTTTTTTACATGAAGCTTTCCGTGAGCTTCTGGTTAAAAAATATCACTGCAGGATCGTCACGGCAGGAATTCTGCCTGTATCCGATTCTCCGTCCGCTCTTCCCGTGTATGTTGTGAAAAACAATCTAAAGTTTACATCTAGGAGATGGATAGAGTTGTCCTCCATTGTGACTTTTATTATGATCATCAATTAGTTCACCATGATCGTTATGAAAATATTTCATTGATAATCGATTGTAATTTTCTCTAAGTTGGCGAATATATCGGCTATTAGATAAGACTTGTCAACCTACACAACTATTAAAACTCTTCTTTACTCTTTGAAATACCCTATTGGCCATATTAAAATTTATTGATGAATCTTTATTTATTTGCATATCTTGTTAAAAATCTTTTCATCAAGCAATTTGTATTTAATAACTGAAATGTACCATTCCAATGGATAGCGACACGACAGTACAGGTTTGTCATTATCACAAAATAATTCCATTGCACTTAAATTGATTACTAGGCCAATCAAACACTTCTAATATACAACAATGTGGGTAAGATCGGTTGGGTCAATACAAAATATTATGATGTCTCGACTATTTGTGAGATTATACTACAATGTTAGTTCAAATAAACTGATTACGCTTGTAGAGTTTACTGTATATTAATTTCTAAAACTACTGTCATTAGTATTGGTAGTGAAGCCTTGAAGATGGATTCGGAAGCAATTACATATTTTATTTTACATGCCTTTTATCTCAGTATATTGTACGTGTCATAGTTACTAGTACTCCTCGCTCAATGAACGAAATGCAGCAACGTAATGCAGCTACTTAACGCTAGTCTTCTATAAGATATGGTTCTTTCCCGAACAAAAAAGAAACTCATCGAATTGAGAACCTCCTCCTTTTGGAAGTCGCTTAAAACAGCTGGTTTTAGATCTACATAGCTTGGATCTACCACGATCAATCTTTCGACTCTTTGATATTGCCACGAGTAAATATTTAACATTGATTTTTATTTAAATAATATGGAGTTATTGAGTGGTGAAGCACAAGCATATTCTATTTTAATCGAATATGTAGTTTCTAATAATAAACCAGAACAAATATTTAAATGCAAACAGAATCTATTTTAAGATTCCAAACTCGTCATTAACATACATTTACAATATTACTTTGCTCGCAATCAGCTTAAAAAAATGTCATTTTATGGAATTGAAATAGTCCTATACATATTTATGTAGATAGGAATAAATTGAGCCAATTCAACCTTAAGTTCTCTTTATTAGTATTCCTGTCCTGCTTTAGGTACTTCAACAACCATGAAACATACATATTTCAAATGCGTAACGATGTTCATAACATCAGTTGTGTCGGTACAAACCATAATGCTGACTCGACTTTTTGGTGGTTTATACTACAACATTAGTTCTAATAAATTAATTAAATTCACTGCGAGGGCGTACTGTGTGATTTGTGTTATTACAGTCATATTTTATTTTGGTATGGAATTCTCGCAGATGGATCTTACAGCAAAACTATATTTTATATCGTCGTTTGTTCAGTATACTATATCTGCACTAGTCAATTTCGTTACTAATGGAGAGTATTTTCAAAACTTCTTAACGGAAATAAGAAATTTAGACGGCGTACTGGGAGCACAATCAGAAGATGAAATACCATTTTCTAGAATATTATTTATAATTCTACTATTTGACAAGTCAATCGTAGCTGTTATATTTTGCAACTTATATGAGTATAATTGCAAACTGCATCCTGTTTTAGCCTTGACAGCAGTAATAATGGAATTAATCACAGATTTGTCCAACTTTACAAGAATCATGATGTTTGAATTACTGTGGCGTCGGATGGTATTGCTTCGTAAACATTTGGAGCGTGAATTATCAACTGTACGAAGATTTGAAGACAGCGAAACAGTTTTGAAAGAATTTTTTTAGAGAATGTATGATTATTTACAGTGTTTTGTTGAATACAATTCTTCAAAGTGCTACATCAATGAAAATAATGGTAATTTTTTATTATATATCATGATGTTGGTGATATTATCGAAATTTTAAGCATCCTATTAGAACTCGGATTATGGCTTCAGCTGGAATAGACTAATAAAACATAGGTATTGAAATCGTTGAAAAGGTATTCAAATAGTAGAAACCGTGGTAGCCTACTGGTTGAAAGCTTGTCTTACGTACATATAGGTCTGAGTTCGATCCCGGTGATTTTCTGTGATCTTTCCAAGGCTTTAGATTGCGTTGATCACAAGATGTTCGAGAAAGTTTTGCATAGATGTATTTTTACACAAGTGAGCTCACAACATTCTGACGACCAACATGGCTTCCGGCAGGATCGAAGTACGGGGAGTAGCTTGTTCTCATTTGTGAGTCATTTGATGCCAACCGTGGACGCTGGGGGACAAGTCTAAAGCCTTAAAGCCTTAAACAGTCGATAATGATATCTTGTTGGCAAAGTTTGCAGCGTTAGGATTCACACCAAGCCTTTTGAAAAAATTCGCTAGCTATCTCGGCGGGCGCAGACAGTATGTCGAATATGCAGGGTATGAGTCCAAACCGTACAACACATATTCAGGGGTAAGTCAGGGAAGCAATCCCGGGCCGTTAGAATTCATCCTGATGATTAACGATCTTCCTGCAGTTGTGAAAGACGCACGGTGTTTGCTATTTGGTGACGATCTTAAACTATTCTTGTCAGTAGACAGCACTTCAGACTGTCAAAGATTGCAAAACGACATACCGAGTGGTAGAGTGGAGTCAACTCAACAAATTGGCTTCAACGTGAGCAAGTGTTGTGACATGAGTTATGGCCGCGCCCAAACTCCACTGCACTACCCTTACAAGATGGACACTAATGTAGTCTCGCGAGTTACGCACATAAGGGACTTAGGGGTAGAGATGGTTCCGGAACTGACCTTTCGAAAGCACATCTCGGATATTTGTAAAAAATCTTTTAGGAATCTCGGTTTTATATTGAGAAAGACTAGGCATTTCCGAAATATTTTGGAGGTCAAATTGTAATACAACCACGGTTTTTATATTTAAAACAGTACGGGGTCTATCCTTACTTTACGCTCATGTATCTACGTCTATTTGTAATAGGCATTGTCGGGTACAGTAGGCTGCAGGTGAGGAGAGACGTAGCGCTGGTTAAATATGTATGGAGGGTATTACGTGGGTAGGTAAATCACCCGGATGTGCTCACAGCACTGAAACTACGAGCACCAGATGAGTTCACGTTTTTGCATCGACGTCCCGTTGTTTCTCGTGCCCCCCACTAGAACTAACTTACTCCAGTACGCCCCGCTATCTCGTGCTATTAGACTCATGAACATCATCACGCATGAAATAGATATATTTAATTGTAGCCAGTTGAAATCACAGAAGCCGCATACAAATGTCTAGAAAATTATGTTATACCTTAGGTACCTTGATCAGAAAGTGTATCTTACTCATGTTAGTTATAACATCGCCTTGGTTAAAACTGTAATGGTGTTATAATCTGATTTAAAAAATAAATAAAAACAATACGCTTATATGCAAATTGAGTCACTACGGAATTCGTGGTCGAGCTCTCGAGCTTGAATTATCCTACCTTTCTGAAAGACAGCTTAAAGTAGGTATAGATGGCATGACATCTTCGGGATCCATAGTGAAAATGGGCGTGCCACAGGGATTAATTATGGGCCCATTTCTATTCCTAGCCTACATAAATGATCTCCCTTTTATGATGTCAGCATTATCTAATATAGTATCATTTGCTGATGACACATCACTTATTTTTAAAATCAAGAGGAGTGCCAATGAAATTACACACCTTAATTATAGTTTATCCTCTCTGTCTAGATGGTTTGCTGCAAATAACCTTTTATTAAATAGTAATAAAACCGAATGTTTGAAGTTTTCATTGCCAAATGTACCTCAAGTCGAATTGGAAATAATTCTTGAAGGCAACAAACTCGAGATAGTATATGAAACTATATTTCTAGGTATAACCATTGATTCGAAATTACAGTGGGGTATAAAGGTTTTGTCCAATAGGTTAAGTTCTGCTGCATTTGAAGTCAGAAAAATGAGGCAACTAACTGACGTAGCTACGGCCAGACTCGTATATTTTGCGTATTTCCACAGCATAATGTCGTATGGCATTCTATTGTGTGGAGCGGCGGCTAATGTAGATTCAATATTTATATTACAGAAAAGGGCCATCCGAGCCATCTATGATATGGGCCCTTGTGAATCACTTCAAGAGATTTTTAAAAATATTAATATACCGACAGTGCCTTCCCTTTACATTTTTGAAAATATTATGTTTGTCCGTAAAAACCTGCTAATGTTTAATGTAAAGAGTGACATTCATTGTATAAATACTAGAAATAAACATAAAAATTTTGTTTCTAAATTTAGATTGTCAAAAACCAATAGCTCATTTTTAGGAAAATGAATTCGATTTTATATCAAGATACCTAAAGCAATTACTGATCTCACAGATGGGAAGTAGTTTAAAGCACACGTTAAAATAATTCTCATAAAAAATGCCTACTATAGGACTATGTTGTTTTTTTAGCAATGTGTTGATAAAGTCTTAAACACATTTATGTGATATCTAATAATTTGTGTAATACCTATCTAATTCAATATTTTAAAAGAGTATCCATAGAGTTTCTTGCCGGTTCTTCTTCATAGGATCAACTAATTGGAACCGTGCAACTTAAATTCTGACGTTTCATAAGTGCCAGTAATTGGTTTATTTGAAATAAAAATGATTTGACTTTGCCCACACCTCAGATTTTTCGGATTCATGTGCGGGTCAGAATTTGAATATCTCTTTCGTTAACGGTAAAGGAAAACATCGTAAGGAAACGTGCACAACTTGCTTCAAAAAGTTTTCAATGGTGTGTGCAGTCCGCCAACCCGCACTAGGCCAGCTTGGTGGACTAAAGCCAACCTTTCTTATCGTGACAATAAACCCATGGCCAGAAGTGGGACAGTAATGGGCTGATTATGACTATCATAGTCATAATCAGCCCATTACTGATTACTCAAATATATTTGAGTTTGGACATGAATTGATTGTTTATTGATTTTCATTTTTATATGTATTATATTTCAGATATTCTTGTCATCAGCCATCGTGTGTCCTAGAATCCTGTTCATCATTCATGAATATATCCGGACAAGTGGTTATGATGTATGTATTTATCTGCTAGTTTCTCTTCTCACGGGTTAATAAGGAAACCAGTCTTTTATAAGCTTATGCGAGGACATGGTTCCAACACACAGAGACTCTTTAGAGCATTTTATATAAGCATAAGAAGGTCAGCCAACTTCTCAAACTGGTGAAGTGTCACATTCCTTTACAAGATCCAGGGGTCTACAAGATTGACTGTGAGTCTGGGTTGTCATACATAGGGCAAACAAAGCGTAGTATAGCCACCAGGTTAAAAGAACACATAGCTGACGTCAAGCATAGACGCACCACAAAGTCTGCAGTGTGCAAACATGCCTTAGACAAACCCAACCATTTTCTTCGTTTCGATCAACCTCAAGTCCTCGCGAAAGAGAACCGATATGTACCAAGAATGTTTCGTGAGGCTACTGAAATTAAAAAACATCCTAATTTTAATAGAGAAGATGGCTGGCAGGTACCTCCAGTTTGGAATCCTATTATTAAAATAATAAAGTCCCAAACCAAATACCACACTAAAAAACATCAAGACGCTGTCAGTGATTACTGCGTGCATCGAAATAATTTTTGATAATAATTGAACGGTAGATAAAATAAAATAACTTTTTAAAATCTGTAACGACGCCTGTCACCTTAGTCATCCTGCGACCATGAACCCTGCAAAGTGTACGAAACGTCAGGAAAAACAAAAATCTAAAATATACGCGATAGAATCCGTTTAAAAGTGTTTTATTATAAACTTAAATGTAATGATGAACACTAACCGGGGACTCTCCATGGCTGCAGTATAAAATAAAGTCACGGATAGTACCCGGTGGTGTAAGTATTGTATGATATAGAAACTAAAACGATAAGATATGGAATAAAATGTATAAGAAAAATGGGAACAACGGCGTTTGCCTTTCAACCTTTAAAGTGTAATTAAATAACTACACTGTAAACGGTGATTCGCCACTCACAAGATGGCCCCCCTAAACGGCCACCAATACAGCCGACAGGGAGCAGCACCAACCAACACGTGAGCGGCTTGGGGTGTCGAGAGGTGTGACACCGGTTTCACATCCCGAGCATGTAGCTCTGGCGGCCCCCTTCTGATCGGCTACTAACTAAGGCAAGCTAGAGTTGAAAATCCTGCGGGCACTCATAGGGTTCCACTTCAGCCGACTAATAAAGTCAAGCTGGAAACAAGGCCCTAACTTGTCTCTGGGGTTCGTGTACGTTTGTAGTGTCACCACTCACATACAGTTCGCCACAAGCTGCCATGGATTCTGTAAGCTTCTTAATAGATCTCCTTATAATATATATATTTTTGTATCAAAAGGGAGGAAGAGTTGCGGAAGCTGCTTTAATTTGCCCTCCAGGATTGCGTTATCTCAGGGTGGGATAACGAATGCCTAGGTTTAGTTAGTATAGCGTACCTAATTAAGCTTTCTCTATGTTAACAGCTGAGAACTAGCTGCCCATGTAGTAGACAGATCATTTCTGTGACTTAATTAACCAGAGCTATTATTGCCTACTAATCACACAATTTATTTTGGGTTGGTTAATACGGGGTCTTGAACATATTCGCGAACAGGACGTTGCCGCACATTCTATTATATTGTTAATTCTCACACAACAAAGACCCCTAGATTATTTATAAATCTAAGAAAATTTATGAATCTACACTGTAATAAAATCGTAGAGACAAAAACAGTACATAGAATATTTTTTGAAAATATAACGTTTGTTTACTCCAGAAACGAGACTGATGCCAAAACTGCAGTATTTTTAATTTCTGTTTGTTTGTCTGTTTCTGTTTGATGAGAACGCCAAAACTGCATCATAGAATTAATTGAAATTTGGTGAAAAATACCGCTACAATCCTGGTCAGGGTCTAAAATATGAATCATTACGCTTTTGTTAATGGGAGGTGGGTACTACAACAATATATCTACAAAGTTATGTTTTATACCGAATAATATGAAAAGTTCACACTAGTGAACAAATTCGTTATCAGCACGTAATAGGAATTATGAAATAAATTAACCATCACGCTATATCTAAAAGGAACCATACGATAGATTTTAAGAAAAGCAATTTCTATATCAATTATTTAGTCCGGTGTAGGTAGTCAATATTGTTATTTAACTTATTAATTAATATGTGTAACACAATCTAATGTAAACAAGTGAGTACTAGTACCGCCTATACCTATTTGTCTACTATAACGGTGCTTATTATGTGGTCACTGCTAATTAACATTCATGTTAATGTAAAAGTTCCACCATTCAGAACTAGATGGCGTTGTGCCATGGCATAATACTTCTGAATACGGTATTTAAAATTCTCCGCGAGTTAATGACTACCCGGAAGTTTCCTAATGAAAGTTGATTTAGCTATCGATGTAATTCAGAGTGCATCTGGGAGTTGTGTCATAGGAATTCTCGCTCTCTCTACTCTACTCTTAATACTTAGTAGACAATCCGGTATTTTTTTTGTTATGTTATAAAAATTCATCACTTGCCACCTTCGTTCATAGTGAAAAAGGCTGCGCGGGAGTGTATTTCTTTATAATAATCAACCATATTATACAAGTATCTTGAAGCTTATAATTGGATCTGCAACGCAGTGACGTCAGACTTCTTCTACATATGTTATATTTATTTTGAGATGGGTACTGATAATAAGTCGCAACCTCACTCGTTTCAGTCAATTGTAATAACAACAAGTAGCCGCAGATGTCGGTAGACGTCCTTTTCCGTCCGTTCTTTCCATGACTTAGTCGAAAAGAACTAAGTCATAAATGTTCATTTGTATTTCGCATAAATTGTCATCATGAATAAAACGTAGTTTAATAAGCTCTTTTGTTGCCATAAGTTCTTTGAACGACATATTGTTCGTTTTGAATCTGAAAAAAGCACGATAATTGTTTTTTTTGTTATCCTTAAATATTGCATAACATATTTTATTTATTAGGACGTCACCGGTTTACCACTACTATCTACTAGAACTAGAACTAATTCTCAATGATTAAATTTATTAAGTAAACACTTTTTTCTTTCTAACTTGATAGCTTTAACATCGAATTAGATCACGCTATGGTTTCGTTGGCAAAAAGTGATGTTGATATTCCAGCAAAGCCCTAAGCCGAGGTTCATGTCCCGCAGGGGATGCCCGTAGGCGCAGTTACTTAGTTTATAAATAAAAGCCAGTCATCTTGTCCACACCTTTCGAGAAGCAAAGGTGTAGCCAAACAAAAAAAAATAGTGTGACTGCACGAGCTATTTTTTCACTTACTCTACGGTCGAGAACACGATCGAGCACGGGCTCCACCTTCACCTAATCTGAGCTGACCCTTAGGATATCGAGATCGCGGTCTCCATACACTGAAACGGTGTTACCTTTGTTGTCTTTGTGTTTGAACTTTGCTTTGAATTCTTTGATTGTTTTGAGCTTACTAACCTAATCTTCGATATTTTATTTATACCTGAATTATTAGATCAATTAGCGATTCTTATGGACCGCCCATTGGTGCCACGCGTTTAGGCACATCATGGAAGGGATGACTGTAAAGCGGTCACCTCCTCAAGCGGAGGGAAGGCGATTGTAAAAAGGTCACCCCTAGGCACTTCTCTGGAAGGATTGTAAAGGATTCCCCTAAGCTTCGCTGTGCGCTGTGCTGCGCACAAGGTGACATGTGGCTACGTGCTTGCCGCCGTCTCCTCGTGGTCACTTGGTGTGAGCATACAGACTGCCCAATCTGCACGCCCGCGACCCCTGAGACCCCCCACCATGTAGCGACGGCAGGGGGCTCAGGCGTGTGGGACCTGGGTACCGGGGTGGTTGTTACCCCGGCTCCGTCTCATTCTTCTCCGTGAGGGATGGGCCCTCTCAAGATCCTGCTCTGCAGTCCCCTGCTGGAGTATGACGCACTCGCAGAAGGAGACCATTGCACTCCAATTTTCATGCCCTGTCAACATAGCCTCCTTCTCCTCCTCTCTCCTTCCATCTCACCCTTCAAATCTATTTAGAGTTGATTTTGGTGTACTTTCGTTAAGAGATGGGACACATATAGTACTTTCTTGATATCAGCCTTATTTGACACCTTATAAGACCTTACATATTCCCCCATATGGTGAAAATATGGTATGTACTAATATTTGTTTTATTCTTCCAGGACAGAAGTTTAAGTAGATTTGAAACTGCTATGGAGTGCACGATTCCATTCATTCCAGCTGTATTGGCGGAGATGGTGAACAGCGAAACTGATAAAATAAAATTATGCGTTATAAAGCAGTTGCTTGTGTGTAAAGGTAGCCCTATCTTATTTCTAAACTAGCTGTGCGCCACGGTTTCCTACCGTTTGATTTAAAAGAAATAGGATTACTTCGGCATATACAGTAGACATATAGAGTAAATAGGTATATTGGATATATAGGGTTTTATTGCGTGAGACCTTTTTTTTCGACGCCCCTGTGGCACCCCGCACGTGATCTTTCCTTTCGCTTTACGCTACCGTCCCTGTCCACGCGAAGATGCCGGTGGCACTGATATGGCTCGATGATACCCTGCAGATAGACCAGGCACTGATGGTGGACTAGCGCCCCCTAATCGCACTCGATGGGATGGATTTAAAGGCGTTGACTACATCAAGACTTACAACCAACGCTATCATACGGTACCCATTTCTGGAGCTTTATCACTTTTCCAATTTGTTACAATTGAATTAAAACTGTTTTATCACTCACACCGAAACCTGTCGCTAACTCTGATATGGTTTGCGATGGATCTGCTTCCATGGTCACTTTTAATTCTTCGTTATTAACTAGGGCCTCCGGCCGTTCACGGGGCTTGTTCTGTCAGTCATAATCTCCAGAACGAAAATGTTGGGACCACAAACGTACCCTGTTTTCTTTTGTAGTAGCTGCCCCATGCACATAATTAATCCTTCGAGCTGTTTCTGCAGCGCTGGTACCACAGTGGTACTCGTATTCGTAAATAACGCGATGTTTTAAGTTTTCCATATCGTGCAAAGATCAATGTCATAGAAAAATTCAATGACGCAAAATCAAATGAATAACTAAATTCGAAACAAATATACGAGCTTAAATTTGAAATAAATTCAAATTTAGAATTCCTTACCAAACGCCAGATATTTGAGACCAAAATGGCAAGTTCAACAAAAAGTCATTGTTATATGTTACGGACCTAATACTAACATAATCTGTATTATTATAATATCTATGTTAGTTTGTAAGATTAATAAAAAACGGTCGAATATTGGCCACTAGTAAATTATAAATACCTATAAATCTGTTCCAATTGTTTAATAAAAATGTAATATTTAACAGGAACGAGTGCACGCAATGCTGTAGAGGGTACGGTGGTGTACCTTCAACAACGTCGCTTCCGATACACGATATGGCGGCTGTACACCGTTGACATAACTATGATAGTAACTGCTATTGGTCTCATCACCACGTACACAGTTGCCATGATTCAATTTTCACATTTCTACGATTAAGGAATTTCAGGGTTTGTTGTTTAGATGTTTGTGTAATTCTAAATTAAATTCAATCAAAATAAAATATTATCTATTAACGTGTTTGATTTTGCATCATCATACCTTATTTGTTTGAGAGAGAGAGAAGAAGGAAAGAGAGAGGTAAAGCAAATGGGGAATAGATGTGAGACAGAGTGGAGGCGAGAGATATAGGAGAGATAATATTTAAGGCCTATGTCCAATTGTCTGAAAATTACGATAGGTTATCTAAGACTGTGGCACAAATTGCTTGTTTTTTTTTCAGCGTAAAATACTGGCACCCTTAGATGGTTTTGTATGATTATAAGTAACAATCTACGATGCGGGCGTCCGTGTTGTACATTGTGTGAATTCAGCCGCAAATATAAGTTTGTCGCGTAATATTTATGACGGAATTTGAAATTATTGATTTTTGGATTTATTCCTCCACTCATGCTAAAAGACCTGCTTCCGTGCTAAATGTAGGTCAACGGGAAGTGCCCTCTAGGTTTGATGACCGGTCAGTGATCTACTCACTTGGTATGAAAATATCCTTTGAAAGATCGCGTGTCATTTAAACTCGTTACACTGGAAACCTGTTTTTTTTACAGAAGCGTGATGCCCTATATGTTGGTGTTAGATTTTAGCTTGATACCTCACGCGGTTTCTCAGAAAAAGGGCCGTGACGCATGGACAAACGGATACGGACAACAAAGTGATCCTATAAAAAAATAGTTTTTCCATTATGAGGTCGTTTCAGCCCAATACATAATTTTAACTTCAAAGCGACACGTCTGAGGCCGATTCCAATACAGATTTGTACCAGTACTTCCTAAACTTCTGCGAATGAAATACCTATATTATTTTACTGCCTCCAGTCCCAAATTCGAATATTTTGGAATAGATTGATTATTAATTTTGGCTGTTAGACAATATCCGGTCGCGCATAGATTATCCTCTTGCGTGTGAATTACCGGCAACGTGTATACACAATAGATCTTTAAATTATGTCGTTTTACGACACGCAATGAGATATTATCAAAATAGTCTTTTGACTAACCTCGACGTTTCGAAGTTACATTGACCGAGGTCAAATAGTTCGTAGAAGTGATAGTCGTTGGGGCAGAAAGATTCTAAAGTGGAGCCCACGCAGCGTCAGATGGACAGATGACCCTGTGAAGGAAGCTGAGAGTCATCGGATGCGGGCGGCATGTAACCGGCCGTTGTGGAAATCTATGGAGAGGCCTTTGTTCAACAGTGGACATCCTTTGGCTGATATGATGATGATGACAACGGTGATCACGAGTAGATTGGAGTAGCTGCTGATTCCAACTACACGCACTCGGTCTTATAAGACACCGCCACTGAAGTACAATTCACGAAGCGAATACTTCCTTTTCTCTGGATTTTACGAAGCAGAACACCTAAAGCTAAAGTTGCACAAGTTTATTACGCCAGATGTTTTCAGTGTGTAATCAAAACTCCAACCACTACAATATGGCCTGGGATAACATAGGTTTCCTCGACTAAAATTTGAAATAAATAGCAGCCACGCCCATTAAGCTCTGCACTCGTAATAACCGTATCGTAACTTCCATTTCAGTTTTCAATAAAAATTCAGCGTGCTTCCCCAGATGGATATACGGTTAACTGATAAATAACCCTCGCTTGGTCCCTTTCATTGGTAATTCAAACACGGGCGGTACTACGATTTATGTATAAATGCGTCCAGTCAAGTCGGCCATATTTATTTTTCCATGCCCTAATGCCACTCCTGAAATATTCATGCGTTGACCGCGCCATCTGTCTTGCTGATGTCTCTAACAATAATGTAATGTAACTTATCTCTTTTCTGGGATAATTCGATGGCGATGGATTGGAGTTGTTAGCTGGTATGAAATAAATAATCTTGTACAGTACCACCATATTGCTGTTTATTCCCTTACATGATCTAAATTATAATGTATAATTCTTTATAGTTCAATTTATACATAGGCTGCACTAAAAGTATCGGGAATGGAATATTTCCACTGTTCCTGTCATATTAAAATCTTTTTAATTGAAAACTCCTTGGTTTTACAAATCGACTACCATTTATTTATTTTAAAAAAGATTCACGGTCTTGTCACAAGGTTTAGTCAAACTTGTTTAGTCGTTGAGAAAATGGAATTGACTCGAGAAAATTCAAGAGCGATGATTTATTATGACTTTCGAAGTGGTTTAACACAAAAACAGTGTGTTGACTGGATGATTTCTGCATTTGGTGATGAAGCCCCATCCAAAACCACAATTTATCGCTGATTTGCTGAATTTCAACGTGGACGTGTCAAGCTCAGTGATGATCCTCGTCAAGGTCGTCCAAAAACTGCAGTCACCCAAGAAAACGTTGATACTGTGCGTAAGCTGATTGAGGAAGATCGACATGTGACATACCGCGAAATTCAGGCAACTTTAGACATTGGCATGAGTCAAATACAAATAATCTTGCATGAACAATTAGGTGTAAAAAAGTTGTTTTCCCGATGGATACCGCATTTCCTATGTGAAGAGCAAAAAGCGGCTCGCGTTACTTGGTGCGTCAGAACTCTCGAAAGATTCCACGCAGGATCCTCAAATGCTGTATGCAACATCATATCAGGTGACGAATCCTGGATATATGCGTACGAACCCGAAACAAAAAACCAGTCACGAGTTTGGGTGTTCGAAAATGAGTTAAAGCCAACAAAAATTGTTAGTTCACGGAGTGTTGCAAAAAAAATGGTGGCCACGTTTGTCTCCAAAACCGGCCATGTTACGACTATTCCTCTTGAGGGACAAAGAACGGTTAATGCAGAATGGTATGCTAGTATTTGTTTGCCACAGGTCGTTTCTGAACTCCGTAGAGAGAACTGCAACCGCCGCATCGTCCTCCATCACGACAATGCGAGTTCTCACACCGCGCACAGAACAAAAGAGTTTTTAGAGCAAGAAAACATATAATTATTAGACCATCCGCCGTACAGCCCCGACCTAAGCCCTAATGATTTCTATACTTTCCCTAAAATAAAGAATAAATTGCGTGGACAGAGATTTTCATCACCTAAAGAAGCTGTGGACGCCTACAAAACGGCCATTTTGGAGACCCCAACTTCCGAATGGAATGGTTGCTTCAATGATTGGTTCCATCGTATGGAAAAATGTGTCAAATTTCGCGAAGAATACTTCGAAAAGCAATAAATACATTTTTAAATAGTAATGTTGTGTCACTTCCTTGATTCCCGAAATTTTCATCGTCAACATAATTATACGAGCAAATGATTCACTTGGTGATAAGCAACCTGCCCATAACATAGTCCACACTTTCGCCCCAAAGTATTAATCCATAATTCAGCCAAGAGTATGCATATGCGTAGTATGCAGATAATGCAGTTTCGTAGTTAGTTTGTGATTTTAAAATACTCAATGCGTAGGTAAATTTTGATAATTTTGATTTCACGTTCTCGATGTGTTTTTTCCAGTTCTGGTGTATATCTAATGTGAGACCTAACAGTGTAAATTCTTTTATTTCTGCTATGTTTAAGTGACTACTCTGGGATTTTAAGTCTAATGGTTTACGTTGATGGGTCCGGAATTGCAGGAGTTTGGTCTTTTTCAGGTTAATTTATAAGTTATTATCTTTTAGCCATAGCTTTGCATCCAAAAAAGGTTTAAATAAATTTAAATCAAACGTCGTCAGCAAATAAAACACTTGGTTTATTAATAATATTAAGGATATTATTATCATCATTCATCATTTCGGCTGAAGAGATGGTCAAAGACCTCCCCCATAGATAGCCTACATCAACCGGTTACATACCGCCCATATTCAGCATCTACCAGCAACCTTCATCCCATCGTTCATCCATCTTCTTGGAGGCCATCCCTCACTGCGTCCCCATTTGCGAAACTTACTGGCCCAACGGCCATCAGTTCTACGAGCAATGTACCCCGCTCATTGCCTCTTCACCTTACTAATATCCTTTCAGTTACATCGGCAGCTTTAGTTCTTCTTCTGATCTCATTTTATCGATCTCGTAGAGAAATACCAAGCATAGCTCTCTTCATAGATTGCGTAATGTGTGACCCTGAGCTTTCATATGAGCGATCACGTCTTTGTGCTATATGTCATCACTGGTAATTAATGTGTCTATCATTTACATTACATAATCAGCCCATTACTGTGCTACTGCTGGGCCAAGTGCGGGTTGGCTGACTACACACACTAATGAGAACATTTTGGAGTCGTCTCAGGTGTGCAGGTTTCCTCACGATGTTTTTTTACACCGTTAACGCAAGTGATAATCAAATTCTGATCCGTATATGGATCCGAAAAGTCGGAGGTGTGGGCTGGGATTGAACTCAGATCCTCCTGTATGGCAGGCAAGCGTTCAGCAATTATACTATCACTGCTATATATATCATTATATAAAATTAATTTGCGACTGAAACATTAATAATAATTTCCTTTACAACATAACTCAATATTATTAAACACACACAACACAACTTTCCCTTCACAACAAACACAACCATTAGCAATCAAGCAAAGTAAGGAATCGGGTAGGGACCATCATATCTGATACATTCAAAGTGCTAACCTAATGGCTTGGTACTAAATGACGGGAAAAACACTAGCATGCCCAAGGAGAGTTGGTGTTAGGCAGGCGACCAAGTGATAAACCCCTTTGCCCAAACCTTTGCAATAGGACTAACATATTGCAGCAACACCAAGCAACTTGAGACTAGGGCAGGACGATGAGATCTAAGTGCATGTCTTTTTTTTTGGAGAAATTCAGGCTGATTGCCATCTGTCGTACCCAGAAGGCTGGTCTATACTTAAGTCAATAACCTGGCAATGTTCAGTCAGAAATTATATAGGCAGTTATAATTTCTGACATTGCCAAGTTATTGGTTACCATCCACACATTTTATGACTGTATTTCAATAAATAAATTATTTACCTCAATTTTCTGGAGCCGCATTTTATGTACTGAAAGACAGAATTATATTCAATTAGCAATTGTATACTCAGCGTTACAGCGCTTTGCGAATTTTCAATTTATCATGTTTTATAGAACACATTATATGAAAATATTTTGTACTACTTGTATTGTGTTGAATTCATTCCTCTGACTCCATTTGTACTTGTAATTGTTTAGCCGTCGTATTTTAAACTGGGTTAATATTCAGCATCCGTGCGAAGCACAAATCGAATTAAAAATCAAGGGTCCGCAAAACTTACGGAGGAGTCCAATTCATTCCGAATACCAATTTCATTTCAAACACGGACCTCATTCCGCGAAATTTGGTTGCGAAACGACTGAGACAACAAAGAGAATTAGACCGCGAAGAAAAATAAATGCGGTGAAACAACAGAGCATACAAAATTAGACAGCGGCAGAGGCAACGCGACGTAGCACGACGTGGTGGAATTCATGAAAGTTTAGCGTAAGTTGGTGAAATTAAAATGAGAAGATGTTGCCTGGAGAATATGTTGCAGCATGTATTCGATTTTGTTGAGTAATTGAATTGCTTCATGTAATTATTTCTAGTGCTACTAAACTATGTTCGCGTTATAGATAAATTGTAAAAGCTATGGTGCCGGCTCAGAATGCCACCACCCCATCTCCTCCCATGGGTGTCGTAAAAGTCGACTAAGGGATTAGCCGGAGGATGGGCAGCAGCGTCCTTCGAGTACATTAACAAGTCAACTGCGATCGCCAACCCGTCTGCCAAGCGTGGCGATTATGGCAAAACCCCCCAATGAGCCCACAACACATCCATATCGGTTGTTGTGGTGATCTTTGGGGGAGGCCTGTGTCCAGCAGTGGACTTCATTCGGCCGAAATGATGATGGTGCGCTGTGAATAGTTTTACTGGCTAGAATGCGTTTTAGGTCTATTGAAAATGAAAATAGTAAGTTGATTATGAATTTCAAGGGCAAACTCATTAATGTACTTAAATTACATTTTGCCATTAAAATAATCTCAAATCCCATAGCACTTCTAGCAATGCTATTGTATCTTTTAAGATTCCAGATCTGCTCCTTAAGACCAGCAACTTGGAATCATGCAATTACATAAGTTCTGACTAGATATGTATGGTATATGTGATGGTGCCCCTATAATAATGGTTTAATAATAATCAAATAAAAAGCGTTTCATTTTATTTGATTTGAACGCAGTCAAAAGCCTTAGAAAAGTCTTGGATTATATATATAGCATCCTGAAAGTCTTCCCAGTGTTTGGAAATAAGTTTTAATACAAGTTAACGGTTATACAGTAAGCCGAAGGCAGCCTAGGCGTATATGCCATAAGAAGTTGGACCTCAAAGTCAGCCGACAACCGGTGTTCATGCCGTATGTGAAAAGAATAACGTATAAAGTTGGAACAGCACTGAGAAACTACTCCATCAAGACTGTATATACTCCGTTATCCAATGTAGCACAACAGGTCAAAACAGCGAAGGATGTAATACCATTCCAAACGCCGGGGGTATACAAGGTTGACTGCAGCTGTGGTAGCTCCTATCATAGTCCAATATAAGTTTTAATACCTTTAGTTCCTAAAGGAAACTGTTTATTATGTAGATACTAATGCTATTTTTGTTATACGTTCGAAGTAACAAAAGTACAAAAAGAATGTCTAACCGCTCTTCGTTTATAAATTAACTTCCACAAGATTTGCTGTGTTGATGGAGCGATGTTTAGGTTATAGTAGTTATACCATTTATAACGCAGATTACCAGAGTACGGAGGCAAGTGAACTCCGAGTTAATCTTGAATTTTAGCGTTGTGAAATAAATATAATAATAATATTTATATTTGTACAAGACAACATACTACATAATAATCATACACATAATCTTGGTTTTGGGACTTAGGTTGATTCTCTTCTGCTTAAAATATAAAACTTGCTGTTGAAATGGCTCTATCAAGTTAGTGCACAATTATTTAGTCCACGTTGGTATCATCACACAGGCGCCCTTTGCTCTATAGTAGTAGTAATGTATCTTATTCTTCCTCACTACTCAATATTGTAATGTATTACAATGACAAAAGTGACTGACGATACTAAAAATAACTCGAGACATCCAGCGATCACAGAAACTGCAGTTTTCGAAACGTTAGGAAAAACGTAAAAGTACAATATAATCCCTTAAACAGAAAGACTAAATGTGTATGTAATACAACGCATTTATAATATTAGTTAGGATTACAATCATACGACATAAAGCAGTAACGTAGCAGAGAGTAGAGAGGGTGTGTCAGCCAAATGTGAAGTATGAAGGGATGTTCATTTATATGCGGTGTTTCGTGCCAAGTCTATTTTTAACAGTTATGGAGGAACTGCTATCTGATCATAATAACTACAAAATAAATTTTCAGTTTATAGATCACACACATAAAATATCCTTTAATATCCAGATGTAAGGCCATCGTAGAGATGAACATAAACGATAAATGATTGCATGTATCTCTTTTCCTTGTTTTTTCTTAACGAGTTATTTATGAAAGCCTAATGAGAAGGATCCCTTTAAAGGGTATGGTGTGTCGGTAACTTGTGCCCGGACTTAAATAGATATGTACAGGTTTTATACACATTCATTCCATTAATTTAAATGGTGAAAATATGTTGTGGCTTTACTTAAAGTATTGCAGGACATAACTACATGGACTCGTGGTTTAGTTGATCACTTTTTACTCGATTTAGGTATTGTAGTAGGTGGGAAAATCCTTTTAAATCCCATCAGAGATGAGCCGAGAGCCCGAACTTTTTACAGTCGCCTTCGCTCTGCTAGGGAAGGTGACCTCTTTACAGTCACCCGCTTTGAATTGTGCCTGTACGGGTGGCACCAATGGGTCTGGAGCTCAACATCATAACATCAGCCAATAGACGCCAGGTCCACTGTTCAGCAGTGGCCTAGCCTCCCCGCATTTCCACATTTGTGTCATCATTTTGGGGGGAATTTGCTAGTACTTACCATGCTTGGCCGGTGGGATGGTGAGCGTAGAATGGCTGCTGTTCCACAGAAGAGATGCTGCTGGCCATCCCGCTGGTATAGATTCCTTTAGTCGCCTATTATGATGTCCATGGAAAGAGATGAAGTGGTAATTTTAATCCGGATACTACATCGATAACCTAAATATTGCTCACTGTAAAATAACTACTCGGTGTAATAAAACACTTTTAAACGGATTCTATCGCGTATATTTTAGATTTTTGTTTTTTCTGACGTTTCGATGACTAAGGTGACCGGCGTCGTTATAGATTTTAAAAAGTTATTTTATTTTATCTACCTTACAATTATCTAAAATATACGCGATAGAATTCGTTTAAAAGTGTTTTATTATAATGTGTAATACTCGCGAAAACCTAAGACATTATTATAACTACTCGGTTTATAAACATTTATAATTAATGTTAAATATTAATTAACAGTAAATATTTACTAACTATTGAAATACGTATAGCACACTGATCAGCCTTTGTCGGTTATGTCCGTGAATTAAACACCTTGTCTTTTTCTAATACATAGTTCCCTCTTTTTCTCTCTCTGGCCAAGTACCTATTTCCCGTCTTTTGGTGTCAAAAACGTCACACATGGATCATTGTACAATGATAAATATGATCTGGTAATATTACTCTCATCGCATTCAAAGAAGTATCACTTCAAAAATTAATTATTGTAACAGATATCCTAGTCTAATCAGGAGAGAGAGGATGCTATTTGAGAAGGCAATCGTAATTGAATTAACAACCCTTGCGAGTAGGTACATCTGACAGGCTACTGAAAACGCAGAGATAGCCTAGTGGTTGGAGTTTGATCCCGGCCCGAACCTTTGACTTTTCGGATTCATGTGTACTTATCTTATCGTGAGAAAAGGCCTGTGTCCAGCAGTGGGACAGTAATGGTTTGATGATGAAAGCTCCGAGTAAATTCACGTTTGAACGTATAGTGTGCCAACACTTCTTGAAATCGTTGCAATCTCATTCAAAACGGTCTTCTACTTTATTACAGTATTCTATTTAATTATTTCATCATCATCATATCAGCTACAGGACGTCCACTGCTAAACAAAGGCCTCATCCTGAGATTTCCACAACGAGCGATTACACGCCGTCCTTATCCAACGACTCTCAGCGACCTTCACCGGGTGGTCTGTCCACCTCGTGGGAGGTTGTCTCACACTGCGTTTTCCGGTGCGGGGTCTCCACTTGAGAACCTTTTTGTCCCAAAGGCATCAGTTCTACGAGCTATGTGCCCCGCCCACTGCCACTTCAGTTTACTAATCCTTCCAGCTATGTCGGCAACTTTAGTTCTTCTACGGATCTCCTCATTTCTGATTCGATCTCGTAGAGAAATACCAAGCATAGCTCTCTCCATAGCTCGCTGAGTGACCTTGGGCTTTCTTATGAGGCCCATTGTGAGTGACCACGTCTCTGTTCCATATGTCATCACTGGTAACACACACTGGTTAAAGACTATCATCTTGAGGCATTGCGGTATCGATGACGAAAAGTCGTTGCGAAGTTTCCCAAGCGCTGCCCAGCCGAGTTGGATTCGACGATTGACTTCTTTTTCGAAGTTGGACCTACCTAACTGGACAGGTTGACCCAGGTCGTCAACAACTTCAAGAACAGAGCTCCAA
Source organism: Diloba caeruleocephala (assembly GCA_947459985.1). NCBI lineage: Eukaryota > Metazoa > Arthropoda > Insecta > Lepidoptera > Noctuidae > Diloba > Diloba caeruleocephala. The sequence goes on from OX381609.1 coordinate 2,049,218, forward strand.
ACGTATATTGGGATAGGCACAACATGGGTATTCGACACGACTTTCGTCTTGCCCGTGTTCATTTTAAGGCCCACCTGTTGGGAAACTTTGTTGAGATCATCGAGCATTGTGCTGATTTGTTGCAGCGATTCTGCCATGACTACGATGTCGTCGGAAAATCGAAGGTGATAAGTAATATACTCGCCATTGATGTTAATGCCGAATCCTTTACACTCAAGTAGCTTGAACGCATCCTCCATTGCAGCGGTGAACAGTTTCGGGGAAATGACGTCCCCCTGTCTCACACCTATCCGCAATGGAAATGCCTCCGTGCTCTGTCCATGTACTCGGATCGACATGGTTCACATTTAATTATTTATAATTATGTAATATAACATAGTATCTACTTTTATATAAGAATATGTATGTATTCCTAATTTTTATTCATCTATTTTAACATCATCTATAGCATTGTTTTTGTACCTTAATCGAAGTGATTTTTTTAACTCAAAGGTTGACTACTAAAGAAGCCTCATGGCATTAAGTCAACCTTGTGTATAATATAATGTATATTAAAGCTTAAATTAATTAACTATACAGATATACTAGGTAAAGTTTTTCAAGATCAAAAATCCTAACATACGCCTTTTCTCCGTACATGAAAATGTATTTCCGTGTGCTATAAAGTGTGGGCATAATCAAATTGGCTCAGAAATCTACCTTGTAGAAACTATTCTTGATGCATTCAACAGCAAAAGCTCTCACGTGCCTCCGTTCACAATGCATTGAGATACAAACGAAGTTCGTCTACTTCGCAGTATATTCTTGAATAATGTCAATCGCGAACAATCTGTACATTGACATTGTTAGTTCCAGGAACGGAAATATTAAACTGTAACGAAAGTATGATAAGCATCGAATGGTTTAGACTGGCGAAAATAAATCTCGATTTAAAGCAGAGGTTCTTTTGGCTACGAAATTATGACGAAAAATTTCGCATTTCGAGGATAGTTGAATGATGATGAAAGTTTTCGCCGACTGTTGACCTGCGGATTTTCAGGTGCACTTTTTACATTCTGGACTGAAATCGGAATAATGCAGAACTGAATTTAATTTAACTTTCAAAAGCTGTTGCTGAGTTATTTTCTAACATTGTAGATCTGACACTATTTGGCATTTTTTAGCTCAGGGTTATCGACCTTACTTTGAAGAAGACATCTTTATTTTAATTTTATTTAAGCCGGTAGAAATACGTCCTGCACTTCCTCTGCTCCGGGGAAGGGCAAGAGGGCAGGCCGGCTTCCTGACGGCTAAAACCACACGAGTGTTCATCTTCGGCACCAAAGAGGGGCTTCAGCTATCGAAACATGTATCAAGTAGGTTCATCTTAATCACACACACACATCAGCTCATAAAAAAGAAAGAAAGAAAAACATTTAGTTGTCTACAGATACTCCAATAACATTGTTCTCAATAAAAATGTGACGCCTTTTTCATTCAATTAATTATGTAACTATTTCTTAAAACAGCATACTATACATATATATATATATATATATATATATATATATATATATATATATATATATATATAAATATAATATATATAAATAAATAAAATAATATAATATATATATATATATAAATAAATAAAGGTATAAAACATTTTTTTTTTTCCTTGCTATTCCTCGTCAAAGGACTTGGAGTCCAGACATATATATGTTGTTTTGTTGTCTGGACTCCGAGGTACTTTATTAATTTGCGTGATTGTAGCAAGGAAAAAAAATAATGTTTTATACCTTGATGTTAATGTTATGCGCGTCTCTATGGTGTTCAGAAATAACTATTTTTTCTTTGTTCTTTCTTCTTCTTTTATACGTCCACTGCTGAACAAAGCCTTCCCCTATAGATTTTCACAACTGTGTCATCATTTTGGGGGATATTTGCCAATACTCACCACGCTTGGCAGGCGGGTTGGTGAGCGCAGTATTGCTACCGTTTCACAGAAGGGACGCTGCTTCCCATCCTTCTGGTTCAGATTCCCTTTGTCGCCCTTTACGACATCCACAGGAGGAGATGGAGTGGTGCTGTATTGTTAATCCGGACACCACACGGATTAACACTGAGTATTCTATGTATCAATATTATGTTAAGTACAATAAAGAATAAGTTCAACTTCAATTTATAAACATCGATGTTATTAAAAAAGCTATTACGAAAACCAATACACGGATATGCTCTTACAGAAAAACGGTAAAGGACCAACTTTTCTCTCGAAGCAAATTGATACAAATAACTTGTGAAATATTCTCGTCTGACAAAACGGTTGGACGTAAAAGAATACGGTTCGTAGTCCCCGATGATCGACGACAATAATACCCCGGAAACCTGGGCCCTCATTATTTATGTTCGCATTTCAACGCCCTGAGCAATGAGTATTTTTCATGCAAATATTAGAGCGGGAGGGAGAGAAAGCGATTGAGCGAGGCTGAATCGATTATTTCAGCCATTTGTTTTTTTTTTTTGGTAAGTATAAAAGGGATTGGCACAATTGAGTTAGTTGGTGTTGCCGATGGGTGAATAAAAAGGTACGAGATTTTGGTTGGTTATGATGTTGGTGTATATTGTGCGATGTCTGCTATGATTACCACTACTCCATCTCGTCCCGTGGGTGTCGTAAAAGACGATTATGGGTATAGCTGGAGGATTGGCAGCAGGATGGGCAGCAGTATCCTTCGAGTACATATATAACTAAACTGCGATCGCCAACCCGTCCGCCAAGCGTGGCGATTATGGCAATAGCCCCCAATGAGCACACAACACAAACCTATACCGGTCGTTGTGGCAATCTTTTGGGGAGGCTTCTGCCCAGCAGTGGACGTTTTTATAGCTGAAATGATGATGATGATATTAACTTTATATTGCATGTATAATCATTTGTGAATGGAAACGTATGAGCACCCAACATGCCCGGACCGGTCGTTGTGGTGATCTTTTTATGCCAAGGACGCTGCTACCCACCCTCCAGCTAATCCCATAGTCGCCTTTTATGACACCCAGTGTATGAGGCGGGTTCGTGCTATTCGTAGGCGGCACCACACCAACATCATCATCATTTCGGCCGAATGTAGTCCACTGCTGGACACAGGCCTCCCCCAAAGTTCACCACAACGACCAATATGGGTGTGTTGTGGGCTCATTGGGGGGTTTTACCATAATCGCCACGCTTAGCAGACGGGCTGGCGATCGCAGTTGATTTTTAATGTACTTGAAGGACGCTGCTGCCGTCCTCCGGCTAATCCCTTAGTCGACTTTTACGATACCCACGGGGTGAGATGGGTTAGTGCTATTTGTAGCCTTATCCGGCACCACACGGCTACGTTCGGATATCATAACAGATATACTTAAAGACTAGAATTTACAGGTATTTGTTCCGGGTCTGGGTGTTATTGTATGTGAAATTCATGTCTGTAAACGCACCCACGACACAGGAGCAATCCTAGTGTGGGGCATCGTTTTTTAAAATGAAAAAAAAAAAAAAAAAAAGAATTATAAACGGTGGTATGTTGTGAAGTTCAATTTCAAAGATATTCCTATTCTCAAAGGTTTCAAGTTAATAGAGCAAAACTCTACAGAAGCACCGTAGAGAGTGAGTGTCGTAAAAAGCGATTCAAGGTTTCCCTCGAGAGGATAGACAGCAAAGTCTTCTAGTGTGGTAATAAATGACAACACACTGTAATTACCAATGTGATTGCCAAGCATGGTGATGAAGGTGGTTCAAAGTTAAAGGGATGCAATGCAATCTCCTGAGCTTAAACATCTATACATTTTGGAGTATAGCATTAAAACAGCGGTGAGAAGCCAATTTGATATTCGCTAAGACATGATTGAAGCCATTCAAAGACACTAGCACCACATCGTTACCAACAGTGAGCCACGAGGGTTAGGCTTAGTGAATACCAAATTGGTTTCTCTACCGTTGTTTTGATGCATGGAAGTTTGTTCTAAGAGAATGCCATTGCAGGTATGAACTGGTAATTATTAATTGTTTTTTTTGTTTTTTTTTAAAACGTTGCCCCACACTAGGATTTCTCCTGTGTCGTGGGTGCGTTTACTGACATGAATTCCACATACAATACACCCAGACCCGGAACAACTATCTGCAGATCATACAAATATTTGTTCCGTGTGGGAATCGAACCCACGACCCGGAGCGCAGCAGTCGACTGTATCAGCCACTGCACCAACCGTGATTATTACTCAGAAATCTATCTCAACAACTAGTGTAGTGCATACTTCACATTCCAAAGCCCTGAGCAATGAGTATTTTTCATGCAAACATTAGAGTGGGACGTTGAGCAGGCGCTTAGCGAGCGATTGAGTGAATATAACTGGATTACACACGACATTTGCTTTTTATTTCAGCGAGTAAACGAGAAATAGCTATAATAGAGTTACGTTTGTGTTGTGTAGAGGTAAGACATTTACGAAATTTCGGTTGTTGAAGTTCAGTGGTGAAAAAAAACCGAAGCGATATTGAACCGTTCTCGAGTCGCAGCGTGGGATGGCGTTAAATGAGATAGACAGAGGACCTGGTAATGATTGTTGGGAGTCGTTGGATGCGGCATGTAACCAGGTCGTAGTGGAAATCTAGGGATGAGGACTTTGGCCTCGGCTGATATGATGATGATGTTTTAGAATGACGGAATTAAGTGCGAATTTGTGTTTTGAGTAATTCAACGAAATTCCAGTAAGCTTACATGTAATATACCAATCACATAATTTCGATGCAGAAACATATTGTAACTCGTGGACTGCATTAACGTATAGCGGGACGGCCTTCAACGAGATGGGCAGATGACCTGGTGAACGTAGTTTGGATTCGTTGGGTGCGGGCAGTATGAAACTGCTAGTTGTGGATTTATTTTATTATGATATCAATATATGAAAATATATTTATTTTAACTATAGTCTAACATTTTAACTGCACGGTTGATGCGGTGGCTAATACAGTCGGCTGCTGCGCTCCGAGTCGCGGGTTCGATTCCCGCACGGAACAAATATTTGTAGGATCTGCAGGTAGTTGTTCCGGGTCTGGGTATATTATGTGTAGAATTTATGTCTGTAAACGCATCCACGACACAGGAGAAATACCACCGTTAAAAAAAGTAATGTCAGTGCGTAACTAACAACGTTATCCACATGATACAATATAAAAATTTGGACGATACATGCACGACTCTTGCAGAAAGGTGCCTACAACCAGCACCTTCTTTTTTATTGGTCCCCGTTGAAAATTGGGGCATGCCGGACTCCTACCCGTTTAGAACCATTGGAGCGGTCATCTTCGGCACCGAAGGGGGCTCCAGTTCCTCGAATAATCTCCATAACTGTAAAGCGGTCAACCCCTCTAGTATACGGAAGGTGACTGTAATACGGTCGCCCCCCGAGGCACTTCACGGGGAGGACTGTAAAAATGGTAGCTATCGTCACACTTTAAGTTCACGTTTGACGTTGTATGTTAGTTTAGGAGAATACCATTTGTGACATTTATGACACTGAGACTAGATCGGAACTATGTTTTGAATATTTTTAAATTATGAGAATTGGCCCTCAATACCTACCATGTTCCTTGTATTACCATATACTATGAAATATTATTCTACACAATATTATATTTCTCAACACAGTACAATAGGTACTAAAATATTCACAACTCATCTCAAAGCCAAAGCTATCAGCGAACAAGGAACTTTACCACACAGTTTCTTACATAAACGAGTACATAGAATCAAAGTTGTTGTTTCATTTTAATGTATGCGCATATCGATTATACTTGTAAGATTATCAGCTCAAACAACTCACTACGCTACGGCGCTAAATATAGGAAGAATAATAGCCTCTTTAGCCGATCTATTTTGCCATGAAATATTAAAAAACCCAATTCTCTCAAGTCAATTTAAAAACAGCGCTGTATTTACACAATGATTAATTATGCGCTAAGTAGCTGAAGAATAAGTCTGCAACTAAAATATTTAAGTAACTTGGCTGAATAAAAGGAGGCTGTTAGAACTCGGTCACAGAAACTTTATAATGCGTTATTATGCTGCTAAATAGCACATATATAAATACTGTATTACTGGAAATTTGCAGCCACTTGGGGCATATTTCACATTGTGAGAGCAACCTGAGTACCAGTCACCCTAGTGACGTATGTAAAGTTTACTGATATCTGATGCAGTCAATTTGCTTTACCGATTTTTGTTTGAGCAAAGTTTTTTTTTGTTTGCAGACTTTAATGGCGAGAGATTCCCTGCTAAAGTTCCGTATGCCTGGAACAAATATTAGAATGCATAGGTACATGTAGGTTGTATCGAGTCTGTATTTGACCATGTGAGATTAATTAAACACAACGACAATATATAAGAGAGAACAGAAGAGTGGGGAAACTTGTTTTTGTTTTTAAATCCCTCATAATTACGATTGCTGGACCACTTGGACAAAGGACCATTATAATGTAATCATTGACAATTAATTAAAACTCTAGCACTTCTTCTGTGTCGTGGGAATAGTTTACAGGCATAAATCTCACATACACAAACAACTTGTTTCTGTCCTGCCCTCTATCCGATATATAGTGATAGCCTAGTGGTTGAACGTTTGCCTTCCTTACAGGAGAGTTTGAGTTAGATCCCGGCCCGCACCTCAGACTTTTCGGATTCGTGTGCGGTAGATTATCACTTGCGTTAATGGTGAAGGAAAATATTGTTAGAAAACCCAAACACCTGAGAGAACTCCAAAATGTTCTCAATGGTGTGTGTAGTTCGCTAGCGTGCACATGCCACCAGCGTGGTGCAGGCCTAACTTTTCTCATCGCTAGAAAAGGCCCGTGCCCAGCAGTGGGTTAGGAATGGGTTGATTATGTATATATACCAACTACTACCTGTAAATCATATAAATATTTGTTGCGTGCGGAAATCGAAATTGTGACATTGCACAGGAAACCAATCGCTTAGCCACTGCACCAACCGTGCCATACAAAACAATCCCTTGATTTCAGTCGGAAATCGATCACTGCTGGACAGAAGCCTCCCCTAATGATTTTTACAACGACCGGTATGGGTTTGTGTTGTGTGCTCGTTAAGAGGTTTTGCCATAATAGCCACGCTTGGCAGACGGGCTGACGATCGCAGTTGAGATATAAATATACACAAAGGATGCTGCTGCCCATCCTTCTGATAACCTGATAGTTGTCTTTTACGATACCCCGGGGATGAGATGGGGTGGTTCTTAGCACACGGCGACAAAATAATATCAAGAAGTTCCAATAACCACTACCAAAAAAGCTTTATAGAGTTATGGTAAACGCATCATCAGCGGTGACGGGTACAGACTGCCCCAATTTCACCACCCTCAGGCCGCAAATTACGGAGGCCAAAAATCGGCAACCATATTCCAGCACCCGGTGCGTCTTCTGCATAGGGGAGGGATGTGGTCATCTGTCTTCCTCGCATAATGGCGGGGGTTAGCCACGGGCTCTCGCTCTTAAACATGGACAGAACCATGGCCCTGAGCGATAGGTCAAAACTTTACCCTGGGTCTGCGGATAGCGCCTCAGAAAACCGAGGCGCTATGGTTCCACAAACTGCCGAGAAGCAGAGAACCACCCAGTTCGTGGATACGCGTTGGTGACGCGCAAATCGGGGTGGGCCGGTACATGAAATACCTGGGGCTCACCCTGGATAGTCGTTGGGGCTTCGAAGAGCACTTCCAGCGCCTCGTCCCCCGAGTCGAGAGGGTAGTGGGTGCTCTACACCGGCTGCTGCCCAATCTCGGGGGACCATGTGAGGAAGTTCGCCGTCTCTACGGAGGAGTCGTGCGGTCCGTGGTCCTATACGGGGCGCCTGTATGGTCAGCTCGACTATCAGGCGCCCAGCGCTGCAGAACCAAAATTCACGGTCTGCAGCGCAGAGTGGCTATCCGGATCGCACGAGGATACCGAACGGTGTCCTACGAGGCGGCAACTCTCCTGGCGCGTTTTCCGCCTTTTGACATCCTGGCGGAGATGGATGCGTGGGTCTACGATCAGACACGCTCCCTCCGCCAGAGCGGCGAAGGCGCGCCTCCAGGGGCGTTGGACAGGCTGCGGCGGCTAGCTCGGCGGCGCGCACTTGTAAAGTGGCGTCATCGCCTGCGGATGCAGTTTGCAACCAAGCGCGTCGTCGAGGCCGTCCTGCCGCTCTTTGGAGCCTGGCTCAAAAGGAGCGAGCGCGTCACCTACCGCCTGACGCAGGTGCTCACCGGGCACGGTTGTTTCGGCATGTACCTGCACAGGATAGGACGCGAGGCCACGGCACAATGCCACCATTGTGATAGCGACCAGGACACCGCACAGCACACGCTCGAGGCGTGCCCTGCGTGGGCCGCCGAGCGGCGGATCCTGGTCGATCGGATCGGGCAAGATCTCTCTCTGCCAGCAGTAGTGTCGGCTATGTTGGCAGAGCACGAAAACTGGAATGCAGTGGTCTCCTTCTGTGAGAGCGTCATGCTCCAGAAGGAGACCGCAGAGCGGGATCGGGAGAGGGCCGATCCCGCTCGAAGAAGAAGGAGACGGCGCCGGGGTAGCAACCGCCCTGGCGCCTAATTCCGATACGCCTGAAAACCCCTGCCATTGCTATAAGGTGGGGGACCTCTGGGTTCGCGGGTGCGTAGATTGGGGAATCTGCGTGCCCACACCAAGCGACCCAAGAGAAGACGGTAGCACGCATGTGGTCACGCGCTGCCGTGGGACCCTTTGGGGGATCCTTTACAATCCCCCTGGGGGGGTGACCGCTTTACAGTCACCCTCTCCGAGATGTGCCAATAGGCGTGGCACCAGTGGGTGGCTCTAGTGTGATCATACGAGGACCTGGAGCCTCCCTTAGGTGCCGAAGATGACCGCTCCAGTGGTTTTAGCCGGTAGGAGTCCGGCATACCCCTTCGTCCTTCCCCGGGGCGAAGGAAGTTCATGATGAATTTCCACTGGGCACCAATAAAAAAAAAATAAAAAAAAAAAAAAAAAACAAAAAAAAAAAAATGTCAAAACTTTAAACCGCAGCGGCGAGATCACCATCATCATCATCATATCGGCCATACAACGTTCACTACTGAACAAAGGCCTCCACAGAGATTTCCACAAGTGTGTCATCATGATGGGGGGAATTTGCCAGTACTCACCACGCTTGGCAGGCGGGTTGGTGAGAGCAGAATGGCTAATGTTCCACAGAAAGGACGCTGCTGCCCATCCCTCTGGTTTAGAGTCCCTTAGTCGCCTTTTACGACCTCCACGGGAGGAGATGGAGTGGTGCTAGATTCTCAATCCGGACACCACGCGGATAGAGAGCGACATCACCGCGTATACATATTATATCTCCATTAAATACACTTACTGAACTCCATAACGCAAGTTGCCAATAGCTAGTAATTTCGTTGCCGGTCGCGTATCCACTTAAGGTAAGCGAGCCAATACTCCACCATTTCCATTATATCCATTAGAGCAGCCCGCGTCGTTGGCCGCGATCTGTTTCAGCTGTTGCACACACTTAGAAACGTTTTAAAGTACATTGCTCTTTATGTCATAATTTTGAGTTATGTCCGAGCTGAGTGCATTGCGAGGTGATCCGAAATGGAACGTAAATGTGAAATGTAATTTTTGCCCTCGCTATAAAACTTTGTAGAATGCTAGTTTTCTATTCACGCTTTTTGTATTAATGGACTCTATTGTGTTAAGAGAAAAGCGTTTTTCCTTTACATTAAATATCAATTGTATTTTTAAAGCGTTGCAGCAATCTGGAAGTGAAGACTGACCTACTTATGCTTCGGGCAAGTCATAAAGGTCGATCAAAGGAACTGTATTCTGTGTGTTGTACTGTGTTACTCGGTGTGGCAAATATTGTGAACACTATGGACTGATGAAAAGAAGAATATGGTAGTAGCATTTCCATAATTATTATCATCATCATAGTTATTATGATATACTAATAGAATGACTATATCTGCTTATAGTGTGTAGATTAATGATCTCAAATGGATCATGATTCAATGGTAAATGTGAAAAATATCTTTCTTCAGCTTTGCGGGGTAAAAATCAGCAAGAGGACGTCCACTGCTAAACAAAGGCCTCTCGCTTAGATTTCCACAACCAGCGGTCACATGCTCTCATCCAATGACTCCCAGCGACCTTCACCAGGTCGTCTGTCCACCTCTTTGGAGGTGGTCCCACGCTGCGTTTTTCGGTGCGCGGTCACCATTCGAGGACTTTTTTGCCCCAACGGCCATCAGTTCTACGAGCAATGTGCCCCGCCCATTGCCGCTTCAGTTTACTAATCCTTTCAGCTATGTCGACAACTTTAGTTCTTCTACGGATCTCCTCATTTCTGGTTCGATCTCGTAGAAAAATACCAAGCATAGCTCTCTTCATAGCTCGCCGAGTGACCTTGAGCTTTGTTATGAGGCACATTGTGAGTGACCACGTCTCTGTTCCATATGCCATCACTGGTCATACATAGGCTGCACTAAAAGTATCGGGAATGGAATATTTCCACTGTTCCTGTCATATTAAAATCTTTTTAATTGAAAAATCCTTGGTTTTACAAATCGAATACCATTTATTTATTTAAAAAAAGATTTACGGTCTTGTCACAAGGTTTTGTCAAACTTGTTTAGTCGTTGAGAAAATGGAATTGACTCGAGAAAATTCAAGAGCGATGATTTATTATGACTTTCGAAGTGGTTTAACACAAAAACAGTGTGTTGACCGGATGATTTCTGCATTTGGTGATGAAGCCCCATCCAAAACCACAATTTATCGCTGGTTTGCTGAATTTCAACGTGGACGTGTCAAGCTCAGTGGTGATCCTCGTCAAGGTCGTCCAAAAACTGCAGTCACCCAAGAAAACGTTGATGCTGTGCGTAAGCTGATTGAGAAAGATCGACATGTGACATACCGCGAAATTCAGGCAACTTTAGACATTGGCATGAGTCAAATACAAATAATCTTGCATGAACGTGAAGGTGTAAAAAAGTTGTTTTCGCGATGGATACCGCATTTGCTATGTGAAGAGCAAAAAGCGGCTCGCGTTACGTGGTGCATCAGAACTCTCGAAAGATTCCACGCAGGATTCTCAAATGCTGTATACAACATCGTATCAGGTGACGAATCCTGGATATATGCGTACGAACCCGAAACAAACAACCAGTCACGAGTTTGGGTGTTCGTAAATGAGTTAAAGCCAACAAAAATTGTTCGTTCACGGAGTGTTGCAAAAAAAATGGTGGCCACGTTTGTCTTCAAAACCGGCCATGTTACGACTATTCCTCTTGAGGGACAAAGAACGGTTAATGCAGAATGGTATGCTAGCATTTGTTTGCCACAGGTCGTTTCTGAACTCCGTAGAGAGAACTGCAACCGCCGCATCATCCTCCATCACTACAATGCGAGTTCTCACACCGCGCACAGAACAAAAGAGTTTTTAGAGCAAGAAAACATAGAATTATTAGACCATCCGCCGTACAGCCCCGACCTAAGCCCTAATGATTTCTATACTTTCCCTAAAATAAAGAATAAATTGCGTGGACAGAGATTTTCATCACCTAAAGAAGCTGTGGACGCCTACAAAACGGCCATTTTGGAGACCCCAACTTCCGAATGGAATGGTTGTTTCAATGATTGGTTCCATCGTATGGAAAAATGTGTCAAATTTCGCGGAGAATACTTCGAAAAGCAATAAATACATTTTTAAATAGTAATGTTGTGTCACTTTCTTGATTCCCGAAATTTAGGTCTTAACACGTCCTATTGAAAGAACTGAAGCTATTTCGCTACATGAGAAGAAATGCTAAAAGAAACTTACGAGTAGGTCTTTTTTTAGAATTTACCAATTTGGGTTACAAATTAATTATGACTTTACACATTGGAAAATATTTAGCTGCTTACAATATAAAAAATTAAGGTACAACTAGATTCCTGAGAAGAATAGCTGAAAAGAATAAATGTCAACGTCCTTATCGCCGACATAGTTTTTAATTATGTATTAGGTTTTTTATTTGAATTATTGTGATGCGTTATTTATCAGTAAGAATTAGGTCTAGGCTAGATCTACTAAGCTAGGCTCTCCCACACAATGGTTCTTCCAAAAGTAGATATGTCATATCTCACTGTGATGTGAATGATAGTTTTAGTCATAGACAAATTAAGTAGAGGCCACCTATCTAGTGATGTACTAAATCGATTAGTAGTCGATTACATTCATAATTTTATTTATAACTAGCTGGGACCCGCGGTTTCACCCGTTTAATTTAAAAGAAATTTAGATTACTTCGACATAGACACTTGATAGAGGTTAAATATATTGGAGTTCAAGCGTTTAATTTTTGTTACGCGGAATCCTAATTATTTTCCTAAAATAAAAGTAGCCTAAGTTATTCCTTATAATATCAGCTATCTGCCGGTGAAGGTCCCGTCAAAATCGGTTCAGCCGTTTCGGAGATTACCCGGAACAAACAGACAGACAGACAGACGGACAGACAGACAACATTTTTAAAATATTTTTTTTGTTTTACGTAACGTACATACTTTCATACGCATTTAGTAAAAAGCTGTTATTTTGACATTACAAACAGACACTTCAATTTTATTTATTTGTATAGATTAGATTTGATATTACTTCTTCCGTTACGTTTGTATATTTGTAACTTTGATTTCTATATAATGACTTTAAATATAATATGTTGTATAAATACATTATTAATATGAATACTATATTGGTAACTGTGCGTGATTTGACTTCGTTTATCTAAGGTCCTACCGGAAGACCAGCGCAATGCTGCGTAGGAGCCTATTCTGGTGTCTCATACAAAAATCTGTTGGCATGCTTTCATTTTAATTTGTCATTTTGCAATATACTGTGTTGTTATTAACAGTAATTTTCTTGTTGTGTACGATCAGAATAAAATTATTTCTTTCTTTATTTTTTTTATATTATTTCCACCCCGCTCTCAAACCATTATAAAGACAGTTTTATAGTGATGACGTTTTTTTGATCATCGTCGGCACCGAAGGGAGGCTCCAGGAACTCAAAAGATCTCTATCTAGAGCCACCCATTGGCGCCACGCCTTTAGGCATATATCGGAGGGGATGACTGTAAAGTGGTCATCCCCTCTAGTGAGGGAAGGCGACTGTAAAGAGGCCACCCCCCCAGGCATCTCTCGAGGGGATTGTAAAAGGTTCCCTCGAGGCCTCACTATGCGCTGTGCTGCGCACACAGTGGTACGTTACCACATGCGCACCGCTGTCTTCCCGGGGGTCGCTCGGTATGAGCACGCAGATTTCCCAATAAGCGCGCTCGCGACCCCCATTATAGTGATGACCTACATGGTTGAGTAGTGATGCCATCGTACATCTACATTAAGTTCATGAAAAATTTCTAGTCTAAAATAATCAGGATCAAATTCATAATATCTTAATCATTATCATATCAGCCGAAAGATGTCCACTATTGAAATAAGGCTTGACCACAGACGAACGACTATAAGCTGTCTGTCATCATTTTAAGGGTTAAATTGGCAGTGCTTACCACGCCTTTTTTCTTTATTGGTGCCCAGTGTAAATTCTTCATGAATTTCCTTCGCCCCGGGGAAGGGCGAAGGGGTATGCTGGATTCCTACCGGCTGAAACCACTGGGGCGGTCATCTTCGGACCTAAGGGAGGCTCCAGGTCCTCGTATGATCACACTAGAGAAAGTCAGCGGATTGGTGAGCGCAGAATGGTTATTGTTGCACAGAAGGGAGGCTGCTGCCTATTCCTCTGGTCTAGAGTCCCTTTGCCGCCTTTTACGACATTCACAGGAGATGGAATGCTGCTATATTCTTAATACGGGCACCACACAGACACCGGAAACCACGTGGTTAAAACCCGATTACTGCAAACAGTCAGTAACATATTTCTATCCGAAACCCGAAAAATTACACATTCAACTACATCATTGTAAATACATTAAGAGGTACAGTAATAAAAATTTAAATTAATATCTATGATTTTATACACATTAAAACTAAACATATATACACTATTTATGATTACACTAAACATAAAAAAAATAACTATGTATATAATATATATATAATATATATATATAAAAGAATAACATGTACTTAGGCGTCAAAGTATACCTCCTCATCGCTGTCAGCTGATAATGTTCCTAGAAGGCTGGCAGCATTGCCACGTTGAATGGCAATGCTTATTCTTTGGCCAAAGAAAAGGCCAGCCCTCTGATCACGCGAAGTGTCGACCAACCGTCTAGCTATATCAATTAATAATTTTAATGTATTTACAATAATGTTTAATTCGAATATATACAATTGGCAATTTTAAGAGGCATGTGAACTGTTGTATACTACTACATCATTGCTTTTAATCCCATGACACCGAAGGAAGCAAGTGACGACCCTTACTAACAACTGAATTATCTATGCTGTGGTGTTTTGTAATCTATTCTATTATGGAAGCGTAAAGCTGCCCTTGGGCCCAATTTGCATAATAAATTATTCGTATTGGAATAATGTAATCTACCCCTGTGCATTTTTTTATTATTAAAAAACGGTTTTTTTCCACTGGATTTTAAAATTGGAATTAGATTGATATTTTATTTATTGACAATAGGTAATAATGAAGATATAAAGATATCTAAGTACATAGATAGAGAATATTAAAGTGAACAAATAAAAACCTGTCATCCTAATGCGAGCATTACGTGTGATAAAAAAAGAAAGCACTAACCGTTCGCGCACGTCTTGAAGCGTTGCGCACCTACAGCTATATTTACCTGAAACCATCTGGTTAACACACGACGCTAACAGTTTTAACAGAAAGTGGATTGTATAATGTGTGTATATTGAGTTGGGTGATTTTAAAGAAATTAGAGGTATTCCGTGTGAATCCGAGTAAAGAATAGGCCACATCTCTCCACCCACGATGGTGACTAAGTAGTATCCTTCCGTATGAAATATTTTACTTACGTTTTGTAACCTGGTGTATAATAAAGTGTGTATAGAAAAGTGCCGGCTACGAATAGTAACAATAACATGGCCGACTAAGAGCCTTTTACGACACCCATGGGTGAAGAGTTATACCTACATTATATATTGTTTATAGTAATCGTTTTACTGGCAACACTGTCCAAGTATGTAACATAGAAATAAGTCGGCCTTCCGTGTTCTCTCTAAAGTATTGTAGATTCAGTCAGTCTTTCACTTGAGTGCCTCCTTGTGTTTGGGTTAATATTCTAGGAGTGCCCAAATGTAGTTTGTATCAGCCAACTCATAGCCAGTTGCACTCACTGATCGGTAAACGATTGACGAGGTTAAGCAACACTTGGCTCGGTAAGTCTCTGGATGGGTGACCGCATAGTGGTATTTCAACCGAGTCTCCGTACTTCGGACGGCATGTTAAATCGTCGGGCCCGGTTGTTGTCATTAGACAGCAGTCGTTAAGCCAAGTCGGAGGCCTTTGGGCAGCTTGAACAACTCTGACACAAGGGTGGCCATTATCCATACAATATATATATATATCGGCCTCAGAATGAACACTGTCTGTCTAAATAATAACAACTAAAGCCATCATTTTCATACTAAGTATATCCAAAAAGTATGTTTAGGTTTTATTATACACTTCTTCTTCTCTCAGATTATGGCTTCTGTAGATTATTTTCCACAATTTCACCAATGTCAAGTATAAGGCAACGTTGTACGGTGTTTAGATTAATTAATCTTTACATATTCAATATTTCTCAAAATGAAAAACTCTATAAAATATGTCGGCAACGTCGTACGGTTCAATTCTTTTATTAAACAATATGTGAGATAACGCTCGTGACTCAAGTGACAATTTAGCGCTTACACAATTGCATGTAATGGCTGCCATTTCTGTTGATTGTTGTGCACTATTACGTAAAGAGGTTGTACTAGCTGTGACAGTGGCGCTGGCTGCGATTTTTGTTTATTTGTTTATTTACACACTTTATAGATACAGCATTTAATTTATACTTATTTTAATCATAGTATTAATTTACACATCTAATTTATAATTTCTTTAAGACTCATTACATCATTACCGTAGACAATACAATATAGTCAATATACCGTAGACATAGATAGATAGATATACTCTTTGCCATAGACTAATTACATACTCCATAGACTAAATTATAATTAGAGACATACTCACTGTCTTTATCGTAGACAGAGTTACAACATGTACCTCATCTATGATTTTTTGTATTGTTTTATTTTATTTTTATTTTTTTCGTGTATAGATAATAAGCACCACTGCCGGAAGACGTCACTTCGTCACCAAGGTTGTCACTGAAAACCAGCGTTGTTGTAGTTGGATCTTGGGCCTTGGTGATCTTGGTACAATTTACAATGCAACAGCATTTAAGCTGAGTGACAACCCTTTTTTGCACGGCCACGACGCACAATCAGTTTATTTATGTTAAATGTAATTTAATTTTTAGAACTTGAGGTCCTGATTTTTGTTGTAATTTAATTTTTTATTTTTATTATATTTTTATTTTGGCCTGGAGTCTAAGTACTTTGGCCAATATTTGTTGTTAAATAAAAATGTGTTGCCAGTTTATTCCTCTGATTAATGTTGTTCCAATTTTGCTTTGTATTTAATTTTAGTCAAGTGTGCGTTGTTATTAGTGCAAAAATAAATTGTTTCTTTCTTTCTTTCTTTCTAGAAGTGCCATTTTTTCCTGTTGTATTTAAATTACTTTAGTTCGATATAGGCGTCAATAAACTGTCCGTACATACCACAACCACTTTTATTACGAACCACAAATACACAGTCCACGCTCAAACAAAGAGTCTACTACCAAAAAACTATTTTTTAACTTTTTGTCTGTCTGTCTATCTCTTTATTCCGGCTAATATCCGAAACGGCAAGACCGATTTCGACGGGACTTTCACTGATAGATAGCTGATGTTATAAGGAGTAACTTAGGCTTTTATTTTAGAAAAACAATTAGGGTTCCGTGAAAAAGAATTAAAACCCATGAAATCCAATATATATACTAATCTATATATATATAAAAAATTAATGTCCATTTATTCAAAATCGCAAATCTCCTAAATTTCTTTACGGATCGTTTTGAAATCTTTACACCTCGTAGTACTCACGCATGTGCGTGCAAATCAGGAGACTCACAATATATCTATTTCTATATATAATATTAAAAAATTATGTTCGTTTGTTCAAATACGCAAATATCCTGAAGTTGTTTACTAATCGTTTTAACATTGTATCGTCTTACATATACGATAATGTTTTTATGAAATCATCATCTCATATTTAATTAAATTATAAAAATTGCAATTATGTCCATTTAGCAACAGTAACGCGTGGGAGGATAAAGCTAGTTAAATAATAAATATTTATAAATATTCTGATTTCTTTTGAATTAAACGGCGGGTGAAACCGCGGAGTACAGCTAGTTTTTAATAATATACTTAGATGAAAATATATAAGTATAATTAGTATATATATATTGGATTGGATTTCATGGGTTATCGTACTCTAGTATTTTTCCAAAATAAAAATAAACCAAGTTACTCCTTATAAAATCAGCTACCTGCCAGTGACAATCCCGTCAAAATCGGTCCAGCGGAGATTAGCCGGAACAGAAAGACAGACAAAAATTATTTAAAAAACATTGTAATAAGTTCCTTTTATATTTTCATATGCATTTAGTAAAAAGCTGTTATTTTGACATTACATACAGACACTTCAATTTTATTTATTTGTATAGTATTCCATGTAATGTCCGGATTAAGAATGTAGAATCACTCCATTTTCTCCTGTGGATGTTGTGAAAAGCGACTACAGGACTCCAATCAGAGGGATGATCAGCTATTCGGCGCTCATCAACCCACCTGCCAAGCTTGGGGAGTACTGGAAAATTGCCCCAAAATGATGACACACGGCACAAAGCCTGTAGTTTAGGGGGAGACCTTTAATGATGATTTGCGATAGTGATTTGTTTTTTTAAATACTTTACCCCACACTAGTGTTTCTTCTGTGTCGTGGGGACGTTTACATACATGAATTCCACACACAATTCACCCAGACCCGAAACAACTAGCTGCAGATCATACAAATATTCGTTCCGTTTCATCATCATCATTTCGGCCAAATGAAGTCCACTGCTGGACCCATGCCTCCCCCAAACATCACCTTAACGACCGATATGGGTGTGTTGTGGGCTCATTGGGGGGGTTTTGCCATAATCGCCACGATAGTTCCGTTTATATCATCTTTATCCCGAAATTATCTTGTAGCTCCCTAAAAATGAAGTAGAAACGTGTTTGTTATCATAATTCTGGTTATGTATACATATAGATGTCGGTAAATAGATTTATAACAAACGGTTTGAGCGATAAGACACAAACAAAGCTAACGAAAATCGTTCAACGTCTTAAATAGCAATACAAGGGGCTCTTTCAAATGGTAATTTGATTGTACCCAGTTTGCAGCTTCAAAAGAGTGAAATATTCTTTTCAGGGTTCCCGGATGCCGCGAGAGAATTATTAATGGCCGAAGAAACTTTCTCGAAGTTTACACCACTGCGCAAGTCAGGGAAGACGGCGGTAGAAGTAATAAAAATTTAATTTTGCATCACACTATAGGGAAATGCATCTCGTTTCCTATGGATCTTAGCTCATACCGTCTGAATATATGAGTAAGGATTTTGTCTGGAACGTTAAGGGTTGGCTTTCAATTGTTATAGGTGAAACCTATTTAGTTTTTAATTCCAATGATTTAGAAATCGATGGCTCCAAAGACACAATATAAGATTGGTTGTTGGATCGGATTGATGTGGACCTATATAAAAAATGTTCTGGCTTTTTGTTTGTGGTTTAATGTTTTTTAATTAGAGTCATTTTTAAGTCTGCGTCACGTCCGCATAAAACTTAGCCTTAGCTTCAGAATTGAACCTCGCCACTTTTTAACAATAAAGTTTGGACTTACCATTAGAAACCTTGATCATGTCTTGTGTTTTTAAAGTGAATCTAAATAAGAATGATGCCTAATTTATTAAGCTTATTTACATGCGATGCCAGTCATAACTAGAGATCGTATCTATTGATGGAAATGTTGTGAATGAAATGTATCATCATATCAGCCAAAGGACGTCCACTGCTGAACAAAGGCCTCCCCCATAGATTTCCACAATCGTGTCGTCATTTTGGGCTAAACTTGCCAGTACTCACCACGCTTGGCAGGCGGGTTGGTGCACAGTATGGCTACTGGTCCACTGGGATGTTGCTGCCCGTTGCTCTGGTTTAGTGCCTCTTATGTCCTTTTACGATATCCACGGAATGAGATCATCATTATCATCATATCAGCCACAGAACGTCAACTGCTGAATAAAGGCCTCCCCTTAGATTTCCACAATGAGTGGATACGTGCCACCCTCATCTAATTACTCCCAGCGACCTTCACCAGGTCGTCTGTCCATCTCGTCGGAGATCATCCCACGCTGCGTTTTCCGGTGCGCGGTCTCCACTCGAGAACCTCTTTGCCCCATCGGCCATCATTCTACGAGCTATGTGCCCTGCCCATTGCCACTTTAGTTTACTAATCCTTTCAGCTATGTCGGCAACTTTAGTTCTTCTAGGGATCTCCTCATTTCTGATTCGATCTCGTAGAGAAATACCAAGTATAGCTCTCACCATAGCTCGTTGAGTGATCTTGAGCTTTCTTATGAGGCACATGGGGATTCATTGGGATGAGATGGAGTGGCGTTATCTTAATCAGGACATCACACCGAAGCGTAAATTTATAATATTTATTTATTTATTTATAAATCACAGTTACAATTTTTTAATACAAAACCTAACGACGCATATATATAGCCGTGAGTCGCTTAGACATTTTAGGTAAACTTTCTTTCTCTTTCTTCGTGTGGTGTCTGGATAAAGAATATAGCACCACTCCATATGTCCATGGATGTCGTAATATGCGACTAAGGGACTTTAAACCAGAAATATGGGCAGCAGCGTCCCTTTTGTGAAACAGTAGCCATTCTGCGCTCACCAAACCGCTAGCCAAGCGTGGTGAGTACTGGCAAATTCAGAAACACAGTTTTGGAAATCCATGGAGGAGGCCTTTGTTCAGCAGTGGACTACCTTTGGCTGATATATCATATCATATCGGAATGAAGTGGACTTAAGAACACTGGCCATCATTTTGGGTTAATTATTAGACTTGTTTCCTTAGCACCAAAAAACAGCTCTTTTAGAATAACTTTTCATTTTGATTTGAACTTATACATGGAAAAGCAGTTGTTACAATAATTTTACCTTAATGTATTTTTTTTTATTTAACTTAATTTAGTTGTGTTTTAGTGTTAGTTGTGTCTGTGGCCTCCTATAACTGAAGGAGTACACCGTTACAGGACCTATTTTAATTTGTATTTCTTTATGATGTTTTGTTGGAAGCCCCTAAATAAGTAAATAAAACAAGTTCTCAGAACATGACTATACTTCCAGTATCTAACAATACACTTACACCACCAGTATACAAAAACACATAAGTACATCCCATTCCATTACCAAAGCCCCTGAAGCGATCATCTCCAGTTATTTACACCACCATCCACGGGGTCGAATGTACAAAGTTCGTCACAAGACGGAGTGACGACGTGAGAACGGCGACAGCGAGTTTCCGAAATTCACGCGGTTTACTTGCGCAATGTACTTTTTACGACCAACAATAAATTTCTTCTCATCGACTAAAGGAAAGCATTAGGCGGAACATTTTTATGAGTAAAATTTACTGAACGACGCCTCCGCGACATGGTATAGATGTTATATAAGGATCACATTATATCTCTCTGTTTACATCGGCATTCTGGCTGAATGCGGAGTTTAACACATACATAGTTGACGTCTGGGACGTATGTAGTTCACGCTCGGAGACCTGTTGCTTGTTTTTTTTAAGTATACCAAATATGTGTGTTTCCATTACATTTCAAGCCCTTGTAGTTTTGTATTTGTTAAACCTTGCCCCACACTAGGATTTCTCCTGTGTCGTGGGTGCGGTTACAGACACAAATTCCACACACAGTACACCCAGACCCGGAAAACCTACATGCAGATCATAAAAATCTTTGTTTCGTGCGGAAATCTAATCTACGACCCGGAGCGCCGCAGCCGACTGTATCAGCCACTGCGCCAACCAGTGGTGTCCGGATTAAGAATATACTCTACGCCACTCCATCTCCTCCCGTGGATGGCGTAAAAGGCTACTAAGGGATACTAAACCAGAGGAATGGGAAGCCGCATCCCTTCTGTATAACAGTAGCCACACGTGCACTGCACTCCCCAACCCACCTGCCAAGCGTGGTGCCAAGCAAGTCCCCATCCCAAAATGACGACACAATTGTAAGATCGATAGGGGAGGACTTTGTTCAACAGTGGACATCCTTTGGCTGATATGTTGAATGTAATTATTTAATATAATTTATATACCAAGATTCTTCTTTATTTCTTTTGCTTGGTTAGTGGCCTATCTTGTATCAGAGATAGGTCCAAACTACCCAAAGGGCCTCGACTTGGCTTACCGACGGCTACCTTATGACAACAGTCGGGATCAATGATTTTACGTGCCCACCGAAGCATGGAGACGCTCAATTCAAACACTTCTATGCGGTAACCATCCATAAACCGACCAATACAACCGTTGCTTAACTTCATCGATCGTTTACCAATCAGTGAGTGGACTAATTGAATGAATTTATTTATGAAACTTGAAGAAAAATTTGTCTGTTGTAGTTTGACCTGACTCTCTTTTATCATTTATTTGTCTTGAAATCACTTTTGAAAACACTTTAAATAAATACTAGTTTAAAAAACTATAAAGTAGAAAAATCAATAAGTTAAAAACAAGAATAGACGGATTAACAAAAAAAAAATTAGAATAAAATAATTTTAGTATTTTTTTAGTTTTTTAAACCATTATTTATTTTTTGTGCGGCTAACTACAAAACGTTTATTTATTATTTTGCCATGCTGAATGTCCATATTGCCTGTCCGTAGTCTCAATAACTCCGGGTGGTAATTATTTACCCAAGCATCGTCGTTTCGACTTTTAAGCAAACAAATGCTGCCTCCATTACGGATAAATCATCTAAAGAATGAGACACCATTAGAGTCTCATCGCACTCTTGCCGCAGAAAATTGAATCGACATGTTATGGAGGCATTCTTTTTGTTCAATTTTGTGTATGTGGATGAATTTATAATTTTTTCCGGGTCCCAGAGATGAAAATTCGCTAATCCCCTCAGGATCCTGGCAAGGACAATGGGACAAACTATTTAAATTATTGCATTGTCATCAGTCCTTGATAAAAGTGTGCGAAGTTTCAAATCAAGCTGAGGTTTTGAAGGGGTGAAAATCGAGTTAAAAATTCTGTTACATAGATTCATAGTTCATAGATACATAGAGACATATATACATAGATACATAGATACATAGATACATATATACATAGATACATAGATACATAGATTCATAGATTAATAGATACATAGATTCATAGATACATAGATTCATAAATACATGATTACATATCAAGCTAATAAAAGCGTGTTAAAAACAGATGATTTTCCAAGCTTGTATTTGTCCACACATACCTTTATCCACAGTAATTTACTTTCCCGTACATCAACGGAGAGACATTTGAAAGTTAATTTCCAAGTAGCACCAGGTATTTGAGTTTAAAACAAGAACGGTATACAAACAGCCGCCCGCCCGCCGACTAATGCATGCAAATCCTTTACCTTGTATCTCACTTTATGTTTAAGTATTAAGTAGCTTGTATTAGAAGACTACTTGATATTTACATATATATATATGCTTTACCTTTTTTTTTTTAATGATGTCCAGTGGAAATTCTACATGGAACTTCCTTCACCCTGGGGAAGGGCGAAGGGGTATGCCGGACTCCTTTTTTTTTTTTTTTTTTTTTTTTCTTGGTTCCCAGTGGAAATTCATCATGAACTTCCTTCGCCCCGGGGAAGGACGAAGGGGTATGCCGGACTCCTACCGGCTAAAACCACTGGAGCGGTCATCTTCGGCACCTAAGGGACGCTCCAGGTCCTCGTATGATCACACTAGAGCCGTCCACTGGTGCCACGCCTATAGGCCCATCTCGAAGAGTGTGACTGTAAAGCGGTCAGCCCCCCGGGGCAACTGTGATAGCCTAGCGGTTGATCACTTGACTTCCATACAGGAGTGTCAGAGTTCGATCCTTGCCCGCACCTCTTGACTTTTCGGGTTCATGTGCAGATCAAAGGAAATATCTTGAGGAAACTTGCACACCAGAGAGAGTACACAAAATATATTCTCAATGGTGTGTATAGTCCGTCAACCCGCACTAGGCCAGGGTGGTGGACTAAGGTCTAACCTTTCTCATCACGAGATAAGGACCGTGCCCAGTAGTGGGACAGTAATGGGCTGCTTATCATCATACCAGTTCATTAATCAGCATCTATCAGCCAAAGGACATCCAGTTTTGAGCAAAAGCGTTTTGGGGGAATTTGGCATTATTCACCAAGTTGGCAGGCGGGTTCATGAGCATAATATGGCTACCATTCCATTTATACAATTGAAAAAAGTCAACTGTCTTCACATTAACACTATGGCTATATCTATATGTCTATACACAACTAGACACAGCTGTAAGGATTAGTAAACTGAAGTGGCAATGGGCGGGGTACATAGCTCATAGAACTGATGGCCGTCGGGGATAAAAGATTCTCAACTGGAGACCGCACACCGGAAATCGCAGCGTGGGACAACCTCCAACGAGTGGACAGACTACCTGGTCTAAGGTCGCTGGGAGTCGTTGGATGCCAGTGGTACCTATGTGACCACTCGTTATGGAAATCTATGGGTGAGGATTTTGTTCAGCAGTGGACGTCTTTTGGCTGATATGATGAAGTCTATAGGTACACAAGCCTTCTCATAAGTATATAGATTATCATATATGGTGAAAGACTCTTAAATACATCGTGTCGTTTCTGGAAAAAATCGCGTATTTTCGAACATACGGGGGAAATAGAACCTTCCTTTCTTTGAAATCGGTCACAAAAGCGACACATTTCAAACAAATCGTACGCCAATAAAATCTCATTGATGTCTTCCAATATTACTTTATAATCATGATTACCTACATCAGTTCAAACAAACTCTTAGTCCAATTACGTACCTTCAATATGTGTGAAAATAAGCGAAAACCTAGCCAGGTGTATTATCGCGGGTCTTTTCATTTATTTTTTCACCTTTCAGCCGGAAAAGGAAACTCGATAGGTACGTACGAGTGTGTAGTCGAACCTCTGCCGCCTGAAGCGAAATCTACTTCCGGCTTATTGACAGCAGTAGAAAATACGATTTATTTTTAAAATAAATACGGATTATTTTACCCTGCTGTCTTTTTCAACTTTATAATAATGGTTTAATAAATTGACTGTTTAATTAGAACCAAAAACGGGATATTTACTTTTTTTTATTTGATTTGAGAGTCTGATATTTCGGCATGGCTCATCAACATCAGCACCATCATATCAGCCATAGGACGTCCACTCCTGAACATAGGCCTCCCCCATAGAATTCCACAATTGTATCGTCATTTTGGGGGGGATTTGCACAGACTCACCATGCTTGGCAAGTGGGTTGGTGAGCGCAGAATCCGGGTAATCCCTTAGTCGCCTTTTACTACACCCACGGGATGAAATGGGTTGGTGCTATTCGCAACTGGCAGCACGGCACTACAATTGTAAGCATGACCGAAAAACATCCTGTCAAAATATTTTCAATTTTACTCAATTCAAATCGGGTACGTTTTAATAGTGGTCAGTAAGTCACACCAAAGAGGTAACGATTGTTACAGTATAATCTCAAACGCATGGAGAATGCCGCTTTTTAAAGTGCTTGATATATTGACATTTCATATCTAATTCCGTTTCAAGTCAGTTCAAACTCTCTCATTCTCTATTCAAACCGAACCACTTTGCGGTATTTTTACTGAAGATGGGACCAAAAGAAAATCCCTATGACACTTTCCCGGATCTGTAAATCGCACGTAGGACCACCCGCGTCGCCACCACGCTTGCAACTATTACACCGATGAGGTAGTTAGAAAAGTAGGTAATAATGTTACCTGGTGAGGGTGACCGCTTTACAGTCTCCGAGATGTGCTTATAGGCGTGGCACCAGTGGGTGGCACTACTGTGATCGTACAAGGACCTGGAGCCGTTAGGTACCAAAGATGACCACCTCAGTGGTTTTAGCCGGTAAGAGTCCAGCATTCCCTTCCACCCTTCCCGGGATGGAAGAAGTATATGAAATATTTCGACCGGGTTGATAAAAGAAGAAAAATACGGACTTACTATGTATCTTTAAACCTTTTTTTTTTTATTGATGTCCAGTGGAAATTCTACATGGAACTTCCTTCACCCCGGGGAAGGGCGAAGGGGTATGCCGGACTCCTACCGGCTAAAACCACTGGAGCGGTCATCTTCGGCACCGAAGGGAGGCTCCAGGTCCTCGTAAGATCACACTAGAGCCGCCCATTGGTGCCACGCCTTTAGGCACATCACGGAAGGTATGACTGTAAAGTGGTCACCCCCTCTAGCGGAGGGAAGGCGACTGTAAAAAGGTCGCCCCCTCCGGCACTTCTCGGGGAGGATTGTAAAGGATCCCCCCAAGCCTCGCTTTGCGCTGTGCAGCGCACACGGTGGCACGTGACCACGTGCGCACCACCGTCTTCCCGGGGGTCGCTCGGTGTGAGCACGCAGACTCCCCAATCTGCGCACCCGCGACCCCCGTGGCCCCCCACCATGAATTGACGGCAGGGGGCTCAGGCGTGTTGGACTTGGGAGCCGGGACGGTTGTTGCCCCGGCGCCGTCTCGTCCTTCTCCGTGTGGGATCGGCCCTCTCCCGATCTCGCTCTGCAGTCTCCTTCTGCAACATGACGCTCTCGCAGAAGGAGACCACTGCACTCCAATTTTCATGCTCTGCCAACATAGCCGACACTACTGCCGGCAGAGAGAGATCTTGCCCGATCCGGTCGACCAGGATCCGCCGCTCGGCCGCCCACGCAGGGCACTCCTCGAGCGTGTGCTGTGCGGTGTCCTGGTCGCTTCCACAATGGTGGCACTGTGCCGTAACCTCGCGCCCTATTCTGTGCAGGTATGCACCGAAACAACCGTGACCGGTGAACACCTGCGTCAGACGGTAGGTGACGCGCTCGCTCCTTTGGAGCCAGGCTCCAAAGAGCGATGTATCTTTAAACCTAAGAGATTAAGATTAATTTAAGAAATATACTTCCAACAACTAACCAGATTATCTAAAGATTATTTATAGTTTGGTATCTCAATCTAAATTGCCACCTCAAGTTAGTATTGTTAATTAAATATTTAACTCGGAACTCAAATTAGGGCCGGGGTCTTATTCTGAAAACACTTGGACTTGCGCGATACGTTCAGTACACTCCTTGACTGACAGTAAAGCTTAGATACGAGAAACTGTTGGTATATATCAGGTATGGGTACGGCCCGCCGTAAGTTATGATCCGGCCCGCGAGACATTCAAAACCCAAATTTTTTTTTTTTACATTAGGTACTTATACTCACGGGAGTGACAGTGAGACGGCAAACTTCAAATCCTTTGATGTTTGCCGCCTCACTCATTGATAATTGCCACCAATCGGCTTGCTCGATCAAATTCTTATAGGTTTGCCGCCTCACGGGCGACACATCAAAAGATGTATTGCTTCTCAATTATTCTTAACTAGTATATTCCAGACTATTCCTTCACTTTGCCTATATATGCGGGTGGATGGCCCGAACGTTAGTTCAGTTCTATTTGAGCTACCGAGGTGATAACTTGGACAAGCGATATCCTAGCGAACTGTTCGAGCCGTCAGCTTGCCTTGTGACTTTGTGTGCATCTTGAGTGGTTACTAACTCTAGTTTGTTATTAAGTTTATTGAACGAAAAGTAAAAAAAAATGATGTCTGGTGGCAAGAAACGAAAAGTAGATACAGAGGGTCGGCAGTTTCAAGAAAAATGGACTGAAGAATTATTTTTTATCTTGCACAATGGTAAGTCTATTTGTTTGCTGTGTAATGAATCCATTTTGGTAATGAAAGAATTCAATATAAAGAGGTCATAAACAAAGAACACAACTTGATAATGTTGTGAAAGCTAGTTTTATAGTTAGCTCAAAATTGGCAAAGGCATTAAAACCATTTGCTGGAGGAGAATTTATCAAGGAATGTATGTTAGAAGTTTGCGGTATTTTGTGTCCTGTAAATAAAAATTAGTTTGTCAAGACGAATTGTTGTTCGACGTATATAAATGATGGCTAATGATATAAAAACAACAATGACTGACCGTATGGCTGGTTTTGAATCATTTTCCATAGCATTAGACGAGAGCACCGATTTGTCTGACACAGCTCAACTGGCTATATTTATTCGAGGTGTTGATAAGGAGTTCACTGTTACTGAGGAATTGCTTGCTTTACAGCCGCTAAAAGGAACCACTACATGAGAGGATATTTTTATTGAAGTTCAAAAGGTATTCACAAGTTTTGGCTTGCCATGGTCAAAATTAATTGGAGTATGCACTGATGGTGCACCTTCTATGGTCGGCTTACGTAAAGGTTTCATCGGAATTTTGAATGACAACAGAATTAAATGTGCAAAAGATGATTTGATAGTCCTTCATTCCATTATCCACCAACAGAACTTGTATTCTAAGTCCATTCGACTGCAGAATGTTATGAATGTGGTAGTAAAAACCATCAACTTTATTCGATCCCGAGGGCTTGACCAGCAGCTTGGAAAATTCGCAAGAAGATTGATTTGTGCATTTGACAGTACTTATAAATGCGAACAGTTCTTTTCATTCATGAAAGTCAACAAATCAACACATCGTACAAGAATGACTGACGATAACTTGGAAAATTCTTTACGTCTTTGTACCAGTGGATCCAAATATCGATGGATTAGTTTCCCAAATTCAAGCTCAAGTGTCTCATTGATTTCAGTGTATTTAACTTTCGTAGTTTGTAACAATTGCAAATTTAACGATTTAATTATAATGTACCAGTTTTTTCAATTTCATTTTGTTATTTTAATAAATTGTACTATAATAACATTGTGGTATTATTTCATGTCTAATATCTATTCCAAAAAATATTATCACTACTTTAAAATGCACTAAGTACTTTTAAATACGGCCCGCGAACGTATTTGCACGCTAAAGTTTGGCCCTCAACATGTCAAAGGTTGCCCATACCTGGTCTATAGATGATAGTGAAGAAGAAGTCAAAGGTTTATATTGTAAATGAATCAATTACGTGCACTTATTTATTTATTTGCCAACATGCACATCAACAATTAAATATAATCATGATCATTTAGATTAAACAATATTACACTGGAGTACTGCAAACATTGGGCCGTTGTTGAGTCACATTTTGTAAAAACGGGTAATCAAACATGCAATACAATGAAAAATTACTTAAATTGATTGTTTTAGTTAAGATTTCATTATAAATATATTTTACTGATTAATTAATAATTAAAAATTCATTATTTTTTTTTATTAAATGATTACAAATTATTTAAAACAATTAATTCCAAATACATGAAAAACAAAACTCAATAAAAATAAATAACATTGATCAAGATATATGTATATGTATGTACAAAAGCTCTATATAAAATGTCAATATGTGAAGTCAATATGTAAATCAGTCAATTGTGTCAGTTAGAAGTTGTATTTTATTACTCGGGTGGTATTTCAATTTAAATGTTGGAGATTAAAATTTAAGGTCTAGAAAAGTTGTCTGATTTAAATTGCTCAACAGTATAGTAGGCTTTTTTAATTAATAGTGTTTTCAAATTGTTATAGAATACCGTATTTTTTTCGTCATTCTTAATGTGTTCAGGCAATTTGTTGTATATAGTAACCATTCTGTAGTCGGGACTATTCTTCATTATTTCTAAATGTATGATTGGTGTCATTAATTTGTTTTTATATCGACGGTTATAATTTATATTTACTTCATCGTTTGACTGGAAAAAGTGTCTGTGATTTCTGACGAACATCGAACATTGTAGAATGTAAAGAGATGGAAGAATTTAAGTTGCACGGTTCCAATTAGTTGATCGTATGGAAAAGATTCAGCAAAAAATTCCATGGATACTCTTTTAAAATAATTGAGAATACAATGTTGATTTAAACTAATGAAAAATTTAGGTTAGGTTATAAAGATGGAACATACTACAATAACATAATAACAATTAGTTTGCCGTGGCAGTTAACCCTTAATTTGGCAATATAAGTGTCGAGTTTAAACAAAAACTATGTGTATTTATGATTGTAGGGTAAATTTATATTTGAAAGAATAAAACGAAAAATATATTGTAATCAAGTTTTCAGAAAACCAACAAACATGACGAAGTGTGTTGAAAATTACCGGTCTTGTAATGTTTACTGTGATGGACGTTGTCAAATTATGTTACAGTTTAAAACAGCAGTTTATTATTCTTTCTTTCGAGTGAAAATAATAATACATTATTATGCTATATATAATATACATTTTTTCCTGTAACAAAACTAAACCTCTTATCACAATTTATACAAAAACAGCGGTATTTTTCTGAAAAAAATTGTTTGTTTTGTTGTAACGTTTTTTTTGTCATTCTACCTATGTTTTCGACAAATACAGATTTTGATTTTAAGTGTTATAATTTGAACATCATGAAAGCGATGTCTCTGGTTGCTTCATTACAAAATAAAATTAATTGAGTCGCTGAAGTATTTTCAGTATAAAAAAGCCTTCGTAACGAGGTGTCAGGAACAGGGCTTGAGTTTGTTAATTTTTGTTGACAAGTAAGAATTAATTCGAAAGAGTTGAGATGGTTGAAGTCATCAAACTTTTTCATGATTTTAAAATGAAATGTGGCTGACCTTTTGTTATTTACAAATCAAGAATCCTGAGAGACTCTGAGCATAGGTAAATTATAGTATTGTTCCGTCCCTCACTGTTCCCAAGAAAAAATAGACCACTACTGTCCACTTAAGGGTATCGTAGAAGGCGACTAAGGGTTGATATCAAGGATGGGCATTCTCTCATGTCTTAATAACAACATATCACCAATCCACCTGCCTAGCGTGGTAATTATGGCAATATTCCCTATAATCGTTCACTGTAGTTATGATAGGATGGACCGTGTCCAGCACGTTTACGGGCTGATACATTAGCTAAGGCTCGCAAAGTGAACTTTCTTATGAGACCAGTAGTGAGTGATCACGTGTACCATATGGCATCGCTGGTAACATACACTGGTTAAATACTGTCGGCTTGAGGCACTGCGGTATTGTGAAGATGTGTGTGAAAAGACGATGCAAGTTTTCCCGAACGCTGTTTAGCCGAGGCAGATTCGATGGATGACTTCTTTCTTGAAGTTGGACCTAGCTTAAGTGGTAGATTCTCCCAGGTAGACACACTCGTCAACAACTTCGAGTACAGAGTTGCCAACAGTTTCTAGGATGGGTTTGACATGGGCGTTTCACATTACTTTCATTTATATTTTAATGTTGGGAAACTGTTGAGATCGTCGAGCATTCTGCTGAGCTTTTCCAGCGCTTCTGCCATGACTACGATATAAATCAGAAAGTTCCCATAAACCTAATCACGTACTGCCACTACAGGTACGTCCAAAAATAAATTTCCAGGTAAAATAAACATAAACAAAATAAACTCAATCCACGTTTGAAATGAATACCTTTTGATGCTGCGAAGTAAAAATTCGTTACAGATAAAAGGGCAGAAAAATAAACGAGTAAACAAGCAGGAATCGCAAAATCTGAATTATTTGAACGTCAAAATTTGTCGATGGTGTCGCAAAGAGATAACGGTGCCCTTTATGTCACCAAATAAAAAAGTATAAAAGCCTCACTCTCATAATAACAGTTGGCTATAATAAATACACAGAAAAACAGAAAAAGTTATTTCAATGGAGCATGGGGCTTCTTGCAGACCACTACAATGTCATATTGACATGCTTGACTAACGGGTTCATGACCGCAATTTTTTGTCGTGGTCCTTTGGACATTCTACATGGAACCCCCGGGGGAGGGCGAAGGGGTATGCTGGACTCCTACCAGCTAAAACCACTGAAGCAGTCATCTTCGGCACCAAAGGGGGGCTCCAGTTCCTCGTAAGATCACACACCGCCCATTGGTGCTACGCCTTTAGGCACATCTCGGAGGGGATAACTGTAAAGCGGTCACCTCCTCTAGCGGAGGGCAGGTGGCTGTAAAAAAGTCGCCCCCCTGGAACTTCTCGGGGAGGATTGTAAAGGGTCCCCCCAAGTCTCGCTGTGCCTTGTGCTGCGCACATTATCGCAATACCTACGCTGTTATAAGCACAAAAGAGGTTGCTATGTATCCTTGAAGGATAATGTTCCCTGTTCAGCAGTGGATGTTTACGCGCATAACATAATTCACGCTGAAATTCATCGTTAGATGCTTACACATTATCACAACGATATTGTGGGCTACCAGTGTTCTTGTATCATGTTTCCGCAAGAACTTGCACTAGAGGGCAATGTCTTGACCAGTTTCCGCAAGAACATGCACCCTTGTAATGTCTTGGCAATTGTGGTCCCATCCCTCTGTGTGGACTGGCCAACCGCATAATCCTCCAGAGAGGCGCATGCGGATGCTGGACTGCTCTAAGCCTGCTAATCGCGGATAGCAACTCACGGAGGCTGAAAATCAGCTTCTAAATTCATTTAAGATGCATTGAATGGCGGCTTCGTTCGAGGTAACCTTCTGAATCACATATTTCGCCTTCACGCCGTAGGTATCGTTCATATCTGGTATAAACGGCCTGTCTATGTAAGCAAATCGTTATTAGAATATATTATTGGATCGTGACGGGATCCAATTTGAATACTGAATGATGGATACTTTTCTGTGACGAAGTATACGTCGACTTTGTAGGTATCACTTCTCTAGGTATCTCTATTGTTTTGAATATACATATTTTTGAACCAAAAATATACCCAGACAAACAGAAACAAGCAAAAAAGTTATGCCCCTTGTAAAAGATTCTTTTTGTTCACTAATTTTGGTTAGGTTTGTAGTTCGTGGCAAAATTAGGTTAGGTTGTATTAATTAAGGCTACTCAGAGGTTGAATGAATCAATAAGTCTACTTCTAATGAGGTTCATTATCATTATTAAATACAGTATGATATGTAGCCAAGAAGACAAACTAGCAAAGATCACACAAATTTAGTAAGTAGTACAATACACACACCACACGCCAACATCATACAAATTCTCCGCTCAGCTTACAAGAGCTAGTTACTAACGTGAAACTCCATGCTTTTTTCTTTTATGTGTAACTTAGCTATTATATTTTCGATTTTATTATACGACTCACATGTCCAATGATTGGGAAGGAACTAATTCTTAAAACACATCCATGACCTAATTTCGGAATAAGGGACTTAATTAAATTGTTAAGTGGAATTCAATGAAGTATTTATTATTATTGATATTAAACTAATTGCGGCGAAATTGAAAAGGCTGTTGAGCTGCTATATTTATCTTTGATCAATGTATATATATAACTGTTTTAAATAATTCGTGACGAACCAATTTGTTAATGCTTTCAAATAAAATGTCTAAAGACCTAACCCTGAGTTTCTTTCGGCATTTCTTCTCAGAGGTTGTCATGTAGTGAAATGCCCTCCGTTGTTTCATTGTGATGTGTACGTGTCTGTTAGGATCTATTTACTGGATGTGTTTAAAGGTGTGGCACCAATGGGCGGCTCTAGTATGATCTTACGAGGACCTGGATCCTCCTTTCAGTGCCGAAGATCACCGCTCCATTGGTTTAACTGGTAGGGAACCGGCATACCCCTTCGCCTTTCCTCGGGGCAAAGGAAGTTCGTGTAGAATTTCCACTGGAGACCAATAAATTAAAAATAATGACTGAATAAATGATTTTATTCAATCAGTAAACGTGCACTGAGTAATTATCCCAATGGTCACTGCAATGAGCAGTCATAGGGGATATTGCCATTACCACTACGCTTGGCAGGTGAGTTGGTGATCCAACTGACTATTCGTAAGTGCTAGCTTACATGAATAAAAACAAACTTTAACTTTGGTCGCCTCGTCACCAAGTTGTATTAAAATAAATACAAAAAAAACCCTTGCAACTCGATTAGTCCACCGGAACTAAACTCAGAATGGGTCTCTCTGTTCGGCCCGTCGAGTGTTATCCAACTGCGGAACTCAGCACTAATTTGTCAACCCTCATTAAGCTATCTTACTCGCGTTTCGTGAAATTTTAGTTCCCGTTGTCTGCGCTTGGAACCTGTTTCGGTACATCGCTGCAGAGAGGTTTTTCGTGTTCGTCCGTAATTATTTAGTTTTGTTATTTGCGTGAATGTAATGGAGCGTGTATGTGAGTCATATGTTGTGCATTGCAGTATCTCGTGTCGTCGTCTCTGTGGCCTGATGGATATATTGGTGGTAGGTCGCTTATTGCTATGTAGGCACTACCACCGAGTGACCCCCGGGAAGATAGTGGTGTGCATGTGGTCACGTGCGACGTGTGCGCAACACAGCGCATAGCGTGGATTTGGGGGAATCGTTTACAATTCCCCCGAGGAGCTTGGGGGATGGCCTCTTTACAGTCATCCCCTCCGAGGTTATGGTTCATTTTTAAGAGAATGAAATAGAGAGAGCAGCTAGAGATAGATAGAGGGAGAGAGAGAGAGAGATTGACAATAGGGAAACTATACAGAAACGTTTTATATCTCATTCTCTCACAGCCTAAACCTTATAAATACATTAACAGTTGTTTCTCTTTCGTTACACATTTTCGTTTCATAAAATCCAATTCATACAGTTCCAAAAAAGTCTCACTTAAGAAAGACTATTATAACCATCTTCTTTCTTCTTTTCATGTCAGTGGCCAACCTTATGTCAGAGTTGTTCGAGCCGCCCAAACACCTTCGACTTGGCTTAACGACTACCGTCTAATGACAATAACTGAGGGCGACGATTTTACTTGTCCTCCGAAGCAATAACCACAGTTAATAAATTTAAAAGCTATATTTTGTGGATTTCCGAATAGGTGTCAAGCAGAGTCAGCTTTTTTTTCCGTGTGGTGTCCGGATTAAGAATATAGCACCACTCCATCTCCTCCTGTGGATGGGCAGTAGCGTCCCTTCTGTGAAACGGTAGCCATACAGCACTCACCAACCCATTTGTTCAGCAGTGGACGTATAAATGGCCGATATGAGAGGCAGCTTATTCATCAAAAAATCTTCCCCATTACGATTTGCACAGTTGTTAGTTGCTTGGCTTCCTACGCTATGAGTTGCGAGTTTGATCCTCAGACGGCAGAAATATTTGTATGGTCTCTAAATAGTTGTTTTGGGTCTGGGTGTTTGTGCATTCCCCGAGAAGTGTCTGGGGGTGATTTTTTTCCGCTCCAGTGGTCTTAGCCAGAAGGAGTCTGGCATACCCCTTCGCCCTTCCCCGGGGCGAAGAAAGCTCATCTAGAATTTCCACTGGCGACCAATAAAAAAGGTGTTTGTGCATTTATGTATGTGAACCCCAGATCCAGGAGAAATACATAGTACGAGGAAATGTTTATGAAACACCTCATGGTATTTACTGAATATATGTGCATAATTTGTTAGAATAATTACTGTTCTGTAGTTTATTTTTATTGCGTGTTGGCCAGTATTTATCGCATTTATGTGATAACTGCTTCTTTATTGTTTGGTTTCAGGTAACCTGTAATTGAATGGATAAATATGCTTTCACATATTATAATGAAAAATTGGCAAGTTGGGTATCATAATTGTCTCGTAAGGTGCAAATCATAATGATTTATAGGATCTTCCATGCGGTGTCCGGATTAATAATTTAGCACTACTCCATCTACCGTGGATGTCATAAAAGGAACTCTAATCCAGAGGGATGGGCAGTAGTTACTTTTGTGGAACAGTAGCCATTCTGCGCTCACCAATCCGCCTGCCAAACGTGGTAAGTACTGGCAAATTCCCCTTTGAATGCCGACACACGATATGTAACTGTGAATTGTAGACATCTAAATGGGAGGGGTATAATCCTGACTCAGTGAATAAAGCGATCGTTGAAAGGGAACTTGTGTATGAATGTACCAATATGTTCAAAATAAGGCACATATTAGTACCAAAGTACCTCTACCTATACAGGATTACATCCATTAAGAGCTTACGAGTTAGCGGTAGCGCTGCTCACTAAGCAGTGTTATTTTAACCTGCTTATTTTTTATTTTACTTCATGCCAGCCGTTTGCCAAGCTCACACTTATTGGTACTGGGAATTTGGCGAGGGATTATAAGACCGCTTATCGTTTGTCGTCGTTTCTAAGTGTTGTAGCTTTTTAGTGTTAGATGTTGTAGTGTTTTAGCTGGACATATTTTCTTTCTGCGCTTTATATTGGCCATATGGTCGTATGTACGGTTGTTTGTGTGTGTAATTTACATTTGTTTATGCCTATCGCTGTCGCAGCTTAGAAG
Source organism: Diloba caeruleocephala (assembly GCA_947459985.1). Classification (NCBI taxonomy): domain Eukaryota; kingdom Metazoa; phylum Arthropoda; class Insecta; order Lepidoptera; family Noctuidae; genus Diloba; species Diloba caeruleocephala. The sequence continues at coordinate 2,084,912 of OX381609.1, forward strand.
TGCTTACCGATTTTTTTATGCGATGATATTTAGCACCACAACAAATATTAAATTATAATTATTTTTTATTATTATTTCGGCCGAATGAATAAAAATTCTAAGTTGCTAGTTTTATATAATGATATATTAATACGTGAACATCGAAACTTTCAATACCTTCTTTTATTAATTGAAAAAGGAGGAAAATAAATCATATTTAATTCCAAAGGCACTGGGCCATAGAAATGCATCATCATGTCGGCCGAATGACGTCCACTGCTGGACACAGGCCTCCCCCAAAGATAACCACAACGACCGACATGGGTGTGTTGTGTGCTCATTGGGGGGTCTTGCCATAATCGCCACGCTTGGCAGACGGGTTGGCGATCGCAGTTGAGTTGTTAATGCACTCGAAGGACGCTGCTGCCCATCCTCTGGTTAATCCCTTAGTCGACTTTTACGACACCCACGGCATGAAATGGGGTGGTGGCTTTTAACTTTTTTGTTAAATTCGAAATCTATATCATGTTGTAGAAAACGCTAAATAATGATGAAAGTGTATAGAGGTATATAAAATGGTGTAGAGGGATCGAGCTATATCTCCGAATCTTCTAGCGATTTGGCGAACAGATCGTCTTCGCACAGTTTAAGAAATGCGAGAAATGTAGTGTGACGCGGATTTCATAAGCGCTCTAAGACATTTTCAGGATTGAAATAAATTCACTAGCTATTCTCTAAATGGGCGTCCAAATGCATGACCGTTGGATGTTGATTATGTATAAAGATGTCGCAGTGCGGATATACTGCGAGCTCAATCGCGATTCGCGCTCGTGTTCGTGTAAGTCTCTGAGGCGCGGTTGCAGTATAGTGCTTCCAATTGCTTCCGAGACGTGCTGCACATCTTTCATTACTTTCTTTTGATCGAGAGACAGCAGTGAGAAATCGTTGGAAACTTAACCGCGATCGAGACTGCATGTTGCTTTCTGCAGCTAAAGTCTGCATTGCGCTCGAGGGTAGTAGCTAACCGTGCCTTACGCTTTTTAGCAGTTTTGAGATTAGATTAGCCGTTTTTTGTTGATTAGTTTAAAGAGAGATTCGTCCCCTTTCTAGGAGGCATGTTTCAAATGCCTTTTAAACTTATGAATCCTATATAAATAATAACCAACTCAAAGAAAACAGGTCCGTAGGAATCGCCAGTTGGTCAAATATTTTAGGTAAAAATAAAACATCGTAGGGTATTTGGTCCTTCGAGGGTACCATCTGGCTTGCTGAGCAAGCGGTGGCAATAGTCATGGCTGAAATCCACGCACTGGGTTTACGGATAGTGCCTCATAAAACCGAGGCGCTAAGGTGCTATGGTTCCACACACTGCCGTGCAGCAGGGAACCTCACAGTGGATGGATAAGCATTGATGAGGCACGAATCAGGGTGGGCTGGTACATGAAGTACCTGGGGCTCATACTGGATAGTCACCGGGGCTTTGACAAGCACTTCGAGCGTCTTGTCCCCCGGGTTGAAAAGATATTGGGTGCCTTGCACCGGCTGCTACCCAAATTTGGCTGCGGCGCTCCGGGTCATGAGTTCGATTCCCGCACGGAACAAATATTTGTATGATCTGCAGGTAGTTGTTTCGGGTCTGGGTGTATTGTGTGTGAAATTCATGTCTGTAAACGCACCCACGACACATGAGAAATCCTAGAGTGGGGCAACATTTTTTAAAAACAGAAATAAAAATGTGCGCAGCACAGCGCATAAGAGGCTTTGCCCCTCCGAGATGTGCATAAAGGCGTGTCACCAATGGTTGACTCTAGATGGTGATTATTCAAATTTCCGGAGCATTCCTTAGGTGCCGAAGATGACCACGCTGGTGGTTGTCGCCGGTAGTAGACCGGAATGCCCCTCCACCCCTTCCCGGGGCGGAGGAAGTACATGGTCTATTTCCACCGAATCAACAAAAAAGGTCCACTCCGTGTCGTAAAGTAAGTCAATGAAAAACGGCAAAAAATACCATTATTTTAAATCACATAAAAGTTAAATTTCACTTAACCCTAAACGAGAATGATAAGTTTCACACTGTTATAATAATAAAGATGCATTTATAACGACTTTTATTACATGAATATTTAATAAGAACACATTAGTGTGCAAATGGAAGCGCCGTAGTTTGCAAGACCGAATTAATAAAAGATCATTATTAATTAAAAACACTCGCGTGCTGCAAATAATAATGTTTTAACATCGTATGCAAACGACCTCACGAAATTGTTCTAAATATGAAATTTTAATTTTAGAATCAACGGGTCTATTCTCCGTTTAAATTCAAATTCAAATCACGGTACGTACACATTGATTTTAGAATCAAATAAATTAAATTCAGTTTATTCAATACCGTCGTCGTAGTAAGTACACACACTCACACACATAGCCTCTAAACATCCACTGCTGAACAAGGGCCTCGTAATTTTTTTTACAATGAGCGTTCATACAGATATTGCCATTATCACCACGCTTCGGAAGCGGATTGGCGATAGCAGTGTATTGTTATTAGTATACGGGAGGATGCTGCCGCAAGTGGAGAGGGGTATTATTATACCTAATGTTTATTATTAATTTGAATTTTAAAATAAAAGAAAGATGAGCCAAAGTCAACCGTCAGCATTACAGCCAGTGTGTGGCCAGTATACTACAGTCCTCCACCGGGATTCCTGGCCTATACACTACCGGGCCTAGAAGCATCTGCTCCAGATGTCTGCGCCACACTAGGACACCGCCAGTCTGTACTTCATAGTGCAGCCTGCGTTTTTTTTAATTGATCCGGTGGAAATACCTCATGTAGTTCTTTCGCCGCGAGAAAGGGCGAAGGGGCAAACCCCTGGAAAACCACTGGAGCGGTCATCTTCAACACCGAGGGGGGCTCCTGGTCCTCGTAGGATCACACTAGAGCCGCCGATTGGTGCCACGCCTTTAGGCACATCACGGAGGGGATGATTGTAAAGCGGTCACCCCCTCTAGAATTATACATACTTCCACACCGTCAGAATTTAGATCATATGGGCCTATTTTCAAAAATTGCGTCTTCATTCTTGTATCAGTCAAAGAGCGTCCACTGCTGAACAAAGGCTTCTCCACTAGATTTCAACACTTGTGTTGTTACTTTGAGGGGAATTTGCCGTAACCATGCCAGTACCGTAAAGGTTCTCAAATGGAGACCGCGCACCGGAAAATGCAGCGTGGGACGACCTGGTGAAGGTCGCTGGGAGTCGTTGGATGAGAGCGGCATGTGATCGCTCGTTCTGAAATCTGAGGGGGGAGGCCTTTGTTCAGCAGTGGACATCCTGTGACTGATATAATGATGCTAGTACCACGTCGGGTTGATGAGAGTAGTATGACTACTAATTCACATAAAAAACGCTGCTGCCCATCCCTTTGGTTTAGAGTCCCTTAGTCGCATTTTACGACATCCACGGGAGAACAGTTCAGTTTTATTTTTTATTAATTACTTTGCCCCACACTAGTATTTCTCCTGTGTCGTGGGTGCGTTTACAGACTAAAATTCCACACACAATACCCCAGACCCGGAACAACTATCTGCAGATCATACAAATATTTGTTCCGTGCGGGAATCGAACGCAGCAGACAACTGTATCAACCACTGCACCAATCGTGCCGAGTGGTGTTATCTTCTGAATTCAGATACAACACGAAAGCTTTTCATATTTTTTAAGAATAAACCTAATCATTTAAGCCCACTTATCATGAACCGTTTAACACAACATTGAAAGCAAAAAGGGAACGATCAACTGAAATACATTAATATTAATTTCTTATCAATTGGATCTCATTAAATATTCTCTCTGACTTCAAACGGAGGTAGATTTCGAGACCGTGACCCAATTTTTGACACTTATATCATCGTTTGATATTCGAAAAATGGATTGGGATCATTAAAACACCACCATTTTAAACGTTGGAAAACTGACCTACTTATTTTTCATAAATACATTTAAATGTAAGCTCGGAGGGAACTGTAAAGCATCCCCCGATGCCTCGACGCGCCTTATGCTTAACCTAGAAGTAGCTAATCTAGTTGGCCATACAAATATCTTTCCGTGTGGGAATAGCTATGTCCTTCATGTTAATTCCAAAGTTTATTGAAAGTGTAATTCATTTTACGAACCAACTTCCCAATTCCGTGCGGTGTCCGGATTAAGGATATAGCACCACACTATCTTCTTCAGTAATGTCATAAAAGGTGACTCTAAATCAGAGGGATGGGCAGTGGCGTCCCTTCTATGGAACAGTAGCCATACTGCGCTTACCAAACTGCTCGCCAAACGTGGTGAATACTGGCTACTTCTCCCCAAAATTACGACATCATTTCGGCCAAATGAAGTCCACTGCTGGACAAAGGCCTCCCCCAAAGATCACCACAACCACCGATATGGATGTGTTGTGGGCTCATTGGGGGGTTTTGCCATAATCGCCACGCTTGGCAGGCGGGTTGGCGATCGCAGTTGTGTTGTTAGTGTACTTGAAAGACGCTGCTGCCCATCCTCCGGCTAATCCCTTAGTCGACTTTTACGACACCCATGGGAGGAGATAGGGTGGTGGCATTCTGAGCCGGCACCACACGGCAAATTACGACAAATTACGACAAATCAGGTTCAATCTATGGGCGAAGCTTTGTTTAGCAATGGACACCCTTTATTCTGTTATGATTATAATGATGACTAGCTGGGACTCACGGTTTCATCCGCGTTTAATTGAAAAGAAATTTAGAGTACTTTGACATAGAATATATATATTGGATTTCAAGGGTTTTACTTTTTTGCGCAGAAACCTTATTATTTTTCTAAAATAAAAGTAGCCTTAGTTATTCCTTATAACATCAGCTATCTGCCAGTGAAAGTGCCGTCAAATCGGTCCAGCCGTTTCGGAGATTACTCGGAACAAACAGACAGATAGACAGACAGACAAAAAAATTAAAACTTGTTTTTTTTATATGTACCGTATATACTTTCATATGCATTTAGTAAAAAGCTGTTATTTTGACATTACAAACAGATACTTCAATTTCATTCATAACTAGCTGGGACCCGCGGTTTCACCCGCGAGTTATAGAGTACTTCGACATAGACACTTGACATAGAATATAAATATTGGATTTCAAGGGTTTTATTTTTTATGCGCGGAACCCTAATTATTTTTCTAAAATAAAAGTAGCCTAAGTTATTCCTTATAACATCAGCTATCTGCCAGTGAAAGTGCCGTCAAAATCGGTCCAGCCGTTTCGGAGATTACTCGGAACAAACAGACAGATAGACAGACAGACAAAAAAAAAAAAAACTTGTTTTTTTTTTTATATGTACCGTATATACTTTCATATGCATTTAGTAAAAAGCTGTTATTTTGACATTACAAACAGATACTTCAATTTTATTTATTTGTATAGATTCATAATGTTCTCAAATTGCATTTGCCCAAAAAGTCTCAAATTATACCTGAATCTACACAAAATTCCAACAAAACATCTCGTTTTAATTACGTTTCCTACAAATATTTATCTAACGACGCATCCCTAGTTAGAAAATGTCTTAATGAGGCTCTGGCAAACTAGTGGGCCTTGGCCACAGATATAGAGAGGTAGATAACCCAAGACGTTTACAAGCATACAAAAGCCGAATGTCCGAGTTCCTCGCGAGGTTCATATATGTCAAGTTTTGGATATTGTTTAGATTATCATCAACATCAAATCAGGCAAAGGACATCCACTGCAGAACAAAGGCCTATCCCATAGATTTATACAATTGTGTTGTCATTTTGTGGGGAATTTGCCAGTACTCACTACGCTTCGCAGGCGGGTTGGTAGCGTAGTATGGATACTGTGCCACAGAAGGGACGCTGCTGCCATACCTCTGGTTTAAAATTCCATTGTTGCCTTTTACGACATCAACGGGAGGAGATGGAGTGTTGCTATATTTTTAATGTGGACATCACACGGCTTAGTGTCTTGATGAGTCAATATTTTTTATAAATATTTTTGTATATACCTTCAAATACTCTCTACCATTTCGTCACCATCCATAAATCAGTACTGTACGTGTGTGTGTTTTCTTTTCTTCTTTATAAATAATACTGTTTCTCTGGTATATGTAAGGTTAGAAGTTTCTAACATTAGTTTTGTAAGATCTTTATATACTAACCAAATGGACTTAAAGCTCGAAATAAAATTAAAAGATTTATTATAAACGACACTTTTTAAATTGTTTTGTTTTTTGTTGGAAAACTTAAAGATATTTTCTTTCTTTTTTTTTCAAACTTCGTAACTAAGGAATTCTCGCGAATCACAATCGGTGCTTTCAAATGAAGATGGCAAATTAAATTTAAAAACAAAATTATATTGGTCAAACCTAGACTGCAAATTTTTTTTTAACTTTGCCCCACCCTAGGATTTCTCCTGTGTTGTGGATGCGTTTACAGACATGAATTCCACATACAATACACCCAGACCCGGAACAACTACCTGCAGATCATACAAATATTTGTTCCGTGCGGGAATCGAACCCACGTATCTGTATCAGCCACTGCAGTATGGTCGATTTTAGAGTGACTTAATTTGCGGTGTGCCACTGCTACGAGACGTTTAATAATTTTATTGTTATCTCACATTATTCTTGTAGCATTCGTTTAATTTTTATTTTTTTTAAGTTTACCTACTTTTCCTTTTTGTTTATTTTTACTGTGTTTGAGCTGTACCTTATAGTGTGTTGGTTTCTGTGTTGATTAATGTGCTAAAGATATAATTCCCAGTCAATCGCTACGATTTACTGGTCGTAGTGGACAATGCTAAAATTGTCAAGCTTGGTAGTATTGATAGCAGTACTTTGTTAAAACGGAAGAAGACTGCGTCCTAGAATAGCTTCCTATCCTCTGGATAGACCTTGAGTTGCCTTGTTCCTTTAAGACATTTTTTTATACTGCCATGACAATGTATCCATAAACTGTAGTTAATATTACAATCAGGCTTGTTTCGTACAGACTTTTTTAAAAGTTAACTCTTTTCTCCTACATAACCTTTATTTTGAAAACAATATAGTCATTAATATTTTGATTTAAAAACAGTAGCCATTGAGTTTCCTGCCCGTTTTTCTCCAAAGGTGTTCCACATCTAGGAACGTGGTAATTAAAGTCTGACTATTCATATAATTTTACATTATTAAAAAAAAAATTTATCTTTTATCTTATCTCATATTTGGCATAATCTAGCAAAATAAGTATCACGTTTGGTATCCAAAAATTCGGACGAAGTTGCGTCACACCTCTGTCTCTATATCCGTGGTCTTGGCCAACAACACCTCCGCGTTAATCTCTCACTTAATGCACTTCACTTCGAAAAACTTGCCAACCCTCACGCTAATTAAGTCCTCGTTTAATAATTATGAATTAATTCATCAGGAAAAGCGTTTTGATGGTAAGTCAGAAGTTGTGAAAGTTAACAGGACAGTATACTTTAGTGGCGAAATGCTGAGTTTCGTGAAAGTTTTACGACAAGTTAATATTTGTGCGTTTGTTTTAATTTCTTGTTCGACTAATGAAGAGTTTTGAGATATTTAAAATAAGTAGGTACTGGAACTTTGCCGTGTGGTGCCGGCTCAGAATGCCACTACCCAATCTCCTCCCGTGGGTGTCGTAAAAGTCGACTAACGGATTGGCCGGAGGATGGGCAGCAACGTCCTTCGAGTACATAAACAACTCAACTGCGATCGCCAACCCGTCTGCCAAGCGTGGCGATTATGGCAAAACCCCCCAATGAGCCCACAACACACTCATAATGGTCGTTGTGGTGATCTTTGGGGGAGGCCTGTGTCTAGCAGTGGACTTCATGCGGCCGAAATGATGATGAGGTACTGGAACTGGTTGCAGTGTGGTGTGCTAATAGCACCAACCCATCTCGTCCTCTGGGTGTTGTAAAATGCGACTATAGGTTTAGCTGGAGGATGAGCAGCAGCGTACATTAACAACTTTACTGCGAGCGCCAACCCTCTTGCCAAACGTGGCGATTATGGCATTAATCCTATGAATACACAACACACCCTGACCGGTCGTGGTGGCGATCTTTTTGGGTCGCCTGGTAAGATTCATGCCATGGTATTATTTAAACTTTTACGGCTATAATGCTGTTTATGTTATCTCTCATTTAATATCTTCAAAATTTTGCATTCATTTTTGGTTTCAATTTAGGAGCAATTATGTGTAATATTATTGTACATATGTATTTATTGGACATATAATTTGTTTTCAAATCCTAAACAAAAACATAGATACTAGGGTAAATGGAATAATTCAGCTGGGCTGGGCGGCATTTGGGAAATTGCGTGGAGGGTTGCTGTCCTCAATACCATAGAGCCTGAAGACGAAAGTCTTTAATCTGTGCGTCCTACCTGTTATAACGGCGGCGACGATGGTTGGTGCAGTGGTTGATACAGTCGACTACTCGACTACTCGACGCTCCGGGTCGTGGGTTCGATTCCCGCACGGAACAAATATTTGTATAATCTGTAGGTAGCTGTTCCGGGTCTGGATGTATTGTGTGTAGAATTCATGTCTGTAAACGCACCCACGACACAGGAGAAAACCCAAAGAGGATCAACGTTTAAAAAAAAATAGTTTTAAAGTTTTTGAAGAAAGTATACAAAAATTTACCATTCAAACCCCCCCAATATTTCCGAAACTACTCAGGCAATTGCTTTTAACAAATTATAGATTAGCTCTTTACCTATATATTACAGGAAAACTATATAGCTAGAAGAAGTCTATGGCCTTAAAATAACATTGTAAATCTTTCAATATTGTGCGTACAAACTTACGTTTGCGGTTCTAATGTATGGGAAATCATGTTTTTCAACTAACATATATGGAACAGAGACGTGGTCACTCACAGGAAAGCTCAAGGTCACTCAGCGAGCTTCATAGAGAGCTATGCTTGATCGAGTCAGAAATGAGGAGATCCATAGAAGAACTAAAGTTGTCGACATATCTGAAAGATTATTAAACTGAAGTGACAATGGGCGTGGCACATTGCTCGTAGAACTGATGGCCGTTGGGGTAAAAAGGTTCTCGAATGAAGACCGCGCATCCAAAAACGCAGTGTGGGACGACCTCCAACGAGGTGGACAGACGACCTGGTGAAGGTCGCTGGGAGTTGTTGGATGAGAGCAGCATGTAACCACTCGTTGGGAAAATCAAAGGGGGAGGCCTTTGTTCAGCAGTGGACATCCTCTGGCTGATATGATGATGATAACCTATGTTTGACAAATCAATTATTTGAATTAAATTATGTGCGGTGTCCGGATAAAGTATATAGCACCACTCCATCTCCTCCCATGGATGTCATAAAATGCGACTGAGGAACTCTAATCCAGAACCTTGGGCAGCATTGTCTCTTCTGCGGAACAGTCGCCATACTGCACTCACCAACCTGCCTGCCGAGGGTGTTGAGGCAAGTACCCCCCAAAATGACGACACGATTGTGGAAATCTATGGAGGAAGCATTTGTTTAGCAGTGGATCTATAAATTACTGATATTATGATGGTGAATTGAATTGAATTGTTGACTTTTCTTAAGAGCTTATGAAAAAGACACTGTGACTTTCCTTTTGATTTACACCTAGTAACTAAGATTATTAACTTTACATTTCCAAATTGCTTAACGATTTCTGATGTTAATTGTATATCCACATTTGTATATACAATACACATATTTGTATCAACTGTGATAAACACAAAGAAGGATAACCCTGAGATAGTTGTTGTGAATACAGTACTGACTTCGGCGTCGGTCTTATCGACCCCTTCCGATGCCGGTTGTGTTTATGATAATTCTCGCGAACAGTGCGAACTGTCGGTCGGAATTACCGCGGAGGCGTTTACGGGTTTATCCCGCTTCTGGTGCTACATTACGCGAAGTTGCCTCGAGACGACATAGAAATGTACAGAAGGTCAACTCTGGTTCAATTGAACGCAGCAGCTAAGTTTCGTATCCTTTGATCAAATTTGGATTGCCTTCGACCCACGCTTAAACAGAACTATTAGCCCTAGAACTGTTTGCCCTAGAACTGTTGCCTTTGATGCAATCATACAAAAAAGGAACGCAGTTTGTTATTACGGCTGGATGGCACAGCTGGTGTAGTAGCTAAGTGATAGGCTTTCTGCGGCACATGGCACGGATGTCGGCACGGTTGGTGCAGTGGCTGATACAGTCGGCTGCTGCGCCGGGTGGGTCGTGGGTTCGATTCCCGCACGGAACAAATATTTGTACGATCTGCAGGTAGTTGTTCCGGGTCTGGGTGTATTGTGTGTGGAATTTGTGTCTGTAAACGCACCCACGACACAGGAGAAATCCTAGTGTGGGGCAACGTTTTATAAAAACAACAAACAACAACAACATTTGATCCCCGCATGAAATCAATTTTTGTATGATCCACGGATAGCTGTCCCGGGTCTGCGTGCTTGTGGATGTCGCCGTTGGCCGCAAAAATAAATTTGATTTTGCTTTCTTTCTTTCATGTGCGATTGATGACTGAAAACTGTAACCACTATACAAGATATATTATAGTGTAGGGCATAGTTATATAAAAAAATAGAATCTTGCGCTGACTATGTAGCTGATAGACGGGAAAAGAAAGTATTACTGGTTTGGATGCAAGTGTTTTTTTAAACCTCTTTTTGCTTTTCAACTGTACGCCGTTATTGGCGATACGATAGGGAAACAGGATGCCATTAGGGTATGGAACGTAACACTTACCTTGGAAAATGATAGATATATTGCATAACCTTTAACTTGCACTGCAAAACAAAACACCATTTCATTACACAAACACACAAATAAGGAACAAACGCAGCTATATTATCGTAATGGTAATTAAAAAAGAAATCCCCACATGGTATAAATATATGTAAATTAAAATAGATTTTTGCAAAAATTAAATAGTGTAAATATTTTTTTTCTCTCACCACTATAATGAAAAAGTTGCAACAAAATACAATATTGCCTAGATTCAGTATTATTCCAATTTATTGTGGGAGACTGGTGCGTAAGCTATACCGAAGCCTGTGTTTCAAGTCACCAGGCCTCCACCCCAGAAGTCCAATTTTGCTCTTTCATAAACTGTGCCAAGCGAAATTTCTCCATTTTCTTTTTCTTCGTGTATCTGATTCTATCAAGTTATTTATTTATTTATTTACAATTCCACAATGTATATTAGGTGGTAAAATAAAAATTTAAAATGCATCATTATGGACCCAGTTTGGGCACAGCAAGGTTTACATACCGTGTGGTGCTGGCATACCGTGTGGTGCCGGTATACCGTGTGGTGCCGGCTCAGAATGCCACCACCCCATCTCCTCCCATGGGTGTCGTAAAAGTCGACTAAGGGATTAGTCGGAGGATGGGCAGCAGCGTCCTTCGAGTACATTAACAACTCAACTGCGATCGCCAACCCGCCTGCCAAGCGTGGCGATTATGGCAAAACCCCCCAATGAGCCCACAACACATCCATATCGGTGGTTGTGGTGATCTTTGGGGGAGGCCTGTGTCCAGCAGTGGACTTGATTCGGCCGAAATGATGATGATGATGAAGGTTTACATATTGGAGAAAATTTAATAGAACTAGAAATACTTTCTAAGGCTAACATTTCATTGCACCGTTTATACATACAATGCATATTAAAACATTTCTTACATTTAATATAATTTACTTCTGGTATTTTATGATGGCGACAACAAGAATTATACGTCTAGTTTAAAAATAAAAGTAAATTGTAATATAGGTCAATCAATATTTGCCGGCTCAGAATGCCACCACCCCATCTCCTCCCATGGGTGTCGTAAAAGTCGACTAAGGGGTTAGTCGGAGGATGGGCGGCAGCGTCCTTCGAGTACATTAACAACTCAACTGCGATCGCCAACCCGCCTGCCAAGCGTGGCGATTATGGCAAAACCCCCCAATGAGCTCAAAACACATCCATATCGGTGGTTGTGATGATCTTTGGGGGAGGCCTGTGTCCAACAGTGGACTTCATTAGGCCGAAATGATGATGATGAATATTTTTACTAACAACTAACCGACCTAAGGTATAAATCATAGATGGATGCTGAGGTGACTAGATGTTGTTTCCTCTTGTTAAAGTTTTCTTGATGAATTATTTCCAATACTTTCATATAACTTTATCAGGCCCCGATACCGGTTGATTTTGTCCTTTATGACCCAGTTATCATCTTGCATCCCATGAATGCGCACTTTCGCTGCAGACAACATCTTAATATAGCAATAAACTCGCCGTTCTAATAAAATGTGTGTATGCTTTGATGCACTCAATATTTTTCATATCTTTGTTTTACTTTAACACTTGACGTTGACCAGCTACTATTACAGCTAGTTTTTAATCAATCCCTATAACCTTTTGTCTATTCCCTTGTATTACAGTTCACTATTTTTGTATCACACAGTTTCAGAAATATATGATAATACTCACTCCATTTTCTATCTGTCCGCTCGAATGTCACGTCTGCGTCTGCGCGGTTAGTAATCGCGAATGATATCGAGTAAACCTTCTGTCCTTTATTTCGTTGTTCTACTGCATTGTATAAATAGAAATAGGTATAAGCTGTGTAATTAATAGGTGGAGTTTGGCTGTGGTGAATGTTGGTTATTAATTTTGTGTAAGTTTTCAGTCACCGTTGTCGGTGATTGATGTCGTATTGCTTTTCACGTTGAGAATATATTAATGTCGCTGATATTTACCTTCAGTATAGTACAGTGCGTCACAATTGGTAACATACAACTATGTGTTGAAGTTCTGAGTCATGATATGTAAGACTTAAGACTTTAGGTGAAATCGAATCATATTTAGATATTTGCTCAGAATGTAGGTATTACGAGTAGTATGGTTACATTATAATCATCTTTTCATCATTTTGGCCGAATAAAGTCCACTGCTGGACACAGGCCTTTTGTTTTTGTTTATTGTTTATGTTGCTTTTCGCCGTGTGATGCTGTCTAAGAATACCACCACCCCATCTCATCCCGTGGGTGTCGCAAAAGTCGACTAAGGGATTACCCGGAGGATGGGCAGCAGCGTCCTTCGAGTACATTAACAACTCAACTGCGATCGCCAACCCGTCTGCCAAGCGTGGCGATTATGGCAAAACCCCCTAAAGACCACCACAATGATCGATATGGGTGCGTTGTGTGCTCATTGGGGGGTTTTGCCTCCCACGGGATGAGATGGGGTGGTGGTATTCTTAGCCGGCACCACACGGCGATAAGCAACATAAACAATATAAATATATACATCACAAATTATTGGTAGAAAGTTAGCTGGCAGCTCTCACAATTTTGACGAGTATAAACAGTTCACTGCACATCTTGACTAAACTAAACTATCCATATTAAAATTAAAATATACAACAAACAAATCAAAACGTATAAATATCCATTGAAGCTGGTAACTCTACCACCCAAAATAACTTATTTAAATATTAAACTGGTACTAGTAATTATGACTTATATATTATATTTTTCACAGACACCATTAGGTTTACTTCAATCTCGCGAGTGTTCTTTTCTCTTGCCTAACATTTTAAAATATCGAACCGTACTCTAATCGAATAAATAACATCAAACTTTGAAGCCTTAAGGCGTCTCCTTGGATTAAACATTGAAAAGAGGTACCCGGATACAATGGTATTGTATCCAAAATAAAATCACACATCGTAGATACGACGCCCATGGCGTTTGGAGAAATCCATAAAACTCTGGGCCGAACCCAAAGACCCAATCCTTTTACGCTTAGGATAATGTGATTAAAGTAAATCAAGCAATTTCAATAAGTGCCTGCGTCTGTACTGAATCTACATATTTTATTCCTTTGGACAGTAAATTCGGAGGACGAAAAAGTAACGCATATTATGGATGTAAAATCTGGTTCATGTTTTATTGGCTATCGTAAATGGTTTGCTTAAGGCTCATTTGAAAGCCTCCAGCCGTAATAGAAGAGTGTAAACTTCTGTAATTCCTATTTACAGGGTTTTTATGGGAATTATGTTACATTCTAAAAATATCTGATTAAAGTCATCTTTACACTTGTGTTTCGTTTTTTTATCTACTATACTTTTTAACAATCTTATTTGAATCTTTTTAATTTACTCCAAATATGTCTTAAACTTTAAACCGTAACAACTTAATCCATAACTCACCAATGACTCCGCTAACGCATAATAAACCATAAACAAAGTACGCTTATCTATTATTATTTTAAGGTGATAAAACTTACTAAGAATTGATCGCAACCTATTGCACACTATATTAACATGCGGCTTCCAATTAAATCTATTATTAATTGTTAAACCCAAGTATTTGAAAGTTTGGTACATATATTTGTATGACCTACAAATAGTCGATTCAAGGCTGGGTGTTTGTGCATTTAAGATTTATGTAAACTGTATCCACAACACAGGAGAAATTCTAGTATGGGAGATCGTTCACAAAAAAAAGGCTGAAACTGAATTGTAACTGGCTGAATATAAGACGCTGATTGTACTTTTGCCTCACTCAAATTTCGAACCACTAAAAATCTTCACAGTTGAAAGCTATCGGTGCCACTAAATCACTCGAGAGAACATCCTTTTATATTTTGCTTTCTTCCCAGATTAGATAAAGCAATACAAATGTACTACACGAGCGGTAGTAAATATACTGGCGTTTGAAATAAGGTGCTGGCTCAGGATTCCGAAATTTTCCAGAGCTTTCCTTCTTCATTCTGTTTTCGAAATAAATTCTTGGCAATGCATCAGCAAATGCTACATCTTTTATATTTTAAAATAGAGAAGCTAGATTTTGAACTTTGATGTCGTTGCAAGCACGTTCCATGAGAACAACGAATAAATGAACTAACAGAGGAAATATGTGGGTAGCTAGTGTTTTGGAGAAAATTTACTAAATTGTCTGTGTACCTACTACATTTCCGTCCATTTATGTCATCACAGCAGCCAAAGAACATCTACTGGTGAACAAAGATCCTCCAAGATCTCTAGAACGACAGGTTTTATGCCGTTTGTCGACATTTTAAAGGGAATTTGCCAATACTCACTTGGCAGGCGGGGGGGCTTGGTGGTCGCGAGCGCGCTTATTGAGAAATCTGCGTGAGAGCGACTCCCGGGAAGGCAGCGGTGTGCGCAGCACAGCGCATAGTGAGGCTTTGGGAGAACTTTTACAATCCCCTCGAGAGATGCCTTCCCTCCGCTTGAGGGATTGACCGCTTTACAGTCATCTCCTCCGAGATGTGCCTAAAGGCGTGACACCAATGGGTGGCTCTAGATGAAGGTCTTTCGAGTTCCTGGAGCCTCCCATCGGTTCCCACGATGATCACTCCGGTGGTTTTAGCCGATAGGAGTCCGGCATGCCCCTTCGCCCTTTCCCGGGGCGAAGGAAGTACATGAGGTATTTCCACAGGATCAATAAAAAATGACAGGGCCAACGCAGAATGGCTGCTGTTCTACAGAAGGGATGCTGCTGTCCATTCCTCTGGTTTAGAGTCCCGTAGTCGCTTTTTACGACATCCACGAGAGATGGAGTGGTGCTATATTCTTAATCTGGACACCACACGGTACCGGTATTATTTCGGTACAGATCACAGAAAAGACCTATGACTTTATGATAGGATGTCGTTACTGCCATGGAAGATGGGTAGGCCTCTGGTGTGGGATGCGACTTATGTTGACAGTTGACGGCACGGTTCGTGCAGTGACTGATACAGTCAGCTGCTGCGCACCGGGTCGCGGATTCGATTCCCGCACGGAACAAATATTTGTATGATCTTCAGGTTCCGGGTCTGGGTGTATTGTGTGTGGAATTCATGTCTGTAAACGCACCCACGACACAGGAGAAATCCTAGTCCCCCACTACTTTCTTTTTTAAACAAACCAACCAAACCCTTGCTCCATCCCATCTTCCAAGCACAGCAGGCTGTGTTGGCGCTGCAGTTTCTTCAGCTGAAGCCCTCAAACGGCGCAAATACGGTAACCTCATTGGTGATTATTATTTTAAACCGTTTAGGGGTCAAAACGCTTGGGTCATGGGGTCCGAGTGCACATCTGCTTTTCAAAGATATAGCGAGACGATTGGTCGGCTCTTCACGTGATCTGGCTGGCATTTTCTTTGGCCAAAGAATAAGCATTGCCATTCAACGTGGCAATGCTGCCAGTCTTCTAGGAACATTATCAGCTGACAGCGATGAGGAGTACTTTGACGCACATGTGCCACTTTTATATGTATATACTATAATTTTTTTATAAGATTTATTTTAATCATAAATAGTGTATATATTTTTAGTTTTGACGTGTACATAAATGTTATAGGGATGTCCAATCAAAAAATAATGCTGTATCTTGAAATTTAAATAAAAGATATAGTAGTATGGAGATAACTAACTTTTTCTGGACTCTAAGAGCTGTGCGTACGCTAAGTGAGGACAAGTACTTGTTAACGTGTCTGAGTGTCTTGGACATAGAGAAGTTACATACACAAAATACGACATGCACAAAAGCCAATATTTTGAAAACAAAAATACTGCGAATACAAATATTTTCGTTGTGTCAGGGATTGGAAATGAAACCAAAGTATTTAGCTAAGCTTAGCCACAAACTAACCCGAAACCCGAATGTGAACATCAACCATTACCAAAGAGTCGTTTTATTTGCACCGTACTGTAATTAGTGCTGTGGCTACAGTATTGGAATAACAAACCCGCTGACGAGAACTAGGTACTTGAAAGTATAAGCTATGATTAATTACCTAGCATAGGTTTAAGCTTGAGTGATTATACAGACAGTTTTAATTTGCTTGTATTTGTAAACTGTGCAGAATATAATGACGTACTTACACATAAGCCCGTTAAAGTCTACTGATGAACGAGGGCCTCTCAAGGATGACTACATTGAGTTGTTATAGGGCATATTGCCACTATCACCACGCTTGGCAGGTGGATTGGTGATCGCAGTATGTTTTTTAGTAAACGAGAGGATGCTACCGTTCATCCTCTTGATGTCTACTTTAAGTCCTCTTTTACGACAGCCGTGGATGGAGAGGCAGACAAGGTCACTTGCCAGATTCATCATTTCGGTCGAATGAAGTCCACTGTTGGACACAGGCCTCCCCCAAAGATCATCACAACCACCGATATGGATGTGTTTTGAGCTCATTGGGGGGTTTTGCCATAATCGCCACGCTTGGCAGGCGGGTTGGCGATCGCAGTTGAGTTGTTAATGTACTCGAAGGACGCTGCTGCCCATCCTCCGACTAATCCTTTAGTCGACTTTTACGACACCCATGGGAGGAGATGGGGTGGTGGCATTCTGAGCCGGCAAATAATTAAGAAACCCTAATTAAAACTACTTCAAAGTTTAAGTATAACATACACACAAAACAAAAAAGAAACAATAAACTAATATTTGTTATCAAAAAGCAAAAAACAAATTACAAACTTTATTCTCTAAATCGTCTTTCTGTCAGTTAAACAGTTTTTACTCTAACCCCTTCAATTATAATAGTCAAACAAACTACATACAGGCTTTGTCCCACTAACCACCTCCCGGCTCCATCATCAGACCCTCGTCACTAAGTGTTATATATGAGACTCGTTAAAATAACTCTAATGAGCCTAATTGTGTGTGTGTGGTGCCGGCTCAGAATGCCACTACCCCATTTCATCCCGTGGGTGTCGTAAAAGTCGACTAAGGGGTTAACCGGAGAATGGGCAGCAGCGTCCTTCGAGTACATTAACAACTCAACTGCGATCGCCAACCCGCTTGCCAAGCGTGGCGATTATGGCAAAACCCTCCAATGAGCACACAACACACCGATGTCGGTCGTTGTGGTGTTCTTTGGGGGAGGCCTGGGTCCAGCAGTGGATTTCATTTGGCCGAAATGATGAAAAATTATGAGCCTAAACTCGAGAGGTTTACTAGTAGTCTTTGAAAAGTCTCACTATCCATCTCCTGACTCCATCATCAGATCAGACGGATGGTGCAAAATTAGTGTATTGTCATCCGGATTACATATATTAGCAAAGATTCAAATCAATACGACAATTAGAAGTAGCTTAAAAACTACTTCTAAGATTTGTTTCTGTTAGTTACAAGTGAAGCTAATAAAAGCACGACAAAATTAGATTTTGCTATCTGAAAAAAATTAACTAGGACTCGTCCATCACTAGTGTATATCGCCCAATTCATATACCTATGAGTTATCGTTTAGTTACTAAAGCAAATAACTGATTGGCCTGAGAACTATTTTTTTAAACCATGCTCCACCATGGGATTTCTCCTGTTGTGAATACAGTTTACAGACATACATCTCACATGCACAAACACCCAGACCAGAAACAACTATCTGTAGATCTAACAAATATTTGTTCCGTGCGTAGCGCGGAAAGCTACTGCATCAACCGAACCATCGACTTATTAACTGCTATGGCTACACACGTCGTAGCAAATGTCAAATTTTATTCCTTGCCGTTTATCACCGAACATAAAATAGATCAGCTGTGAAATAGTTCTATTAATAAGCATTATTAAGAGTTATTGTAACTTTTTTGTATTCATTAAAAATATCTATCTATATCTTACAACATCAGCCGGTAAATGTCCACTGCTGGACATAGACTTCCCGATTCCCGACGGCACGGTTGGGGCAGTGGCTGATACAGTCGGCTGCTGCGCTCCGGGTCGTGGGTCCGATTCCTGCACGGAAAAAATATCGGTATGATTTGCAGGTAGTTGGTCCGGGTCTGGGTGTATTGTATGTGGAATTAAAGTCTGTAAACGCACCCACGATACAGGAGAAATACTAGTGTGGGGCAAAGTTTAAAAAATATTGTCCTAGCGGGGAATATTGTCAATCACCATCCTTGGCAGGTGGATTAGTGATTGTAGTGTGTTGTTATTAGGACCCAGTAAGATGCAGCCGCCCACCCTCTTGATGTCAACCCTTACTCACTTTTACGACAACCATGCGATGGACCATGGAGAGGAGCAGCTTATTCTATATCGGGCATCATCCGGAAACTGCTTGAATAAATTTAACAAACTAATATTTTTTTTTAGATAACTCATATAATAATTAACTATAACATAATAAAAACATTTGCAATCAAAGAGATTTTTCGCTGTGATTATACCTTTTTATTTGGGTCCCAATAAGTGCTTAGTCCAAATGTAAATTTCGGCAGTTTACAAAATAAAAGCTCGATATTACGTAAGTAACGGTACACTTATGTACATAATAGAATACTCTCAGGTGCAAATTACACATCGCCTGACCACCACTTGATGTTGAATCGTGTGTATTTCGGTAATTGAAACTTTTTAATGAATCCTCGAACTAAAAGCAAGCCCTTTCTCGTAATACGATATTTGTTTTGGCTCACCTTCAAACTTTGAGTGGATATATGTGTTAACAAATTTGGTTGCAGGTATATTATGGAGGTACAATTTTATACTCCGTGTGGTGTCCGGATTAAGAATATAGCATCACTCTATCCCTCCCATGGATATCGTAAAAGGCGACTCAGGATACTGAACTAGGTGGGATGCGCAGTAGCTTTCCTTCTGTGGAACAGCAGCCATTCTGCGCTCACCAACTCGCCTGCTGAGCCGAGCCGAATTGAGTACCGGCAATTCCTCCATAATGGGGATGAAGGCACGGCATGTAACATTGAGGTATAATGTAACAAATTCCTTGCACCACACGCGTGTAGGAGGAGCGAGGGCCTCGGGGGTCACGGGCGTGCAGATTGGGGAGTCTGCGTGCTCATACCGAGTGACCCCCGGGAAGACGATGGCGCGCACGTGGTCACGTGCCGCCATGTGCACAGACTTGGGGGGATCCTTTATAGTCCTCCCCGAGAGGTGCCTGGGGGGCGGCCTTTTTACAGCCGCCTGCTCTCCGCTAGAGAGGGCGATCGCTTTACAGTCATCCCCTCCAAGATGTGCCTAAAGGCGTGGTACCAATGTGATCCTGTGTGTCTCCAGTGTGATCTTACGAGGACCTAGAGCCCCCCTTCGGTGCCGAAGATATGACCGCTCCAGTGGTTTTAGCCGGTAGGAGTCCGGCGGCATACCCCTTCGCCCTTCCCCGGGGCGAAGAAAGTTCCATGTAGAATTTCCACTGGACACCAATAAAAAAATAAACAAAAGGAGGAGCGTGAGCGCGCCCAGCAAGCTTCAGATATGTCTGAGAAGTTGCGGTCCACTGGACGGCAAAGCTGGGGTCAAGAACATTCTTCGCAGTGTTTGATCTATTACGTAGTATATTATACCTCAATGGCATGTAGCTGGTTGTCTATGCAGGAAAGCATTGTTTAGCAGTGGGTGTCCTTTGGCTGATATTATGATGATGACGATGATGATGATTTGATAAACATAATATATATTCGTCGCGGTGGTCCGGAAGTTCACGGACTCACTTCTTAACCACTGGATTGTTTTTTTTTTTTTTTTTTTTTAAGTTGGGCTTCTCGCATACATTTCTGGGAAATGTGGTTGCTTAACCGGTCATTTGCTGGCGAAGCCAAAAGAGGCCTCCAGCCAGGCTTAAATTAATTATTAAAAACTAAGCAACTTTCGCTAAGGGCGCCCCCTGCGGGACACGGACCTCGGCTTAGGGCGTTGTTGGGGATATCAAGCTATTGTTTTGGGGACAGCTGGATCGGTATTATTTAAATTGTATTAAGGGACATTTAAAGCTACAGGCTCGGCACGGGCCGGCGCGAGCAAGAGACGGGAGGGAGAAGTGCTAACTTGAACGGGAAGGTGACGCGGCGATAGGCCTCCGCGACGTCGGTGAGGCGGGCATCCTCGGCGGCGAGGGCGGTACAACGGTCGGGTGTTCAGTGAACGAGACAACGCGAGTCTCTTCATGTGATCTAACGTGATTTTATCGTCTGGATCGACCAGAACGTGCCTCGGGCGGCGTACTCTACTGATACGGGAGGGTTCGTAGTCGGCGGCTGATACCACAAGGGGATTTGGGTGGGACAGGGCAGAATCGAGATAGCGTTTGGACGCTTGTTTCATAAATTGCCTGATGGTCGGCAAGTTAAGGTCGAAATGGAGTTGGTCGTTTCGCATGTACAGAGGCGCTCCTGTGGCCTTGCGCATGAAACGGGTTTGGAGGGTTTCTAATCTACGGAGTGGGTATGATTCGGCGTGTGCGAACACTGGGCTGGCATAGGTCATGATGGGTCGAATGCATGTGGTGTAAATTCTCACCTTATTTCTAAGGGATAATTTACTACGAGCGTTCAGAATATAGTGAAGGCGACCGAGCACAAAGGCAGCGCGGGCACGCACCATCTTTGTGTGGGGAATGAAGGTCAGTTTTTTGTCTAGGGTGACTCCAAGATACTTGGCGTGCGGTTCCCAAGGAACCGATTGGCCCAGCATCGAGATCTCCCTGAAGCGTGGGTGGTCGTCGCCTAATTTGCAAAATAGGACGGCTTTACTTTTGATAGGGTTAACTTCGATCCGCCATTTCCTAAACCATTTACCGTAGACGTTGGCTGTGGTTTGGAGGATCTTAGTTATACTATCGGGACTGCTACCAGAGTAGAATATGGCCGTGTCATCTGCGAACAGTGCTAATTGGGTCGTATTAGCAGGTCTTTTGGGGAGGTCACTGGTGTACAGTGTGAACAATAATGGGGCTAGCACGGATCCTTGTGGGACTCCGGCTCTAATGGGGTGGGGGGAAGAGCGCCCGTGATTCGATATCGGAAACTGCGATTTGACAAGAAGTCTCGTATGATGAGAACGAGACGGTCAGGCACTCCGAGTTGGTACAACTTATATAATAAGCCATTGTGCCAGACTTTGTCAAATGCTTTCGCAACATCGAAAAAGAGGACTCCCGTCATCAGGCCGCGTGAGAATCCGAACGTGATGTGTTCAACTAGTCGGTGGACTTGTTGTACACACGAGTGTTTGGTTCTAAAACCAAACTGTTCGTCGGGAATGAGTTTCTTGGAATCGGCATAATCCTTTAATCGGGAATAGATAATCCGCTCATAAATCTTCGCAAGAGAATTGAGAAGGCTTATGGGGCGATAGCTGGAAGGCTCGCACTTGGGCTTACCGGGTTTGGGAATACCGATAACGGTGGCCTGTTTCCACGTATGCGGAAATAGGTTATTGTTTAATGCCGCATTGAAGATGACGGTCATTAAGGCGATAAGACGTTCGGGGAAGAGTTTAATCACCTTGTTGGTGATACCGTCAGAGCCGGGGGCTTTGCGAGGGTGAATCTTTTTCACGAGATTTCTGACCTCGTCTGCCGTGACCGGAGGGAGGGGGTCGTCAGGGTCCTCGGCAGGCGGAATAGCTGCTCTACGTTCGACTTCAGCGTCAACCTTTTTGAGGTGAGCTTGGTCTACAGGTAGAGTGCTTGGGGAACATTGCGCTTCTAGACTGTCAGCTAGGCATTCGGATTTTTCGTCGTCATCAAAGGCCGGCCTTTGGTTGGGACGGTTGAGGGGGGGGACAGCATTGGATGTTTCGGATTTGAGTTTCCGTTGCAGATGCCAGAACGCAAGGTGGGTTGGCTCTAAGTCGCCCAACATCTTATCCCAGTTAGCCTCTCGGCACTCCTTGATACGTTCCTTGACAGCACGCTGCAGGTGGCGCATAAAGAGGCGATTGGGTTCGCTGGGAAAAGATGAGTACGCTCTAAGGGCTGCGTTCTTCTCCGTCATCAGTGCACGTACATCGTCAGGGAGTTTCATCCGATGGTCTTCCATCGCAGGAACTCGCCGTGAACACTCGTCCACGACGGACTGTACATGCCCGGTGAGGGAGTCGATCGCGCCTAGCGTGTCTGCGACTGACGTTATGCATTCGGGAATTCTATCTAACTGAGCGGACGAGGGGTCGTTGAGGCGTTGCCTAACTTTCCTCCAGTCCGTCGTCACAATGGTCTGAGGGGGTAGCCCTGTGTCCGTGGGGCCAAAGCGGGAGGTGAGGTGAAGGATCACAGGACGGTGATCGGAGTCTAGCTCTTGTAGTACTTCAATGGAATGCAACTTGAGGTTGACATTCATTAGAAGTGCTATGTCGAGTATATCCGGGCGATGATTAACATTGCTGGGGTAGTGAGTGGGATACATCGGGGCGATGATGTCAAAATTGAGGAGGTTACTGAGGGAGTATAATTTACTTCCTCTGTGGTTGTGGGTGAGACAGTTCCAAGACTCATGTTTGGCATTGAGATCTCCCGCCACTATGACGGAGTCGCCTAGATCGAAGAGTGCTTCGAGATCCGATTGGATTGGATCGTCTTGGGCATTGGGGGATTGGTAAGCCGACACTATAGTGATCGGTTGATGACCTGTCATGCCTATTCTGCACACAGATGCCTCTAGATTGGAATGGGACGGGGTATCTAGGGGCATGCAATAAAGGGATCTCTTATAGTAGATAAGAGTGCCTCCTCCACGGGAGTGGGTCCTATCGTTGCGCACTATATCATAGTTTGCAATTCTAGGGTTCCTGTGAGAGGGTTTCAAAAAGGACTCTTGTATCAACATAATGTCAATAAGGTGGTCGCGGAGGAATAAGGCGATTTCGTCTTTTTGGCCATTAATGCTGTTGGCATTGAAGATGCCTATTTTAAGGGATCGGGGTTTTATTCTGCACCTGCTTTGTGAATCCATTACGGATGAACGCGGTAGGAGAGGAGGGCGGATGAAACATCAGCGAAGTCGCTGAGAACTAGCATGAGGCCGTATTGGCCCTGGTTTGCCCTAATGGCTGCGGCCATTTGGGCGACTCTGTTCGGGTCGACAGAGTTGAGAAGACCGAGGCAAACTGAGAGGTCGTCAGTTTTGAGAAGGGGTGAGGGAGGGGCGGCCCTCTGAGAGTGCACTTGTGGTGCGGGTTGGTTGTACGGCACGGGAAGGTACGGTGCCGTATGGGGGGCGGTCATCAGCGAGGGAATCGCTGACGCTTGGGTCGCCTGTTGGGTCAGTAAACTAGGCCTCAGGGCGGGGAACGCTTGCTGGTGATTCAGCGCGTTCCACGGCGATGGCCTTTGAGGGCTGAGTCGTTGGGACGTGGGAGGGGCCTGAGAGGCGTAATGGGCGGCCGCGAAGGCTTGGGTAGCCGCTTTGCGCTTTGCTGCCTTGTTGTTAGCGCGCGGTGCTTTGGGGCATCCGCGATAATTCGCGGGATGACCCGACTCACCGCAAAGCACACAACTCGGAGGCTCTGTGCAAAGCGTGCGATCTTTGGGGCGATCGCAGTCGGAGGTGCTGTGGTCACCTAGGCACTTAACGCACCTAGGTTTGGCGTAGCAGTGTCGCTGCGCGTGACCATAGAGTTGGCAGCGGTGACACTGCCCGGGAGGACCATAACGATGGGGAGGTTCGATTTTGATGCCTGAGAGGTGGCATACACCTGAGAGGTGGCATACAGTCTTGATATTAAAAATCTTCCGATCATTATCGGCAGTCTTTTCGCATATGGCGAGGACCATATCGTAAGCTTCACCGCTGCGACCAGCGTGCATGCGATGAACTTCGAGGACCGGGATACTTTGCGACAGAAGGTCGTCTTTGATGGAGTTAGTGTCGATCTCCTTGGGGATGCCTTTAAGGACTACCCGGAGTGGGCGTTCCTCAGCGAGAGAGTACGTGTGAAAGTACACGTTCCTGTCTTGGAGGGCACGGGTCAAAGACCTGAAGTCTTGGGCAGTGGGAACTGCCACTTTGACCCCGACGGCTGTGGTGCGGGCACTTAGGTAGTTAATACCTAGCTCTATACACATTTTGGACACGTCATTCCACTTGTCCTTGGCCTGAATGTATATAGCAGGCGGTTTTTTGTCTTTTTTAGGGACCTTGGCGGGCTGGGATTGGGAGTTAGCGGGGGTAGGGGTAGGGGGAAGACTGGCCTGAGAAGAGGCCGTTGTGGGGACAGGGGCAGAGGGCGGAGCGGAGGACGAAGCCTCGTCCGTTTTCGGGGCTTTAGCGGGCGCTGCTTGAGCAGAGGACTTGGCCTTGCGGGCCCGCTTTTTACGGCTACCGCTGACGAGTTGGAACTCGTCAGAGGCCGAATCGGAGGAGGGGATTTGGGGGGGAGGGGGAGAGTCCTCGGTCTCTGACATGTCCGACACGTCCGAGAGTATGGGCATGTCGGCTTCGGGGGACGTGGAGGCGTTCGTGCTGGCGGTGGGGAGGGGGGCTTTTGCCTGAGGGGCGGATGATATGCCGGCATCTAGTTCGGGGGTTGTGCCCCTTTTTTTGGGTTCGGGATAGGGGGGCTGCACTTTTGTGCCTGGCTCTAGTGGGGAGAGAAGGTTGCCATACTTGGCAACAAAGTAGGGGTCCTTTAGGAGGATCTCCCTAATATTTTTCCACAGCGTGGCGTCGTCGGCCATTTTGTTTATAAAACAAAATGGCGGACGGGGGGACGAAAACAAAAATACGCTATAAGCGCGGAGGAACAAACGCGATTTACGCGGTCCCTAACCTCCCGGGTTGGATGGGTGTAACAAACCCTCCCTGCCGGGTATAGGCAGGGAGGTGTGAGTACCTGTGGTGAGCCCTAAGCTAGTACCATCCGTGGCCAGTCTTAATGGGCAAACGGGTCCCTGACAGCTCTTTTGCAAGGGGCGATAAGGTATCGCCCGCAAGAGACTGTATAAACTGAAAATGTAGACTCGAACTAGGGTCGACTAGGGTAGCCCCCAAGGCCGGTGGTCCTAGTCCGCTGCCGACTAACTGCTTTGCCCTGATGGGGCTAGGCGGGTGTGCCGGGTCAACACCCCACTCGGCTTCGTTGGCACCGTAAGGTATCCGCCGAGGACCACCAAACAGTGGTTTTTCCCTGAAGGGGCACAATAACTCGATGAATTTAATCGGTCAAAGAAACAAAAATCAGTAGTCGCCTTGAAAAAGGCAACGCGTGATTTAATTGAAGTGACTGCAATCCGACGGGACGGATTGCGAACAAACACTACACGGCACACTGATCGGGGAGCGCGAGCACTGCACGACCGTCTGCGGCGAGCGTCAGACACGGAATGTTGCACTGGATTGTGCGTTCAGAACCTGTTATGTACTAATGTCACTTTCAATGTCATATGTACTTTCTTAGGAATTCTAAAACACAACTGACTTTAACGGTAAAAGAAAACATCGCAAGGAAACATGGATCTGATGACAGCAAACATGCAGTAAGCAAGCGGGATGATCAATGTCTTGTATGAGAAGAGGCTTTTGACCTGCAGTGGGACAGTACAGAACCATATAGAGACAGCAAACTACAATTGCTGAACACCATCATATCGGCCAAAGTATGTCCACTGCTAAAAAAAGGCCTCCCTTAACAATTGTAATCATAGAAGGTAAAAGTAATATTATACGAACCTAGTCTAAGATTACGCGGCGTTAGAATGGGGAGCATGAAGAGACTTCCGGAGTGAAAATATCTTAGTAGGAACTTCTGGCGCACACTGGGCAGCTAGCCCCGTTAGCAATCTTGTTAACTGGCTAGTATTTGTATCACGGACGACCTGGTGAAGGTCGCTGGGACTCGTTTGATGCAAATGGCATGTAACCACTCGTTGTGGAAATCTATGAGGGAGACCTTTGTTCAGCAGTGGACGTCTTTCGGCTGATGTGATGCTGATAAGTTGTCTCCATGTAAAACAAAGCTCATGCTGATAAGAGAGAAAATGCTGATCTAACCGCAAAACGTTATCAAATATGATCAGCTCTTTTGCATTCCAAAACATCTCACGTACAGGGCTCGTTGTTTATGTTGTCAGAATTTTAAAGCTCAATAACCATCAAATAATGCTGGTATAATTAGGGGAACGGTCACAATAAAGCCATGTTCATGTGACTCATTATAATACCATGGCGGATTTGTATTCAACGCCTACTCCGCACTTAACGAGCTTGCCTTCCATAAATTTAAGCAAATCCCGCTGAATCTCACAAAGCGCTGAGAGTAAGCGCGCTCTCAGACAACGTCTCGTCACTCGACCGTGATTGTGACTACAATTTGATGAATTGCTTCACTTTTCACTCCTTTTCTTTATATAAATACCCACGGCGAAAAAGCAACCCTATCGCGAAGATTTAAAGTTAGAATTGGTTTGTATCTGTTCGCCTTTTAAGTTCGTCTGCCATGATTTCTCGAGACATTCCTGTACCCCGGCGGTTTGAGGATGTCGCTTTCGCAACAGTGTCTACACTAATTAAATGTCGTGCAGACCTTTACAAGATCATACGGCGGGTTTCTTGGCGCTCAAACGATTCACACAGGAGGAGTTGTAGCAAACTTTTCAGATTTAACGTGACCCCACTTAGTTAGGTCAGTAAGCCAGTAATTGTGGCTTTAGTGTGGATCGTTAATGATTATGAGTGTTTTAATGCTTTCCTAAGAAAGGCAGTAGTCGTTTGCTTTGATTTGATTACAGTGTAATATACAAGGTCTTAATTTAATAGTCCACGATATTTTGCATGGCGCTATAGTGAACGATGAATATAATGTAGGTATAAAAAAAACTTGTAAATTTGCTGTTTAAAAATATATTTTATTAAATCATTTATTTCATTACATCCTAGTTCTCTTAGTTGTGATAATATTCACATGCATCTAGTAAGACAATGGCGGACGGGGCTGATTGACTGATATAGATAGTCTGTAACGTTAAACAAAACAGACGGCGCACAGTAGCGACATCACACAAAAGAAAGAAATGGATTTTTACCGTGAGTTTTTTTTTGTGTTCGGTACATCATCTTATGCATTTACTGAGGCACCATGCAAAATATCGTGGATTATTAAAATAAGACCTTATATACGTCGTAGCTAACGATGACTTTATGATAAAAAGGATCTTAATAGATTTTGTTGTACTTTTTTTACCTATGAAGTTGGCAACACAGTGACGTCTTTGTGAGTGACGTAGGCAGACTTGTTGTGCGGGAGAGTTTAAATATTAGCGAGGCAGTCTGTTTCGTGCTCTCAAACAGTTCAGACCGGCACAACAAATCTGTTGGTTGGCAATTATTAGTGTGCGTGATCTTATTAAACTCTAAACCTGAAATCTTCTGAGTGAATGAGAATGAATCAATAGGTTGACGTGAAAATATGTGCCCTCGAAAGTCTGCGGATTATTGTCGAAATGAATCGTGTAGCATGAAACCACATTGTGGACAAGGCTGTCGCAGAAACAAGCCCAGGCCATCTATATATAACATAGAACCTTCTTCTTCTGCGCTACGAGAGGAGAGTTACATCCTTGAACGGGACTAATATTTGATGAACTACGGGGAGTTTTTGTTAGGTTGTTGCTGAAAACCAGCGCTGCTGGCATTATGTTCGTCCGAAGTCACAGCATAATGCTGAGCAATGACCTATATTTCTACGCACATAAGACTCACCACTACAAACAACATTATTTTTTTCTGTATTTAATTATTGTAATCTATTTGTTGTTTAGTTGCACAGACTACTTAGAAATACCACGTATTTTAAGCGGATCAGGCAGGCACAACCATAGGTAACACAGATCCATTGAACATTGTAAACTGGATAATATTACATATGAATGGTATCTAACACTGATTTTAAGTAACTGTCCGTCTGTAAGTATCTATTAATGTTTAATTTATAATGTTATTATTATATTAGCTGTAGAAAGTCTAGTTTTTAGCAGATTACGCAAATAAAAACTTTATTTCTCTCTCTTTCAGTTGTTCAGAGTCAGTGTATTTATGTCTGCGTAACCACTATAGAGGAGAAATCATAGTATGGGACATCGTTTTAGAAATATAACTATTTGTTTATTTATATTGTTTAATACAGAACGTAAGGATCTTCGCTATCCGGAACTGATGTCGTGCCAGTATTGCTTAGTATTTCTCACCGAGATCGAATTTTGATATCACAAATTATGATATCCATAGAAGAACCAAAGTTGACGATATAACTGAATGGATTAGTAAATAGTAAACTGAAGTTTGCCGTGTGGTGCCGGCTCAGAATGCCACCACCCCATTTCCTCCCATGGGTGTCGTAAAAGTCGACTAAGGGATTAGCTGGAGGATGGGCAGCAGCGTCCTTCGAGTACATTAACAACTCAACTGCGATCGCCAACCCGCCTGCCAAGCGTGGCGATTATGGCAAAACCCCCCAATGTGCTCACAACACATCCATATCGGTGGTTGTGGTGATCTTTGGGGGAGGCCTGTGTCCAGCAGTGGACTTCATTCGGCCGAAATGATAAAAAAAATGATGATGATAAACTGAAGTGGCAATGGGCGAGGCACATTTCTAATAGAACTGATGGCTGTTGGAGGAGAAGATTCCGCGCACCGGAAAACGCAGCGTGGGACAGCCATCAACGAGATGGACAGACGACCTGGTGGAAGTAGCTGTGATTCATTGTATGCCGATGGCATGTAACGGGTCGATGTGGAGATCAATAGGGGAGGCATTTGTTTACCAGTGGATGTTTATCGACTGAAAAAATCTGATCCGATTTGTTATTTAAATATTAAATAATTTTATTCATACATCTGTATAACTGCGTTGTATACAATAAATACGTCTAAAAACACTAAGGAGGTTAATCAATCGTTTGCTGCCTCATTGATCACAATCTTTTTGTTACCTTGTTCAAGTTTTAGAAGAACGCAAGACCATCTTTTAACTTCATCTCAAGGGGATAAAGTCGAGAGTAGGTTAATTAGAAATATTAGAAATAAAGTTGCCAGATGGCCGGGATTCGCCTTGATTTTCTCGATTTTTCGTATGAAAAAACAGACTTAAAAAATAAAAATACAAAATCCGTCAAGTAACAAGGCTGCTTATGAAAGAAATAAAGAAAAGTATTTTATTTGCACTAAAAAGACACACCCACAACAAAGACAAACATAAAAATACAATAATTTGATTTAAAAGATAAAATAAAAGTCCTGTTGGGAAGATATGCGCCATATCCGTGCGAATTGGTTGTCGCTCAGCAAAATACTGTGGAGAGGCATCCCCACAGCGCAGGTATTCTGCGACAGCCTGCGTCGACAGTGACGTCACTCGGTGCAGTCAATCTAATATAATACAAGTCGTATCGTAAAGTTTTATGCACCATTTATTACTTATCAATATCTTATCTTATATTTATAAATGTTAAAACTTTAACTCTTATCTTAATACTCCTAAAGGATCAAATTGATGGACTCTGTTAAAATAAATGCATATAGGGATGTAAAAAATAAGTTTATTTCGGACTTCATTAGGTATGGGTTTAATTGATTTCATTTATTATGATATTCATAATCATGATGAATGGTGATAATTGATTTAATTGATCTCAAAATTGGTAATAATTAAATATTGTTTACTCTTTTTATGCAAGTTAAAATAAAAGTCAATTTTAAATATAAAAGTAGCGTGTTACTTATTTCTCCAGAATTCTTTATATCTTTAGATTCCATTTTTTGTTAGGCTTGTGTCAGAATTGGTCAAGCCACCTTAATGCCTCCAACTTCGCTTAACGACTGTTGACTTATTACAACCACCGGGACTGACAGTTTTATGTGCCAGCTGAAGCACGGAGAGGCTCAGTACGAATATCACTATGCATTTACCCATCCATAGACTGACCACGGTTGGTGCAGTGGCTGATACAGTCGGCTGCTGCGCTCCGGGTCGTGGGTTCGATTCCCGCACGGAACAAGTATTTGTATGATCTGCAGGTAATTGTTCCGGGTCTGGGTGTATTGTATGTGGAATTCATGTCTGTAAACGCACCCACGACACAGGAGAAATCCTAGTGTGGGGCAACGTTTTATTTAAAACAAAAAAAAAAAAAAACCTCAGATCGTGTGGTGTCAGATTAAGAATATAGCACCACTCCATCTCCACCCGTGGATATCGTAAAAGGCGACTAAGGGACTTTAAAACCAGAGGGCAGCAGTGTACCTTCTGTGGCAAAGTGCCAAGCGTGGTGAGTACCTGCAAATTCCCCCAATATGATGACACAATTGTGAAAATCTATGGGGGAGGCCTTTGTTCAGTAGTTGACGTTGTATGGCCGATATGATGAGACTGACCTTGCCAAGGCTCACCTTGCCGATCTTTTATCGATCAATGAGTGTAACTGGTTCAGAGCGCCTTAACCAGACAACAACCCCGCAATGCTGACATTTAGACATTTCATATTTCTGTTTCCCAATTTGACAAACCTCATTAGAACTTACGTCAATAACAAATGGGATGTTTCAGGCCTCCGATTAGGAGTACTAAAGTTGGAAAGCCCTGTCGTTAAACATGTGGAACTAAGATGAAACACTTTTAGTTGTGAGAACTTTGTGTATAATAATTAATATAATTCTACAGACGCTTACAGCGTAGTAGTTTGTCTACGTCAAATAGTCTGCTACTGATTATGTCTCTTTCTATCTTATCACTGGCAAATGTGGCGCAGCTGGTCTGCCGAAACATCACAGATTTTCAAAGAAAGATTTTATTTTATTTATATTTTCCTTTATTTGAATTACCAGTTCTTTTTACAATGAATATACAATCATATGGGTTTTTAGCCTATAGCACAACTTATTAGGGTGTACACAGCATTCACAATCAAATGAATGTTAAGGTAAAAAACAATAAGAAAAGTGATCTATAATATAAAATTTACCTATTTTATCTATACAAATAAATAAAATTGAAGTATCTGTTTGTAATGTCAAAATAACAGCTTTTTACTAAATTTATATGAAAGTGTATACGGTACCTACAACAAAAAGAAAAAAAATTTTTGTCTGTCTGCCTGTTAATCCCGCTTATCTCCAAAACTGCTTGACCGATTTTAATGGGACTTTCACTGGCAGATAGCTGATGTTATAAGGAATAACTTAGGTTACTTTACAGGCATAGCTCAGATACATATTTGTAATATTAATAAAGAAAAAATCTTCGATGCTCTTTTGTTTTTTCTGAATGTAGTCATTTGTTTGCTTCGTGTCGGAACGTGTTCTCGAAAATGGAGAAAAACGAAGTGCGAGCCGTTATTAAATACCTCTGTTTAAAAAGTTTTAAACGACGCAAGAGATTTATTGCGATT
Organism: Diloba caeruleocephala; assembly: GCA_947459985.1. Taxonomy (NCBI): domain Eukaryota; kingdom Metazoa; phylum Arthropoda; class Insecta; order Lepidoptera; family Noctuidae; genus Diloba; species Diloba caeruleocephala. The sequence continues at coordinate 2,117,083 of OX381609.1, forward strand.
TGGAGGCAACATTAGGAGAGTTTGCTCCGCCGTATTCCAGTGTCGCAAGGTGGGAGAACGAGCATGTAAGACGAACATCGTTGCGGCCGTCCATCGACGTCAGTCACCCAAGAAAATGTTGCGAAAGGCGAGAAAATTGTATTGAGTGATCCAAGAGTTACCATCCGATACTTAATTCAAGAAACTGGCATTTCATATGGAAGTATTCAATCCGTATTGAAAAAATCTTTGTACATGAGAAAAGTCTCCGCAAGATGGGTGCCGATAATGTTAACCACCAGTCAGAAACAAAATCGACTTGACATTTCGAAGATATTGTTGGACAAGTTTCAAGAAGATTATGAAAACTTTTTGTCTCGTTTCGTAATAATGGACGGAACATGGGTCCATCATTTTGATCCCGAGACAAAACGGCAATCTTCGCAATGGAAACGGCCATCATCACCGACCCCGAAGAAGTTTCGTGTCGTGGCATCGGCTGGCAAGGTTATGGCCTCAATATTTTGGGACTCAGAAGGGATATTGTTGATTGATTACCTGGAGCGTGGAACCACTATAACAGGCCAATATTACGCAGCTTTAATTCCCAAGTTGACGAATGCCATCAAAGAGAAAAGTCGAGGGAAACTTCGAAGGGGCGTGCTGTTTCATCACGACAACGCACCCGCGCACAGGTCGGCAGTTGCGATGGCTGCCATTCAGCAAGCTGGCTTCGAATTGGTTGACCACCCCCCTTATTCACCAGATCTGGCGGCTAGCGATTTTTATCTGTTCCCCAAATTGGTAAAATACTTAAGAGGAAACAGGTATGAAGACGATAACGAGGTGATGGATGCCGTGGAGAGCTTTTTGCAGGACCAAGACAAAACTTTTTTTGTGAAAGGGATTGAAGCCTTGGAAAAGCGCTGGACTCGGTGTGTAGAAAGACTCGGAAACTATGTAGAAAAATAAATTATTAAGTTATCAACAGTCATTATATTCTATCTCATTCTCACTACTTTTTGATCCTTCCTCGTATAGACACAAATCTCATATACATAAACACCCATACCTAGAACAACTATATGCAAGCTATACAAATATTTGTTCCGTGCGGGGATATATCCCATACACGTAACCTAACTAAAGGTAGTGCTTATCCACTGGACCAAACGGGGCGTTGGAGTTTTGTAGTTTATTTCCAGCGTCCATAATGTTACTACTATTGTAATCTTATTACTGTACTAATATAAATGTGAAAGTTTGTATGTTTGAGGCTCCATCACCCTTAAAGGGCTGATCAGATTCAAGTGATTTTTGGCGGAAAAGTAAATTATGTTATAGAAAAGAGTATAGAATAAGTTTTGTTACGTCATCGTGTTACCTTAAGAGTTTGAACCAGTTCTCTCGCCGATGGACCCGCGGGTAACAGCTAGAGTCGTATAGGTAACTATGTTCTAACCTGGGTTCACACCGGGTGACCCCCGCGAAGATAGTAGCAGGCATGTGAGCACAGCGTAAAGCGCGGCTTCGGGGGGATCATCTACAATCTCGGGGGCTGTAGTGTAATCGTACGAGGAGCTAGGTTTTATTCTAATAGTCCACGATAATTTGCATGGTACCACCCTTCAATTCACAGATAAGTTGGTGGAACCATAGGCCTAAACGTAGCTCTCAATAAGTGAAACTACTTTCTATTGAAGCGAGACACTCATAAAGTAGGAATTTTCATAAAATTAGAATCAACTTGAGAGAAAATCTTTCAAACACATAATACCGAGTGTTCGACGTAGTAGTACCGCCGGAAATCGCATTCCAACTTTGCTGGTGATGTCACTCGAAATCTGGCAACGTAACAGACGGCCGCATTCATAGTCACGACCGCAAACCGTTTGAGCTCTATATTTGCGTCCGTATTGAAGTCTGCAGAGCTGATGTGGATGTTTTAACATGAAAATTGAATCGACGTTTCTCTTAGTTTATGAACAGTTTGTTTGTGAGTGTGTAACGAATATTGAGTGTATAAGGCTCGCTTCACGCGCATCTTGAAGGGGTATAAAGAAGGGCATGAAGAGGGGGTAATGTATAGATACTAGTTTCATCATCATCGTACAAGTCAAAGGACGTCCACTGCTGAGCAAAGGCCGCCCCCATAGATTACCACAATTATGTTGTCATTTTGGGGGGAATTTGCCAGTACTCACCACGCTTGGCAGGCGGATTAAGCGCGGCCTTTCTTTTTCTTTTTCATTGATCCTGTGGAGATACTTCATGTACTTTCTTCGCCCCGAGAAAGGGCGAAGGGGCATGCCGGACTGCTGCCGGCTAAAACCACCGGAATGATCATCGTCGGCATCGAAGGGAGGCTCCAGGAACTCGAAAGATCTCCATCTAGAGCCACCCATTGGTGCCACGCCTTTAGGCACATCTCGGAGGGATGACTGTAAAGCGGTCATCCCCTATAGCGGACGGAAGGAAATTGTTAAGAGGCCACCCCCCCAGGCATCTCTCGAGGGGATTGTACTTCCACAGAAGGGACTGCTGTCCATCCCTCTAGTTTAGAGTCCCTTAGTCAACTTTTACGTCATCCACGGAAGGAAACCAAGTGGTGCTATAAACAGGACACCACACGAAATATGTATGTCTGATAACGTAAACTTAAAGGCCTAAGCTAAGTCTGGTTTAATCAAATTGCATTCTCTTTGACAGCCAGGCCAGCGCAAAGCGTCCCTTCACTTGTAATCGAGAAATGACGTGGATGCGACGCTCGTCGAGCGGCTGGCACTCACTGCTTGTTGATTTATATATTTTACAAATTCTCTTCGGTATCACACATTATCTACCTATACTATACCTATGGCTTATAGACTATACCTATGGCTTATAAACTCTTACATGTGAAACTTAATATATACTCTTTTTTACGTCTCTTTTGCATAATACTTTTTTTGTATTACTCTAATTCGTAGCCGCCCCAGCATCACAACTGGTTTCACATTTCCTATCTGAAAAACAGCAGAGTGACATTTTTTTTCTTTAAATATCTGCATAGGGCTCTTTTTTGGCTTCGCGCAGGTTGCTTAAATGTTATAAAAAATATCTCTATATTATCTGTAATTTCCTGAGTAAGCCCAAAATAAAACTGTTTTTTTTTCTTTTTTTCTAAACGTGTTATCTTGATTATTGCGATAGAATTGTTAAAAGATATGATATTATATGTGAATGAGATATATACGCCTATATGTTTACTGGTGGAAGGTCAGGTCTCTTATTGCAAGTGACCGGCTAGTGCCAGTACCAGATATTCGCCACCAACCAGCAGTGTTTTAAACTTTAGACATTACTCCGGTTAGAAGGGCACTGTAGCTGGTGAAATTACTGGGCATAAGCGACTAAATAACTTCAAGTCTCGAGGTGATAATCGCAGTGTGATGGCACGCAGAACCAGACCTGGGTAGCATTACAATTACTTTGGGCAGACATGACGCCAACCATCAGGTGAACGACATGCTCGTCTCCATGTTGTAAACATTTTTTTTTCCCCCACAGTAGGATGTCTCCTGTGTCGTGGGTGCGTTTACAGACACAAATTCCACACACAATACACCCAAACCCGGTACACTTACCTTACATACACCTTTTTTAGTGGTGCTCAGTGGAAATTCTTCATGAACTTCCTTCGCCCCGGGGAAGGGCGACGGGGTATGCCGGACTCCTATCGGCTAAACCACTGGAGCGGTCATCTTCAGCACCTAAGGGGGTACAACTACCTACAGATCATACAAGTATTTGTTTCGTGCAGGAATCAAACCCGCGACCCGGAGCGCAGCAGCCGACTGTATCAATCCCTGCACCAACCGTACCGTCAAGCTTTGGAACTAGATTACTATAGCAGTTAAAAGCTGACCAAGTCGACAGACGCCACCGGTTTATGGTCATTACCCATGCATCACTCAAAGAACTCAACCACTTAATAAAGAAAGGTCTATTCAAAACCGAGACTTTACCCTACTTGCACAATAAGCGACATAATGGACTGGACTTAAAATAGGACCTTGAGTCCTTGACCGTTATTTTGTTCCGCTGAGTCAGCTCGCATGGTGACACTTGTTGCGAATAATCGATTGCCAGAATAAGTACATTATTTTGCCACATACTATGCTGATATCTTAATCGCTGATGTCGGCCAGACCACTAACCTGATGATCTTTGACTGGGTATCATATTTAGCCCAGCCATATATCTTTACGTCTTACGATGCACGACGCTAAATTTGTCAGTATTCCCGAACTGAATGGGTGGGTCGGGTCTTATTAAGTTGAAATTTTAGACGCTCCATCCAGAAAAACACATCGGCACATATGCCGCAGTCTCCAGCTTGGCTTTATTGGCTGGCTGGTGTGGAACCCCATGCGTGCCCGCAGGACTATCAACTGTGGCTTTCCTTAGTGCTAGTGTTAGCTATCTGCTCGTGGAATAACTGACAGCGTAATAACAGGGAAACCCGCTCCAAGTCTTCAAGATGCGTGATAGTGAAACCCCAGCTGCACCTCTCGACTCCTTGAGTCACTAAAACTGGCTACCTATCGGCTGTAGTGCTGGACATTTAGGGCACTCATCTTGTGAGTGGCAAGTCACCGTCTGTCACCGAATTTAATTTAAAGGTTGAAAGATAGATGCTGTTTCTTTTTTGTTTGCAATCCATTTACACCCACTGCAATAGACCATATAATGATTGAAATTTCAATCTAATAAAATAGTTTTACACCTCCGGAGACAATCCAAGACTGCATGTTTATAGTGCAGCCATGGAGGGTCCGCGTACAATGTCGCATTACATTTTAGATAGAAATTATCTGTAGGGCCTTTGCGTATTGGACGCATGTCAGCACGTAAGCCTATCAAAAGACCCGGTTCTTCCTTGCAGAGGTGTAACATATGAACAGAAAAGAATAATACTTTATTTTATTAATAAATAGAAATATTTTGCACTTCATCAACAGAATGTACGAGTATATATATAAAAATGAATGTATTTCTTCTTTGTTCGTCCCGTATGCGTCCCTTTTTTTATTTGTGTCCAGTGGACATTCTACATGAACTTCCTTCGCCCAGGGGAAGGGCAAAGGGATTCCCCTTTCTCCTACCGGCTAAAACCACTGGAGCGGTCATCTTCGGCACCGAAGGGGAGGGCTCCAGGTCCTCGTAAGATCACACTAAAGCCGCCTATTGCTGCCACGCCTTTAGGCACATCTCGAAGGGGATGACTGTAAAGCGGTCAACCCCTTTAGCGGAGGGCAGGTGGCTGTAAAAAGGTCGTCCCCCAGGCACTTCTCGGGGAGGGTTGTAAAGGATCCCCCCAAATACCATTCACCCGAATGAATCGAAACTTTTTACAGAGGGCTGAGTGTGAGAATTTCTTCACGCAAGTTTACGTTTGGATTACGAAAAAAACTCACACTTGGCCCTCAGTAGTAGTTAACACTTGCGTAAAAGTTTATGACATGGATACAAGAACGGCAAAAAGTGGCATTGCAGCACATGGCCGGGCATTATAGTTTATAAATGTAGTCGCATTCACTAATAGATAGGAAATTCATTTTCGGTCGATGCGATGTGCAGCGTTCGTCATTTACCTTGTATTATTTGACAAAGTTTATTTATTAACTACGTGCCAAGCTTTTAGTCTGTGGCCTGTATTGTTAATATAAAAATCTTCAGCCTTCGCCGTGTACTGAATGTCTGCACGGCCATATTATCCTACCTAAGCGAAGTTCTTAATGAGCTCCCCTGGGTGGTGTAGGGTAACCGCACGGCGTGGTCACGAGACAAAACTCGTTAATGTTCAACCCTTTTTATGGACACAAAGGGTATTAATATATATTTGAGAACAAGTACTAGGTACAGAAGATTTTAATGGTTATGGCCATTCCACATTGCTGTCTGTATATCCTTAACAAATTCTAAATAATATGTTATATATTTATTTGCTGTTTATTAAGTGGGACACATGTATCCTATTGCATACTTGGGAGATGAAATGTATACTAATGTTATAAAGCTGAAGAAATTGTTTGTTTAAACGCACTTATCTCTGGAACTACACGTTGGCTTTATAAATAGTATTGCATTTGAGAGCCCAATTTATGAAAGAGGTTCTATAAAGACTATTTAACATCACACTATGATCCATCATACTCCTAGGAGCCGAGCAAAAAGAAAAAAGACTTGTCTTGGGTAACATTACAACAACTCTTACCATCAGGCAATTGACTTGTAGGACTCGTCATCGCCCGTGTCTACGGGGCGCCGGTCTTGTGGTCCGTGGCCCTCTACGGGACGCCTATATGGTCAGCCTGACTGTCAGCCGTCCAGCGCTTTAGAACCAAACTTCACGGTCTGCAACGCAGAATGGCTTTATGTATCGCATAAGGCTACCGAACAATGTTCTATGAGGCGGCAACTCTCCTGGCACGTTTTCCACCTTTTGACATTCTTCCGGAGACGGATGCATGCATCTACGATCAGACACGCTCCCTCCGCCAGAGTGGCGAAGGCGTGCCTCTAGAGGCGTTCGATAGGCTGAAGCAGCTAGCTCGAAGGTGCACACTTGGAAAGTGGCGTTACCGCCTGCGGATGCAGATTACAACCAAGCGCGTCGTCGATTTTAGTTCATCAGATTAGCCAAAAGACGTCCACTGAACAAAGGCCCAATAGACGATCGGTTACATACCCTGTCCTGTTATTTTGGGGGGAATTTGCCAGTTCTTACTACGTTAGGAGGTGAGTTGGTGAGCGCAGAATGGCTGCTATTCCGTAGAAGGGAAGCTGCAGCCTATCCCTAGTTTAGAGTCTCATAGTCTCCTTTCCCGACATCTACGGGAGAAGATGGAGTGGTGTTATATTCTTAATCCGAAAACGACACGGAATAAGCCACCACACAGTTCCTTATTATAATGAGTCAAAGTCAGATAACTTGTAGCCATAGTTTCAACTTAAACACAAAGAGAATTCTATATATCTACAGACTCTTTGCGAAATTGAATTTATATATAATTAGTAAGACCAGAAACTGCTAATTACGTTCATTATCAGAGTTTAGGATAATATTTTGCACCTAACATTTATTATCTGCATAATTTGTTTGTGGTTTGGCTGTGTCTTGATTATAAGGCTTACTTTAGCTATTTATTAATAATATAATGTAATGATATTAAATCTTTATGTCCGGATCAAGAAATCCATTTGATGTCTGGCTTAAGAATACAACACCACTCTATTCCTCCCCTGGATGTCGTAAAATTCGACTAAGGGATTCTAAACCAGGGGGATGGACGACGGCACTTCTTCTGTGGAATATTAGCCATACTGCTCTTACCAGCCCGCTTGCCAGGCGAGGTATGTGAGTAGTGGCAAATACCCCCCAAAATAACGACACAAGGCATATAACAGGACGTCTATGGGGGAGGCCTTTGTTCAGCAGTGTACGTCTTTTGGCTGACATGATGACGATGAAATCTTTATTAGCAAACGCTTGTTAGGTACATCTATTATACAGTCATGCCTCCTAAACTAAGTTAAAGCTATATATCATGACCCGGTTCCTTCTCATACAAAGGCAACTTATTCCTAATGGTAGTTTAATTATAATCTGATACAACAAGGAAGAAAAACCGGTCAAGTGCGAGTTGAACTCGAATGGAGAGGGTTTCGAAATTGCTGAATGTAGGTATTGTCTACTGTTGGATTCGGTCTTGTTCCAAGAACAAACTTAGCAACGTAGTTGAAAAACATGGCTTTCCAGACATTCCAACCGCAGACCTAAGTTTGTACGCAAAATATTGAAAATACCATAAATTATAATACGTCTTTGGGTTAGACTGTAATATTATGATTAGTATTTGGGACAGATGGTTGGTGCAGTGGCTGATACGTACAGTCAGCTGTTGCATTCCGGGTCATGGGTTCGATTCCCGCACAGAACAAATATTTGTATGATGCAGGTTAGTCCGGTGTACCGGGTCTGGGTGTATTGTGTGTGGAATTTATGTCTGTAAATGCACCCAAGACATAGGAGAAATCCTAGTGCAGAGCAAGCTTTTTTGAAAAATAAGATAAAAAAAATCCTATCGATATAAATAGAAATATACTCTTACCTAATAAAGTCCCCGATGACATTACTGGCAAACACATCTGCCTACTTCTGTAAGTAAAACAGGCTTAATGTTAAAGAGAACTTAATTAAAACATAACATAAACTCCACATAAAACTTTAATAATTTATTTACCAACACTCCAGCCATAAACAAAGATATTAAATTAAAACGAGGCAGCGCAGTTGCAGCTTTTACGTTGAAATACGAATGTACGCTATACATTATAACTGAAGTACAAAAGACAAGCGAAACAATAAGAATCTGCCAAGAATTGCCTTCGAACGAAGCGCTGAAATTCAACCCAGAAATGGAATGCAAATATTGGAATCGGTAGCTACGTCGCGGAAGCTTTTTATGCGGTAGCACGCTTCAACTAAAATAGGTGCTTGTTTAATACGGCTGTCGGTATAGATACCGCTGCACTCATTATTATACGTATGTACTTTAAATTTTGTTATACTAACGGCCAAATATTGAAACACCACTTAATATTAAGTTCCATTAATCAATTTGGCGCCAAGGAGAAAGCCACACTTTGAGGCTCCCTCTTGGCCTGAAATTAGACCCTCAACGACGGAGACGCCGTACCACCTACTATTACGTGGTGTGGTAAGTCCATCCTGGAAATCCGCATACGTAACGGGAGGTCGGTCGGGAGTGGCTTTCTCTGGACGATCATATGTTGAGTGGGTCAGACGACAATCACAGTGGTACTGAAGACTTCTTTATGCACTTTTTGCCTCCACTAGGATAGTTCCGTCTTCGTGGATGACTGCCCACGTGCATCTAGTACCCAAAAAGCTATACAGACCCATCGAATTACAGGCCTAACGCTATTACCTCTTTGTTCTCTAATATGATAAAGCGGGTGATAAACAAATAGCTTTTGGGATACCTCGAGGATCATGACCTGATAAGCGACCGCCATAGTTGGTGAGCTGGTGACCTTCTATTGTATCTCGCTCATCGCCATTGAGAGTCAAGGTGAGACATTGGCTGGGGGGGCACCTAGATACCAGCTTAGACCCTTTGACTCGGTACAGTTAGGATATTCGACGATTCTAAGCTCACAAGCGATCTAGAACCCTTAAGTTTGAGAAGAGACTTTGTCTCCCTGTATGTGTTCTACCACTTGTACAACGGACAGTGATTAAAGAAATTTTTCGATATGATGCCAACAACTACTTTCTACCATCGCACCTCTCGCCATCGGTGGGGAGTTCATCCGCTTACACGAGAGTCAAAATGGTCTTGTACCATTCAGTCTCTTAGGGACTACCTCCCGCGGACGCTAAGGTTGTGGAATCAGCTCGCTACCGACGTTTTCCCAAGAGACTACCGTATGGAGCTCTTCAAAACGGGCGTGAAGAGATTTTTTCAGGGTTGGCAACGCGCAAGCTATATCTCTGGTATTGCAAGCGTTCATAGGTTACGGGTACCACCACCTGGGTTATATGCTTGTTAGCCACCTTAATGGTATAAAAAAAGAAATGTTCTGAGTAGATCGAATAGTTTTCCAAGGACATACAATATAGCTCAAAAGATCAGCTATTGCTTCGAAAAATCTAACTACACAGGTACACAAGGAATTTAATTAACTATACGCGATCACTGATTAAATTAATAAAGTTTATATTCAGATAATCCAGTTTCAAATACTTGCACCGCAGCGTATGCCGTACGTTGAATTTCTTAGACTAAGCTCATAGAAGCGAGGGAGATATGTGTACCTGTTATTTAGATGCGATAATAGCGATAAAAAAATATATCCGATTGGCTAAATGAGAAAATATCTGATATTATATAGTCTATATAAAACTTTTAACAAAAAAAAAAATATATTAAAACTACTAAAAAGAAAAAAAATAACTTTATTTATGAAGTCGGGCAGGGCCAGGTATATACATGTTTCATGCAGACCAACGATTTATACTTATGGGCCCCGGTTTCTTTTTAGTGTAAATAAATGTAAGAACTTTTCCCAATTTGGTATCCGTATCTAACACTAAAAATAATTCTAAGAATCGAAACTATTAAGACATCATCTAGGTAAGCGCGGTCAAATTAAACCTATTTATTGCAGCTGGTTTAAAAACTACTCAATCAAATGTAATGAAATTTATATGGGACTTATTCGAAAGCAATCTGCATCTATTAAAGAAAGAATCGTTCAAATCGGTCTACAAATCTCAAAGTCTTAACTTGACACTGGCAAAATGGAATACAATTGCCATGAAGAAAAAAAAAAAATCTCAAAGTAATCGGTGTACATACACAAAAAAAAAATCTCATCGAATTGAGAACCTCCTCCTTTTTGAAGTCGGTAAAAAGGTCTTATTTCAATATTTTGTTTGGTGCCTTAGCAAATGCTAAATAAACCGCGGGGACTACAAACTTGAAATGTTGGCAGTTGATGCCTTTTATAACGTAGGCATCTAAGGAAGGAATATTAGAATTTCCACCCCTAAGTTGGTAAAAAAGGGGTCAAAATGTAGTATGGAATCCGCTACTTTATTTGTTAGATCTATGAAAATTGGTATTCGGCTTTTTGGTTCAAAGTGAAGATATAATTATGTGTATCCGTGTTTTTGTACATTCTACTCTTAACGGGGTAAAAGAGGGTGTGAATTGTGGGTGTGAATGTTTGTATGGAATATACGTTATTTTTAAGTTAGATCTATGAATATTGGTATTTAGCTTTTGGTGAAAATAAAGAAATAAGTATTTCAGTATTTTTGTAAATAAATAAATATATAAATATATATTATACATATAATATTCTATAACTTCTATTGTATATAAGAACTTTAAGAGGGTAAAATAGGGGTGAAAGTTTGTATGGAATATCCGTTTTTACAATATATATACACATTAAAACTAATGACACTACATATTACAAGATATTATATACTATAAGACAAAATATCTATATACAAATAAGGTATCTATATAAAAAGGTGAAAATAAAGAATGTTCAAAAGACACCTAAGCGTCAAAATACTCCTCCGAATCACTGTCGTCTGGTAACGTACCCAGGAGGCTGGCAGCATTACCACGTTGGATGGCAATGCTAATTCTTTGTCCGAAGATTAGGCCAGCCCTCTGGTCACGTGAAGAGTCGACCAAGCATCTAGAAATATCTTTAAAAAGGAACGGGAGTGCCTGAAGCCAAAGTCCCGACTCCCATTCACCCACAGCCAGCAAACGAGCACGCTCAGCAGTATTGGTAGACGTATATAGTAACTGATTCCGTACCAAAATGCAGAGCGGCTCGTCCCACTGTCTCTGGGAAGATGGGTTAACGGGCAAAACCGTATTCGGGCAAGCCATTTTCCAGGCGTTCACAGCATCGATCAAACACGGTACGTCGAAATCAACCAGTGAGGATGCTAAAATCTTTCTGGTTAATTTCTCTGTACTGTGAACCGAGGACAGGAACTGTAGACTTACACTGGAAATTTTGCGAACGCCGAGACCACCTAAACTAATAGGGAGAGTCGCTTGTGACCACGCGCGGTCGTCCAGGGCCACATTTAAAACTGATGTCAAGGATGACGGCACGGTTGGTGCAGTGGCTGATACAGTCGGCTGCTGCGCTCCGGGTCGTGGGTTCGATTCCCACACGGAACAAAAATTTGTATGGTCTGCAGGTAATTGTTCCGGGTCTGGGTGTATTGTATGTGGGATTTATGTCTGTAAAACGCACCCACGACACAGGAGAAATCCTAGAGTGGGGCAACGTTTTATATTTAAAAAAAAGAAAAAGGTGTTCCGTATTATGTTGTCTAGTTTCTTTAAAAAATATCCGTTACTTTTTAAGTCAGATTAGTCTTTAATTATTTCTCAAAGGATCTGTTGTTCTTTTGTCGGTACGCCATATCTCCCTTAATACTGTATCAAAAATAATGATGATATATCCCTTTAAAAGCCATCATCATTACGGCCGAATACAGTCCACTGCTGGACACAAGTCTCCCCCAAAGATCACTACAATGACCCATATGGGTGCGTTGTGGGCTCATTGGGGGATTTAACCGAAATCGCCACGCTTGGCAGGTAGGTTGGCGATCGCAGTTGAGTTGATAATGTACTCGAAGGACGCTGTTGCCCATCCTCCGGCTAATCCCATAGTCGCGATGCGCTTTTACGACACCCAAGGGATGAGATGGGTTAGACGAATACGCATAGCAATTCGTAGCCGGCACCACACACACAGTTTGAAGATTATTTTTCCTATAATTACGAAAAATAATCAAGTAGTTTAAAATCATTGTTTTCAAGAGCTTTATTCTAAAACCCTTTGGTATTTGCATACATCAATTAAATCAATAAATTCGTACGGGCCTACTAGTTTATTAATAACTAGCTGGGACCTGCGGTTTCACCCGCTGTTTAATCTAAGAGAAAGTGGATTATTTATATATAATTTAGAGTACTTCGGCATGGACACTTGACATAGAGTATGTATATATATGTTGGATTTCATGGGTTTTATTTCTTTGCACAGTACCCTAATTATTTTTCTTAAATAAAAGTAGCTTAAGTTATTCCTTATAACATCAGCTATCTTCCAGTGAAAGTCCCGTAGAATGCGGATCAGCCGTTTCGGAGATTAGTGGGAAGAAACAGACAGACAAAAAAATTACAAATAGCTTTTATGTTGTAGGTACCTGTATACTTTCATATGCATTTTGTAAAAAGCTGTTATTTTGACAATACAAACAGACACTTCAATTTGTATAGATATAGATATAGATATGAAGGTGTATCTTTATACACATATAATAGCATATTATAATGAATGCTTCAGAAGCTCTCTCATCCATTTGGACTTTGGACAAAAACGACAATACATATTATTGACGGCATGGTTGGTGCAGTGGCTGATACAGTCAGCTGCTGCGCACCGAGTCGTGGGTTCGATTCCCACACGGAACAAATATTTGTATGATCTGCCGGTAGTTGTTCCGGGTCTGGGTGTATTGTGTGTGGAATTTGTGTTTGTAAACGCACCCACGACACAGGAGAAATCCTAGTGAGGGGCAACGTTTTTTTAAAAAAACAAAACAAAAATAAAATTCATAGCAATTATGAAATCATCAACAACCAATTTAGCTTTATGGTTATCTAGACTTACAAGGCTTTTGTGATTCGAAAGAGTTTGTAACATCTTAAGTAAAGTCTCAGAGCTTAACAGATTATATGAGGATTGGATGGGCGCGAGCGTCTCGAAGTCGAAAAATAAGATTTTGCCTTAAAAATGAATTTTGTTCGAAATTGGGAAAGTTTGCCTTTCAAGACTGTGGAGAATGGTTGATTTGTGGAAAAACTGATGTAATTTTGTGTGAATTCGAGTAGGATATTAAAGTAATATTCTATGTTGTGATCTTAGTATGTAGGTAGGTATATTTAAGCAGTATTGTTATGTGATATTATGGCATCCACTTTCCCACTTAATGTAGAGGCTCTTGGTCTTGGCTAATTTATGGTTAATAAATTCATAGAATTTTTTTCATTTAAATGCCTCCTAAGCCAGTCCTCAAATGTTGGTAAACATTCACACTGACTTGATGATAATTCAAATTTAATAAGATAATCTATCGATCGTTACATCGTCCCTGGTTTAAGAATATCGTAGCGCTCCACCGTGGATGTCATAAAAAGCGACTAAAATATTTTGAAGCAGAAATATGGGCAGCTGCGCCCTTCTGTGAAACAGCCTCATCAACCCGCTTGCCAAGCGTAGTCAGTACTGGCAAATACCGCCCATAATGACGACACAAGGCAAATAGTTGTTCGTTTATGGGGAAGGCCTTTGTTCAGCAGTCTTTTGGCTGATATGATGATGATGATGATGATGATTATAGTAACAACACTAAAAATCAACGAGTAAAGCATCAAACACCGAATCCGAAGCAGGGTTACATTACCAAATAAATGCCGAAGAGGCGAAGTAAAATATAAGTCAATAAACAAATCTTTAAAAGCTTCCCAAACAATTTACCGTTGGTTTCAAGATGTTGCAATTTTGCATTAAGCACCTAAAATGTCAGATACACAAGCCGTCTCGGGAACCCATTTCCTTAAATGACTGACGACTTGCGCGGCAAAGTAGGAAGTACACTTTCTGTGAGTGTTTTGCTTTTTCTGTATCTATAATATTTTCAATAAAAGAGTTTTCTTTGTTTTATCATTAAATCATAAATGAATTTTGGGGGAAATTTGCTAGTACCCACCTATCCTACGTATATAAATAAATGCACTGGTTCACATCCGTGTATCACCAACGGTTTGGTTGAAAACCAGCGTCAGGCAGTCGTCTGACATATGCTGAACCAAGTCCTTTTTGGCGAACCCTGAGGCACATACGAACTTTCTTTGTTTTTTTGTTTTGTAACTATGTAATTAATTGTATGTATGTCTCATTTTCGACCAAATAATTAATTTCTTTCTTTCTTTTCTTTCTAATCTGAACACCAAAATTTAAATCAAGAATTTCAATTTGTTGCTTCTAATCTGATATCTATATTATTTTCTTTAACACCGATGATACCCTTTTGTGGAAGACGCCTTTGTGCGACTCAGAACTACTCAGCTAAAAGAAAAAACACCTATAAATCTCCCTTTTGGTGTCCCAGTCGGGACAAAATATAATATAACAAGATTAAAACTAGTACTTTATCTCCGCAGTATTGTGTGCGCCTCGGGAGACGTGTCGTGGTACGCGACACGCGATACCTAAGCCGCTAGCAATAAACACATTATTAACTACGATGTCTTCATGTTTCCTTATGAAGTTATATGCTATGAGTCATAAGTTTTTATTGGTAAGGTTCACTTACATGTCTTTCATTTTAAAATGTATTATATCCAACAATATAATCAACATTCAAATCAATAAATAATACTAAATACAAACAAAAAATTGCACTATTAAAATATTATGTAAGATGAATTTCAATGTCAACAAAATAATAATTAAGAAACATAATTAGAAAATATAAATTATACACTTAAAATGTCAATTATTTCAATTAAAATCAATAAATTCGTCATATATATAAAACGCTTGTTCAATCAATGAGTCAGCGCTTTAAGCGTGTTTTAAAGGAGTTTTATGAACGCTCATCGTTCTCATCATATCAGTCAAAGGACGTCCACTGGTGAACAAAGACCTCTCCACAGATTTCCACAATGCTGTCATAATTTTGGAGGTATTTGCCAGTACTCACCACGCTTGGCAGACGGGTTGGTGAGCGCAGAATAGCTGCTGTTCCACAGAAGGGACGTTGCAACTCAACCTTCTGGATTCGAATCCCTTAGTCGCCGTTTACGACATCCGTGGATAACATGGAGTGGTGTTATATTTTTTATACTGATACCATATACTCGTAGAATAACTATCAAAATGTCAAAGAAATAACTATGCGCTGTCTAACTTGAAACAGGAATTGCTTGTATTAAGTTAAAATAAGAGTTGGCTCGTTGAATCGAATTGGGCGGTCACCGCCTGATACAAACGCCATTACTTTTCTTTTTATCTTGGCCCTCTTCTGCTTCGAGATTTTGGAGCTTGGCTGGACTACGTTTGGATGTTAGACACCGCCTTCAATGTCAAAGTCAAAATTTTTTATTTCAAATAAACCAAATATTGGCACTTATGAAACGTCAGAATCTAAGTTGCACGGTTCCAAATAGTTGATCTCATGGAGAAGAGCCGGCAAGAAACTCCATGGATACTCTTTTAAAATAATTGAGATTACAATGTTGATTGATACAAATTATTGTAATATATATACCGAGAAAAATGTAGGACAATGTGTAAAGATGGAACATACCACAATGAAATTATAATAATAAATTATTTGCCGTGGCAGTTAACGGCTGACCAGTCCCAACAAACGGCACTCGTTCACGAGCATGACGCATGCATCAGCATCGCTTAGCTCAACCATATTGTAGGGAACCGAACGACCCGATACACAACACCACCGCCAGCAAGACCTTTTAGTGAGTATGACAGACCAATACAGCCAGGCAAAAGACAATCAATATAAGTACTAAAAATAGCATCAATGGCTACATGGCCTTATGATCATATACATGACCTTGGCACGAATGTTTGCATAAATAAAATCACTCCAGACATGATGCAAATAAGTACCCGATATCTTAATAAAGTGTAAGAGTGGCTGTACAAGCACCTTCTATGCAGGAGGGTCTGAGTTTGATCCCGGCCCTCACCTCTGACTTTTCGGATTTATGTGCGGATCAGAATTAGATTATCACTTGCGTTAACGGTGAAAGAAAACATCGTGAGAAAACCTGCACAAATAAGCCCCGTTATAAAAAAAAAAGAAAGTTCTAAATGGTGTGTGTAGTCCACCATCCCGCACAAGGCCAGCGTCGTGTAAGTAAGGCCTAACCTATCTCGTCGTGAGTAAACGTTCGTGCCAAGCAGTGGGACAGTTATGAAAGAATACAAACAACACAACACTAGCAAAGGCTTATGCCATATTTTTTGGCTATTTAAATATTGGGGGCCAAAGACCGTGAAACGACACGAGCTACAAATTCAGACCCATGTCGAAAACCGGCACATGTCTACTAGATTTATACATAGCGTCTAAAAGAAAATGTCTTTCGCGACGAACGCTTTTATTGAAATTGGCCGTATTACCATAATAATATTAGAGGGATTGGCAGCTATCGACGAAGTGTAAAATCTCAGTATACCGCCCAATGTTCTCGCATCCGAATACCGTAATCTACATATATTTCTCTACCCATGCCATTATGGGGATTCAATTACCCAGTCTTTTATTTTTCGAGCTTCTTTATTCTTATTGGGGTTGCTACTGAATGGTAATGGATATCGTCAGCGTCTTCAGGGTTAAAACCTTCTCCCGGAATGGCATTAGGTCCATACAGAGATAAACTTTTTATTACACGTTTTTATTTAATTCGCTCTCTGTTTGTGTTCGGGTCGAATCCTAATCAATGTGTAGTGCGCATTATAGAAACAAGCCTACTGGATTTCGGGCATTGGCGTGTTCACAATTCAAATAGCCTTTTCAAAGTGTTGAAAGTATTTTTCTCGTCGACCACATTCTTCATTTTATTGCACTGTAGGTTATGTTATATTTACCAAAATATAAAAATTAAATTTCTACATTGTCTACCCTGTATTTTTGTGTTATAGATTTTTAAATTTGGATGTCCTTATTTGGGCTATTTGATGTAAAATAAGAAATTGCAATATATAACGTCTTTGTTTTTTACTTTTTTTTATCAAATGGAGTTGACATTGAAATCGAACTTCAGCTTTCTGGGACGGGTAAGGAATTAAGGATAAATCTATTTGTTTGTTGGTTCATCCTTCCCCGCGGCGGAGGAAGTTCAAGAAGAATTTCCACTGGGCAGCAATAAAAAGGGATAGGCCCTAAAGGGCTTTTTTTAACGATTTCAGTCTTCAATAATCAATCTAATCCAAAATCTTCAGACCTATATATAGAAAATTCATCCATTGTTGTTGTGATCATATTTACTACAGTAAAAATACATATCCGTAAACCAAAATCTGAAAATTTTGGATTAGATCGATTATTAATTTCGGCCGTAAATATATCATGCTACATTCTTCTTATTTTTCTACTATACTGTACACACTCATGTTTTTTTTTGTGTGTATTGTTACTAACAAAAAGCAGAGAGTAAGTAATACAATTAAGAGCTCACATAATGTCTAATGGAACGTGGGTTACATCGTCAAAGCGAAATCCTACAACGCAGTGCAGGCAACAATCCCTGTCGCATAGTAAACGTATTTCACGTCAAGGGCCGACCGTTCGCGTCACTCGCCCTCTAACCCTCCATTACTCATAACCAACCGAAAAGGATCCCGGAACAGAAAAAGAATAAACACAACTTACAACTGAACAAATGGCAACACTTTACGTGTCTCACAACTTAAACGTCCTCCGAGAAATGGTATACTACGTAATGTTGCCATCTGTCTCTTCTTAATGCGATATTATATCTTTCCTTTCGGAAAAACTGAGACGTCTCGTACGTTACTTAGTGAATGTGGACGTGTGCGGACCGGTTAGATTAATGTCCGCGGAACGGACTGCCCCTGTCTAGGATTTTCTAGTTTTCAAGCCGCTTTTAGGAATTTTTCAATTTGCCCCTTGAGGGAATACGCGTTACAAATGGACTGGTCGTTGTTGTTATATCAACGTTTATTTTTAACTGCTCTGTGAACGTATATGGAATAGAAATACCTTATTTTGTATAGCTGAGATTCGACTAAAGTCAAATGGTCAAAGCCAAGGCAGCTTTGATACATTATTTATTCAGTCAAAAGTTTGAATTAAGGGATTGAGATTGTAAATTCGCATAAACTTTCACTTATTTGGACTTATCTTTCAAGTATATTTAAATAAATATGTTTTCCAAAGTGTGTATTTATAAAGATTCAGTAAGGCTTTATATAAACCAACTATTCACAAAAATAGACTAAGTAAAGTACAATTCTAAAATTCAAAATTTATTTTGTTCTCCTTATGGTATAATATTCACGTGTCACACAAGTAAATATTTGGTTTACTTCATTTTGAGGCATACATATATAGCGTAAGTTAAAAATATTCACGTTTAATGATCGATCACCATTATTAGCCAAGGACGTCCACTGCTGAATGATGGCGTGCCTCGTAGATTGTCACAATTGTGTCATCATTTTGAAATTTGCTGTTTCTCACCACGCTTGGCAGGAAATATAGCACAATTGGCCAATATAGCACCGCTCCGTGTTCTCCCGTAAATGTCGTTAAAGGTGACCTAGGGACTGTAAACCAGAGGGATCGGCAGCAGCGTCCTTTCTGTTGAACATAACCACACTACACTCGCGAACCCGCCTGCCAAGTAATGTAGTGTAGTGGCGTAGTGGGTACTGGCAAAATCCACCCAAAACAATCATACACGGCACGTGACCGGTCTTTTGTGGGAAGGCCTTCGTTCAGCAGTTTAATTTGGCTGATACGATGATGATGGTCATGAATCTTTGAAATTAATGCTGTACATAGTGTTAGCTGTTGTTTGCTAAAATGTTCAAATTAATGTTCTGTGGATATTTATGGGATCCTTTGCTAAAATGTTCAAATTAATGTTCTGTGGATATTTATAGGATTACTTATAGGAGGTATTTAAGGTAAAGCCGGTCATACAGAGCATCACCCATCATGACCTATGCCAGCCCAGTGTTCGCACACGCTGAATCAGCCCACTCCGTAGATTCGAAACCCTCCAAACCCGTTTCATGCGCAAGGCCACCGAAGCGCCTTGGCACTTGCGAACTCCATTTCGATCTTAACTTGCCGACCATCAGGCAATTTATGAAACAAGCGTTCAAACGCTATCTCGATTCTGCCCTGTCTCACTCCAATCCCCTTGTGGTATCAGCCGTCGATTACCAACCCTCTCGTATAAGTAGTGTACGCCGCCCGAGGCACGTTCTGGTCGATCCAGACGACAAAATCACGTTAGATCACATAAAGAGACTCGCGTTGTCTCGTTCACTCAACACCCGACCGTTGTACCGCCCTCGCCGCCGAGGATGCCCGCCTCACCGACGTCGCGGAAGCCTATCGACGCGTCACCTTCCCGTTCAAGTTAGCACTTCTCCCTCCCGTCTCTTGCTCGCGCCGGCCCGTGCCCAGCCTGCAGCTTTAAATGTCCCCTAATACAATTTAAATAATACCGATCCAGCTGTCCCCAAAACAATAGCTTGTTATCCCCAGCAACGCCCTAAGCCGAGGTCCGTGTCCCGCAGGGGGCGCCCTTAGCGAAAGTCACTTAGTTTTTAAAATTAAATTTAAGCCTGGCTGGAGGCCTCTTTTGGCTTCGCTAGAAAATTACCGGTTAAGCAACCACATTTCCCTGAAATGTGTGCGAGAAGCCCAACAAAAAAAAAATACTGAGCATCATTTGCTGTACAACACTCGATAAGTTCATTATTATTAAGTGCCTAGAATATCATTATTGCTTACAATTACCTTTGTAATTGTTACTATTTACTGTCATTCTGAATAGGTTAATTAGTAATTAAATGTTGTGTTAACTTAAAGTATGGTATATTAATTTACATTAAAATACAATTATTCCTGATTGAGATTGTTTCATTAACACTACTTAGTTATTTTTATTACCAGCAGGAGGCGGTTTATCCGATTAGATCAACGATGAATTTAATCTAATCCATAGAGTATGTACCTTGAATGTTTCGTGAGGCTATTGAAAATAAAAAACATCCTAATTTTAATAGAGAAGATGGTTGGCAGATACCACTTGTTTGGAATCCAGTTATTAAAATAATAACGTCCCAAACAACATACTGCACTAAGAAACATCAAGCCACTGTGAGTGATTACTACGTGCATCGAAACTATTTTTTGATTAAAATTGTACGATAGATAAAATAAAATAAGTTTTTCAAATCTGTAACAACGCCTGTCACCTTAGTCACCCTGTCACCACGAATGCTACGAACGAAAATATTCGAAACGTCAGGGAAAAACAAAAATCTAAAATATACGCTATATAATACGTTTTATTATAATGTGTAATAATCGCGAAAACCTAAGAAATTACTATGAATCCTTATTCTTGATAATTTATCCAAGTATGTGTGTGTTGGCAGCACCACCAAATGGCTCGTATCACATCTGAAAACAAAGTAGTAACTCCAATATGGAAACTGTAAATCATAATAAAAATACCTTCTTCAATAGCTTAGCAATTCGTTAAAGCCTCCTAATTTTTTTTATTAAAACGGAGGTGAGAGGCCATCTAAGAGATTACTTAGTCCTGGCCAATACCTTATTGGGTCCAAGAGAACAACAAACTAAAAACGGAAGAGAATTCTACCGAAGCGAACGTCAGATAATCTTTTGTGCTTCTTTACAAATCAACTATGTAGTTGAAATAGACAAGATAGGCCGTTACGACAGTGCATTACAGCTAGCAGATGATGCAAAGATAAGTTTGCCTTTAGATTGTCCGGTGCGGTGACAGAGGCACAATGGCTGACCCGGATATTTAAAGGAAAGTAGAGAAGTCGGGTTTTTAGGTGGCTCGATTGTTTCGGTTTTTGGTCTCACGATTAGAAGGTTTTTTGGGGTTTGAGTGTGAGCATTTCAGTAGTTATGTATTTGCATATATTATATTATCAAGCAGTTCCAATCGCTGCTTGTCAGGATTATTATTGTACCTACACCTACATAACAGGAGCACAGTATTTCGTTCTCGGACTTAAAACAAATGCAACCTGTTTAGCCACTTAGCGATATACATATTAAAGGGTCATTTGTAAACAAACTGCGATCTCATGTCATACGATCGAAGTTTGTGTTAAATCGGTACTAGATGGCATTGTGCATTTATGATCGAACTCTACATCGCGGTGCTAAGATTTTCCGTCATCAACAGTAGTCTCTAAGAATAAGTATTTTTGTAGCAGCATCAAAATAACCCCCTGACTGGAAGCCTCTTTAGGCTTCGCCAGAAATGACCGGTTAAGCAACCACATTTCCCAGAAATGGATGCGAGAAGCCCAACAAAAAAGAAAACAACAACCGCCACCTCCACTATCATTTATAAGGTGTAATTACTACATCTATAATTACATTCAGTCTTGGGATCATGTGTTGTTCCTCTGGTTCGCATTCCCAAGTGATCCTGATATTTGTGTTTAATTCAACCCTCAGACCAAACCCTCACGGACCCAAGGGTTTGACACAACCCATTGACTAGACGAGCCAGTCATTCACCTGGTGGTAAGCGACACATCTGCTCATAACAATAGTAATACTAGGATTATTGTTTTGTTTTTTTAAAACGTTGCCCCACACTAAGATCTCTCCTGTGTCGTGGGTGCGTTTACAGACATGAATTCCACATACAATACACCTAGACCCGGAACAACTACCTGCAGATCATACAAATATTTGTTCCGTGCGGGAATCAAACCCACGACCCGGCGCGCAGCAGCCGACTGTATCAGCTACTGCACCAACCGTGCCGTCACTAGTTATTTGTGGTGCCCCAACATGCTCGTTGCCTCGAGCCATACATGATTTAGTGCCTCTTACGACTGGTTTCACCACCTACAGTTAAGTGCCTAACTTATGTTTCAGTAAACTAATGTAATGGTCTGTATAACCAATACTACTAAAAGTTGCTTGCCCACAAAACTTATTGCAATACTTCCTACGATTAATCTTAATCCTGCATATTACTCCACTGCGCGCGTCACCTTAGTTACTTTAGTTATTTAGACTCTTATGCCCAGTAATTTCATTAGCTACGGTGCCTGCCACACCGGAATACAGTAATGTTTTAAGTTGGAAGTTAAACACTACTGCTTGGTGGCAGAATATCTGGCACTACGATGGTAGTATATAATGAATAGGAGACGTGCGATGGTAGGAGCTGGTACCAGGATCAATTAAAATGATCAATTATTATAAATAGGCAACTTAATTCTTTCATACGAGATTTTCTAGGAGCTCAATCACAATTACACCCGACAATCCTTTTTCTGGATTAGCAAGTTGCCTCTATTTCAGACTATTTTAACCGACTTCAAAGAGGAGGGGGTTCTCAATTCGATGCATTTTTTCTGTATCATCATTTCGGCCAAATGAAGTCCACTGCTGGACACAGGCCTCCCTCAAAGATCACCACAACGGCCGATATGGGTGTGCTGTTTGCTCGTTGGGGGGTTTTGCCATAATAGCCACACTTGGCAGGCGGGTTGGCGATCACAGTGGAGTTATTAATGTATTCGAAGGTCGCTGCTGCCCATCCTTCGGTTAATCCGATAGTCGCCTTTTACGACACCCAACGGATTTGAGATGGGTTTTTATGTATGTTGACCTGTTACTCCGAGATTTGTAAACCGATTTGAGCAATTTTTTTTAATAGATGCAAAATGCTTTAAAATTGTTTCCATATAAATTTCATTACATTTGATTGAGCAGTTTGTAACCAGCTTCAATAAACAGGTTTAATTTGACAGCGCTTATCTAGATGATGTCTTAATCATTTCGAATCCTCCGAGATTAGAGAACAGATTTGAGTCATTCTTATTTTTTGTGTTAAATGCTCTGGAATTGGTTTCATATAAATATAATTGAGTTTGGTTAAGTGTTTCTTATGACATAAGCTATCTCATCCGTGAGTTGAGACTGTCTACTAACTTAGATAAGTAAGTATCTCGGTTGGTTACGATTTAAACTGATACCTAAATTGGAAAAAGTTCCTACATATATTTACACTAAGAAGTAACAAATAAAACTTTTTAAACAAAATAAATACCAACTTCAAAAACCCTACACGTTAAAAAAGAATTAACACCCCTAAAAAGAAACAAATACTTTATTTATGACGTCTGTCAGGGCCAGGTATGCCCCAACCGTGGTTTACGCAGACCAACGAGAAATTTTATTTTATGCCTAAGTTTTAAATCAATAGAATTATATTTATTTTCTTAGTGGTCAGTACTTCGCACCAAGGAGTATGACCGTTATTACAGTACTTACCCACCCGGCCTCCTGCAATAAGTGACCATAACTGTAAGAAAAAAAGAAACATTTTGTATCGACCTGGCATTTCAAAATTGAATATGGAATAAGCCCTTTTAGATAACACCAGCAGCAAAAATAAGTTCACATAAAAACTAAGTCACCTTGCAGCCTTAAAATGACACGTCGATAAACAAACACTAATAACGCTTAAGACACTAAAGTAAGATGTAACAATTCGCAGTAACGAGGTTGTCCCTACAGAGCGTGACGTAATCTCCACACAATACACTATCGCAGCCGCCCACCATCCCCGACACTATATTAGGTGATTCTTTAGAGGAATGGTGCAACTCAGAGAAGGTCGCGAGAAAAAAGTTAACAATAAAAAAATTAGACTCTAGAAATCGAGACCCTCATTCCAAACAATAACATAACAGGATTAGAAAACTCTGCACCAGAAAAGAACGGTAATTTTGGAAAGGTCAATTTTGAACAGTCGATATAATGACGTCAGAAAGCAAACTCATGTTCGGGTAGCAGATTTCTCACTAAGCTGGCTTTGAGGACCGTATATAGAAAACTTCTTGATTGGGGACTCACAACTCTTGAATCTTTTAGCGTTAGTGCGACAAAACCTCCGGAGACCGGAACCCTTCGTGAGGAAAATAGAAAAGTTTTAAGACTCAAGAATCTTTTCTATCATCATTTCGGATAGTAGATAAAACTACCTAAAAGGTGTGTTCCTGGCTTATATGCGGCAAATCTTTTAAGGTTGGCGGTGGTAAACTTGTACTAAAGCTGAAATGTAAGAGGAAGACATGAACGCAACAGTTGTATCGATTGTAAGAAACTTGCTAAACAAAACGAACATAACACAACAAACCTGCAGCTTTGATTAACAATCTACGAAGACCTTGTATGCAAAGAGTGATAAACAAGTCTTCAAAGATTAGTCAAAAAGCAAACTTTTCCCGTATTAATTCCCAAACGCCATTTAGTACTCAAGAATCTCTAAGGAAATTAACGATCAACGCTAAAGTCGGCATATTTAAGAAGCCATCACTGTTTCATTTACTTTCATATCCCTAGGGGGACGCAGTTTGCTTTACAGACATTCAGAAAATTAAAAGCTGAGTAGATGCTTGGGATCCGGCACTTAAATGGCGGGCAAAACGGAATGAGAACTACAAAAGACATTTTGCTAACAGCTGAAACGTCAAAATTCCTTGTTATCTCGTTGAATCGTGTTCAGAATGTCAAAAACTGGTTAGGTCACGTGCCAAGGGTTCGGTTGAGCGTACATTTTTAAACCATTGTGTTATTTGCAAACTAAACAGGCGGGTTCTCGCATTTGTTTGTGATTTTCTAAGAAACGGCAGATTATGCATTTTACAGGAATTCTGCACACGATCTCTGATAGTTTATAATGATTAAACTAATATATAAAGCGGTGATAAGCTTTATTTTAAATTTTTTTAATTGGTGTCCAGTGGAAATTCTACATGAACTTCCTTCGTCCCAGGTAAGGGCGAAGGGGTATAAGGGGTAAAACTGTTTTAGCCGGTAGGAGTCTTCTATCAGATATCTCTTCGCTCTTCCTTCTTCCATCCTTACTGCCTCTTCTTTAAAAAGAAAAGAGAAGAAGGAGGGTCTGAGTTCAATCCCGACCCGCACCTTTGACTTTTCAGATTCATGTGCGGATCAGAATTTGATTTTCACTTGCGTTTATGGTGTGTGTAACCTTTCTCATCGCGAGAAAAGGCCCGTGCCCAGCAGTGGAACAGTAACGGGCTGATTACATATGTTATGTAAATTTGATTCAGATTAATTTAATTACTTTTGTGTCTATAATAAAGAAAATGTTACGTGCGTTAGAGTATTATAGAGGGTTGACAACCTGATGTGTTCCCATTTGCTAAGTGATTGGTTTTCTGTGTTTATCATGTCTGGGGTCATGAATTTATCTTCGCGATAGGAATAAGCATAATGCGCATTATGTTAACTAACTATATTTTAATTTTTCAATGCAAGACAGCTTCTGGGAGCAATATAAATCTGAATAACCAACAACGGAAGGATAAAATATTAGTTTTGTATCTTGAAGCACGGTATACTAAACTGGATTGTCTATTCACCTTCCATCTCAAACGGGACTGTAGTCGAATATCCTTAAAATTAAAGGGTGAAACGCACATTCCAAGCCTACGTACCATATATGTACTTATGCGCCTTCAAAAGGACCCAAATACTTTGTTTATGTTGGCATTTAGACCATCTGCGGGCAATTTTTTCAACAAGGTCCGGTAATGTGGTGAAAATATTCCAGAGCTTTTATGTTTAAATATAAAAAGAAATACCCGACTTTTGATGTGTAAGAATCACACATATTAGGTACTTTCGGTACTTTTAACATGTCGTCATGGAGGTAATTTTGTTTTTAAATTGTGTTGATTACAAAAATTAATTTTAAAAGTTTAACTAACAAATTGTATATAAAGCATATAACTAAAGACCGGATTATTAATTTGCATATTTTGGAAATTTTTGTAATTGCATATTTTACCAAATATGTCATAATATCGGCCAAGCAACGTCCACTGCTGAACAAAGACCTCCCTCATAGATTTCCACAACATTCATTATATTGGGGGAATTCGCCAGTACTCACCACGCCATGCCCATCCCTCTGGTATCTGGTAAGGGACTCTCCCTTAGTTGCCTTTTACAGCATCCACGGGACGAGATGGAATGGTGCTATGTTCTTATCCCGGACACCGTATGGATTAAATATGTACTAATCGTATATTTAGGCATTTTTTTATAATCTTACTCTACTTTACTAAATAAAATTTATTTTTTGTAGTATAATATAATAAAGGTCTAACTAGAAAAATACAGCGATGTACATACATAATGTAATACGTAGGTAATTTTTCTTATTTTTGTACTATAATATAATAAAGGTTTTTTTTTATGATTTATGGTACCTATTATTATTTTATTTTGCTTTATTCGTATATAGTTATATAACTGTGAAATATTATCAATTTATGATTGATAATTTTCTGATATTTAATGTGCTGTTTTATTTATTTTTATACTATGACGAATATTGTATTGGATTATGTATGATTGATTATTTGTGTAATTTATTAATTTTATGTATAATTTGACGTGTAACCACTTAGTTACCAATAAAGGACTATGACTATGTATATTCTTACTACTGAATATTTAGAATAGTAATTGATTGTTAAAGTTTTCAAGAACTGAAATAATAATATTTCGTTGAATATGTTATAACAGATAAGATAAATGATAAAAATATTTTTTATTCATGTAAACCATGTACATGCACTTATGAATCGTCGAGACTCTAATTGCCGCGTTCCAAGAACGAGAGGTAGGCCCTATGGAGAAGAGCCGCCTAAAATTCCCATCAGGCCGTTAAAGATCATTACCATCAACACGTCGCCGAAGGCCCACTGTTGCCCACAAACAAGGCCACAATGACCACATGCCACCCTGCCATGACCATCAGCTACCTTCACCATGGCGTCCATTTCATATTCTCTGTTTTGACTGCGTTTTTCAGGCCCAAAGGCCACCAGTTCTTAGAGCTATGTGCCCATCGAGCCCAAGAGTGTCCACCACTCTTTAAAAATAATATATATTTTTCAGTACAAATGTGATAAATAGAGCGCCCTTTGTACATTTATCTTTGTAAATATTTATCTTTTTTTGATGTGTAACAATAAAGAGTATTTAAATAAATGAATAATGTAATGTCGATGTATGTGGCGGGCAGCCTCGGGGGTCATGGGCGCGCAGGTTTTGGGGACTCTGCGTACTCATACCGAGCGGCTCCCGGAAATCCAGCGGCACAAACGTGGCCACATGCCGCTGTGTGCGGAGCACAGTACCCAGCAATGCTTCCCGGGTGTCCTTTACAATCCCCTCGAGAAGAGCCTTTGGGGGTGCCTTTTTTCATTCGACTCCCCTACGCTGGGTGGGTTAACCGCTTTACAGTCATCCTTTCCGAGGCGTGCCAAAAGGCATGGTAGCAATGGCCGGCTCCGGTGTGATTGTTCGAGGACCTGGAACCCCTTCAGTGCCGATGATGACCGCTCTAGTGGTTTTAGCTAGTAGTAGTAGTTTAGGTAGTAGTCCGGCACACCCCTCCGCTCTTTGCCAGGGCGGAGGGAATAGATGACGTATTTCTAACTTGCAACCAATAAAAACAAAAGGTCAATGTGTGAAATAAATACATACAGGCACAAAGGTAACGACTCCAGTAATCTTCGCGACGTCATCTGTCCATCTCATTGAAGATCGTCTCACGCTGCGTTTTCCGGTGCACGATCTCCACTCGAGAACCTTTTTTCCCCAATGACTATCAGTTCTACGAGTAATGTGTTTCGCCCACCGCCAGTTCAGCTGACTAATCCTTTCAGCATGTCGGCAACTTTATTTTTTTTTACGGATCTTCCCATTTCTGATTCGTTTTCGTTGAAAAATACCAAGCATAGCTTTCTCCATAGCTCGCTGAGTGACCCTGAGCTTTCATTAGGCCCATACCGAGTGACCAGGTCTCTGTGCCATATCGCATCATTGGTAACACACACTGTAAAGACATGCATGCATGCATGGCAAATATTTGCCTATATTCTAAATTCCACTACAACTTCAGTGAGACTCGATCCTAACCTACAATACTCCAAATAATGTGACCTCTTTAAAAGTACTGTTTACTACAAAACTTTTGCGCCATGAAATAATTTCGAAGCTTAGTACGTACGTACGTAACATTACTGTGCCGTTTAAGTAGAGTCAAATACTCGTCGTTAGTACGGTCTGCAACTAAAATGTCACGTCCCAAACATTTTAAGCTCTCGCCATTTCCCAAGTGTGTGCTATAATTTTGTCATAATGTTTTAATACGAAATCCTTCTACGGGTTGCGAGTGTGTGAACATCTTTATAGGCATGTACGCAGATTGTTTGGGCAATAACAGACTTTATGTAAACGTACATAGATTTGAATTAAATGAGTTGGGTGTAGTATAATAAAATGAATTTACAAGTGTGTGTAAGCTATTTGAGAATGTGGTGGCAATGAGTTGTAATTTTTGGATAGCTTGAGTATAATTTAATGTAGAATATTGTTGAATAAGTTTGCGTCAAGAAAAACGTAACTTTATTGAAATATCTTATAACCTTTTTTAGAGCGGTCATCTTCGGCACACAAGGGGAGCTCCAGGTCCTCGTAAGATCGCACTAGAGCCGCCCATTGGTGCCACGCCTTTGGGCACATCTCGGAGGGGATGACTGTAAAGCGGTTACCCCCCACTTATCGGGGAGGATTGTAAAGGATCCGCCCAAGATGCGCTGTGCTAGGCACACGGTGGCACGTGACTACGTGCGCGCCACCTTCTTTCCAGGGGTGGCTTGGTATGAGCATACAGATTCCCCAATCGTGCGTTATAGGTAACTTACATCGGATCAGATCGATAATCGAGCAAAATCTATATCTGCCGGCAGTAGTGTTGTTGTTGAGTGCAGTGGCCTGCTTTTGTGAGAGAGTTCTGCAGCATGGAGCTCCGGAGAAGGTGATCGAGAGAAGGCCGATCCCGCTATCGTTATATGGCGGGGGGCCTTGGGGGTTTGGATTAGGGAGTCTGCGTGCTCATACCGAGTGACCCCCTGGAAGAAGGCGGCGCGCACGTAGTCACGTGCCAATGTGTGCAAAACACTGCGCACAGTGAGTCTTTGGGGCATGCTTTTCTCCCGAGATGTGCCTGGGGACTGCCTTTTTACAGTCGGTCCCGTCCGCTAGAGGGGGCGACCGCCTTACAGTCATCCCCTCGTCGTGGCACCAATGGGCGGTTCTAGTGTGATCGTAGGAGGACCTGGAGGTCCCTCCCCTTCGGTGCCGTAGATGACCGCTCCGGTGATTTTAGCCGGTATGAGTCAGCCCTGTCCCTCCGCCCTTCCCCGGGACGAAGAAAGCACATGATGTTGAAGCAAATGCTTATTACTTATTATTATGCTTGATCTTCTTTCATTGCCAAAGGGTTAAATAAAACAAAAATGGTTCTCCCATGCCTTCATTTTAATTATTAATTTTGAATAAATCCATTTTATTTTGAGTAGTTAAACGATCCCGGTTTGTAGTCATCATAATTTCGGCCGAATGAAGTCCACTGCTGGACACAAGCCTCCCCCAAAGATCACCACAACCACCGATATGGATATGTTGTGGGCTCATTGGGGGGTTTTGCCATAATCGGCACGCTTGGCAGGCGGGTTGGCGATCGCAGTTGAGTTGTTAATGTACTCGAAGGACGCTGCAGCCCATCCTCCGGCTAATCCCTTAGTCGACTTTTACGACACCCATGGGAGGAGACGGGGTGGTGGCATTCTGAGCCGGCACCACACGGCACGGTTTGTAGTATCTAACCTGAATTATAATAGTATACTCTTCTACCATCTACATCTAATAATGTATTGTTGATCGAAGAGTGTACTAGTAATCTTCCTTATTATTTTGGAGGACAATAAAGTATTATAATACACATATATCATACAATAAAATATTCTATTCTATCCTTTAATCTACTACAATTGAATGCATGCGCTTGAACTTACAGCTCGCAAACGCCTCTTACGTACCTCAATAGGATCAAAATATCCACAAATATTTACGAGGATCAGAAACATGATATGGGTGAAGCAGAACGCATGGTCCGCGTTATGGTAAGGGTTGTTCCTGTAATATGCCAGGATAGACAGTACGAAGGCAGCCATAACATTGCGTTCGAGGTTGCGATTCGCGAAGGTCTCGGTGAACATGTGGCAGACGAGGCCTGGCATGTCCTCCTTGCTGCCCTCGCATATATGGTAGTCGAAACTGGAGGACGATCGAAAAATAAAGGAGACAAGGCTAGGAATAAGTATATTCTTGGAGGTCGCGGGTGCGTTGATTGGGGAATCAGCATGCTCACACCAAGCAACCTAGTGCCTAGCACAGCGCAACTACACCATAGGCGGTTCTAGTGTAATCTCACAAGGTCCCGGGCCCGCTTTCGATGTGGTTGTCCAGGCTTCACCTTAATAGCATAGATTCCCCTTAATACCACCACCACCACCAGACGTCACACTGGCTGTGGGATTGCGTATAATGCACGCACCTTATTGGTACAAGATGACGCGATGCTACTTCGGCGGCCAATGGGAGGACCTCTTCGCGGCTACGAAACTGTATACGTTGCGATCAAAAATGGCAATCGACGCACAAAATTGTACTCAATACGCACACCGCTTTTATTTCTTTGTATGTTCTATCTAAACATTAAAAGCAAATTCGAAATCAACTGTTTACCATCATTTTACAACAAACCTCCAACATTTGGTCCTTCGAGCCGGATGCAAGCTCAAAATCTACGACCAGCCACGACCGTTGGAGGCCTACGCAGAACCCTGGGAGAAGCCGGTTTTGGACCTGAAAACGCGCATAATAGGTTCGGCCAGCCATCCTGTCTATTTCTACTTCATCTCCATTTCCGTTGTGTAATACCGTGCATGTAAATTAGTTTCAGTGAGAATTAGCTGAGAAGTACGAACTTCTTTGCATGCTACTACTCTGAGAAGCACGTTTTCGTATCCGTGAGTACCCAGTTTATTACTTTCCACCAAAATGAGCGAAGATGAGGCTGTTGCGAAATCTCGTGATAAGTCTCCTTATAGGTCTAATACTAGTGAAAATAGTAGCTTAATTAGAGAGCTAATTAAAAAACGTGGCATAGCTAAAGGGAGATTAACTAAATTTGCAAATCACCTATCTAATCTAAAAGGTGACATTTTGTCTAGCCAAAAACGTATTGACCTAAAATTGCGCGTTCAGGGAGCTATTAATTTGTTCAGCGAGTTTAACTGCATTCAAACTAAGCTCGAGGAATCAGTGTCTGATGTAGATGAGCAGTTAACGCAAAGGGAATTGTTTGAAAACAGCTATTATAGTATAATGTCGCAAGCTGAATATATTTTAACGGAAAATCAGGTTACTGACAGTTCTCATCAATGTAGTCATCACAAAAAGTCGGTTAAATTGCCTACTATTTCTATGCCCACGTTCGACGGTTCGTATGAGCGATGGTTGGAGTTTAGGGATACTTTTCTATCGTTAGTGCATAATTCTAGTGAGCTTAGTAGCATAGAGAAGTATCACTATCTAAAATCGTCGCTTAAAGGAAGCGCGGAACTGGTCATAGATTCAGTTGAGTTTTCGAGTGATAATTATTGTGTTGCATGGGAATTACTTCTCAGTCGTTACAATAACAGCAGATTGTTAGTACACAATCACGTCAAGTCATTGTTTAATATGCAAAATGTTAGCAAAGAGTCACCAGTTCTAATTAGAAAGTTAATAGACACAGTTTTAAAGAATTTACGTGCATTGAAAATCCTTGGCGAGCCTACCGACTCGTGGGACACACTTGTTATATATATAATTGTTTCTAAATTAGATCAAACTACAGAGCGTGAATGGGAACAACACAAAGGCACATTATTCTCTAGTAATGGTGACTGCAAGACACAACTCAGAGTGAATGATCTGGTGAAGTTTTTAAAAGACCGGGCCGACATGTTGGAAACACTACAAGTGTCACATAGTAAAACTAGTTATGATAACAAGAAACATAATACACAAAATCAGTCTAATATTCACTGTAATGTTTCCACGAATAAGCCACAGGAACGTCATACACGCGATTTCACTCATAAACTTTGTGTACTTTGCAACGCCAGTCATCCTTTGTATTCTTGTCAAAAATTCCTAGATTATAACTTAGAATCGAAACTTAAATTCGTAAATGACAAGAAACTGTGTATCAATTGTTTACGTTCGGGTCACACTTTAGACAGATGTAGATTTGGGCCGTGTCGAATGTGTAACAAAAAACATAACTCGTTGGTTCATCCCGATCATTATAATAATTCGAGTAATGTTAATCAGTCCGTTACACTTCCGTCGTCGCACGCTAATGAGGCGCGAGAGCCGGCTGCGACGGCCACAGAGATGCAGTCGCGTCCCGCGCCCCCTGCACCGCGCTCATCCTCGTCCTTATCAGTGCAAATTCCTACGATCCAAGCCAATAAAGCGCACATAAATATACAATGCGCTCAATCAGCCGTAGTAAAACCCGTTATACTGTCGACCAGTTTAGTTGAGGTGGCTGACAATCATAACAATTATCACCTAATACGCGCAATACTCGATAGCGGTAGTGAGCGATGTTTTATAACTAAATCTTTATGCGAATTACTTGAAGCGCCAGTAATACAGTCCACTCAAGAAATACGAGGCGTTGGTAACTCAGTTACAAAATCTACGCATATATGTGACATCCTAATTAAGTCACGCAATAGCAACTACACTACGCATTTACAATGTTTTGTTTTACAGAATATTACATCTACTTTGCCGGCTTTGCCAAATCAATGCGCACATTTGAATATTCCCAATAATATTCAATTGGCAGACCCGCAATTTTATAAATCTCAGAATATTGATATTTTAATAGGCGCGGATAAATTTTGGGATTTAATAAATACACGTAAAATTAGATTACCTAATGGGCCTTTCTTATTAGATACAAAATTGGGGTGGGTTATTTCCGGACCTATTTGTTCTATACCGCGTTATGTGGGTTCACACATTCAGTGTAATCTCTCTCAATCAATTGATGTACAATTAAGACGGTTCTGGGAGCTCGAAGAAATGGCCACTCGGGACACACGGACTGATGAGGAACGTGCTTGTGAACAACATTTTGTCAATACTACTACGCGCAATAGTGACGGTAGGTTCAATGTACGCATACCGTTTAAAAAATCTCCTGATACATTAGGTGAAACATACTCGCAAGCAGAACGTCGGTTTTTAGCTATTGAAACACGGTTGCTCCGCAATCCTGATTATAGGAAGCTTTATATTGACTTCATTCATGAGTACATCCGCTTAGGTCACATGAGTCGCGTTAATCAGTACGGGACGCCTCATTATATTCTACCGCACCACGGTGTATTTCGCGAGCACAGTACCACTACCAAGCTGCGGGTGGTGTTTGATGCAAGTGCCGCATCAAGCAATAACATCTCGCTAAACGAACTACAAATGGTAGGCCCTCCAATACAAGGTGATCTTATAGCTATCTTACTGCGATTTAGGCAGCATAAGTATACGGCTTGCGCTGATGTAGAAAATTTTTACCGTCAATGCTCTCTTCATGAGGATCAGCGTGACCTTCAATTGATCTTGTGGCGTGATAATCCGATGGAAAATATAAGTGTCTATCGGCTTAATACAGTCACCTACGGCACCGCGTCTGCTCCTTTTTTGAGTTGTAGATGCCTAAAGCAATTAGCATCTGAGTGCACGGATCATGACGTCACAAGAGTCATCAATGAAGACTTTTATGTCGACGATATGATAACAGGTAGCGATAGCAAAGAAAATCTATTACGAATTTGCCAAAATGTTACAAACGTTTTACGTTCTGGGTGTTTTCCACTCCGCAAATGGATGTTTAATTTTAATTTAGATGAGCCAGGAAACTATACGTCCAATTTATCTAAAGAATTAACACTAGACGAGAATGTTCATTCAAAAACCTTAGGGTTAAACTGGTATAATTTAAGCGATGAGTTTCATTTTAATACGCAATTTAAGAAAGATAGTAAAATGGTTACTAAACGTTATATCATGTCAAATGTCTCGCAAATATTTGATCCTTTAGGATTATTGAGTCCTATGATTATTATAGCCAAAATTCTCTTGCAAAGGTTATGGTTATTGAAAGTAGGTTGGGATGATGAGTTACCTACTGACGTCATACAAATGTGGGAACGCTTCGCAAGTTCTCTGCCTATCCTAAACGACATACGCGTGCCTCGACACGTCATGTGTAAAGACCCTGCGCGCATAGAACTACACATTTTTACAGACGCCTCAGAGTCCGCATACGGAACATGTATTTATGTGCGCGCAACTAGTCTTGACTATCAGTCAGTTAATGTTAAGTTGTATTGTTCGAAGGGCAAGGTCGCCCCCTTGCATCCTGTAAGTATCCCGAGGCTAGAACTATGTGGAGCCTTACTGGGTGCTAGGTTATACAATAAAGTACGCGAATCACTTCATTGTCAATTTGATAAAATAATTTTCTGGTGTGACTCCACTATTGTGCTGGGATGGCTGCGCATGGCCCCTAATTTATTAAAAACATTTGTACAAAACAGAGTAGTTGAGATTCATGATCTCACCAAGGAACTTCCCTGGTGCCATGTAAGTGGTACCGACAACCCAGCCGACTTAGTATCTCGTGGAGTCAGGCTAGAAGATCTTAAATGTTCCACTTTATGGTGGGACGGGCCGCCATTCCTTCACGATCCTGAATTTAACTGTAACCAGGCAATTTCAGTTAAGGTTAACATAGCGCAGTCCATTTTACCTGAAATAAAACCGCTAAAAGCTCTTCATTCATTTCTCTGCGCGACAAAAACTTCATTATTTCCTTTCGAAAGATTTTCTCAGTATAATCGTATGAAGCGCGCTTGTGCATACGTATTACGTTTTATTTATAACACACGCAATAGGAATAATATTCATCATGGACCTCTTACTGTCGTTGAGCTGAGAGATGCAAATATGACCCTTGTGAGGTTGTCTCAGCAAGAGTCTTTTAAAGAAGAATATAAAATATTATCTGATAATCATAATTTGAAAAATAAACATTATCTGAGTAAATTAAACTTATTTGTTGATGATAATAAAATATTACGAGTTGGCGGAAGAATAAAAAATTCCATATACTTCAATTTTGATAAGAAACATCCGAATTTAATATCATCTAAACATTGGTTTTCGGTACTATTATTTCGTTACGAGCACAAGCGGCTTGAGCACGCTGCGCCACAAGCGCTGTTGTATAACATACGCGAGTCGAACTGGCCGATAGGCGGTAGACATCTCGCCAAGCGCACTGTACATGACTGCGTTATTTGTACACGATTGAGAGGTAAACCGTTATCTCCTATTATGGGTGACTTACCGCGGGAGAGAATAACACCAAGTTTCCCGTTTTTACGTTGCGGTGTGGACTACGCTGGGCCAGTGTTCACGTTAACCCGTAAAGGCAGGGGTTCAAGATTAATGAAAAGTTACATATGCCTGTTTATTTGCTTTGTTACTCGCGCGGTTCATTTGGAACTTGTCAGTGACCTATCTTCTAATGCTTATCTACTTGCGTTAAAGAGATTTATTTCTAGGCGTGGCAAACCTGCTGAAATTATTTCCGATAATGGTAGGAATTTTGTAGGTCTAGCTAACGAGTTTTCAAAATTTTTATCAAATTGTTCCGATGATTTAATTGAATATGCGACTAGTCAGGATATTAAGTTTTCTTTTATTCCTCCATATGCGCCTCATTTTGGTGGATTGTGGGAAGCTGGCGTAAAGTCATGCAAGCATCACTTGCTACGAGTGGTTGGTAACGCTCACTTAACATTTGAAGAGTTCAGCACTGTACTATCACAGATTGAAGCCATCCTAAATTCACGTCCCATTAGTCCCATGTCTGCAGATCCGAATGATTTCCTTCCTCTGTGCCCTGGTCATTTCCTGGTTGGTCGAACCCTGACAGCACCTGCAGCTGAGCAGTTTAGTGATGTTCCTGTACACCGACTAACGCGCTACCAAAGGCTGGAACAAATCCGACAACATTTCTGGTCGCGATGGAACAAGGAATACATATCGGAGGTACAAACTAGAACAAAATGGACGGTAAACAAACCTGATCTTAAGCCTAATACCCTAGTCGTTGTTAAGGAAGACAATACTCCGCCCCTGAAGTGGAGCTTGGGACGTATCATCTCAACAGTACCAGGAAAGGATGGAATTTCCAGAGTTGCTGATATACAGACTACGTCAGGAGTCATCAGACGTGCATTTCCTAGAATATGTCCTTTGTTCGATGATGATGACAGGCTGTTGGACGCCAGTGCTTCCAAGGCCGGGGGCATGTCCAGGCTTCACCTTAATAGCATAGATTCCCCTTAATACCACCACCACCACCAGACGTCACACTGGCTGTGGGATTGCGTATAATGCACGCACCTTATTGGTACAAGATGACGCGATGCTACTTCGGCGGCCAATGGGAGGACCTCTTCGCGGCTACGAAACTGTATACGTTGCGATCAAAAATGGCAATCGACGCACAAAATTGTACTCAATACGCACACCGCTTTTATTTCTTTGTATGTTCTATCTAAACATTAAAAGCAAATTCGAAATCAACTGTTTACCATCATTTTACAACAAACCTCCAACAGTGGTATATTAAAAGGTCTACACTAAACAAGCTTAATATTCACCAGAGTTTTTGATTCAATTGTCATGACAGCATTAAGATGACCAATTCCAACAGACGGCACTCGTTCACAAGCATGACGTTGTTACATCAGCGTCGCTCAGCCCAACCATATTGTAGGGAAACTTAGCGACCCGACACACAACGCCACCGTAAGCAGGACACTTGAGCGAGCATGACATACCTAAACCTATCACGTCAATAAAACAAAATAATTGAATGGCCCACATGGTACTCGCACTATTACAGTATCAAATCTAAATGCATAAAATGAACAGTAAAAATAAATAACAATAAATTACGAAATTACGTTAAACTAATTACATCTAACTTCATAAATCCTAAATCTTTAAAAATCATAATGTTGAAAATATCATAACAACAATTTCAGCCGCCATGACTCGTGAAACGATTACGATTGCGTTTGAATAAAAGCATAATAATAGCGATGAAACGAGACTCTCATTATTGACAAACGTTTTTTAAAGATAAAAGATGTCTCCAAATTAACCTTCGGGAGGGGTAACTGGGTTGGGTTGCGCCTAGCAATAGGATAAAAGGGATTCGGGCGAAGAAACCGGATTAGTAACAAAGTCTTGTTAATCCGATATTATTCACGGAGATTACAAAGAGATATCTCACTTTGATAGCGAAAAAGATTTCAACAAACATTTATTTTTAAACATAAATAGATGTAACTGCCCCACTAGGTAACGTTACGGCTGAAGTAATGGATATTGTGAACACTATGGGTAGACCGTACGTATAGGTGACACAAAATAAATATGTTTATTACACTTGCTTTTAATAGACTTAAGTTATAGTGTTAAGTATACGGAACTCGGTATATAT
Source organism: Diloba caeruleocephala (assembly GCA_947459985.1). Taxonomy (NCBI): domain Eukaryota; kingdom Metazoa; phylum Arthropoda; class Insecta; order Lepidoptera; family Noctuidae; genus Diloba; species Diloba caeruleocephala. Next base: position 2,155,086 of record OX381609.1, read on the forward strand.
ATATTGTATGTTAGCATAAATGGGGTAATCTGCAGGGCTGGGTGGCCCTTGTAGCTGATTGGTTGATTTCTTGTATGCAAAAAACTAATGTCTTCCAGACTGCGTTCCGAACCGACTTCCGCGGTGCCCATATATTTTAGTCCTTTTGTAATCGTGCCAATAGTTAGATAAAGATAAAGATATATTTATTGCAAGAATGTAGTACATAGTGGTCTTAGTAATTAATTATTTGACCGTACATTCTACCATAACAATGGTGTGCAATCAGCAGATACGTAATAAAATTCCATCTCATAACAACATTATACTAATCAATTACATTACTTATGACATATTAGGCATTGCTGATCATTCAAATAATGTCAAAAGCCTTATCTATGTAAACTAATTTTAAATTGATTTTGATAAATAATGTCAGTAATTACATGTAATTACATGTTAAAGTAATTCATCCTTTTTAAAACTCGTTTTATTCGAAACCCTTTATCATCTAGAGTACGCAAGCACTGTGTGAAAGATTTTAGTAAGTATCTATATCTACGGACAGCCCAGATTAAGTATAAAGCACCACTCTATCTCCTCCCGTAGAGTCGTAAAAGTCATTTGTACGAGTTTGATACGAAAACCCAAGGGATGGGCAGCAGCAACCCTTCTTTAGAATACATTGGGCTTGCCACCTCGAGAGATTATTTATTTAGTCTCTTATAGACATTAATTTCATTAGCTACATCATCATCTTCATCGTCATTTTATCAGCCAAACGTCATTGTAGGACATCGGCTGAACACAGGCCTCCCACATAGATCGCCACAATAGTGTCGTCACTATGAGACGAATATGCTAGTGCTTACTCCCTACGCTAACGCGGGTTTTGTATGTACTACTGTTCCACAGAAAGTACGGGAGCTGGAACTTTTCTAATCAATAATGGCAACTGTAAATAAGTCCAGAAGCCGATTACCAATTACAAAGTTTTACAAAAACTCAAAACAATTGCACGAGTACGATTTTATGTGGCACAATAAGGCAATTATTCTGATCAGCATGGATTACCAATATAGTTGTCAGCAAAGATTAGGCCACCCACTCTCGAACCGTGGGTATCAGAAAGGCAGCTAAAGGAATACGTCAAGACGATGTGCAGTAAAGATTGCGACCATCCATTTATATGTCAAGCGTAGTAATTACCGCAATATACTCCCATCGTTGAGGTCACTAGGGGTCAATGTCTGAAGAGGGATGACGTGTGTGAAGAGTAACATGCTAAATTGTTCTATATTAAGGATATCACCAGGATTATATTCCGCACGTCTTTCATGTAAATCAGAACCTTGCGTCGTTTGAATTAATAATAAATTAACTTTAGTATTTCTACGTGTGGTTCATATTCGTGTAGTAGGATTAAGAATATAGAACCACTCCATCTCCTCCAGTGGAAGTCGTTAAAGACTCTAAGCCAGAGGGATGGGCAGCAGCGTCCTTTATGTGGAACATTAGCCATTCTGCGCTCACCAACCCGCCTGCCAAGCGCGGTGAGTATTGGCATTCCCCCATAATGGCGTCACAATTGTGGACATCTGTGCGGGAGGCTTTTGTTCAGCAGTGGACGTCGTTTGGCTGATGACGATGAGAATTACATAATATAATATTTGATAAACGTTTCATATCACATACATACCAATCAGCTCGTATTTCTATGATCTACAGATAGCTCCTTCGGTCCTGGATGTATGTGTATGTGAGATATATGTCTGTAAACTGTACCCACAACAAAGGACGGCCAATAGATTCTAGTGTCATCGTTTAAAATAACACGTCTTGTAATACTAATTTGACAACGTTTCAGACTTCTCACACGAGTCCAGTCCGGTTTTGTATAAGTATTTCTGGTATAAAATACGAGAGGAAACTTTTAGATACTTTTAAAACTGTACCTGTATGTATTTTTATCTCCATGTTTCGAACTGTTTCGAAGTTTTTGCGGGATAGCACCGGCGAAGCGAACCCTCACGAAGTCTGTGTATTTTTTAGATGGTTCCTTTACAGGACACAGTTCGCATAGTATGAAAATTCGTAGTAAAACAGTTTGAATATCATAACATGGCAGTTTGGGGCGTGTTGCTTGTCATAAGTTTGTTGGGTCGTTTCTTCTCTCCAGCCCTGAGAAGGGTTATGTTTTGTTAATAAACTCTGTTATTTGGTGGCACTGAAACGATGGCGCATTTGGTGCAGTGGATAATAGCTTGCTTTTCTGTATTACGCACGAAATAAATATTTCTATGATCTAAAAATAGTTCCTTCGGTCCTGGATGTATGTGTATGTCAGATATATGTTCGTAAACTGCACCCAAAACAAAGGAGAAATTCTAATAGTTTTTTCGGACCTGGCTGTTTGTGCATGGATGTGTAATAAATATCTGTAAACCGTAAACATGATAATACAGGAGAAAACCTTGTGTGGGGCATTGTTATAAAATTTATTTTGCCATTAAAGGGGATAAATCCCGTACCCCGGGATGATACTGACTATTACAAACCTCTAAAACCAACTATGTAAAACAAAATACATAAATTTAATACATAAATAACCTTTTTTGTAGATAACGAGCCGTGCGTGCAATCTTACGAGGACCAGGGGGGCTCCTGGTGCCGAAGATGATCGCTCCAGTAGTTTTAGCTGGTAGGAGTCCGGCCCTTCGCCTTTACGCGAGGCGGAGGAAGTCCAAATAGAATTTCCAGTGGAGACCAAACGCTTGGTACCAACAGTTAGTGACCTTTTACTATACCTTGGATGGAGAGGGGTGGTCTATTTTTTGCCGGGAATCCCATGAGATGTTTAAGTACCTCAATCACTTCAGTTACTCAAATACTTAGGATAATATGTAGGTTTACACGCAAACTAATGGTGGTCGTTTTGCGACGCACAGATTTACCAGCTCATCAACTAGGTCCCTGTAATTCTGACCTCGCGAGGGCAGCCAGCCAGCAAATATAATGACGTCATTTGTGAAGAAACAAAAATTATGACTCTTGTTTGTGTAGTACAATTATTAGATTATTTTATGCTGTTGTGGTTGGAATGTTATGGGCTGATGGGTGAACGCAATCTTGGTATTTTCATTTTGTCCCTTAACAGTTATAAAATGAAATGTCTATTCATTCAAAGGCTTTGCTGATTTATAGTAGCGATCACGTAACTGAAAATACGTCACATCCACTCTGATGCAACTCCGGGTGCATGGTGTGCAAGTGGTCGCATGTAGATCGGCAGCAGCCATGATGGTTGAGTAATCGGTCGGAGATCATTCGGAGTGTCTTACTTCGAGTCGTTCAAATTAACTGAAGTTCCGTGATTAATTACTATAGAAAGTCTGAAGTGCACCATCATCATCAGCCCAAAGACGTCCACTGCTGAACAAAGGCCTTCCCGTAAACGATGGCCTACATGGCGTGTATCGTCATTTTAGGGGGAATTTGCCAGTACTCACCGCCCTTGGCATGCGGGTTGGTGAGCGTAAAATTTCGACAAAAGGGACGCTGCTGCAGATCCCTCTACTTTAGAGTCCCAAAGTCACCTTTAACGATATCCACGGGAGGAGATCGAGTGCTATATTCATAATCCAGACACCACACGTAAGTCTTAGTCTGGTATAAAGTGTGATTACTCTAAATTACACAACGTTGGTTTCCGGCCGTGGTCCCTCGTCTGGAGTGAGAGCGCGTGGGATGCCGTTGCCTCCTTTTGCGAGGAGGCGGCAGAGCCGGGACGGGAGGAGACCACCTCTGATCTCCGCCACAGAAAACGCGCCGGGCGTGGGTGTTGAGGAGGGCGCTAAACGATCTCCAGCCACCATGAGGAGCGGCCTGCGGGAGACGAACCAGGGGCGGTCCGTCGCTGGAACAGAAACAGACCCGAGATGGCGGCGCGCGTGTTCCGTGCGCGCTTTTCTGAAGGATGTGTGCGGCTTACAAGGTCGCACAGAGAAGAGGCCCATCAAAAAAGGACGGGCCGATACATGCCGGTGACGCAGTCTAATGCAGATAAAGCGTACACCACACCACCGGCTAGAGGTAAGAAGAAGGACACCGTGGAGTTTTAGCTGGTTTGAGCTCGGCATGCCCCTTCGCCCTTCCCAAGACAGAGGCAGTCCAAGAGGATAGCCACACGTTAAAAAAAAGGAAATAGAGTGGTGCTCTATTCTTAATCTAGACACATCATGGAATTGTAATATAAATATGCAATTTTAATTATCTTTGACGGCCAGCATCATACTGTCTGATTTTTGTGACAGTATCCGCTCGCAGCTTCATAAGTCATAAGTTTTTATTGGTAATGTGTTTTTACATTTCATTTTACCATATATTATATCCAATAATACCACCTAATCAACATTCAAATCAATAATTAATACTAAATACAAACAAAAAATTGCATTATTAAAATATTATGTAAGATGAATTTCAATGTCAACAAAGTAAAGAAAGAAATATAATTACAAAGTCTACATTATACACTTAAAATGTCAATTATTCCAATTCAGAACACACACACCAACCACAAAGCCACACATGCATATACACACAAGCACACACTCACCCATAGATCACACACGCAACTCACCCATACACTCACTTATACTCTCACACTTGTTTACAACAAGATACTTTTATTTCTATGTTAATAACGTTTTTATAAATTCGTACATATGGGTTTAATTTTATACTGTTACTTAACTGCGGGGTTTGGCGCTGTATGCCGAGATACAGGTTTTTTCACCTAGTTTGGCTGCAGATGCTCCCATGTTGTATTGTTGTTTTTAATAGCCTACTATGTTGTAAGCAAAACGATTGTAACTAAATTTTTGGACTAATAAATTTATTTATTCTCTCTTTTCACGGGTTTATATCCCCTGTAAGGGGGAACCCGGTCTTTTGACAGGCTTACGCGGGGACATAGGTCCAACACGCAGAGGGCCTTTAGAGAATTTTAATCTAAAATGTAATGGGACACCAACCGGGGACTCTCCATAGCTGCACTATAAAATGAAGTCATGGATTGTCCCCGGTGGTGTAAGGCTATTGTATGAGATGGAAACTATAACGATAAGGTCTATATATTATCTATATATTATTATTATTATTAATTAAAATCAATAAATTCGTCATATGTATAAAACGCTTGTTCAATGAGCCAGCGCTTTAAAGCGTGTTTTAAAGGAGTTCCAAATTGAATTTCATCAAACGCATTAAAATTATTACAACTTGAACTTATCCTATTTCCAATAAAAATCTGTATTAATAAACTGTCTACCGAAACTATATTAAACAAAATAAAACACAACTCAAATATCTACCTTCCGCGTACCTGAAATAGCTTTCAAAATGTTTGGCGGCACAATTCGGCTCTCAGTTTAAGCACCGTTATATGACTACCCATTAAGTGTAGTGGGTATCTTTTTGTCCGAGACCCACATTTTGTACAGAATAATGCAACGCTTTGTGTGCCTGCTTAAGGTGGAAATCGCTTGGTATATTTCAGCTGTTGTAGGTCGCGTGCTTACTTTGTCATCTGTTATAATTGCTACGCATTATTCATGACGTAAATGCGCGCGATCACTACCCCGATTACAATGGGACTTATTGCTGGTTTTAACAGTTCTATTATTTCGGCTTGGCAATTTTTTATTTCTTTTTAATCTCATTACTGGACATATATGTCTACTGTACTGGACATTTATGAACCGCGGATATGAATATAGCTTCAATCTCTAAGGCTGCCGTGTGGTGCCGGCTAAGAATGCCACCACCCCGTCTCATCCCGTGGGTGTCGTAAAAGGCGACTATGGGATTAGCCGAAGGATGGGCAGCAGCGTCTTTTGAGTACAATTATAACAACTGCGATCGCCAACTCGTCATGCATGGCGCATTATAGCAAAACCCCCCAATGAGCACATAATCTTTGGGGGGAGCTTCTGTCCAGCAGTGGACGTTTTTCAGCTGAAATGATGATGATGATGACTCTAAGACATACATAAGCGTAAGGCCGCAATCCGTGTCGAGACCTTGTAAGAAAATAGCACAACTCCATGTGGTCCAGTGGATGTCGACAAGGCGACTTAGGCCCGTATTACAGAACGATCCTCAAGTCCAGTTTGATCTTCAATCACCTGATCACTGTTTAAGCATAGAATCTGTACTTGAGTATCGGTCATATTCCAGAACGATAATCAATCTAAACTCAGCTATGACGAGATTCAAATCACGCCTCAAGCACATATTACTCATTGTCTATGCATCGGCCTGTTTTCGATTACGATTTATTTCCATTACCAACTTTGTTCCGATTTTCTCACAACAAGAAATATTGAAATGTACCTCAAAAACCCTATTAATTAAGAAATATAAATATTCACAAAGTAGTTCCTCTTTACATAATACTTTACATACATACATACAAGGTTTATTTTTAAAAGAGTTATTTTACATACTAGGTACCTACGTAAAATATTTTTATATACTTCATCGAGATAAATGTTGTTGAAGTGGAAGTATAAACTATAAAGGAACGTGTGTTGGCGTTGTTATTGAACAGTTGAACAGATGTTATATTCAGAAATAAATATAGTTTAATTTGATGTACATATCAACATAATAACCTGTAGCGAAATCGTGTTGGGTCCTCCAGAAAGTTAAAGAAAAGAAAGTATGTAATTTTTTACCACATATTGGGAAAACATGAAACTGCCTCATGTAAAAGATACAATTATATGTTTTTGTTTGTTGTTTTTTATGAAACAGTATACATATACAGTATGTATATGAGATGTACAGGACATCTCATATACATCTGAGAGGAACACTAAAGACAAAACTTCTGTTCGAATGATCGTTAAATAAACCGTTGTAATAGTCTACTTCTCCAAAAATATCCATTTTGGGCTAAATATATACTTCTATTCAATGACATTTTACAGATACAATAATATATGTTATCATAGCAAAGCCACTTAAGAAACATCTTAGCTTCTATTCAACAGAAATATAACCTAAAATCAATGCGAAAGACACAATATAGATTAAAAACTGTGTTCAAGCGCTATTGAACCACAGTTACGTGATCACAGTTCAATTCTCTGCCCAAGTAAAGACCTTTTTTTTTTATTGGTGTCCAGTGGAAATTCTACATAGAACTTCCTTCACCCCGGGGAAGGGCGAAGGGGTATGCCGAACTCCTATCGGCTAAATCCACTGGAGCGGTCATCTTCGGCACCGAAGGGGGGCTCCAGGTCCTCGTAAGATCACACTAGATCCGCCCATTGGTGCCACGCCTTTAGGCACATCACGGAGGGATCGGCCCTCTCCCGATCCCGCTCTGCAGTCTCCTTCTGGAGCATGACGCTCTCGCAGAAGGAGACCACTGCACTCCAATTTTCATGCTCTGCCAACATAGCCGACACTACTGCCGGCAGAGAGAGATCTTGCCCGATCCGATCGACCAGGATCCGCCGCTCGGCCGCCCACGCAGGGCACTCCTCGAGCCCAAGTAAAGACATATAACTGAGTGACGATTTAGAACGAAGCCAGGATTCAGCTGAACTATGTTCAATAAATCTATGCTTGAGGAAAGTTTTAAAATTAATGCTCAACTCAAAACTAGTTTTAAACTGAGATCAAAGCTTGAGTTTCGTTCTGTAATACCCAACAGTCTAATACTGAAACGTCATTCAATATTTAAATCCCGCTAAACAACTTTTTATTTAACGAAGACAATAATTATCTACAATAAATGCATGTGATGCAATCTTCTCATTTTTTTTAATAACGACTGATTCTAAATAATTCTGTATCATAAAATTAACTGACCCGCGTTCGCGATTCCTCCACAAAGTAACATTTAAATACATCCACATTTTATTGCGAACAGACCTTTATTTATTTGTATTTATTCGCTCAGTTACATCGAAATAAATGCAAAAGTTTAAAAAGGGGACAAATTTAATTGGGCGAGTTATAAATTGGTCGGTTCGTAGGTGGAATCTGCGTCGTTTGGCCATGCGGGCAGCTAGAACTCGCCCGTTAATTACCTCCACGATCTAACAAAGGCGCCTTGTGAGCTACCCAGCGGCTTTGTCGTCAGTGTTATCTTAATTGCTTCAAGAAACTCGATATCGTTTGGCGACAAGATGCTTTTTATTCCTTCACTCGGCTCCCGACGGCGAACAATGACAGAACTTTGAATTAGTTTTCGGTTTGATAACACCGCCATTGGCTTTTTTCTTTTTATGTTTTAACGACAGTACTGTTATTACGGCCGATATTTCGGGCCGATCGCTGTGGTTTTATAGCCTTTTCGATTTATTTCCCGCTGTCCGTTTATGTTCGCGGGATGATCGGCGCTTTATGATATCACTATTGTGTAACTCTTTTTATCTAAGATTGTAAGCCATCGTCTGACATCGTAAAATTATGTGTTCACTTTTAGATTTTCTGAACAAAATATACGACGAGTGGGATGTTCTGAATTATGATTTAGTTTTGTCGTGGTGGATTGAAGGTTTCATCATTTCGGCCGAATGAAATCCACTGCTGGACACAGGCCTCCCACAAAGATCACCACAACGACCGATGGTGTATTGTGTGCTCATTGGGGGATCTTGCCGTAATCGCCACGCTTGGCAGACGGGTTGGCGATCGCAGTTGAGTTGTTAATGTACTCGAAGGACGCTGCTGCCCATCCTCCGGTTAACCCCTTAGTCGACTTTTACGACACCCACGGGATGAAATGGGGTGGTGGCACTCTGGGCCGGCACCACACGGCAAGGTTTTAAAGGTTTACGGACTAATATCAAGCCCGTATCTAATATCAAGCATTGGGCGGGTTCAGCACCTAGCATGAACCAATGTGGCGTTTTCATTGTCAAATGTACTTTATAAGTCAATATAAGACACCACTGAGAAATCTATCTCTAATTGACGGCACGGTTGGCGCAGTGGCTGATACAGTCGACTGCTGCGCTCCGGGTCGTGGGATCGGTTCCCGCACGGATCAAATATTTGTATGATCTGCAGGTAGTTGTTCCGGGTCTAGGTGTATTGTCTGTCTGCCTGTCTGGTCGCCAAAACGCAGCATAAAGAGGGGTCATCAGCCACTGAACAATATATCAACAATATTGGTTCAATCTTTTCCATTTTTAAATTTCCCATAGATTTATTCATCATCATCATCATCATCATATCAGCCACAGGACGTCCACTGCTGAACAAAGACCTCCCCCTTAGATTTCCACAACGAGCGGTTACATGCCGCCCTCATCCAACGACTCCCAGCGACCTTCACCAGGTCGTCTGTCCACCTCGTTGGAGGTCGTCCCACGCTGCGTTTTCCGGTGCGCGGTCTCTATTCGAGAACCTTTGTGCCCCAGCGGCCATCAGTTCTACGAGCAATGTGCCCTGCCCATTGCCACTTCAGTTTACTAATCCTTTCAGCTATGTCGACAACTTTAGTTCTTCTACGGATCTCCTCATTTCTGATTCAATCACGTATTGATCTTCAATTTTCTTTTAATCAACAGGCCAGTGTTTCTGTTACTGGAGTTTATCACCATTATATCTCAACCTTAAATATACAATTGGGTCAGAAAATCCCTGACATCCGTATAAGGTTATCCACATCTTAACATGCTAATTCTGAGATTAACCCTTCAGTTCACGTGTAAATTAATAATTTACCTCCGTCACGGCGATGTAACACGGTTCATATTTAACTTTTTAACCCTTACCCCCTAATATTCAACTCTGGGAACAAAATTTACGTGGACTGCCCTGGCCCGCTTCCAAATCGCTAACGGAGGTCATAGGTCACCTTACTTAATGTGTGGACATACTTTTGGCACGATCCTAACACGGCGTCACATGCAAATTTTATTCAATATGTAACACTTCGCATACTGAATGAGTTTGTCTTGTCAACTATGCAAAAAAATCCGCGTATGGCATAGGGTTGTCGAATTATGTGCATATAGTTATTAAGTTGGTTCCTGTCACGGAGTCTCGTTGACCTTTCTGGCAGGCTTGGAAGAAGTTCAGTGTTATTTCTGTGTTAGAAACACTCAAAAAGGGATACCAGCCTGCAGTGTTTGTTTAATTTTTCTATCATGTTTTATGCTCAGAGTCGCGGGTTTTCTTCCCGCATTGTACAAATATTTGTATCAAAGTCAAAGTTTGTTAACTCAATTTTTTCACTAGATATAATTGAATTACATACATAAGCGTAAGTAATTAGAATAAAACTCACACAATACAAATCCTTTTGAGTGCGAACATTTGGTCAATTACCACGCAATCTCAGGCAGCTCCAATGTGGCTATCAGATACAAATAACGCGAACAAATAATCTTTTAGCTTTTGAAGAGTTAGCATATTGTCAGATAGCTTTCATTTGCAGGCAACCGCGTTGTGTAATCACCGGGATACAAAATAGCCAATGTACGGTGTATGTGCATTTTCGAGGATTGCAATTCGGGGAAATTGCGTTAATTTCCGAACTATTCGCACAGCGGCTTGCCTGCAAGGGAAGCCGTTTGCGAACTAGCTTTATCAGGCTTCTCTGAATGCTAAATATTAGTATGTTTATTCAATGCTGGTGGATTATCGTGCGAGTTTTTTGAAAGAACTTAATTAGCTGTATCTCTGTACACTATTAGAAGTGTGGAATAGTTCATATTTGAGTAGAGCGGTATTTAGTTACTTTTATTATTATTTTATAATAATTTTGTCTCAATTTGCCGTATGGTGCCGGCTCAGAATACCACCACCCCATCTCCTCCCGTTGGTGTCGTAAAAGTCGACTAAGGAATTAGACGGAGGATGGGCAGCAGCGTCCTTCGAATACATTAACAACTCAACTGCGATCGCCAACCCGCACGCCGCACTGCCTGCATGGACTTTCTCCGGCCGAATTAATAACAAAAAAATCATGAGCTTTGTTTCCAAATATCCATTAGCAAAAATCATCCATCAAAACATTAAATTTATTTTAAAAAAACAATGTATAATTTTACTTGTCCATTTTTCCTTGTTGACTAACAAAATTGTTGACACTGAAACCCACATAAATTAAGTAGGCAGAAGTGCTACGACACAAATTTGACACGACAGTAAAAAGCGGATGCTTTTACACGAGGTCCGAAATATAACGCACAATAAAATTAAAATAAATGTAACAACTACTCAGCAACGAAAACAAACGAATAGCTATTATTTCGGCTTGGCCTGCGTATCAAGTATAGCTGGATTCAATCTTATCGGCTGTGCAGCCAGCTGCGAGGTTTTGACGGCAGCTTTTGACGGGCTAGTGCGACTAATTTAAGCTAGTGAGACGTGACTTGTGACCAACTTCACAGCCGCCAATTAAGGCGAGGCATTGGTAACTAATTAATCTCAAATCGGGAACCGCACCCCGCATTCCCCTCTCATCCGGGTATTCTTACGCGTATTTCTTACACGCTTAACTTAAAAATTATGTTATCGCTACGTAGTTATTTCTTCTTAACCATATCTTAAATTTTTCAATTAAACAAGCTTTTTTCATCCGTTTAGAATCTTTTACAGCTTTTTCCCCATCTATACAAATAAATAAAATTTAAGTGTCTGTTTGTAATGTCAAAATAACAGCTTTTTACTTAATGCATATGAAAGTATATACGGTACCTATAACAAAAAAACAATTTTAATTTTTTTGTCTGTATGTTTGTTCCGGGTAATCTCCGAAACGGCTGAACCGATTTTGACGGGACTTTCACTAGCAGATAGCTGATGTTATAATCCAATATCTATACTCTCTGTCAGGTGTCTATGCCGAAGTACTCTTAGTTATTTATAATAATCCAATTTCTTTTAAATTAAACCGGCGGGTGAAACCGCGGGTCCCAGCTAGTTTGTAATATATCCGATCGTAGTTATTTAGATAACATTCATCATATCGGCCATTTATATGTCCACTGCTGAACAAAGGCCTCCCCCATAGATTTCCACAACTGTGTCATCATTCTGGGGGGTATTTGGCAATACTCACCACGCTTGGCAGGCGGGTTGGTGAGCGCAGAATGGCTACTGTTCCACAGAAAGGATGCTGCTGCCCATCCCTCTGGTTTAGAGTCCCTTAGTCGCCTTTTACGACCTCCACGGGAGGAGATGGCGTGGTGCTGTATTCTTAATCCGGACCACACGGATATTACGCATTAAAATTTATTTTAAAGTTATTATTTCATATTTCAATGAATGCGTATTTTTATTAGATTATGTAAAATTATATTTTTATAACTCTACTCTAAAACAAAACCAGTTTCATCCTGACACAAGACTGAAGACATAATGGGGACATTGGGCTTTCTCTGCATACGCTACCTAACCATTTTTTTATTATTACCTTCAAAATACATTTAAACTGAAAACCCAACTTTACACTTTCAAAGAAAAACATGGTCCGCTGATAAGCACTCAACCGCCGGTTCCCCGGTTCCCCAAAACAATACATAGAATATTACTTTGAACAAACAAACTTAGCTATTTGTAATAGAGTGTTATGACGGGGCAAAAACCGATCTCACTTCTAAATTGCGGTACATAATACTTCATCAAAATTAAAGTTCATTCAATAGAGTTTGTGAAATGTTTTAAGGGTGTATATTCATTACAACGGGGGACGCTTGGGGAGAAAAGTTTCCCGCCAGTTCAGTTGTTAGACGAATTATTCATGATCCCTTCAGAAATTTCGATTGATTAGACTGTTTAGAGCAAATTAACTTGACAATAAGACGGCGGAGTTGATTTGGCGCTGAACAATCCTGGAACGAAATTACGAAAGTAATGTTGTGGTTTTAGATGTCGATTATTATAACAACATAGTTTACTTCAACACTCCAGTATGACAGAGTACTTACTGATCTTATTAATAATGAATAATGATTTTAAATTTCATTCCGTCTGGTATCCAGATTAAGAAGATAGCACCTCCCCATCTCCTCCCGTGGATATCGTAAAAGGCGACTAGGGGTCCCTAAACCAGAGGGATGGGCAGCAGCGTCCCTACTGTGGATAAGTATTCATACTGCGCTCCCCAACTCACCTGTCAAGCGTGGCACTGGCAAATTCCCTCCAAAATGACGACACAATTGTGGATATCTTCAATGAGGGAAGCCTTTCTTCAGCAGTGGACGGTCTTTGGTTGATATGATGAATGATTTCAAATTCGTACCAATACAAAACACGCGATGGTATAATTTGTATCTATCGCAGCTTACATAATGCATGCGTCTGACAATAACCGAGTGCTAGGCGGGTACTGTGGATTTGTTTTGTACCTTTTTTTTATTGGTCTCGGCTTAGAAGTTTTATTTAATTATTACAACTAATATAAATTTTGGTCGTTTGTTGGGAAGCTTCAAAAATAAAAGAGCGCGATTTGATTAGGGTTGGCCATCTTTACGTTAAAAAAAAGGAAAATAACATATTTTCTGTTTATATGTTAAAACTATGAGGAAACAAACTGTTTATTTTTAAACACTCTAATTTTTTTCTAACTTCAGCACAGCTAGTTACCTTCTCGGTCCAGGCTATCATGTTTGCCACTGACCAAATGAAAAAGAGAGAGCAAGTACATTTCAAAAAACATTTCCATTGGTGGATACATCTCGTTGAAGCCGGCATTTCCTACTAACTGTGAGAACAAATTCCGGAACAAACTCAAGGATTACTGTTTTAAAGTCCAGACATATTTACGATAAAATATATATAAATATATACAGGAAATGTACGGAAATGTCTGAATGACCCATTCATATCGTCAGTGTGGTGTCCGAATTAAGAATATATCATCTTTAACCAGTGTGTGTATCAAGACGTGGTCACTCACTGTGGGCCTCAAGAAAGCTCGCTCAGCGAGCTATGGAGACAGCTATGCTGGTATTTCTCTACGAAATGAGGAGATCCGTAGAAGAACTAAAGTTGCCGACATAGCTGAAAGGATTAGTAAACTGAAGTTGCAATAGGCGGGGCACATTGTTCGTAGAACTGATGGCCATTGGAGCAAAAAGTTCTTGAGTGGAGACCGCGCTCCGGAAAACGCAGCGTGGGATGACCTCCAACAAGGTGGACAGACGACCTGGTGAGGGTCGCTGGGAGTCATTGGATGAGGGCGGCCTGTAACTGCTCGTTGTGGAAATCTAAGGGGGAGGCCTTTGTTCAGCAGTGGACGTACTTTGGCTGATATGATGATGATGTTGATGACCACTTCAGCTCCTCCCAAGGATGTTGTCAAGGGTGACTAAGGGACTCTAAACCAGAGGGATGAGCAGCAGCGTCCCTGCAGCCATACTGCTATCACCAATGTGCCTGCCAAGCATGGTGATTATGACCACTCATTGTGGTGATCATGGGGAGGCCCATCTTCAGGAGTGGATTTTAATGGAGGATATGTGTGTAAAAGAATATTATCTACAAGTACGTTGCGCGTCGAAAGTGAAGTTGCGGTAGAAAATATTTGTATACTATTCGTATTTATATGATAGGGTTGTACAACCATCAAAACGCAACAGCCCTACACAAAAGGCAGTTAATTTAAACATTGGCTGTAAGAACCAGCTGTTTGCCAATTAACGGGTCAACTCATTAAATTACTCCGCACTGGCTCTGCACGCCTGGTACTCATGTCGTATTGTTACGATGTTGATTTTAAGTATTACGAGTATATATACAAATTGTACTGTATCAATGTCAATTCTTCTTTGGAAAGTTCTCGTAAATATCTCTGGAATACACCGAATTTAGTAACTGGCAGCTTTATTTATTTATTTTTGTTTCAAAGACAAAACAAACTGGTTTACCGGATCGGTTAACCTGAAAATATGTATTCATAGTCACAAAAAAACTGCTTATGGAGAACAATATTAGAATGAAACATAGATACAGCACTTTGTAAAATATATACTAAAAACCCTGTTCGATCCGTGGTGATATACAGTGTCGATATCCACTTGACCTCTACATTCGAGACACAATTAAAATTGCATTGTGTCTCGCTACCGGCGGATGCTATCGTGTGAGCAGATTGTTATCAATGATTAATCCTTTCCTTTTAAGATAAAAAAAAAAATGTGTAACCTTTACGCGCAGTTGAATTTAATATGGTAGTTAATATTTTTTTTATCCATTGTTTTTTTTTATCTTCAACTGCGCGTGTATTTAACACGCACTCATATTTTTTGACACTTCTTCGTCGACTTGTATATTTATAAAAATATAAATACAGCACCGCCATCTCTTGATTATTTTACGTAAATACTATTATAGTATTTGTTTAATCAATGTTATCGCAGCTCTTATAATTATAGCATTATATTTTTATTAGTTAGTTTAAGAATTATTAATATTAGTATTGAACTATATAAAAATAGAATATAAATAAATCCATGTCTAATATAAATACGAAAGTTAGTCACGAAATACCTTAGTCAGTTGCTTTTCCGATTGTTAAAATTGCGATGACTTTTACTTCTGGCCGAAAAAAGATCTAAGTTTCTCTCATGTCACTCATAAAGAAAATTTACTTTAAAATTGTAATAAATCGAGCTTAATTCTGTAACTTACCAAGCGACACCATTTAAATCACGCGACTGGCGCGGCAACGCACGGTCGCAAACGTGTCCGGGCAAACTTATTGAATTTAGGCCATGTTATAAGAAATAAGTATATTTTTACTACTTGTTGTAAATAGAATAGCTTTAATTCACAAATAAAATCTTCATATTATCTGCAAACCAGCCATTTTCATTTTTCAGCATTACACTTTCTCACCGCGTTTTCTTTCTCGTTTTTATTTTTATGAAGCACAGACCTTCCATTCCTTTATGCCAACTAAATGCAGTATTACATTTATGTGTTTCTATTTTCATATTAATTTGTGTTCTATGGTATAGTAATAATAAATGATTCTATGTTGTAAGTATATTTATTTTTTAACATTTTATTGATATTATTCCTTTCTTTCATTGTGACCAAGATAACACATGGAACAGAGACGTGTTCACTCACAATAGGCCTCATAAGAAAGCTCAAGGTCACTCAGCGAGCTATAGAGAGAGCTGTGCTTGGTATTTCTCTACGAGATCGAATCAGAAATGAGGAGATCCGTAGAAGAACTAAAGTATGGAATGGAGACCGCGCACCGGACAACGCAGCGTGGGACGACCTCCAATGAGGTGGACAGACGACCTGGTGAAGGTCGCTGAGAGTAGTTGGATGAGAGCGATATGTGAACGCTCATTGTGGAAATCTAAGGGGGAGGCCTTTGTTCAGCAGTGGACATCCTGTAGCTGATATGAAGATGATGATGATGACCAAGATAACTGGCCATGAACCGTTAACTCACCAAAGGTCTTAGCAGAATACCAGCGCTGCTTCATCAAGAAGTAGCACAATGCTGAGCTAAGTTCCATTTCTGTCTCTCAGGTAACACCACGCTAATCTTAGAAAATTGCACAATTTTTATTTTATTTTCATGTTTATATCTTTTGCCTTATGTTCGAAGTATGAGAGCAAAATAAATGTGTTTTCTTTCTTTCTTTCTTATGTATTTCCACATTCTTAATTTGCCATTTTATAAAATTTCATTAAATAAATATATACACGTGCATTTAGGGTTGGACAGGGCTTAAGATACATATTGTTTATACTTTCACGTCTTTAGTAAGTGGTAATGGACTCTAATAGCATTTTCAAAAGGATCTAATTAGCGGCGTAGACGTTGAGTGAACTGTCTCTCCGGTAAGGAAAGGTCACTTGTATCATACAAAGTAACGTGAGAGCTCTAGGTTTATGTAAAGTGGTGTAAGAGATAAATATCCAAATAGCTCGTTTGAAGTTGGTCCCTGTAGGAAATAGAAACAAGAATCACATACATTTGCCCGCCCAACATGAAATTCCGTTACCAAAAAATGCAAAACATTTCCATTCTGTAACTTTGACAACTATGTGGCTATCAAAAAAGTCGTACAAATCGATTTTTTTCAAACTCGTGAAGCGTGAGTTCATTAAACTTTTTTCTCCCGAGTCCCCAATTTACTCTCTATCGAATCCAATCTAAATTCGTTCAATTTTTTAACATAATCACCGATCGGGTAACTCTGATATTCGCGAGACAAGAACGGTAGGGAGGGGAGAAACGGGAATTGTAATAAACGATTTATCGAAGAAATCACTGGGAGTCCCGGGAGACACGGGAATTAAGAACTCCGCTAATGAGATGTTGATTGCATCCAGCTCCGTTTGTCGCCTGCCTGCTTTGCATTAAATCTCCCTTTTAATATTTTCTCTCGTTCGTTATAATGCGGAATGCATCTTGTGGTGTTTTGTTGTTCCACTTTTATGTTCTTTGATGAAGAAATTAAACAGAAATAAGTCAGAGCTTTGAATTCTTTTAATGCTGCGTTAGATTTCCATGCTGGCAAGTGCTTAAGAGAAAAGAGAATATTACTTCAATTAAATTCAAATTACTTTATTTCGGATAACAAGATCCATTGTGTAAGTAAATAGTACCTTATGACTAATGTTAGTAGACAATATTACGGAGTACATACACAAAATAATATACAGATTATTAATTAAACTAAAAAATAAAATCAGTAGATCATCGTCCCCACAAAATGCCTCAAAATAGGAGAATTAAACCTCTCCGCTACTGTTTCAAGGATGCTGTTATCATCATTTCGGCCGAATGAAGTCCACTGCTGGACACAGGCCTCCCCCAAAGATCACCACAACCACCGATATGGATGTGTTGTGGGCTCATTGGGGGGTTTTGCCATAATCGCCACGCTTGGCAGGCGGGTTGGCGATCGCAGTTGAGTTGTTAATGTACTCGAAGGACGCTGCTGCCCATCCTCCGGCTAATCCCTTAGTCGACTTTTACGACACCCATGGGAGGAGATGGGGTGGTGGCTGTGTGCTGTTATACTGGCGTGTAATTCCTTAAGCTCAAACATCCATACATCCTTGAATACGGAATCGAAATAACGGTATAAAACCAATTTGGTATTCGCTAAGACATGATTGAAGCTATTCAAGGACAGGTTGCAAAAGGACAGCCATGAGGACCAGACTTAGCGATTACCAAATTGGGTTATCACCATTATTTCAATTCTGTATTCAAGGATGTGTGAATGTTTGAGCTTAAGGAATTACACCCCTGGCCCGTACTCTGGTCAGTAGTGATGCGATTTTTTTCCGAATGATGGCAAGATAAAGACTGATAACAATAAAATTGCTTGGTTTACTGCTAACCAACCGTCAGGTGTATAGTGTGCGACGTGTGACGGCACGTTTGGTGCAGTAGTTGATACGGTCGGCTGCTGCGCTCCGGGTCGCGGGTTCGATTACCCCACGGAACAAATATTTGTATGATCTGCAGGTAGTTGTTCCAGGTCAGGGTGTATTGTATGTGGAATTTATGTCTGTAAACGCACCCACGACACAGGAGAAATCTTAGAGAAAAGCAAAGTTTAAAAAAAAATACTAACCAATGTGCATCGTAACGATGTGCTTAGCCGTTTCTAAACTTTCAGCTTTCAGCCTTATAAGTATGGATTCATCATTTCGGCCGAATAAAGTCCACTGCTGGACACAGGCTTCCCCTAAAGATCACCACAACGACAGATATGGGTGTTTTGTGGGCTCATTGGGGAGTTTTGCCATAATCGCCACGCCTGGCAGGCGGGTTGGCGATCGCAGTTGAGTTGTTAATGTACTCGAAGGACGCTGCTGCCCATCCTCCGGCTAATCCCTTAGTCGACTTTTACGACACCCACGGGAAGATATGGGGTGTGGTGGTATTCTGAGCCGGCACCACCCGGCAAAAAAGTACGGATTATATTCACGCAACAGTCACTCGGATACATTATAGGGTCATAACCCATTACCAAGTTCCTAACTATCCATTCGAATGTCCACTAAATTTCTAAACGGCCTTCCACCTTCATTAGAACCATTTTCGTTACACACTAAATAACGCCCAGCCTTATCAAGATCGGTTCTATACACTGCGACGTTGCCTGTTTCCACTTTAGTTCCGTGTTTCGCATGACGAGAAGCGATAAACCGAGCAATGCACGTGAAAATGTTTCGATAATGTGAAAATTTGCAGTGTGACATTATTACCATAACGTTGTAAGGTGAATTAATCGTCTACTGTAGCTTTTCGCGCAGTAAACGGTTGTTGTAGGTTATACATAGTAGTGTAATTGCCATGGTAATGTGCCATGTGTATTTTATTTAACAAAAAGTCTGTCTTGAATTTTAGAAATCCATAAGGCATTCCCCAAGGTAAGGTAAGGTGTCCCATAAACTTTCCCATATTTGTGCACTTTGCACTCTTTATTAGTGATGCAAGGAATACCTACTAATAAAAAATATACTGATTCTACTACGACAAATTCTGGATTCCGCCTCCACGACGCAAAGTACTTGTGCCAAATTATAACACGCCAAATCTAGCTACACTATTGCCTACAATTAGTCTACATGTGCTAGAACTTTGTTAATACTGGCTCTACTGTGTTGTGCTAATTTATAATTCTTCCGTGCTGAACTATCTGTATCTTTATCTACCGTTCTACCTTCTGACTTTATTGTGAATATATTTAGTATTTATTTTTTATTACTCACCGTGTCATCCACAACATAATATAGTGTAAGACAACTTTACACCAATTTATATTATTTTATTATACTGCGTATTGGATTCAATAAGCTAATATAACATATACTCATTAAAATTAACTATATACACACTTTCTATGATAAAACTTTTTAAATAACATAAAGATACAAAAAGAAAAACTGTATAAAGTACCCTTCATCATCACTGTCAGCTGGTAATGTTCCCAAAAGGCTGGCAGCATTGCCACGTTGAATGGCAATACGTATTATTTGGCCAAAGCAAAGGTAGAAATTGTGTAAAACTGTTATGACAGTAAGATATTTTAATTATATAGTCTAATTATTTTGCGTAGCGATAAGTGGCACACATAAATGTGGTCGTAGTGACTTAACATAGTGTTGGTGTGTATGTGCGAATATATAATAATAATAATGTTATTTATTTTCTCCTCACAATAACAGACCTTACATAAACTATACTTAATATCTATTTTAATACAGGTTTATTCATTAGTCTAGAATATGTGAGGAGCTGGTGTCTGAGTTAGGCATAAAAATGCCTGTATTACAGATCACCAGGTCCCCACCCCATGGAGAAGCAAGAGCATCATTTTTGGGTAGTTTAATGGTATCGTAGAACTTTTGACACAATATATTTAATTTTACATATCATATTTATATGTATGTTAGGAGAAATAAAGTAGTTAGTTACAATGGTTTCAGATATAAAAAAGTATTGAAACAAACTTAAAAGTAAAAAGTGTAAAGTGTGTGTAAGTGTTTATGTTGTGGAGTATCATAACCTGTGTGAGTGTGTGTTGGTTTCTACATGAGTGCATGACAGGGGCGAGGTGTGTTTTCTTTTTTGTAAATTAATTTATTATGTGTCTCTCACTGCGTTATTAGTACTTAGTTCATTGATGAAGTAATTTTTCTGTAAGGTTATAATCTAGTTTTTGCAGCC
This sequence comes from Diloba caeruleocephala, assembly GCA_947459985.1. NCBI lineage: Eukaryota > Metazoa > Arthropoda > Insecta > Lepidoptera > Noctuidae > Diloba > Diloba caeruleocephala. The sequence continues at coordinate 2,175,760 of OX381609.1, forward strand.
ACTCCACAACTACAGATTTGCATTTAATTTTGGGAAGTGAATATATGGATAGAACCCTGTTTAACTTATTATATAGATTGACACTTTGGTAACAGAAAAATCGATGTGCAAAACTAGTTCTGAATAAAGTTGTAGTGCAAACTCTGTCTTTGCGGCGCTGGTTCATGATTTTATCTGGTTCATATTTTAATAGCGAATGTTGTTTAATTACAGTGTATAGGATGTAAAGCTGTCGGACGGTCAGGACTTCCCATTTTTTATAGAGATCGATAGATGGATGATAGAATGGCAGGAAAAAGGTAACTTTTAAAAGTGCTCTTTGGGCTCTCTCAATTTTCAGTAAATGTGTTTTACTGGTACCCCCCCAAGAAGTGATACAATACATTAGTTGCGACTGGCAAAGGGCGAAATAAACCGATTTGATAACTTGTTTTTGGGCTACATGTCGTAAGGTCTTAAATATTACCATTAGTTTGCGTATTCTGGCAGTAAGAAGGTCAATATGATGGTGGAAATTTAATTTGCTGTCGATCATTATACCAAGGTACTTTGTTGATGCTGAGTTTACGAGTTTTGGGCATGAACAGGTTGTGTCATTGAAATTACCACACGAGTGGGAAATAATTGAGTGCGAAGGGTCAGGCTTATCAGTGGTTTTAATGGAAAAAGTTAAATAATTAAATAATAATGTTTGCGTTTGGATACACACAAACCATTATCGATCGAGCCACGCAAAACGCCTCGTAATACAAATAACTAAAGTCTCGTTGTCTATCTGTTAATAATAATTCTGTTAATATATTCACGGATAAACTTACGAACTGATTTTGTTGAAATTCAGCAGAAAGTTTGAAACCCGGAAAATCATCATCAATCATTTCAGCCGAATGAAATCCACTGCTGGACACAGGCCTCCCCCAAAGACCACTACAACGACCGATATGGTGTGTTGTGTGCTTATTGGGGGGGTCTTGCCATAATCGCCACGCTTGGCAGACGGGTTGGCGATCGCAGTTGAGTTGTTAATGTACTCGAAGGACGCTGCTACACATCCTCCGGTTAATCCCTTAGTCGACTTTTACGACACCCACGGGATGAAATGGGGTGGTGGCATTCTGAGCCGGCAAACCCGGAAAAGGAAATCAGCTAATCCCGAATAATTAAAAACTTGGTATGTTTTATAATTGTCATGAAGTTGTGCATTTTGAATGCAATTAGGACATCCCACTTTTCGTGAGTTGGAATAAGTACAAATTGTGATTTAAGCAATTAAAAAGTCGTGATCCATATTATTCATCTGCATGATTATATTTATTATACTCTTTATTGTACACCAATCGAACCAAATACAAAACAGTGGTGCTTAAAAGTATATTTTAGAGTACAATGGGTGGCCTTATCGCACTCGGTGATTTATTCCAGGCAACCTTAGGATGGAGAAATACTTAACTGGATAATATATGCGGCAGTCCATTGTGCATACAGATACATAATGAAATAACAAAATCACGTATACTATACTAAATACATAAATATTATTTATTTATTTATTATACTCTTTATTGTACACCAATCGGTAAAAGATACAAAACCGTGGTACTTAAAAGTATATTTTAGAGTACAATGGGTGGCCTTATCGCACTCGGCGATTTCTTCCAGGCAACCCTAAGATGGAGAAATAATTAACTGGATAATATATGCGGCAGTCGATGGTGTATACAGATACATAATGAAATAACAAAATTACGTATACTATACTAAATATATAAATAATGAAGATTATACACAAATATTTATATATACAAACCAATATGTAATTATATGTAATAAAACACGGTTGGTGCAGTGGCTGATACAGTCGGCTGCTGCGCACCGGGTCGTGGGTTCGATTCCCGCACAGGACAAATATTTGTACGATCTGTAGGTAGTTGTTCCGGGTCTGGGTGTATTGTGTGTGGAATTTGTGTTTGTAAACGCGCCCACGACACAGGAGAAATCCTAGTGTGGGGCAACGTTTTAAAAAAAAAAAAAAATATTAAATGAATTAATTCAACAAAATATAGAAAAACAGTTAATTCAGATGTAATAGATAGTAAACTCTAAACAAAATTAATTACAGTGACAAGTAATGGAGAACTAGTCGTTTGAACACTGATATTGACTGAGCTCGTCTTATTAAAACTGGTAATGTATTCTACAAACGAGCGGCCTGAACCGTAAAGGAGTTATCAATACATTTTGTGGAATGCATTGGCATTTTAAGTATTAGGTCTTCTGATGATCTTAGAAAACTATTAAGAGTATCATCGATGAACTCGAAGATTTTTTTAAGGTAGGAGGGAGTAGAACGAATGAGTACATACACTGTAAAGTAGCGAATTAATACGAGTATTCCGACGAAGACGAATTGGTAACCGCTTGAGCTTAGTTCGGAATTCTGAGACATTTAACCATCCATTCTGATTATAATTAGATTTGACCGTCTGCCAGGGTTCACTTTACACATGTTTTTCAGAATTTTTTGCTTTTTAGAAAGAAAGAAAGAAAGAAACATTTATTTCTACGCACCAGACAACACACTACACCCATCATAAAACAATCAATACAGACGAGACATATTCAGAACTAAATAAAAGCAAAATGTTACTACTGCACAAACAAAAGAATAATGTAGAAATAAAACAGTAATAGGCAGGTAACCCTTTTTAGAATGATTGTGCTTTATGGACTTTGTATGAGATGAGCATAATTTATATTATCTATGACCGATATTATCATTTTCATCACGACAACACTTTATCGAGTTACCCACGTCATTTTAAAAGTACAATAGTAGACAAGTTACACAATAAATAAAATCCTGATATGCATGTCTGTGCTGTGCGTCGTATGTGCGCAGAAATAGGTAATTGTTCAGCTTATTACTGTGACATCGGACGGACCTAATGCCACCAGCGCTGGTTTTCAACAATAACCTCAGAGTGACGTAATGGCGTCCCACCGGTAACTACAAAAATACGAGTGAGTGCAAAGTTATTACTTAGATTAAATAAATTGTTTAGTGAGATAAACTACAATGTGATCTAGTAAATGTGTGTAACTTATAATAATAATATAATATAATCCTAATATATATTGTGATCGTCAAAGAAAAGAAACGAAACAGTCCTTGTAATCAAGTGACAGCTATTATTGCGTGGGCGCATGACGTAACGATATAGGTCTAATAGTAAACAACGCTTGCGTCCGCTAGTTACTAAGTGTACAAAGAATCTTGGTTTGTGACGTAGTTTCTACCTATATGATCTAGTAAACAAATACTACGCTTTTTTATTCTATATTTGAACGTATTAACGTGGCGATGCACATCAGTGTAACTGGCCGGGGGATACGACTTATACCTTGATTATGTTGTTCCAGTGTGTGACGAGTCGCTAGTCGGAGGTGTGACATATTTATATGTACAGAAAAACAATGAATAAGTCGACTGCGAATAAGCTACACAACTCCGTCATTGTGAACATACCTGCCAAAATAATAACAGACATGCGGCCACCAAAGTTTACACCCAGTGATCAGTGCTTAGAGGGGGAGGTATCAAGCTGATCCATACTCACTGCCGATGACCTGTGCCACTGCTCGCAAGCCATGAGCATTAAGGTAAGACTAATCATGATTAAATTAAAGAGACTTCTGTTCTTTTAGTGTTTATTTATTTATTTATTGAGGGATAATAAACAGCCACAACACAATAAATAGGCTATAGAGGTAACAAAATATATGGAGTAATGTTGCGGCCCACTACATTATCCGCAGGTTGAACATAAATATATATAAACAGTAGGTGCCACCAGATGAACAATAAAAAAATAAAATTATGATTAAGATTAAGATATAAACAAAACAAAATTTCAAATATATTATAATAATCTAGTGTTGTTTAATGTATGTTATTGCTTCTCAATAGATAATGATAACGTGGTAGTCTGGAGGTTTATGGACATGCTTTTGAAATACTAGATTACGAGATAAAACCCTTTTTTTATTGGTGTCCAGTAGAATTTCGCCCCGGGGAAGGGCGAAGGGGTATGCCGGACTCCTACCGGCTAAAACCACTGGGGCGGTCATCTTCGGCACCGAAGGAGAGCTCCAGGTCCTCGTAAGATCACACTAGAGCCGCCCATTGGTGCTACGCCTTTAGGCACATCACGGAGGGGATGACTGTAAAGCGGTCACCCCTTCTAGCACGAGTTCAAAACCTGGCATTGCACCAATGTTACTTTTTCAGTTTTACATGTACTTTTCACGTTAATAGTCATGTTCACTAAAATGTCTTGCTGGCGGTGGCGTTGTGTATCAGGTCATTCAGTTCCCCACAATATAGTTGAGCTAAGCGATGCTGATGCATACGTCATGCTCATGAACGGGTGCCGTTTGTTGGGACTGGTCAGCCGTTAACTGTCACGGCAAATAATAATTATATTACAGTAGTATGTTTTTTTTATACATTGGCTTTTAATGCTCGTTATATGTTTTGCCATAATTTGTATCAATCAAAATTGTAATCTCAATTATTTTAAAAGAGTATCCACGGAGTTTCTTGCTGGCTCTTCTCCTTAAAGTCAACTATTTGGAACCGTGCAACTTAAATTCTGACGTTTCTAAGTACCAGTTACATTGGTTTCTTTGAAATGCAGTGTACAAGCGTGGTAATCAAGGGTTGTTTTTTCTCTGTGAGAGAATATTCAGTTGCCCAGCAGTGGGCCAGTAACCGGCTGAAATGATAGTAATTAATATTGAAATTAGATAGTTATATTTATTTACCGCGCACTGGAAAACGCAGCGTGGGACGACCTCCAACGAGGTGGACAGACGACCTGGTGAAGGTCGCTGAGAGTCGTGAGATGTGGGCAGAATGTAACCACTCGTTGTTAAAAATCTATGGGGCAGGCCTTCGCACACGAGAGAGAGAGCAGTGGATGTCCATTGCCTGATATGGTGATGATGATGATTCATTTACGAAGTCTTAGCTTAGGTGATGACTTTATTGCACAAGGTGTTCCTACTGCCCTTCATCTACGATCATCATTTATAACGGTGCGTTGGGAGTCTAATTCACCCATTCATATGTTTCTCTTCGGCAAAATATCATATTTATTTTGAAACACCATGGATAGAAAGAAAAGAAAAGAAAGAAAGAAAAATTATTTTATTATTTTATTGGCACAGACAATATACAAAATAAGCGTGTAATACCCCCCTACATAAACCATACCAAAACAAAATAAACCAATCGGCCGTTAAATCGAAAGAAAGAAAAATCGCACACCACGCATGAAATTCATAACGTCCCAGTTATATTTCTCGTCACACTCGAAGAATACAGGCTGATTCAAAACCGTTAAGGGTTAAAACCGGACAGCGGGACAGAGTAAAATGCCGGACACGTACGCCAACCGTCTTCCTTGCGTAAACACGCTCGCCGGACATATGGAACGACCCCTTTGAGTTACGCAACTAATGTTGTGTCTTCGAACGTGTGTTTTATGTTAGTTTTTATGGGTAACTTCAAATTAGAGACAGGAATTGGATTCGCATTTGTAAGGATAATATATCATACGGGGTATATTCTCCATGTGGTACCGGCTCAGAATACCACCACCCATTTCCTCCCGTGGGTGTCGTAAAAGTCGACTAAGGGATTAGCCGGAGGATGGGCAGCAGCGTCCTTCGAGTACAATAACAACTCAACTGCGATCGCCAACCCGCCTGCCAAGCGTGGCGATTATGGCAAAACCCCCCAATGAGCCCATAACACACGCATATCGGTAATTGTGGTGATCTTTGGGGGAGGCCTGTGTCCAGCAGTGGATTTCATTCGGCCGAAATGATTGATATTTGCGGGTCCAGTGACGTTTCTTGATGAAAGTTCACACACACTGCTGACCATAGACTTCATAATGTTTTTTGTCTGTAAACGCACCCAGGACGCAGGAAAAATCCTAGAGTGGGGCAATGTTTAAAAAAAAGGTGACAGTGTGCATATGTGCATATGGTCACGTACCGCCGTGTGTACAGCGCGAGTGTACGGCGCGAGCCATCGGGGGAATCCATTACAAACCCCCCTAGAGGTGCCTGGGAGGGTGGCCTCTTTACAGTCGCCTTCCCTCCACTAGAGGTGTTGACCGCTTACCCCGCCGAGATGTGCTTAAAGGGGTGGCGCCAATGGGTGGCTCTAGGTGGATAATTCAAGTTTTTGGAGCCTCCCTTCGGTGCTGAAGATGACCGCTTCGGTGGTTTTAGCCGGTAGAAGTCCGGCATACCCCTTGCCCAGCCGAAAGACGTCGTCTGCTGCACCTTGGGCTCCCCCAAAGATCACCACAACGAGCTGTCTGGATTTGTATTGTGAGCTGATTGGGGTGGATTTTTGTTAAGTATATTCGCCACGTTTGGCAGGCGTGTTGGCGATCACAGTTAAGTTATAAATGATCTCGAAGGACGTTGCTGCTCATCTTCCGGCTACTCCCATAGTCGCCTTTTACGATACCCACGGTAAGAAATGGGTAGGTGCTATTCTTAGCCGGCATCACATGGTATAAATATGTAAATGTATATATAAATAATATATAAATGAATAATATATATAATATGAATAATATGAATAATATATAAATGAAAGTTCACTATGTTATAACATTCTAATCAATCCAAATTAACTCTAAATAACGCTTATTTAGATTAGTGGAATCTTTCCAAATTAGGTGATTAAAAATACCCCTTTGTAACCGTACTATTACAAATATTTCCGCAGAGAAATAATATTTAAAAAAAATGTCCTTAATGTAAACCAACCACAAAAAAATAAAAAATGTAAGGAAAAACATTAATAGTAAACTAAACTTCCTTGCGGACTATAATATCCCATTTCGTGAGTTTAATATTCAATAACCGATACACATCTATTGAGGACGAGAACCGTAAACCGAGTCAACTCCCATTCCGATCACGTTCAACGCTGTCTTAACATCTGGATTGTTTTGTAACATGCTGTAGCGTCTTGAACTTTGTTTTTAAACTGACATCTGTCTAGTCGCAGTTTTAGAACTTATTCAGTGGTATTTATGTGGCCGCGACTTGGGAAACTTCGGAGTGTTTTAAAATGTTGAAGCCGATGGCGGTGCATTTTAAGCTCCATTTGCAACACTGCAAAAATGTTTGGATACTTAGTGTCTGTCACTTGTTTGGAGTCCTTTAAGGTGAATTCCATTAATGAGGTTGCAAACCTTTTGAAATGTTATTTTATTCTTAAATATTGTCGGCTATATTCCGTGTGGTGTCCGAATTAAGAATATAGCACCACTCCATCTCCCGTGGATGTCGTAAAAGGCGACTAAGGGAATCTAAACCAGAGGCATGGGCAGCAGCGTCCCTTTTGTGAACCGGTAGCCATACTGCGCTCACCAACCAGCCTGCCAAGCGTGGTGAGTACTGGCAAATTCCCCCCAATAAGATGACGCAATTGTGGAATATATGGGGGAGGCCTTTGTTCAGCAGTGGACGTATAAATGGCCGATATGAGTATATGAGATTGTCAGCTATACATACAGATGTCGCCGAAAGTACCTTGACCCTTGTGGATCTTTCGTTCTGAGATATTACTTATTAATTGGTCTCAAATATTACTTGTAGATGTTTTTACTATTAGAAAATATCTTTAGCATAGCTAAGTTTTTGTGTATCCCAGGGGTCTGCGTGCTCACACCGAGCGACCGCTGGGAAGACGGTGGCGGGTACATCATCACGTGCCGCCGTCAGCGTCACAACGCACAGCGAGGCTTGGGGGGATCCTTTACAATCCTCCCCGAGAAGTGCTAGGGGGGGCGACCTTTTTACAGCCGCCTACCCTCCGCTAGAAGGGGTGACTGCTTTATAGTCATCTCCACCGTGATGTGCCTAAAGGTGTGGCACCAATGGGCGGCTTTGATGTAATCTCACGAGGACCAGGAGCCCTCCTTCAGTGCTGAAAATGACCGCTCAAATCCAGTGGTTTAAGATGAGAGGAGGCATACACCTTCGCCCTTCCTCAGGGCGAAGAAGTTCATGTAGAATTTCAAAAAAAAAAAAAGTTCTTTGTGGACATCTATGCTGATGCACACGTCATGCTCATGGACGAATGCCGTTTATTGGGACTGATTAACCTAATTTTATCATGACAATTTAATCACAAACTTTTTATTAATTATTTAAAAATATGGGAAGCAAGTTGACAAGCATGTGGTTAAGCAAAATGGAAATGGAATTTATAAATTAATTTTTGACCAACACTTTACGTTACACTTAGGAAATGCGTTAGACTATATATATATTATAATCTTCGGATCATTATTTTTTTTTCATTTTTTTTTTTAAAAACCCATGACACAAGAGAAATCTTAGAGTGGGGCAACCACTCTAAGATTTCTCTTGTGTCATGGGTGCGTTTACAGACATGAATTCCACACACAATACACCCAGACCCGGAACAACTACCTGCAGATCGTACAAATATTTGTTCCGTGCGGGAATCGAACCCACGACCCGGAGCGCAGCAGTCGACTGTAGCAACCACTGCGCCAACCGTGCCGTCAATCTTGATATTACTATGCCTTTTTACATATTTTATTGTAAGTATATTTTCCTTAATTACCTTCTTCCGTGTGTCACTGAAGGGGTTCTAAATGAAAACCAGCGCTGGGTGCCTCGCGCCCAGCAAATGCTGAGTTGGTGACTTTCGGCACTGGCATGCCCAACAGCAGTAAAAACTGTCAATTAGTTGGTTAAGGGTAATCTTGTTTTTGTTTTATATGATTTTTATTCTTTATCTAATTTGATTAATGCTGTCACTATGTGCCGTACCGAATAAATGTATTTCTTTCTTTCTAAACTTAACAAATATGCAATCAGGCTCGTTCATTGTAGACTCTCTAAGAAGTTTAAATACTTTTCTCCTTTATTATCCTCACATATCCTTAATTTTGGGAACTATGTACCAACGTATGATAATAGCAACCATGGAGTTTCTTGCCCGTTCTTCTTCATAGAAAATATTCGTGATAAGATGATTAAATATAACTTTAATACACTGAATCCACGCTGGTGTCCGAAAAACCAGCTATTTACTACGTCACGACCTCAGTAAGGTCGGGTAAGCTGCAGCTGAACGGATTTAGCCATAACTTCTATTTAGTTATCTTCCTCGCTACTTCCTTTGTTGCTCTTTACATGCAGTTTATGAGCTAGACACAAAGCATTGCAGCAATATCCAAAATATTCGGATCCGTTCGCAATATTCAACCCGAAGACGGACCATCAAATTTTAATACCGTTATCCAGAGGAAGTTTACCTCTAACTAAGCATTGCATACAACCGGGGCTTAAACTGGCTGGCACAGTTTTTGCATCGTGATCTCTCGCTGAAAAGGCTGAAAATTGCCGTGAGGGAAGTACGTAACAAAGTGAGGATGAAAGTTAGGCCTGTTACAGGCGCCCATCCAGTCACCGAAGCTATTCGAGCGTTGGCTCAGTAGAGTTTTTAATTTCGTTCCGCAGCCACTCGCGGCAAACCTCGTTACAAGTTTAAATTGGCATTTCTCGGAGTAATGGTTAGACGCCAGTGGATAACTTCCTCTCGGTGTCTCCTTCACTTGGCTGGGTAATTCTTATTTAAAATGTATGAGAGGTTTCTTACCAGGTATTTGTGGCAGATAAGTGTTTAGTATGTGATGATATTCCTTGCCTCTTGCCACACATTGATAAGTGCTCCTTGTTTGAGATTATTACTACGCCATGTAATATCTGAGACACTTCAATATGAGTGACTTTAAAGTTGCTTACATGTAACACCCGTGTGGTGCCGGCTGAGACCGAATACAATCACCACATCTCATTTTATGGGTGTCGTAAAAGGCGATTATGGAATGAGTCGGAGGAGGGGCAGCAGCGTCTTTTGATCGCCAACCCGTCTGCCAAGCGTAGCTATTATGGTATACCTCCCAACGAGCCCACAACAAAACCCATCCCGGCCGTTGTGGCAATCTTTGTCCATTAGTGGACGTTTTACGGCTGAAATAATGATGATGATGACATGAAACATAAAACAAAAACTTCCTTCTTCTCATGTCAGAGCTGTTCAAATCACCCGAAGGCCTCCGACTTGGCTTAACGACTGCTTGACTGTCTAATAACAACAAATGGGACCGACGATTTAACCAACTGAACAGCAACTAAAGTCTGACTATGCATAAGTGCTTATAAATCGTTTTAGATGAATAAAAATTATTTTTATCTTTATCATATCTTTTGACGCGCTCTCCAAAGCACGAAGATGCTCCGTTCAAATATAACAAACGTTTACAAAAAAAAAAAGATTATTTTTAGATAAAAATGTTCGACGAATAAAAAATTATAATTAATTTTAACATTAAATAAATCAAAACATTTTTAATCGTTAACACAAAATATTGACTTTGAAAGTAAAGACAGTTTTGGTATTAATTTTGCCCATAAATCTGAAATCGATTCAGTACTCGATTGTGAACCAGCAATTGTCACGTTTAAACATGGCTGAACTTTTTATGCGAGGTCAACATCAATTGAATATATACTTCAAGCTCAAAATTCAGGCTCACCCCAGTAAATGCAACAATAAATTGTCATGAGACAAATGCTTTACTCACAGACAGGATCATTGCACTTGCGAATGCCTTGAAATACTTGAAGTCAGCGCAACTTAATGTTACGAACACTAATTATGATGCTCAAAGCCATTGCCAGTAACACAATACGATATTCAAGTACTCCGAACATTATCTAATTAAATTCAGCAACCGAACAATAGCCAGCGAATTGTTAGAATGACGACGCGAAACATTTACGTGGAAAACATTTCTAGAATTCAGTTAATAACAAAGACCCGACTCACTGGCCTTCGGGACGTGCGTTGTTTTCCTAGAAACGTTTTTAGCCAATGGATATTTGAATAATTTTCTTTTTGTTTACGGTGTGATAATTTGTAATGGATTGATAGTAATGTGCTTTTCTTTTGGAACGGGATTCCTTATCGCACGTTATCGTTCTGATTTGTTTGTGGGCTGAGGAGCTAGACCAAAAAAAGTGTAACAATGAAAACGACACCAAGAACCGACATCTTTTTGCAGTGATTTTTGAAGCACTTCCCTATCACCTAGGAAACTAAGACTTTTTCAATCGATTCAGCTTGCCGTCAATTTATTTTAAGAATATAAAAAAAATTATTTATAATTTTAACGTTTAAATACCCTTGTACACAAAAATGATTATTTATATGAATAATCATATAAATAATCATTTTTGTGTGATTAATTGTGCCAGCAATAGCGTGTAGCATGCAGAATAAAAACTGTACGATTTTTATTATATTTATAATAAATAATAAAATAGTGATATATTATCATGATAATAATATTAATGATTGTTTCAAACTCTACTTATAATAACACATTACTGACAGTAAATGAATTAATTATATTTCCGAATATCTATATTTTATCGGTCCAATAGAACATTCCAAACCGTACCGTTCCATTATTACAATAGACATTGCGAACTTAGAAAACATAAATCTGTGTGAACGAACCAAGAACTACCGCATTGGTCTAGTAGCCCCAATTGAGACTTTAGACCGTAAGGTAACCTAAGAAGGTTCAGTTCGCAATTCTGTCAAATCATTCATAATTTCGGCCATACAATGTCCACTACTGAACAAAGGCCTCCCGATTGATTGCCACAACTGTGTCATCATATTGGGGGGAATTTGCCAGTCCTCACCCCGCTTGGCAGGCGGGTTGGTGAGCGCAGAATGACTAATGTTTATCAGAAAAGACGCTGCTGCCCATCCCTTTGGTTTAGAGTCCTTTAGTCGCCTTTTACGACCTCCACCGGAGGAAATGGAGTGGTGCTATATTCTTAATCCAGACACCACACGGAACTCCGAACACCACACGGAAATCATTAATTATTCATGATTATAAATCATTAATCAATCAAAGTTATTTTTTAACGTTATTTTTAACGTCAGTTCTACAAATAACTTTAATGACGCAAATGTATTCCGTAGCCGTCTGCACGAGATATTAATATTTCCTGTAGAGAACTCCAAGAAGCCGTGCAGCCACGACGTTACTATTTATTTCAGTAACCAAGTAATAAAACAAGAATTGAATTCAGTTCTTTTACCCGCTAATGTAGAACCTATGGAATATACTGGCTTTTGTACGAGACTCTTTTCTTTTTGGCTGTTACATTTAAATGTCTTTAGACTGGACCTTATAAAGCGAATTTTATTTATATGAGGGGCGACAGAAATACTTTTTAGGTCACTTGATGATAAGATATCCGCAACACCAGAGGAGACACTGGTTGCTGAAGCATTTATTTATACAGACATTATATTGCTTACAGCTAAATCCATCCGCAATACAATAATAATAAGTTAGTTAAAAATGTATTCAATAAAATCATAAAATAAATAGTCTAAATAAATGATATTTTCATAATGATGTAATACTGGTGGTCAACGTCTCAATATACCGCCCTGCTGGAGTTATGAACTTGTTTTCGGTGCATGAAAATAAATCTATTGTCATGTCATACGCCATGATTTCATTAAAACAACGAAGCGCGCGGGGCAGAGGCGCGAACCGAGCCAGGTTGGGGCGCGCGGAAGGCACCGCCAGCAGATGTTGTCGCCGCTCACGGACTGCATATATCCCCCAACGCGGTATGTGAAAGCTGAACAGTGCTAGCAGTGACGAGTTATATGCATTGGCGGCACGGTTGGTGCAGTGGCTGATACAGTCGGCTGCTGCGCTCCGGGTAGTGGATTCGATTCCCGCACGGAATAAATATTTGTATGATCTGCAGGTAGTTTTTCCGGGTCTGGGTGTATTGTATGTGGAATTCATGTCTGTAAACGTACCCACGACACAGGAGAAATCCTAGTGTGGGGCAAAGTTACAAAAAAAATAGTATGGAGCAGAAGAAAGAGAGAGGTAGAGTGGGCTTCAAGTACTTACTACTCACCGCACGAGACGCAGCAAAGCAACATTGCTACTTTACTTCGGTATTATGTAAGAGCATGGCACTTTACGTCGAGACAGCGTATTTTCGAGCAGATGTCAACTAGGTACTAATCGAAAGGGAAGACGGCGGCACGCACGTGGTCGTGTGCCACCGTGTGCGCAGCACAATGCACAGCGGGGGGGGGGATCCTTTACAATCCTTCCCGAGTGCCTGGGGGCGGCCTTTTTACAAACGCTCCAACCACACGGAACTTTCTCAATTAATGGGAGACTGGGAGATATCATAAGGATACGATGGCTTCAAGATTTTCAGGCTTCTGTCTGCTGATTTAAGTATTAGTGTATGAATACCAGTCTGACGACTTGACATCCTTTCTGAAGAATGCAGGGGAGGGATATTACAAAAAAAACAACATACCCAGTTTGTCGCGCAAGGAATCTTATTTACCTCATTACTTACGTAACATAAGGGGTACTTTTCATTTATTTATTTCCTTTGAAGAATGACTTCCCACAAAATTATTTCTGTTGTCTCGTAGGTCCCGTTTATAGACAAATCTAACATCCATAAACAACCATACCCAAAATAACCGTCTGTAAATCATACAAATATTTGTTTCGCGTGGGGGTCGAACCCGCGATACGTAGCGCATAAAGCCTCTTACTTAGATACTGCACCAATCGGGTCGTCTGTGTAATTAAGGTAACAGCGCTGATGTTTCAAATTTAAAATTCGCAGACCCAATTTTAGTTTTCCATATGTCGAGTAAATCGTAATTTAAATCTATTTTTCAAAGACATAGCTAGACGGTTGGTCGACACTTTGTGTGATCAGAGGCCTGGCCTTTTCTTTGGCCAAAGAATAAGCATTGCCATTCAACTTGGCAATGTCTTCTGGGAATATAACCAGCTAACAGCAATGGGGAGGAGTACTTTGACGCCTAAATCGTCTCCTTTTTTAGGGTTTTTATTTATTTATTTGTTGTCAGTTATTTAAGGCATAAATCATGTGTATATTTTTTTACTTATGTGTATATACCAGTTTTATCTTTAGTTAAATTGAATGTAGGTATCTACCTACTTAGAAATAATTGTCATTCGTTTTTGAATTATTCCTATGTGTTTTTAAATAATGTTTACAAACATTAAATTGTATATTCGAGGGTTGTAACTGAAAACTAGCGCTGTTGGTGTTGCCTGTGGCAAATTGCAGCTTCATGCTGAGCTACAACCCTTTTTTGCACAGACGTGACGCACACACTCCCGTATACAGATAAACACCATCTTTTTGTCCTAGCTGGATGCAATGTTCATGGTACACTCGTTTTGCGTTCTAGCGCCACGCTGCGCTTACATATATATGGGACAGGCGAAGGGGCGTACCGGACTCCTTCCAGCTGAGCCAGTCATTTTCGGCAAATAAGGGGGCTCCAGGACCCAGTATGATCTGATCACACTAGAGCCGCCTAGAGCCGCCCACTGGTACCAAGCCCATAAGCCCCCCCCCCCCCCGGGAGATTGTAAAGGACCCCCCGAAGCTTCAATGTGCGCTGTGCTATGTTACGCACACAGTGGCGCGTGAACACATGTGCACCACCGTCTCCTCGCTCGCTCGGCGTGGACCCGCAGATTCCTCAAACAGGAAAGATCCTAGTGTCATATAATCAGTCAAAAAGTCAAGCCCTAATTATTGACTGAATGATTATATTATTTTCTAAAATTTCATAGCCACATTTAATAATATTGATCGGTGCAGTGCACTATCAACCCCTTAAACAAGCGCAAATCATTGTTCGCATAAATACCGCACTCAGTACATTCGGAATTCAAACACAGCTCCCATATTGTTCGTGCCTGGTACATTTTTATAAAATGGGTCGCAATGTGGTAGCAGCTTGTGGCCCTAATGTAGCCCGTTTATTCTTATGACGCACCCCACTTACCCTCTTTATAAATAGTTACCTACATGATATTTATAGAACGAGCATGTGATAGTGGACTCTGTGCTTATGGTTCATATTTTTCATCGCTTTTCTTCTACATGTTGTACTAATGTTTGGGCTTTATAAAAATAAACGGAGGTTGCCAATCGTCCGGGGTAACAATAAGGAAAACAAGACTACCGAAATCATAATTTATGTTTACGTGCATGATAATGTTGGGATATGGTTTGCCGTGTGGTGCCGGCTCAGAATGCCACCACCCCATCTCCTCCCATGGGTGTCGTAAAAGTCGACTAAGGGATTAGCCGGAGGATGGGCAGCAGCGTCCTTCGAGTACATTAACAACTCAACTGCGATCGCCAACCCGCCTGCCAAGCGTGGCGATTATGGCAAAACCCCCCAATGAGCCCACAACACATCCATATCGGTGGTTGTGGTGATCTTTGGGGGAGGCCTGTGTCCAGCAGTGGACTTCGTTCGGCCGAAATGATGAATGTTGGGAATGGAGGGAGCGACTCTACACCTCAGTGCAGGGAACGCCTTAATGGCAAAGAGACCCATTATGGAGTCCTGGTTGGAGAGACGGCATGGTGTCCTCATCATTCAGCTGATGCAGATGCACACGGGACACGGAAGTTTCAGGAAGTGTCTGCGTTATATAGGCCGAGAGCAGATGACGGCTCAGCGCACGTTGAATGACTGCGTAGGTTAGGTGATTGAAAGTGATGACCTTTCGATTCAGGCCATGGTTCAGGGTACCGAACGGGAACGAGTACCTTCACGAGAAACCGTAACCTTCTATTGATAAGAGGTGATGTACCTTTTTTTTTATTGGTGCCCAGTGGAAATTCTTCATGAACTTCCTTCGCCCCGGGGAAGGGCGAAGGGGTATGCCGGACTCCTACCGGCAAAACCACTGGAGCGGTTATCTTCGGCACCTAAGGGAGGCTCCAGGTCCTCGTATGATCACACTAGAGCCACCCACTGGTGCCACGCCTATAGGCACATCCCTGAGAGGGTGACTGTAAAGCGGTCACCCCCTCGGGGGGATTGTAAAGGATCCCCCAAAGCGTCCCACGGTAGCGCGTGACCACATGCGTGCTACCGTCTTCTCTTGGGTCGCTCGGTGTGGGCACGCAGATTCCCCAATCTACGCACCCGCGAACCCAGAGGTCCCCTGCCTCACAGCAACGGCAGGGGATTTCAGGCGTGTGGGAATTAGGTGCCAGGGCGGTTGTTACCCCGGCGCCGGTCAAGAGGTGATGTACCTACGCAACGTGGGTAGCAGAAATGTGGAGGGAGACAACCCCTCCTCCCAATGCGTGCCAGAAGGTGCTTGCTGATTTCTGGCCTCAATGACTTACAAGGCAGGTGGCCTACTCGGGTTGGTCTGTCGCCCGATCTGAAACAGGCCCGAGACAGAGTAATACGCGGTTGGTCAGGCCAATACTCGAGTGAATTTCGCACCCTCAGCGTAAGATAGGTCGAAAGTACAGACTGGTTTTTTAAGCTGGTAAAAGTCCAGCACCCTTCCTTCATACTCAAAGTGGAGGATGTCTGTGAGGATCTATCCACGGTAATAAAATGTAATATAATGTTTCACATACACTTCTCAAGTTGTACCGCAATTCAGGGTCCTCGAGTTTCTGCGGTCCACCATAGAGATAAGTTTTGATTATGGCCAGAGTGATTCCAAATAATTTTAAATCTGTGTTCACAAGAGCGGATCGACCATGTCGATGCTCACCCGTAAAGCTACAGTCCAAGAAATGCAGCATAAATTAAATGCAGCCCTAAAAGAACTCAAAGCATCAAACAATCAGTGTCAACAACTGCTTCAGGAAAGAGAGGATAGCGAGGAGGAAGTAAAGAAGATTGTTGGCAAAAACTCAAGCCTAAAAAGGGAATTAATAGATTTACATCAGCTACACCTGGATGTTATTGATGAACGGGACAAGCTTCAGTTGGTAACGGATGGTTTCAGTCAGTGTAGTTGCCTATATGAGGAGGCTTTGCGGAAAGTTAGGGATCTGGAGGATGAATTATTAAATGCAAATTCACAAATATTAAACTTACAGAATGACAAGGACTGCACACAGGCCGTTGCAACCCAACACCTGTTTGAGGAGTTAATTAACTCTAGTTCAGACCCTAAGTCTCTAAAATCATTAGTTACTATTGATCTAACTGAGCAAGTTTCTTTTGTTGACTATAAACATAATAGTAAAATAAGTCACAATAAAATAAAAAAATATATAAGAATTAGCAAATTTTTAAGAAAATGTCAAAATTTAAGAAAAAAACAACAACACTACTCAAAAAATACTCAATTAAGGAAAGAACGTGTTGCTTTAATCAATAAACTCAATAATTACCAGATAAAATTAGAAGATAGTAAAAATATATATGAAATTGACACTCAGCGCTTGCAGTCTGAAATTAAGGACTTGGAGGAGTCACTCCATTCCCTCTATACTAAGTATGTTTCATCTCAAAAACAAATTGAGGAACATATCCTTGCTGCAAATCAGCTTGTTAATATGTGCAATCATAATAAAGAAAAAGTTAAATCCTTGTCCAGCGATACCCTATGTAAATGTATGAGTGAACCTATTTGTGAAACTTCCCCACCTGAGGTACTGGGCATGTCACAGGTTGGAAATCAGTGTGCTGTAATATTGCCAGAGGTTACTTCTCAGCCTATAATAACTGATTCATTAGACATGAACACTACAAGTACACTACAAGCACATAGTACAAGTGAATCAATTTGTTATCGCACTGTTATGTATTCAGACAGCACAGGTAAAGGTCTTGGGGGTTTGTTAAGCAACGGCCTGGGTCATTCCGCACATAATAATTGTATGCCTGGGTCATCCTACAATCAAATAATAACATCACTTCTGACAGATAAGTTCAATCCTTATACTAATATAACTTTGCTAGTAGGTAATAGTTTGAATGTTAGGAAAAAAGACATCTCAGACAGTGTTGCTTTGATGTTAAATTTAAACTGTGGTAGGATAATATTGTGTTCATTTCCCTACCTAGACCATCAGTCAGAGGAACTAAACCAAAATATTCATGTGCTAAATATGCACATGCACTTTTTAGTAAGTCACTATAGTGACAAGTTTATATTTTTTGACACCAATTGTTTTGTTGGTAAATTAAAATTGACTGGCGATACTGTGTATCTGCCTTTTAGTTGTAAGCGTCACCTTGCTACACTAGTAGCTTATAATATTAACTCAGTCATAAGTAGTATGACGAAGTCATCTCCAACCTCCACTCTAATTAGTAGTAGTACTAATCCTAATGTGGTCAAACAAACTGTTAATTTAAACATAAGTGTGTGACAACAGAGAAGGATTGTCATTATTTTACACTGACACATCAGAATATCAATCGCTTCTCTGGCAAAGTTTTAGACCTTGAATTATTTGCTGAGAAATATAATGTGGATATTTTATGCCTTACAGAAACATGGCTAAAGGCAGATAAAATGATTTTTTGTTTAAATAATTTTAAAGTAGCCAGTTCGTTCCATAGAGTGTCAGCAGAAGGTGGGGGGTCATTAATTATGATGAAACAACACTTGAAATTTAAAGAACGACTAGATATTTGCGACCTCTCTGTTGAACGAGTTTGTGAGCTCGCGTGTGCAGAGACGGAGGAGTTTGTCATTTTATGTGTTTATAGGCCTCCCTCTTCTAATACATCTCTATTCCTTATAACAATGGAGGATGTACTTAGAAAAATTAAAATTGACAAAAAGATATTAGTTTGTGGAGATTTTAATATAGACATTCTAATAGATACCATAGATAAACATAACTTTATAGCCCTATTTAGGTCATTTAACTTGAAGTCTTTGTATTCGGAGCCGACTAGAGTGACACCTACCTCAGCTACTTGTATAGATAATATTATAACAAACTTTAAAATAAGAGATAAGGGACTGATTAGTGGCATTCGATCGGATCATAAGTGCCAGATTGTTAAAATAAACTATAATGCAGTTAAAGGGCATAAAATAATACATTGCAGAAATTTAACAAAAAGAGGTCTAGAAAATTTTAGTAAAAATCTAGCTTCTCAACTTCAAACTCTAAAGCCGCATTATGCCAATCCCAATGAAATGTACCGTACCCTATTTAATACACTATGTAATGAGTTTCAGAAAGCCTGCAAAGTAAATAAAATACATGTAAAACCAAAATTAACGTTCAGTGTCTGGGCAACAAAGGGTATAAGACGCAGTAGGGATGTCCTATACGAATTATATGACAAAAAGTCTTATATACCTAATATTGATTTTCATAACTACGTTAGAAAATATTCTAAAATGTTTAAAAAGGTTTGTGCTCAAGCAAAAGCTGCTTATATTAGTGACCAAATTAAAAAGTCGAATAATAAAATAAAAACGACGTGGAAAATAATTAATGCTGAAACTAGTGATGGTAGATTCAGTGACAGTGCAATTCATTTAAATATCGATGACAAACTAGTTTCAGATAAGTCTGTAGTCGCAAATTTCCTCGAAAACTTTTTCACTAATATTCCAATAGAGACTACTAAACACCTTCCATCGTCTCCTTTAGCAGCAGAGGCATTCTTAAAGAAAAATGTCGATTTACATGTACCTGTCTTTGAATTTAGTTTTGTGACAGACAGTGATATAATTAAAACATTTCAAACCATAGTAGTTAAAAAAACTGAGGACTTATGGGGATTGTCAATGAAAGCCATCGAATCTGTTATAACTAATATTGCGCCAATTTTGGCTCTAATATTTAATGCCTGCATCGCAGAGGGCACTTTTCCCGATCTCATGAAATCCAGCAAAATTGTACCCATTTTTAAAGCTGGTTGCCTAAATAATGCATCAAATTATAGGCCAATATCTGTGCTACCAACCTTAAGCAAAATTTTTGAAAAACTAGTTTTAAATCAAATGGCAGCACACTTTAACAGAAATAGGATATTTCATAACAATCAGTTTGGATTTACGCGGGGACGATCTACAGAGGATGCTGGGTCCACTCTCATTAAAACCGTTTTAGGGGCCTGGGAGGATGCACATGATGCTTTAGGCGTGTTCTGCGATCTGTCTAAGGCATTCGACTGCGT
Organism: Diloba caeruleocephala; assembly: GCA_947459985.1. Taxonomy (NCBI): domain Eukaryota; kingdom Metazoa; phylum Arthropoda; class Insecta; order Lepidoptera; family Noctuidae; genus Diloba; species Diloba caeruleocephala. Next base: position 2,195,933 of record OX381609.1, read on the forward strand.
GGACCACCGCACCCTCATTCTGAAACTTAAGTACTACGGAATTCAAGGTAGATCTATTGATTTTGTAAGCTCATATTTGTCAAATCGGGATCAAAGAGTAGAAATTGAAAAAGTCACATCAAAGGGCTCACGCGTTAAAATGGGGGTACCGCAAGGATCAATTTTGGGGCCATTTTTGTTTCTGGTCTATATAAATGACCTGCCATACATGATAAACGATACAATGTCGAATATAGTCTTGTTTGCTGATGACACGTCACTTATATTTAAAGTAAATAGAAAGGATAGCCAACTTATAGAATCCAATGATATACTTCGTAAGATATCTGATTGGTTTTCGGCGAATAATCTTCTATTAAACGCAAATAAAACTAAATGTCTAAGATTCTCCACAGCAAATGTGACCCACGTAAGGTCACAAGTAAAACTTGACGGAAAAGAATTAGATCTAGTCTCCTCAACTGTGTTTTTGGGTGTTACTTTAGACTCAAAATTGCAATGGGGACCCCATATAAAGGCACTTTCAGGCAAGCTAAGCTCTGCTGCATTTGCCGTTAGGAAAATTAGACAGGTTACGGATGTGGCTACAGCTAGGTTAGTATATTTTGCGTACTTTCACAGTATTATGTCTTATGGAATTTTACTGTGGGGCTCGGCTGCTGATGTAGAGTCTATTTTTATATTACAGAAAAGAGCAGTGCGAGCTATCTATAACCTGGACTCTCGTGAGTCACTACGGGAACTATTTAAGGAAACAAACATTCTTACTCTACCGTCCTTATATATTTTCCAAAACATTATGTATACCCGCAAACATATAGCTAATTTTAGTAAGAAAAGTGACGTGCACAGCTTAAATACTCGCAACAAGAACAAGTTGGTTGTACCGGGCTTTAGACTTAGTAGAACCAGCAAGTCGTTTATGGGAAACAGTATTAGATTCTATAACAAAATTCCTTGTAGTATTACCGACTTACCAGAAATAAGATTCAAATCGTTGATTAAGCGCATTTTAATTTCGAAAGCCTACTATAATATAAATCATTACATCGACGATAGCGATGTCTGGCAAACGTTTCCCTCCTGCACACTGCGAGCCTCTGGCGCTTTATAATATATTTTATAATTTTCGCATTAATGACGTGTTGTTACTCCCAATCAATGCTTTACCGTTTACAAAGAAATTGTACTGAATTTTTTTGTTGACATCCTGACATTTTACTTGACTTATTATTTATCTTTTTATTGACATCTTGACATTTAATTTGACTTATTTAAAATTGTATTCTATAATTATGATATAAATTATTTGCCTATGTTTAATATAATAGCCATTATAGCAATTTACATTCTAGTATTTTCTTAATATTTTGACATTATTAAATTAATTATTCATACATTGTAAATGTGCGAGCATCAAGTAGCCGTTAGTGTTAGCATCGTGTTGCCGTTAATGTTATATATTTAGTACCTATACTTTGCCTTTTGCCTGGTAGTAGCGGTCTGTCATGCTCACTAAAATGTCTTGCTGGCGGTGGCGTTGTGTATCGGATCGTTCGGTTCCCTGCAATATGGTTGAGCTAAGCGATGCTGATGCATGCGTCATGCTCGTGAACGGGTGCCGTCTGTTGGGACTGGTCAGCCATTAACTGCCATGGCGAATAATAGTTATATTGCATTAGTATGTTTTATTTTTATTTTTTATATACATTTGCCTACATCATGCTCGTTATATGTTTTACCATAATTTGTATCAATCAACATTGTAATCTCAATTATTTTAAAAGAGTATCTATGGAGTTTCTTGCCGGCTCTTCTCCATAGATCAACTATTTGGAACCGTGCAACTTAGATTCTGACGTTTCATAAGTGCCAATATTTGGTTTATTTGAAATAAAAATATTTGACTTTGACTTTGACTTTGACTTTGAACCCTAATTAAAAAAAAACGATATCCTGAATATTCGATGTTTAAAATTGCTACTCTACCACAGATAAAAAGGATCAAAACATGTTAAGAAAGTAGGTACGTCCAATTTTAAATTATATTAATATTCATAATTAAACAGGCAACGTTCAGTTCATAATCCCGAAGTCTACAAGTTACTTCATCGTAAAACAAATTAATGCATTAACAAATTTTGTGCTAAAGTTTCCGAAGTTACGAGCGCTGGCAGCTACAAATTGCTACTAATTTCTTTAAGTGCAAACTCGAAATCAAGCGGCCGATTTAACGAGGTCGATACTGTTACTGAAATGAAAATAACAATTTATTTCTAGCTGCTCAAGCAGCGTTGCTTATTCCTGAACAAGTGTTTCAATTTTATTTTTGTGAATATAAGTATGTTAAATATGTTTTACAGTCGCATAATAAGAATTTGTGTATGTCCTTAAAATAATAACACCAAGATTGATAGTCGATACACGCAGTATATAACCATTTGAATATGACACCATTCGTTTGGCGGCCTATAAGTGCTCTGTGATCTCTAGGGGACCCTGCTCCCAAAAAACAATTAATGGATAAGCTACATTATCTATGGGCTCGAGTGTCTGACAGAGAAAGTAAACACGCTGGTTGTACCGAAGCGTAACTACAACACTATTTATGTGTGCGTACATATAAATAGTGTTGAAGTTACGCTTCGATAATGCCAACTTGGTCAGGTTTAATGCTGCTTGTTTTAATGCTGACTCCGACTTTCCGAGATTTATCCATGCCGATTACCGACTACTTCGAGATTCTTGGTATTACTCTCACGTCCACCCTCAACTTTGGCTCGTACATTGAGTCAAAGGCTTAAGTGGCTGCATGAAAGCTTGGCAGCAGCATACTATTGAAGGTAAGACGGTATTTCACATCGTTTTTTTGGTCTCCTGTGGAAATTCTACATACATGAACTTAACTTTCTTCGCCCCGGGGAAGGGCGCAGGGGTATGCCGGACTCCTACTGGCTATAACGACTGGAGTGGTCATCTTCAGCACCGAAAGGGGGGCTCCAGATCCTCGTAAGATCACAGAGTGCCACCCATTCGTGCCACGCCTTCAGGCACATCACGGAAGGGTTGACTGTAAAGCGGTCACCCCCTCTAGCGGAGGGAAGGTGACTGTGAAATGGTTGCCCCCCAGGCACTTCTTGGGGAGGATTGTAAAGGATTCCCCCAAGCCTCACTGTGCGCACATGGCGGTGCTTGGCCGCCATTTTCCCGGGGGCACTCGGTGTGGGCACGCCGACTCTCCAATCGGTGCGCCCGCGAACCCTTGAGGGTATTTCACACCTGAACAGCTATTCAACATAAGTGCATACCCCGCAGAAAAATCAAACAACAGTTTGCCCTATCTGGCACCGAACCCAGACTGCAATCTTAGCAGCCATGTTGGTGACTAATAAACAAAGAAGTACTTTTTAGTAATCTACATGGCATTGGTTTTATGTATTAAACAGAGCTTTAATAAACCGTAAAGACGTAGGAATCGAGTTTCAAGGAATAAACAACCTTAAACCCACGTTTATCACTCAATGTAATCAGACTTTTACATCTCAGAAATCACGAAATCACTTAACAACCACTTTTTATAAAAATAAAATATTGCGCCATCCTACCATTTACACACAACATCCAGACCTTTAGAGCTTCTGATGATGAACTATCTTCAGATCATACCATTATCATATCAGTAGCTGACTGTATCAGCCACTACACCAGCCGTACCGTCGAGTCATGTTGGCAGCACGACATATAGTAGTACATAAATGGTTCAGGTGGTAACAACTCCCGAAATGTACCGTTTAAGCCGTGCGAATTTAAGACCTATTATTTATGGTTTCAGACGCATTATGTTTACAATCGGCTCGGTTTACGCCTATAAAATAAAACTGGGCATGATAAATATGCCACACTGTACCTAGTAAAAATACCTAAGATTTATTTCGTAAAAGTGTAACTTGAAACACATTCATTCCATATAGGTCTTATTCTGTCATATTCCGTAACCAACTCGTATCAAGCGAGAGGTCTTAATAAGATTAATATTCACATCAAATAATAATATATATATATATATATATAAAGAGAAACTGACTGACTGACTGACATACCAACGCACAGCCTAAACCACTGGGGCTAGGAACTTTAAATTTTGACAGTGGATATATTTTATCATGTAGGTAGGTAGTGAATGACTAAGGAAGAAATTTTTGAAGTGCTAACCCAAACGGTAGTAAATGGGGACGGACTGAAAACCAGCGTTGGGCAGTGTTACGGCCATGCTGCTCACTGTTCAACATTTTGCTGAGACCGCTGCTTTTGCCACACTATACAAACAAATTTCTTGTTATTTTCTTGTATTTTTTTTGTGCTAAATTAGTGTGGTAATAAATGCTTTATTTATTTCTTTCTTGCTTTAAAGCAGTAAAATAGGGGTTGAAATGTTGTATGAAAATCCTTCGTTTTATAAGATAGATCTATGAAAAATTATATTTGACTTAATAAAGAAATACATATTTCAATGTTTTTATAAATTCTACCCTTAAGGGAAGTAAAATAGGCGGTGAAAGTTTGTATAGATAGAGTATCCGTTATTTTGTAAGTTAGATTTATGAAAAAAGTGGTAATTTCCATCTCAGTAAAAAAATGGAGACATATTTCAGCCTTTTTGAACAATCTGTCGTTTAAGTTTGTATTAAAATATTACTAACATTGTCATCAACATTCTATACACCTTCTAAGTAAAAAAATAGGGAAATAAATATTAAAGCGTTTGAGGAAAATCAACCTTCAGGTGGGTAAAATGTAGGGATGAAAGTTTGTATGAAAATCCGTCATTTTATAAAAAATTGTATTTGGATTTATGGTTAAAAATAAATAAATACATGTTTCTTTTGTAAATTCTATCCTGAAGGGGGTCATACACCTAGTATTAGAACCCTGTTATTTTTTTAACGAATTTATCACCAATGTATTCAGAGTTTACATATAACAAACTTGACAAGTTGCTAAACTATTAAGGAGGGAGAAACGGTGTAAATTCCATAGATTCAATGGTAAATAAAGATGAAGCTGTTCATTATCGAGTGAGATTTTATAACTGTAGCTGTATCATTGGATTTGCTCATCTATACTAATATTATAAAGAGATTTTGTTTCTTTGTAGGGGTAACATCTGGAACTACTGGAACCGATTTGGATACAAACATTATTTCACTAATAGAAAGCTGTTGAGTGATATAGGTTATATTTATATGTATAGTAATAAAATAAACCTGCAAATGAAACGGCGGGCAATAACGTAATTGTATATACGTGGATAAATCTTGTCGTAGTTCTCTTGTAATAATAAAAAAGTTATCCATCGAGTTTCTTGCCGCCTCTTCTCAATAGAACCAACTGCTAGGAACCGTAAAACTGGGGGGGTGACCGCCTTACAGTCACCCTCTCCGAGATGTGCCAATAGGCGTGGCACCAGTGGGTGGCTCTAGTGTGATCATACGAGGACCTGGAGCCTCCCTTAGGTGCCGAAGATGACCGCTCCAGTGGTTTTAGCCGGTAGGAGTCCGGCATACCCCTTCGTCCTTCCCCGGGGCGAAGGAAGTTCATGATGAATTTCCACTGGGCACCAATAAAAAAAAATAAAAAAAAATAAAAAAAGGAACCGTACAACTATTTAAATTCTGACTATTTTTAAAATGCCTACAATTGACTTTTGATTGCAAATCTTTTCCTTACCTCGAAGACATATTCAGTTTTTCAGTGGAATTTTATTAATATTATCATCATTTCAGCCATATAAATTCACTGCTGCACACATCCTTCCTCAAAGATCGCCACAACGACCGATCTGGATTCATATTGTGTGCTTATTGTGGGGTTGGCAGGCAGGTTGATGATAGCAGTTGAGTTGTATGCAATGTACTTAAAGGACGCTGCTACCTATCCTTCGGCTAATGCCTTAGTCGCATCTGAAGACACCCAGAGGATGAAATTGGGTGGTGCTATTCTTAGCCGGCACCACAAGGCGAATTAATTTATATTCAAATAGTGAATTATAATTAATGGATGCATATTTTAACCCACTATACACTTGATAAATTCATAAACAGAAACGAAATATGATACTAAGAAAACGAAAACACATCCAAATAGAATTAACAAGAGTGCATTTACTTGCATTTTCTTTGTGTCTTCCATTTATTCCTGCGAAGTAAGCTCGTGGTCGACACGACAATTTGGCCAGTCGGAGACATTTCATGTATTTCCGTTCTATTTTCGTTTCTGCCAATGTAGACACTGGCTTGTGCAATTTTCTGAAAGTCAAGTATTTAGTCTGACATTATAACGTACAGCAACTAAATCACTTGAGTAAGCAACTAAGTTTTGTTTTAAATTTAAATTGCGACATTTATGCCACCTCAGCAAACGTAGGATCGTGTGGTTCCTATCAAATATTTCACCATGTCTTCTCCTGCGTTTTGTTGTGATGACTAAGGTATCGATTGGAACGGTTATTGGCGTGAGTAGCAGTGGTTTGTTTTCTGTGCTACGGGTCGTGGGCTTAATTCCCTCCTGGAACAAATACTTGTTTTGCCTTCAGGTAATTGTTAGTGGGTTGGGTAATTCTGGGTACACAATACAAGATATATATATATTTGTGGGCTGGCAATTTATAATTTATTTTTCTTGTTCTGCACGTGAAATTACATAATAATTGTTACGAACTGTACCTATTATATACACTGGTATGTGATTTAATTTGAGTAAGTATGTAATTTGACGGCGCGGTTGGTGCAGTGGCTGATACAGTCGGCTGCTGCACCGGATCGTGGGTTCAATTCCCGCACGGAACAAATATTTGTACGATCTGCAGGTAGTTGTTTCGGGTCTGGGTATACTGTGTATGGAATTTATGTCTGTAAACGCACCCACAACACAGGAGAAAAGCTAGTGTGGGGAACGTCAAAAAAAAAACACATTTATCAAAAGATAGTTTGAAACTATAACATATTTAAAAAAAAAATTATATAGATTTTATAAAATAAACGCCTAAATAATTTCTATCCTATTGGCCTGTTTATTTTATTTATGAAAAGTTCTGGCAATAATATTTTTGGTGTATAATAAACAGTTTATTTATAAATATATAAAACAATGTGCCCCGTCAGGAACCCAGTTCCTCACTCACAATAAGGACACAATATAAATCCCGTGTGAATGAAAACAATAACATAAAATAAGTAAATAAATAAATAATATTTACACATGTCTAGAATTGAGGATGTACAGCTGACCGCATATAATGCTTGCTGCTGAAAGAGACAGAGAGAAAGCGAAAGAGAGGGAAAGGTGGCCTGGAGGGGGCATAATTATTATTCCTTACGTGACGATTTCTGCCAGTTCACTCTCCTGTAAGGCGCGCAAAAGAACTTCGTTCTGATAATTTAGTTATCACACGTATAAGCCAACTGGCACATTTTAGAGAACCTAAAATGTAAAATAAATGTATATCTATTTATTCAATCCTTTTGTACCCAAAATCATTCCAATAATTTTTTTGATTGTGATTCTTTGTATTTATAAGTAGATTTAAGATATGCAGAAATAATCCTTATTACAAATCAAAAGATTCACAGTAAAAAATCCACCTCACAATTTTTCTCTAGTACCCTTTTCAATCCTAAGAGACTCGAAGATTATTAAAATTCTCGAATCTCATTCGAGGTTTTCACCTAGGTACTGGTGCAGGAATAATAACTGGTAATACCTGGAATATTCAGACGACGAAGTAATCTCGACTAATCCGTTCTTGGATTCAATGCAAGTGAGATGAGATGTCTTGCACCGTGTTTATTGCTATTAGACGGAGATTTATGGAAAAAAATGCTGGAGATAGATATCAAAATGTTCTTCGATCCTGAATTGAATTTACGGTATTTTCTTGCGATTAATAATAAACAACCTTTAATTAACAAAAATCCGTGTGGTGTCCGGATGAAGAATATAGCACCACTCCATTTCCTCCCGTAGATGTTGTAAAAGGCGCCTAAGGGAGCTCTAAGCTAGAGGGCTGGGCAGTAGCTTCCCTTCCCTTAGCAGTCCCTTCTGTGAAACGGTAGCCATACTGCGCTTACCAACCCGCCTGCCAAGCGTGGTGAGTATTGGCAAATACACATGATGACACAGTTGTGAAAATCTATTACAGCCACCTTCTATGAGATGATGACCTTCTATGAGATTCCACTGGATCAAAAAAGAGCAAAACATGGTGCTGTCAGGTATTATTCTTCAAGCTAAAGATTATTCCTTTAATAGCCGGGCTCAGAATACCACTACCCCATCTCCTCCCGTGGGTGTCGTAACAGTCGACTAAGGGATTAGCCGGAGGAAGGGCAGCAGCGTCCTTAGAGTATATTAACAACTCAACTGTGATCACCAACCCGTCAGCCAAGCGTGGCGATTATGGCAAAACCCCCCAATGAGCCCACAACACACCCATATCGGTCATTGTGGTTATCTTTGCGGGAGGTCTGTGTCCAGCAGTGGACTTCACTCGGCCGAAATGATGATATTAAAATTTTACCTGCGTTTGTCGTTCTTGGTGTGAAAAATGAATTGTTTTTCTTTTTTCTGTTTAACCATATAAACCACCGTTCTTTATTTACCTATACTAATATAAATTTAAAAACTTATTTTTCTTCATCTCCATTACATTTTTACTCACTTTATTTTACGGTATGGAGTGTTCTAGGAAAAATTGTAAATGATCTTTCATGGAGATTATAGCAAACCCTTCAATGAGCGCACAACACAAACCCAGACATATGTCATGGCGATCTTTGCGCAAGTCTTACGTCCAGCAGTGAACGTCTGTCGACTGAAATTATGATTCGTGCATCTTTTCTTACATGATCGCGATAAGATTCTCCACAAAAAACAAAGTATCAATGTTATAAACCAAATCCATAACACTCAAATTTAAACCAAGACGTTTTACTTAGTAGCAGCCATTAAATGTGCACTATCAGACATTTATAGAAGCATACTAAGAATCAACTTTATATGAAGGTAATAAAGATAGCAAGTAATAGATCCCATTCACGTTACGACCGTCGCACGTCGTAAGGTCCGTTGACGATTGCAGGGCACCTGCGGCTGTATGGGCTGCCTTGCAAATGCATTGATTGTATAGCCGAGTACTTGCCTTAATGGATCGTTTTGGTACCTATTCATTTGCATATATATTATGTTTTAATATTATGTGTTGTTTTATTTCATCAAATCAGCTAAAGAAGAGCTGAGGACTCTCAAGCATGAATTTCCTTCGCCCCAGGGCATGGTAAAGGGGTGATCCGGACTCCTACTGGCTAAAACCACTGGAGCGGTCATCTTCGGCACTGAAGGGCACCTCAAGTCTTCGTATGATCACACTGGACCGCCCACTGGTGCCACGCCTATAGACATATCTTGGAGAGTGACTGTAGAGCGGTCACCCCCCGGGGGGATTGTAAATGATCCTCCAAAGCGTCCCATGGCAGCACGTGACCATAAACGTGCTACCGTCTTCTCTTGGGTCGCTCGGTGTGGGCATGCAGATTCCTCAATATAAGCATCTACAAACCAAGAGATCCCCCGCCTTATAGTAATTGCAGGCGTACAGGAATTAGGCGCCAGAGCAGTTGTTACCCCGGCGCCGTCTCCTCCTTCTTCGAGCGGGATCGCCTTTTCAATCCCGCTCTGCAGTCTCCTTCTGGAGCATAACTTTCTCACAGAAGGAGACCACGCACCGAAACAACCGAGCACCTGCGTCAGGCGGTAGGTGACGCGCTCGCTCCTTCTGAGCCAGGCTCCAAAGAGCCACACAAACTGAGTTTGTAGTCGCAGAGCCGACCCTTTTGAGGGTTCTGCTCAACACTGAGTTGGAATAATTAGCTCAGCAGGTTATGAGGTCATTCTACCACCTGGTATTTACCAAAGCCTAGCCGGCTAGCTGCAGGATAAACTGCAAGTAGGTTATGACATGCGTTTGGAATATGTATAAAATACTGGGATAGTCATAATAATAGTCCATAAGAATCATTAAATAAAATTCATTTTATTTTTTACACCCGAACCATTAATCAACATTAATACGGTCATCTGTCAATTTAATTATTTTTAAACCAATTATTTAGACAGTGTGGTATCTTATTCTATACTATATAAGAAATACTATTAAAAAATATAAATAATATAGTACATAGATTATTAATATAGGATCCTACAAAAATAATGAACTTTATTTCAAGGAGAGAATAAGTAGGTTAATTAAGGGACAGCCTGAATGAATGAATGCAGTTCGAGACCAAGTACGCGTCGAGGCTATCCTGTAGCTCTCCAAAGCCTGGCTCAGAAGGAGCGAACGCGTCACCCATCGCCTGACGCAGGTAATCACCGGGCACGCTTGTTTCAGTGCGTACTTGCACAGGATAGGGCGCGAGGTTACCGCACAGGCCATCACTGTGATATCGACTAGGATACCGCACTTGCTGAGCGGCAGATCCTGGTTGATCAGACCGGGCAAGATCTCTCTCTGCAAGCAGTAATGTCAGCTATGCTGGCAGAGCATGAAAATTGGAGTACTGTGGTCTACTTCTGTGAGATCGTCATGCTCCAGAAGGAGACTGCAGAGCGGGTCGGAAGAAGGCCGATCCCGGACGGAGAAGGACAAGATGGCGCCGAGGTAACAATAGCCCAGGCGTCCAGGTTCAACACACATGGGCCCCTGTCATCGCTATATGGCGGGGGCCTCGAGGGTTATGGGTGCGCAGATTGCAATCTGCGGGCCCACATCAAGCGGAGAGACTGTGGCACACATGTGGTTAGGCGCTGCCGTGTGCGCAACACCGCACAGTGCACAGTAAGGCTTTACGATCTCCCCTGGGGCGTAACCGCCATACAATCACCTTCTCCGAGATGTGCCCATAGGCTTGGCACCAGTGTGGTCATACGAGCTCCTGGAGCGCTCCTTAGGTGCCGAAGATGACTGTCCTAGTGGTTTCAGTTGGTAAGAGTCCGGCATGCCTCTTCGCCCTTCCCCAGGGTGGTGGAAGTTCCTGAAGAATTTTCACTGGGCCAAATAAAAAAAGGTTGATTTAGGCATTGTTTATTGAAAAACGAGTTATGATTTCCTTTTTTGAGCATAAAAAAGCTCAAATCCTTTTAATAAATGATCTAACACACGTAGTAACTTCGTAGCAGAGATGTAAGCGTAGCGTAGCAAAATCGTAGCCGTAAATGTGAAGAAAGGAAGAGCTTAACGGTGTTATGCATGAATTTACAGGGGATAGAATCCTTTCGTTGCCTTTCGAAAAGCGTATCATCATGTCTGCCCGTAAATGCCCTCTGCTAAACATTGGCCTCTTTATTGACCGTTATAATGAATGCTTACTGAATATTGTCAAGGAATTGTCACCAAACGGATTGCTAGCCGCAGTGTGTGCTTATCACAGAAATATATTATCACTGTTTAAATATTCAGTTTACGTATTTATACATTAATATTTATTTAATGAAACAATGTACGAGGCAACCGCACTACGGCCACACAGCCTCAAATGTCGATTCCCACCTGTTTTTGTTATAACAAATATAGCAAATCCGAGCCCTGAGCAAACATTCTCGTAAACGGACTGAAATAATTAAAATAATTATAATATATCTACGTTACGTTAAATGAGCACCAAAGCTACTCCGCATAACAACATTACTTTTCCTGCCGCAAAAAAAGAAAATAAGAACATTGTTGTACATTTCGGTGGTGCTTCGTGAAAAATATTACATTATGTAGATGAGGAATGTATTAAGCATACGCCACGTTACACGTGAATATTTAAAACTCCTACAAATTGTGTCGGCCGAAGCACGAGCGAACGTCGAAATAAAATTCTCCGACACGTTGTACAGCGCGCGACCATAATTTTTCGTAAACGCCCCTTGGGTTTTCTGCTTACGATTACCGTTTTAATCATACGAACATGGAACTGAATGTTTTGCCATGCTGAACATGGGACTTTTGGTAGATTGCACTCATCTTTAGTAAACTAATTTTTGAAGTGAAAACTTGTTTTAGCGCGGTACGCATATTTTTAGATGAGATAAAATCCCAAGGCCTTTGTTCAGCAGTGGACGTCCTGTGGCTGATATGAAGATAACTATATGAAGATAAGAATATGAAAACTAAGTTATTCTTAAGTTTAACTAGGTAAAAGTTTAAGTATTATTTTAGTATTTAATTTATTTTATATTTAATTTGATTGTCGTCGGTTATCAAGGGTCTTGAATGATTGATTTATAATAAATCATTTATATTTGACATGACTTCCTGGCCCGGCTTTTGATCTATACATACTTATATCTCGCTCAAGTGTTCTGCTGATGGTGTCGTCGTGTATTGGGTCGCTAAGTTTCCCTGCAATATGGTTGAGCTAAGCGACGCTGATGCATACGTCATGCTCGTGAACGGGTGCCGTCTGTTGGGACTGGTCAGCCAAATGCAGCCATGACAACTGAATCAAAACCTTAAAAAAATACATTCAGGCTTGTTTTGTAGACTTTTTAAGAAGTTTAGACTCGTTTCTCCTACATTGTTTTCACATAACCTTGATTTTTACAACAATGTGCTCATAAAATATTGTAACATTTAATATGATTTAAAAAGAGTAACCATGGAGTTTCTTGCCCGTTCTTCTCCATAGGAAATCTACATCTTGGAACGCGGCAATTAAAGTCTCGACGATTCATAAGTGCCTGTATATGGTTTACATGAATAAAAATATTTTTTATCTTTATCTTTTATCTATATTAATAAAATCAAATTATTTTTTAAAACTACAAAATATAGATTGTATCTTATTTTGTATGAATCACATGTTCTTTTTCTTACCGACAATATGGCAGTACCATACCGAATTTACATTTTATTTCTTCATTCGTTCACTTGATTATTTATTTATTTATTTTGTTTGCGATTTTAATTACAGACTGTCTTTGCTGAATGTTTTTTGTTGTTTAATTATTTCTCATTAATCCTCTCCCTCTCTCCCGTCAGAAGAAGAAAATACTACATTCCATTCTGTAAAAAAAATGACGTAGATCTTGACAAAAGCGTATAAGCTGTTTTCAAGATCTACGTGTATTCGTTGTAACAATTGAAGAGGAAAACAGGCCTATTTCATTTTCATTTGTATTTCAAGATAATCTTAATGTGTGCATAAGCACACATTGCACAACATTCAATCACTACATACGGTACAAGTTGCGAGAGGAAGGCACAATGTCCAATGTCCACAATGAAATTATCGTGCATGACATGACACGCAATCATGACATTCGATCTGCCGCGTTCATATTTTAAATGCATTATATTCTTTGACATTTAAGACCGTTCCATTTTTTTTCCAGCTGTGTCATATGAATACGCTTTTTTACACAACCGCGATACGGTTCTGCCTGACATGTATCTGGTGGTAAGTGTCGTACCTGTCCATAACAATTGAAATGCGACTACATAAGACTACACGACTAGTCCTGGAGTCTTGCGTGTGGTATCACATTGCACTCGACATCTCATGATATGATTTATTTCTGCGTATTGGTGATTTCAGACCATAGGATCCAAGGTTCCTTCATGGTTAAAGACACTGGTGTCTTAAATGATCTAAGAAAGAACATATGCCATCAAAATTACTTTGCCACATGGTTTTGGACCTGCAAACTTGTGTTTAAGAAGAGAATCCGACAACCTCCGGGTCATCTCTAAAATGATATAGAGATATGGGTAGGATATGGTATCGAAATCCTATTTAAACTGCAAAAGAAAGGCATAGCATCCTCACAAACATCGACGGAATGGAAAGCTGTAGATCGCATTTCAAGCTTAACATACTAACACTCATATCCTTGAAATCAAATCAATCTTGAAATCTGCCTTTTCATCAAAAAACATTTTTAATTTGTTTGTTTTTAAAAAAACGTCGCCCTGCACTAGGATTTCTCATGGATGCGTTTATAAACATGAATTCCACATACAATACACCCAGACCCGGAACAACTACCTGCATATCATACAAATATTTGTTCCGTGTGGGAATCAAACCCACGACCCAAAGCGCAACAACCGACTGTATCAGCCACTGCACCAACCATATGCATCTCTTTTCCTTTGCTATGGCACACAGCCAGGTAACTGAAGATAAAATAAAAAAACTAGCGACCGACTTTCACCTTAACTATATTCCACTCAGGATCATTAATATTATCATATTACCATTATAATCATCTTGTTGTATATTTTATAATGCCTATAAAAATATACAACAAGATACCACAGATAATAAAAGAGATGTTTATTATAAACGAATGCTTTATTGTTTTATCAGAATTTTGGCTCCCCCCCATCCAACCCCATCGTTCCGCTAGAAGGATACATCGCTCATAAATAATCGAAAACGCTTACACAAATTATCAGACTAATTGTTTAATAAAAAATATATTAGCAAACGTAAAAGTTAAACAACCCAATGTCGCAGAAACAGACTACCTAATACAACACAGCCGTAATCGCTGTCTATAGGCCTTATTCATTTAAGGACCCCTTAAATTTTATTCAATCTATAGACTGTGTTCTGTCTGATCTCAATATTTTAGGAACATTGTAATCATAGGAGCCCTATACGTGCTGTATTTGTTTCATGTTGAATCTTATGACTAACAGCACTTGTCACACACACTGTCACAATCTGTATTGTTTTATTAATTAAGTAATAAAAATGCCGTCGTGCGTATAGAAAATGCACAAACTATCAAGCAAAAATAAATAAAGAACAAGAGATCTCATAAAACATATGAGTAACAAACTATATAAAATATTTGAGTAAAAATACTATATAACGTGTGGTGCCGGCTCAGAATGCCACCACCCCATCTCCTCCCATGGGTGTCGTAAAAGTCGACTGAGGGACTAGCCGGAGGATGGGCAGCAGCGTCCGTCGAGTACATTAAAAACTCAACTGCGATTGCCAACCCGTCTGCCAAGCGTGGCGATTATGGCAAAACCCCCAATGAGCCCACAACACATCCAGATCGGTCGTTGTGGACATCTTTGGGGGAGGCCTGTGTCCAGCAGTGGACTTCATTCAGCCGAAAAATGAAAAAAAAAAACTATTCAAATTATCTGTAAAATAATATTCTATCACAGGTGCGACAAAGACATCGAGTATACGTGTTGTCATTTTAGATAGCTATCTCTTTTACTCTCGTAGTTTTTGTGTCTTCTTTCTTACAGCAGAGGTGTGTAGTTTTATAGCTTTATACCTATATACAGCAAGACTGAGTTTCGCGCGCCGCATATGGACGTAACATATCTATGGTATAATATCATTGGTTGTAATACAAAAGGAGAATGCCCATGAAATGCCTGAAATTAAGAGAAGCTAGCAATAGTATTAAATACTATGTGTTACCAGTGATGACATATGGAACAGAGACGTGGTCACTCACAATGGGCCTCATAAGAAAGCTCAAGGTCACTCCGCGAGCTATGGAGGGAGCTATGCTTGGTATTTCTCTACGAGATCGAATCAGAATTGAGGAGGAGTAACTAAAGTTGTCGACATAGCTGAAAGGATTAGTAAATTGAAGTGGCAATGGGCAGGGAATATTGTTCGTAGAACTGATGGCCGCTGGGGCACAAAGATTCTCGAATGGAGACCGGGCACCGCAAAACGCAGCGTGGGACGACCTCCAACGAGGTGGACAGACGACCTGGTGAAGGTCGCGGGGAGTCGTTGGATGAGGGCGACATGTAACCGCTCGTTGTAGTTGCAATAAAAAGTTGCATTGAGATATACCAGCAGCAATCGCTTCAGTTTACAACTCAGATTATTATCACAAACAACGCGATCAATCACCAGTTTGGCACCCTCATGAATAACACCTATCCTATGGAGGAAACTTTTACAAAATATTTATTTTCCTACCGTCAAGCCGGCCCATGGAGTATCAAGCAAAGATTGATTGATTACAAATAAATATGAGTAAACAAGATAAATATTATAATAGGAGTAACGGACGGTCGATCCTATTTAAATTTTCAGATAAACCTGAAAAAAGTCCATGTGATGACGGATTAAGAATATATCATGTCATAATAAAACAATTTTAAACGGATTAGATCGCGTATATTATAGATTTTTGTTTTTCCTGACGTTTCAAACAATCCTGCGACCACGATAGCTGCAAAGCATATACCCGATCTTATCCGTTTAAAATTGTTTTATTATAATGTGTAATAATCGCAAAAACCTAAGACATTACTATATATCATGTCTCCATATCCATATGTTATTCACTTTTACTTCATTTTGTATTTCATATATTTGTGTATTAATAATGTAATAATAATTGTATATGCTAGGGCTGCACGTTGCACGTATAGATGTTGTATGTAAGTATATAGAATGAATGAATTCAACGCGATATATTTCCGTTAACTAATTCAGTTCAATGTATGTAACATTTATAATTATTTTAAAAGAGTGTCTATGAAGTTTCTCCATAGGACCAACTTGTTGGAACCATACAACTATATTCTGACTACTCATAAGCGCCCGTAAATGGTTTATACGAATAGAAATCTTTTGAATTTGAATTTAGGGTCTGTGGCGCTCTACGGGGTGCCTGTATTCCAGCTGGCAGGCGTCCAGCGCTGCACAAACAAACTTCACGGTCTACAGCGCAGAGTGGCTATACGGATCGCACGGGGATACAGGACAGTGTCCAAGGCAGCAACTCTCCTAGTGTACTATCCGCCTTTCGATAACCTGGCGGAGACGGACACGTGTGTCTATGACCAGACATGCTCCCTCCGCCAGAGCGGCAAAAGCGTGCCTCCAGGGGACTTACCACTGCGCCATGTGCCGCGAAGCGAGTTTGAGAGGCCTCTAAAATGTTCTCAATGGTGTGTGAAGTCCGCCAACCCGCACTAGGCCAGCGTGGTGGCCTTACCTTTCTGATCGTGAGAAAAGGCCTGTGCCCAGCAGTGGTATAGCAATGGGCTGCTGATTCCGTAGTCTATCAAAGTCTGGTGATCTAAATGGATATTGTAAATGTTCGCTTGACTGTCAAGTATGTTATATACCTAAGTCAACCAATAAAAGGTTGGATTTATTTTCAATTTCGCGTTGTTGTCGCGAAAAATATGTGTCTTAGTGAGGCGAGACCGTGAAATATATTCGGTATTCTCCCATGCAATAAGCCATAATTATATAGCCAGATCTAGTGAGAGTGGAAGTCAATTATATTTATGAAAATGTATGCGTGTTATGTTTAAACTATTTAGCATTTTAATGCGAACGTGTTTGCTAACGTAATATTTTTGTAAATCAATTAGTGCGGTGCAAGCCATCGCTCGTTATCAATCGCCACGCCGATCACAACTTTTAGCGAATGAACTACTGACGTTCCTGCAGCAGAAGCTAAACGTGGTAGACGAGGTGCCCACGGTCCAGATCTGCTCATCGAATTTCAATGAGGCTGCCATCGCCGCTTCTAAGTTACTCTTGTACAAAATACTAAACAAGACTAACCAGATGGTATACCGCTGTCGTGGCGGGACGAAGAAAAGCAGACTAGACATCATCACGCTGCTGTAGGAGATTGACCCAGACAACGTCAGCAACGTTTGTGGCGAAGGACTTATATAAACTCCCTCCTGTCACCTTCGCAATGTCGACGTTATGAGCCCTCCGAAAGACATCGCTTTTCTAGACATAAGCTTAGCGGATGTGCAAAAGAAGTTAGATGCATCCCAAAACAGCGTCACAGATTTACGCAACGAAATTATCGAGTTCCGTAGAACGGTAGCGGTAACTGGGTCACCATCAAGTGCTTAAAACTCAAATATGTGTCGCGGAGCTGGCTTCGGTATATTGAAGTTTCGCGGTAACAGTTTTGTCAGCTGTTACCGTCAAATGCTGAGCCTGCAGTGTGACTGAAGCAGGCTTATAATTGTGGCTGTGATGGTGCAAACGTGGAAGCGCCGTCAGTGAACCAATAAGAACCACTGTGGCATTGTTGCCGTGGAGTCTAAAGTAACAATATAGTGCCACGAAGCCAAACACACCGTTGTACATCTCTCGCCTATACTACTCCACTAAGGCGGAGGACATCGTGGAGTCAAAGGATCTCCATCTTCTCCCGTAGATATCGTTAAAGGCAATTAAAGGATTTTAAACTAGAGGGATGTGCAGCAGCGTCCCTTCTGTGGAATAGTAAGTAGTCGTTTTGCGCAGACTAACCCGTCTGCCAGACGTGGTGAGAACTGGCTAATTCCCACTGGCAAAACCTGATCGCGATTTTATGGCCAGACTATATCAGAATAATACACGCCAAGAGCGCAGCTGCTGGAGTCAACATCAACTTCATGGCGTTTGTGGTGCGGGTGCTAATGTGTTTTATGCACCTCGTCATGGAAGCGGATTTTTGAAAAATTAGTTTCGATGCACACAGTAATCACTCACAGTGTCTTAATGTTTCTTAGTGCGGCACGTTGTTTCGGAATTTATTATTTCAATAACTAGATTCCAAACAGGTGGTACCTGCCGGCCATCTTTTCTATTAAAATTAGGATGTTTTAATTTCAATAGCCTCACAAAACAGGACGTTCATATCGGTTCTCTTTCGCGAGGACTTGAGGTTGATCAAAACGAAGAAAACAGTTGGGCTTGCCTAAGGCATGTTCACACACTACAAACTTTGTGGAGCATCTGTGCTTGACGTCAGCTATGTGTTCTTTTATTCGGGTGGCTATACTACGCTTTGTTTTCAATATAATAATATATTTTAATGTGTAATAATAGCGAAAACCTAAGACATTAATATATCAAATTTACTTTTCCTTAACTTACCTGTTTAAGTTATTATGTTACATAAGTAAAGGCTATTACATAGCAAGTGCAAGCAAGTCAATGTTAAATAGCTGTTAGCTTCTAAGGAATAAAACTCAGACTGGTTCGTCAAAGCATAGGAAAACCAATTTAAAGTTGTTGCCGTGTTTATTAAGACTTTTTAGTGATCCGTAATGTAATTTGTAAACCAGAACTCTAGTGGGTACGCTTTGGTAAATTATTGTAAGTTGACGATGAGAACGACGAGGAGGATGCATATGACATAGCAAGTGCAAGCAATCTGAATGCATATATATATAATGCATCCCCCTCAAACTTATAATTATAATCATTCAGATTGCTTGCACTTGCTATGTAATAGCCTTTGATTATGTAACATAATAACTTAAATAGGCAAGTTAAGGAAAAGTCATCATATTGGCCATTTATACGTCCACTGCTGAACAAAGGCCTCCCCCATAGATTTTCACAACTGTGTCATCATTTTGGGGGGTATTTGCCAATACTCACCACGCTTGGCAGGCAGGTCGGTGAGCGCAGTATGGCTACCGTTTCACAGAAGGGACGCTGCTGCCCATCCCTCAGGTTTAGATTCCCTTAGTCGCCTTTTACGACATCCACGGGAGGAGATGAAGTGGTGCTTTATACTTAATCCGGACACCACACGGAAAATCCGGACACCACACGGGAAAAGGAAAAGTAAATTTGATATATTAATGTCTTAGGTTTTCGCTATTATTACACACAACAAGGCAAGATATCTGGTATACAATTTTTTTTTTCTTTGGCCCACACTAGTTGTCCTGTGTCTTACAGATATAAATCCCACACCCGAAACAACTATCTAGAGATCATACAAATATTTGATAATTGCGCGGATTGAACCCGCGACACGAGGCGCAGTAAGCCAATCGCTTTTCTCTCTTATTTTTAGTTAATGCGCCATCCTTACCGTGATCTATATATTAATACTTTAAACTTACAATCATTTACCAAAGCGTACCCAAGTATTTGTATTTCTCAGAAATAAGCAATAAGCAATGCCGTGTGGTGCCGGCTCAGAATGCCACCACCCCATTTCATCCCGTGGGTGTCGTAAAAGTCGACTAAGGGATTAACCGGAGGATGGGCAGCAGCGTCCTTCCATTACATTAACAACTCAACTGCGATCGCCAACCCGTCTGCCAAGCGTGGCGATTATGGCAAGACCCCCCAATGAGCACACGATACACCCATATGGGTCGTTGTAGTGATCTTTGGGGGAGGCCTGTGTCCAGCAGTGGACTTCATTCAGCCGAAATGATGAAGCAATATATATAATAACATATATTGTATCCATTGTACTAGGTGCCGATTTAATCTTTCTGGACGTGAATCATCAGTTCACGATTTTCTACCCGAATCAGCGAATAAATACTACCTTAAATTATTCTCCAAACTATCCATTTATTTTCTAACAAACTCAATTCAAAACAGCTGATGGCCAATGGCCTCATGTGCCTATCATATGACCGAGTATCATGGATTCGGTACGTTTCGGCCGAATGAAGTCCACTGCTGGACACAGGCCTCCCCCAAAGATCGCCACAACTTTGATTGGGGGAGGGGGGTTTTGCCATAACCACCACGCTTGGCAGGCGGGTTTGCGATCGCAGTTGAGTAATTAATGTACCTACTCGAAGGACGCTGCTGCCCATCCTCCGGCTAATCCCTTAGTCGACTTTTACGACACCCATGGGAGGTTATGGGGTGGTGGCATTCTGAGCCTAACGCTAACTAGATGGCAGTAATTAATCCCTATTAGCTTGTCTACTAACCAAACGAATATGAAAGAGTAAATCTATAGGTTATGGTGCATTGTGCCCACTAATTATCCAAAAAAATACTAGATATAAAATTGCGATATTGATGATTGTAAGTTGAGTTGGTTGATGATTGATAAACGAAAAATTCTGATCGATAAAACTTCTACATCAATTATTTAGGTTAATTTATTTATGTAGACAACTTAAGGATTAAATCTTCCAAGACTAGACTCAGTGCATCATACTCGTATTGTGTTAGGTGTTAGGGTTAAAGTTATTCTGATTCTACTATTGCTACGGAACCCTTAGTGCAATAAACTCGGGTTTTCTTTTAATTACTCTATCTCCTCTTTACTCATTGCAAACCAGTTAAAACTTCCAGCGAGAAAACATACAACATAACATCTCATTATTCCTTAGCATGGATAAAAAATTAAATTTAAAACAAGCGTATAAGTACATTACTTTTAATGTTATGACCGTGATTTCCTATTTTATTATAATACTGGCGGGGACCCGCAGGTTCACCCGCGTTTAATTTAAAAGAAATTTAGAGTACTTCTACACAGACACTTAACGTAGAATATATATTGGATTTCAAGGGGATTTTTTACGCGGAACCCTGATTATTTATCTAAAATAAAAGTAGTCATACGTGACATTGACATCCGTGGTGTACATAAGGTTCCAGATGAAAACCAGCGTCCGGCACTTAAGCCTGGCATGAAGCTGATCTGGACACCTATTTGGTCCAACCGTGAGACATATATTATTAGGTACCTACGAAGGTTTACGTTAGTTTTATTTGGACTTGTACATTTTTATATTTGTAAATATTGTTATCTATGTCCCTGTTTTTACAATCGTGTCTCTGTGTTGTGATCAAAATAAATCTTTCTTTCTTTCTTTCTTTCTTTCTTTAGTCTGAGTTATTCCTTATAATATCAGCTATCTGCCAGTGAAAGTCCCGTAGAAATCGGTCCAGCCATTTCAGAGACTAGCGGGAACAAACAGACAGACAGACAAACTGACAGACAAAAACAATTAAATTAGGTTTTTTTGTTGTAGGTACCGTATATACATTCATATGCATTTAGTAAAAAGATGTTATTTTGATATAACAAACAGACACTTCAATTTTATTTATTTGTATAGATAAAATAATATTAACTATGGAAAACTAAACACTGTTGAAGAGTGGGGAAACATGAGTACGATTAACAAGAATAAAACATGAGTAACGACCGATTACCCGGCTTTCACCACGAAGGACCAAACAAGCCTTTACCTAAAGCCTTTTATTGCGCCTAACAAAAACATGCAAACGATACATTACCACGTAAACGAAATCAAATAATCATTTACTCCCATCCAAATTCGATTAAACCTAACACGGTGGTATAAACGAAGTTTTAAGTAGACACCTAATTACGAAAGTTCCTCGCGGTAGTCGTTATAAAGTATTGAAAAATGAGCTCTGATATTCGATCTTTTCTTAAGAACAAAGTAATTTTAACTCGGATAGCGTTTGCCCGGGGATTAAAAATAAAAGATGCGAGACTGGTTTTAAACTATAGTTAAGATAAGCCAAGTTTCTGTTGCTCACTAAGGCCAGTTTATGGAATTTTATAAATGTTTTTTTTCCTTTGAACAATAAGTTTGTGTTCGTGGTGTGAATGTGAATAAGTTGTAGTTTTCGTTGAAAGTAGAGTAGCTAGCGACTTTGTGTTTCATAATACTCTATTCAATTTGATGTATATTTAATTTGATTTGATTTATTTAAAAAAACGTTGTCCCACACTAGGATTTCTCCTGTGTCGTGGGTGCGTTTACGGACATGAATTCCACGTACAATACACCGAGACTCGGAACGACTACCTGCAGATCATACAAATACTTGTTCCGTACGGGAATCGAACCCACGACCCGGAGCGCAGCAGTCGACTATATCAGCCACGGTACCAACCGTGCCGTCAAATGCTGAAGTTGAATAGAAATTTATATTTAATGAGCTTGACCTTTTCCGCGTGATGTCTGGATTCAGAATATAACACCACTCCAACTCCTCCCGTGAATGTCGTAAAAGGCGACTAAGGGAATCTAAACCAGAGGGATGGGCAGCAGCGTCCCTTCTGTGAAACGATAGCCATACCGCGCTCAGCAACACGCCTGCGAGAGGGTGAGGCCTTTGTACAGCAGTGGACGTATAAATGGCCGATATGATTAATTAATTAATTGATGTGTAGTGCACAAATAAGTATTTAATAAGTATTGACGGAAACATTGGTGCAGTGGCTGATGCCGTCAAAATCAGTCCAGCCGTTTTGGAGATTACCCGAAACAAACAGACAGACAGACAAAAAAATAAAAATAGTTTTTTTGTTATGTGTACCGTATATACATTTATTTGCATTCAGTAATAGGCTGTTATTTTGACATTACAAACAGACACTTCAATATTATTTATTTGTATAGATTACTTAGTACAGACACAAAAAAGATTTAGCGAAAGGAACTCCGTTCCAATCGAGTGTCCATAAAAGATAAAAAGATAGATAAAAAAATATTTTTATTCATGTAAACCATATACAGGCACTTATGATTCGTCGAGACTTTAATTGCCGCGTTCCAAGATGTAGATTTCCTATGGAGAAGAACGGGCAAGAAACTCCATGGTTACTCTTTTTAAATCATATTAAATGTTATTATTATTCTTTATTGCACACAATATTTACAGATTAAAACAATACTAAAGAAAAGTTGATGTACATAGGCGAGCTTAACTCAATATTGAGTTCTCTTACAGCAAACCTTTGAGTGATAGAGTAATGTTAATATGAGGATCTAATTACGTGTACAACAAGAATGAAGCATGACCAGATATTTATAAATATAAAAGTTCATTAAAATGCATAACATATTAGGTATATAAATAAATATATACTTAGAAAATAAGTCACATACAAATATATACAACAATAATAATAATATATACATACCTACGTACATACATACATATACCAATATCTAATAATACATACATACTACCAAGTCATATTGAAAGAAAATGTTCCTTAATTCTTTTCTTGAAAACATCAGACGAAGAGCTATCACGCAAGGAATGTGGAAGTGAATTCCAAAGGCGCACTGCACGTACAGTGAATGACTCATCATAACAAGTTGAAGTGTGACGAGGAGTATGAAGGAGAAGAGAAGAGGCCGTGCGGCAAGGTTTCCCTCTGGGGATAAGGTACTCAAAGCGATCCCGAAGATATGCAGGAGAATTAGGATTATGAAGTACAGAAAAGAGAAAAGTAAGTATGTGAGTATCTCGACGTCGCCGAACGGGTAACCACTTCAATCGCGTCCGGAATTCGGACACATGGTCGTACTTTCGAAGGCCGAAAATGAAGCGGATACACAAATTCTGCAGACGTTCGAGTTTATTTAGAAGATTCTCCGTTGCATCAAGGAAGCAGACATCAGCATAGTCTAGAAGTGGAAGAAGAAGAGATTGGGCAAGAGTAATTTTTGTTTGAAATGGCAGGAACTTCTGGAGACGCTTGAGTGACTGGAACGAGCAATACACCCTCCTGCTAACCTCTGCAATGTGGATATTCCAAGACAGGTGACAGTCTATATAGACACCCAAATTTTTTGCACTTCTCGAGTAGGCTATCGTGACATCGTTGTACAACACTGGTGGGAGAGACTGGTGATCCAACAGACCGTAGAAGTATCTGCTGCCAATAATTATTGCTTGTGATTTTGTTGGATTGACTAAGAGGCCAAAAGATTTAGCCCACTGGTTGATATTCTGCAGATCATTATTAATAGCATCAATGGCTGTTGGAAGATCTTCAATTTTAAAATGCCGATAAAGTTGCAAGTCGTCTGCATAGAGATGATAATGTGAAGCTATAACTGTAGTGACGGCGTTTATAAAAACAGAGAAGAGAAGAGGAGAAAGGACACCACCTTGAGGAACACCCGCAGCAAGATCACACCACTCAGAGGAAGCCTCGTCAGATCGAACCGACTGCGAGCGTCCTCGAAGATAAGAATTAAACCAAGCTATTACAGAAGGAGTAACATTCATTGTGGACAGGATTCCCAAGAGTATATCAAAATCAACTGAATTAAATGCACTGCTAAAGTCCAATAGTACCAGAACTGTAAGAAGCTTATTCTCCATGGCCAGTCGGATGTCATCAGTTATTTTAACTAGAGCCGTTACAGTGCTATGGCCAGGACGAAATCCAGACTGGTACGGACTTAGCAGGCCGTTAGAGGAAAGGTAGTGAGACAGTTGATTGCAAACAATACTCTCAAGAACTTTGGACAGGATAGGAAGTATAGATATTGGACGGAACTGGGATAAGGAAGAGGGATTAGGGACTTTAGGAAGCGGTAAGACATGAGCCCTCTTCCATGCCGATGGAAATAAGCATGTCTCTAAAGAGAAATTTGTAATATGTTGAATGACAGGGACAAGCTCATTTAGGATGGGAAGAAGCATTTGGAGCTGTAAACCGTCATCACCTACCGCTTTCGTAGAAATGGACAAAATGGACTTTTTAATGTCTTCTTCTGTAACGTGGTGAAATGTGAATGAGGTACATGTTGGCAGAGGAAGATTAGAGAGATTGTTAAGAGTAGAAGATTTAATGGGATCATCCACCGTTACTGGTGGTTTAGAGAAATAAATATTAATAGCATTAAGGTCCATGTTGACTCCACCGTCGCTAGAGGCTTTGCCAATACCTAGGGATCTAAGAAATTGCCATACCTGCGCAGTGTTGAAGTTTGTAATGGATTCGTGTATGTGGTGCCTTTTAGCATCCCTACACATACGATTGCAACGATTTCGCAGTTTTTTGTATTGAGACCAGTTCTCATCAGTGGGACTCGTTTTGTACTTCCTTTTAGCCTTATTCCTTGTCGACATTGTTTTTTTTAATATTGTCAGACAACCAAGGCGCGGGGAGATGCTTCACTCTCACCTTTCTCACTGGAGCGTGTACATCATAAAGATAGAGCAACAACTTATTAAATGCAGACACTTTCATATCCAAGTCATTGCAACTGTAGACAGGAGACCAGTCAATATTGCCCGCATCCACGATCAAACAATCCATATCAATGTTCTTGAAACTGCGAAGGAAAAGAAATTTGGAATTGCGTTTTGGAGTGCGAATTTTATACGAAAGATATATAAGGTCATGATAAGAGAAAGGAGCTGTAAGTTGACCATGCCTGGCCACCTTACTAGGATCAGAAACTAGAATTAAATCTAGAAGTGAAGGAGTACAGTGGGCAGCATGATGTGTAGCCATAAGCTGAAGAATATGCATGTTGACAGAAGAGACAAGAGATTGAAGTTTACGGCTGCGCGCATCATCCTTAAGCAGGCAAGTGTTAAAATCTCCAAGGATAATGGTGTGGTCGTACAGAGAGGAAAGATATTCTAGTTTGGACTCAAATGAAGAAAAATAATCTATATGGTATGAGGGACTATAGGAAACCCCAAGAAGTATTTTCGTGTGGTTAAAAATAATTTCAATAAAAAGGTGCTCAGCCAAATTTGCTGAATCACTTGGAGACTGATCAAGGACGTTGCAGGCGATATCTCCACGGAGGTATATGGCGACCCCTCCACATCCCTTACCTATTCTGTCATTACGCACTAATTTGTAGCCAGGCAACGCATACTGCGTAGAAAGAAGAACAGGTTTAAGAAATGTCTCAGAGACAAGGACAGCATGAATAAGATCGGAATCGAAAGAAGATAATAAATCAGAGTAGTGAGCTGGAATGCTTTGAGCATTTATGTGTACTGCATTAAAAAAATTGCCGAGGCCACAAAACGTAGAAGAGATTACATCACGCAAAAGAAGAGAATCATCATCACTAAACGCACTTGCATAGCTACCATCAGACGTACAAGAAGAA
Organism: Diloba caeruleocephala; assembly: GCA_947459985.1. Classification (NCBI taxonomy): domain Eukaryota; kingdom Metazoa; phylum Arthropoda; class Insecta; order Lepidoptera; family Noctuidae; genus Diloba; species Diloba caeruleocephala. The sequence continues at coordinate 2,222,628 of OX381609.1, forward strand.
GAACATGATACAAAACTGTTATCAAAATTATTATCAAACATATTAATACGAATAAATAAATAAAACTAAATAAATATTACGTTAATAAACCAATATTTTACAAAAACAACTAACGGCTACCATATATTGTATCCTCGATGCACTCGCCGGTTATACATAGCTAAAAGACTGGAGTCCAAAGCACAATGATTTTTATAAAGAATGTAAAATTTTAACTGGACACATTTCCGAGCGAATATCTTAAACGTCAATACATTGGAATTGGATATAAGTTAACGAGGCGGTATGGTCCAAGACCTTAGCCTGCCCGAGAAGGGCGAAGAGAAAAAAAAAAAAAAAAAAAAAAAAGGATATAAGTTAACTGTGGCCAAGATGAAAATTGGTTGGAGTGTCAGTCATAAATCGTAATATTTGTGAAAAGTAAATAAATAATAGTACCATCACTTTGCCAGTTTCCGCGACCTCTTATCCAGTGCCGACTTGCTAATCACCTGCGACACTCCCATAGTGGGTTCATCAGTGGTAGACTTCGCCACCGTGAACTGTGTAATAAGTAGCCGTAATTCCGCTATGTTCTCAATCTTACGGCGTGACTTATCAGGCAGCAGTATAACGATCTTTCCCTCGGAGGTCCAACATTGACTCACGCCAAAGTGCTTGCGTGCTTCCAAGAACACGTCATGCCTAGGTTTAGTTAAAAACTCAGAAAAAACTAGACCCGAGCCCTTCAACTGGGTTTTATTGCGCCATACTTCGCTCCGCAGACTATGGTTCCGAAAACGAATTAATAAAGGTCGCAGCTTGCCTGAACCAAGACGATGACAGGCCATGATGTCTGACGAAGTAATGTTGTCCATCCTCATTTTCTCTGTGAAAGTTGCAATAGCCTGGACGACATGGTCTTCATCCTTCTGCTCGGGAAGACCATGGAGAAGCAGAACCTTTCTGCGGGATGCCATTTCGTGACGATCTAGGCCTACAATAAGCAGCTCCATCTGCGTTTTCAGTGCTCCCATTGTATTCCAAATAAGACATTTGAACTCGGTGAACTCCCGTGAGAGGCTGGCTATTGTCTTATGGGTGGCCTCATTGTTGCTGACATTCTTCAGGTCATCCTCATACTTATCCATCCGTGTGGCGAATGTGTTCGTGAGCTCTTCCATGCAATCAGACAGCTTGGCATATAGATCCATGTTGGCAGTGAAAGTAGTGCAAGTAGAGTGAGAATATAGGAGAAAATAAGATAGAATTGAGTGCACCAAAGGACTGTGTATATGTTTAATGCATATGTAATATAAAATAGTAAGTATTGTATTTTTAAATTAAAATTATATGAGCTCTAAAAATGTTGTGAAAACAATGTAGGAGAAACGACTCTAAACTTCTTAAAAAGTCTACAAAACAAGCCTGAATGTATTTTTTTAAAGTTTTGATTCAGTTGTCATGGCTGCATTTGGCTGACCAGTACACCTCTCTCTTTTTTAATCTATAAGCGCGTTATACGCAAGAAATATACACACTATTCAATAAGACGACGCATCAGTGATCCTAAGCTAAGCGACACCCTTGAGCGTGTGTATGTCTTTGTTTTCTCCCCCGCCCTGTTCACGCTAACAACCCCGAATCGCGAGAGGGAGACTTAGTGCGGATTGCGAATCGTGCCTCGTGACTCGATTCTTTTTTGTCGTTCCGCCTTTGTCTGTTTTTGTGAAAACGACGTTATCACGTGTTACAACGCTTGTTTTGTTATTGAAAAACACGTAAGGTACGTTTTTGAAACGTAATGGGGTGCGTTTCGGTCACGTCGGCTTTGTTCTGTTTTATGACTCTTTTAGGTATTTTTTTTAAAACGTTGCTCCACACATATATTTGTCCTGTGTCGTGGGTGCATTTACAAACACAAATTCTACACACGACCCGGAACAACTACCTGCAGATCGTACAAATATTTGTTCCGTGTGGGAATCGAACCCACGACCCGGTGCGCAGCAGCCGACTGTATCAGCCACTGCACCAACCGTGCCGTCAAATATGGTGTATAGTGATGAATGACTTACTTGAATATAAATTCACGTTAGAGCAAGGTGACAAATATAACACCACTCCATCTCTTCCCGTGGAGGTCCTAAAAGGCGATTAAGGGGCTCTAAACCAGAGGGATGGGCAGCAGCGGCCTTTCTGTGAAACAGTAGCCATACTGCGCTCACCAACCCGCCTGCCAAGAGTGGTGAGTACTGGCAAATTCCCTCCAACATGATGACACAGTTGTGGAAATCTATGGGGGAGGCTTTGTTAAGTAGTGGACGTTGTATGGCCAATATGATAAGTGAATAAATGACTGAATTTGAATTTGGAATTATAACTAAAATTTTCTCATCTTTATTAAGCAAATATTGGGTATATTCATGGATTAAAATAATACAAAGGAAAAAGTTGATATACATAGGCGAGCTTAACTCAATATTGTGTTCTCTTACAGCGAGCCTTTTGGATCTAATTAAGTGTACAACGAGAATAAATCATGACCTGTTATTCATTACTATAAAAGTAACATATTAGATTTATAAATAAAGACATACTTGGAAAATATTAACATACAAAATGAAATAATGCATACACAATTATACAAATAAATACAGTAAATAATATATACATTCTATTCTATTGTGGCTCTCATGGGCTCAGCATCAGCCGAACACACTTCGACCCTATTGGATCCATTGTGCTGCCCAAAGCCCTGCACTACTCCTCCGCTGGCAAATCAAGAAGGGACTTCTAGGTACTTCGTAATCTGCCCTGCGTGGGCGGCCGAGCGGCGGATCCTGGTCGATCGGATAGGGCAAGATCTCTCTCTGCCGGCAGTAGTGTCGGCTATGTTGGCAGAGCATGAAAATTGGAGTGCAGTGGTCTCCTTCTGCGAAAGCGTCATGCTCCAGAAGGAGACTGCAGAGCGGGATCGGGAGAGGGCTGATCCCGCAAGGAGAAGGACGAGACGGCGCCGGGGCAACAACCGTCCTGGCTCCCAAGTCCAACACGCCTGAGCCCCTTGCCGTCACTACATGGTGGGGGGCCCCGGGGGTCGCGGGCGCGCAAATTGGGGAGACTGCGTGCTCACACCGAGCGACCCCCGGGAAGACGGTGGCGCGCACGTGGCCAAGTGCCGCCGTGTGCGCAGCACAGCGCAAAGCGAGGCTTGGGGGGATCCTTTACAATCCTCCCCGAGAAGTGCCTGGGGAGGCGACCGTTTAACAGTCGCCTTCCCTCCGCTAGAGGGGGTGACCGCTTTACAGTCATCCCCTCCATGATGTGCCTAAAGGCGTGGTACCAATGGGCGACTCTAGTGTGATCTTACGAGGACCTGGAGCCCCCCTTCGGTGCAAAAGATGACCGCTCCAGTGGTTTTAGCCGGTAGGAGTCCAGCCTGCCAGTGCCAGTCCCTTCACCCTTCCCCGGGTCGAAGGACGTTCCATGTAGAATTTTCCACTGGACATCAATAAAAAATAAAAAAAAGGTACTTCGTAATCATACCTGCCTGGAGCCGTGCAAAATCACCAGGCAAAGGATAAGCTATTCCTAGATGTTTTGCCCTACGTCTTTCCAGAGCGTCACAGCTGCACAAATGTGCTGCATAGACTCTTGATTGTCCATACAGAATCTGCATGTATCGGTTGTGCTGAGCTTCATCCTTTGGAAGTGCTCCTTGGTGCCGAAGTGGCCTGTCATTGCGCCTATATAGTGCCTTAAATGGGTTTTGGTTAGATTTAATAATTTCTTAAGCCCGTCTAGTCTTGTGCTGCAGAAAGTCTTAGAATGGTTTAGACCTCTCGCTCGCAAATGCAGTAATGCCTGTTGGTAGGTACCATGAGGTATTCCAACAAATGGCTCAGGGCCGATGAGCTGCTCATTCGAGCCCGCCCTTGCTAGTATATATACATACTACAACAATAATAATATCATCATTTCGGCCAAATGAAGTCCACTGCTGGACAAAGGCCTCCCCCAAAGATCACCACAACCACCGATATGGATGTGTTGTGGGCTCATTGGGGGGTTTTGCCATAATCGCCACGCTTGGCAGGTGGGTTGGCGATCGCAGTTGAGTTGTTAATGTACTCGAAGGACGCTGCTGCCCATCCTCCGGCTAATCCCTTAGTCGACTTTTACGACACCCATGAGAAGAGATGGGGTGGTGGCATTCTGAGCCGGCACCGCACGGCAAAATAATAATATATATATATATATTTACTGTTAAATGCTCACCAGTGGGACAGTAATGGACTCTATATGTTTTTTTTTAAACATTGCCCCACACTAGGATTTCGCCTGTGTCGTGGGTGCATTTACAGACACAAATTTCACACACAATACACCCAGACCCGGAACAACTATCTGCAGATCATACAAATATTTGTTCCGTGCGGGAATCGAACCCACGACCCGGGGCGCAGCAGTCGACTGTATCAGCCACTGCACCAACCGTGCCGTCACTCGTAGTGATCAATGCTCAATTCTTCTTTGTATGTGAACTGGCCTTTGCCCGGCAGTGAGATAATAGAAGCTTATATCTTTATTATATATTATATTTGAAACTGGTTTAGAAAAATAGTATATTTGTCACATGAATTTAAAAAATTTGTTGTTTTACCCTCGTGAAAATATTTTTACAGAGTCGGCAACGCGTGATGCAAGGCCCTTGGTGTTGCAAGCATTCATAGGTTACGGTATCCGCTTCCCATCAGGCGCACCGTATGATTATTTGCCAGCTTAGTAGAATTAAAACGGCTACTATAAACTCAATCCAGAAACTTTGTTTGTAAAACAAAAGCATAAAACCATCACATAGTCAAAAAACAGTGGTTACCTTTTTAATTTCATTTCGCTTGAAACGCAGCAAAAGTATTTTGAAAGCCTTAACGAAAAAAAACTATTCTAGGTCTCTAATTGCTTATTTCAACTGCCTGAAAATATTCTGGGGCAACTGGAAACTGCAATTATGATAGCAAAAGGGAAACTTTTAGTTTAGGATTGACTAATTTAACGGTTGTATTTAATTGCCTAAAAATAAGTTACGTCGTGTTTGAAAAATTATAATTATTGCTAATTATTTTTTATACTGAAGAGTTTTTTTTTTTTTTTTTTTTTTTTAAATCGTTGCCCCACACTAGGATTTCTCCTGTGTCGTGGGTGCGTTTACAGACATGAATTCCACATACAATACACCCAGACCCGGAACAACTATCTGCAGATCATACAAATATTTGTTCCGTGCGGGAATCGAACCCACGACCCGGTGCGCAGCAGCCGACTGTATCAGCCCCTGCACCAACCGTCAATCATAATTAGCATGGTGACTTTGAAATATTGACTTTGACTATATTGCCTCATAATTAAAAAGGCGGAAAGCATTCATGTATACCGGGTCGTGAAATTAGAGTACCAAGTAATTACAATACGAGTACATCTCTATTCATAGAGTATATAGTGTCCTTTTTCATCAGCAGATAATAAACTGGTGTTACGATGTTATTAAGTTAGTTTAAAATCGGTTTTAGTCAGATTATTTTTACTTATAAATTGATTGAAAAGAATTAAGAATGTTAATGTTAATTGCCGTGTGGTGCCAGCTCAGAATACCACCACCTCATCACCTCCCGGGGGTGTCGTACAAGTCGACTAAGGGATTAGCCGGAGAATGGGCAGCAGCGTCCTTCGAGTACATTAACGACTCAACTGCGATCGCCAACCCGTCTGCGAAGCGTGGCGATTATGGCAATACCCCCAATGAGCCCATAACACACCCATATCGGTTGTTGTGGTGATCTTTGGGGGAGGCCTGTGTCCAGCAGTGGACTTCATTTATCCGAAATGATGGTGATGATAATGAATGTTAATAAAAATAATTAATCTAAACTAATAAAATACTCACCTCACAAAACTTTTTTTTTATTTATTTTTTATTTAAAAAACGAAAAAACTATTATGAGAATGCATACAAAAAAGACGGGAATATTTTCTATTGCGTGGACCTGGCTCTAGAACGTTTCTGCCCTAACAGCCATCAGTTCTACGAGCTATGTTCTCCGCCCATCGTCACTACAGTTTACAGAAAGGAACAAAGTTTCTCGAGTGATGACGTCGCACGTGAAAATGCAACGTGTCGATCTCTAACGAGATGGACAGACGGCCATGAAGATAGCTGGGGGTCCTATGCGAGCGGGATATTACTAACCGGTCGGAAATCTATGAGGCAGGCCTTCTTAAGGTTCCGGACGTCCGAAGGAAAAAACGGCGGAACCCTTATAGTATCACACGTGTGTCTATCTGTCTCTCCGTCTGTCACAGAAAATTTGGTCCGAATCTACAGGACCGATTAAGTTGAAATTTGGCACACTTATAGATTTCTGCAAACCAAACACGGACCCGTTACGTAAATAAAATGAATGTATCTTATGTTAGATTATCTGTTTTTTGTTCAAGCCCCAAGTTATGTCAATTTCACGAAGTCATATTTGGATAATGACATCACCAACTTTGCTATAAGTTAATTTCAAAGCAATCATAACACATATCAACTAGTTAAAAATGTATGTGGTAGGTATGTGTATATTACAGTACAATATTAGTATGTGAACATCGAAAATTTGAGTACACTTTTTTATATTTAATATAAAAGGAAGTGAAATAAACTTGTAAAGGTAGTGTACACAAAATAAAATCACGTGTGTATGTTGGTGCAGTTGTTAAGGCAGGTAAAATAAAATAAATGTACACACATGATTTTTCTATAGAAAACGCTTTTAACCATTCAAATCAAAGCATTTTGATCACGTACACAATATTACCAATGTACAAAAAAGTGAAGCAAACAAATACATAGTGTTGTTTCCATTTCCTTCAAATTGAACTAACACTTATCTTTATTTATTTGTTATATCGTTTATTAGTTGAATTATTTATTTCTAAGGACTTTCATTTGTTTTCTTAATTTTTGTCATTAATTTCGTTACTCTTGCAAACACAACTGGTTGATTTGCGACCACAGGCGATAGGTACTAGTTAAAGATAAGAGCTAAGGTAAGCTAAGGTGTGAATAAAAATATTTTTGACTATATTTATTTTTATTTCATTTATTTATTTTCTCACAATCATTAAAAAGTCATAGTATTATACAAATTTACCGTGGGAGACTGGTGCCTGAACTAGGCTGAAGTCTGTGTTTCAGGTCACCAGACCTTCCACCCCAGAATTCCAATTTTGCTCTTTCATAAACAGTCGCACTGCTATAATTTTTGAATTTTCTTGTTCTTCGTGTCTCTGATTCTATCAAGTTGTTTCCTCTTGTTAAAGTTCTCTTGATGAATACTATCCAATACGTTGATATAACTTTATCAGGCCCTTTTACTGCAGACAACATCTTGATATAACAATAAACGCACTGTTCTAATAAAATGTGTATAATTTGACCCAATATTGACGATTTATCAAAATTTACTTTACATTGTTATCTAAGTGAACATCATGTGAGGATATTGTAGGAGAAAAGAGTCTAAACTTCATTAAGTCTAACACTAAACAACACTGGTTTTAATATTTATAATTAAATTGAGCTGATCAATTCCAACAGACGGGACTCGTTCACAAGCATGACGCATGCATCAGCATTGCTCAGCTCAACCATATTGTAGGGCAACTCAGCGACCCTATTCACGACGCCACATCAGCCGGATACTTGAATGAGCATGAAATGCCTAAACTGTAATTAAACCCAATTAGTTTCACTGCATTTTCCTTTCCAAATCAAACTGCAGTCAAAAGCATGATAAAACCAGCACGAAAACGTTAAAATAAGTACAAAGAATAGCAACGACAATTGCCAAGTACTTGCCGAGTGAGGCAGACGCCGAAATCAAGAGGTTGCTTGAAACGCAACAGTCCTAACGCGTTGCCTTGTTAGTGTTCCCGCAGCTCGGCAGCATCACTAAAACATTCAAATCTAGTCGAAACTAACTTGCGTTGACAGAATCTCTATGGAAATTCAGATGAGTATGCTTGTCTATAATATACTTCATTTCGGCCGAATGAAGTCCACTGCTGGACACAGGCCTCCCCCAAATATCACCACGACCACCGATATGGTTGTGTTGTGGGCTCATTGGGGGGTTTTGCCATAATCGCCACGCTTGGCAGGCGTGTTGGTCGATCGCAGTTTATTAATGTACTCGAAGGACGCTGCTGCCCATCCTCCGGCTAATCCCTTAGTCGACTTTTACGACACCCACGGAAGGAGATGGGGTGGTGGCATTCTGAGCCAGTGGCACCACACGGCTAATAATATACTTCCCTTTGATTTATTTAGGGTTCGTGTCGACAGAAAGTCTTAGTGAATATTCCAGATCGTCATTATTAATATCATTACAGCATTTGTCCATCCACTAAGAGTAAGGACTTTTCTGTTACGGCACTCTGTGCGTTCTGTACTGACAGTTTAGTAGCTAGATTTAAAATATCGAATAGAAGATAAATTTGACGATTTGTATGCGGGTATAAAATGATTAATATTTGCAAACAATGTAATCGTACATCATTGATTTTTTTACACATATCGGTGACGTTATAAGCAAGACATTCACCTGGTGATAAGTGTCTTGCCTGGCTATAACATCATTCATCATTTCGGCCGAACGAGTCCACTGCTGGACACAGGCCTCCCTCAAAGATCACCACGACGACCGACATCTGTATGTTGTGTACTCATTGGGGGGTTTTGCCATAATCGCCACGCTTGGCAAGCGGGTTGACGATCGCAGTTGAGTTGTGAATATATTCGAAGGACGCTGCTGCCCATTGTCCGGCTAATCCCTTAGTCGCCTTTTACGACACCCACGGGATGAGGTGGGTTGGTGCTATTCGTAGCCGGCACCACACGGCATAACAACTGTAATGCTATTCTGGACTATTCTTGCGTGGTACCACAGTCAGTCTCTGATGCCTAGTAAATATATCATTGTAATAACCATATTATTAGAATGATATAGTGAATGTGCATGCTATACACCACGGGGGTTTCGTCTAAGAATAACACCACCCTATTACATCCTGTGGGATCATAAAAGATGACTATGGGATAAGCTAGTGGATGTACCACAGCGACTTTTGAGTGCACTTCTAACTCAACTGCGATTTTCAACCAAAAATGCGCTCACAAAATATTGTAACATTTAACATGATTTAAAAAGAGAAACATGGAGTTTCTTGCTCGTTTTACTCCATAGGAAATCTACATCTTGAAAGACGACAGCTAAAGTCTCGCTGATTCATGAGTGCCTGTATATGGTTTATATGAATAAAAAATAAAAATCTATCAACCCAAGCATAGTGACCATGGCAAAATCACCCAATGAACACACAACAAAAACCCAGAGCACTCGTTATGGTGATCTATGGGGAAGGCCAATGTCCAGCAGTGGACATCCATCGGCTGAAATGATATCAGCCAAACAGCGACTACTGCTAAACAAATACCACCCTCATAGTTTTCCACAGCGACCGGTTACATTCCTCCCGCATCCAAATAATCTCAGCTACCTTTACCAGGACGTATGTTCGTCTCCATATTCAATTTATAATGATATGTAGGTATGTATTCTGACTGAAACAATTTGATTATTTATTCATAACTATCAGCTCCGGTGTCTAAGGTCCGGTGACAAAAAAAATGCATTGGTGTAAAATTGTTTTACACTAAAGCAACATCGGCGGTATAATGTAAACACACTACAATCTACAGACCCATCGGAATCTCCGTAATACAGACTGGAGGAATCATCAACATTTAATCCATCCAACATGCGTCTGGGCGACTTAACCGATTCAATAGTCGCTCGAGCGTCGTCCGCCCGTCCGACCGGTATGCAATTTCACACACCGATACCCCCTGATATTGCTAACTGTACGATCTTAGGTAACATATATGACAAAAATTTCTGGCAGATGGACAGCGATTCGAATGCGTAGCAAATATCCCGCATCGATGAGCATTGGAACGGCTTTTGTGTGTGTATTATACGCGTTCGAAAATATGTATGTGGCATAATGTCCGAGGGTGGCGGCTCCGGAGGTCGAATCCTAGGTGAAATAAGTGTGGCGTGGGCTGCTCGATAACAAAGGTTGATTAATTATGAGAATGTAAGGACAGAGCACCCCACACTTTTATTTTACATTTAAGTATTACTTTGTGTCTTCTAGTTTGTATTTCATGGTATACTTTTCAATTTGTTTATAAATGTGGAAAAATATTGTTCTTGTACATTGTCACCCAATTCTGAGCTGTACAAAGTTTTAAGTCAGCTCATCGGGAAGTTAGGTTAAAATCAATTATAAAATTCCACCCATATTGTACAAGAAAGCGAGCTAATAAAAACGTTGTAATTATTTAAATGTAATTAATATATATAAAATATTGTTGTGCAATCAGAGTTCATCATTTCTAACGAAAGACGTCCGTTTCAACCCGTAGGCCTACTGCAAAGTTTACTACAATGTCTCTTGGGTTTGTGTTGTATGCTCATTGGAAGGTTTTGTCATAATCGCCAAACTTGGAAAGCGGGTTGGCGATCGCAGTTAAGTTGTAAATATACGCGGAAGACGCTACTGTCTACCCTCCGGCTAATTCTACATATACGACACCTTCCGAATAAGATGGGGTGGAGCTATTCTTGGCCGGCACTACATGAACTGCTGCATTGCCTGAAAATAAATGCGTAAAGCCTACTGAGACTTATTCTGTCCTAGTTGACTTCTAAGCGTACGTAGTAGTAGACAACTAACTTTTGTGCAGCGAAAATAGCACACAAGAATACTTTAGATTTAACACACTCAAAAAACAAATACTCAAATCTCTTAAAATCATTCTCAAATAGAACATCAAAAGCATCACGAGTAATCCGAAAAATACATACAACACAAAAACTAATTCAGTAAAAAGTAACCTTAAAAAGTACTAATCAAATTACTCGCCAGAACTAAATCACAATACAGTCACCGCCAGAATAATTCAGTGCTTAGCTCTAAATCCACTGAAACAGCGGAGCCGTGAAAATACGAGCAGGTGCATCCACCGAATTACGTAGCTTTAAACTTAATAGCTGTACGTATATGTCACTTGATGTAAGACCTTAGTGCTATGTGTCGACATTCTCACCAAGCGGAATTTGGAATTACGCCGCAACGGGAATAGGTTCACCTTCGTTTTAATCTGACTGTACCTTCTTGTTTACTCAGGGCATGCTTCAACTGTTCACGCAAATGCGTGTGATTAATCAAGTGTGTGAGCTGTTTTGTAAATTCGAGACGTATTCTGCTCATCTGCTGTCTGTACTTTGACTTGTAGTGAATAATATTAGGATTTTTAGTCAATTTGGGAAATAAATTATCCTAACATAATCCAGCCAAAGAACAATAAGACTTTTGTGTCGTTTATAGTTGATGTTTTAATTGAATAGTTATTTAAATTGAGGTGACGTTTTTTTTTACTTTGTTTCATACTGAGATTTCTCCTGTATCATGGATGCGCTTACAGACACAATACACCCATACCTGGAACAGCTACCAGCAAATCATACAAACATATGATTTTGCGGGAATCGAACCCGAAACAGAATGATTGTTATTATTACTTTAAACGATTCCACGTTCCAGGCCGTTGAAAATATCATTTTTATCCTTTTGCCTCACTATGGTCTGGTAGATGTATTTTAACGAGAGTAATGGATGAAAATCATACCGTTAGGGACAGGATAAACGGGTTTTTGCAACACTACAGAAATATGCTTCTGTGAACAGGACGACGATAGATCTTTGTTACTGATAAGGTTCTTAGGGGTAAAGTGAAATGTGGAATGTATCCAATCCTTACATGTTCTCTTGCATTCTAATGAGTGCTACAGAACATGTAGTAAAACATACAGAAAAATCTATCCTTGTTCTTTCTACAGAAGCTTATTTCCGTAGTTGAATCGAAATAGCCTACGAAAATATATCGTGCTTATTTCATTCATTCTATATTCCTACGTGCAATATACAATCAAGAACATATATGTATAATGCAACATAAACGCAGGCACGACAAATATATAAAATAAATAATAATTGTGTGTGCTTGGGTTGCACACTGCAAGTATGGATACTGCACATAAGCACGTAGATATATTGAAGAATGAAGTAAATGCGATATATTTTCGTAAGCTATTTTGATACAAAGAATACTCTTTGTGTAAATTTCAGAAAATATACATTTTCATAGTGTTCATAAACACTTTATAAAACTAAAAGAAAAACATTTTATTCATGTATGTTAACGCTTTCATTTAAATGTAAGTGATACAGCTTTGTATGGGAAGGGTTCGGCCAAAAGCGACGGGATAGTGAATATTTTCCCTTCCAAGTTTCAAGTAGTCGACCGACAAAGTATTGATATTACCTCTTCGCCGTCGGAATTCGCAATTGCACAAACGTGTAGCGGGGACGTACGCTAGAATGACAATTGTTCAAGACCGTCCGGAGCGACAGTTCAAACACAATAAACTACGTGAAATTTACCTATTTGAGACACTATTCAAATATTTCTGCCGGGGACAAAACATACGGAATGTTGTGCTTTGAATATTTCGACTAATTGTTACAGTTGTACGCTGATGGTGTAGTCTTCATAAAAGCTATATCGACGAAGGGTTCTGTTCTTCAAAATAAATGAAATATCTATTTTTGAATAAATCCAGGAGTTCATTGGTCTATCAAGATGTCTCGCTGTATTTATTCTTATATTATTATGTTTCTTGCTACGAAGTCTAACCTTTTCAACGTTTGTATTTAAACTAATACAGTGAATTTGATAGTAGGTACCTTTTTTAAATTTATTTTTCACTGGAAGCCCAGTGGAAATTTTTCATGAACTTCCTTTGCCCCGGGGAAGGGCGAACGGGTATGCCGGACTCCTACCGGCTAAAACCACTGGAGCGGTCATCTTCGGCACCTAAGAGAGGCTCCAGGTCCTCGTATGATCACACTAGAGCCGCCCACTGGTGCCACGCCTATAGGCACATCTCGGAGAGGGTGACTGTAAAGCGGTGGGCGGCGGGGGGATTGTATAGGATCCCCCAAAGCGTCCTACGGCAGCGCGTGACCACATGGGTGCTACCGTCTTCTCTTGGGTCGCTTGGTGTGGGCACGCAGATTCCCCAATCTGATGAGGAGGCAGGATGACTAAGGTGACAAGCGTCGTTACAGATTTAAAAAGTTATTTTTAATGTATTTATTTTGATTCGTTTTGTACGGTAGATAAAATAACTTTTTAAATCTGTAACGACGCTTGTCACCTTAGTCATCCTGCGACCACGAACTCTGCAAAGTGTTCGAAACGTCAGGAAAAACAAAAATCAATAATACACGCGATTTAATCCGTTTGAAATTATTTTATTATAATGTGTACCAATCGCGAAAACCTAAGACATTACTATAGTATTATTGTTAAAGCGAAATCTGATCATTCTTATTATATTAAATTAATATTATTTACTTAGTTGGTGTAGAATTTGTTTAATCACATCACCATATTCTAACGCGGAAGCTTCCAGAATCCTGTTCTGTATGGTATCAGATGTCGATGTCAGTTTCACGCGTTATAAATCGCGTATTGTTCGACTACATAATTTACTTCGAATTTTGAAGCCTGACAAATAGCTAGCAAGCTCAATAAAGGTTAATAAAAAAACAACAAAATGAGCACCTAAAGTAAAAGCCGTTCTCAGTTTCATTAGCAGTGAACTCCGCACTCCCATTTGCTCAACTTAAAACATTCATAATTTCATGCATACATTAACTTCCATATAATAACCATATTTGTATGATATACAGAGCTCCTTTATTACCATGCTTCAGAGAATGGGCTGAAGAAATCAGAGATCAACGCCGAAGGTTGGCGAAGTTACTTTGTAAAGGACAAAATGAGTTCTTTGTGTTCACAAAATAGCATGATTGCTATCAAATGACATCCTTGTTTCGTTTTTTGAGAACTTGCCAAGTGGAAAAGGAACAGTAAATCAACTATGTTGCGTGGAGACCAAAAGATTATAATAAGGAAAACCTTCATATTCAACTGGGGTGGGCGTTTTGAGGGCTGTGTTATACAAAGTACAATTCGTCTGTTTTGAACCATTTTATTTCAAACTAGCTAGGTCCCGTGGTTTGCCGTCTCTACGGGGGGGACGTGCGGTCCGTGGCCCTATACGGGGCGTCTGTATGGTCAGCTCGACTATCAGGCGCCCAGCGCTGCAGAACCCAAATTCAAGGTCTGCCAATACCGAACAGTATCCTACGAGGCGGCAACTCTCTTGGCGCCTTTTCCGCCTTTCGCCTTTCCTGGCTAAGATGGATGCGTGGGTCTACGATCAGACACGTTCCCTCCGCCAGAGCGGCGAAGGCGCCCCTCCAGGGGCGTTGGACAGACTGAGGCGGCTAGCTAGGCGGCGCGCACTTGGAAAGTGGCGTCACCGCCTGCGGATGTAATTTGCGACCAAACGCGTCGTGGAGGCCGTCCTGCTACTCTTTGGAGCCTGGCTCAGAAGGAGCGAGCGCGTCACCTACCGCCTGCGAGCGGCTCTAGTGTGTTCATACGAGGACCTGGGGCAGGCATTCGGTGCCGAAGATGACCGCTCCAGTGGTTTTAGCCGGTAGGAGTCATACCCATATCTCCTTCGCCCTTCCCCGGGGTGAAGGAAGTTCATGTAGACTTTCCACTAGACACCAATAATAGGTTCCGCTATTTTATCTGCCGTTTAATTTATAAATAAACCGGCTTCTTTTAAATTTAACGGCGGACTACATGAACTTTCTTCGCCCCGGTGAAGGGCGATGGGGATATGCCGGGTATGACTCCAACCGGCTAAAACCACTGGAGCGGTCATCTTCGGCATCGAAGTGGGGCTTCAGGTCCTCGTATAATCACACTAGAGCTGTCCACTGGTGCCACGCCTATAGGCACATCTATATATATCATTTCAAGATAGTATCGGGTCTATTCGCGCACAGATTAATATAAAGTAGTAGACTGTCTACTCATGATACTCGTGACCACGGTCAATGGTGCAATGTTGAAACGTCGAGGTCAGTCAAAATATTATTATGATTATAATCTGTGCGTGAATAGACTCGGGTCTATCTATATAGAATAGTATCGATACTATCTTAAAAGTGGCTATATTGTGGAGAACTTAACATTTCTTTTTTGTGAACAACACTGTGGTTCGTGAAATTACTGGGCATATGAGACTAAATACCTAACTAATGTCTCGAGAAAAAGGTAACTGACCTTTGTATCTTAATTCACTTTGGTACATTACAAATTCTGCGTCATTTAGTCTTACTCACATTTTTATATTTTAGCATTAAAAAACTGGGTCAGATTCTTGATTTGTTAATTTACCCAAAATATTATAAAAAAGTTGGCCCACAGATTCCACACGCAAGCACCCAGACCCAGAACAACTACCTGAAGACCATATAAATATTTGTTCCGTGCGGGAATCGAGTCCACGACCCGGAGCGCAGCAGCGACTCTATCAGCCACTGCATCAACCCTGCCGTCTATAACAATGCATAACATATAGATGGCATGGCATAGCACCTCTCCGTGGATGTTATGTAAGGTGACTAAGGGACTTTAAGGGTTGAGTAGCGTCCGTTCTTTGGACCAGTAGCCATATTGCGCTCACTAACCTGCTTGCTAAGCATGGTGAGAGTGGTTTTACTCACATCCCTCATTGCGATAGATGTCTCAATTTCTTCGTATTCAGTTAAGTACATGATCTACACTCACTACGCATTTCTAAACCATAATAATTTTACACAGCATATGTCTTTAGTTCGTACAATATTTGAGTCTGCACGTAATGACATATTAGACGGTATTAATCAGTGTTATTATGCAAAACGCACTCATGACTGAGTCAATACACGTACAAATACTCTTTCCTTTATATTAAAAATAAAACGACTATATACATTATACTCTTAATTTAAAAAAATCATAAACAATATAATAACGTTTACGTATAATTGTCATCAACTGAGTAAAGCCAAATTTCACTGTCAATTTAAAATTATTTTAATATTTAGCTTTATATTGTACCTATTTTTTACTGGTTGGCATCCGTATGTCACTATGGGCTCCAGCTGAAAATCAGCGCCGGGCATCACTGCTGTTATGCTTGGCATTATGCTGAGCTGGATACCAGTTTAACACGGACATGGGACACACAATGATAGTATGTATTTTTAAGATATAGTTGCATAATTAAATCATAAGGCAAGTAAAATTTATTTTTATTTAGAACTATGTTAATGTAAACAACTTCCTAATGGTGTCACATGTATCTGTAGTCAAATAAATGGTTTTTCTTTCTTTCTTTCCTTTACTCGCAAATTCCCCCAAAAAATACGACACGCGGCATATTTTTGGTCGTTTTATGGGAGCCCTTTGTTCAACAGTGGACGTTTTCGGCTGATATGATGATGAGGATTAGACGGCATGTTTGGCGCAGTGGCTAGAAGTACTTGGCTTTCCACGCTACGTGTCACGGGTTCGATACTCGCATGGACCGAATGTTTATGTAGTTATACCAGTGCTTGCACATGTGCGATTTATGCCTGGAAACTGTACCCATGACACTTCATTTTTATTAAAATGGAATCATAAAAAAAATATGGACGGGATATTTCTCTTGACTTACATACAAGTGGAGGCTGTACTAAAAAAACTGACATAGATTTTCTTTCAAAATATAGAATTTGATTGTTATTGCCGAGCCTTTATGATGACCATATCTCCCTTAATAATTATCAACGGACGAAGCAAAGGCTCCTCCTCTGGTGACGCAGACATTCATGTTTGGCTGTGACCGTATCAGGTGTCCTGCATACTTGGTTACCCTCTCTATTACAATTATAATATTATTTTTATGAGAGATAGAGCATACCACCTTTTATCGATACCTTTGTTTTCAGTTTTGTTAGAGGTGAACATTTAATTTTTTTTACCGATGGCTGTAGTTTCCATGGTGTAAGCCACTATTCTTCGAGCACTACCAACTGATAATATCCTAACGGAAACCCCAATGTCACTTTGTACGTTTCTTTTTTACCTGAGGTTATGTTTTCACATGCAAACCATTAATGATAGTAATCTCTAACATAGAATTACAATCATCACAACAGCGCTGCATGAATTGTTTCGGTTGAAATGTCTGGTTTGTGTTGATAAAATGACTTTGCAAAGCAACTTATTTTTAAAATTTACTTTGTTTCAAGACCTTTTTTTTATTGGCGCCCAGTGGAAATTCTTCATGAACTTCCTTCGCCCTGGGGAAGGGCAAAGGGATATGCACTTCGGCACCTATGGGAGGCTCCAGGTCCTCTTCTGATCACGCTAGAGCCACCCAATGGTGCCACGCATATGGGCACATCTCGGAGAGGGTGTAAAGCGGTCACCCCCGGGGGGATTGTAAAGGATCCCCCAAAGCGTCCCACGGCCTCACATGACCACATGCGAGCTGCCGTCTTCACTTGGGTTGCTGGGTGTGGGCACGCAGATTCCCCAATCTACGCACTCGTGAACCCAGAGGTCTCCCGCCTTATAGCAACGGCAGGGTTTTCAGGCGTATGGGAATTAGGTGCCAGGGCGGTTGTTACTGCAGCGCAATCTCCTCCATCTTCGAGCGGGATCGGCCTTCTCCCGATCTCGCTCTGCGGTCTCCTCCTGGAGCAAGACGCTCTCACAGAAGGAGACCACTGCATTCCAGTTTTCGTGCTCTGCCAACATAGCCGACACTACTGCTGGCAGAGATTGTGTAATGACCTGTAAGTCATACGCCGAGTGATAAGCGTCATGCTCACCCATAACAATTGTAATGCTACGCAGGACTTGTCCTACATGGCATCGCACTGCACTCGTCACCTCGAGACGTGAAGTTATTTAGTCTATCATGCCCAGTAATTTCACTAGCTACAGTGCCCTTCTAACCGGAGCACAGTAATGTCTAAAGTTTAAACACTACTGCTTAGCGACTATTATTGGGCACTGGGGTGGTACTTACCTAAAGGGCCTCTAATTAATCTCTGCCTCTAATGAAGGCCTCGAATAAGAGACCAATTTTTGTTTTTTGGTACCTAGTGGTATTTCCTCATGAACTTCCTCCGCCATGGGGAACGGCCAAGAGGACTCCTAGCAGCTAAAAGAGCGGTCATCTCCAGCACCGAAGGGGGGCTCCAGCTCCTTGTGAGATCACGCTAGAACCGCCCATTGATGCACCGCCTTTAGGCAGATCTCGGAGGAGATGACTGTAAAGTGGTCACCATCTCTAAGGAGGGAAGGCGACTGTGTAAAGGCCATCCCCTAGGCACTTATATAGAGAAATATTGTAAAGGATCCCCCCAAGTCTTGCTGTGCGCTGTGCCACGCAGACAGTGGCCCGTGACCACGTGCGTGCCGCCCTCTTTGTGGGGTGCAATAAGAGAACTACCATCAGTAAACTAAAACCACTATTATTTTATTATTATTTGACAAAGCCAATGATGCAGCCATTTTGACGGAAAATCTGCGGTATTGTTCTATCAAATAAACAAAGAAAATCCATAAAGACCATTCGACAATACTTTTAAATTGTGTAAACCTCTAAAGTAACAACAAAAGCTTCGAGTAAATTGCCACTGCGTACATTAAGACCAAAATAAATTGGAGTTGGTTTTCTGTTGTGTTTTGACATTAGAATCCGATCCGTATTTGGGAGTTGAACAATACCGCGACATTTCGCGTAAATTTTACGAATATTGTTTCCTTTGTATATTGACGGAGAGCGACAGACAAAAGGCGGATGATTCCGCTATGTGGCTTGTTGGAATACCCATATTATTTGTTGTCTTATAAACTTTGAGGTCCTATTTCGTCTGTATATTGGCAAATAATTGTAATATTACCGGAAATCGTTTTCGTGCAACAGGAAACACGATATTGTGAAAATGATATTTATTTAACCGTAACAGTACTGAAGGTTCAAACAAGCTTTACTCAAACACGTGAAACTCAGGTATGAATAATTCCGAGTGTGTACTAGGGAAACATAAATCTTTACAGATAGTGGCAACGCAGCCAATCTGATGAGTCGCGCGCCGCACCCCTGTCGGTCGACCGCGCGGGTAATGAGCTTGTTTGTCTCGGTTAACATTTCCTAGCACGTTCTGCGCCCCTGGTACAACGCTCTTTGTGTCACTAGCTTCCTGTCTCTTGTTTCTCTGTTCAGAATAAGGATAATATTGTTTTAGAATAGTAAACAAGACCGTTCTTGCCCGCTAAACTGTTAAAATTAATTTGTAAGATTTTATATCGTTAAAATTGTTTTGTACATGTATTTAAAAATATTGTATATGACAGACTAACGTGTTGCTGGGGATTTTGTTGCGCCGGTTCTTCTCCCCAGCTTGAACACTAGGAAGCGGTGAAGGGTGTGCTTATATGGGTGCTGTCTAATATTGAATTCGTTTATTTGAATTAAAAGTATTTGGGTTTGACTTTGACGTTCAAAAAGAACTAAAAACTTTTTATGTTTTGAAATTAATATTTCATTTCATTTCATATAGATCACAATGACTACGATATGAGTTCATGTAAACGAGCACCTGCTAAATATACTGTAGTATAAAGTGAGTATGATACAAAAATCGAAAACGGGAAAATCCTTATTTAATTTTCTCCTCTACTTAAAATGTTTTTCAATAGAGACTAAACAAATGTAAAAGAATAGTATCACCCAATCTCATCTCGTGGGTGTCGAAAAATGCGACTATGTTATTAGTCAGAGAATAGGCAGCAGCATCCTTCCAGTATATTTACAGCTCCACTGTGATAGTCGACCCACCTGCCAAGCGTTTCAATTATGGCAAACCCCGACAAGCACACCAAATTGAGACACCAATCTTTGGGTCCCGTCATTGTGGCTATCTTTGGGGGAGGACTATGTCCAGCTGCAGTAGACGTTTCTCGCCTGAAGTGATAATGATGAAACAAATGACAAAATAAATAAATAATATGTTCGATTCAACAAGCTAGTATCTCATTTTCAAAATACCCGATATATATAGTTTTGTATAATCTCGGTAATTGTCACAATGTCAGTCATATTTGAAATTCGCCCCACACTAGGATTTCTCCTGTGACGTGGGTGCGGTTACAGACATGAATTTCACATACAAAACACCCAGACCCGGAACAACTAATTACAGATCATACAAATATTTGTTCCGTGCGGGAATCGAACCCGCGACCCGGAGCGCAGCAGCCGACTCATCAGCCACTGCACCAACCGTGCCGTCAATATACAATGCTCTACTGCTCATCCTGTAAAACGATCATCGTTAATTGATAGCCGATATGTTGCCCTGTTATCTAACTTAAATGACTGCAAAGTTTCAACTAAATCCGTACAATCGTTTTGGCGTGAAGCTTAAACAGACAAACAGAAATAAACAACAAATGCATTTTTTGGCATGATTGTTGATAGTAGAAATTACTTTAAAAAAATGCTATGAACGATTTTATTAGATGTATAGATAAAAAAAAGCTGTTGAATTAAATTAAAACCTTATTAAAACAACCACAATCAGTATTTCGACAGTAAATCCTGGCAGGATCGAATAAAATAATATTTTGAAAATGGAAAACGGATAACAGATTACAAATTTTCGTGGCAAACCATTAAAATTTCCTCTCACATTATGTTTTTGTCCTACACATGTGCCAATTCAGTATTTTTATTTGAAGTGGGAATATTTTGGATGTTCATCATTCAAAACACGTCTAGTGACTGGAAATTGGAGATAAACGTAAAACATCAGTTCCTGCATAAGGCTTAGCTCGCTGTATCCTAGATCCTCTTTCGATGCATTCGTTAGTTAGGATTAAAATTGGAGTGTTTGCTAAAAGCCGATCAACAGGAATCAGATTTGTAGCGGAAGCTACAATGTATGTTGCAACTTTTTTTTTTATTGTTGTCCAATGGAAATTTTCCAATTGAAACTTCCTTCGCCTTGGGGTAGGGGGAAGGGGTATGCCAGACTCCTACCGGCTAAAACCACTGGAGCGGCCATTTTCGGCATCGAAGGGGGGCTCCAGGTCCTCTTAAGATCACCTAGAGCCACCCATTGGTGCCAAGCCTTTAGGCACGTCTCGGAGGGGATGACTGTAAAGCGGTCACCCGCTCTAGCGATGTATGTTGCACCTATTGATCGGTGAGATAAAAAAATGTTTGTACACACTTAAACTCGAATTCCTAAAATAAACGCGTGAGACAAAAGGGCCGATAAGCCTATAATGCCTTAGTAAGCAATTATGATAATCAAGCCTTTTTTCGCAGTCCTTGTCTCACTTATTAAAACAGCTTTCTCACTTCTTCCTCCCTTTTGATATAGATAAAGTATATCATAAGGAGATCTATTAACCACTCTAGTATTGTCATTTTTCGTGACGCACATCCTTCGCGCCTTTTGACGTACGCGTTGTCACATGCGTAATATAAGACGGCTCTGAAAAAAAAGTCTAGACGTCTGACGCACTCTGATTTTTTAAATGTTGCCTGCTATATTTTTTTTATAAAATTATTGTCAATGACGAAATTATGTATCTGCCCGAGTGTTCAAACATCAAAAATCAAATGTAAATTATATATCATTTTATCAAAATAAAGTCTAAAATTTCAGCTAAATAAGTCTAAATTTTGCAGTTGCTGGTATGGATTCATACCAGCAGGGCTTGACGGTATTCGTCGCATAATGGTCGCAAATCATACTTAAGGTCACTAAGCGGTTAAGAAGCTTACAGAACGTAGGGCATCTTGTGTACCCGAATGCCGTAGAGAGTCGATCAGGGCCTCGTCTCTAGCTTACCTTTATTGGTCGGCTGGAGTAGAACCCCATGAGTGCCTGCAAGACTTTCAACTCCGCTTGCCTTAGTTGGCCGATAGAGGGGGACTGCCAGAGCTATATGCTCGAGAAGTGTCTAATACCGTAATGACGGAGAAATCCGCTCCAAGCCTTCCAGTCGCACGATGGTGAAACCGTTACCGCACTTCTCGACACTCCAAGCCACTCACCTCGAGCCGCTCATGATCATGCTCATGCTCGTGTTACTTCCTGTCGTCTATGATAGCGGCCATTTAATGGACCTAACTTGTGGTGAGTCACCGTCTGTCAGAGAATGTCACCTTAAACGTTGATAGGCAGACGCCATTGTTCCCGATTTTCTTCAAGTTTTCATTCCATATAACACCTATTGTAATATACTTTTTCATTATAGTTTCTATCTCATACTATAGTCCAACACAACCTCCCGAAAATGCGTCATCATTTCAGACGAAAAACGTCCACTGCTGGACAGGAGCCTTTCCTAAAGATTGCCACAACGACCGGTATGGGTTCGTGTTGCAGGTTCATTGGGGGGTTTTGACATAACGGCCACGCTTGGCAGGCTAAGGACGCTGCTGCCCATCCTCCGGCTAATCCCATAGTGGCCTTTTATTACACCCATAGGATGAGATGGGGTGGCGGTATTCTTAGCCGGTACCACACGACAGGACACGGACAATCCGTGACATCGTTTTATAGTGCAGCTATGGAGAGTCCCCGGATAGCGTCCCATTACATTTTAGATTAAAGTTCTATAAAGGGGGTTTCGTGTGTTGGACCCATGTCTCCACGTAAGCCTATGAAAAGACCGGTGCACCCTGATTAGCTAAAAATTCCGACAGCAGCTATCACGCAGCCAGGGATCCACTGGTGGCATATCGCCAGAAAATTGGTATTACGTGAAGCATTCGCCTCCTGTTGCTACTTGAGGATGGATACAAAGTAACTAGCGGCAGTAGCGATAATGTAGCTGTATGAGTGTATTCGAGGTCATTGTGAGTGTAATTTTTGTTTAAAGATCATCAACAGAGTGTGCGCCGAAGATCTTCCGCTGTTTAATCGCTATCGGCAAATTGACAGCACGGTTGGTGCAGTGGCTGATATAGTCGGCTGCTGCGCTCCGGGTCATGGGTTCGATTCCCGCACGGAACAAATATTTGTTGTTGTAGTTGTTCCGGGTCTGTGTGTATTGTGTGTGGAATTTATGTCTGTAAACGCACCCACGACACAGGAGAAATCCTTTTTATTGGTGTCCAGTGGAAATTCTACATGGAACTTCCTTCGCCCCGGGGAAGGACGAAGAGATACCCCTTTTCCATAGCTTTTCATACCCCCCAAGGCTGGACTCCTACCGGCTAAAACCACTGGAGCGGTCATCTAGCCTCTTAAACTAGGGTTGCCTATATCTTAAGAGACAATTTGATAATGGCGTGCAATATGTTCTATCAGGGTACAAGTTTCCAGTAGAAGCTTTTCTACCGTACTCAGTATATGATTTTAAATATTTGAAGAAAACAATTGAAGTTTTTAGTCAGTTGCCCTTCCCAAGGCAGTATATAGAACATGAAATGAACGGATTTTCCCTACACAAACATAGACAACAATCATCCCATTGCTATGCTAATGCAATTGGATTAGTATGCTCTTGTATTTGAGGATTAATCACACATCAGTCGATGTGATAGCTTCTGGAAATTAAATTAATTATTATAGAGATGTTCTGTTAAACAAGTTGACTCTGTGAGTACAATGGAAACTGAAACTAAATTCATAAGAAAAGAAGGACACTTTCCAGAATATAAAAAAGCGTAACCAAGAAATATTTCTTGTTTGCTAACGAATATCGTTCTTCATGCTACAATTATGAAAGCGTCAATTTGTCACCACTTCAGTCAAAGACGTCCACGGCTGGATATAGGCCTCCCCCATAGAATTCCACAATTGTGTTGACATTTTGAGTGGAATTTGCCAGTATACACCATGCTTGGTAAGTGGGTTGGTAAGCGTAGAAAAGTTACTTTTCTTCAGAAGGAAAGCTGCTGCCGATTCCTCTGGTATAGAGTCCCTTACGGCCGAATACTGAAACGCCAGTTAATATCAAATCCCGCTTAAACTATTCGAGAAACCTGTTTTTGGTACAAAATCGAGCGGCTCAAAGGCATTAAAGTAGGAGTTAATATTAATCGCGTCCGATAGTCCCATAGGAAGCTAGCGCTTGAGTTGATAACATTGTGAGTTTAGACCTCTTACCGCCAACATCATTTTGTAGTTGAATTTATTGTCATTAAAGCTAAATTGTTGATATTTTGCTAATGTTACTTTGAAAGTTAATAAGGCGGTTCATCATCATCATCACTTCAGTCGTAAAAACGTCCACTGCTGGACAGAAGCCTCCCGCAAGATTGTCACAACGACTGGTGTGGTTTTATGTTGTGTGCTCTTTGGTGGATATTGCCATAATCACCACGCTTGGCGCTTGGCTTGGCGATCGCAATTGAGTTATACTCGCAGGACGCTGCTGCCCATCCTCCGGCTAATCCCATAGTCGCCTTTTACGGCACCCAAGGCACGCCAAGGCGGCAAATAAGGCAGTTATCCTTTAAATATTATTGAAATGTTTATAATTGATTAGATTCGTCTGTGAACTCGTGTTCTTTTTTAAGAAATTGTTGTTGTTCATTCCTCTGGTTACTGGTAGAGTCACTTAGTCACCTTTTACGACATTAACGGAGGAGATGGAGTACTACTATATTCTTAATCCGGACACCACTTGGACGGCTGATACTGCTAACCAGCGCTGCTGGCGTTGTTTATGTCAACATTCTCAAAGACTCAGCATTATGCTGAGTGTCAACCAATTTCTGCAAACGTGTGGCGCACGATTATCAAAGGCAGTTTGGAATTATTTTTATAGATGCTAATGTTTTCTGTTCTATTAATATTTTTATAGTGTGTAACCTTTAAATAGTTTTAAATACTCTTTGCCTTTTTAACAACTGCGTTACATAGATAGCAAATAAAAGTAGCTATCTATGTAACGGAGTTTTTGAACTCGATTTCATCTCCTTCAAAACGTCAGTTTTTTTGTAACTTCGCACTCATATCAAGGACCGATGACAATGCAATAATTAGTTTGTCCCATTATCCTTGCCAGGATTCTCAGGATTAGCAATTTGTAATCTCTGATACCCGGAAAAAATGACAAATTCATCAACTTACACAAACATGCACAAAAAATAATAACTCCTTAAGATGTCGATTCAATTTTCAAGAGTGCAATGAGACTCGAATAGTGTCTTCAGATGATTTTATCCGTAATGGAGGGAGAATTTGCTGACTTAAACGTCGAAAGGAAGATGCTTGGGTAAATAATTACCAACCGGAGTTATTGAGACTATGGACAGGCAACATGGATATTCAGCTATGCGCAAAACCAAGAACAACGTGTTTTTGTAGATAGCCGCGCAAAAAAAAAAAAAAAGTAATAGTTTAAAAACAAAAACAAATCCCGCTTTTTTAGATAACCGAACTAAAAAGTAGAAAATAAATTTCAATAAGTTTAAAATAAGAATAGAGTGATCAAAAATATTTATAAGGTATCTCACACTTTTTCACTTTTGAGTCTCTGTTATTATAGGGAAGCTTTATGTTAAGTAATTATTACAGAAAAGTACTACGATTCTGTTAATTATTAGATTAAGTAAATTTTAATGTAATTCTTAATTAGGAGAGGATTAAGGATACGAAGAGGGAGCACTTCGTATCCTTCATTAGTAAATGGGCAAGTAAGTTTAGAGCATTCAAAATAAAGAAAACTGGTACTTTGAAAGTGATAAGAGAGCCGGACCTTCAGGAAGTTAAATAGACGCAGATTATTATCTTGTAACTAGACTTGCTCGAGTATGATTCGGCCAGGAAGATTTATCGCACATCCAACAAGAATTGTAAATTTTCCTGGGACCAAACGTAGCCTTTATTTTAATACCGGCTATAGACTCTATCTGTGTGCTGGCTTTAATTTAATTATTTCTTTTTACTATTGTATAGTTTTTTTTTTACGTTGCCCCACTCTAGCATTTCTCCTGTGTCGTGGGTGCGTTTACAGACATGAATTCCACATACAATACACCCAGACCCGGAACAACTACCTGCAGATCATACAAATATTTGTTCCGTGTGGGAATCGAACCCACGACCCGGAGCGCAGCAGCTGACTGTACCAGCCACCGCACCAACCGTGCCATCCAGATACCGTCATCTAAATCCGTTAAGCCGATTCAGAGTGATTGAGTGAGACAAAGATCAAAACATCTTCACAAACTTAAACATCTATACAAATAAATAAAATTGAAGTGTCTGTTTGTAATGTCAAAATAACAGCTTTTTACTAAATGCATATGAAAGTATGTACGTTACATATAACAAAAAAAACAAATTTTTTTGTCTGTCTGTCTGTCTGTTCCGGGTAATCTCCAAAACGGCTGAACCGATTTTGACGGGACCTTCACTGGCATATAGCTGATGTTATAAGGAATAACTTAGGCTACTCACATTTTAGAAAAATAATTAAAACCCAATATGTTTAGTAATGTCTTAGATTTTAGCGATTATTACACATTATAATAAAACACTTTTAAACGGATTCTATCGCGTATATTTTAGATTACAGTCATACAGACAGTCAGACAGTCATCCTGCGACCACGAATGCTGCAAAGTATTCGAAACGTCAGGATAATCAAAAATCTAAAATATACGCGATAGAATCCGTTTAAAAGTGTTTTATTATAATGCCCAATATATTTATTCTATCTCAAGTGCCTATGTCGAAGTACTCTAAATTTCTTTTAAATTAAACACGGGTGAAACCGCGGATCGCAGCTAGTTTATAATATAAGGAGGATTATAAAAGAACATCTCTAATCTGCGTGTTCGTTTATTCATGACGAGCGGCACCCTCGAGTCGCTCACGTAATAAATACAATTTATTTAAATTTTGAATAGTTATCATATGAAAATTTAATCAATTAATTATAATAGAAGTAATCATTATCATTACTGATCCTGTAATGTTCCGTGTAAAAGAATAGAACACTTCTCTCCTCCCATGACGTTTATTTTTTTAATCAAATTGCTGCCGTGGGACGCTTTGGGGGATCCTTTACAATCTCCCCGGGGGGGTGACCGCTTTACAGTCACCCTCTCCGAGATGTGCCAATAGGCGTGGCACCAGTGGGCGGCTCTAGTGTGATCATACGAGGACCTGGAGCCTCCCTTACGTGCCGATGATGACCGCTCCAGTGGTTTTAGCCGGTAGGAGTCCGGCATACCCCTTCGCCCTTCCCCGGGGCGAAGGAAGTTTATGATACGATGATGATGAACAAACCGTGTATATCCCTGGTAAGTTTATTGATGCTTAGCTGCTGATTCCATTTCCATCTACATGAACTTCCTTCTCCTGAGCGACAACCATTTTTCGCGAATATGGTGCATAGCTTCCCAACAGGAAGTTTATTTAATTTTTTTAATCAAATTGTTTTTATTTTTGTCTTTGTTGTGGGTATGTGTCTTTTTAGTGCAAATAAAATATTTTTATTTCTTTCTTTCTTCTTTCTTTGATTCGATATACTATAAAGCCAGAATTTTATAATCCTACAAACCTTAAAAACATAATAATTGGAATCAGAATATAAAGATCACCGCAACGGCAGGTCTGGGTCTGTATTATGTGCTCAATGGGTGTTTTGCCATAATTGCTATGCTTGGCAAGCGAGTTTGCCATCGCAGTTGAGTTTTCAATATACTCGAAGGCCACTGCTGCCCATCTTCCAGATCTTAAGACACCTACGGGGTGAGATAGGATGGTGGCATTTTTAACTGGCACCACGTGGGTCGTATAAACAGGTGGTATATGTCACGGACTGATGAAGTAAGACGCATAAAATGTGCTATGTGACAGTCCATGTTGATTATACTACAAACGAGACCCAACATAATCCCGACCCTGGAATTATGGAAATTATGTTAAATTACAATATTCCGAAGCGAAAAACTTCTAACATAAAACCGAAATTGTCTCTTTCGAAGTCACCCGAAGTTCTTTGTAAGGCATGACTCCAGTAATATTTTATACGTTTCCAATTTTGTCAGCTTTCTGCCATATTGATTGTGAAGAGTTCCCAAGTCAAACGGGGAATTGCCCACGCCTTTTTAACTTACGAAAAAATTCTCATGGTCGTAATAAATCAAACGATATGATATTTTGTTACACGTATTAGAAAGAGATTTATAGATTGATTTGTATGTTTATTTATCTTCATCATCATCCCAGCCGAAAAATGTCCACTGCTGGACAAAAGCCCTCCCAAAGATTGCCACAACGACCACTATGGGTTTGTGTTGTGTGCTCATTGGGGAGTATTGCCCTAATCGCCACGCTTGGCAGGCGGGTTGGCGATCGCATGTGGCTTATAAATGTTATAAACGAACTTTATTATATTAGTATAGATTACAAGGGTATTACGTTAAGATTTTATTGTATAGTATTAATCTATATCTATACAAATAAATAAAATTGAAGTGTCTGTTTGTAATGTCAAAATAACAGCTTTTAACTAAATGTATATGAAAGTATATACGGTACCTATAACAAAAAAACCATTTTGAATTTTTTTGTCTGGCTGTCTGTTTGTTCCGAGTAATCTCCGAAACGGCTGGACCGATTTTGACAGGACTTCCATTGGCAGATAGCTGATGTTATAAAGAATAATTTAGGCTACTTCATTTTTTTTAATAATTAAGGTTCCGCGCAAAAATACCCCTTGAAATCCAATATATACATTCTATGTCAAGTGTCGAAGTACTCTAAATTTCTTTTAAATTAAACGCGGGTGAAACCGCCTGTCCCAGCTAGTTATGTATACAATTATCTGTGAAATTGAAGATAAGCTTTGTTTTGAATTATTTGTTTGTACCTATTATGTAAGCTATATTTTTTCTGTAATCTAATGGGCTCCCCGCAGACAATAGTTTATTCATTATGGGCTTGGTTGGCTGTCATCTGCACGCGTGTGGCGCTGATTACCACTATCGAAGCGATTACACATCTACCGGAACTTTGTTCCTTGTTTTCTATACAAATAAATAAAATTGAAGTGTCTGTTTATAATGTCAAGATAATAGCTTGTTACTAAATTCATATGAAAGTATATAGGTACGGTACCTATAACAAAAAAGCTATTTGTATTTCTTTTGTCTGTCTGTCTGTCTGTTTGTTCCCGCTAATCTCCGAAACGGCTGGACCGATTTCTACGGGACTTTCACTGGAAGATAGCTGATGTTATAGGAATAACTCAGGCTGCATTTATTTTAGAAAAATAATTAGGGTTCCATGCAAAAAAACAAAATCCATGTAATTCAATATATATATATACATACTCTATTTCAAGTGTCTATGCCGAAGTACTCTAAATTATATATAACTCCATAATCCACTTTCTTTTAAATTAAACGGCGGGTGAAACCGCGGGTCCCAGCTAGTTGCAAATAAAAGTTAAACGACTCCGCGTACTTGGATTTATCTTGTATCGTGGCTATAGCTCAAATACATATCACATACGCAAGCACCCAACGAGGGTGAGTTAAGTTAACAAGATGTTAAGAAGTTAAGAAGAAGTGTACCAGCATTAGAATGAAATAGCTTTAGGTAGCAATATGTTTGGTATCCAGATTAGGAATATAGCACCACTCTACCTCCTATCGTAGATGTCATAATAGGCACCTTAGAGACTCTAAGCCAGAGGGACATGTGATTGAACAGCAGCCATAATGCGCTCACCAATCCACCTGTCATCCATGGAGAGTACCTTCAAAGTCCCCCCAAAATTATGACTCATTTTTAAAAATCTACGGGGTAGGTCTTTGTTCCGCGCGGGATCGGGAGAGGGCCGATCCGGCTCGAAGAAGAAGGAGACGGCGCCGGGGTAACAAGCGCCCTGGCGCCTAATTCCGATACGCCTGAAAACCCCTGCCGTTGCTATAAGGTGGGGGACCTCTGGGTTCGCGGGTGCGTAGATTGGGGAATCTGCGTGCCCACACCAAGCGACCCAAGAGAAGACGGTAGCACGCATGTGGTCACGCGCTGCCGTGGGACGCTTTGGGGGATCCTTTACAATCTCCCCGGGGGGGTGACCGCTTTACAGTCACCCTCTCCGAGATGTGCCAATAGGCGTGGCACCAGTGGGCGGCTCTAGTGTGATCATACGAGGACCTGGAGCCTCCCTTACGTGCCGATGATGACCGCTCCAGTGGTTTTAGCCGGTAGGAGTCCGGCATACCCCTTCGCCCTTCCCCGGGGCGAAGGAAGTTTATGATACGATGATGATGAACAAACCGTGTATATCCCTGGTAAGTTTATTGATGCTTAGCTGCTGATTCCATTTCCATCTACATGAACTTCCTTCTCCTGAGCGACAACCATTTTTCGCGAATATGGTGCATAGCTTCCCAACAGGAAGTTTATTTAATTTTTTTAATCAAATTGTTTTTATTTTTGTCTTTGTTGTGGGTATGTGTCTTTTTAGTGCAAATAAAATATTTTTATTTCTTTCTTTCTTCTTTCTTTGATTCGATATACTATAAAGCCAGAATTTTATAATCCTACAAACCTTAAAAACATAATAATTGGAATCAGAATATAAAGATCACCGCAACGGCAGGTCTGGGTCTGTATTATGTGCTCAATGGGTGTTTTGCCATAATTGCTATGCTTGGCAAGCGAGTTTGCCATCGCAGTTGAGTTTTCAATATACTCGAAGGCCACTGCTGCCCATCTTCCAGATCTTAAGACACCTACGGGGTGAGATAGGATGGTGGCATTTTTAACTGGCACCACGTGGGTCGTATAAACAGGTGGTATATGTCACGGACTGATGAAGTAAGACGCATAAAATGTGCTATGTGACAGTCCATGTTGATTATACTACAAACGAGACCCAACATAATCCCGACCCTGGAATTATGGAAATTATGTTAAATTACAATATTCCGAAGCGAAAAACTTCTAACATAAAACCGAAATTGTCTCTTTCGAAGTCACCCGAAGTTCTTTGTAAGGCATGACTCCAGTAATATTTTATACGTTTCCAATTTTGTCAGCTTTCTGCCATATTGATTGTGAAGAGTTCCCAAGTCAAACGGGGAATTGCCCACGCCTTTTTAACTTACGAAAAAATTCTCATGGTCGTAATAAATCAAACGATATGATATTTTGTTACACGTATTAGAAAGAGATTTATAGATTGATTTGTATGTTTATTTATCTTCATCATCATCCCAGCCGAAAAATGTCCACTGCTGGACAAAAGCCCTCCCAAAGATTGCCACAACGACCACTATGGGTTTGTGTTGTGTGCTCATTGGGGAGTATTGCCCTAATCGCCACGCTTGGCAGGCGGGTTGGCGATCGCATGTGGCTTATAAATGTTATAAACGAACTTTATTATATTAGTATAGATTACAAGGGTATTACGTTAAGATTTTATTGTATAGTATTAATCTATATCTATACAAATAAATAAAATTGAAGTGTCTGTTTGTAATGTCAAAATAACAGCTTTTAACTAAATGTATATGAAAGTATATACGGTACCTATAACAAAAAAACCATTTTGAATTTTTTTGTCTGGCTGTCTGTTTGTTCCGAGTAATCTCCGAAACGGCTGGACCGATTTTGACAGGACTTCCATTGGCAGATAGCTGATGTTATAAAGAATAATTTAGGCTACTTCATTTTTTTTAATAATTAAGGTTCCGCGCAAAAATACCCCTTGAAATCCAATATATACATTCTATGTCAAGTGTCGAAGTACTCTAAATTTCTTTTAAATTAAACGCGGGTGAAACCGCCTGTCCCAGCTAGTTATGTATACAATTATCTGTGAAATTGAAGATAAGCTTTGTTTTGAATTATTTGTTTGTACCTATTATGTAAGCTATATTTTTTCTGTAATCTAATGGGCTCCCCGCAGACAATAGTTTATTCATTATGGGCTTGGTTGGCTGTCATCTGCACGCGTGTGGCGCTGATTACCACTATCGAAGCGATTACACATCTACCGGAACTTTGTTCCTTGTTTTCTATACAAATAAATAAAATTGAAGTGTCTGTTTATAATGTCAAGATAATAGCTTGTTACTAAATTCATATGAAAGTATATAGGTACGGTACCTATAACAAAAAAGCTATTTGTATTTCTTTTGTCTGTCTGTCTGTCTGTTTGTTCCCGCTAATCTCCGAAACGGCTAGACCGATTTCTACGGGACTTTCACTGGAAGATAGCTGATGTTATAGGAATAACTCAGGCTGCATTTATTTTAGAAAAATAATTAGGGTTCCATGCAAAAAAACAAAATCCATGTAATTCAATATATATATATACATACTCTATTTCAAGTGTCTATGCCGAAGTACTCTAAATTATATATAACTCCATAATCCACTTTCTTTTAAATTAAACGGCGGGTGAAACCGCGGGTCCCAGCTAGTTGCAAATAAAAGTTAAACGACTCCGCGTACTTGGATTTATCTTGTATCGTGGCTATAGCTCAAATACATATCACATACGCAAGCACCCAACGAGGGTGAGTTAAGTTAACAAGATGTTAAGAAGTTAAGAAGAAGTGTACCAGCATTAGAATGAAACAGCTTTAGGTAGCAATATGTTTGGTATCCAGATTAGGAATATAGCACCACTCTACCTCCTATCGTAGATGTCATAATAGGCACCTTAGAGACTCTAAGCCAGAGGGACATGTGATTGAACAGCAGCCATAATGCGCTCACCAATCCACCTGTCATCCATGGAGAGTACCTTCAAAGTCCCCCCAAAATTATGACTCATTTTAAAAAATCTACGGGGTAGGTCTTTGTTCCGCGCGGGATCGGGAGAGGGCCGATCCGGCTCGAAGAAGAAGGAGACGGCGCCGGGGTAGCAAGCGCCCTGGCGCCTAATTCCGATACACCTGAAAACCCCTGCCGTTGCTATAAGGTGGGGGACCTCTGGGTTCGCGGGTGCGTAGATTGGGGAATCTGCGTGCCCACACCAAGCGACCCAAGAGAAGACGGTAGCACGCATGTGGTCACGCGCTGCCGTGGGACGCTTTGGGGGATCCTTTACAATCTCCCCGGGGGGGTGACCGCTTTACAGTCACCCTCTCCGAGATGTGCCAATAGGCGTGGCACCAGTGGGCGGCTCTAGTGTGATCATACGAGGACCTGGAGCCTCCCTTACGTGCCGATGATGACCGCTCCAGTGGTTTTAGCCGGTAGGAGTCCGGCATACCCCTTCGCCCTTCCCCGGGGCGAAGGGAGTTTATGATACGATGATGATGAACAAACCGTGTATATCCCTGGTAAGTTTATTGATGCTTAGCTGCTGATTCCATTTCCATCTACATGAACTTCCTTCATTCCGGGGAAGGACGAAGGGGTAGGCCGGCCTCCTACCGGCTAAAACCACTGGAGCGGTCATCTTCGGCACCGAAGGGGGGCTCCCTTGTAAGATCACACTAGCCGCCCATTAGTGCCACGCCTTGAGGCATATTTCGAAGGGGATGACTGTAAAGCGGTCACCCCCTCTAGCGGAGGGAAGGCGACTGTAAAAAAGTCGCCCCCCCCCAGGCACTTCTCGGGGAGGATTGTAAAATATCCCTCCAAGCCACGCTGTACGCTGTACCTGCCTAGGCCCTGCCTAAAAATCTCTGGGCCACCAGGATGTGTTAACAAAACAAATTTCTGAAAATTGTTTTATTTTCAAACCGTGAAAATAGTCTCAATTACCGAACGAAGCCGACAAAAAGACAACTCTGTTTAATTAGACCCCAGGCAAGTTCACTTCAATACGTTCAAGAACAACGCTAGGAGAACCCGAGTTGCGAACAAAGTTCCGTCGTGGAATACCTACAGAAGTTAATCGGCGCAAGTTTGATGTGAAAACTATGTTAATCAGCCAACCAAGTTTGATTGCTGACAGAACTGACAACTTCTGTCGTCGATATTCCGGGTGAATTGTTCATTTTCACAACCTTAGCGTTTGATTAAAGCCCGCGAACTCCATACTGGGCGTTTAGTTATTGAATTTGTCGTGGTGTGAGTTTCGTATTGTCGCACATGCGTAGGGTTGTCTACGTGTAATGGAATGATTGAAGTTATTTTGATTAAGAATTTAATCTCGCTGTGACGTACATTTACGCGTAGACGGAATTACAAGAAATATATTGTTACAGATAAGTGTGTTGTATTAAAATGGACTTAAATTATGATCGTGACTACTATTCAACTAATAACAGTTTTTGATAATTAAGGGTTCTTGAAAGTGGTTTTCGCATGCATCAAATTTGAAAGAAAGAAAGAAAATAATTATAATTTTAAGCATCACAGAGGCGCTCATAATAGAATCACCAAAAACCAGAAAAATTTAAAAAGATTTTTAGACAGATGTTTTTCCTGTGGTGCCGGCTACGAATAGCACCAACCCATCTCATCCCTTGGGTGTCGTAAAAGGTGACTATGGGATTAGCCGGAAGATGGGCAGCAGCGTCCTTCGAGTACATTAACAATTCAACTGCGATCGCCAACCCGCCTGCCAAGCGTGGCGATTATGGCAAAACCCCCCAATGAGTACACAACACCCATATCGGTCGTTGTAGTGATCTTTGGGGGAGGCCTGTGTCCAGCAGTGGACTTTATTCGGCCGAAATGAATGAAAAATGAAAATGTGCATTCTTTGCAACACCCGCGCAATGCTATTCAAATTCAAATTCAAATTCAAATTCAAATTCATTTATTTCAGGTACCATATAACCCATATTAGAAAACATCTTTAAATTATTCAATAATAAATATACAATCACACATAAATAAATACAAATATATAAATACAACATCAACACACAGTGTATTATAATTAACTAATATTAATTACAGTATTCTCTTACGTGTGACACTATATGTAACTTGTCTGTCACAGCAGTGTCGCACATAAGGACAGTCCAGTCTGTTTGCTATCATACTCAGAACGGTATTGGAGCTGTCCCGCACTCTGCGCACAAGAGACGCGCAGCGCTTCCGCATGGTCGCATGAAAACAGTCCGTGCGCGCCCATGCGAACATACCCGAAGCGCTACAGTAGTGAGGCAGACCCAATATCGCTCTGAAAGCGTTGCTAAATTGAATGCTATACAGTACTGCTTCAATGTTGGCAAGAGAGTAATATTCCCAATACAGCAACTTAATGTTAATTAAACTAACTATTTAAAACTATAATTAAAATGATTGTGAACTACAAGTATGGAGAAAATGTCTGACACAGCAATGCTGCGACTTAGAGCTATTAATAATTTAATAATAAATACTAATTTTCATTTTCGAGTATGACAGTTTTCTTTATTAATTATTGCAAAGATATGAATATTGTAATTAGGTTGTCAATAAACGAGATCCTGATGACATGAGGGTTCTATATAAACATGCCTATTATTTATGTAAATAGTATATAACAGATACACGGTAAAAATATACGCAAATATATATTTCAAAGATAAAGTTCATACCTTCTGAATTCATACTAAAATATAACATTACCCATCGCTACCAGCTTAATAATAACGTGCCGTGTAGAAAGCCGTGCGGGTACATGTTATTATAACCTAAAATTGAATTTTCACTGAGGTCGACGTTTTCACAGCACCCCTGTATAAACGGTCTTGCGGTGTGTTGAAATAAGCTGAAGCAAACCCCTCTAAGCTCTGTGTTAAAGACCATTGTAAGATGCTATCGCGAATTAAGTAAGTCCCATTTGTTATAAGTTTACGCTTGTTCGGAGTTTGGAGTAAAAGGGGCAAAACATTGGCAGGTAGTAATTTTTATCTCATCATCATCATTCCAGCCGAAAATCATCCACTGCTGGACAGAAGCCTCCTCCAAAGATTGCCACAACTATCGGTATGGGTTTGTGTTGTGTGGTCTTTGGGGATTTTGCCATAGTTCCCACGCTTGGCAGACGGGTTGGCGATCGCGGTTGAGTTACAAATGTACTCGAAGGACGCTGCTGCCCATCCTCGGGCTAATCCCGTAGTCGTATTTTACGACACCCATTAGATGAAATGAGGTGCTGGTATTCTTAGCCGGCACCACACTGCATTTTTTTTAGTGAGTCGCATATTAATTAGTATTTGCGGTCCTAAATTTAGAGGAAGAATAAGCGTCTCCAAAAAGACCGAAATACCTTCAGCTGCACTTTTAATTAATGCGGGAGGATATACCGCACTAACCTACAGACCTGTATACACCCACCGCTGAACCTGGACCTCCAAATAATCCCAACAATGAGCAATCATAGGGATATTTTCATAATTATCACGCTTGTCAATCGGATTGGTGCGCAGTAAGTTAACATTGTGTGGTGCCGGCTAAGAATACCACCACGATGACGATAAAAAGACTTCAAAAAGGAGGAGGTTCTTAATTCGATGCAATTTTTATTTTATTTATGTACACCGATACCGAGATTTGAAGATCGATTTAAGAAATTATTTTGTTAACAGGTGCAAAATGCTTTCGAGTTGTTTTGATTGAGTAGTTTTTTAGCCAGCTTTAATAAACAGGTTAATTTGACTGCGCTTGTCTAGATGATGTTATTTGTTTCGATTCTTCTGAGATCAGAGAACCGATTTGGGCCTTTTTAGTGTTAAATACTGATACCAAATTGGAAAACGTTCTTACATTTCTTTTCACCAAAAATAAAGAAATAAAGCTTTTTAACGAAAAATATACCGACTTCAAAAACCGTGCACGATTTAAAAATATTAAAACCACTGAAAAGGAAAAAAAACTTTATTTATGAAGTCGGGCGGGGTGGTATATTTTTTGTTATAAAGTTTTATGATACAAAGAAAGTATATCATAAAATGATCAATTAAGAAGCTTACAGAACGCAGGGCAGCGTACGGCGAGCTGAATATAAGTGAATGAATGCCTTTGCCTTTATTGGTCGATTGGAGTGGAACCTAATGAGTGTCCGCAGCATTTTCAACTCTGACTTGCCTTAGTGGGCCGATTAGAGGTGGGCCGCCAGAGCTTTATGCTCGTGGAACTGTGTAATGGCGTAAAAACGGGGAAACCCCGTCCGAGCCGTCAAGACACACGATGGTGAAACCGGTGCCCCATCCCTTGACAGCCTGAGCCACTCACACCAGCGTTGCTCCCTGTCGTCTGTACTGGTGGCCATTTAAGGGGTCCAACTCATGAGTGGCGAGTCACCATCTGCAGTAGAATTGATTATAAAGCTTGAAAAGCAGACGCTGTTTCTTTTCGTTATTAGAAGTATTTAATCCATGAAGCACCTATTGCAATAGACCTTATAATTATAATTGTTTCCATCTCATACAATATTATAACACATCCGGGGACAATCCGAGACTGCATTTTTAAAGTGCAGCCACGGAGAGTCCCTGGTCAGTAACCAGGGACTCTCCGTGTACATTTTAGATTAAAATTATCAGACCATGAACTACCCTGCATAGACACGAACCGTCCAAAGGCTATGATCGGTATAATTGCGGTAGTTACCCAGAGCTGTAGAAAAGAAAAGGATGCAGCTGACCAGGCTGCCCAGCTGCTCAGCTCTGGAGCCTCTTCTATGGCAGAAAAAACTTGCTCAATTGTCAACACTAGCTTATCGAACCACTCCTAGAATGGGCCTTGCCCAAAAAGGTTACAATACTATGTGTTACTCTATCAGTCTCTTAATGCCCACCGCTGAACATAGGTGCCACAACCATCGTTATCTATACAAATAAATAAAATCGAAGTGTCTGTTTGTAATATCAAAATAACATCTTTTTACTAAATGCATATGAAAGTATATACGGTATCTATAACAAAAAAACAATTTTTTTAATTTTTTGTCTGTTTGTCTGTCGGTCTGTCTGTCTGTCTGTTTGTTCCGGGTAATCTCCGAAACGGCTGGACCGATTTTGACAAGACTTTCACTGGCAGATAGCTGACGTTATAAGGAATAACTTAGGCTACTTTGATTTTAGAAAAATAATTAGGGTTCCGTGCGAAAACAATAAAACCCTTGAAATCCAACATATATATTCTATGTCAAGTGTCTATGTCGAAGTACTCTAAATTTCTTTTAAATTAAACGTGAAACCGCGGGTCCCAGCTAGTAAGGAATATAATGCTATATCATAATCACCTGTCTCATTGAAGGATTAGTAATTATAATCCTAACTCTACTGACTCCTTAAAACGTAAACCTAAAACGGTTACTTGTAAACAAAACAATGCTAAAAATGCAAACATTAATAATGTATAGTCGTACACAAAAAAGTAATTAAATTTCCATTTGGAAAGCTCTCTTCGATGTGGGAGTCATTATGTAGATGAGTTTAAATTCAACCTTTTACGGGTATACCTGCTACTCCTGAAAGGTTGATTCTTTTAATTTAATTGATTTGTTCGTTTAAAATCCTTACAAATAAACAAAAAAATTAAGGCTGTTTATATCCCTATGCTAGACTAGGCTACTGTTTACTGGTGGTAGGTCAATGCATACGCCAGCAGTAGTGTCGGCTATGTTGGCAGAGCACGAAAACTGGAATGCAGTGGTCTCCTTCTGGGAGAGCGTCATGCTCCAGAAGGAGACTGCAGAGCGGGATCGGGAGAGGGCCGATCCCGCTCGAAGAAGAAGGAGACGGCGCCGGGGTAACAACCGCCCTGGCGCCTAATTCCGATACGCCTGAAAACCCCTGCCGTTGCTATAAGGTGGGGGACCTCTGGGTTCGCGGGTGCGTAGATTGGGGAATCTGCGTGCCCACACCAAGCGACCCAAGAGAAGACGGTAGCACGCATGTGGTCACGCGCTGCCGTGGGACGCTTTGGGGGATCCTTTACAATCTCCCCGGGGGGGTGACCGTTTTACAGTCACCCTCTCCGAGATGTGCCAATAGGCGTGGCACCAGTGGGCGGCTCTAGTGTGATCATACGAGGACCTGGAGCCTCCCTTACGTGCCGATGATGACCGCTCCAGTGGTTTTAGCCGGTAGAAGATACCCCTTCGTCCTTCCCCGGGGCGAAGGAAGATCATGAAGAATTTCCACTGGGCACCAATAAAAAAAAAAAAAGGTTCAATGCATACGCTATACCAGCTAAGAATAGCAGTAGCACTAACCCATCTCATCCCCTGGGTATCGTAAAGGCGACTATGGGATTGGCCAGAGAATGGGTAGCAGCGTCCTTCAAGTACATTAACAATTCAACTGCGATCGCCAACCCGCCTGCTAAGCATGGCAAATATGGGGAACCCCCAATGAGCATACAGCACGCCCAGACGGCTTGTAGACGCGATCTTGGGTGAGGCCTGTATCCAGCAGAAAACTTTATTCGACGGAAATGATGAGGTAAATGCAAGAGTTTGGCTAGGTAGATAGCCACCTGCCACCCAGTCTACGTGCTCATACCAAGTGACCCTCGAGTAGACGGTAGCGCGCACGTGGTTATGTGCCACCGTGTGCGCAGCACAGCGCACACCGAGGCTTGGGGGATACTTTACAATCCTTCCCGAGAAGTACCTGGGGGGTGATCTTTTTACAGTCACCATCCCTATGCTAGAGTGACTGTTTTACAATGACCCCTAAACCTGTGCCTAAACTCGTGGCATCATGAGTGACTCTAGTTTGATCTTAAGAGGACCTGGAGCCCCCCTTCGTTACCGAAGACTTTTCTCTTCTCTTTAAAAAACGTTGCCCCACACTAGGATTGCTCCTGTGTCGTGGGTGCGTTTACAGACATGAATTCCACATACAATACACCCAGACCCGGAACAACTACCTGCAGATCATACAAATATTTTTCCGTGTGGGAATCGAACCCAGGACCCGGAGCGTAGCAGCCAACTGTATCAGCCACTGCACCAACCGTGCCGTCAGGAAGATGACAGCTCCAGTGGTTTTAGCCGGTAGAAGTACGGCATGCCCCTTCGCCCTTCCCCGGGGCGAAGAAAGTTCATGATGAATATCCACTGGGGAACAATAAAAAAAAGGTAAGAACCCAGTACCAGATATTCACCGCCAGGTAGTAGCGTATAAACCTTAGAGATTACTGTGTTCTGGTTTAAAAACTGCAATCTGTGTGCCAATCGTGGTAAGTACTGGCAAACGCAACTGGCTATGAACGCCTCAAAGAACACCGTGTAGAATAAATAGAACTAGTGGTCGCCTAGTG
Source organism: Diloba caeruleocephala (assembly GCA_947459985.1). Lineage (NCBI taxonomy): Eukaryota > Metazoa > Arthropoda > Insecta > Lepidoptera > Noctuidae > Diloba > Diloba caeruleocephala. The sequence goes on from OX381609.1 coordinate 2,262,921, forward strand.
GTCGATATTCAAACGTAATTCTTTTTTTTTTAAATAATTTCCACTTTTTGCACTTCACCTCCGTTTGAACTGTAACTATGCCAAATCTCACACTCCTCCGTATGAAGAAAAAAATTTCTTCACGTGTTATTATATCATAGATAGAATACATAGTAAAACGCAAGTACTTAAATTTAATTGGTTTTATTAATTCTGTAAAATGTTGCGATTCAAGCTGTATTAACAAGAAATATGAACCAATCATCGTTTTCGGCCTCATCCTGTCAAAGGAACTGTTCATGAATGGTAATTTTGATGAATATTAATGGTGTAAGGTTTCTTATTAGCAACCTTGTTAACAGTTTAATACGTTTTTTGTTTTGTATTTCCTCATCCTGGTTATGAATAAAGAGAGTTTTATGATTTATGTTGGAATTTCTTTTAGCGCGCTTTTTAAGAATAATTTCTTTTTGTTTATATAAAATCATTAACAGGCACTCATGAATAGTCAGACTATAGTTGCCGGCAAGAAGGTCCATGGTTACTCTTTTTAAATCAAAATAGTTTTGTTACGATATTTGACTAGATTGTTCTTGAAATGAAGGTTATGTCAGGACAATGTAGGAGAAGAGTCTAAATTACGTCAAGTACAAGCCAGATTTTAATATCAATTAAAGCTTATGATTAAATTGCCTTGACTGTATTAGGCTGACCAGTCTCAACAGACAGCACTCGTTCACGAGCATGACGCATGCATCAGCGACGGTTAGCTCAACCATATTATACATAGGGCAACTCAATGACCCGATACATGACGCCACTTAAGTAGGACACTTGAGTGAGCATGACATACCTAATCTGCTAGACAAATGTCACGTCAATTAAACAAAATGGATTAAAAACCCACATGGTATTCGCATATACAGTATCAAACCTAAGTGATCGTGAATATATATAGTATATATGTCAAGTGACAGTGCCGAAGTAGTCAAAATTATTCATAAATAATCCAATTAATTTTAAATTAAACGGCGGATGAGCTAGTTTGTTATAAAAAAGAAACTATGTAAAAAGGGTTTCCATACAGTTACAGATTATATGGCCGACATAAATGCTTGGGATTGAGCTGCACTTAGTCTAACATGCTTATATTACTTGTTGTTCAATTTGGACATTTGATCGGACATAATTTTTATGACATTTGAATGTATAATTGCTTTTTTATGACATTTATTGGACAATTGATGCTATTTTAATATTTTTTGACCTTGTTCTGGTCTATATTACTATAATAAAATCATAGAGAGACAAAAACTGTACAATGAATATTTTTTGAAAAAAAAAATGCCTGCCGCGTGGTCCAGGAATGAGACTGATGCCAAAACTGTAATTTTTAGAATTTCTGTCTGTTTGTCTGTTTATCTGTTTGTCTGTTTCTATGTTGGATGTTACCGCTAAAATTACGCTATAGAATTCGTTGAAGTTTGCCATAAATGTCCGTTACTGTCCAAAGATGGCTCTAGAATACAAACCATCACGCTTTTGTACATGGGAGGTGAGTTGTATAACTACAAAATGTTGTTTTACAGCGAATATTATGAAACAATCACACAAGTGAACACATTCGTTATCAGTACGTAACAAGAATTATCAAAAAAAACATTACCGTCACGCTATATCTAAAGGGAGATAAGCGACATATTTTAGGAATGAATTAGAAAGCTTATTTCGTAACGTCTCGCAACTGGTTATGTAGCCTGCTAAACTAACACGTGGGTTGTCATTGCTTTATTCTCGGGATCAAACCTACCTCTTAAATCTTGCTTTTTGGGTTTTGCTTTGCATTAATTTTATTCTGTTGTTGTTGTTATTGTGAGACGGGTGCAAACAAGAAGTCACGGGTTCAAGGCAGGCAGGCATAAGTTTTCATTTATATTTCGCATAAATTGTCATCATGAAATGGACTTAGTTTAATAAAGTATTCGTGTTTATTAGAGAAAAACGATTGAATTTGGTGCCAAAGGTTCTTTTGAACGACTCATGGTGCATTTTCGTAACTGCTGTGCTAAGCCAAAAAGCGTAATAAAATAGTTGTGTTGGTATCCTTAAATAAAGGATAATATTTCTCTATTTATTACGACGTTTCTGGGTTACTTAGTTTTGTAATGATTAAATTTATAAAGTTAAAATACTTATTATTTCTTCCGACTAGATAGCGTAACTGTCGAATTACATCACGGTATGGCTTCGTTGGCAAAACATGAAGTTAAGGGTCATCTCAGATTAAACGTTTTTTTTTCCTAATATGCGCCAAAGGGTACCGCTACCGATGTCGACTGTCGCGATATCAAAGCAAGGCGTTACCTACATATGTTTATCAATTCGGCCGAATAAAATCCACTGCTTGACACAGGCCTCCCTCAAAGATCACCACAACGACCGATATCGGTATGTTGTGTGCCCATTGAGGGGTTTTGCCATAATCGCCACGCTTGGCAGTTGAGTTGGCGATCGCAGTTGATTTGTTAATGTATACGAAGGACGCTACTGCCCATCCTCCGGCTAATCCCTTAGTCGCCTTTTACGACACCCACGGGATGAGATGGGTTGATGCTATTCGTAGCCAGCACGACACGATGCTGTATATGTTAACTGATATTCTTTTTAAAATTGATGCACCACAGTAGGGTTTCTCCTGTGTCATGGTGCGTTTACAAACACAAATTCACACACAATACACCCAGACCTGGAACAACTACCTGCAGATCGTACAAATATTTATTCCGTGCGGGAATCGAACCCGCAACCCGAAGCGCAGTAGCCAACTGTATCAGCCACTGCACCAGCCGTTAGTGTCCGTGACATAAACAACTTACTAACTTTACCAACGATATTTTATTTATATCTGAAATATTGGAACAATTACCGATTCTTACGGACCCATGTTGATTAAGATTGTTTGATTTGGTTGTTATTGATATCGGATTCAAAAGGGAATTTTGCATGCCTCCTAGAAAGAAGACTAACATCTTCCTAAGCTCCAGTGCAATGCTCTGTGCTCTGTGCACGTTTAGTATCTAACTGAGCCTCACGATCAACTGCAGTTTTGAGAGATCGAACTAGCCTTTGCATCTTAAAAGCCAATGAGCTTTGAAAGATATTCCTCTTTAACTTCAGAAAGCAGCACGCAGCACCTATCGCGGTTAGGTATCCAATGAGTTGTCATTGCTGCCTCTTGATTACAAGACAGTAATGAAGGACATGAAGCACGTCTCGCAAGCGATCGGAAGCGCCATGCTGCAGCACGAGCCTCAGAGACTTACACCCAGTGTGAATCGCAATCGAGCTCGCAGAGTATCTACACTGCGACGTCTCTAGAAAATGGCTGGCGAATTTATTTCAATTCTGAAAATGTCATAGAGCGCTTGGAAAATCCGCGTCAAACAACGTTTTTCGTATTTTTTCAACTGTGCGAAGAGGATCCTCTTCGTTCGCCAAACCTCGAACGAATGGCAAGATGCCGTCATGTTATACGTACGAGAAGCAAAGAGGTGTATTTGATCGACGTCAGCGTGGGCGTACAGAATATGGTTTCTCGGGAGTTTTGAAAGACGCTGCATTGGGTAAGGTCTATGCTGTGACTGTGACACATCCAAATAATGGCAATTGTGCAATTTTTTGCGCATTTTACTACACACGGTGCTTTTGATGCCGTTAAATTTCCTAAATATCACCCAGACTGCAGAGCGCTCCATCTACTTGACGGTGATAAACACTGGGACGATACTTTCGAGGAGGTCAGCGACAGTCCCAGTCGTCTGCGACATTTATTCGCCACCATGTTGGTCTTCTAAGCGCCGACAGTCAAGGTTCAACTTATTGCTGTTCACTCAGCGCACATTATAATGAGTGATCTCAAACGCGTGTTTGTATAATGGGCGGCAGTGGTGGTGTCGGCAAGCAGATCGCTCGCAATCGGTACGCTGTATGCTCGCTTGAAGCGCGCGATCTGCTCACTCGGTCTATACGCTGTATGTGGGATGGGAGCATGGCGGTTGCGAGAGTACTCACGAAATGTGTCTTGATATTATAAAAGTATGGTACGACTTAAAGCCCTAATTTTAATGACAAAATGAGCGGTGTGACTATAATGAGTGATTGGACTGTTAATACTAGGCGAAAAAGGGCAGGCTACATTTTATGAAAGTTGATGACGACACCCTGTGCCATGTGGGAAGCGTTTCGAAACAAAGAACAAAAGCGCATGATTTGGCACTCGGCTGGCTGGGTTGGATGCAATATGCGGCAGGCCTATGGGTCGTGTCATTCGGAAATATATCATGATCCCTCTACACCTATTACAAGTGCCTAATAAAAGCTCAGGTCATAATTGCATGTTTTCAATAGCATGATATACATTTCTAAATTCCACGAGTGCGAAGCCGCGGGCAAAAGCTAGTGATAAAGTATTTTTGAATACGAGTACTGTGTAAGTTAGTTTTACGTCCTTAGACTCAATGTCTGTCTGGTGGTTTTGTGTATTTATGTGACATACACAAATATTAGACTGGTGGTAATGTTGTGTGATGGGTCATTGACCTCTATAAAATAGGGTTGAGCTACACGATGACTGATTCATGCTTGCCGTCTGTCAGGACAGGTCATCGCAAAATGGCGGTGGATCTTTCTTCAAAAGGCCATTCCAGACGTTGCCCTACAAAATGCTTTTTTGCAGGCTTAATTAAATAGGACTAGCTTAATTAAATGGGATTAGTTTGGGGACAAAAAGGTTTCGAATGGAGACGGCGTACCGGAAAACGCAGCGTGGGATGACCTCCAACGAGGTGGATAGACGACCTGGTGAAGATCGCTGGGAGTCGTTGGATGACCGGCATGTGACCGCTCGTTATGGAAATCTAAAGGGGGAGGCCTTTGTTCAGCAGTGGACGTCCTGTGGCTGATATGATGATTCGACTATGTTGATGTAAGGGTCATATTATGGCATTAGTTCTTTTCTGAACGTGTGGCTTCCCTCGAAACTAAATGCATCTGAAGGACTATTTGCATTATATTGCTGCATTGATAATTACCTTTACAAATGTATATTTACATAAAAACAGACATTATTTTTACCAAAAAACGACCTAATCCTAATTTTCTTTCGGCATTTCTTCTACGAGATTGTCATGTAGTAAAATGCCCTCCGTTGTTTCAATATGTGGTGTAAAATGAGTCTGTTAGGACTTATTTACTGAATAAATGATTCTATATTTTCTATTCAAAGTCCCTAAATCGGTTTTTAACCCATGGGAGGAGACGGAGTAGTGCTATATTACAGTAGTAAGTATGTATATAAACAATAATTTCGTTGACAACCCATCACATTATCACACGTGATTGGCCGCGCTTCCTAACGGAACAGCCCGCTATCTTTACGTGTCAGCGCCTTGATTAGATCTCCCGAACTTCTGCTCAGCTTAACAATTCCTAGCTAATTGAATAATTAGCGCTTAAATAGCTGTTGAACGTCTTCTACATCTCAGAGGTCACTGGGCTTGGGGTAAAAGGAGCGGTAGATTAGGATACATATTAGTAATTCTTAAACTTTCGTGAATTGAATTCATGATTTTAAGATAATATCGGGTCTATTCGCGCACAAATTAATATTAAAATAATATTTTAACTAACCTCAACGTTTCGATCAAGTTGCATTGACCGTGGTCACGAGTAGACTGGAGTAGCGGGTGTCAGCGTCGAGATGGGCGGGAGTTCTTACCAACTACCCGCATTTGGTCTTGCAGTGCACCTTCACGGATCACGACACACACTGCTAACCATATTGGTAGGTATACACAAAGATAAATCGCGACACGAACACTTCTTTATCACTGGATTCCATGACGCGGATAACCTAAATCCATCTTCCCGATTGAAATTTGGATGTTTCTTAATCTCAATCGCTTCTCGAACAATTCTCGGATAGTAATGCCGATCGGTAGCAAATCTATCATAAATTTATTTGGGGCGTTGAAAATGCACTCAAAATCACGTTGCAGGTCGAGTCCACGGATGCGCAATATCAAAATTAATACGACAATGAAGGAAGAGGCTGCACCCAACCAGGGCATTATGACCACAAAACTAATCAAGGCGAGTAAATTGAATTTAATATTGCAAGCGTCCGCGCCGTCGTGTCATCGTCGTCCCACGCCCGGAGAGAGAAGCGACATGCCATGTAGATTATGATTTATGGCACCGCTGAAATAATGATCGTGTTTCTGATTTGGTTCCATATTTGAATCAACGGTACCTGCGGCTTTTTCCATTAGCCTGTCTATGAGCTCTCCATGATTAAGTTTTGATTCAATTTTAGAATGACAGGAGTGACAGGTGCTTTGTTTTTTTTTTCAGAGCGCGGTTTTGCTGGTTGCGTAATTTACTAGCAGGCTACATTTGATTTGATTTTCATAGTAATGGTTCCAAGCAATTAAGGTTTCGGCAGTTTTAGGCATTTAAACGTTTGCCTTCCTCACAGGAGGATCTGAGTTTGATCCTCACCGCACCTATGACTTTTCAGATTCATGTGCGGATCAGAATTTGATTATTAAATGGTGAAGCCCGCCTGCCAAGCGTGGTGAGTATTGGCAAATTCCCCCCTAAATGATGATACAGTTGTGGAAATATATGGGGGAGGCCTTTGTTCAGCAGTGGACGTATAAATGGCCGATATTATGATGATGATGAAATGGCAAAGAAGAACACAGCGAGGAAACCTGCAAACCTGAGTGGGCTCCAAAATTGTTCTCAGTGGTGTGTGTAGTCTAGAGGTGGGATTCTACCCGGTAAATTCCCAGGGAAATTCAAACTTGGGTAAAAATCGGGTTTTTACCCGGGTAAATACCCAGATGATGGGTATTTATTTTTATGGGAACGAAGTTACTTAAACACGTTACCCGGGTAAATGCCCAGATGATGGGTATTTATTTTTATGAGAACGAAGTTACTTAAACACGTTACCCGGGTCAATACCCAGATGATGGGTATTTATTTTTGTGAGGACGAAGTTACTTAAACACGTTATTAATAACTTCTTAGGACGATGAAGCAGCAAAGCGGGCAAATGAGGTACCCGGGTATTTGCATGATTTTTGGTACCCAATCAAGAAACAATGGCTATATGAAGTTTGATGTTTAAAAAAACGTTGACCCACACTAGGATTTCTCCTGTGTCGTGGGTGCGTTTACAGACACAAATTCCACACACAATTCACCCAGACCCGGAACAACTGCAGCTGACTGTACAGCCACTGCACCAACCTTGCCGTCTATAGGTAATCCCTCCCTCCTACCTCGATTGTAATCCTCCCCGGTAAGACGGTAGCGTGCATGTGGCCACATGCCTCTGTTTGGACAGTAAAGCACACAGCTAGGCTTCAGGGTACCTGAGATGAACTTGGAGGGATGTCCTGCACTAGAGGGCCAGCGTATATCATCATAATAATATCAGCTAAAGGACGTCCACTGCTGAACAAAGGCCTTCCCCATTAAAATCACAATTGTGTCGTCATTTTGGGAGGGATTTTCCATGTACTCACCATGCTTATCAGGTGGGTTGTTAAGCGGAGTTGGCTACATGTCCAACGTCCACTGAAAGGACGTTGCTGCTCATCCCTGGGGCTTACACTACCTTAGTCGCTTATGCGTGGACTAATTAGTGGCTACGGGATGCTCGATCCCGGAGCCTCCCTTCGGTCCTGAAGATGCCCAGGTAGATTCAACCGGTAGATGTCCGGATATCCTTGGCCCCTCTCCTCATGGGCATTGGACGATACACGAGCATTTTCACCGCGGTGAAAAAACATCTAAGGAGTGTGCGAGTTAAATTTAATGTGTGCTCTTACGGCCCAACATAAAACTTTTAATATCCACAACATGGAGAAAAATATTTTTACCCGCACTATAACACGTGCCAGCATGCAGTATACCCAAGAGGAAAACGTTTGCAATATTCTCAGAACGACGTCTGTACGTAAATACTGTTAATTAATTTACATTTATTCATTCATTCATTTCGGCCGAATGAAATCCACTGCTGGACACAGGCCTCCCCCAAAGTTCACCACAACGACCAATATGGTGTGTTGTGTGCTCATTGGGGGGTCTTGCCATAATCGCCACGCTTGGCAGACGGGTTGGCGATCGCAGTTGAGTTGTTAATGTACTCGAAGGACGCTGCTACCCATCCTCCAGTTAATCCCTTAGTCGACTTTTACGACACCCACGGGATGAAATGGGGTGGTGGCATTCTGAGCCGGCACCACACAGCAAAGCCGGCACCACACAGCAATTACATTTATACTAGAAACTATTTATTTTTTGCATACCATAATAATTTTTCGCTCAAAGCTGAAACTGGTGCTTAGGTATTGTTATGAATAAAGTTGGTCCCAAGGACCACAGTACGCAACTAACAATTCATTCCATTAGAACAATGAAGAGATTAGAACAATATACAAACTCGTAATTCGATTTCAAAATGATAAACAAAAGCTTGCTAGCTTAATCAAGTCTTCTACATTCCACCAATAGAAGTCCGCGTTTTACCGAAGTGAGACGTTGCTTGCATTCTAAATGCAAGACAGCAACGCAATTAAACTATCTGAATACGGAATGAATGAACCAGCGAACGGGACGAAGTACTTCAAGCTTATTGTTTTGGCTACGTTTCCTCACGCTTCGGCGCTTCCTAGCTCGGGTACGGATACTCGTGAGAAATTGAGATTTAGAACTGATTTTCATTGCGGTGCTTTTGTGTGATATGTTTATAAGAAGCACACTTTTTACGATAAGCGGTCCTATTTGCTTTGGACCGTTTCATATTAGTTACGTAACATAAATGTGTGTATGACTACAATATATTACTGTTAAAATGTATTTTTTTAAATGTTATTTTGCTTTATCTACTCAATTTATGCTTTCTGTAAGTGATATGTGTTGCCCTATCTATCCAAATAAATTTATTTTCTTTCATTCTTTTCTTTCTTTCTTTAATAATCAAAATTGTAAATATTCCTTTTTTTAATGAGTGTCTATGGAATTTCTTTCTAGATTTTCTCGATGGGCAGACTTTTCCAAACCGTGCACCTTAACTGTTGACTTTTCTTAAGCGCTTAAATATATGAAACTAAAAACTGACTTTTTTTTAATAAAAAAATAAAAACGTTGACGAGACGATCAAGTCATTCGCCCGGTGGTAAGAGTCAAGCCTGCCTATAACAATTGTAATGCTACCCATTCGAAGTCCTGCGTGACCCCACATTATGATCGTCACCTCGAGACATAAAGTTAATTAGTCTCTTAGGACTAGTCATTTTTCTATTCCTCAGACTGGTGGTCCTAAATACCGCAGCAGGTATCGTGTCGATATATGTAATTTTCAATTGGCGACCAAATGAATACACTAAAATATTGTGTCAATTCACCAATCTCTAAATAAGCGAAATACAAAAAGTATTACGATATGCAACAAATTATTTAGTTTGCAATATAAATGTGAATAATTAACAGTACTTACGTACAGAGGTCGTTCTGAGAAAATTGCAAACATTTTCCTCTTGCGTTTACTGCCTTCCAGCACGTGTTATAGTGCGGGTAAAAATATTTTTCACCATGCTGTGGATATTAAAAGTTTTATGTTGGGCCATAAGAGCACACATTTAATTTAATTCGCACACCCCTTAGATGTTTTCTCACCACAGTGGAATACTTTTGCATCATCCAACGCCCCTGAAGAGAGGGGTAAAGGATACCCGGACACTTACCGGCTAAAACTACCTAGGCATCTTCAGGATCGAAGGAGGGCTCCGGGATCTCAAGAACGAGCATTCCGTAGCCACTAATTAGTACACGCATAAGCGGTACTCTAAACCACAGGGATGGGCAGCAGCGTCCCTTCAGTAGATGTTTGAGATGACAAGCATGGTGAATACTGGAAAATCCCTCTCAAAATGACGACACAATTGTGATTTATTAATGGGGAAGGCCTTTGTTAATGAACAAGGGTCTTTTTCCAGCAGTGGACTTCCTTTGGCTGATATGATGATGATATAGCCTGGCCCTCTAGCGCAGGGCGTCCCCCCAAGCTCATAGCAGGTACCCTCGGAGGATCCACAAATAATTTCCTCTGACGACGCGGCCCTTCGAAACCCTCCCCTCCTATTAGAAAGCGCGGTACTCCCGATAAACCTACCTGCTCCAATGTAGTCGGATTGTCCACTTTGTTAATCAAAAGATGATAGAAGTGGACTAAAACGAATAATTTGCGTCCGAGTTCCAGGCTGTCTAAACCTACTACGGGGGTGGCCCCGTGACGAACAAAGATGGGTATAGTAAAGGGTAGTACCCATCCTTTTAAAAATAAATCAGGCAAACTTTTTTTGGACCTGTATTATAAGGGCGTACTTGAGTTCGTGAGTATCCCATACTATAGCATTGTATTCGAGCCGACTGCGAACATATGCTTTATACAAGATCAGGGCAGCCCTTATCCCGTTAAAAGCAGCACATGCATGCCACTGTCCTACCGGGGAGGATTACTATCGAGGGAGGAGGGAGGGCTGTAAAACAAAGCCACAATACAAGAGAAAGAGTTCTACATCTCGAGGGATTGAAACTCACCACGCTGAAGAGCAGTCAAAGCTCTCCATGAAATTTTTCCATAATTTACTAATTTTACTACTCGAGGTAGAGGTTGTCAAATGATCTGATAGTCTACCACCGCTCTATTTATATACTGCTCCAAGAAATTCTAGATGATTCTATAACATTCTAGAAAACGATCGAAAAAGGTAGTAAGTTTATTAGTACTATGTCTCATTTCATCATCATTATCATTTCAGCCAAAAGACTTCCACTGCTGAACAAAGGTGGGATCCCTGTAGACAACCGGCTACATGCGGTGTGGCGTAATTTTGGGGGGAATTTTCCAGTAGTCGCCACGCTTGGCAGGTGGGTTGGTGAGCGCAGAATGGCTGCCGTTTCGAAAAGGGGACGATTCTGCCTGGTTTAGATTCCCTTAGTCGCCTTTTAAGACGTCCACGGGAGGAGATAGAGTGGTTCTAGATTCTTCATCCGGACACCACACGGAAATAGTTTAGTTGCCAGCCTAATATTTGATTATCCATAATATCTAATACTTCAAATCAAAATCTAAATTCTTCAGTATTCATACTACTCAATTCTAATACGTAACACGCTAGAACGGCCTTACTTCCAGTACTTTCTAGAACATTGCTCGTGCATGAAAATTCATTTTACTTGATGAAATATGCCAAGGTGTCCGTACGCCATCAGTTTGACAGCCAACCGGAGTAATGACAACAGCTTATGGTGAGCCGACAGTGCACAGGTGTGACGTGTATGGGGCAATACTGCCATCTTTTCGGATATTTGCAACAGAGAAAATGTGTACGTAAAAACATTTGCTTGCTTTAATTGTTGAGTTGAATTAATTGTTGAGGTACTAATAGTTAGTTGCACTTACGGATTCATATACAATCAGTGAGGTTGATAATTGATAAATGAGGCATAAAAGAATTTAATTTTAAACCAGTATGAGTGAGTCTATGGGTGTAGTGTTTGTGAGATATTTGTGGTGTACGCTTGTGAATGCACGTGTGTGTGTATATTAGTGTGCCTGCGTTTGTGGCTGCGTGTGTACCGTTATGTATTGACGTTTTAAGTAGTTAAAAGTAAAGTTATACTCCTGATTTTGTTAATTTGACTGAAGAAATACTGCAGCCCAAAAAGATGCACTGCTGGACCGAAGCCTTTGATTCTTTAGTGATGGTATATAATTTCATATGCCAAATGGTTGCACTGTGGTCTGAAAAACCTATTTCTTCAATAGTAGCATAATTATTTATATCCGTGAAATTTGTAAAAACTAAATCTAAGCATGTTGAGGTAGTTTGGAAAATACGTGTGGGATCTTTAATGTGTTGCATAACTTTCTGTTCCAACACGAGATTGAAGAATAGGTTTGTTTTCAAATTGTTGTCTAAAATATTTATATTCAAATCACCTCCTAATTTTAGTTGAGATATTTGTTGTTTATGTAATACATAGGTTGTTTTAATTGATGAATAAATACTTCCTCCTCACTTCTCTTCTAATAGATAGTTCAATATCACTTGCTTCTATACAATACTCAATAAACATATTTCTAATATGACATACCTCTTTAAAGTCTATATGGTCTTGTATTAATAGGGAACCACTCGTGGTGGTTAATATAGCGTCTAGCGCGATTAAATAGCGCGCTATATTCACGCAACGTATAGCTCACGCTATGCCGGCTCCAACTCGACGCTATAAAGATAGCGCCATTAAAAAACGACGAGTAGGTAGCGAGGTAGGAGCAAGGGCAGTCATCGCAAAAATTCGCGCGTTATCGGTCGTTACCTAATGCGTTGATTAAAATATTTATTTATTTTAGATACGCTAACAATGTACGTACAGTAAAATTTCGTAAAATTAAAATATATAACATACATGACATTTGATGTCGTCAATAATAGGCATACATCAAACAATTCCGTTCAATGAACACTGCTAGAAGAAATTCTTAATAAAAGAAATATAACCCTATCCTGTGTTAATTTAATACATACAAATCTATTATCACAAGCATGGAAAGTATGAGGAAAACTTTATTAACTTTTCTTTACTTCTCCATTTAATTTTGATAGATATTATTTTAAGTATCGAATAATACTATAAAGTATTCAATATTAAGAATATAACCGAGACAGCACGCTGTCTTAACACAGCGCGCTACCTGTCCAACGACATTTAGCGTGATTTGAGAATATTCACCACGCTTTGATCATTTCATTCGCGTAAGGCCAGTTCGTTGTAATTGTAGCGTGTAAAATAGCGCGCTATTTTAATACAGCAAATAGTCTATAGCGCGCTATTGCCATGTAATGTTTTTGAACACCACTAGGAACCACCGCTGCCTCCTTGAATATAGCGATAGTAAGATGCTGCAATTTTGTATTCGCTAAAATGTAGATTTTCAAAGTTTTCTTGTGACGGCCAAGCCTCACACAGCCATAGAGCGATATATATTGGTTTTTCATGGATGAAAGCTTCTAGCAGATGCTGTTTGTTACAAATGCTTTGGGTATTTTGAAATAAAATGTTATATTGTTGTTGTCGTTTCAAAATGTATTATTTTGAGTATCGTCCACGTTATTAGATTTGTAGTGCTGACCACTAGCATGCGCCATTTCGTCATTTGCCATTTGTTGTTTAGTTTTAACATTTTTCTGGTATGGCGTCGTCCATTTTGTCGTATCTTCTCAAATTGATATCCATTTGCCATCTACTAATAATAATTGGTTATTACTTATCATCGAATATAGGCCGTTTATTCTTGCTTTTAGCTTTTCTCAACGCAACAGTTTTCTGTCATATCAAGCAAAAAAAATTTAGACCTATTATATAGTCATCATCATTATCATCATATCGGCCTATAGCTGTCCACTGCTGATAAAAGGCCTCCCATAGATTTCCATAATTGTATCGTCATTTTGGGGGGAATTTGCCAAACACTCACCACGCTTAGCAGGCGGGTTGGTGACCGCAGTATGACCGCTGTTTCACGGAAGGGATGCTGCCGCACATCCCTCTGGTTTTAAGTCCCTTGTCACCTTTTACGACATCCACGGGATAAGATGGAGTGGTGGATTGCTGTACTCTTAATCCGGACACCACACGGACAGACATAAAATCAATTTAAGAAGTGCATTTTCATAAAAATAATTGGACATTTGTTGATGGAAATTGCTGAAAATAGTTTGTTGAATTCTGTCTTGTACCAATAATTTATCCCACGAAAAAATTAAACATTGTAGTTGAAAAATATGTTATCCGATACATTCCAAGTGCAAATGTAAATTTGTATGCTCAATATTGAATGATTTACTATGGTTTTTAAGGACTTTAAGGAAATTATTCTTATAGATTTTCCTGTAATAAGAAAAGAACAGTGATCTGTATTTTTTCAAAATTCTAGTCTTTATTTTTAGGGTTAAGGGTCTAAAGCAGTCTTTCCCAACGTGGGTGATAACGCCCCCTTGTGGGCGCTGCAGGCCTAAAGGAGGGCGGTAAGAGACCCAGAAAAAAAAACCGGGCACAGCCCTACTCAGCTTTGGGGTCGATTTATAATTTCATCTACCTAGCTAGGAAGACTCTTAGACACCGACTGAGCTCTCGACTCTCGACTACATCTTGTGAACATCAACTAATATTAATTAAGATATAGCTCAAACTCGGTTCGATATAAAAGACCACGGGCAATCATGTTTTAACAAGTTTTTGTTAAATAATCCGAATTGTACATTCCTATACCAATCGGCTGGTTCTATAATACTTGTTCTTGCTTGTCGAGTACGATTCGGCGTCGAATGAGATAAACGAGTTTATGCACGTTTGTCTTATTCCTGTTGGTGCGTGCTGCTTATGCAATCCTATATAAACGACGTAAATTTATTTTATTTTCATTTGCGGTTTCGCGCATAATAGATAAGCAGTACTTGATTTCAACACTTACGTATTTCTTAAAAGAAAACAATGTCGGAAGTAAAAACGAAGAGACGGCAGTACTCTGCGGAATATATTAAATTCGGATTTATAGAAAATCCCACAAACCCGTCGTCGCCTTTGTGTCTTCTATGTCTAAAAACATTTTCGAACGAAGCAATGAAGCCTTCAAGACTCCAAGACATCCAGATAAGACAGAAAAGAATGTAGCATATTTTCAAGACCTAGAGAAGAAGCATAATACTCAGCCAAGTGTATCAAAACTATTTTCGGCGGCTGCTAAGCAAGATGACGACGGACTTCGAGCTTCGTATAATATCTCTTTGTTAATTGCTCAAAAAGGCAAACCACACAACATCGGAGAAGAGTTAATTTTGCCAGCAATAAAGGAAGTAATAACTACTGTGATTCATAAACCGGCCGCAGATATTATCCGAAAAATTCCTTTGAGTAATAATTCTGTGCAAAGACGAATTGATGAAATGGCTGCAAACATTGAAGAATCATTGTGCAATCATCTGAGGACTAGTCAATTCTCAATTCAGCTCGGTGAGTCCACTTTACCAACTAATGAAGCGTTGTTGCTATCTTACGTGAGGTTTATTAAAGATGAGAAAATACGTGAAGAACTATTGTTTGCCAGAAATTTGGAGACAGATACAAAAGGCGAAACCATATTCAATACATTGGAAAAGTTTTGTGAAGAGAAAGATATTCCTTTGAAAAATATTATATCAGTTGCTACGGATGGCGCTCCGGCTATGACAGGGTGCCATAAAGGCTTCATAGCATACTTAAAGAATACAATTCCAGATGTCCTTGCTATACATTGCGTTATTCATAGACAACATTTGGTTGCTAGAAACTTAAGTGAACGACTATTTCAATCACTGCAATATGTCATCAAAGCAGTCAATAAAATCCGTAGCAGCTCTTTGAATCTCTCTAGATTATTTCATCAGCTTTGTGTTACTAATGACGAAGATTTCAACCGTTTGTTGCTTCATACTGAAGTTCGTTGGCTGTCAAGAGGCAATTGTCTGATTCGATTTTACAACCTGTTTGACTCTATGATAGAGTTCTTGGAAACTAAAGATACAGAACTGCGCAACAAGCTCATAACATCAAAGAATGATATAGCTTACATGACAGACCTGTATAAAATGTTCAACGACATGAACCTCCTCCAACTGCAAGGCGATGAACTAAATTTAATTAAAACAAAAAATGATAGCATTCCCATCGTCATATTTGTGTGAACGTGGATTTAGTGCTGTGGCAACGCTGCTTACTAAAAAGAGAAATCGTTTGCGTGTTACCGAACGTGGCGACTTGCGGCTGTTTTTGAGTAAATTGGAACCTGATATCAACAAACTTATTGAACAGCATCAGATTCAACCTTCACATTAGTTTTTATATAAGAATTGATTATGTTTGTTTTATTTTCAATAAAAGATACTCTGTCCGAATACTATAAATTTGCGTTTCAATAATCAGTTATAAGTACTTAGCAGTTTTTAAGTATGTTTAAAAAGGGGGGCGTTAAAAAATAATTTATTCTTAAAGTGGGCAGTAGACTAAAAAAGGTTGGGAACCCCTGGTCTAAAGGGTCAATTTTCATCTATTTTATTACACAATATTAAAATATTTATTTAAAAAAAAGTTGATACCCTTACAACAAGCCCTTCCATTTGATATGCAACAATGCATGTTTTTATTATCTACTTTGCGCCCCAAAAGTAAATATTCAAAATTTCCCTTCCCCATATTCGAAATTCATTTACTTGCGTTACACGTTTGAGTCGCAGAAATTCATGTGTACCAAATTTCAACTTATCGGTCCAGTAGATTCGGAGCAAATTGACTGTGACAGACGAACAGACAGACACACGAGTAATCCTATAAGTGTTCTGCCGTTTTTTCATTTGGAAGTGCGGAACACTAAATAGACAGATAATAATTGTAATCGTTATGAAACTTGGAGAATTTGTATTAAAAAAAGAGTTTTTATACAGTCGCGACATACGAATTTTGCTAGAGTATATAAATAGCTTACCTGTAGCATTGTGCATTTTTACTTCTACTATAACTACATATATTTTTCAACAATTCAAGTACTCCAAATTTAAATGTAATTGAATATCTGATTTCGGTATGATCAGGCAATTCGACAATTTTACCTCCGACCGGAATTCAAAGCATTCACTTAATTAAAAAATGAACCAGCACCTTGACTTTTGAAAACCGTACGCATAATTTAAATATCAATTTTATCCGAGGATGAAAAATTAAACACTGTATAAAAATTCAATCTCTTGGCTTATTTCCCAATTCCACGTCGTATCATCTAACGATTTATTAATCGTGTGTGTCAACATTTTGGATTAAACCAACCAATGTAAATCGTGAGAGAATTTCGTAATTTTTACGTTACAACTACTGTTTCCTGTGGTGTTCCTACTGGTTCCACTCCTTCTCCTCCCGTAGATGTCGTAAAAGGTTACTGAACGACTCAAAACCAGAGGGATGTTCAGCAGCATCCCATCAGTGCAACAGTAGCCTTACGGCGCTTACCAGTACTCTGGTACTCACCTGCCAAGCATGGTGAGTACTGCCAAATTCCCTCCAATACGAGGACACAAGTAGTTGGCTTGTGGTGCCGGCTCAGCTTGCCGTGTGGTGCCGGCTCAGAATGCCACCACCCCATTTCATCCCATGGGTGTCGTAAAAGTCGCCTAAGGGATTAACCGGAGGATGTGCAGCAGCGTCCTTCGAGTACATTAACAACTCAACTGCGATCGCCAACCCGTCTGCCAAGCGTGGCGATTATGGCAAGAATGAGAACACAACACACCATATCGGTTGTTGTGGTGATCTTTGGGGGAAGCCCGTGTCCAGCAGTGGATTTCATTCGGCCGAAATGAATGATGGTGAAGGATTTAGTTGAGGAAAACTATGGATGCTTGTGCGCGTCTGTCTTCAAGTGCGTCCGCAGAAATGGTCAGCATTGTGTGTCGTGATTCAGCATATCGTGTTTCGGACAATTACGTTACGCAAGACCAACCGCGGATAGGTCGCAAAAACACCCACCGCTCAAGACGATGACACCCACACATACTTATTCTTCTCCTGACCACGGCCAATGCAACTTGGCCGAAACGTCGACGTTAGTCAATTTTTATTTTGTGCGCTAACAATGCTGAAGTTATAGTCTAATACTAGCTGTGTCCTGCGGTTTCACCCGCCGTTTCATTTAAAAGAAATTCATGGGCTTTAATTTTTGTCGCGGAACCCTAATTCTTTAAAAATAAATAAAAGTAGCCTAAGTTACATCTTATAATATCAGCTATCTGCCAGTGAAAGTCCCGTCAAAATCAGTCCAGCCGTTTCGGAGATTACTCGGAACAAACAGACAGACAGAGAGACAAAATATTTAAAAATAGTTTTTTAGTTGTATGTACCGCATATACTTTCATATGCATTTAGAAAAAAGCTCTTATTTTGACATTACAAACGTACACTTCAATTTTCTTTATTTGTATAGATGTATTACACCCTTCATTGCATATGAATAACGTTGACTCATTTTATCAAAGGGCTATCGTTTTCCCAATCAAACCTGCCTAGATTGATTTGGAAGTCTGCAAATGTAATTCGGGCACAAAATGATTAATATTTAGTTGGTAAACTGTTACCGTACTAGAATTTCGAATTAAATCTATCATCATTTCGGCCGAATGAAGTCTACTGCTGGACGCGCATTGGGCCATATATGATAGCGCATATGCGATCGCTAACCCGTCTGCCAAGCGTGGCGATTATGGCAGAACCCCCCAATGAGCCCACAACACACCCATATCGGTCGTTGTGGTGATCTTTGAGGGAGGCCTGTGTCTAGCAGTGGACTTCATTTGGCCGAAATGATGAGAACTGATGTTGGGGTAAAAAGGTTATCGAGTGGAAACCGCGCACCGGGAAACGCAGCTTGGTACGACCTCCAACGAGGTGGACAGACGACCTGGTGAAGGTCGCTGGGAGTTGCTAGATGCGGGTGGCATGTTACCGCTTGTTGTGGAAATCTATGGGGAGGCCTTTGTTCAGCAGTTCCTTTGGCTGATATGATAATCATATCTTATGTAATTCGTATTCTGTCCAGATTGAGAATATAGCACCACTTGATCTCCTGTCATGGATGTCGTAAAAGATGACCAAGGGAATCTTAACCAAGGGGATAGGCAGCAGCGTTCCTTCTCTGGGACAGTAACCATACTGCATACAACATGCCTCCCAGGTGTGGTAAGTACTGACAAATTCCCTCCCAAATGACGACACAATTGTGGAAATCAGTAGAGGAAACCTTTGTCCAGCAGTGGACGTCCTTTCGCTGATAAGAAGATGATGATGATGCAGTAGACGTCCTTTGGCCAATAAGATGATTATGATGATATTAATAGATAGGTAGACCCGACCAGCTGTGTAACATATTCTCTTGGCTTATGTAAATATTACTCCAATCTTTTTTCATAAATACTTCAAACACTGTTTGATTAAATTTCCCACGAAACCCTTTGGGAACATCGTGTTATGACAAAATATTGAAATGAGAGGCTGTGTAATGAAAATATCGATATATCTAGGTCAGCTACTGCCAATAAAATCAGCACCTGGTTCCTTAAAAACATTAGACTGTGACCTTTGATCCGTCTGATAATCAAGGTGTTCAAATCAGCATAAATTTCTTAGGGGTGCCTATATTTAGTCTGCGTACTCACACCGAGCGACCCCCGAGAAGATGGTGGCGCGCACGTGCCGTCGTGTGCGCAGCACAGCGCAAAGCGAGGCTTGGGGGATCCTTTACAGTCCTCCCCGAGAGGTGCCTGGGGTGCGACCTTTTTACAGTCGCCTTCCCTCCGCTCGACGGGGTGACCGCTTTACAGTTATCCCCTACGTGATGGGCCTAAAGGCGTGGCACCAATGGGCGGCTCTAGTGTGATCTTACGAGGACCTGCAGCCCCCCTTCGGTGCCGAAGATGACCGCTCCAGTGGTTTTGGCCGGTAGGAGTCCGGCATACCCCTTCGCCCTGCCCCGGGGTGAAGGAAGTTCCATGTAGAATTTACACTGGACATCAATAAAAAACAGGGGTGCCTATATTAATTTAAAAAATGTTAAGAGCAGACCACCTCCCTCTACCCACGGGTATCGTAAGAAGTGATTAAGGGTTGATATTAATTGGATGGGTAGCAGCATCCTCCCGTGTGCTAATCCGCCTGTCAAGCGTGGTGGTTATGACAATATCCCCTGGTGTTAACAGGTTGCCTAAGTTTGCCTGATAACCTGTAATGTTTCTTTTAAAAGTAAGATATTTAGGTTCTTTTATTATTTGTGCTGTGGGGTGCCAGCCTGCTGTGTGGTGCCGGCTACGAATAGCACCAACCCATCTCATCCCTTGGGTGTCATAAAAGGCGACCATGGGATTAGCCGGAGGATGGGCAGCAGCTTCCTCCGAGTACATTAACAACTCAACTGCGATCGCCAACCTGCCTGCCAAGCATGGCGATTATGGCAAAACCCCCCAATGAGCACACGACACACCCATATCGGTCGATGTAGTGATCTTTGGGGGAGGCCTGTGTCCAGCAGTGGACTTTATTTGGCCGAAATGATTATTTTATCCTTTATTTAAAATAATACCTTCACATAAACTACATTTTTAAATACATATAAATCTAAAAAATATAAAGTTATAATAAAGGAGCTTCACGGACGCTTTTACTAGGCCTTTCATGGGCCTGATGTGAACTTTTAGCGTCCGTATCTTGGCTAAGTTTCGTTGACCTTTTCGAGGAAACCGAAGGTTTTATCTGCGCAATTATGGATGAAGTTATCATGACGACTAACTACCGGAAATGTACAGCGAAGGACGGCTCGGTTGAAATTTGTCGGGCATGTCACCATCCCAGTGAGGCTATCCGTCACATTATTTCCGTCTGTCGTCTTGCTAACGGCGGGTACTTGCACAGGCATAATCAAGTGGCCAGGATAATCCACCAGCAACTTGCAATGCAATACAACCTCGTGGCTTAATTATTATTATATCTCTTTTCACGGGCTTATGTCCCCTGTAAGGGGGAACCCGGTCTTTTAATAGGCTTACGCGGGGATATGGGTCCAATACGCAGAGGCCCTTCAGATAATATATATAAAAAAATTATAAACAACATTACCGGTTAAAAAGCTAAAGAATATAAATCAAAGTTATAACAGTTTAACATTTAGGAGCTCTAGTCAACTAATAACTCATCATATCAGCCACAGGACGTCCACTGCTGAACAAAGGCCTCCCCCTTGAATACTCAATGACTAAACTGATAAGGGGCCTAAAAAGGTCGCTTTAGGTGAATCATAATATGTAACCCAAATCAGTGCGCGAGCGGCGGTGTGGCGTGGCGGTGTGTCGGTTCGGCACCATCGCGGACGTTTATAGTTCTATCATGAGGAGAACTGCTTGGAATGCGATACATTTCACTTCATGGATAATAGACAACTCTATACACATACAACACACAGAACACGTACATATTTAAAGAATTCTCTTTCTTTATTTTTTGCCCTGGCATATAAGTAACTTCCTTTGTGCACCGACGTAATATCCGTACGTCACACGGGTCACCCATCGAAAACCAGCGCTGCAAGACCACCTTGCTGTTTTGTAGCATATAGCTGAATGGGGGACCTTTGTTGGTACAATAAAAATATTTATAACCAATGTACCTACGTGATTCATCATTTCGGCCGAATGAAGTCCACTGCTGGACACATGCCTCCCCCGAAGATCACCACAACCACCGATATGAATGTGTTGTGGGCTCATTGGGGGGGGTGTTGCCATAATCGCCACGCTTGGCAGGCGGGTTGGCGATCGCAGTTGAGTTGTTAATGTATTATTCTACTAATCCCTTAGTCGCCTTTTATGACACCCACGGGATGACATGGGTTGGTGCTATTCGTAGCTGGCACCACACAGTTGTACTACAAAACCCCTATTTGCAAATAAAACTATTATTATTACTCGGAAAGTAAGATGAGTTGGCCGACCTTCGGGATTTTGTGACAGCTGCTACCGAAGACTTAATTTGCGAAGACAGTGGCGCGCACGTGGTCACGTGCCGTTGTGTAAGCAGCATAGCGCACAGTGAGACTTTGGGGGGATCCTTTACCATCCTCCCCGAGAAGTGCCTGGGGTGCGGCCTTTACAGTCATCCCCTACAAGATGTGCCTAAAGGCGTGTCACCAATGGGCGGCTCTAGTGTGATCTAACGAGGACCTGGAGCCCCCCTTCGGTGCTGAAGGTAACCGCTAAAGTGTTTTTTTTTTTAAACATTTCCCTCACTTGGATTTCTCCTGTGTCGTGGGTGCGTTTACAGACATGAATTCCACACACAATACACCCAGACCCGGAACAACTACCTGCAGAGCGTGCAAATATTTGTTCCGTGCGGCAGTCGAACCCACGACCCGGAGCGCAGCAGTCGACTGTATCAACCACTGCACCAACTGTGCCGTCAACAACGCCCCCGTTTTAGACGATAGGAGCCCGGCGAAGAGGAGCGAAGGAAATCCCATGTAGAATTTCCAATGGACACCAATAAAAAAAAGGTATTACTACATTCCATTTAATCATCGACAACGCCCAGCCCACCCTAATGCAACATGACAGCTGATGTCACCTCACTAAACCTGTAAGTTAATAATAACACGAATATATTGCAATATCATACTAAGCTGCGGGAACTTTCCCTGTGAAAGTTTCGCCGATGTCCCAAAAGTATACGACTTTGATATTCGATATTGTGCAATAGCTGAAGTGCTAATTGAGGTCGTATTAATATATTAGAAAGATGTATGGTATGGTCATGAAGCATAAAACACAGCTAGAGGTCTCAAATATAATACAGTACGAACAGAGTCCAATGTTGGACAGAGGCCTCCTCCAAAGATCGCGACAACGACCGATCTGGGTATATTTGTGCTCATTGGGTTTTCAAGTTTTGCCTTGGCAGGCGGGTTGGCGATCACAGTTGATTTATTTGTTAATATACTCGAAGGACGCTGCTGCCCATCCTTCGGCTAATCCATAGTTGCCTTAACGACACCTACGGGATATGATGTTTTGGTGGTATTCTTAGGCACCACACGGTCTCACTAATTTACAAGTCCAATTTAAATCCTTTAATGCTTACACGAAATACCACATGAGTATGATAGATTTGCCGGCCGTGTGGTGCCGGCTCAGAATGCCACCACCCCATCTCCTCCCGTGGGTGTCGTAAAATTCGACTAAGGAATTAGCCGGAGGATGGGCAGCAGCGTCCTTCCAGTACATGGCACCACCCGGCGGAACATCAGTTCTACGAGCAATGTATATAATATATATATTTTTTCATTTTTTCATTTCGGCCGAATGAAGTCCACTGCTGGACACAGGCCTCCCCCAAAGATCACCACAACCACCGATATGGATGTGTTGTGAGCACATTGGGGGGTTTTGCCATATTCGCCACGCTTGGCAGGCGGGTTGGCGATCGCAGTTGAGTTGTTAATGTACTCGAAGGACGCTGCTGCCCATCCTCCAGCTAATCCCTTAGTCGACTTTTACGACACCCATGGGAGGAAATGGGGTGGTGGCATTCTGAGCCGGCACCACACGGCCGGCAAATCTATCATACTCATGTGGTATTTCGTGTAATATATATATATACATATCTATTGTACAACATCAAATTTTATACCTCATGTCTTGTTAAAACAAAGTCAAAGTCAAATTGTTTTTATTCATGTAAACCATTTACTGGCACTTACGAATAGTTATAATTTAAAAAGTTGCACGGTTCGAAGTCGTTGGTCCTTTTTTTTTTATTGGTGCCCTGTGGAAATTCTTCATGAACTTCCTTCGCCCCGGGGAAGGGCGAAGGGCTACGGACTCCTACCGGCTAAAACCACTGGAGCGGTCATCTTCGGCACCTGAGGGAGGCTCCAGGGCCTCGTAAGATCACACTAGAGCCGCCCACTGGTGCCACGCCTATAGGCACATCCCTAAGAGGGTGACTGTAAAGCGGTCACCCCCTCGGTGGGATTGTAAAGGATCCCCCAAAGCGTCCCACGGCAGCGCGTGGCCACATGTGTGCTACCGTCTTAAGTCGTTAGTCCTATGGAGAAGAACCGGCAGTCCTATGGAGAAGAACCGGCAAGAAACTCCATGGATATACTCTTTTAAAATATATGATGTATAACAATCTTAATATTAAACACAATATTAGTGTCAGATAAATATCTGAATAAACTTAAACAACACGAAACGGATAAACAAAAAATAATGTTTTTAATTATCGACGGCTCCCGTCAAGAACACGATCGTCGCTCCATTTCTCCAAAGTCATTTATAAAAGACCAACACACAAGCTCTCCGATTACTGAACAACAAAGTCGAACTTCCTTAATTTGTACTCAAGTGTACTTATAATAAAGTCAAGTACTGTGGAAGTCGGAAAGAAATTAGATTCGTGTCAAGCGATTACGATTCTTATTGTATTAAGAATTCGGTTCGAAATCTAATTTGAATAGCTCTAGTAGGCTCGTGAGGTGGGGGCCCATATTATGGATATACAAAAGAGCTTTTGATGCCAGTTAATTAGTTCAACAGTTCGTTTTGCACGATATCAGTACAGTGCGGTGCGAATGTTGCGTATGAAATATTCGAAGTAGATTGTTATCAAATTGAAGAATACTTTTTCAAAGGGAACAGCTACAAAATAATTGCCAATCAAAGTTTGTTTCGCTTTTATTAACGTCATTCATTCACTCATGAACGAGACTGACGATGTACAAATATAAGTAGGTGATGCCCACTGCTGAATAAAGCCCTCCCTAATATATTATCACAGTGCTGTTGTCATTTTTTGGGGGGAATTTGGCAGTATTCACCCAGCTTGGCTTGACTATGGCTACTGTTCCACAGAAGAGACGCTGCTGCCCATATTTCTTGGATAGTCCCTTAATCACCTTTTACGATATCCACGGGAGAAGATAGAGCAGTGCATTTTTAGGGTTCCGAACGTCTGAAGGTAAAAACGGCGGATCCCTTATAGGATCACTCGTGTGTCTGTCCGTCTGTCACGGAATTCACTTTCTGTCTTGCCTTGTCGTCTGTCAATTTGCTCCGAATCTACTAGACCGATTAAGTTAAAGTTTGGTACACATATGAATTTTTGGAACCAAAACACGTACGTGTAACGAAAACAAATGAATGAAAAAATGCTGGTCACTTTTGGGGGGCAATATAGAAAATTAAAGAATAAATCCTTGGGTTTTCGCGAGTATTACACATTATAATAAAACACTTTTAAACGGATTCTATCGCGTATATTTTAGATTTTTGTTTTTCCTGGCGTTTCGAACACTTTGCAGGGTTCGTGGTCGCAGGATGACTGCGCGATATACGCGATAGAATCCGTTTAAAAGTGTTTTATTATAATAAAAAATGAAGGTTTTTATACTGCACCGTGTAATATACGAAATGCAAGGGCTTGTTGTGAGGGTTTCAAATGTATTTTATAATTTTAAAATCTATAGTTTTGAAGCTAAAGCGGAAAGAAGACGAAAATTGACCATTCTCCCCCCCCCCCCCCCCCCTGATCTCCGAAACTACTGAGCCTATAATTTTAAAAAGAATACATTATATCTCTTTACCTATAGATTACAGGAATACCTACAAGAAGTCTATGGTTTTAAAATAACATGGAAAATCTTTCAATATTGTGCGTACAAACTTACGTTTGCGGTTGGAATATATGAGAAAGCACGTTTTTTCAGCTACCATGTTAAGTTTGTTCTTGGGATAAGTTTTTGGTACAAGACCGAATTCAACAATAGACAATGTATTCAGTAATTTCGATACCCTCTCCACTCGAGTTCAAATCCCACTTGTTTTGTTTGGTTTTATTTTTATCCGAACACAACGAAGTATTACAGTTTAGTTTTATTTTAGACTAACTGTTACCCGGCTGCCTCGCTAGCTGTATATTGTATTTATATTCATATATTGTGACCAACACAAAAAATAAAAAAATACTTCTCCTGTGTCGTGGATTCGTTTACAGATACAAATTCCACACACACAGACCCGGTACAACTACCTGCAGATCATAAAAATATTCGTTCCGTGTGGGAACAGAACCCCGACCCGGAGCGCAGCAGCCGACTGTATCAACCACTGCACCAACCGTGCCGCTACTCATCCTCATGTATGACGTGTTAAGTTATGACTCGAAAGAGCATCCACTACAGTCCAAGAGATGTTCAAGTACATCCTGAAAACACAACAGAAACTGTTTCGTTATCATAAGAAACAAAATTTTATCTAATTTTCTAATTATTATTACGATGTTTATGTTTTATCTTTTTTTTTTTTTATTTTTTTTTTTATTGGTGCCCAGTGAAAATTCATCCTGAACTTCCTTCGCCCCGGGGAAGGACGAAGGGGTATGCCGGACTCCTACCGGCTAAAACCACTGGAGCGGTCATCTTCGGCACCTAAGGGAGGCTCCAGGTCCTCGTATGATCACACTAGAGCCACCCACTGGTGCCACGCCTATTGGCACATCTCGGAGAGGGTGACTGTAAAGCGGTCACCCCCCCAGGGGGATTGTAAAGGATCCCCCAGTGCGTCCCACGGCAGCGCGTGACCACATGCGTGCTACCGTCGTTTATGTTTTATCTAGCGTTAGCAGTATCGAGACACCAATATTTTGGCTTTCCGTGTGGTGCCGGCTCAGAATACCACCACCCCATCTCTTCCCGTGGGTGTCGTAAAAGTCGACTAAGGGGTTAGCCGGAGGATGGGCAGCAGCGTCCTTCGAGTACATTAACAACTCAATTGCGAGCGCCAGCCCGTCTGACAAGCGTGGCGATTATGGCAAACCCCGCCAATGAACCCACAACACACCCATCGTTGTGGTGATCTTTGGAGGAGGCCTGTGTCCAGCAGTGTCCAGCAGCATTCGGCCGAAATGATGAATATTTTGGCTGTCATGCACATATGTATCCTTCAAATCTAAGAGTGAGCGATGGAAAGATACTCTGTGGTCTCCGATCGCAACGCACGCGCCGCATTATCAAAAACCCTAGAAAAATTACGTCACGTACTTTCGCGTGTGATCACCAATTTTGTTTCTCTTGTGAACCCTGACTCCGTATACCACATCATCAGCTCACGGACAATAAAAACAGTGGAAGTTCATTGAGCGCTGGTTGCAGTCTAAGGTATTGTATGCTGCTTTACTGTTGCCTACCTGATTCTATATTTAAACACCGTAATTCTCGTCAGACAATTCTCTCGGTCTTCCCAGAGTAGCAGAAAGCCACCCAAGCTATTTCGGCCGATGCATAAGCTACAGAAACACTTACGTTTCCTTACCACAAGAATTCCGCAATAGAAGCGATAGATCTGCCCGATGTTAACACCTACGTATAATACGTTTTAACCCTTCCGCTGCGACGGGGGCCGGCGAGCCAAATTAGATTCGCTGAGTTATATACAACCTTATTGGCTCAGACTACCTTGGACGGGGTTGATTAATGCTTCCATAGTTTCCGTTATATCGTTATCTATTATAGATTGTATACGTACTATAATTATTTGAGTTAACTGATCTTATTAATGTACTTGTACGTTTGATAGTTAATGATTTAGTTGTTCGTATTCGTATTATATGTTTTTCTTTGTTTTTTTTTTTGGACACGTTGATGACGAGACGAGCATGTTATTCGCCTGGTGGTAAGCGACATGCCTGTCCATAATAATTAAAATGCTACCCAGGGCTAGTCCTGCGAGGTATCATATTGTGCTCGTCATCTCGAGACGTAATGTTATTCAGTGCCCAGTATGCCCTAGCTACAGTGCCCTTCGTATCGGAGCACAGTAATGTCTAAAGTTTAAACACTAATAATACCTGGCCTCCCCATAGATTTTCACAACTGTGTCATCATTTTGGGAGATATCTGCCAATGAAAAATGAAAAGAATGAAGATACTCAAAATAATATAATTGTGTATATAAAATGTAACATGAAAACAGCAGTAATACAACAAATATCATCATATAAGCCACAGGTTGTCCACTGCTGAACAAAGGCCTCCCCCTTAGATTTTCACAACGAGAGGTCAAATACCACTCTCATCCAACAACTCTCAGCGACCTTCACCAGGTCGTCTGTCCACCTCGTTGGAGGTCGTCCCATGTTGCGTTTTCCGGTGCGCGGTCTCCATTCGAGAGCTTTTTGTCCTAACGGCCATCAGTTCTATGAACAATGTGCCCCGCCCATTGCCACTTCACTTTACTAATCCTTTCAGCTATGTTGACAACTTTAGTTCTTCTACGGATCTCCTTATTTCTGCCATACCAAGCATAGCTCTCTCTATAGCTCGCTGAGTGACCTTGAGCTTTCTTATGAGGCCCATTGCGAGTGACCACGTCTCTTTTCCATATGTCATCACTGGTAACATACATTGTTTAAAGACTTTCGTCTTGAGGCATTGCGGTATTGTTGACGAAAAGACGTTGCGATGTTTCCCGAACAACAAATGTATTAAATGTAAATTAATGGCAACATAAGGTCGCGTTGCCGTCAGTCTGTGTGCTCACACCGAGCGACCCCCGGGAAGACGGTGGCGTGCACCTGGTCACGTGCCGCCGTGTGCGTAGCACAGCGCACAGCGAGGCTTGGGGGGATCCTTTACAATCCTCCCCGAGAGGTGACTGGGGGGCGACCTTTTTATAGTCGCCTTCCCTCCGCTAGAGGGGGTGACCGCTTTACATTCATCCCCTCCGAGATGTGCTTAAGGCGTGGCATCACTGGGGGGGCTCTAGTGTGATCTTACGAGGACCTGGAGCCCCTCTTCGGTGCCGAAGATGACCGCTCCAGTGGTTTTAGCCGGTAGGAGTCCGGCATACCCCTTCGCCCTTCCCCGAGGTGAAGGAAGTTCATGTAGAATTTCCACTGGACGACCAAGCGGTAGCGCAGCCCGATACTGTTACCTTTTTACACTTTGCCAAATTAATTACGTGAATTATGTCTGTGAAAGAAATTCCATAATTATCTAAACGTTGATAGCAGCTTTTATAAACATAAATATATTTGTAAAAGTTCATTTCTGTTTAGTATCGTATCGGCCATACAACGTCCAACTGAACAAAAGCCTCCCCAGATTTCCACAATTGTGTCATCATATTGGGGGAATTTGCCAGTACTCACCACGCTTGGCAGGCGGGTTGGTGGGCGCAGAATGGCTACTGTTCCACAGAAGGGACGCTGCTGCCCATTCCTTCGGGTTAAAGTCCCTTAGTCGCCTTTTACGACATCCATGGGAGGAGATGGAGTGGTGCTAGATTCTTAATCCGAACACCACACGGAACCACTTAATCCACGCATCTTACGAAGATAAAACAGATGCGCAGAATAGCGAGGTTTATTCCATAAGCCAGTAGACCAGGTATGAGTTGCGGCAATTTTGAAGTGAAAACTTCTTTTAGCGCGGTACGCATATTTTTAGATGACATAAAACCTCTGGACTCGCGACACCGTTACGAGACGCAGCTACAGTGTGTGCACATATGCATGTACATATAGCAGACCGCGAACGCGCCTAGATAAAAAAAAAATAAGTTTTCACTTCTGTTCGGCACTCCCGGAGTGCAACCAGTATTTTTTCTGTTGCGATTATTGTTATGCTAAATTAGTACAATAGTGTGAAACTAATTGAGGATTAAAAATGAATAATGCCTATAATGCGATTCAATTATGATAAAAAATTAATAAGACTATTTATTGAAAGTCCAGCAGTGGACTTTATTTAGCCGAAATGATGATCTAGGCGTTTTGTTTAACGCAAATTTATCATGCACAAAGTCAAGCTTCATATTCATAGAATTAAAATAAATCTTGGTTTCTACTATAAAAGAAATACGGCGAAAGGTAAACGGAATCGGCATTCGGTTAGTCGAGTTGTAAATGGGTAGTAAAAATGCGGTTTACGAGCAGTTTACGGATAGTTAGCAAGACTGCATCTTAAATAATGACCGCATAATGTTCTGTTCACTATTCAGCGTCTGCTGAGCTGACCGACCGAATTAGCTGAAAAAGTATTGCTGGGGTACTTAATTTTCCTTTCAAGTGCACGTAAAATCTACTACTTAAAGATCAGATACCTATTATTCGGCTGTTCTTTTAAGCCTGGATAAAATACAATAAATAATCTTTATACTACATACTTTAAAACAAGACAGCGCTCAACAAAATTAACTTTATTAGATAATAATTAAGTCCAGACGGAGTCAAATTAAAGGCTCGTTTTTTGCATGTCAAATAGAATAAACCTGTTTTTTTATTTGGCCCCGTGGAAATTCTACATGAACTTCCTCCGCCCCGGGGCAGGATGAAAGGGCTTGCCGAACTCTTACCGGCTAAAACCACTGGGGCGGTCATCTTCGGCACCTAAGGGTGGTTCCAGGTCCTCGTATGCTCACACAAGAGCAAATAGAACATACCTAAAGACCATAGAACGGAAAGCTACTAAAGACGTTCCATACTTCAATGACAACGTGTACGCCGTGATATGTCCAGATTTTTTAGTCTGGATGAAATATGAATTTTGGTGCTATAGATCCTTATATAGCACCACTCCATCTCCTCTCGTAGATGTCATAAAAGGTGATAAAGGGACGCTAAGCCGAAGGGATGGGCAGCAGCGTCCATTCTGTCGAACAGCAGCCATTCTGCGCTCACCAACCCGCCTGCCAAGCGTGGTGAGTACTGACAAGTTCGGCCTAAAATGACGACACAATTATGGAAATCTAATGGGGAGACCTTTATTTTTTGGCTGATATGATGACGATGTGCCAGAAAAACAGGTCCTTTAATAAATCTGTGACGGTTTGGTCACCTTGGAGCTGCCCAGAAGCCTGCAGAATGGTAGAAAGAGACTGCTAATTGACAACATCGGTGGTGAACTATCTGACGTACATATAATATATCGCCGATCTCTGTAACAAGGTGTTTTGAAGCAAATCTTCTTAGTATGGGAACTTAATGCGAAATGAGCCAACGCGAATGATGTAACGCATCTCATTGGCTGAGCCGCCTACTCTATTGTGTCCTATCTCACTCATTCACCTGCCATGTGAGTGAGCAACATAGGGCACAATAGAGTGTATGGTATAAAAACTGCGCCAGAGGGTTTGAGAGGATTGTCTAATTAAAGTCAGCCAATTTAATAAAGAATTTTAACATGATCTTTTCGTTGGATATGTTGCTCTTCGTTTATCTTCGTCTTTCTTCGTTTCCCTCATTATGGTGATGATTTAAGCAATGCGCATGTTTGTTTATCATCCCATATAGTAAATTTATACAAATAAATAAAATTGAAGTGTCTGTTTGTAATGTCAAAATAACAGCTTTTTACTAAATGCATATGAAAGTATATACGGGACATATAACAAAAAAACAATGTTTAAATTTTTTGTCTGTCTGTCTGTCTGTCTGTCTGTTTGTTCCGGGTAATCTCAGAAACGGCTGGACCGATTTTGACGGGACTTTCACTGGCAGATAGCTGATGTTTTAAGGAATAACTTAGGCTACTTTAATTTTAGAAAAATAATTAGGGTTCCGCGCAAAAAAGAAAACCCTTGAAATCCAATATATATATTCGATGTCAAGTGTCTATGTCGAAGTACTCTAAATTCCTTTTAAATTAAACGCGGGTGAAACCGCGGGTCCCAGCTAGTAATAGATAAATTCATTGTATCACCCACTGCCGTATATCCTTGTGAATTGCTGCTATTTACAGTCGAGAGGGAATATTGCATCTATCACCATGCGGATTCGTGATCACCATATATTGTTGTTAGCACATAAGAGGATGGAGACTGTACAGTCTGCAGATGCAGCATATTCTCTACATCACACCTTTAGTCACATTTACGATATGAAAAAAGAGAGATGTTGAAAACCACACGACAAACAATCAAACCAAACTCGGCGAAAATACGTACATAAAGCAAAACCAATAACATAGCTGAAAAACTGCGCGTCCATACTTAACACTTACCTAAAGAGCCGTTTCATTTTTAAATTTCCCCATTTCTGCGTTTAAAAACGTACTTTCGAACCCTCAATTTATAACCCTCTCGATAAAGTAGGGATTCGTTGCCGGCGGAAGCGTTCGAGTGTAGCTCGCATTATTTTTTGATAAAACGCGGTGGTACAAGCGATAACATAAGGTCTTTTTAAGTGGAATGCCGTGTGGTGCCGGCTCAGAATACCACCACCCCATCTCATCCTATGGGTGTCGTAAAAGTCGACTAAGGGATTAGCCGGAGGATGGGCAGCAGCGTCCTTCGAGTACATTAACAACTCAACTGCGATCGCCAACCCGCCAGCCAAGCGTGGCGATTATGGCAAAACCCCCCAATGAGCACACAACACACCGATAACGGTCGTTGTGGTGATCTTTGGGGGAGGCCTGTGTCCAGCAGTGGACTTCATTCGGCCGAAAAGAAGTGGAATGTTAGTTTCATGATGTTTCTTGAAACATACCACTGGGTGTACAAAAAATTGTTGTGTTGATATTCGAGTATGGGCGAATGTTACCTCTCATCATCATATTACGTCCACTTGTATAAAGGGCCCCCATAGATTTCCACAACGACCGGTTACATGGGGGCTGGTTGAGGGTTTACCCATCTCAGAGAGGGTGACTGTAAAGCGGTCATACCGTCTCCATATAGCGACGACAGGGGCTCAGGCACGTTGGACCTGGGCGCCGGGGTGGTTGTTACCGCGGCGCCGCTTTGTCCTTCTCCGTCCGGGGTGGGCCCTCTACCGATCCCACTCTGCCGTCTCCTTCTGGAGCATGACGCGCTCACAGAAGGACACCACAGTACTCCAATTTTCATGCTCTGCCAGCATAGCCGACACTACTGCTGCCAGAGAGAGATTTTGCCTAATCCGATCGACCAAGATCCGCCACTCGGCCACCCACGCAAGGAACGCCCCGAACGTGTGCCATGCGGTATTCTGGTCGCTATCACAGTGGTGGTACCGTGCCGTGACCTGGCGTCCTACCCAGTGCACGTATGCACTGAACCAACATCCGGTCGTTTTGACAGGCATACGTGGGGACAAGGGGCCAAGGCGCTTTAGAGAATGAATGGAAATCCAATCTACAATGTATTGGGATTCTAACTGGGGGCTCTCTGTGGCTTCATAGGAATAGACATACGAATTGTCCCCGGTGGATATAGTACTATTGTATGAGATGGTTGTTACAAATTTTAAGATCAATTATTGTGATATGGAATGCAAGCTTAAAGTAATAAACGGCAAAACGGCGTCTGCCTTTCAACCTTTAAGTTAAATTATGTGGCTGACCACACTGACACTTACAAGATGGGTAACAGGAACACGGTGTGAGTAGCTCAGGATGTCAAAAGGTAGGGCAGCGACTTCATCATCACGCGCCTCTTAGGACTAAGAGCAGTTAGCATACCTATTATTCGGCTGTTCTTTTAAGCCTGGATAAAATACAATAAGTAATCTTTATACTACAGACTTTAAAACAAGACAGCGCTCAACAAAATTACTTTTATTAGATAATAATTAGGTCCAGACGAATCAAATTAAAGGCTCGTTTTTTGCATGTCAGATAGAATAAACCTTTTTTTTATTTGGCCCCGTGGAAATTCTACATGAACTTTCTCCGCCCCGGGGCAGGATGAAAGGGCTTGCCGAACTCTTACCGCTAAAACCACTGGGGCGGTCATCTTCGGCACCTAAGGGTGATTCCAGGTCCTCGTATGATCACACAAGAGCAAATAGAACATACCTAAAGACCATAGAACGGAAAGCTACTAAAGACGTTCCATACTTCAATGACAACATGCACGCCGTGATATGTCCAGATTTTCTAGTCTGGACGAAATAATTGGTGCTATAGATCCTTATATAGCACCACTCCATCTCCTCTCGTAGATGTCATAAAAGGTGATAAAGGGATGCTAAGCCGAAGGGATGGACAGCAGCAGCGCTTTAGAGAATGAATGGAAATCCAATCTAAAATGTAATGGTATTCTAACTGGGGGCTCTCTGTGGCTTCATAGGAATAGACATACGAATTGTCCCCGGTGGATATAGTACTATTGTATGAGATGGTTGTTACAAATTTTAAGATCAATTATTGTGATATGGAATGCAAGCTTAAAGTAATAAACGGCAAAAACGGTGTCTGCCTTTCAACCTTTAAGTTAAATTCTGTGGCTGACCAGGACCCGCCACTTACAATGGGTAACAGGAACACGGTGTGAGTAGTTAAGGATGTCAAAAGGTAGGGCAGCGACTTCATCATCACGCGCCTTTTAAGACTAAGAGCAGTTTATCCGTTATCAAGCCATCAGATACATCCACCCCTGAGAGCTCTCTCTGACAGCCCTCGTCCAATCGGCCAACTAAATAACTAAATCAATCTAGAGTTGAGTCTTGTGGTTACTCCAGTTCCTTCCAGCCAGCTAATAAAAGCAAGCTGGAGGACCTTACAGACTTCTCTCGGGCATTCGGGTACGTAGTGTCGTCTCACCACAAGCTGCCCTGCGGTTTGTATACTTCTTAATCGATCTCTTTATGATATACTATATTTTTGTATCAGAAAGGTTCAATAAGGCTGGTCAAAGGGCTTTGTGACAACCACTGCCCCAGAGGGTTTGAGACAACGATTGCCTTATTACAGTCAACCAATTTAATTTAAAGATGTTTGCGTACATTAGTAATCGTATACGTAGTACGTTATTAATCCACCTAGATTAAGAAAACATATAAAAGCCGTAATGAGAATATCTCCTGTCAAATGTAAATCAATTGTTTATTTCCGGATAGAAATATAAATGATGTATATGTGTTTAATTAAGTTCCAATCATTATCCTGAAAGCGACTGGAGCATTTGACACGGAGATCGTATTACGAACAAGATCTTGATTGTAATCTAATTTAGATTAATTAATTATTTAACAATCAAAACGTTTACAAATAAAAGACAATCGAATGTAGGTATCGACTGTTCCCAAATGATAACATGAGTTAGGTTTATTTGTTCTTATAATAAATAAATAAATCATTTATTTCGATCAACAAAGGATCATACATGGAAAAATAAATCAAAAGACAATAAAATTAAAATGCAATAATTATATCCTACCTACAGTTTTTTATTACTCAGTGCATGAATCATATAGCAATGGTTCAAGTACTGGAAGTCAAACCTCTCAGCGAATAACCTAAGGATGCTGTTGATGCTGTCCCGAACCCTGCGCACCGGGGCTACACATCGTTTCCGCACAGTTGCATAAAAACAATCTACTCGTGATTCAGCGAACATACCAGATGCGCTGCAAAATCGGGGCAACCATGTTATTGCGCGAGGAAGAGACCCACAAGCTGCTCGTGTAAAAGGATGTACAATAAAATCTGAACAATGTCATTTTAACTTTTGTGGTGCAACGAGCAAACCTGCGGGCCTACATATTGTGTGTACCTGCCAGCCCTGCGCTCGCGCTCTATGTCTGCATCATCCTTCAGGTCGGAGGATAACACATGTCCAAGATATTTAAAATGTTCAACCCTTTGAAGCAATGTTCCATTTAATTTAATGGCAGATATAGTTGAAGGAAGCTTTCCTCTAGCCTGAAAGACCATGCATTCACTTTTCTTGACATTATATATTAAGCCATGGCTGTAAGCATACTTTTTACAGATGCCCAACAGCCTCAAAAGAGCACAAACAGATGCACTCAGCAGCACCATATCATCCGCATAGCTGATATTGTTGAGGCAGATACCTAATATTTTCCTTATCCATTTCAAGACAAACTTCTCTAAAATAAAGACCTCAAGTTAGGTTAGGACTCCAGATAAAGGAAACTCCTTACTATGCGTGCCGTGTCAAGGAGAACTGCTTTCTGTAGCAAGCCCTTGATCCAACAACCTTTTTTTTTTTTTTTATTGGTGCCCAGTGGAAATTCATCATGAACTTCCTTCGCCCCGGGGAAGGACGAAGGGGTATGCCGGACTCCTACCGGCTAAAACCACTGGAGCGGTCATCTTCGGCACCTCAGGGAGGCTCCAGTGATCCAAGAACCTAACGAGAGACTTTTTAGATGAAAGTCGAGGCTTTTGGCAATGAGGCCATTGGCTGTCACAACTATCGCAACAATGATTGCAGAGTCCACATCCTGCATTTCGACAATCTCGTGTGTCTAGTCAAAATGCTTAATTTGTTTATCTTTCTCAGTTTTCACGAGATTCTCGTCATGCGGTAAAGTAACATCAACTATCATCATGCGGCGCTCTAATCGATCTATCACCACTATGTCAGGCTTATTGGCGACAATAGTCCTATCAATGATGATAGATTGATCCCAGTACAACATGGCATGACACTTTTCAAGAACTTGGTAAAGTACATAGATACTTGTAATACGGTACCTCAGATTCCACAAGGTTGTACTTCAGAGCAAGTTCCTGATAGATGATCCTGGCTACTTGGTTATGCCTGTGCAAGTATTCGTCGATAACAAGTCGAGAACAACCAGGAATTTATGTCAAAGGGATTTCATCATTTCGGCCGAATGAAGTCCACTGCTGGACACAGGCCTCCCCCAAAGATGTCTACAACGACCGATATGGATCTGTTGTGGGTTCATTGGGGGGTTTTGCCATAATCGCCACGCTTGGCAGACGGGTTGGCGATCGCAGTTGAGTTGTTAATGTACTCGAAGGACGCTGCTGCCCATCCTCCGGCTAATCCCTTAGTCGACTTTTACGACACCCATGGGAGGAGATGGGGTGGTGGCATTCTGAGCCGGCACCACACGGCAACGGTTAAGGGATTTACCAGGACAATAACATGCCCGACAGATGTCAACCGCACTTTCGGAACCGATTTATCGGTCGTCTATGTTCTACGTGCATCTGGCAATTTGACTGGTTATCCCGCTATCTAGCTCGCTTACCAGTCTGATTTTGCACGTGTCCATCCTACCCTCCAAGCGATACAATAAAACCTTATTCTGCTCAGACAATGCCGCGGGCAGCAGCTAGTAAATTAACGAAACAAATAAATAAATGTGTTCCGCGTTCACCCTCTTAAACTTTTGTTTTTCTCACATAAATACATCAGCGGCGTCGTAACTTACCCTGGTCACACCCTAAAGGATTCTATTGTCGTTATTAAATGAAACAAATCGAGGGAACATTTCGGTATTTTTATTTAGTTTCTATAATAAATTTCACCTTTTAACGTTCGACGTATTCCTTTCAATGTCTATTTATTTGTGTACGTACGAACGGGAGTACGTGCATTGGTTACGTTATTCCGAAATGTGGGTCTTGAAAATATTTTCACTTTATATTTTCTTTTTCAATCAAAATGTGGTTTTATAACTGAAACTAAATCTGTTTTTATATTATAGAGTTATAAACTCAAATCTAAGTTTATTTAAAAAAGAAAAGAGGTTGACAAAAACTTAATAATTCATGACATAGTTACAAATTACAAAAACAGATGTTTGACAAAGAACAAGTGATCTAACGACGTCCGTCTATGTCTGGTGCTGAAGTGCAAGAGAGCTCTTGACTAGTCCACGCGCTGCTTCGAACCTCTACGCGCCCCTCCATGCCTTCACTCCGCTCTGCAGTGACGTCACCAAGCCACGCCTCCTTAGAGTCAATCTTTCTGCTTATTATAGTTTCTTTTTAATCAGGCCTTTAAAGACACTTATGATAAGTCATGCAATCCCGTGGGTGTCGTAGAACGCGATTATGGGATTAGCCCAATGGCAGGTAATAGCGTTTTTTCGAGTACATTAATGACTCAACGCGAACATACTAGAGAAAGACATAACATGACAAGGTACCTTCATATAGATTAACCAAGACAAATATGTCTTTCTTAGGGAATTGTGTCCGATTCTATAATAATTCACCAAAGCGAATTACAGATCTTACCGATGGGAAGTTTAAAAAGCACAATAAAGCAATTTTAATAAAAAAAGCTTGTTATGAAATCAAAAACTATATTGACGATATGTGGCGCCACGACATGTGGCGTTAATTCTGATTATTTTATATCATTTCTTGTCTATTATCTGCACATGCCATCCCTGGAAACAAAATTTCATCTGCATTGTTTGTATTGTATATCTGCAAATGTTTTTCGCTGTATAACAGCTGTTTTAAATAATTTGTGAAACAAAGAATAAAAAATTCAAAGAAGACCTCACCCAGAGTTTCATTTGGCATTTCTTCTCAGAGGTTTTCATGTAGTGAAATGCCCTCCGTTGTTTCAATATGATGTGTAAAAGTGTCTGTTAGGACCTAATTACTGAACAAATGATCGAATTTGAATCGCCAACTCGCTTGCCATTGGCGATTATGGCAAAATCCCCTAATGAGCACACAACATACCCACAAACGGGTCCATGTGGCGATCTTTGGGGAGGCGTGTCCAGAATGACAATACGCCTAGAATTAAAGTTGCACGGCTCAAAGTTGTTAGTCACACATTCACAAGACACTCCTATAAAGTAAGTTATATTAGAAAAGGTTTTTGTTAGTAGAAATATGACAATTACTGGACTTACCGTGTCGTTTTTGGATTAAGAATATAACAACACTCCATCTAGATGTTTGATGATGAGATGATCAGATGTCGTAAAAGGCGACTAAGGGACTCTAAGCCAGAGGGATAGATAGTACTGTCCCTTCTGTAGAACAGCAGCCAAGCGTGATAAGTTCTGAAAAATTTCCTCCAAAATGATGATCATCATTTCGGCCGAATGAAGTCCACTGCTGGACACAGGCCTCCCCCAAAGATCACCAACGCCCGATATAGGTGTATTGTGTGCTCATTGGGGGGTTTTGCCATAATCGCCACGCTTGGCAGACGGGAATTGTGGAAATCTTTTGATCATCAGTGGACGTCTTTTGGCTAATATGATGAATAACTAGGCAATATACTTGATTATGGTGGCCCGGAGGTTCACGAACTCGCTTCGTAAACACTAGGTCGTGGGTTCAAGTTGGAGTTGGCTATTTCCTCTCAGGCTGGGTTGGTGTTGGCTGTCAGCCTTAACATAGTCAACTGTCGATCCCACTTGGACAATGAGAAAGAGGAAGGAGGTGAAAGGCACTCCTAACGCCTATATATTTCATACACCTGAGCATGGCAGGGGGCCATCGTTATATGGCGGGGGGCCTCGGGAGTAGCAGGTGCTCAAATTGGGTAAATTCGCTGTTATCGTCACGACACAGCGCATAGTGAGGCTTCGGAAGTATCTCATACAATACAGGGGTGAGCTTGGGGTGACGGCCTCTTTACAGTCTCCCGATCCCACTCTGCAGTTTCCTTCTCGAGCATGACGCTCTCAGAGAAGGAGACTAAAGCACTTAAATTTTTATAGTCTGCTAGCATAACCGACATTATTGCTGGTAGAGAGAGATCTTGCCCGATGCGATCGACCTGGATCCGCCGCTCGACAGCCCACGCAGGGCATGCCTCGAGCGTATACTGTAACCTGGTCAACTAAGCCAGTTCCTAAATATTATGTCATTGAAAAAGCTCCATTGGTTTCGAATCCAAAACCAGAGAAGAAAAAATGAGTCCGACAATTTCTGACCACGGCACCCAAATTGTCTGTTGCATTCCAAAAGTTCTTGCAATTCGTAATCGAAAGAAATGAAGAATGTAAAATAAATACAATTACGAGTAAGATGATTCGAACGTGTCATCCAATTAATTAGCCTACATGTAAGGTTTTAGCTAGCCCACGGGCTTATACTTCTAAAGCATATAAAACTATGTTGACACAATAATTTTCTCGTCCGAAACAAAAATGGCAATTTTCTTATAAACCGCTTTCAAAAAATGTACGTACCATACCATGTTGGAATTAATTCAGTAATTACGAAGGCGTGGTCTGCGAGTAAGTTAAATGGCCTAAATTACCACGTGTGGGTAGAGTACATATCTGTCGGCGGTATTCCCTAGAGCCCTTAATAATCTGATATTGTTATGGACATGCAGCATGGACTTGATGCACCACTGATATTAACGGACCGTTCGAGTACTTTTGTCCGGATTTTGGTGATAAGTCTTTGTTATGTGCGCAGCACAACGCACAGCGTGGCTTCGGGGGATTCTTTACAATCCCCGTGAGATAAGCCTGGGGTGCCGCCTCTTTACATTCGTCTCATCATATCAAATCTGGCATTTATACGTCCACTGCTGAACAAAGGCCTCCCCCATAGAATCCACAACTGTGTCATCATTTCGGAGGGTATTTGCCAATACTCACCACGCTTGGCAGGCGGGTTGGTGAGCGCATTATAGCTACCAGTTCACAAAAGGGACGCTGCTGCCCATCCCTCTGGTTTAGATTCCCTTAGTCACCTTTTACGACGTCCACGGGAGGAGATGGAGTGGTGCTTTATTCTTAATCCGGACACCACACACTATCACAATTATGCGGAAAGATAATGTTCTTTAACACGTTTCTTAAAAATAGATATAGATTTAGAATCACGTATATTAGGCGGAAGTGAGTTCCACAGTCTAACTGCATGAACAGAAAAGGAGTACGAATAGTGATTGGATTTGTGGGGAGATAATTGTAGAAGACATCTAAGGTGAGACCTGGAAGGGGCCTCATGAGGGCGCACATACGAAAAATGCTCTCGCAAGTAGGAAGGAGATGTAGGGTTGTGAAGGAGACATAATATCCGAGTGTTTCTCTCCGTGTGGTGTCTGGATTAAGAATATAGCACCACTCCATTTCCTCCCGTGGATGTCGTATCAGGCGACTAAGAGACTCTAAACCAGAGGGATGGGCAGCAGCGTCCCTTCTGAGGAACAGTAGATTTTCTGCGCTCGCCAACCCGCCTGCCAAGCGTGGTGAGTACTGGCAATTTCCCCCCAATATGATGACACAGTTGTGGAAATCTATGGGGGAGGTCTGTGTTCAGCAGTGGACGATGTATGGCTGATGAGAGATTGAGAGTTTCTGCGAAGACGGATAGGGAGCCACTTGAGTTCTTTGCGCAGCTGGGATACATGGTCATACTTCCTAAGACCGAAAACAAAACGAATACACAAACTTTGCAGGCGCTCAAGCTTGTTTAAATGCTCCTCAGTGGCATCCAAAAAGCAGGCATCAGCAACATATACTATTAGTAGATTGCATAAAATGGTTAAACGGATGGATAAACGAAATGGTTTTAAAATCACAGCCTTAAATGATTAAAAAAGCTTGGTACAGTAACTTGAAAAAGGTAAAAAAATGATTTTAGCGCTACATTTCTTTCTTGCGCTATATTATATCCCTTGACATTTTTCGCTTCAGCATTAACAATTCTACCCTTTTCCATTTGACGCTTTAGAAAAAAAGCACTATGCCTTTATTGAATTGAGTAGGAGTGTTGTTCTAGGAGCGTTCTGAAAAGTCTTCTATTACCTGAGTGAAGCGAGAAGTCTGCAGTACTATAAAATGTTCC
Source organism: Diloba caeruleocephala (assembly GCA_947459985.1). Taxonomy (NCBI): domain Eukaryota; kingdom Metazoa; phylum Arthropoda; class Insecta; order Lepidoptera; family Noctuidae; genus Diloba; species Diloba caeruleocephala. The sequence continues at coordinate 2,304,157 of OX381609.1, forward strand.
TGTCACTCAAGTGTGTGAGTCTAATCTATACAAATAAATAAAATTGAAGTGTCTGTTTGTAATGTCAAAATAACAGCTTCTTACTAAATGCATATGAAAGTATGTACGTTACATATAAAAAATAAATCTTTTTTAAACTTTTTGTCTGTCTGTTTGTCTGTCTGTCCGTCTGTCTGTCTGTCTGTCTGTCTGTTTGTTCCGGGTAATCTCCAAAACGGCTGAACCGATTTTGACGGGATCTTCACTGGCAGATAGCTGATGTAATAAGGAGTAACTTAGGATACTTTTATTTTAGAAAAATAATTAGGGTTTCGCGTAAAAAAAATAAAACTCTTGAAATCCAATATATTTATTCTATATCAAGTGTCTATGTCGAAGTACTCTAAATTTCTTTTAAATTAAACGCGGGTGAAACCGCGGGTCCCATCTAATATTAAATAGTTTTGAGGTCTCGTACAGAACTGTCAAAAACAGGTCAAGAACAACTTCTAATTATTACTTCAATCAGTGGTGACATATTGCCATAATCACCGCATTTGGCAGGCGAATTTGTGATCGCAGTATATTGCATTAGCATATTTTAACTTTGTTTTTTTTTAATCTTTGCCCGTACTAGGATTTCTCCTGTGTCGTGGGTGCGTTTACAGACATAAATTCCACACACAATAGACCCAGACCCGGAACAACTACCTGCAGATCATACGAATATTTGATCCGTGCAGTATGATAAACTTGAGCGCCTTCAAAACCTTAATATAAGATACGTAATTGGGCTACCGCTACCTTTCCGTGTGGTGCCCGGATTAAGAATAAAGCACCACTCCATCTCCTCCCGTGGATGTCATAAAAGGCGACTAAGGGAATCTAAACCAGAGGGATGGGCAGCAGTGTCCCTTCTGTGAAACGGTAGCCATACTGCGCTCACCAACCCGCCTGCCAAGCGTGGTGAGTATTGGCAAATACCCCCCAAAATGATGACACAGTTGTGAAAATCTATGGGGGAGGCCTTTGTTCAGCAGTGGACGTATAAATGGCCGATATGAATTGGGCTACGCAATTATACCCATTTTCGTAATTAGCTCAAATACAATCTATTTGCCTTCATCGGAATACCTATATTATTTCGCTACTATACAAGGAACTCTTCGATCGTCATCAGAGAATAATAAACTAAAAATCCCTTTGCCCTCAACAAATTTTTTGGTCGTTTTTTTACCGTTTAGAGTTTTCGATTTTTGAATGCACTACCGCTTCTTGTGTGAAATGCACAATCACTGACAGTTTAAAAAAGCTAGTAAATGAACATTATCTCTCAAGATAACGACTACCAGCGACCGTCACCAGGTCGTCTTTCAACTCATAACCTAAATTCAATACATAGTAAAATTCAATTTACTATGGAATTGGAGGACAACAATTGCTTGGCCTTTCTTGACATACTTCTCATCCATAATCCAGATCATTCTATTAGCCACACTGTGTATAGAAAGCCTACCCATACAGACAGGTACCTTAATGGTGAATCTCGCCACCATCCTTGTCAGTTAGCTACTGTGGCCAAATCTTTGTTACAGAGAGCACGAGGCATCTGCGACGCCGACCACCTAGCAGGGGAGCTTAACCATGTGAAGCAAGTTCTTCAAAATAACAATTTGAAAGCTCCACATCCCCGTCGCAGAAGCCGCCCGAAACCCACCACGGTTGATCGACGGCTCGCTGTTTTACCATTTATTAAGGGAGTCACGGACAGAATTGGTCATATCTTAAAGCGTGCTTCTATAAAAACCTATTTCAAGCCGCACAAGAAGATCAGCCAACTTCTCAAACCAGTGAAATGTCACATACCTTTACAAGATGCAGGGGTCTACAAGATTGACTGTGATTGTGGTTTATCATACATAGGGCAAACAAAGCGTAGCATAGCCACCCGAATAAAAGAACATATAGCTGACGTCAAGCATAGACGGTCCACAAAGTCTGCAGTGTGTGAACATGCCTTAGGCAAACCTAACCATTATCTTCGTTCTGATCAACCTCAAGTACTCGCGAAAGAGAACCGATATGTACCTTTTTTTATTTTTTTTATTGGTGCCCAGTGGAAATTCTTAATGAACTTCCTTCGCCCCGGGGAAGGGCGAAGGGGTATGCCGGACTCCTACCGGCTAAAACCACTGGAGCGGTCATCTGCGGCACGTAAGGGAGGCTCCAGGTCCTCGTATGATCACACTAGAGCCGCCCACTGGTGCCACGCCTATTGGCACATCTCGGAGAGGGTGACTATAAAGCGGTCACCCCCCCAGGGGGATTGTAAAGGATCCCCCAAAGCGTCCCACGGCAGCGCGTGACCACATGCATGCTACCGTCTTCTCTTGGGTTGCTTGGTGTGGGCACGCAGATTCCCCAATCTACGCACCCGCGAACCCAGAGGTCCCCCACCTAATAGCAACGGCAGGGGTTTTCAGGCGTATCGGAATTAGGCGCCAGGGCGGTTGTTACCCCGGCGCCGTCTCCTTCTTCTTCGAGCGGGATCGGCCCTCTCCCGGTCCCGCTCTGCAGTCTCCTTCTGGAGCATGACGCTCTCACAGAAGGAGACCACTGCATTCCAGTTTTCGTGCTCTGCCAACATAGCCGACACTACTGCTGGCAGAGAGAGATCTTGGCCGATCCGATCGACCAGGATCCGCCGCTCGGCGGCCCATGCATGGCACGCCTCGAGCGTGTGCTGTGCGGTGTCCTGGTCGCTATCACAATGGTGACATTGTGCCGTGGCCTCGCGTCCTATCCTGTGCAGGTACGCACCGAAACAACCGTGCCCGGTGAGCACCTGCGTCAGGCGATGGGTGACGCGCTCGCTCCTTCTGAGCCAGGCTCCGAAGAGCGGCAGGACGGCCTCGACGACGCGCTTGGTCGCAAATTGCATCCGCAGGCGGTGACGCCACTTTACAAGTGCGCGTCAGCGAGCCAGCCGCCGCAGCCTGTCCAACGCCCCTGGAGGCGCGTTTTCGCCGCTCTGGCGGAGGGAGCGTGTCTGATCGTAGACCCACGCATCCATCTCCGCCAGGATGTCGAAAGGCGGAAAACGCGCCAGGAGAGTTGCCGCCTCGTAGGACACCGTTCGGTATCCTCGTGCGATCCGGATAGCCACTCTGCGCTGCAGACCGTGAATTTTGGTTCTGCAGCGCTGGGCACCTGACAGTCGAGCTGACCATACAACCGATATGTACCTAGAATGTTTCGTGGGCTATTGAAATTAAAAAACATCCTAATTTTAATAGAGAAGATGGTTGGCAAGATACCACCTGTTTGGAATCCAGTTATTAAAATAATAAAGTCCCAAACAAGATACCACACTAAGAAACATCAAGACACTGTGAGTGATTACTGCGTGCATCGAAACAAAATTTTTGATTAAAATTGTACGGTAGATAAAATAAAATAACTTTTGTAACGTACGTAAAATCTGTAACGACGCCTGTCACCTTAGTCATCCTGCGACCACGAATGCTGCAAAGTACTCGAAACGTCAGGAAAATCTAAAATATACGCGATAGAATCCGTTTAAAAGTGTTTTATTATAATACTCCATTCCATCTTTATATAACAATGTACAAACTGGCTATTAAGAAACTATTTATATTAAATCTAACAAGAATTCTGAAGTAATAATCCCTGCTTGTTAGACAATGGCTTACCCTTCAAAACATAAGTTTATTAATTTCAGACTATCAGCTCGAGTACATTGAGACCAATACGTTATTCAATATCGTTGTAATATTCGAGATTAGGAATATTGGAATTTCGGGAAAATCATTATAGTATCGAGTATTGCTACAAGTTTAACGTATTTTCTATTCGTAATGTAGACAAAGAAACGCGCAAACTAGGGACTAGTTTTAAGGTTTATGACCAGCTTAAAAGTGATACTAGGGCTTAAAAAGTTGTAAAATATCCCACTTTTTGTCAAGGCGTTGTTTGTGCTATAGGGATTATTTATGTTTCCTTTGTATTTTTTCTTTTTTTAATAAAACGTTGCCCCACACTAGGATTGCTCCTGTGTCGTGGATGTGTTTGACAGACATGAATTCCACATACAATATACCTAGACCCGGAATAACTACTTGCAGATCATACAAATATTTATTCCGTGGGAATCGAACCCGCGACCCGGAGCGCAGCAAAAGTAGAAAATGAGAATATTAGTTACGCACAACACACAAAAAACTTACAGTTAACACACATATCCAATAGAACCACATTATATAATCCGTCCTTATCAACACATGTTAACATGATCACAAACTCTACCTCACAGCATACTGAAATACACACCCAGTACACTAGTGTTCACACACAGACTATTGACACACACACAACATAATGGTCATTTCGTATTAGTTTATATCACACCAATACCGCCGCAAATGAGTTTGAGCCTACTCTTATAGATGCACTAACTAATGAGTTAGAAACAAATCTGGACGTTCAAAATTCATGTGATTTGATGATGATTTTTTTAGGTATTATTAGAAACAAGTGTGGGTATATAGGGTAGAACGATATAATATTGTTTTATTTAGTATTTCATGTATTTGTGTATTAGTAATATAATAATAGTATGTGCTAGGGCTACACGTTGCACGTTTAGATGCTGTACGTAAGTATATAGAATGAAATAATTTAGCAGGATATATTTGAATTCGCTGGAATCCTAAGTGACGATTATGTAAGTATGTAGTATATTTTAAACCTATATATTTTACCGTATCTATGGTATGTAGATTTTTATGTGTGTATCTTATTATAAAAATTTTGTATTACATATTTTTGTACCGTTTTTTCAATGAATTTCTTTTTTAACCCGATGGTTGACTGCTAGATAATGCCATATGGCTATAAGTGCGCCTTGTGTACCATCACTGTGCATAAAAGTAAATAAATAAATAAAATGTTTCCGTAAGCTATTTCAATTGAATCATACAATCTCAACTATACCTTCCACAAGCCTTCCCACATTTTAATATCAAGAATGCCAGATAACAGCAGTGCAAACAAAACAGGAATACAACAGTTATACCGAAATGGCGCGTTTTCCGTTCAACGCAAAGTTTTCCTTTGAAACAGTACCGCGGACGCGTCTGGGCGGCTGTTTTGCAACGTTGCGTCATTTCAATGGTCTTTTTTCGGTCGTTTGTCTTCCCGCTAAGCTCGCTCGCTCGTCCCCTTCTAAGCTCACACAGCTCAATTTAAAACCGTTCGCTGTAAAGCAATATTTAAAGTTGCTCTCATTTATTTAACGCGAGTTTAAATGGTTGTACGCGGCTTTTGTTGCTCGTTTTTCTTTTGGTGTTGACTGGAGTTGTCGTTACCGTGTGGTTCTTCAAAAAGAAAAGCTCACACACTCAGTGGGAGGGTTCGGACGGGGATTCAGGACTGTGTCCTACAAGGCGGCAACTCTCCTGGCGTGCTTTCCGCCTTACGACATCCTGGTGGAGACGGATGCGTAGGTCTATGATCGGACATGCTCCCGGTCAGAGCGGCGAAAGCATGCCTTGATCATTGGGAAGCCCATTGGAGGAATAAGATTGTAAAAGCCCCGTTTTTAACAGGAAAAGTAATAAATCGTTACTATAGATATAGTGTAATTTTTAAAGAATGTGAGAAGAATGCCACCACCCCATCTCCTCCCATGGGTGTCGTAAAAGTCGACTAAGGGATTAGCCGGAGGATGGGCAGCAGCGCCCTTCGAGTACATTAACAACTCAACTGCGATCGCCAACCCGCCTGCCAAGCGTGGCGATTATGGCAAAACCCCCCAATGAGCCCACAACACATCCATATCGGTGGTTGTGGTGATCTTTGGGGGAGGCCTGTGTCCAGCAGTGGACTTCATTCAGCCGAAATGATGAGAAGAAGTACTGCAGCCACACAAACACACACATATATCAGCCCACTGCTGAGCATGTGCCTCCTAAAAATCAGTACAATAAGTGGTCATAGGGAATAGTTCCATATTCACCATGCTTGGCAGGCAGATGTGTAATCCTTGTAATGCCTCTGGTGGTCCCCCTCTGATTGGTGAACCACGGCAATTTTGATGAAATGTCACCGCTCACATACAACTCACTGAAATCTGCCCTGGCTGCAGTTTGTGTGCTTTGACCTACTTATTATATACTTTTTATTGGTCACCCGGGGGGATTGTAAAAGATCCCCTGTAACGTCCCAGTACGCTGTTCTGTGCTGCGCACACGACGCCACCGTCTTCTCCTGGATCACTAGGTGTAGGCAGTTTGCACGGGGATACAGGACAGTGTCCTACGAGGCGGCAACTCTCCTGGCACGCTTTCCGCCTTTCGACATCCAGGCGGAGATGGATGCGTGGGTCTACGACCAGACACGCTCTCTCCGCCAAAGTGGGGAAGGCGTGCCTTCAGGGGCGTTCGACAGACTGAGGTGGCTGGCTCGACGGCGCGCACTCGAGATGTGGCGTCATCGCCTACGGTTGCAGTTCGCGACCAAGCGCGTCGTTGAGGCCATCCTACCGCTCTTCGGAGCCTGGCTCCAAAGGAGCGAGCGCGTCACCTACCGTCTGACGCAGGTGTTTACCGGTCACGGTTGTTTCGGTGCATACCTGCACAGAATAGGACGCGAGGTTACGGCACAGTGCCACCATTGTGGAAGCGACCAGGACACCGCACAGCACACGCTCGAGGAGTGCCCTGCGTGGGCGGCCGAGCGGCGGATCCTGGTCGACCGGATCGGGCAAGATCTCTCTCTGCCGGCAGTAGTGTCGGCTATGTTGGCAGAGTATGAAAATTGGAGTGCAGTGGTCTCCTTCTGCGAGAGCGTCATGTTGCAGAAGGAGACTGCAGAGCGGGATCGGGAGAGGGCCGATCCCGCACGGAGAAGGACGAGACGGCGCCGGGGCAACAACCGTCCCGGCTCCCAAGTCCAACACGCCTGAGCCCCCTGCCGTCAATTCATGGTGGGGGGCCACGGGGGTCGCGGGTGCGCAGATTGGGGAGTCTGCGTGCTCACACCGAGTGACCCCCGGGAAGACGGTGGTGCGCACGTGGTCACGTGCCGCCGTGTGCGCTGCACAGCGCAAAGCGAGGCTTGGGGGGATCCTTTACAATCCTCCCCGAGAAGTGCCTGAGGGGGCGACCTTTTTACAGTCGCCTTCCCTCCGCTAGAGGGGATGACCGCTGTACAGTCATCCCTTCCGTGATGTGCCTAAAGGCGTGGCACCAATGGGCGGCTCTAGTGTGATCTTATGAGGACCTGGAGCCTCCCTTCGGTGCCGAAGATGACCGCTCCAGTGGTTTTAGCCAGTAGGAGTCCGGCATACCCCTTCGCCCTTCCCCGGGGTGAAGGAAGTTCCATGTAGAATTTCCACTGGACATCAATAAAAAATAAATAAAAAAAAGGTGTAGGCAGGCAGATTTCCCAATCTACGCACCCGCTAACCCAGAGGCCCCCCGCCTTATAGCAACGGCAGGGGGTTTTGGCTTATAGAAATTAGGCGCCGGGGTGGTTTTTACCCCTGCGCCGTCTCCTCCTTCTTCGAGCAGAATCGGCCTTCTCCCGACCCCACTCTACGGTCTTCGTCTCGATTATGACGCTCTCACAGAAGGAGACCACGGCATTCCAGTTTTCTTGCTATGCCAACATAGCCGACACTACTCCTGGCAGAGAGGATCTTGCCATTTGCCAATGGTCGCAAACTGCATTTGCAGGACGCCAAGATCCAAGTGCACGCCACTGAGCTAGCTTCCTCGGCCCGTCGAACACCCCTGGAGGCGCGTCTTCGCCACTATGGCGGAGGGAGCGTGTCTGACCGTAGACCTACGCATCCATCTCCGCCTGGATGTCGAAAGGTTCCCGCCCGGAGAGTTGCCGGCTCGTAGGACTCTGTTCGGTATCCTCGTGCATTCGGTATAGCCACTCTGCGCTGCAGACTGTGAAGTTTGGTTCTGCAGCTCTGACACCTGACAGTTGAGCTGACCATACAGGCGCCCCGTAGAGAGCCACGGACCGCCCGATCCAACCGTGGAGACGGCGAACTTACTCACATGGTCCCCCGAGATTGGGCAGCAGCCGGTGCAGTGCACCGACTACCGTTTAGGCCGACTTACACCCGATCCGAAAATCGTCTAAATCGATTTAAGTTCAAGTTAAAAGTTCTTGGGACAGAGTAAGTAAACTAAGTGTTCGGAATACATTGTAGTATTTAATGTGATTTATATGTAGGTAAAATTATCTTAATTTGTTTAAATATACCCGCAACTTTTGATTACTGTTGGCTGGCCGGGCTGATTATCGTCACCGCGGGTCGTGGAGTTGTAAGTTGGAACGTATTGAGTGCGGTCAATAGTACATCCAAGTATGGTTATTGTGCCCGCGTTGGTAGTTGAAATTTAGTACTCTTCTCGCGAAGTTCTCGTTGCGCATACATAACCCACGGTGTAGCGACAATCTATGAACAGAAATAAGTTTCGGTGAAGTGTATTGGTGAAAAGTGGTGTGAAACCCCGGTGATCGCCACGCGGCGATATGTGGCGCTGGGTCCAGTGGAAAAGTATACATTCCTGAATACAATAATATTAAAAATAATGAGCGCAGCTGGGCGATGAGTCCAGGATGGTGGGTGAGTCATAGATGTATGCCTTGTCAGTATTTACATAAAATAAAGATTTTCTTCAGTTCGGTTCTCGATGACATGACTTGAAAGTCAACTTATTTTTTACCGTAACGTCTTGCCCAATTAACGAAGGCCTGCGGGCACCTCTATGTAACCTAACTGGTCAATATAATAAGTACTGTCCGAACAGAGAACTATTTGCACTATCTACTGCAAAATTTTAAAACTGTGTTAGAAAATAAATCAGTAAGTAATCAGTATTATTTAATAACTTCAATTAAACATCGTCTTCTTTTTCTTTCTATTGCTTGTCTAATTTGTTTGTAATGTTTAATGTAAATATTTTCTAGCCCTTAAAATTGTTATTTTAATAACTCATTTGTAGGTAAGCAAAATGTGCGCACAATTTACTTCATAATCAAATACTATTGCATAATTTGAGAAAAATGCGGTTGGTTACACTTCACTCATATTTTGTAATATCTTTTTTATATTTTGTATAAATCTCTATTTATTTTCCCTAATAAATAAACTTAATGTCATATGCATCTTTGTAAATTTTCTTTAAATGGTTGTTGATTCATTTTCATTAAATGATCGGATCAAGGTTTCAATTTTAATTGTTGCTGGATACAGTATCGTTTAATGGGCTATGTGCAGTCAATAAGAAATTGATAACCGGTATCAGTACGTTATTGTTATTTTAAAGGTCTATTATTGATGATATTTTAGCAGAGTCTTTTCTCCCCGAGAAGTGCCTGGAGGGTGACCTTTTTACAGTCACATTCCTTCACTAGAGGGGATGACCGGCTTACAGTCAACTCCGTGATGTGCCTAAAGGCGTGGCACCAATGGGCGGTAGTAGTGTGATCTTACGAGGACCTGGAGCCCCCCTTCGGTGCTGAAAATGACCGCTCCAGTGATTTTAGCCGGTAGGAGTCCGTAGAATTTCCACTGGACACCAATAAAAAAAGTCTTGCATCGAGGTAAACAGACGTTTGATGTTAAGGATCTCGAATATTATTTGGACAGCGAAGCTTGCATAGCCAGTCGCTGTAGTGCTCATAGCTAGTCGCACTCAATGATTGGTAAACGATTGGCGAGGTTAAGCAACGCTTGGCGCGGTCGGTTTGTTGATGGGTGACCGCATACTGGTATTTGAACTTAGCGTCTACGTGCGGAGGGCTACGTAAAATTGTCGGTCCGTGTTGTTGTCATTAGACAGCAGTCGTTAAGCCAAGTTCTTAAAAGTTTGGGCGTTTGGGCGGATTGAACAACTCTGTCACAAAGTTGGCCACTAACCACACAAAACGAACGAACGAAAAATGAAAACGAAAGACGAAACGAAACAGAGCAGTGGGTCTTTTCGCTCTAATCTTGCAACGAGGTAAATAGACATTTGGTCTCAGCGGTCTCGAATACTATTTGTACAAAACACATGTAACAATTTTGCCAATATTTAGTTTGAGATACGACAGCTGCATCTCTAAATTAAATATCCACAAAATTGCTAAAATTTTGAATATACAAAAGTTAGATTTGGGCGTGCATTTGAAACAAAAAGTTTAACAGCAAAACTCCACAAACATTGCAGTGTGAAAATCATTTGGCGTCACAACTGTTGTTGGACCCACTGCTGTTAAAGCAACAAGGAAAACTTTTGATTATACCGCTGTTGGTAAAAATCGGTAGTCAGCATTTCATGGTAAATATTGGAATTGATATTTGTTCAAAGTTTGGTTGAAACATTTGTAATAGCTTGTGATCTTTTATTATATGTAGGTTGATAATACATTTCAACAATGCCACACATCAGTCAATACAGCGCTTGCAAAACCAGTCAATTGGAATTTTATCTATGTTGTTTGTGTATGCGAGTATGACAATAGATAGGCTCATGTTCAAATGTATTGCTTACCCATAGGCAGAATTTCGTAATGACCAAACTGCTTATACTAGCGTGTGAGCCAATGGTGCAGTGGTTGATACAGTCGGCTGCTGCGCTCCGGGCCGTGGGTTCGATTCCCGTACGGAACAATTATTTGTATGATCTGCAGGTAGTCGTTCCGGGTCTAGGTGTATTGTATGTGGAATTCATGTCTGTAAACGCACCCATGACACAGGAGAAATCCTAGTGTGGGGCAACGTTTAAAAAAAAAAGCACCTGCTACTAATAATAGATAGCAGGCTGGGCCGTCTACGCTACACTATTAAAACTATGCTTAGATCGTTCATCGTACCCATACCGGCAACAACTACATATCTGTAGATTTCGGCCGAATGAAGTCCACTGCTGGACACAGGCCTCCCTCAAAGATCACCACAACGACCGATATCAGTGTGTTGTGTGCTCATTGGGGGGATTTGCCATAATCGCCACGCTAGGCAGGCGGGTTGGTACTATCTGTAGATCATACAAATATTAGTTCCGTGCGGGGATCAAACCCTCGACACATAACGCAGAGAATCAATCGCTTAGCCACTCCGCCAACCGAACCGATATAGACAAAGTTATCTGTAGTTTTCTATGATGGCTCTAAATTTAATAAAAGCTCGAATTACCTACCATTTATTTTCATCATCATATCAGCCAAAGGACACTGCTGAAGAAAGACCTCCCGCAAGTTGTCCACAGCAACATCTCATGTGTCGTCATTTCAAGGTGGAATTTGGCAGTACTCACGCCTCTTGGCAGGTGGGTTGGTGAGCGGCACGGTTGGTGCAGTGGTTGATACAGTCGGCTGCTGCGCTCCGGGTCGCGAGTTCGATTCCCGCACGGAATAAATATTTGTATGATCTGCAGGTAGTTGTTCCGGGCCTGGGTCTATTGTGTGTGGAATTTATGTCTGTAAACGCAACCACGACACAGGAGAAATCCTACTGTGGGGCAATGTTTCAAAAAAAAAATAAACAAAAAAGCGTATTATTGCTATTGATCCACAAAAGGGACACTGCTGCCCATACTTCTGATTCAAAGTCCGTTAGTCTAAATCAGAGGTTAACGTGATCCATTTAACTTTCAAAGTTACTACCAATAACCAAAGCTTTTAATATTTTTTGAACATAGGTGTAATTCGAGTTTATTGAACAAAATAGTTAATAGAATGTTAAGTGTTTTCGTTAATCCAACTAACTTGATCATTCAATTCGTTTCAAATGGGCTTTTCATATGAATCGTTCAACACTATATATATGGTGCATATTTTAGATAAAATCCCCTTAGCAAAAAATCCATCAATGACTTAAAGGATCTTAATGCCGCTCAAATCTGTTTTTTGGTTTTTTTCCCGGGATCTCGGTGAAGTACGTACTAAATTCACTAAATTCATGAACACTGTCATACTTTACATTAAATATTAAATGTTTGAATAGCGTTTATCTCTGCTTATTGATGTTGTTGATGAGCCTCTTGTCTTGTAAATTTATCTCCCATATGTATTTATTAGGTTCGATTTATCTCAGTGTACACTTATGTTTACGTCTTTACTCTAACATAATAACCATTACTTCGCTAATTTAAAGTATGAAGTACTTAATTTTTAGTTCTTCTTCTTCTTCTCTGAGATTGTGGATTCTGTAGAGTATCTTTCACAATTTCGCCAATGTCGAGGATAAGGCAACGTCGTACGGTGTTTAGAATAATGAATCTTTAAAAATTTAAAAAACAATTTAAAAAAATTTCAGTATTGGACATCTGTCCTACTTTTTAGTTTTTCACTGGTAGGACTCCAATACGTCACACAAAGGTTGTTGCTGAAAACCAGCGCTTTTGGCTCTAGATTCGTCCAGAGCCACAGCATAATGCTGAGCAATTACCTACATTTCTGCGCACATGCGACGCACAACTTTGTACATCAATAGTTTATTTTATTTGTTGTGTATAACTGTAACCTACTTGTTGATGTTTGGTTGCACAGACTACTTAGATATACTACTTTTTTTATTATTGCATCAATTAATTACAACCACAGATAATACAGATCCATTGAACTTTATAAACTGGATTATCAGAGATTAGTTTCTTACGGACTGATAAGTTTTATTTAAAATCTGTGCTACAATTTTTTATTGCGCGTAGAAATAAAAACTCTCTTTCATATCCTCGCGTAATTTTCAGGTCGTTATTTTCAAATAAAAAAAATATACGAGAACCCGGACTACGTTTGGTGTCGAGGATGACCGCTCCGGTGAATTAAGCCGGTAGGAGTTGTGTATGACCCCTTGCCCTTCCCCGGGCCGGAGGAAGTTCATGACGAATTTCAAGCGGGTGACCGAGAAAAAAAGATTCACTGCTATCAAAAATTAATGTCAGTTCAAACTAGTTTTAACTAGACGTTATGTGTTTTTACCATTAAATCTTGAAGGCGGATCGTACTCGGACAGGTTAGGTAAGGGCGGCCTTACCCAAGTTTATACTCACACTTATCTATATATGTAACATATACAGAACTAAACTGCCAAACATATAAATAAAAACAAAAAGGAATCTTCGTATTGTACGCCCTACAAATAAAACATTTAGAACTCAGAACTCCAAAACGGACCATTACATTTTTACAAAAAATACAAGTTATTCACACAATCTTTTATCCACGAATTCATAGACTAAACCCGTAATTCTGTGCCGACTGTTTTGTGTACCGCAGTTTTGTTTCCATTCGAATTGTGGTATGGAAACAAACACGAAATAAAAGACCCGGTCAATCAATCAGAGTGTAACCAACAAATTGTGAACCCATGTTTTTGTTCAGACAACGAGTGATCTACTCGTTTTAACGTTTTTGGAGACCCAGTGTATAGAGAGTACTTTTGGGTTCGGTAGAAAGTACTTTGACAACTTGTCACGGACTTTTTTGGCAACAAGTCCGTGTGGTGTCCGGATTAAGAATACAGCACCACTCCATCTCCTCCATTGGATGTCGTAAAAGGCGTCCAAGGAACTCTAAACTAGAGGGACCGGCAGCGGCGACCTTTCTGTGTAACAGAAACCATACTGCGCTCACCAACCCGCCTGCCAAGTGTGTTTAGTATTGGCAAATTCTCTCCAAAATGACAACTCAATTTTGGAATTTTATTGGGGAGGACTTTGACCAACAGTGGATGTATAATGAAAGACTTTGCAATTAAAGAAATATAGAAAACATTTATGTGGCAAGTGAGATAACACAAAAAATAAATACCAATAATAACAATATTGTTGTTGCATTACCAGATAACAGCGACGTAGAGGATTATTTTGCCAAAGGTAGGTTTTTTGAATAATTTTAGGTGGGTTTAGGTATCTTTTACATAATTTTAAAATCATCTTTTTTATATTCGATATCATTATTTTGTACAAAGTAATAAAAATATCACAATAAATGTGTAGCAATGAAAAAAATATTGTATTTTATATCAAAATACATATATTTTTTTGTCATTCATATCATTTCAGCATACAAACGTCCACTGCTGGACAGTATCTCCTAAAGATTGCCACAACGACCGGTATAGGTTTGTGTCATGTGCTTATTGTAAGATTTTGCCATAATCGCCACGCTTGTCAGACGGGTTGACGAATGTTACATAATTACTAACACAAAGATTACATACGATTATATATACCAGTGATGACATATGGAATAGAGACGTGGTCACTCACAATGGGCCTCATAAGAAAGCTCAAGGTCACTCAGTGAGCTATGGAGTGAGCTATGCTTGGTATTTCTCTACGAGATCGAGTCAGAAATGAGGAGATCTGTAGAAGAACTGAAGTTGTCGTCATAGATGAAAGGATTAGTAAACTGAAGTGGCAATGGGCTGGGTACATTGCTCGTAGAACTGACGGCCGTTGGGGCAAAAATGTTCTCGAGTGGAGACCGCGCACCGGAAAACACAGCGTGGGACGACCTCCAACGAGGTGGACAGACGATCTGGTGAAGGTCGCTGGGAGTCGTTGGATGAGAGCTGCATGTGACCGCTCGTTGTGGAAATCTAAGGTGGAGGCCTTTATTCAGCAGTGGACATCCTGTGGCTGATATGATGATGATACGATTATATAGAGTAGATAGAATACACAGAGTACACATAGTACATACTACTATACCACAACACTTACTTAAGCCCTAGATCACACTAGAGCCGTGGCACCAATGGGCGGCTCTAGTTTGATCTTACGAGGACCTGGAGCCCCCCTTCGGTGCCGAAGATGACCGCTCCAGTGGTTTTAGCCAGTAGGAGTCCGGAATACCCCTTCGCCCTTCCCCGGGGTGAAGGAAGTTCCATGCAGAATTTCCACTGGACATCAATAAAAAAAAAGGGCTCCTATAACCAAATAATTTCTTCACATAATAAGCACATTTAAAATAATGTAACGAAACAAAGCGCGGTATACACGGGGTGAAGTCTTACAATCCCGCATCTGACCGGCTTAACGGCTTCACCACAGATTTACTGAGATTATCCTAGAGACTCCATTGGTTACTAAACATCAACACTATATTGGATTTAAATGAGTATTATGTGCTGTGATAACACGTGGTTTAAAATACAGAACCCAAGCGGAGAATAGTCGGTGTTATGTAGCTTATAAAACTGTATCTTAATGTGATAGAGGCTTCTAGCTTTGGCCGACCGTGCATATTTAATTATTTTATCTACTCTCATATCATAATAAAACTATTTTAAACGGATTACATTCTGTGTGGTGTCCATTCTGTGTGGTGTCCGATTCTGTGTGGTGTCCGGATTAAGAATATAGCACCACTCCATTTCCTCCCATGGATGTCGTAAAGGCGTCTAAGGGAATCTAAAACAGAGGGATTGGCAGCAGCGTCCCTTCTGAGAAACGGTAGCCATACTGCGCTCACCAACCCGCCTGCCAAGCGTGGTGAGTATTGGCAAATACCCCCCAAAATGATGACACAGTTGTGAAAATCTATGGGGGAGGCCTTTGTTCAGCAGTGGACCTTCGGCACCGAAGGGGGCTCCAGGTCCTCGTAAGATCACACTAGAGCCGCCCATTGGTGCCACGCCTTTAGACACATCTCGGAGGGGATGACTGTAAAGCGGTCACCCCCTCTAGCGGACGGAAGGCGACTGTAAAAAGGCCACGCCCCAGGCACCTCTCGGGGAGGATTGTAAAGTCCCCAAGTCCAAGTCTCGCTTTGTGCTGTACTGTACACACGGCAGCACGTGACCACGTGCGCGCCACCATCTTCCCGGGGGTCACTCGGTATGAGCACGCAGGGCAAAGGAAGTTTATGTAGAATTTCCACTGGACACCAATAAAAAAGGCCCGCCGATGGGAGAAGATGGAGTGGAGCTGTATTCTTAATCCGGACACTACATGGATAGATATGGAAGGCCAAAAGTACTTTTATAGGTTAGTTTATACTCGCCTTGACTACCTCATGCAGAAATAAGCAGAGACAGTTTTTATTCTAAAGTAAAAATTGTTTGAAGAACATAATTACATTCTATAATTCTCCTTTGATCCTTAGACCTCGGGAACAATTTTTACTTTCACTTCATTGTATTATATATACCTTTTAAAGTAAAGGTTAGATGAAAGGCTTCTATCTTCCCGAACACTTTTCATTTTTATTAATAAAACTAGACAGTGGGTGGTTCTCGTTATGGTATCAAAACAGTCACGGTCCCTTTCCATCAAATATAATAATGGTAAAGTAATAAACGCGATGGGCCAATGACGACTGTTTTCTTAGGATGGCTGCAGAAATTACTTAGCGACCATTGTTACCTACGTAGTGATAATAGATCCATCAATGTATATTTTAGAAGTTTCAGTTCCTAACTGGCACGATCGCAGGGTACCTACAACTACTCTTCGATGTGCCTGCAATGGAGCAGAGGGCGAGGGTCAGCACAAAATCCACAAGGGTCGAGGTGCTTTTTGGCAACGGCTGAGCCCAACCTGTAGTCGAAAAAAAGATAATATATTTTATGAGAAATTGTTAAATGGCGTATTTTGTTCAATTAAATACAGGTTGCAAATCTAAAATACTGGCCGCACATCAATTTAGCCAATCTAGCCGTGTGGTGCCGGTTCAGAATACCACCACCCCATTTCCTCCCGTGGGTGTCGTAAAAGTCGACTATGGATTAGCCGGAGGATGGGCAGCAGCTTCCTTCGATTACTTTAACAAATCAACTGCGATCGCCAACCCGTCTGCCAAGCGTGGCGATTATGGCAAAACCCCCCAATGAGCCCACAACACACCCATATCGGTCGTTGTGGTGATCTTTGGGGGAGGCCTGTGTCCAGCAGTGGACTTCATTCGGCCGAAATGATGAAGATGATGACATCAATTTATGTCGGATCAAATTTGATCACAGTATATTAAGATAAATACTTATGTTTGATGATGGTAAGTTAGAAAGAAGTTATATTAAGTTAGTACTGAGAATTCGTTCTGGGCCATCAGCAAAATTTGCATTCCTAATGCGGAAGGCTACATCTCCCAACTGTGATATATATACAATACAAATAAATAAAATTTTAGTGTCTGTTTGTAATATCAAAATAACAGCTTTTTACTTAATGCATATGAAAGTATATACGGTACTTACCTTTTTTTTATTGGTGCTCAATGGAAATTCTTCATGAACTTCCTTCACCCCGAGGAAGGACGAAGGGGTATGCCGGACTCCTACCGGCTAAAACCACTGGACCGATCATCTTCGGCACCTAAGGGAGGCTCCAGGTCCTCATATGATCACACTAGAGCCATCCACTGGTGCCACGCCTATAGGCATATCTCGGAGAGGGTGACTGTAAAGCGGTCACCCCCCCAGGGGGATTGTAAAGAATCCCCCAAAGCGTCCCACGGCAGCACGTGACCACATGCGTGACCGTCTTCTCTTGGGTCGCTCGGTGTGGGCATGCAGATTTCCCAATCTACACACCCGCGAACCCAGAGGTCCCCCACCTTATAGCAATGGCAGGAGTTTACAGGCGTATCGGAATTAGGTGCCAGGGCGGATGTTACCCCGGCGCCGTCTCCTTCTGGAGCATGACGCTCTCACAGAAGGAGACCACTGCATTCCAGTTTTCGTGCTCTGCCAACATAGCCGACACATATACTACCTACAACAACAACAAAAAAAGAATTTTAAATATTTTTGTTTGTCTGTCTATCTGGCGGTCTGCCTGTCTGTTTGTTCCCGCTAATCTCCAAAACGGCTGGACCGATTTCGACAGGACTTTCACTGGCAGATAGCTGATATTATAAGGAATCACTAAGGCTACTTTTATTTTAGTAAAATAACTAGGGGTCGCGCAAAAATATTAAAACGCATTAATTCCAATATATATAGAGTATATGTCAAGTTTCTATGCCGAAGTACTCTAAATTATTTATAAATAATCAAATTTCTTCTAAAATAAACAGCGGGTGAAACCGCGGGTCCCAGCTAGTATGCCATAAAATAGATGACTTGCTGCATTTATTAATGGATTGTGTAAGGAACAAAAGAGAGAGAGAGAGAGAGAGAAATATTGATGAAAGACCTGAAGCTGAATTCACTAGACGTTGGGCTTGTATTGACTATTTTAGGAAATCCTAAGTCAGTTGCTGCAAAAAAATGGTGTGGTTTATTCAAAGTCAAAGTCAAATTGTTTTTATTCATGTAAACCATTTGCTGGCACTTATGAATAGTCAGAATTTAAATAGTTGCACGGTTCCAAGTCGTTGGTCCTATGGAGAAGAACCGGCAAGAAACTCCATGGATATACTCTTTTGAAATAATATTTTAAAGTATTACAGTCTTCAATATAATCGTAAAAACTATGTGAGGATAATGCATGCCAATGTGTGGGTTAAAAACACACATATTTATGCACAATGATAATCAAATGCATTACAATTAGATTACTATAACAGTTATAAGCTGACCAGTCCCGACAGAGGGCACCCGTTCACGGCCATCATCAACAACATCAGTTACTTATTCTCTCATGCTGTAGTAAAAATTGTATTTTTTTATAAATGTGTTTGTGTTATATAGTATGTACAAGGTACTATGGGGTTGGCATATCCGTGTGAATACCCTCAGTAAAAATAAAGATAAAAAAAATATAAATACTTGATTCTAATTATTTTTATAACAAAAGTGAAAATGGTAACCCTTATTCGATTATTCAGTTATTCGGTAGTTATTATTTGGTTTCAGGTACATGTATATTTAAATTTGTTTTAATTTTCTGATTTTTTTTTGTTTAAACATCCAGCCAGTTGTATTCTTGGTGGAAGAATTAAATGATCCTGATATTTGTAGCCACAGAAAAATGTTTTGTTCTAATTTAAATCATCTGCTATAAGAAAATTAAAACAATTCTAAAATCTAATCTTAAAAACGAGGGAAAAGTGTTTCCGGAAAAACAGAAATAAATATAGAGCAGTAAAAAGTAAAACGTTGTCAGGGAAAACAATATTCAGAGTAAAACAAATTAGCAGTTTGATAGGTAACCCTAAGGTATTAAAGGACATCTGGTCCGAAGATTTTGGTAATTGAGAGGAGAAATATCAGCAGAACATAAGACTTAATTGGAATACTATTTTATTTCCATTGTTAGTACTTATACAATTATAATCAGAAACTGGTAAAGGATCAGTATATGTCGCTTTAAATTTTACTATTCCATTTTGACTTGCTTTAGCTCTTTACATTAAACATCTTTTATTTTTATTATATGCATAAGTATTCATATAGTATAAATAGTTATTATATATTTATAGTAATGTATTAGGTTTATTACACATTACAAACGTCAGGAAAAACATAAATCTACAATATACGCGATGGAATCCATTTTAAAGTGTTTTATTATATTAATAGAACCCGATCAGTGGCAGGGGAAAGTAGTGGCCTGCGTCTCTCAGTATTATACTTAGATGTATCAGTAACGAAAATAAAAGCGAGTGGCGAGCCAGGACCCGCAGTACGCCTTAACTACATTAAAGAACTGCGCGGCTCCTCATCGCCTCCGCCCGCCTTCAGCCCGCTTTCTGTATAGCGGAGCCTATAGTGTTTTGCAATTGTATAAAACGCTGATAGCCTTGTCGCACTCTCAGACTGACAATATAAAAAATGGTGGAGATCCTTTAATTAATAGACGATTAACACGTAGGCTTGGCTAAGGGCTATCGTGGATCGGTCGATTAATCGCGCCAATGGCCGTAAAACCTAATTTATTCTGCCTACCTTCTACGGCTGAACAATAAGGGTCCTTTGGAAACTTCAAGTACTTCGTTAGACTTGATAGCCTCTTGTTAATTGGGCTCATGATGTGGCTTGTCATTAATTATTCTAGTGTTAATAATTTCGAACGGGATTCTGTTGATACTGAGGTCGATTTGTAAGTCGAGCTAGAACAATTTGATTTGTACTCGTGAGGAATTTCCCAGTAATGGTCTGGAATAGAAAGGTAACTATTGTGGGGAAGAGAAATATATTATCGTTAATGTATACCATCTATGTTAGTCTTTTGATTGGTTTCGAAGCCAAAACGGAACAAGTATTTGTATATCTCACAGGTCTGTGTATAAATTTTATATATATATATATGTATCATTTCGGCCGAATGAAGTCCACTGCTGGACTAAGGTGACTAAGGAGTGTGTTGTGGGCTCATGGGGGGGTGTTTCCATAATCGCCACGCTTGGCAGACGGGTTGGCGATCGCAGTTGAGCTGTTAATGTACTCGAAGGACGCTGCTGCCCATTCTCTGGCTAATCCCTTAGTCGACTTTTACGACACCCATGGGAGGAGATGTGGTATTCTGTATAATAAATTTATTTTCTTCTTCTTTCTTCTTCATGTCCTGTTTGTGAATGAGAAATCTATATGTGTTGTGTGTGTGTATCAGCATATCAGCCAAAGTACGTCCACTGCTGAATAAATGTCCCCATATATTTCCACATTGGGACATCATTTTGTAGGAATTCCACGGGAGGAGATATAGTGGTGTTGTATTCTTAATACGGACTTACGGATAACCCACAATACAGGATATCAAAGCGTGGAATATTGTCATGAACTATTAGGGAGAGACCACACTTATCGATGCGGAATCGGCTTGAGCCGATCACGTATCACCGCACTTGTCGCCTTAAGTCTATCGGCAATGGACGCTGCCGATTAGACGTTGATACCGCGAATCGTCTATCGACGCCACCAACGTCAAACAACTGTCTGTTGATTCTTTAATTTCAACTTAACAATGCTGTTGACACGTTTGAGCATAATGGCAAGTGAACCACTGCGTTCGGATGCATTTGTTGCCGTACGAAAGTGATTGGATCAGTTCAGATGTCATCGGGTGTGTTCATTCGTTATCGGCGCCGTAATAATGCGATTGGAAATTTGGCACGATGCAAATTCGTTGCCGATTGGTGTCGAGTCGCGTCATCCGAACCAAAGCGAGGCGAATTACTTCTTTTCGCTTTTATTCCATGGATATAAAACTCTTTCTGACTGGCTTGAGCCGATTCCAATAAGTGTGGTCTCTCACTTATAGAAACGCATTTTATAAAAGGTTGCTATACTATAATATATAATATGCTTTAAATTTATAAACACTATGGCAAAGGTCGCTTGGCAAACATTACGTTCTAATTCCAATATGTCGTATTAAGGGCAATTTGCGGGGGCATGAATCATCGGCGATATGCAGTACGAAGCTAATTATCTACCAAATGTGCTGTGGCCCGTGGTATAACAGTTCAGATTATGATTTATATGTAGCTATTTTCAGCACTCATTGGAGGGTTTCGCCATAATCGCCACGCTTGGCAGGCGGGTTGGCAATCGCAGTTAAGTTGTTATTGTACTCGAAGGACGCTGCTGCCCATCCTCCGGCTTATCCCATAGTCGCCTTTTACTACACCCAGGGGATAAGATGGGTTGATGCTATTCGTAGCTGACATAGAGTTGTTTTCATTTTATCTATACAAATAAATAAAATTGAAGTGTCTATTTATAATGGCAAAATAATAGCTTTTTACTAAATGCATATGAAAGTATATACGGTACCTACAGCAAAAAAGCTCTTCGTAATTTTTTTTGTCTGTCTGTCTATCTGTTTGTTCCCACTAATTTCCGAAACGGCTGGACCGATTTCTAGGGGACTTTCATTGGAAGATAACTAATGATATAAGGAATAACTAAGGCTAATTTTATTTTAGAAAAATAGTTAGGGTTCCGTGCAAGAAAATAAAATCCAAGAAATCCAATATATATATACATACTCTATGTCAAATGTCTATGCCTAAGTACTCTAAATTATATGTAAATAATCCACTTTCTTTTCATTTAAACGGCGGGTGAAACCGCGGGTCCAGCTAGTTTGTTGATAATATTATATTCATCTGTATTCTTGTTTAGTTAGTTTTTAATGTAATTAGGCTAGTATATAGTTAAAGTTAACGTATGATTATATAACGGGTGTAATAGACATCGTAACGAAAACTGATATCATGGACTAAGTACATTATTCTGGAACCTTCAGCGTTAGAAATTTATGTCGGTCTTTTAGCCGTTTCATCGCGTTGTTTACGTTACATTGCGACCTATTATTTCTGAGATAAATGGCTTTCCTATTTTTAAAGTTTCGGTCCAAAGGTTTCGGTACTCACATACAATCTGTATATATTGTTACACATCATACTGCCTGATAACTTTTCCATTTCCTATTTTCCATCGAAAGGTTTCCTGGAAGTGATCACGGATAGTGATAAGGCCGCCTATTGTACTGTTTATTAAAACTTCTGCAAGTAATATGTTTTGGTGTACAATAAAGAGTATATCAATAAATAAATAAATACTACACAGTGCAATTACAAACTGGATTAAGGAAGTATATATCGGGTCTGTAACCTTCCCGTAATAAGTTGCAAGTAAATGTTGAGACGACCCGTACCCGGTGCCATAATGATTACATGTAAATTCATTTGTATTGACGATAAAAACAAACATTTTATGATTCTCAAGTTTGCACGATGAGGTGAAACAGCTGAAAATTTAAATGCAAAGACTATAAATGCACATTGATTTTTTCCTACAGATTCGTATTTGAAATAGTTACGCAAAGCTGCGATTCGTGTAAGTAAGACGTGTATATAAAGTGTGAATCGTGCTGGAATGTTTCGTCAAGCATTATTTCTGTTCGATTTGTCATGTCATGTTGAGAATGGTGAGAGTGTAGTTCTGATAGCTTTGAATAAGGCTGGGCACAGACGAGCCATTTTCTGCAGTTACAAGTGGCCAGCGACGAGCTGTGGATTACACTTTTCATACATTTCGTAGGGATTTGCCGTACAAGTGTAGCTCATCATTTCGCCCGAATAAAGTCCACTGCTGGACACAGGCCTCCCCCAGAGATCACGACAATGACCGATATGGGTATGTTGTGGGCTCATTGGGGGTTTTGCCATAATCGCCAAGCTTGGCCGACGAGTTGGCGATCTCAGTTGAGTTGTTAATGTACTAGAAGGACGCTGCTGCCCATCCTCTGGCTAATCCCCTAGTCGACTTTTACGACACCCACGGGAGGAGATAGGGTTGCGGTATTCCGAGCCGGCACCACACGGCAAAAGTGGGGCTCGTGGCAGCAATGTTCTGCACTTGTAAAGAACATGCTACTGGCCACTTGTGGCTGTGGCAAGTAGCCAGTGTACAGCAAGCCTTAATCAAGTTAATACAGTGCAAGTGTACTTGTGCCGAGTAGGCTCTGATTGTCCACTACTCGGATAGTCACAAAAAGTAAACCAAGTACAAAAAATACAGTCGGGTATAAATTTAGTTATCCAGTGGGTACCGTCTCATATTGGACTTTCGGGTAATGAAGAAGCTAACAGACTAGCCAAAGAGGGCATTTTGTTAAACATACAAACATTTTTTAATTTTTTTTATTAAAACGTTGCCCCGCACTAGGATTTCTCCTGTGTCGTGGGTGCGTTTACAGACATGAATTTCACACACAATACACTTAGACCCGGCACAACTACCTGCAGATCATACAAATATTTGTTCCGTGCGGGAATCGAACCCACGACCTGGAGCGCAGCAGTCGACTGTATCAGCCACTGCACCAACCGTGCCGTCAACATGTGTTACGCAAATTTAGAAATAAGAATAATTTAGATTGGAAGGAATACTTTAACGAGAGATCAAAAACTAAAGGAATCTGGTATAAAAGTATACAGTGTGAACCTCCTCATATACCTTGGTTCTCCGGGTCAAAGCTGAATCGTTGTCAAATTGTTGCTGCGCTTCGTTTGCGTTCAGGACACATTCCACTAAACAACTTTGCTTACCTCATGCCAAAATCGGACTCGCCTAATTGTGACGTGTGTGGTAAAATAGAGGATGCACATCATGTGTTAGTGGAATGCATCCGATATGCCAATAAAAGAAAAACACTACTCAGATTTTTGAATTTGTCAGTGATAGCTAAATTCTGAAGCAGCAAAAATATTATATACATTTTTATTAGATAATCAAGTTTAAGTTATTTTAGTTTTATTGACTATGTCTGATTAATATTAGTTAAATTATTTTATGAGTTAGTTACTTTTTGTAAAAGCACGATGGGATTGACATCGTCGCAAATGTGTACATAAATCCCATAAATAAAAAAGTGTAAAAACACAAAAAAAATAAAAAATTAAGTACAAAAAATCACCAGCAATGATTAACCATAACACGCCGCACATTAATAAGGTTATAATGTTCAAAACCAATAAAGATGATCTAACTATTTTCCTCGAAGCCTATGAGGTAAATTCAGAGCTTCGAAGTAACTTTACAGGATTGATTTGTGTCAACTAATTTCACCCGACCACTCGGGCTTGGTTGCGGTCTTGATAGGGTTAACTGATCAATGCGGGAAAGCGTTTCTGGGAACACAGAGTAACAAACATAGTTACGTAAATAAGTCGTCCGGTTACCAAGTTAGGTGGTTTTAGCAGGCTGATTTCTGCTTCTGATATGTTTCGGATTTCCTTGTGAGAATAGCTCTCTGTACTTTTGTTTTATATTTTTCCAAGTTAGGTGATTTAGTAGGCTGATTTCTGCCTCTCATATGTTTCGGATCTCCTTGTGAGAATTTAGCTTTCTGTATTTTAATTTTATATTTTTCCAATTTAGGTGATTTAGTAGGCTGATTTCTGTCTCTCATATGTTTCGGATTTCCTTGTGAGAATTTAGCTTTCTGTATTTTAATTTTATATTTTTCCAATTTAGGTGATTTAGTAGGCTGATTTCTGTCTCTCATATGTTTCGGATTTCCTTGTAAGAATTTAGCGCTGTGTATTTTTGTGATACATTAAAAGTAAAAGTTAAAGTCATTGCAGTTTTTTAAAAACGTTGCCCCACACTATGATTGCTCCTGTGTCGTGGGTTCGACATGAATTCCACATACAATACACCCAGACCCGGATACTACCCAGGTAGTTGCCTGCAGATCATACAAATATTTGTTCCGTGTGGGAATCGAATCCACGACCTGGAGCGCAGCAGCCGTGTCATGTTGCCCCATTGTCCGCGCAAAATCATGCCACATGGGGGGATGCCGGGGGGAGTAATTGGTCTGTAGCCAGGTCGCACAGAGACGGGGCCCGTCAATACCTGCCGAGGGCGCGGTTTAATGCGGACGAAGCGTGCACCTCGCCCCCGGCTAGAGGTAAATGGAAGGACACCGTGGGGTTTTAGCACGTAAAAGTCCTGCATGACCCTTCGCCCTTCCCAGGTCGTCCATAAGTGTTATCTTCGAAAAAAAAAAAGAAAAAAGTGGAGTAACATGCATAATTTACTGATGTGAAGTCTGGGCGCGGTCAGCTGGTTTCGTAAATATAGGTACAACTTAATAACAAAATAATACATGGCTTAAAAATGATTGCAATTGATTCTATCACTTGGACGAACAATATTTAGGTTAAGTATACTGAAAAGAATGTTCACAAATATTGTGAAGGGTGGTCTTTTATACATGTCAGTATGTTATGTAAGTTCTAACAAATTTAGTCTATTCACAAGTGCCTGCAAATGGTTTAAATAAATAAAAATCTTTGATTTAGAATCTGCAAGCAATATTATTTTAAGATTTTATAAATAAGTTACTTACTAAAAGTAATACACAGACTCTTTTATACATTTTTTTTTCTTCCGAGGCAGAACATATTTTTATATAACAAGCCACGAACCACGTTGCTTTAATAAAGTGTTAAGGTTAAAAATAGAGGTAAAATACCTTCTATATACACATAAAAAGTACTGACTTTGTAATCATCCTGCAATGTTGCGGATGAACACATGAGAATACCTAAAAGTTGCATCGAACGTCGCCTTGCAGGCTTCAGCTCAACATCCACACTTTTATCAGCAATATCTTTAGAAACTTTTAACTCACTAACCTCGGAGCCAGCGTCGTAAACGCTCGCCGACATGTTTTAAACTTTTTAATAAAGCAACAAAAAGGAAATTTTAATAGTTTCACTTTAATAAAGAAGCGGCTATCCGTCGGCTTAAGCATCTTTTTTTATCGTGCCTTTATTTATTAATTAAGGCCGCGGTGGAACAAGGAAGGAATGGATGCGTTGATGACAAGATTAAAATATTCGAAAAGTTACATAATTATGAACTCTATCGTTGTTTTTCTTATGACTTGGCCTAGCGTCTATCGTCTAATGTCAACAACTGGGACTGGAGATTTACGTGCCCTCCGAAACACGGATGGTCGGTTTAAATGCCATTACACCCAACCATAGATTGACCGCGCAGAGCGCGGCTTAACCGCATCGATATTTAACTGGTAACTTAGTGCAGCGGGCTATCAGCGCCTCACATTAAGACCTAAAAAATACTACTGATATATGTTCTTAATTATTAATACATATGGCCGTTGGAGCAATTAGGTTCTCGAGTGGAGACCGCGCACCGGAAAACGCAGCGTATGACGATCTCCAACGATTTGGATGGATGACCCGGTGAAGATTGCTGGGAGCCTTTGGATGCATGTGGTATGTGACCGGACTTTGTGGAAATTTTTGACATGCTTTGGCTGAAATGATGATGAAAATATATTCAATTTTATCATTTAATTAGTCATTAGGCCCTAACATAAGTGTCAGCTTAGTCTGGTATGCTGACGACTCTGGTGTTGGCAAGCGGTGACAACTGTCGTGGCCAAAATCCACGCCCTGGGTCTGCGGATAATGCCTCAAAACCCGAGACGCTATGGTTACACAAACTGCCGAGGAGCAGAAAACATACCAATTCGTGGATACGCGTTGGTGTGGCGTGAATCGGGGTCGGCCGGTACATTAAGTACCTGGGGCTCACCCTGGACAGTCATTGGGGCTTCAAAGAGCCCTTCCAGCGCCTCGTCCCCCAAATCGAGAGGTTAATGGGTAAACTACACTGGCTGCTGCCCAATCTTGGGGGACCATGTGAGGAAGTTCGCCGTCTCTATGGAGGGAGTCGTGCGTTCCATGGCCCTTTACGGAGCGCTTGTATAGTCAGCTTGACTGTCAGGCACCCAGCAATGCAGAACCAAACTTCGTAGTCTGCAGGGTAAAGTGGCTATACAGATCGCACGAGGATACCGAACAGCGTCCTACGAGACGACAACTCTCCTGGCGTATTTTCCACCTCTCGATATCTTCGCGGAGACGGATGCATGGGCCTATGATGCACCTCCAGGGGCGTCTGAGGCGGCTAGCTCGGCAGCGCGCACTTGGAAAGCGGCGTCACCGCCTGCGGATGCAGTTTGCGACCAAGCGCGAGGTTGAGGCCGTCCTGTCACTCTTTGGAGCCTGGCTCAGAAGGAGCGAGCAGATCACCTACCGCCTGACGCAGGTTCTCACCGGGCACGGTTGTTTTGGTGCGTACCTATACAGGATAGGATGCGAGGTAACGGCACAACGCGACCATTGTGATAGCGACCAGGATGCCGCACAGCACACGCTCGCGGCGTGCCCTGCGTGGGCTGCCGAGCTTCCTGGTCGATCGGATCGGGCAAGATCTCACTTTTCCGGCAGTAGTGTCGGCTATGTTGGCAGAGCACGAAAACTTGAATGCAATGAAGTAGACTTCTGTGAGCCCGTCATGCTCCAGAAAGAAGAAGAGAAGAGAAAGAAGCAGCGGACGAAGTCACTACAAGTGAACGTGTACGTTTACATGTTTGACCGAAGTGTACGATGTGTAAATTGTTATTTCCAACAGCGACTATATTTGAAAAGCTGATCCATGAGAGACGAGGAGGTAGTACAGCGATTGTATCAATTGAAGGTCAAGCGCTACACCGATATGAGACGTCTTAGACGAATGATTTAAATAATACATATAATCGAATTAATTATTTAGTTATAATAAATTTAAATTAGCGTTACTGAGTTACACGGTAAATCTGTAATCGTTTTTAGTAACTTATTAAACAATTACACACAATAAAAAAATTGCACTCTGGGAGTGCTGACAGAAGTGAAAACTATTTTGGCGCGTTAGACATTTTTAGATGGGTACTATGTTTAATACGATTCCAACGGCGAAACGCCAAACTAAACGTCTAGCGTCTCGTAACGGTGTCGCGAGTCCAGAGATTTTATATCATCTAAAAATATGCGTACAGCGCTAAAAGAAGTACAGAAGTAAAGAAGAACAAGCGCTATGAAATCACTAAACTTAAGGAAATTACTATTGTATATATGCATAGATCACGTTAAGAATAATAATCACTTTTTATAGTAAACATAATGCAGCAAAACAAATTCCCAGTGAAGCATGGAAAATTTGTATTACTTCAACCAATTCAAATACCGATTTAGATATAATTTTAGGCGTTATTTGTGTTTGCAGCAAATGTAATTGGTTTAGCAACACTGGTTGCGGTCAGCATTTGCAATGAATGGTCAGTATCAGCATTCTGTTGACACAACAATATAATAAACATTCGAAACTAATATTGAACGATTTCGATCTTAACTGCAATTGTATGAAATGCAATCTTAATCATTTTACTACAACAAGAGTATTGTAGTCCGATGAAAGGATTTCGGTTTGTTGTACGTGTATTATTTTGGATATAGAATCATCATCATCATCATCATATCAGCCAAGACGTCCACTGCTGCACAAAGGCCTCCCCCTTAGATTTCCACCAACGAGCGGTTACATGCCGCCGTCATCCAACGACTCCCAGCGACCTTCACCAGGTCGTCTGTCCACCTCGTTGGAGGTCGTCCCACGCTGCGTTTCCCGGTGCGCGGTCTCCATTCTAGAACCTACCATTCTAGAATGAAATACACAATCATTTGCCTTAAGATTGTAGTCCTTTTTCATTCTAATAAAACACTTTTAAACGGATTATATCGCGTATTTTATCGATTTTTTTTCCTGACCTTTCGAACATTTTGCAAGGCTCGTGGTCGCAAGATGACGAAGGCAAAAAGCGACGTTACAGATTTACAAAGTTATTTTATCTACCATACAAGACTAATGAAAATTAGTTTCGATGCATGCAGTAATTACTAAAAGCGTCTTGATGTTTTTAGTGTGGTATGTTGTTTGTGAATTTATTATTTTAATAACCGGATTCCAAACTGGTGGCAACGCCCAACATCATCTTTATTGAAATTAGGATGTTTTTAGCGCTCCGAACGTCCGAAGGAAAAATCGGCGGAACACTTATAGCATCACTCGTGTGTCTGTCCGTCTGTCACAGCCGATTTGCTCCGAATCTACTGGACCGAGTAAGTTGAAATTTGGCACACATATGAATTTCTCCGACCCAAACACGTATGTATGTATAATGTAAATAAATGAATTTTAAATATGGGGGTAATTTTTTGGGGGTAATATAAAAAAACTGAATAAAGTTTTGCAAACTGTACCCTGTTACATACGAGATGGAAAGTCTAGTTGTGAGAGCTTCTAACATATTTATTTAATAAATTTAAAATTAATGGTTTTAATATTATTGAAAAAAATAGACCAAAATTTACCGTACCCCCCTTTCTCTCGAAAGCTACTGACTGACAATAGCTCTTTACCTATAGATTACAGGAAAACCTATAAGAAGTCTATGGTCTTAAAATAACATGATAAATCTTTCAATATTGTGCGTACAAACTTACATTTGCAGTTGGAATGTATGGGAAAATATATTTTCAACTACGATGTTAAGTTTGTTCTTGGTATAATTTATACAACAATTGATACGACAATATATTTCGGCACCCTCTCCACATGAGTTCAACTCGCAATTGTCCGGTTTTTTTATTTCAATAGGCTCACGAAACATTCTTGGTACATATCGGTTCTTTTTCGCGAGGACTTGAGGTTGATCAAATGCAAAAACATATGGTTAAGTTTATCTAAGATATGTTCACACAATGCGGACTTTGTGGAGCATCTATAACATATAATGTGCAATAATCGCAAATACCTAAGACATTGTTTGCATTCGTAAATATTTTTAATAAACACCAATAATCATTGTAATATATGAATTTATATTTTTTTTAACTTTGCCCCATACTAGGATTTCTCCTGTGTCGTGGGTGCGTTTACAGATATGAATTCCACATACAATACACCCAGACCCGGAACAACTACCTGCAGATCATACAGATATTTGTTCCGTGCGGGAATCGAACCCACGACCCGGTGCGCAGCAGCCGACTTTGTCAGCCACTACACCAACCGTGCCGTCAATGATTAAATGATTGTTCATTCCCAAAATGTTGTTAAGCTATTTCATCACACAGTGAATTATTTATTATTTAAACTACATCACTGCAGTTGTAAGTTAAGTTAAGTCAAATGCTGTAACTAACAGGAGTAACAACCAATAAATTTTCTGCGCAAGGTGCTTACATTTCACCATTATTTTCTACACATATTTTGTGTGCAACTTCTGTGAATTGCGACTGGCTATAATGAAATGTATTTCATGAGTGATGACATTCATGTATCGAATAGCATGTGACAACGGAGCGTACTGCAGTATGTTAGTTATAGCGGGGGCACGAGGAGGAATGGGAAGTCGATGCAAAAACGTGAACTCATAGGGTGCTTGTAGCTTCAGTGATGTGAGCACGTCCGGGTGATGTACTTACCTACACAATAACCTCTACACATATTTTACCAGCGCGAATTTCTCCTCACAGTAACTTACTGTACCCGATCATACTTTTTACCGACTTCAAAATGGAGGAGGATCTCAATGCGATGCGTATTTTTATTTTTATGTATATACACCGATTACTCCGAGATTTGTCGACCGATTTGATGATTTCTTTTTTAACTGGTGCAGAATGCTTTCGAGTTAGGTCGACCGATTTGAGCAATTCTTTTTTTAACTGGTTGGAGTTGGTCTCATATCAATTTCATTACATTCGATTTAGTAGTTTTTTAAATGGCTTCAATAAACAGGTTAATTTTACTGCGCTTATCTAGATAATGTCTTAATTGTTTCGATTCCTCTCAGATCAGAGAACAGATTTCAGTCAATATTATTTTTAATGTTAAATACTGATACCAAATTAGAAAAAGTTATTTCATATAATTACTCTAAAAAGAAAAAAATTAACAAAAAAAAACAAAAGAACAAAAAAAACCGACTTCAAAACCATGTCTACACGATATAAAAATATTAAAACCACTGAAAAGGAAAAAAAATCGGTTGGTATTTTTTTTGCTAAAATCTTTTATTACAAATTGACATGGCCGGAATAGAACCCGTATTGTAAAAAAATAATAAAAAACGAGTAAATTTGGTGTCGATTTTTTCCATCATGAAAATATATTTAGTTTCATAAGGATTTCAAATAAAAGCTTTCGTTTCCAGGCGACTACATACTATAACGTTGTATAACATTTTGGCGACTATAATATATTCTGGAAATTCCTACTCTGTCCCAATATAAAACTGAGATGCCTAAAAGATTTTTTACAGATATCAATTTCGAAACCATCTCAACCCCTAGTTCCTAATATGTGTACCTCGTGGGACTACATCAGTAACCATCTCGTAAGGGGGTCAAGCCCAGAGGGGTTCACGCATGTCTGTAACTCATA
This sequence comes from Diloba caeruleocephala, assembly GCA_947459985.1. Taxonomy (NCBI): domain Eukaryota; kingdom Metazoa; phylum Arthropoda; class Insecta; order Lepidoptera; family Noctuidae; genus Diloba; species Diloba caeruleocephala. Next base: position 2,335,877 of record OX381609.1, read on the forward strand.
ACACAAAAACACTTGCTCTAATCAAAGTAAAAGATAGTTTAGTCCACTGCAAAATGTATTTCCTGTGTCCTACAACACCTCTCTTTCCGTTGCTAGTGTGGCGACATCTACATCGCCAGCAATACAACTACAACTTACAACGACATCTACTTGATTGTTAAATGCAACTCTCCGATGACGTCAAAGAATCCTGAATCACGCTATTAAAATATTCGCGCAACGCAGCATATATACAGTCGCCCAGCATCAATCGTTGGGCTTCGGCCCGCCAGGCATACCATCCGCCTGGCTAGAGGATCCTCCCTTTTCTATGGAGGAACACCACACCTTGTTCCCCATACTAGAAAGCAATTCAGTCTTTTTACGAAAGCATCAAAGTTATCACGCCCTGTGTGACCACGAGCGGGAGATCCAAGCGCGGTTGCTCAACATCTACGTCATCACGTCAGGAAAAACCGTTATGCCCCCTCTTGGTTACCTTTCCCTCTCTTTCTCTTTCTATTACATACAGTAGGCGACCTTTCCCTCTCTTTCGTTTTCTCTCTGTATTTTTCTATTATGTACGGTTGTGTGCGTGCGACTATCGAGATTTGAGCAGCAAGCATTGTGCGCGGTCAGCTGTATGACCTCAATTCTACCCGGGGTCATCATCATTAGATACAAATAAGTTGCACTAAAGGACACAGGCCTCCCCCAAAGACAATCACAATGCCAGGCTTGGGTGTTTTGTGTGCTCATAGGAGGGTATTGCCGTAATTACCACGTTTAGTAAGCGAGTTGGCAATCATCATTTCAGCCGCAAAACTTCCACTGTTGGACAGAAGCCTGCCTCAAAGTTTGCCATGACGACCGTTATGGGTTTGCGTTGTGTGCTCATTGGGGGGTTTTGCCATAATCACCACGCTTGACAGATGGGCTGGCGATCGCAGTTAAGTTATAAATGTACTCGAAGGACGCTGCTGCCCCTCTGACTAATCACACTGTCGCCTTTTACGACAACCATGGGTTGAGATGGGTTGGTACTATTCGTACGCACCACACAGCTAACTTGACTGTTCGGGTAGACGGGAAGTCAGTCTTGCATCTGTCTAAAACATATCGTTATCCGGATTTGCCTCCAAGAGAGCGCTGAGTGCAGTGAGGGCTCTAGGAATGGGTTGAATTTCTGTGCGCAACGGGGTGGTAATCAGGTACAGTAAACAGCTTTTGTTTCCTGCAATGCCGTTAATTAGTTTCCATTTATCATTTAGCCCCGAATCTTCAAGTTTACCAAGCTAATCAAACCCATGCCCAAGAGATATTTTGTGGGACACATAAAAATATAATAAAAACCCTCAGAAAGGCTTTCTGGACCTTTTCCAATGAGAATTCTAGTTTGCTGTTGACGAATGTGTACAAAATAACTCTAACTGCATGATTACCACAAAATTCCTTAGCATTCCTCAGAATAAACCCAATTCAGCTAAAAAAAGTCTTAGAATCTAAATTTTGAATTAAATATGTATATGTGCACTCCGTTCTCATTACTCCACTCCTCAGCCCAATTTTCTAGATGTATTCCATAAATATCACTTTTCTACTCAAATATAAATACATTCTTAAAGCAACCACGATAATACTGAATATGGTAAAATAATAAATCAGATTTGTAGTCTGGCCCCTCCTAGACAAATGAAATTGTCATTGATTTTGGTTCTAACATTCACGAAGAAGCTCGACGAGGGAATTCTAATGTCTTTTTTCTTGAGTGCAAGAAACGCAGATTCGAAGCTGTGTCACTCATCGTTCTGCGATATAAGTACCTATATCAATGTGTAGACGCCTATTTTGTCAGTCACGTATTATGTATGAATCGTATACGGCCGAAATTAATATTCAATCTAATCCAAAATCTTTGGATTTGGTATTAAAGATTTGTCTATTTTTTGTTTTAAATGTGATCTTAAAACCAAAACGGATGAATATCAACATCTTGAATCTAAAGATTTTGGATTAGATTAATTATTGATTTCGGCCGATACTGATATTGATGTTGTCATTACAAAATAATAAACTTCACGGAGGCTCTTACCGGGCCCTTCATGGGCTTCATATGAACTTTTTAGCGTCTGTGTCTTGGCTCTGGTTCAGTGACCTCTTTGGGGAAACCGAAGGTTTTATCTGTGCAATTATGAAATAAGTTATCATGACTAATAACTACCGGAAATACGGGCATGTCGGGTATGCTACCGTCTGGGTGAGTTTACCGGTCACTTTATTTCTAGTCTTGCTAACGGCGAGTATTTGCACAGGCTTAAAAAGTGGCCAAGATTATCCACCAGCAAATTATACTGAAGTACAATCTTGTGAATTCAGAAGTGCCATACTACAAATATATGACCGACCCAGTTCTCGAGAATGACCATGTCACGTTGTACTGGGATCGTACATAGATTGTAGCCATTAAGCCTGATATAGTAGTGATAGGTTGAGCAGAGCGCCGCACAATGATAACTGGGATAGTATATCCACAATCATTGTGTCAATTTCTTTGATCAAAGTGCATTTTGTCAAACACATTCCGAATCTAAATATAGGCTCATGTTGGAGAGAGTACAGAATAAGTTTGTTAGGTACGTGTACTCGTGGCTGTATGGTATATATCCACTGTATCCATTATTGTACCCAACTTTATTTATTTTGGGCATGGTTGGATATAACGAACTGAGGGTCAGGAGGGATCTCGCACTCATTTTGTACAGGTTCAAAATATTTAGAGGGAAGGTGTATAATGCCGACATCCTGGGGCAGATAGGTTTGTGTGTTCCGGACGGGTACGTGTGACGACGACGACAGCCACGGCTGCTGGTGGAGCCGCGTGGCCGAACCAACCTTTTAAGTGAGGCGCCGCTGACGCGAGCACTCCGAACTCTCAACCTCAAGCTAGTGAGACTGACGTATTCCATTGTACTTTGAGTGATTTCACAAAGGTAGCACTGTTTATTATTTGTTACAAGATTAATTGACAAGTAGATGAAAATATTGTATGCTACACTATCGCATTAGGTATAAAAAAAGAAACCTGTAATGATAGTGGTAAGTTTGAGGAATAAATAAATAAATAAATTTCGCCTTTTACACTACTAGATTTATATTTGACTAAACAATTAATATTTTTGTAACTGCGAGAAACCCAGTCTCATGTTTCTGCAGAGCAATAAAAATGATACTCATTTTGTATTGTGTGTTCGTAATTTTACCGGTACCAATTTTACCAATGGCTACAAATTGCTGTTTTATCGGAAATACGGCGAAATTTTTGGAGATAATAAAGGACCATTTTCGTGAACCGCTAAATCCTTTAGCGGTGCGTGAATGTCAAAGTCAAAGTCAAAGTTTTTTATTTCAAATAAACCAAATATTGGCACTTATGAAACGTCAGAATTTAAGTTGCACGGTTCCAAATAGTTGATCTCATGGAGAAGAGCCGGCAAGAAACTCCATGGATACTCTTTTAAAATAGTTGGGGATTACAATGTTAATTGTATAGGTACACATGATTGTAAAACATATACAGAGAAAAATGTAGGTTAATGTGTAAAGATGAAGCATACCACAATAAAATACAATAATGAATTTGCCGTGGCAGGTAACGGCTGACCAGTCCCAACAGACGGCACCCGTTCACGAGCATGACGCATGCATCAGCATCGCTTAGCTCAACCATATTGTAGGGAACCGAACGACCCGATACACAACGCCACCGTTAGCAAGACATTTTAGTGAGCATGACAGACCAATACAGCCAGGCAAAAGACACAATCAAAATATGTACTTAACATATAACATTAATGGCTACATGATGCTCACACATTTACAGTTTTTTATAAATATTATAAGTTAATGTCACAAGAACAATATTAATATTAACTAATAGTCAATCAATGCCATAATGTTAAATTGATGTAAATAACATAAAATTTTATCAAATTTTAATGAGTCAACTCAAATGTCAATACAAGTAATGAATAAAAAAATTATCAAATAATAATAAAACTCCCAAGCACACGGAATCATCTTGTGTTCAACTAAAAGACCAACAATTTCTATCATTGAAATAATCATCTATATTGTAGTAAGCCTTTTTAATAAGGTTCTCTTTAATTTTGGTCTTAAAAGAAATTAAAGGTAAATCTAATAGACTAATAGGGATTTTGTTATAAATACGGATACCGAGCCCTAAAAATGAGTTATGTACTTTATGCAACCGGTGATAGGGGGCACATAATTTATGCCTATTTCTAGTATTAATGGCATGAATATCCGAATATTTCGCATATAAATTTAAATTCTGCTTAATATACATTATATTAGCAAAAATGTATTGTGATGTAACAGTTAGGATGCCTGTACTTTTAAAATAATCTCTGAGCGAAACTTTAGCACCTAACTGATATATTGCACGGACAGCTCGTTTTTGTAGAATAAAAATGCTCTCAATATCCGCGGCCCTACCCCACAACAAAATACCGTAAGACATTATACTGTGGAAATAACTAAAATAAACCAAACGAGCTGTATCCACATCTGTCAGTTGTCGAATTTTCCTAACTGCGTAAGCCGCCGAGCTAAGCTTGCCCGCGATACAAGATATATGAGCACCCCACTGAAGTTTTGTATCTACTGTAATGCCCAAAAACACTGTAGATTCTACGGTTTGGAGAACCTCGTTATTCATAGTAATGTTAGCTCCCATGTTATTTACGTTAGGCATCATAAAGTTAATACATTTCGTTTTCTTGGCATTGAGTACCAGATTATTTACCGTAAACCAGTGCGTAACCATGGAAAGTATACTGTTCACATCGTCAAGGTTTTGCCTTTTTCTATCAACTTTAAAAATAAGTGAAGTGTCATCTGCAAACAGTACAATATTACATACGGTCTGTAGATAGAATGGTAAATCATTAATATAAACTAAAAACAAAAATGGGCCAAGAATTGAACCTTGTGGCACGCCCAATCGAACACGCATTTCGGAAGATTTCACGCCATTAACATCAACGCACTGAAATCGATTGTGCAGATAAGAATTAATTAGGCTAAGTGCTATATTCTGAACACCATAGTGGCGCAGTTTACGTAAAAGAGTATCATAATGAACGCAATCGAACGCTTTTGAAAGATCACAGAAGATTCCAATAGCATTCTGAGAGTTTTCCCAAGCATCATAAATGTGTTTTAATAGAGCAACTCCTGCATCAATCGTTGAACGACCCTTAGTGAAGCCATATTGTTCATTGTGAAGGAGGCTATTTAAATTAAAATGTCGCAATAATTGTTTGAGTAAGACCTTTTCAAAGATTTTACTGAAGGCCGGTAAAATTGAAATAGGCCTAAAATTACCAATGTTACTTTTGTCACCGGATTTAAATAAAGGTATAACTTTACTGTACTTCATAAGGTCTGGAAAAACACCTAGGTCAACGCATTTATTAAAAATAACACAGAGGTAGGGTGCAACTATGTCTATTATACTACTTAAAAGTTTTATAGAAATGCCCCAATAGTCACCAGTGTTTTTTGGGTTCAGCGACTTAAAGGTGTTAACAATATCATGCGGAGTAATGTGCTCAAATTTGAAAATGACACTACATTTAGACACACTACTACACAATAGGCTGTCAGCATCAGTCGAAGATGAGTTTACGGAGCGCGTCACAGTTAAGGGTATGTTCGAAAAAAACTCATTGAAGACCTCAGCTACGTCGGGATCTCTAGTTACACATTTATTGCTTGTATCAATAAGCTCGAATTGGTCATCGCGGCAAACCGTTCTGCCAGTTTCATTATTAATAAATTTCCATGTTGCTTTTATTTTGTTTTTAGACTTTTTAATTTCCGTACTAATAAATTTGGATTTAGCCATAAAACACACCTTTTTAAATGTCTTGGAGTAATTCCTAAGATAATCTAGAAAACGAGAGTCAAACCTATATTTTTTCATTCCATATAACTCGTAAAGTCTTGCTCGACTTTTGTAAATGCCTGCAGTTGCCCATTGATTAAAAGTAGCTTTAGTGCCCTTAGTATTAAAGATTTTAGTCTTAAAAGTACTCTGAAACTCATTTTTCACAACATTAAAAAGAGAATGATATAAGTCATTAGGATCCTGGTACTGCAATATTGAGGGTTTAATTTTAATATTAATATTATTTTTAAAACGCGCAATGCGATTAGCTGTAATCGGCCTACATTCAAATTTTTGCGGCTTAATATGAACTACATTAGGAAAAGCAGCAATTTGTCCACAGTGATCTGATGTTAAGTCACTTACGACTAGCTTATTTGTAGCAATACAATTACTAAATATATTATCTAAGCAAGTGGAAGAAGTGGCAGTGATCCTGGTAGCTTCGAAAAACAAATTTTTAAGGTTAAAAGATTTAAAAAGATTTAAAAATCGGATACTTGTCGGGGAACCATCTAATATGTTAATATTGAAGTCACCGCATACTATAACATTTTTCTTGCACGGTTTGATTTTTGATAATGAATCTTCCATTACTGATTCAAATAAGTTGAGGTTACTTAAAGGGGGGTTACTTAAATGTATGTCTAAAAGTAAAATACTTATATTTATGTTGTCGTAATACAGAAAAAGTAAAATCACAACCATTTTCATAGTAATTGATTGTTTGTTTGTATATTTTGTCTGGCGGGTAAAAGTTATATCTTTACTAATGTCTTAGGTTATGACGATTATTACTCATTTGGGACTTAAACATATTAGTTGAAAACAAAGAAAATAGAAACGATTGAATAATCTCAAGTCCTCGCGAAAAAGAACCGATATGTAGCAAGAATATTTCATGAAGCTATTGAAATTAAAGAACATCCTGATTTCAATAGAGAAGGTGGTTGGCAGGTACCATCGATTTAGTATCCTATTAATAAAATAATAAAGTCCGAAACAACATACCACACTAAACAATAATAAGATACTGTGAGTGATTACTGCGTGGATAGAAAACAAATTTTGATTAAAATTGTACAGTATATAAAATCTGTAACGACTGTCACCTTAGTCATCCTGTGACCACGAATGCTACAAAGTATTCGAAACGTCAGGCAAAACAAAAATGTATAATATACGCTATGTATTCCGTTTCATTATAATGACTTATATTGTTATTCTTCGTACGTCTTAAAAGCCTTTTGCGAAATACCAAACAAATACCACTAAGAAGTTTATTCTTGTATTTTCTGGCGTATTTCACCAACATTCTTTTGCATTGGAACTGTGTATCGCATAAAATAGTTTGCGCATATAAATGATACCAAAGCTAGTGAACACTTCTTACTCCCGTAGGTGAGTCTACGTTTCATCTATGCTTACTAGATATATGCTTACCAGTTTTCCAGATGTGTTTGTTTGTATTAATAAGTTTCAACTATTAACATATTAGCTCACATACGGGGTTCATATATCTTACCATTAGTAATTTTTCAAAACTACGTCACGTGCATCTTTTGATTGCTTTATAACGAAGGCTCAGTATCGTAGTTTAAAACACTTTCCGATCTGTATGTAGCATTCGAAGCTAATCGATTAAGAGAAACAGATTTTATAATAAAAGTTTAACCAATAGTAGAAGAACGTTTCATTTTTCTTTTAACCAACTTCAAAAAGGAGAAGGATATCAATTCGATGCGTTTTTTTAATTGTACGTATACCGACTACTCCGAGATTTGTAGACCGACTTGAACTATTTTTAAAATAGGTGCTGAATATTTTAAAAATGGTCCCATGGTTGATGATTGTGTTTCCTGTGTGAATAGTCATGTCTTTCCACAATATCTTGCTGTACAATCACTAAAATAACATAGTATTGAGTAACCACAATGTCACAATGTCAGTTTCACAAACAATTACTTCACATTATATTATTGATTTATTTTTTCACGGCCCAGAGTTAAGAGGCAGTGCAAGAATATGTGGCATCAAATAGGCGTCGCTTACATTGACCCACAGAGTACATTTTATATATTGGCCGTCTCAATTTGCGAAATTGTTTATGTTTTCATCTGTAATTTCATAGATTTAAGTATTTAGTAAATAAGTACATATTTAAGCATTTAATTAGTCATGCCTTTGTCGAGTTTTTACCCTTACTGTGTGTGTGCGTCGATTTGCCGCAAGAATAAATTGTTTCTCTTCTTATTTTTGTTTTCTTTTTCATGTTAATTAAATATATTTAAGGGAGTAGATTTTAACCAACTTGAATAAACAGGTTTAATTTTACTGCGCTTATCTAGATGATGTCGTAATAGTTTCGATTCCTCCGAGATTAGAGAACCGAATTGAGTCATTCTTATTACTAGCGTTAAATACTGATACCAAATTGGAAACATACGTACTTCTTACATTTATTTACACCAAAAAGAAACAAATAAAAAATTTTAACAAAAAAAAACACCGACTTCAAAAACCCTACACGATATAAGAATATTAAATCCACTAAAAAGAAAAAACACAACTTTATTTATGAAGTCGGACAGGGCAGATATGCCCCAACCATGGTTCATGCAGACTAACAAAAAGTTAAATTTTTACCTTACCTACCTTACCTTACCTTACCTAGGTTATACCTGGCCTCGAAGTCGGTATTTCTTTTATTAAAAAGTTTTAAGTGCCTAAACCTGAACCTTAGGATACATCTTTCAAGCCACTACTACATTAGCGTATTGGGGGTTACACAATTACAAATTATATTTCAAGATACCTCCTCCATAGTTCGTATGTCCTGCCGCTTACTACTTTATTGCATATAAGGCAACCGACGCAGATGTCCCCCGCTCTCTGTAATTGCCACTGTTCCTGTCCGCACTCTAGACGTGCCAGATGTTTACAAGTACTGTGTTGTAAGATGTCGCTTTAGTGTTGTTTTTTTTGTCAAGTTATATGAGATTTTGAGGTTCATATCGGACAGGTTTGTGGGTTGGAATTCGAGGGTTTCAAAGTCATCATCATCATATAAGTGATCCAATGTTGAACATAAGCGTCTTTCAGGGATTTCCACAATTATGTGTGGTTTCATTTTGGGGGAAATTACTAGTACTCAGGTTTCGCAGCTAGAGTAAGCAACCAAACTATAGGAGAACAAGGTTGCGAATTTTGGCCTTGAAGAACATCATCATCACCATTTCAGCCATGAATAAATCCACTACTGAACAAAGGCTTCCCCCATAGATTTACAAACATAATTGTGTCATCATTTTGGGGGGTATCTGCCGATACTCACCACGCTTGGCAGGCGGGTTGGTGAGCGTAGTATGGATACTGCTCCACAGAAGGGACGCTGCTGCCCATCCCTCTGGTTTATGGAGTCCCTTAGTCGCCTTTTACGACATCCACGGGAGGAAAAGGAGTGGTGCTATATTCTTAATCCGGACACCACACGGACAAGAAGAACTGAAGAACATAGTCTAAGTTAAATTATTTTAGTTGAAGGTCTTATCAAGTGCTTGATTTGTCTTATTCAAGTATTGTGATTTATAAATGAAAAGTTATAAGTAAGTACATATTATATTGCACTGTGAAACATTGCATTACAAACTTGACTATCGAATAAGTATACATGACTTAACTTGTAAGTATTCCAAGTTTGCCATCAGACAATGAAACCCTCAAAAATCTGCTACTATATTCACTAAACTTTAGAAGTAAATTTACTAACAAACAAATAAAACGCTGAATATATCTTGCCTTATCAATTCCCTATACATGTGTTCATGTTTAATTTACGGTTAGTCGCGTTAACAATGCTCCATTCAATCTTGAACCTCCTTTATTTAGGAATATTTAAAGAGATTTAAGCAACAGGCATAATGAAGTACTTATGTTCACAATCAAGACTTTAATGTACTAAAGTTTTAGAGAGTTCACGTAACTTAATATTTAATCATTTTGAACGAAGTTTATTGTTAGGAAATTCAAGTCTAAAGAGGGAAGTTCCAAGTATTTAGTTATAACAATGAGGAAAGACTTTGTGTGAATTTTAATAATGTCGTAGGATGTTTTGCACTGGAAAATGTTATTTTAGTGTTAAACATACATTATTTTTGCCATGATGCGATGGAAGATATGTAGCTAATAAGAGCAGATGGAGTTTATCGGGCAGGAGCTTTTCATTGGTGTCTAAGGTCAAATTATATATATCATACGATACAATGAGTTACGTAGTTAGTGTACGCAACCTGCAGCCCGAACGCTCGGCGCAGTCAATGGACCGTTCGACCAGATGGTAGGCCCCTACCACGAATGCTTTGACGTGAGTGAATTTGGAATCGAAATTACAAATATCCTATCGCATTCTCGTCCAAATTTATACGACAGACACAATTTGTATGATATACAGATATGAATAAAATCTTCATTTTAAATAACAATTATGTGCGAAATAAGTATTTTCAATTCAAAATTCACTCGCATTAGCGTTACGTTTACGATACTATACGTGAAAATGTTCATGGTAACCCCACTGGTCTCTTGTCAACTTTATAAGTGTTAAGAAAGAAAAAGAAAGAAAGAAATAATTTATTTTTACCAGTAACAAAACGCACACTTGACTAAAATTAAAAACATAAAGCAAAATTGGAACAACACTAAGAAGAGGAATAAACTGGCAACATATTTTTATTTTACAACAAAAATCGGTCAAACGACTAAGACTCCAGGCAAAAATAATTAAAAAAAAAATTACAACAAAAATCAGTACCTCAAATAAAAAAAACATTTTACACTGATTGTGTGTCCGTGCAAAAAAGGGTTGTCACTCAGCTTAAATGCTGTCCAATTATAACTTGTACTACGATCACCAAGATCCAACTACAACAACGCTGGTTTTCAGTGACAACCTTGTTGACAAAGTGACGTTTTCCGGTAGTGGTGCCAAGATTAAGCTGCATCAAAACTTATTTGTGATTTGTTCACCCCATATCTATATCGAGTACTCACTAATGCTAATTGGAGAGCACCGAGATTTTGTCGTTTTGTATAAACTGACAACAAGCCGCTGTTTTCTGCGGCCTGAAATGGCAACTGTTACTTATTTTTCCTATTGTTATTGCATACTTTTCCTCTCTTGAGTTTTGCTTGCAACAAGAGTGTAGTTATAATACGCGTTCACCATGTAGCTTTAACAATTTTTCAAACTATTTCACACTATGCAACGCTACAAGACATCATTTGTATTCCAAGTGCTTGTTATCTATAAAAATAGGAAATTCGAGCGATAAAATATTTACATGATTTTCTATAATAGTCCTCGTGTTTTTCAGTGGATGTTTGTTTATGTAAAATTGAAACTGAAGTTTAGTTCATCATTTGTGTGATGATTGCCATGTGGCTCCTGCAAAGAGTGCGTAAATCTCTCTAAGAGGGTCGTGCAGCTGGCCAGCCTGCACAGGGGCAATGTGTGTTAGACCAAGGCGCAAGCCGAGACTTGTCAGTAGTGCGGTGAATAGAAGAATACAGTAAGACGAAGTTTCAAGTGATGATATATGGAACAGAGACGTGGTCACTCACCGTGGACCTCATAAGAAAGCTCAAGATCATTCACCGAGCTATAAAGAGAGCTATGCTTGGTATTTTCGATTAGTAAACTGAAGTGGCAATGGGCGGAGCACATTGCTCGTAGAACTGCATATTCTGCTGCTAGTAGGATTTCATCTTAAAACATTAATGAATGGTTTGTTTGGTTTGGCACTGTAGCTAGGGAAATCACTGGGCATATAAGACTAAATAACTCAGTAGGTGACGAGTGCAGTGTGGTGCCCACGCAGGGTAGTATTACAATTGCGGCCAGGTGTGACGCTGACCACCGGGCCTTACACGTCTCGTCACAGGGAGGTATAAAAACGTAACTGTGCATACCCAATGCCGAAAAGAGGTCTCGTGCCAAACTTAGACGTTTCTAGTTTTATTAATAAACTAGCTGGGATCCGCGGTTTCACCCGCCGTTTAATTAAAAAGAAAATGGATTATTTTCGAAATAATTTAGAGTACTTCGGCATATACACTTGACATAGAGTATATATTTTTGCGCGAATCGCCAATTATTTTTCTAATATAAAAGTAGCCTAAGTTATTTCTTATAACATCAGCTATCTGCCAGGCAAAGTCCCGTAGAAATCGATCCAGCCGTTTCGGAGATTAGCGGGAACAAACAGACAGACAGACAGTCAAAAAAATTAACAATTGTTTTTTTGTTGAAGGTACCGTATATACTTTCATATGCATATAGTAAAAAACTATTATTTTGACATTAAAACAGACACTTAAATTTTATTTATTTGTATAGATGTATACATGTATAGATTACAAAATTGGATACACCAAAAATTGTCTGGACAATTCTTTTTAATGATGATTTGTGGAATATGTCTCTGAACATTGATGATTTTAATGTGTAATTTTTTACATTGTAAATCACATTTCTAGTTTTCAAATCAGTTGTCATTTGTTCAAAATAGTTTTTAAAGAAATATATTACATAAATCATCATCAAAAAGAGATGTCCAGACACTGGTGTATCGAATTTTGCAACTTTTAATAAAACTGGATACGCCTAAGTTTAGCATGAGTCCCATTTTCAGCATTGGATATAAACGCGATTTTTATACCTCTCTGTAACGAGACTATTAAGTCTCAATTCGCCTGGTGGTCAGCGTCTCCAACAACATATCCTCAAAACGCCCGCACACGCTTCTTATAGTTTATGCTGAAAGAAAGGTCTCGTAGAGTAAACTCCCCGGCAACACGTTTCTGTTCTGTCATGTTATATTACGTTACGTTAATGTGTCATCATTGTGGGGAGAAATTGCACAAAAAGGACACTGCTGCTCATTCCTTTGGCTCTAAAGCTTAGTCGCCTTTTACGAGATCCATGGGAGGAGATGGAGTGGTATCTGGACACACACACATGGAATTTGACCGTATACAATATGACACTACTTACCGCTTTGGTGGCTATAATGCCTTTTACTTTATATAATTTTGTATCTTCTACATTTCGTTGATGTAATAACTTCTTTGATCAGTTAGTTTTAGTTATTAGTTTATAATTTTCAATTTCTATACGTGTATTACAGAAGCAATCGTGTGTTTTATTATAATGTCTGTGTATTCCACGTATAGTCTACTTTGTTTTCATTTAACAGACTTTTAAAAATTAAACATAAAACTATAATAACACTTTGTTTTAAGTGTCTATAGAGTTTCTTGCCGTTTCTTCTCCATAACATCGACTTTTCCGAAACCTTAACTATTGACTTTTCTTAAGTGCCTATTAGGGCCTAATATTAAATTTAAAGTTTGAGTTTAAGTTTAATTACCCTGAAGATTTGATCAATATATGTCGATACATACATACGATACAAGACGATTCTTGAAGTATTTTACACGTAGAAGATATCTTTCTCTCATGCAGTGAAGATAGTGAACATCCAAAAACATGCTCCTAAAGGGAATACCAACAACCCCAATACTAACCCAATGGTAAGAAGTGTTTTATAGCCGATTGTGGCTAACTATCATTAATTAGCAGCTGCTCTAGTGGTAAACGTACCTGAGAGTGTGTGGGGCATTAATCACTCGTACCCCGATATCCCGATAGGATCATCTTTTTCACACCGCTGTATTCTTGGGTTTCAATTATTGAGACGTTTACTTGAATGTCCGTTTGTTGTCCAGATTATGAAATTTCACCAATCCATCTCCTTCTGTGGATGTCGTAAAAGGCAACTAAACCAGAAGGATGGATAGCAGCATATCTTCTGTGGAACCGAAGCCATACTGTGTTCATCAACCCATCTACCAAGCGTGGTGGGTACTGCCAATTCCCGCTAAAATAACTTCACAATTGTGGAAATCCATGTGGGAGGCCTTTGTTCAACAGTGGACTTCATTTGACTGATATGATGATGGTACTTGAAGCTCTAAAAGTCCATAAAAAAACTCTTTTTTTAAACTGGTGCCACTTCCTTTGATTTTTCCTATGTCGTTGGTATAGTTTACAGGAATAAATCTGACATGCACAAATACAGAGCCCAACACAACTACCTGGATATCATACAATTTTTTGTTCCGTGCGGGGATCGAACTCGTGACACGTAACATAGTAAGCCAATCGGTTAGCCACTGCGTCAACCGTACCGTCATTTCAATACCGGTTAATATAATAGCTGCTGCTGAGCTGAAATCGTGCCCAATAAATGGCGAGTACAAAATTCTCTGCCGAACTCTTCCCAAGCTTTTGAGGATTACAAAAGTGAAGTTTGTATTCTTTTTTTTGTACTACTCAGTGATGGGTCGAGGAATTTATTCTTCCATCACGCCTGTTTACAACAATTGTAATGCTACCCAGAATCAGGCCTGCGAACATTGTTTTGTGGGTATGTTTGCCGTGTGGCTTAGAATACCACCACCCCATCTCATCCCGTGGGTGTCGTAAAAGGCGACTATGGGATTAGCCGGAGGATGGGCAGCAGCGTCCTTCGAGTACATTTATAACTTAACTGCGATCGCCAACCCGTCTCCCAAGCGTGGCGATTATGGCAAAAGCCCCCTAATGAGCACACAGCACAAAACCATACCAGTCGTTGTGGCAATCTTTGGGGCAGGCTTCTATTCAGCAGTGGACGATTTTCAGCTGAAATGGTTAGTTTGACGCCGTAGCAATTTTTTTAAGGTTTCTTCGCTATAATAAAGCACTTTTAAACGGACTTGACCAGTCATCCTGCGACCACGAATGCTGCAAAGTATTCGAAACGTCAGGAAAATCAAAAATATACGCGATAGAATCCGTTTAAAAGTATTTTATTATAATGTGTAATAATCGCGAAAATCTAAGACATTACTATGTTTCTTCGCTACTTATCACGGCTTCGATTCCTACATGAACCATTTTTTTTCTGGCCCACAGATGGTTGTTACGGATCAATTAGGTGTTCTGTACCCACGGCAAAAGGAAAAACATTTGAGAGTTAAACAAAAAACGTCGCCCCGTTTAAAAATAAGAAAACAAAACGAATTACACACATCAAGTCCAGAATACGTCATGTCGAAGATTCCATCGCAATTTCCATTCCTCGTTCACCTCAATTCACGCACGGAAATTCCATATTGAGTCATATAACATCCATAACGGACAATTTTCTTCATTAGAGTCGCTACATTCGTATTTCTTTTAACACTGTCGGAGAAATACCGCTGCTCAGTCATCGCTCAGTGTTCACCGGAGTATAAGAGCGTACATTAATCCCAAATCACCCACATTATGGACTGCACAAAAGACAGCGCGATCGATCTGTCACCGCTTATCCCCACCTAAAGCAACTGTAAATAACGATAATGGATTACTTTGTTTTCTCTTTTTTATTAACAGGGAACAGATTAGTAGGGTAAAAACGATATCCCGTTGTTTTTCGAATGCCTATTAACATTTTCTGTCGAGTGAACCAACCCCTCTGCGTCCGTGACCCACCCTTTTCCAATATTGTTAACCTTAATTTTTTTTAAACGACTGCCCCTGCCTGGATATCGTTAATATAATCTTCTACTAACGTTATTTTTTATTGTGTGTGTTAAAAGTACAGTTCTTATAATGATTACTGGTACCTTTTTCTTCTTTTAAGGATAAGGTAAAACTGTGTTGCCAGTTTTTTATTCGAAATGAGTAAAAGTGATACTTATCCGTGTGTTGTCCGGATTAAGAATATAGCACCACTCCATCTCCTCCCGTGGAGGTCGTAAAAGGCGACTAAGGGACTCTAAATCAGAGGGATGGGCAGCAGCGTCCTTTCTGTGGAACAGTAGCCATTCTGCGCTCACCAACCCGCCTGCCAAGCGTGGTGACACAGTTGTGGAAATCTATGGGGAGACCTTTTTCAGTAGTGGACGTTGTACTGGCGATATGATGATGATACTTGCGCAAGCTACAATTAGAACCAAACCATATATTAAAAGCTGACTATGGGCTTATCCGGAGGACTGGGCAGCAGTGTCCTTCGAGTACATTAGCAACTGAACTGCGATCGCTAAGCCCAACCTTGGCAACTATGGCAAAACCCCCCAATGAGCACAAAACACACCCAGACCGGTCTCTATTGTAATCTTTGGGAGAGGCCTGTGTCCAGCAGTGGACTTTGTTTGGCTGAAATGATGATATTTGGTAGCTAAAAGAGAAAAAAGGAAAGGTCCTAAAACCTTTTTTAATTTTTTTATTGGTGTCCAGTGGAAATTCTACTTGGAACTTCTTTCGGCCCGGGGATGGGTGAAGGGGTATGCTGGACTCCTATTTTTTTTTATAGGTGCCCAGTGGAAATTCTTCGTGAACTTCCTTCACCCCGGGGAAGGGCGATGTATGGTGGGTATGCCGGACTCCTACCGGCTAAAACCACTGGAGCGGTCATCTTCGACACCGAAGGGGGGCTCCAGGTCCTCGTAAGTTCACACTAGAGCGAGGTCCTAATGCCTACCAAATGCGTACAGTACGGGAAGGAGGCCTTCAACATTAATGATTTAACTGACTGGAGGTCCTTTTTTTAATTTTGTTATTTATCCCAGTGGAAATTCATCATGAACTTCCTTCACCTGTGACTGCAAAGCCCTCACCCTCCCCAGGGAGATTGTAAAATATTCCCCGAAACTTCACTGTGCGCTGTGCTGTGCTGAGCACATGGTGGCGAGCGGCCAAATGCTCGCCACCATCTTGTCGTGGGTTGCTCGGTGTGGGCACGCAAATTCCCCAATCTGTGCAACCACGAACCCAGAGGGCCCCTGATTTATAACGACGGGACGGCAGGGAATTTCAGGCGTACGGGAATTAGACGCCAGGGCGTTTGTTACCCCAGCACCGTCTCCTCCTTCTTCGAGCAGGATTCTTTCTTACTGAGGGATTACTCTCTTTTTCAATCCCTCTGTGCGGTCTCCTTCTGGAACAAAACGCTCTCACAGAAGGAGACCACTGCATTCCAGTTTTCATGTACTGCCTACATATACACTACTGCCAGCAGAGAGCAATCTTGCCCGATCCGATCGACCAGGATCCGCCACTCGGCCGCCCACGTAGGGCACGTCTCTCACGAGGCTTTGCTGTACGGTATCGTGGTCGCTATTACAATTGCAGGTACGCACCGAAACAACCGTGCCCGGTAAACCCCTGTGTCAGGCGGTAGGTGTCGCAGCAGTGTCGGATTCTTACTGGCTAAAACAAATGGAGGTCATATTCGGCACAGAAGGGGGGCTCCCTTGCCAGATTCCAGCGGTACCTAATCTAATAATTACGTCTCACGTTTTGCAACAACCAAATGTTTTGTTCTTTTATTGTTTAAAATGTGATACAATTTTTTAACATTTCTGTTTTTACGGTGTTATTATTATTTTGGCTGAAGAAAGTCTAGTTTTAAGTCTTCGTGTGTCCATTGCGCGTAGAAATAAAAACTTTTATTTCCTTTCTTTTTAGTAGGAACCTCGAATGTTTAACATTTTCACATCGCTTCTCATTTGCCGCTCACGTAGGACGCTGGGTATACGATTTGTTAACGATAGGGACTTATTAATCTGACGTTATCCAAATTAGCACGAACGTCTGACAATCTACTTACCACAGGAAATATTCAAAATTTATATTTGAAACACAATTAAAAAGTCTATCCTATTGTGATAACAGTTTACTAGTATACCCCATACTTAGGAAGGTCAAGCCTTAACATTTTCCTCTACCACACAACTTAGTAAAGTAGGCAATTTGGGGCGCGTGTTTACCAGTGACCCGGCCGATAAGCATCTATCCTTGACCTTGAAACTTACTAATAAAGCGCGTTTATCGCTTGAAATACAGAAAAACTTGTAGTAGTTGAAGATAAAGGGTTGATATAGAAAATAAGAACTAAATACTTAATATTATTTATTTATAAAGCGTTGCCTACACTGGGATTTCTCCTATGTCGTTGGTATGCTTTACAAAGATAGATTTCACATACACAAACACCCTGACCCAAAATAAGTAACTGTAGTAAAACACTTTTGTAACGGACTACATCTCATTTGAGATCACGAACCCTGTAAAATGTTCGAAACCTCTGGAAAAAAAAAACTATAACATACGCGATGTAATCCGTTTAAAAATGTTTTATTATAATGAATAATAATCGCGAAAACCTAAGACATTACTAACTGTAGAATATCTTTATATTATCTTTAAGTGGTATATCACATGATGTCATAATTTTGACTGAAAAGATTTAGAAATAGGGACCTGTGGGCCTTTTTAAGTAGGGTAATAGAAAACGCCCACTTAGACGCGGCTGGAGAAGGGCGGGATAAGACAGGATGCGTTTTGTGGTGTGGTGCGGAATGACTTTCCACCACCACTTCGCAACCTATGTAGTATACAGAACATTAGGGTAAAACTAAAAAGAAAACTCCTTGATAAACAGAAATCCAGTACTCATAATTAATAAATACATTAAATGGGAATTATATTATACTTTATTTTTCTGTCGCTTTTATTTTAGTGACGTTGGAAACGATTCCTATAAATCTGTATTAAGCAGAAATATTTGATTATTCTACACTATATCTGATGCATGTTATATATACATATTGTTATTGCCAACGGATAATTATTATTTATAATGAATAAAAAATACAGATATTGTCATCGTTTTAACAATCCCACGAACATAGTGGTTTTAATTTATTTTTGTAAATTTATGCAATGTCTGTATGTGTTATAGTTATTTTATTAATACTATTTGCCTAACGTCCGTCAGCCATCTGAGGCTTCAGCTGAAAATCAGCGCTGCAGTTACATGCAGCATTTGCTGAGCTGAGGCCTATTAGATACGCAATACCACATCGAACCCTTCTATGATATGTAGATATAAATGTACTGCAAATGCAAATGTAATGCAGAGCATTCCATGAATTATGTTTTCGTTTTTATTTCTTTTTAAAAACATTACCCCACTCTAGGATTTCTCATGTGTCGTGAGTGCGTTTAGAGACACAAATTTCACACACAATACACCCAGTCCCGGAACAACTACCTGCAGATCATACACATATTTGTTCCGTGCGGGAATCGACTGTATCAGCCACTGCACCAACCGTGCCGTCGTTTTCGGTGTATACTTTTAATAGTTTTTTGTATTTACATCAACTTTTATGTTTTCTTTAGTTGGTATGGTGTTTTTTATGGTCTAATAAAATTATTTCTTTCTTTCTTTCTTAATAACACTGTCACGCACTATTAAATAATGATACATTATCATATTCTCAAACTGACTGCATCACTGCTTCAGCTGGTAATAGAGTCCTGTCATTCTAGGATCGGATGAGGCTCTTATAACCACTGGTAATAGGTTAATGATCAGTGAGTTTAAGCAACGCTCTGCGTGGTCAGTCTATGGATGGGTGACCGTATTTGAACTGAGCGTCTCTGTACTTTGGATGTAAAGTAAAATTATTATTCCGGTTGCCGTATCAGACCGTAGTTGTTAAGCCAATTGGGAGGCCTTTGAGTGGCTTGAACAACTCGGACACAAAGTTGACCATTGACTAAAAGGAAGAAGAAGATAGGACAAATCCCTAGCCAAAGTTTTTATGTTCGAAGCCTGGAATTTAAAAATTAAATTAGAGTACATTTATTTCAGGTACCACATAACCCATATTAGAAAACATCTTTAAACTATTCATTAATTAATACATAATTACACATAAATAAATACAAAGGAATAAATACAACATCAACACACAAATTAGATACATCAATTTCAAATTCATATTTAATCATAATAAAACAGCAGTCTCTAACTATATGTAACTTGACTGTCACAGCAGTGTCACACATAAGGACAGTCCAATCTGTTTGCTATCATACTCAGCACGGTATTGGAGCTGTCCCGCACTCTGCGCACAAGAGACGCGCAGCGCTTCCGCATGGTCCCATGAAAACAGTCCGTGTGCGCCCATGCGAACATACCCGAAGCGCTACAGTAGAGAGGCAAACCCAAAATCGCTCTGAAAGCGTTGTTAAATTGAATGCGGAGGGTGCTATAGCTTTTCTGCGTGTAATTAGCCCACAGGCTGCAGGTGTACATGGATGTGCAATACGCTCGGAAGAGAGTTATTTTCACACCATCCGAGCAACGTGCGAACCTACTGGCCAGCATAATTAGCTCATTTAGATAGCGCCCTCCACTCCCGTTCCATGTCAGCATGGTCCCTGAGGTCAGCCGTGACTATATCTCCTCTCCTCGTGACTATGTCCTAGGTATTTAAACTGATACACCCTGTCCTGGAATACTCAGTAGCGTGTGTCCAACGCTTCATGGCAGAATACAACGGGCCGACTCTATGGCAGAATACAACAGGCCGTTCGGAACAAACCTTGGTTTCAAAAATACCGTAATGGTAACAAGTTGGCCACCTCAACCATATGTAGACTCCGACTAGGACATTATTGCACTCCTGTATTCCTAAGTAAGGTTGGAATGAGGGATCACTCTATTGGTGAAGGTACTGCCGACCATATCTACTTTTCCTGTCCTAAATATCCTATATACCTGTATACAATTCTTCCTCCTAACATCCGTCGTCCTATTAGTATCCACTCCCTTCTTACGCTTGTTAATTTTCCCTTTGTAATTATCTTCCTTAAATATAATACTCGTTTTGGCATTAGGTTGTACTTAATAATACTAACTCTTGTGTTGTGCTAATTAATCTTCCTCCTTTTTAACACACTTTTATTAGCTTGGTATGTATCTAAGTATCTATGGATCTATGTAACGGAATTTTTGAACTCGATTTTCATCCCCTTCAAAACGTCGGATTAATTTGGAACTTCGCACTCTTTTCAAGGACGGATGACAATGCAACTTCGTTTAAATAAAACATGTTTTTGTAGTTAGCCGCACAAAAAAATTGAAAATAAATTATAGTTTAAAAAGCACGCTTTTGTAGATAACCGAATTAAAAAGTAGAAATTCATTTTCAATAAGTTTAAAATAAGAATAGAGTGATTAATAAAAATAAAATTGTAAAAAAGTGTGGAGGGCTTGATGACAATTGTTGTAAATATTTATAAAACTAGCGTCATCATGAAAATATCTAATAAAGCACCCCACTTTTTTATTAAACACTATTCTCGTTTTAAACTTATTGAAAATTATTTTCTACTGTTTAGTTCGTATATCTACAAAAGCGTGTTTCTTTAGTTTTTTAAACTATTATTTATTAACCCATAACAGTTCAAAGTAGTTATTACTTTATCAATGCTATAATGTGTCGTCTCTCCCTTTGTGCCATTGTGTTTTTCGTGTTGTTTTAGGTGTCAGATCGACCACAGAACAATTATGAATTTGCAACCGACCAATCTCTTGTGTGTATTAGCTTACGACTATGACATTGGGAAAATCATATTGGGTCTAGACGCAATGGAATGAGGCCAAAAGAGAAAAGAAAATGGGACAAAGCGTTATCCAGATTTTCTGTTAGTTAGGTCTAAGTTAGAGCTTGAAAATGCTATACGCGCCTCTTTCTTACATGAACCCTCAATACGTCATCAGCGAAATATAGGTGAAACAATTACAGTACATATCTCCGCCATACCCTCCAGGAAATATAGAATGGTATGGTAATTTTTAAATTTTATAATTATTCCGAAACACTATTTAACCTTTTTACACTGCCGCCATTTTAAAGCTGACACTACCAAAAACATAAATGTGCTTCGGTGTGTATCACGAACCCATCGTTCGCAAAATTGTATTTAAATTCACATATGTACTCGATTTCGACGTAAAAGTTACATAAAGAGGCATACCTAGAATATTTAACGAAAATGGGTACTCAAGAAGGTGGATTTCGAAGACCCGACAGAAGTTAATGCCTCTTATAGCTATTTAAATAAATTCGTCGATCGTAAGAAGTATGTTCAGTCGAAGTTTGCTTATAAAAAGCTTTTTGGAGTGCATTTTTTCTTTATGTTTGTGTGACTGCTCGATCGAATCGTTGTAAGCCTTACTGCCGAGCGTCGAGGTCTTAGATTCCCAGGTCAGGAAAATTGCTCTAGTGTGATCATACGAGGACCTGGAGCCTCCCTTAGGTGCCGAAGATTACCGCTCCAGTGGTTTTAGCCGGTAGGAGTCCGGCATACCCCTTCGTCCTTCCCCGGGGCGAAGGAAGTTCATGATGAATTTCCACTGGGCACCAATAAAAAAAAAAAAAAGGTCAGGAAAATTAATTGCTTTTATTTATTTGAATATACATGTTGATGTATGGAGGGGAGAGGGAGACCAAACCAAAGATAGATGGATTGTGTATATGAGGAAAAGCGATTACGTTTTGAAGAAATGGCTGACAGGGAAGAATGGAAGAGAAACACATATTGCACCGACCCCAAAGAACTTAGCATAAGGCCAGGTGTGGTACCAGTGGGTGGCTTTAGTGTGATCATACGAGAACCTGGAGCCTCCTTTAGGTGCTCAAGATGACCGCACTAGTGGTTTTAGTCGGTAGGAGCCCGGCATGCCCCTTCACTCTTCATTTTTTTCGCCCGGATTAAGGCCACTGCTGGACTCAGGCCTCCCCCAAAGATGAAACCACAATGACCGACATAGGTGTGCTGTGTGCCCTTTGGGGGGTTTTGCCATAATCCCCAGGCTTGGCAGGCGGTTTGGCGGACGCAGTTGAGTTGTTAATGTACTCGAAGGCTGCTGCCCATCCTCCGGTTAATCCCATAGTCGCCTTTTACGACACCCACGGGATGAAATGGGATGGACTCGTAGCCACACGGGTCTTCGCTCTTCTCTGGGGTGGAAAAAGTTCATGAGGAATTTCTACAGGGAAAAAAATGGAAGATGTTGACACTATATTATACTATAGATAAAACATAAATACCTACCTATATTCGGGTTACACTGAATGAATAATACAAAAAAATATTAAAATTAAAATTATTAACATAATATATAAATTTAGAAATGATAAATAAAATTTCAAACTGAGAGGTTTTTTAACAATGTTTTAAAACAAAATTACCTAATTTTGATATCAAGCGAAAACTGGATAAAACATTATTACTATAGATAAAAAATAACTCACACGATTTAACATGAAATTTGTTACTTCTGCCACTGGATACAAAAATACGGCTCAATATTTAAGACCCTCTCAATAATTTTCGACACCCGCTGGTAATGTTGTCCCTCTTAAATATCGAGCGGCCTTTTAGTATTCTGCCGTTGGATAAACTTACGCTACTTACTACAACATATAAATAGTTGATTTGTACGTCGCGTCGACGCTGTTCCAAAAAGGTCTCCGCTATATACATACATGTATACATACGCGACCTTTTCAGGGTTCCGAACGTCCGAACGAAAAAACGGCGGAACTTTTATAGTTTCACTCGTTTGTCTGTCCGTCTGTCATAGCCAATTTCCTCCGAATCTATAGAACCGATTATGTTGTGATTTATATACTTATGGATTTCTGCGACCCAAACGCGTAGGTGTAACGTATTTTTTTTGATATGGGATCGTTTTGAGGGGCAATATGGAAAATTTAAGAATAAAGTTTTGCAAACGGTACCATGTAACCTAATAAATGGAAGGGCTTGTTGTGAGGGGAGGTTGTTTATTTTTTAGTTTTAAAATATATATTTTTAAAGTTATTTATAAACTGAGTAATACAACAAATAAATAAAGTATTTATCAAAAACCAAAGCCTCCTAATTTTCTGTGCCTTTCGGGTCTCGGACAGGGAAGCTCAACATTTCGGAGGAGACTTTTGCCATTTGGCAACAGAGATGGGAAGCAGACAATAAGGGTAGGGAACTCCATCGGTTTTTCCCGGACGTGGCCCTGACTCAGGTATACTTGGGTAGAGCCGGACTATCAGGTCTCACAGATTCTGATAGGGCATGGTCGTTTATGTGTGCGAGACGAGTGCATGTTACTGCGGCGAAGACGAGGACGAGAGCCAGGACCACACTATGTAGCGATGCCCCCTGTTCGAGGAACCACGGTGGAAGATGATGGATGGGATCATAAGCACATAGGAGGGACCGATTCACTACTGCGACCTCGTCAGCTCAGAAGCTAACTTCCAGTGGTTGATAGAGTTTGCGCACACCAGGCATAACATCGGGAGTAGGCTCGAATAAAGGACGGGCTCTGGGCGAGCAGCAAAGCTGTTTTATGGCGTCTGTTTCGACAACGTGGTTCGCATTGAACGAAGATCAGCCGCCTCAGAACGGGGGAGAGGGCTCTGGGACATTGTGGAACTTGTAGAGGTGTCAAGCAGCGCCTGCGGATGAAAAAAAAGATGAACAAGGGCGCTACGCCCGCACACGTCTCCTTAAGATTTGGCCGATATGACCTGAAGTTGGATGGGAAGGTTGGTGGGTCCATGATGATCTATTAAATTGTAAACCTACCACTCAAATTCACATTGCGGAATACAAAAAATATATTGAGTATTAAACACTTCCCCACATGAGTAATGGACCGCTGCGACCGCTTATATGCTGATAACTACACTTATCCATCTACCATATGTGGTTATTATAGCAATATGACCTTATAGTTAATTGTAAAAAGTATAAGGTACATGGATCAGCAGTGAATTATGTTCTAACAGCTTGTTTCAGTTTTCAGTAGTTCGAGTAGTGTCCGGATTAAGAATATACACCACTCCATCTCCTCCCGTGGATTTCATAGGAGCCGACTAAAAGGAATCTAAATCAAAGGAATAGGCAGCACTGTCCGTTTTATGGAACGGCAGCCTTTCAACGCTTACTTTTTTATTTTAATTATTTGTTTAAAAAACGTTGCCCCTCACTAGGATTTCTCCTGTGTCGTGGGTGCGTTTACAGACATGAATTCCACATACAATACCCCCAGACCCGGAACAACTACCTGCATATCAGACAAATATTTGTTCCGTGCGGGAATCGAACCCACGACCCGGAGCGCAGCAACCGACTGTATCAGCCACTGCACCAACCGTGCCGTCGTTCCACACACTATCCCAACTGACAAGCGTGGTGAGTACGAATTCCCCACAAAATGATACACGGCATATAGCGAGGCATTTGCTCAGCAGTCTTTCAGGACGTCTTTCGGCTCAAATAATGATGACGAAGTTGGTTTCCTAAGTAATTTAGAGGTCAAATGGCAAGCGCTTGACGTGAAAACTCGATATTACTATATTGGCCAACGAATCGATGTCTTCAAGGATCGAAGGAATGTTTATTTGATTAATAAAATTACCAGTTAAGCCACAGCACACATCTAAATACTCCGGAAAACCTTGAATATTTTTTTATCAAAAATAAGGCCGACTTGGAGACCCTTCATTAAAATAATTCATTTCGTTAGTCCAGTTAGACACGCAAGGGTGTTTTAAAAATTTAATTATAGCTAACTCAGTCCGTCGCAGGACAAACACAACGAAACAATTTGAGAATTTCGCTTGAAACGTTTACAATAATATTCTGTTTTTCCTTCTTTACCTAAGGTTATGGAAATCAAGTTTGGGGAGAAAGTTTATACTATTAGTGTTATGTCCGAAATTGCTCATACTAAGTTACAGACATGCTAAGTTGCTAGTAAAGGAACGGTGATGAAGCGGGCCGTGAAAGGCAACTAAGGGATAATGTTGCACTGTTGGTGCAATGGCTGTACAGTCGCCTACTGCGCTCCAGGTCGTGGGTTTGATTCTCACACGGAACAAATATTTGTATGATCCGCTGGTAGTTGTTCCGGGTCTGGGTGTGTTTGTATGTGGGATTCATGTCTGTAAACGCACCCACGACACAGGAGAAATCCTAGTGTGGGGCAACGTTTAAAAAAATATATTGTCAGCAGGACGCTGCTTGAAGCTATTACGCAAAACTACAATATAATCATTAAACCCCAGTCGGCGCACCAAACGTGGTGATTAAGGAACCCCCCCCCCCCCAATGAGCCCACAACATACCCATATCGGTCATTGTGGTGATCTTTGGGGGAGGCCTGTGGCCAGCAGTGGATTTCATTCAGCTGAAATGATGAATCCATATGGTGTCCGGATTAAGAATACAGGACCACTCCATATCTTTCCGTGCATGTTATAAAGGCGACTTAGGATCCCTAAACCAGAGAGATGGGCGGTAGAGCGTTTATTTTGGAATAGTAGCTATTCTGCGCTCATCAACCGACCTGCCAAGCGTCGCCAACCCACCTGCCAAGCGTGGTAAGTCCTGGCAAATTCCTCCTAAAATGATAACATACGGCATGTAACCGGTTGTTATTAAATCTCTGGAGCAGATCTTTGTTCAGCAGTGGACGTGCTTTGGCTAATATAGTGAGTAATAAGTGAGACAGTTACTAAAGGTAATTAGGTAATCAGCCCATTACTGTCCCACTATTGGGCACGGGCCTTTTCTCACGATGAGAAAGTTTTGGCCTTAGTTCACTGCGCTGGCCTAGTGCGGGTTGGTAGAATACATACACCACTGAAAAAATTTTAGAGCCCTCTCAGGTGTTCATGTTTTCCCCCACGATGTTTTCTCACACTGTTAACGCCAGTGAAGATCAGATTCTGATCCGCACATGAATCTGAAAAGTCTGAGGTGCGAGCTGGGATCGAACTCAGAAGCTCCTGTATGGAAGGCAAGCGTTCAACCACTAGAATATAACCACCTGACTGAAGGTAATGTTTGGGTCATATTACGTAAAAAATTCAATTTTTGTACCCACTTCTCATGGTAAGCAACTCTTAGATTTTATAGCTGCTGGAAATTATAATCTTTTAGTCTATATCTAAATGTCTCTTCTTCCTACTTCACCTTCTTTTGACCACAAATATATAGCAAAACAAGAATATTAATATTTTTGGATTATGTTTTACCGATAAAATATAATTTAAATCTGCTGTTATAAATATCTGGATTTCAAGATAAAGTCTGACGTAAATGATGGTCATGATGTGATACCAAAGAAAGTAACTGCAAATATTGGTGTCCAATATGCAAACAAGTGGCAAAATAAAGTATGCTGAGTGTAGCGATATAATTTTTTTTGAACGATTGTCAAATAAAAGCAGATAAGTTGTCAATGAACGGCCACAGACATAATACAGCCACTAGTATTTTAATTGCACTACAGAGGGCCTAGAACGAATACTTTGACGTATAGTATCGTAATCTTAACCGTAATATGAGTAAAATACTAGATTCGCGCATATTTTTACTTAATCTGAAGACTTTCTTCATGCCTATATATGATATGAATTTTGTTGGCCGTATAAATTTAAACGAAAATGCTTTAGGATAGTTGTACTTTCGATTCCAAATTGACTCACATTAACGTTACAATTACGATACTATACGTCAAAATATTCGTGCTAGGCTCAAAAATGATGATACGAGTCGTAGGGTTACGGTGGTTACTAACCAGCTACGAAATCGTAGCTTGCATAGCCATGACTTGGTTAATCAACTACGCCGTAGCAACAGTAATACATTGCATATAAATGCACATATTCTCTGTCTGTCTTAGAAGAGGAAACTGATGTAGGTATCAGGCGTCCCAGTTACAGTCAGGTAAAATAAATAGGTTAGCACTACGCTAGTACCCAAGTCCGGCTTGTTAACTTTGGCTATCTCCAACGTAAGACTTTCAACAATTTAGACTTATATACTTTACAATTGTGCTACTTTTTCCAAACCGTAGTGCTGATTTAAGAAGTATTAAGTTAATACTAAGTGAAAAGGAGCGGTGAATAATTACACTGGTCAACTCATAATTGGGTCCAGTGATATCTCAACAAGGATGTTTTCAACTTATCTTTTTCTTGAATCCTCCTTGCATTTGCTTCGGGCTAGAAATAATGTTGTACAAAGAACGATTTTGAAGGAATATTGTTACAATCACAACGTTTTGCATACGCAATGCGTATCGCAGTATGTTGCCACTAGAAGTACGAATATTTAAAAAAAAAAAAAAAAAACTAGTACCTAGAAGGTAACTTTGGCAATGTTCTGGTAATCTCTTAGTTTGCACACGAACACATCTCTAGGGTACTTTACTTAAAAGCTAAGTCGTAGAACGGAGATGTGACGAGATAATTACAGATCCTCGCCACAGAAATCTCAACGGGTGCAGGAGGGCGCCGAACCAAGGGCAGTCCGTCGCCCAATTAGAATCAAGCCCGAGATGGCGGCGCGTGTGTTCTGCGCGCGCCTCTCTGAAGATAAGTGCGGCAAACCAAGTTACACAGAGACGTTACCTGCTAGGGATGCGGCTTAATGCTGATAAATCGTGCACCACACCCCCAGCCAGAGGTAAGTGGAAGGACACCCTGGAGTTTTAGCCGGTAAGAGTCCGGCATGTCCCTCCGCCCTTTCCACGGCGGAGGAAGTCCATGAGGTTTTCCCCACAATAAAAAAGGGTAATTAAATGCTTTTGTGTAGGTATTGTGTCCTTAACACCTTATGTAGCCATGATTTAAACTTTTTTTTTTTTTGTTACTATACAAACAATGTGGGTTGAGTATATAGTAATCATAAAGCGGGCGGGTTCAAATGCGCGACTTCTCCTTCGGCAGTTTAAAGCTTTCGCCATTGAGCTATAAGAAAGCTATATAAGATCGTCCCAATGTCCTCTGGACGTATCAACGCTTAATGTGGGAGCTAATACTGTTTCAGTTATGTAAAAAATTAAACATCCGTACCTCTACTGGTCTATCAGCGACAACTTTTAATTACTGTCATAAAATAGCTTTAAATCTAGCTAGTAGGAGGTTATTTTAGCTTCATATCATCATGTTAGCCAAAAGACGCCCAATGCTGAACAAAGGCACCCGCTTTAAACGGCCGGCTACATGCCGTATGTTGTAATTTTGGGGGGAATTTGCCAGTACTCACCACACTTGGCAAGTGGGCAGAATGGCTACCGTTCGACCTTCAACAGGTCGTCTATCCACCTAGTAAGACGCTGCGTTTTCCAGTGCACGTTCTCCACTCGAGAACCTATTTACCCCAACGGCTAGCAGTTCGCGGGCAATGTGCCCCACTCATTGCCACTTCAGGTATTTAATCCTTTCAGCCATGTCAGAAACTTTCAGTTCTTCTAAGAACCTCCTCATTTCTGATACGATTTCGTACAAGCAAAGCTCTCTCCATAGGTCGCTGACCTTGGGCATTTTTCTTGAGTGGTACGTCACTGTGCCATATTATGCCATCGCTGGTAATATATATGGTTGTGAAATCACTGAGAATTCTCAATTTACACATAAAAAAAACGTGACAAGCGTGAGTTGAATTCGCGTGAAGATGGTTCCGTACGATGACTATGTAATCAACCATGTTAGTTAAAATCTGACCCTGAGAACTAATAAAAATATGTATGGTACCGGGTTGTAAAGGGAAATTGCTGAATATATTATGTTTTGTTAAATACTGTCTTGTACCCATAATTTATACCCAAAACCAAATTAACGGTGTAGTTTAAAAAAATATTCCCCATACAATCCAACTGCTAACGTAAGTTTGTATGCCCAATATTGAAAGATTTAATATATTATTTCAAGACCATAGACTTTTATAGCTTTTCACAGGGAAAGATGTAGAAAGTCTATGGTAATTATAAGTATCTATAAGTAAATAATAAAGAACTATTTTCTACAACATTTTGGGCTCTGTGGATATAGTATAATATCACATATTTATATTACATTAATTTTAAAAACAGACAGACACACGAGTGATCCTATACAAGTTCCACCGTTTTTCATTCGGACTTACGAAACCCTGATAACTGAAAATATATCCAATACATGTTCTTTAGTATACCTCGCATGTTACGTCCCAACCGATAAGAAATACGTTAAAGTAAGCCTCCACGTAACATAATACGTAGATAATTTCTAAGTCGAATAAACTTCGCAACTTTAAACTTTCCAACAAGTCGCTGTTCTCGAATTCACAAAGGTACTCTGTGTATCAAAGAAGATGATTTTTAAATTGATAATCAACTTACAACTGTACACGATAAGGTTGTTTTTGGGTTGTAGGTTCTGTTTGCTCTCATTGAGTAAGCTTGGAACACAAGCGCGACTGAAGAAACTCTGTAAGTTAAAAAAGCAACACTCGGTCCTATGTTTGGAAGAACTGTTCTATTTTTACATTAGAATGGTAACGAAATCTTCGTGCTTTAACAGCAGGTTATTTAGATGGAACCATTTTTGAAAACCTCATATGGCAATGTTCTTTTCCGCAGTTATATTTTGCGTCAAAAATATTGTAGGAACTTTGCATCTAAAATTACAATTGAGAAACAAGTAGTCAGTCAATGACAGAATGTAATATCGGGCGTGATTTTCGGACCGCATATATTTAATTTAAGAGGAGATTTTGTAAGAAAAGATCTTGTATTTCCTTTTCTTTTTCTTATACTTTGCCTTATACTAAGATTTCTCCTCTGTCGTGGGTACAGACACAAATTCCACATACAATAAATACATCCAGATCCGAAACAACTAAGTACTTGTAAATCAAGCAAATATTTATTCCATCATCATCATATCAGTCATTTATACGTCCACTGCTAAACAAAGGCCTCCCACATAGATTTTCACAATTGAGTTGTCATTTTGGGGGGAAATTGCCAGTACTCATTATGCTTGGCAGGCGGGTTGGTGAGCGCAGTATGGCTACTCTTCCACAGACGGGATGCTGCTGCCCATACCTCTGGTTTACAGTCCCTTAGTCACCTTATACGACATCCAAGGGGAGGAGATGGAGTGATGCTATATTCTTAATCCGGACGCCACATGGGCTTTGTTCCATGCGGGGATCAAACCCGCAACCCGGAGCGCAGCAGCTGACTGTATCAGCTACTGAACCCACCCACCAGCCAACTAATCTGAATGTCATATTCGATTCCAAGTAATGTACTGCACCGTGCGCCCCTCCGCGGCGTCGGGCTTATGTGTTACACTGAGGATGAACTGGTGAAGGCGCAGGGGAAGTACCAGTAGGCGGTCGTGCTGGCAATGGCTGGGGCTGCACAAGTCAATGGAAAAATCCGGCTGTTGGGTCTCGTGGTCATCATTTCGGCCGAATGAAGTCCACTGCTGGACACAGGCCTCCCCCAAAGAATACCACAACGATAGATATGGGTGTGTTGTGGGCTCATTGGGGGGTTTTTGCCATAATCGCCACGCTTGGTAGACGGCTTGGCGATCGCAGTTGAGTTATAAATGTAATCGAAGGTTGCTGCTGCCCATCCTCCAGTTAAACCCAGAGTCGCCTTTAACGACACCCACGGGATGAGATGGGGTGGTAGTATTCTTAGCCGGCACCACCACACTTTGTTGAAAACCTGCCGAGAACAGTTGACCAGTTTTCATCACTGTAGAGACTGAACAGAGGACATGGCGCAGCGTTAGCTGGAGGAATACCCAGCTTGGTTGACGCAGCACCGTTACCTCGTTGCGATATCAGGCTTTATCAGATATTTTCATGATGACGCTACTTTTACAGATATTTACAAAAACATTTAAAATAATTGATATCAAGCACCCCACGTTTTTTACAATAAAGTATAGTTTTTTGTTAATTATTCTTATTCTTATTTTAAACGTATTGAAAACTATTTTCTACTTTTTAGTTCGGCTATCTACAAAAGTGTATTTTTTTAAACTATTAATTTGTTTTCTATTTTTTTTGTGGTTAACTACAACAACTTTTTATTACACGAAGTTGCATTGTCATCCGTACTTAAAAAGTGTACGAAGTTTCAAATAAATCCGACGTTTGGAAGGGGATGAAAATCGAGTTCCAAAATTCCGTTACATAGATCCATAGATACATACCAAGTGAGAACGACTGGTTATAAGAGCCTCATCCGACCCTAGAATGGTAAACAGGGCCCTATTACCAACTGAAGCAGGGATGCATGCTGTCTATATACATACCAAGGTAATTGAAGCGTTTTAAAAAAGTGTTTGCGTAATATCAAATTATTTGTAAGTTATTACGTTACTACACATATTATCATTAGCATTATTTCTTTACGTCTCTCCATACATACGTCCATGTTTGACTTTCGTATAACGCAAGTTATTTACTTGATGGAAGTATTGAAAGCGTCCATTAAACAAATTAATTATACCATTAGTAACATCAATGTGATCGTTATATATTGAAGTAGATAAAGATCTAAATGAAGAGCTATCAATATTATAGATATAATATTACGTTAATATACCTACAGTAGACCGTGGCCAAATGGCAAACACGATATTGATCGTTCAGCGGTGTAAAGCCGTTCCTTTTGCGGTCGAGTATCGGGTTGGTGACTGTTATTTATTTTGTCGGCACGTTTGCTAAGCGAATGGCTTTGTGCGCTACGTGTCGCAGGTTCGATCCCCGCACGGAACAAATATTTGTATGATCTACAGATAATTGTTTCATGTCTGGGTGTAGGTGTGGGTGTAAACTGTACCTACGACAGAGAAGAAACGCGGTATGGGGCAAAGTTAAAAATAAGAAAAGTACCTAAAGTACCTCGATACTACTCTGTGCCTACTTAGTACGTCTACTTGTCGACTCCGGGATATGTAAAGGCATAAACTGAAATATATATATATATATATATATATATTTATATATATATATGTATATATATATATTTATATATATATGTATATATATATATATGTGTATATATATATGTATATATATATATGTATATGTAGTTCAAAAACTCCGGGAGTGCCGACAGAAGTGAAAACTTATTTTGGCGCGTTAGACATTTTTTAGATGGGTACTAGGGTTGTTGGGTTATGAATTGCATTTTATATATGAATTGTATTTTATTAATTATTAGAAACTTCAAAATACATTTAATATTCTTTTATGAATCATCGTTAACAATTTCGACAACTCATGTATCATCATTATCATTACACACTATAGCTGCGTCTCGTAACGGTGTCGTGAGTCCAGAGATTTTATCTCATCTAAAAATATGCGTACCGCGCTAAAAGAAGTTTTCACTTCAAAATAGGGTTGCCGAGGTCAAAAGGCAGTAGTTTCATGTTAAATACCAATATTCAAGCACATCTAGGTATACTGAAAACTTAGGCCATCATAGTTGGAAAAAAAGAAGACATGATTACGAATCGCGTGATAACCTTTCGTAGCAAAATACTTTTTTGTTTTCTGCCCTTGATACGCAAGACGGAATTGCCAATAATAATATGAAATCCTATTCAATACACATTATTATGATACTTCGTCCATTTCGTGTAGGCTATTAAAATATATTTCATTTAATGTTGTGCATATTGTTGAAGATAAGTGGGGGTTTCAAAATAATATTGTTAATAATATATTTGTTTGATAATTTAATCAATACTTTTTAGATTTTTTAAAATGAATTAGTAATGCGATTAAATAATAATGTTTAATGACATTGCAATGCAGGTCTGGTCTTAGAAACACGACCAGAAATTTGCATGTGGATGTTACGGCGACACTTGCAGCACTATGTATTTATAACACGTCTTGCCAAACCATGTTTCTCGCAAATAAATATTCTTATTCTTATTCGCACTTTGGCAGTTCTTAATCTACAACTATCAATAAAGTAACATTTAAAAAAATGCGTGTCTATAGCAACCTTTTTTCTTGCCTGTTCTTCTCAATAAGACCAACAACTTGGCACCATGCAACTATATTCGGACTATTCATAAGTGCCTGTAAATGGTTAATATAAATACATTTTTTTGATTATATGTGTTATTCATTAAATTGTCATCATTTTATTTTGATTATTTGTATAATAAGTACGTCAAATGCGAATAGAACAGGTAACTATTACTGCCAAGGAATTATTCTGATTGAATATGAAGCAAGTATGTCAATTGACTAGTATCGGAAAGAAGAAGAAGATCTAGAAAGAAAGAAAGAAATAGATATATTAAGCAAAACAAAAAATCAGCACATTCTAGGTACACATAAATATAATATTGCTAGGCTATTGTGGAGTCGTGCGTTTACAAGGCCACAGATCAGCTAATGCAACAGGTAACTGTAGCGCTGATTTTCAGCTGAAGCCTCAGGGCACAGGTGGCAACCTGTCGTTTAAAGTAATAGGAACACCGTTGTGCTTGGACGCAAAATTAATAGGACTTATATATGTTCGCGCCTAAAAGTTTTATAACAGTAACGCAAGTTTTTTAGCAACCTGTTGTTAGTGACATTGTGATGTCCTTCAAATCACTGCCAGGAATCCAATATATGTGATATTTTCTGTCACTCACATAATTTTATAATTTGTCTTGTCATACAACCATCGAAGAAAACACACTGTAAAAGTTATAACTAATCAAAATATTTAAATATAGCATAAAACCAAGGTTTGGGGGTTTCATTTTGTCCAGTAAGAGAATATATTTAAGACGAAACAAAACAAAACTTTGCGATGAACATCTGTCCTGCAGCTTCGATACTTAATTAATACTGTGATGCGTGTTCTTGATTTGAACCCCTGCACCGGAAAATGCAGCGTGGGTGGCCTCCAACGACATAGAGAGACGACCAGGTGAAGATAGAAGATATTCGCCGGTCGCGGGTGCGTAGATTGTGGAGCCTGCGTGCTCATACCAAGCGACCCCCGGGAAGACGGTTTCACAGACTTGTTCACGTGTCACCGTGTGCGCAGCACAGAGCACAGCCCGGCTTCAGGGGAATCCTTTACAATTCTCTCCAAAAAGTGCCTGGGGGGTGGCTTTTTACAGTCGCCTTCCCTCACTCTTTACTTACCGATTTACAGTTACCCCCCGCGAGACGTGCTTAAAGGCGGTTCTAGTGTGATCTTACGAGGACCTGAAGCTGCACTTCAGTGTCGAAGATGACCGTTTATTGATTTAGGTAGGAGTTTTAGGACTTTAGCATACCCCTTCGCCCTTCCCCGGGGCAAAGGAATGTCATATGGGATTTCCACTGGAGACCAATAAAAAAACAAAAGGCGAAGATTTAGTTTTATTTATTTTAAAAAAAGTTGCCCCACACTACGATTTCTCCTGTGTTGTGGGTGTGTTTACAGACACAAATTCCACACACAATACACCCAGACCCGGAACAACTACCTGCAGATCATACAAACATTTGTTCCGTGCGGGAAACGAACCCACGACCCGGTGCGCAGCAGCCGACTGTATCAGCCACTGCACCAACCGTGCCGTCGAAGATAGGTGGGAGACGTACCGATGGTGGTGGTAATGGTGATGGTGGTGATGATGATGATGATTATAGTTGTGGTTACTTAAACTTCCTGTCTGCAGTGTTAGTGATGTTTTCTACATGAATCTTTTGGTCTTGGTTTTCGCTTTCCAATTTTAATAATCGATCGGAAGGTGTTCGGCCTATAGACCATTATACAACAATAAAACTCAAATATGAGCGTTACATCATTCTATTACATAGAAAAGCCACGTTTTTGGGTAGATAGGGATCGAAATGGAACACCACTTCAGTTTTTATTATCTACATTCATTAGCCACTACACCAGCGTGCGTAAGTACTTTTTAAGTGTTTTGTTGCTATGCTGTTCGGATAGCAAAGCTGCTTGCAGAACGTTTGTAGTTTATTTATATCGGTTCGATTCTCAACCTGGTCAAAGTGTAGTTAAGTGATACTTTTCGGATATTCTCTAAAATAGCTCGGAGTTTTGATTGTGTCCAGTCACACTCCCTATGATAATAGAAGTTGCAATTCTTTCAGAAGACATTTTCTAAAAATAAAGACAGTATTGTGTACTATTATTAGTTGTATTCCTCGTGTAGTTTTTGGTATAAGAATATCACCTCTCCGTTTCCCCCCATGGGTGTCGTAAAATGCGACTAAGGGAAACCAGAGGGATAGGCAGCAGCATCCCTTTTGAGGAACAATAGCCATGCTGCACTCACCAACCCGCCTGCCAAGCGGGATGAATACAAAAATTCCCTCCAAAATAACTACACAATTGTGGAAATCTAAGATGATGGCTTTTGTTAAATAGTGGACGTCCTTTTGCTGATAAACATGTTTAAGGATGAATTTGATATACTTTTGATGCGCTAAGCAATCGGCTTGTTGCTCTACGGTTCGCAGGTTCGATTTCCACTGTAAGCAAGCACTATTATGATTATTTAGTTCATATGAGACATATCAATGTTGACTAAACTAAGGTGTGGCGAAATCGTAGTGATGAGCATCATCATTTCAGCCGAATGAAGTCCACTGCTGGACACAGGCCTCCCCCAAAGACTACCGCAATGACCGATATGGGTGTGTTGTGGGTTCGTTGGGGGGTTTTGCCATAATCGCCACGCTTGGCAGACGGGTTGGCGATCGCAGTTGAGTTGTTATGGTACTCGAAGGACGCTGCTGCCCATCCTCCGGACAATCCCTTAGTCGACTTTTACGACACCCACGGGAGGAGATGGGGTGGTGGCATTCTGAGCCGGCACCACACGGCAAAGGATGAGCATCGTTTGTTTTAAAAATAATAGGTATGGACCAGTCGCTCTAGTGTGATCTTACGAGGACCTGGAGCCCCCCTTCGGTGCCGAAGATGACCGCTCCAGTGGTTTTAGCCGGTAGGAGTCCGGCACACCCCTTCGCCCTTCCCCGGGGTGAAGGAAGTTCCATGTAGAATTTCCACTGGACATCAATAAAAAAAAAAGGTATGGACCAGTGATTGATGGCACAGTTGGCGCAGCGGCTAAGCGACTGGCTTGCTGCGCTGCGCGTCGTGGGTTCGATCCCCGCACGGAAGAAATATTTGTATGATCTACAGATAGTTGTTCCGGGTCTGGGTGTTTGTGCATGTGAGATGTAGGTCTCTAAACTGTACTAAAGACACAGAAGAAATCTATTCTTCTGTGTCTTTAGTACAGTTTACAGACCTACTGTATTTAGTGTAGATCGTTTATATATTATTTTAATTTTACGTATACGAATACTTATTATATTATTCGGTCAATACTCATACGCTGAATGTAAAGTCAAATGCTATTTACGGGTGATAAAAAGATTTTTAATAATTTAAACCACTTACAGGATCTTATAAATAGTCGAGAGTTTAGTTCCAAGATGTAGATTTCTTATGGACAAGAACAGTAAAGAAACTCCATGGTTATTCTTTTTAAATCATAATGTTTATGATTACATTGTTCTCGAAATTAAGGAGAACAATGTATGAGAAAAGTGTAAACTTCTAAAAAAGTATATACTAAACAAGCCTGATTGTAACATATATTAAAGTTTATGATTCAATTGCCTATATATTATTATTACATAGCCTTATGGCTGTCTATCTGTTGAGCTTTAGTCAGCATTAGGCTGACCAGTCTCAACAGACAGCACTCGTTCACAAGTATGTCGCATGCATCACTATTCTTAAGCTCAACCATATTGTAGTAAAACTCCGCGACCGAATCACGGCGCCACCGTCGGCACTTTATCATTTTTATTAACTCGTTGTAAATATATCATATACATCATCCATCCCGGGGAATGACGATGAGGCATACAGGACGGTTACTGGGTAATACCACCGGAGCGGTCATCTTTGGCACTGAAGGCGAGGTATAGGTTCTCGCACGATCACACTAGGGCCGCCCATTGGTGCAACTTCTATAGGCACATCTTGAAGGGGATGACTGTAGGCGGTCACCTTCCAAGCAGAGGGGAGGTGACTGTAAAAAGGCCACCCCAGGCACGCCATTGAGCCAGCCGTCTCAGCCAAGGTGACTCGTCTGGTCGTAGACCCATGCATCCATCTCCGCCAAGATGTCTAAAAGCGGAAAGCCTGACAGGAATGTAACCGGCTTATAAGATAGCGTTCGGTACTCTCGCGTG
This sequence comes from Diloba caeruleocephala, assembly GCA_947459985.1. NCBI lineage: Eukaryota > Metazoa > Arthropoda > Insecta > Lepidoptera > Noctuidae > Diloba > Diloba caeruleocephala. The sequence goes on from OX381609.1 coordinate 2,373,829, forward strand.
ATCTGTATAGACACTACGCTGCAGATTGTGAAGTTTGGCTCTGCAGCTCTGGATGCCTGATAGTCGAGATGACTATACGGGCCTGTAGAGGGCCACGGACCGCACGCTTCCCCCGTGTACGTGGTGTACTTCTTATCTCGGTTACCCACGATTAGACAGCAGCTGATTCAAGGCACACACTACCCTCTTGATCTGGGGTTCAAAGCGCTCAAAGTGCTCTTCGAAGCCCCAACAATTGTCCAATGTAGGCCCCGGGTACTCCGTTTTCCGGATCACCCCAATTTGTGCGCCACCAATGCGTATCCATTACCTGGGTGGCTCTCTGCTTCTCGGCAGTTTATGGAACCATAGTGCCTTGGTTTTACGAAACGCTATTTGCAGACCCAGAGCGTGAATTTTGCCGCATAGTTCCCTCAAAGGAATCTTCGCTGGCCAACACATGAGTGTTGGCAGCGTAACATACTAAGCTGACACCAGCGGGGAGTACAATACGCAATACCACGTCGTAGGCAAGATTCCATAAGAGGGGGCTTAGATCCAACCACTGCAGAAACCCGCACGTTATCTCCCTCCGCTTTACGCTACCATCTCAGCCCACCTAGCAAACGTACGTAGATTCCCCTCCTATGATCTCCCTAGCCCCTATGATGTCCTGCACGTAAGGGTGGCACCGATGGACTAGTACCCGTATCGCGTCTCATGGGATTGAGGGAGGGAGTTGAAGGCATTGACGATGTCAAGACTGACAGCCAACGTAAACGTGCCCCTTCGGGACACTGCCTGCTCCGACAGTGAGCCTAATAATAGACAATCAAATGTCCGATACTAATTAAAATAATCCATTACTAGCTTTTGCCATTACCATTACTGGCTTCGCACGCGTAGAATTTTGAAATCTACATCATGTTGTTGAAAATATGCAATAATGACCTGCGCTTTGATTTGGAACGTGTAAAAGGTGTAGAGATATATCTTCGAATGACACGACCCATAGTCCTGCTAATATTGATAATGACTGACGACCTAATAATACAGCCCAGGTCTTATGTTTGCATGCGCTTCCTGCATGGCACTGGGTGTCGTTATTAATAAATTCTCATTAAACGAAGCTTTAGTAGAATTAAATTTGCCGAATTAGTTGAAAGGATTAGTAAACTGAAGGGGCAATGGTCGGGGCACATTGCTCGTAGATCTGATGGCTGTTAGGGTAAAAAGGTTCTCAGCTGTGTCCACCCGAGGTTCTTTTTGCCCCAACAGCGCAAAACGAAACGTGAGACGACCTCCAACGAGGTGAACAGACAGTGAAGGTTGCAGGGAGCTGTTGGATGCGGGAGCATGTAACCGCTGGAAATCTATGAGGGAGCCTTTTGTTCAGCAGTGGACGTCTTTTGGCTGATATGCTAATGATATGATGAAATGAAGCTTGCCCTTTTGCCAGCCCATATTTACAGCCCAAAGGCATACCGTGTGTCGATTGATTTAGAGCGATCTGCTTGCCAGCAGCACCAGTGCTACCCGTTATATAGACACGCGTTCAAGATCAGTCAATATAATGTGCGCTGACCGGACATTAAATAAGTCAACCCCTAGCTGTCGGCGCTTAGAAGACCAACATGACGGTATAATTTTATTATAGTATGGATAAGAAATGATAAGTTACCTAATAATAATTATGTCAAGATCAAAAGAAAAAAGATTAAGTCGAGTATTTTGTCCAATGTCATCATGATATTCGGCAAAAAGAGTATTCGGTAATAGGCTGTATTCCGATGAATAACATGAAATAAAAGAAAGAAAGAAACGGTTAACACGAACCAGTACTCGTTGCATCACTTGTTACGGGTGTAACTACTACGTTTTTTTTAAACGTAGCCCCGAACTAGCATTTCTCGTGTGTCGTGGGTGCGTTTACAGACATGAATTCTACACACAATATACCCAGAACCGAAACAACTACCTGCAGATCATACAAATATTTTGTTCCGTGCGGGTATCAAACCCACGACCCGAAGCACAGCAGCTGACTGTATCAGCCACTGCACCAACCGTGCCGTCATTTTACTTCCACAATCAGTGCTATATATTTTTCACATATTTTACACCACATTCCGTCGCGAAATCCTTACATTAAAATGACTAAGCATAAAAATATCACACAGTAAACGCTGTCACTTAACACCTTCAAAATTGTGTGATAACAAATGATAATATTACATCAACGTTGCGTGGGTTCCGCAGCAGGCGAAGTAATCCAATTGCAGTGCACAGAGGGTCTCTGAATTCAATTTTCCGTATCGCGCCTTCAACGGTCGGTAGGGTGTGCCACCCGCCTAAAATAACATATCGCTCCGAACTCAACACTTGGTTAAACGGATAGATAACAGTAACTTGCCTGTTCACATGTTTGAATACTTTATTACCCTATTGTAAGCTGCTGTGGTGTGTTTTCTGTGTGGTGCCGGCTCAGAATGCCACCACCCCATCTCCTCCCATGGGTGTCGTAAAAGTCGACTAAGGGATTAGCCGGTGGATGGGCAGCAGCGTCCTTCGAGTACATTAACAACTCAACTGCGATCGCCAACCCGCCTGCCAAGCGTAGCGATTATGGCAAAACCCCGCAATGAGCCCACAACACATCCATATCGGTGGTTGTGGTGCTCCTTGGGGGAGGCCTGTGTCCAACACTGGACTACATTCGGCCGAAATGATGAAGCTGCTGTGGTAACCCTATAGTTTTATGCGTTCGATTTTTGCACGTGTACAAAGTGATCGATATAGCACACCAAATTAGCAAGCTGAAGTGGTAGCGGGCTGGACACGTCAGTCGAAGGACCGATGGCTGATGGAGCAGACGAGTCCTAGAGTGGAAACTGCGTATGGGCAAACGTAGTGTGGGATGCCCACCGGCCAGATGGATGGAGGACCTGAAGAAGGTTGCTGGATGCGGAATGCTGATGTCTGGGTATTGTGGCGCACGCTGTGATAAGCCTACGTCCTACTGTGGACCGATATAGCCTGATGGTTGATTGATTGATTGCACGTATTGTATTCATTTTATAATAGTCATGAACTTTTGACTATGACACTGCTTTCTCCTTGATAATTTTTCATTTTGGATTTTAACACTTAGTGCGGTTTTAGTTTAACGACTGCATTACGTTTATACTTTATGAGGTGCGCTAATCACTAGAACGAGCGCCATTAAAGATCTTGGTGTATTATTAAATCAAAAGTTAACGTTTCATGATCATATTTCAACTCTTGCCAAAGAATCTTACATAAGACTGGGTTTCGTGCTTAGAAACGCTTAAACATTTCAGAAATCAGCATACTATTGAACTTATATTTGGCACATTAGTCCGTAGTTAGTTAGAAGCCCGTGCCTGCAATTGGGATCCGTACCAAAGTAAATAATTCTCGTCTAAGAAAAGGTTCAGTAGGCTTTTTTAAAGAGACTTATATCAATATATGAAAGGTTACTATCCTTATCTGTGCCCAACATAATTCCTATTAGGATTTCTGGGTTTTACCTCACTCCAACTTAAACGCTCATGTGATCAGATGATAACTGTCTGTTGGATTTTCCGCGGTAATATTAACATTCAACAAGTCATTTATTTGTGCCGAATATCTACAACCGGCCGGCAACTGACGATATGCATCGAATATACGCCCTATCTGAAAGCGCCGTAACTTGTGTTAGAACTTGTAACACTTATAGCTTATGAGTGTATACCAATAAAATTATTAATGATACCTATAATTATATGGTTTTAAAAATCGATAACCTATCAGCACTGGATTTTTGTTCACAGAGCCTAAGGGCCCTCTAGTGATATTTTTATACTAAAACGTCTTGAATTGATCATCTCATAATAATGGGTAACACTTAGCCGAACTCCATGACAAATATAAGACTTAATAACAGAATGATGACCTAAAAATAAATATTAATACTTTTTCTCAATTATAGGGACGGTAAATAAAATTAAAATAAAGAAAAATTGTTTTGGTCATTATTTAACCTCACCTTAGTTTATATTCAGTGCACACAAAGATTGCTAGATACTTTGTACGCGTAGTTAATACAAATAATTCTTAGAAATCGGGTTGAATGATTATTTTAGGCTCGTCCTTAGTAAAACTAGACTTTAATAATATTATGAGAGTAAGTGGAAAACATGTTTCAATTGTCACGTAAGTATTTTATTCTATGTCTATGAAATACTATACAAAAAATGCTTACATATTTTCCTATTAATATGATCAAATATAATTTTTTTTGATTATCATATTATTTACACTGGGTAAAACACACTGCGCAATAAAATAAGACACGAATTAAATACTGTAATGAACAAACAGTAGACCCCGATTCATTAAACTTTAGCACCCTTAGCTACACTTAGGAATTCGTAGCAAACGCTACGTTACTACGAAAGTTGTAGCCATTTCTTGCATGAACGTATGGCTTGAGAACGCTACGGTTAAAAATGTTCTAGGCTACAATATTTAGTTCGCAAACTATCAGCGCAAATTCAATTACTACAGCAAAATAGGTAAGCTGATCGTCTTGCTAGATATTAGAAATACTTAAAATTAAATACTGATATTCTACTTTAAAAGAGTATGACGTAAGAAATGGAAGCAAGCTAAACAACTTCGAGATAAAGTGAAAAGGCTACTAGATGCTTGCATGGTGTTGCAACGGAGCAGGAAATTAAATCAGGAAGGAATTAACTCTTAGTACAATATAGATGAAGCAAGACAAATAAAACAAGAAAACATATTGTATCCTTGGAACTATCTTTTTACGGTTATATAATTTGAATTAAGGTGAACGTAAATTAGATTCTGTAGTGTATGATTTAAATCTGTATTTATATTTTAAAACAAGAACGAATAGTTCCGGTCACGAATCGGACTACCCCATGTCATCCCGTGGGTGTCACTTGGTACGGATAGCTTGGAACCCGGTGCTCGATTAAGCACTTTGGGTGACCCGCAGGTGGTGGGAAAACCTTAGCAATATAACTAATATATTGCGCCAACCACAAATAACTTGGTACTAGGGCAGGAAGAAGAAGATTCTACAACAAGAACATATCAGATCCGATTTTTCTAACCTAAATATGTAATCAAATAACATAAACTTAATCAGTATACAGGATAATGAATGTATTATCTATGCGCAACCATATTTTCATGGTAGCGTTTGAGGTTGGTGCAGCTAGCATAGCTTAAAGTACTATCATATCAGCCAACAGACGCTAAACAAAAGCCTCCTTCATAGATTTCTACAACAGTGTCATCATTTTGGAGGGAACGGTGCTAACCACGCTGGGCAAGTGGGTTACAGATGGCAGAAAATCTGTTGTTCCACAGAAGGGACGCCGCTGTGCAGCCTTCTGGTTCAGAGACCCTAAGTCACCTATTACGACATCCACGGGAGGAGAAGGAAAGGCGCTATATTATTAATCCGGATTGCAAAAGAAAAAAATTACTAACATCCAACATATTCAATTTGTATATACACACCAATAATTCATTCAATTAATAGATGTTGGATATCGTTCTATACACCACACAACTCAACATTTGGTGAATCGACTGTTTCACCAAATTTTCTAGGACTCTATTCTTCTCACATTCTCCTGATCACAATCTACGTGCTGTGGTTACATAAACCTTCCTCATTTTATGATCCATAAAGCAAGACACCTGAGGGGGCTGGCAATACTCATCATTTCAGCCGAATGAAGTCCACTGCTGGACAGGGGCCTCCCCCAAAGATCACCACAACGACCGAATATGGGTGTGTTGTGGGCTCATTGGGGGCTTTTGCCATACTCGCCACGCTTGGCAGACGGGTTGGCGATCGCAGTTGAGTTGTTAATGTACTCGAAGGACGCTGCTACCCATCCTCCGGCTAATCCCTTAGTCGACTTTTACGAGATGGGGTGGTGGTATTCTGAGCCGGCACCACACGGCATGGCACTATTACTAAAAAAAAATTAATTATGTTTACTTCTTTCGTTCATATTTTTATTCTATCAATTTAGCTTGCGGAAAATATATCCTGTTTATTTATTAATTCTAATATAGCAACGGTTTATGTTGTGTGCTCCGTTGGGGTTTGCAATAATAGCCTCGCTTGACAGGCGTGTTAGCGACCGCATTTGAGTTGTAAATATAGTCGAAGGAGGCTGCTGCCAATCCGCCGGTTAACCCCATAGTCACCCTCTGCGACACCGATGGGATGAAATGGGTTAGTGCTATTCTTGTCTGGCAAGACACGGTAAGTATCTATTATAATATTTTTATTCATTTATTAATTTTTTATTTGTTTATTTAATATCAATTGGTTGGTGCACTGACAGTTTATACCAAGGCGCACAACAAGCCAAGTTATCATTATCACATTACACTGAAAAAACGAAGACAAATATTTAAAATCAAATTAAAACTATTATAGAAAACGTCGACATCGGGTTCATGAGCAATCAGGACATTAAACAGATCTATGGCCTGGGCCGTGGGAGCATATTGAGCAGTTTGAGTACGCACCGGTGGGGCCACAAGCAGGCGCCTCGTGCCACACGCGCGCGGCCTCCGCAGCCGGTCCGGCGTAAACAATGAGCAGTGAGCCAAAGCGGTCGCGTTATCAATCCTATTATTGAGCAATAGATAGTAATGCATCAATAGTGCAAACTTCCGTCTTAGCTGTAAGGTATGTATGTATGCTATAAGTATGTATTCCTTGTCTTAAGCTTAGGACTTTACCTCATAAGGATTATCATATTAGCCAAAGAACGTCCACTGCTGAACAAAAGCCTCCACCATAGATCTCCACAATAGCCGGTCAAATGCCCCACGCATCCAGCGACTCCCAGGGACCTTTACCAGGTTGTCTGTCAACCTCGTTGAAGGTCGACCCACGCTGCGTTTTCCAGTGCGCACTTTCCATTCGAGAACCTTTTTGCCCAACGGCCATCAGTTCCACGAGCAATGTGCCCTACCCATTGCCACTTCAGTTTACTAATCCATTTTGCTATGTTCTAACTTTAGTTATTTAACGGATCTCCTCATTTCTGATTCGATCTCGTAGAGAAATAGTAAGCATAGCTCTGTCCATAGCTCGCTGAGTGACCTTGAGCTTTCTTATGAGGACCATAGTGAGTGACCACGTCTCTGTTCGACATATCATCACTTGTAACACATACTGGACTTTTGTCTTGATGCATTGCGGTATTGTTGACGAAATGAGTTTGCGAAGTTATATCATATGGGTATAATAAAAGTAGAACTGATGGCCGCTGGGGCACAAAGGTTCTAGAATGGAGACCGCGCACCGGAAAACGCAGCGTGGGACGACCTCCAACGAGGTGGACAGACGACCTGGTGAAGGTCGCTGGGAGTCATTGGATGAGGGCGGCATGTAACCGCTCGTTGTGGAAATCTAATGGGGAGGCCTTTGTTCAGCAGTGGACGTCCTGTGGCTGATATGATGATGATGATGATGATAATAACTACTACTATTCGTTAGGTAGTACACTACATACTCCGTGTTTACATACGTTTAAAAAATACGAAATGACGCAAAAAGTGCTCGAAAAACTTATACGCGAGTTACAAAATACAGTGTCCGTGCTTGTAATTAAAGTTGGTGCTCTAGAAGCTAAAATTAGTGATCAAAATTCAATTATTACACATCTCACATCAGTTTCGTCGAGCATTCAAGTACCTCCAATCACTAGTACTTCATCGGTTACCCTCATAAACACTAAACAGCAGGGACCCGACCCTGAAGCGCTGCAGCGCTCGAGACGCCAAGCCCGTCTAAAAGCCGTCGAAGCTCTAAGCGTCAATGCAGCAAGGAAACAAAAAACATCAAGCCACGTTACCGCTGGATTAACTCGTACGCAAAATGAAGACGTTCCGAAAACACCCGACCTCGCTCGTGAATGTGGGGCCACGAAACCGGATGATGCCACGACAACTGAGTTGGAAATTTCCACACCTAGGACTCGTGTAGCTGACGAATTAACTGAGACTGGAGGCGAATGGAACACTGTACAAAAACGCACCCGTCGCTCCCGTCGCTCTGTAATAAGAGCAACTGGTGAAGCAGATGCGGAACTAAAAACTGTTGACCAAATGAAATATATTCACGCTTGGAATTTCCACCAAGATATGACTGAAGAAAACATTGCGTCATATCTTAAGAAGAAACAATCAGATATATGTTTTACAATAAAAAAACCTGACCCTATACACGAAAACCATAATTGTTTCGTAATAGGAGCTACAGCCGAACATTTTAAATTTTTAATGTCTCCAACTAACTGGCCAGCAGGAACAGCCCTTCAGCAATGGTATACATCGAGGTATCAACGAAACCGTACAAATCTAAGTCACTCCTTTCGCTCTCAAGCGGAAACCCAAACTCAAAAGTTTTAAAACTGTGGTTTTCTACCAAAACGTTCGGGGTTTAAAAAGTAGAACCAATGAATTAAAAACCGCGCTGTACGATTTTACTGGCCACTCACTGGCGTTAACAGAAACGCGGCTAGATGACAGTGTTTACGATTCGGAGTTGTTTCCACCGAATTATGCGGTTGTGCGTCGAGATCGACCTGGAGGGGGCGGAGGCGGAGTGTTACTTGCAGTTTGACCACCCTACCAACTACGTCGGATTCATAGTGACTGTTCACCGGATGATGAAATTGTAGTCGGCCAGATCAGTATTGGAAAATTCCAATTTATTTGTTGTGTAGTCTATTTGCCACCGAAAATATCCGATGCCAGATACTATTCCATTTTCAATAGTATAGAAATACTTGTCACGACAAAAAAAGTACCTGTTATAGTTATAGGAGATTTTAACCTGTACTCAGCATCACAATCTGTTCGCGAGGACTACAAGTTATGGTTATCAATGTGTAATCTGGCTCAATATAACACAGTTGTCAACGGTCTTGACCGCATCCTCGACTTAGTGCTTGCTCATAAAGATTATGTGCCACCTACTGTTTTGGAGTCTGAGGTGAGTCTTGTTGAGTCTGAAGTTCACCACCTACCATTGGATATTACCATAAATTTAAATAGATTTTATTCGGATAGCGAGCCTTGTAAACAAAGGACTAAATATGACAAACCGAAAATACCTACCCGCAACTTTAGAAATGTTAATTATTTTGAACTTTATTCACGACTGCTTCGCGCGGACTGGACACCGGTATTAAGCTCGTTGGATACTAATGAAGCTGTAGCCAACTTATATGACATAATTGATGACTTATTCAATGAAATTGTCCCTTACAATAAATACAAAATCATTAATATTAATTATCCAGAATGGTACAACCGTGAAATAGTACACCATTTGAATTTAAAATCCTATTACCATAAACTTTATAAAATTACAAACAATCCATTATATTATGCATTTTTTACCTATTACCGAAAACAATTTAAATCATTAGTGACGAAAAATATAAAATCTCATTTTGATACTATAGAAAACAATATTATACAAAATCCTAATAGCTTCTGGCGTTATATGAAACAAAGTAGAAAATCGAATGAACCGTCAACATTTGGCATGTGTAATTCACAACAGGTCGTAGATGCTTTTGCCTCGTTTTTTAAAGGCGTTTTTATCTAGTGCGCCTGCGCTGGACCTACAAGCGGCACTAGCAGCTGCCGTGAACGCGCCTTATCCGAGCGTCGCACCTGATGTTTACGTTTGTGTAGAACGCGTGCAAAATAGTGACGTACGTAAGGCATTAAAAAAGCTTAGGCCCAAATTCACACAGGGACCCGATGGTATACCGCAACTCATTATTCGTGATTGTTATGAAATTTTCGTAGATCCGCTTACACACATTACCCTCTCGCTTGGAAAATTACAAAAGTTCTACCAATACATAAGGCAGGGTCTAAATCTGACGTACAAAATTATCGCGCCGTGGCTGTACTGTCTGTGTTTGGTAAAGTTATGGAGTCCACTCTATACGACATCATTTACGGACAGTTGCGGGGATGGTTTTGTGACGAACAGCACGGCTTTTTACCCGGGCGTTCAACCAGTAGTACCAGTAACCAATTTAATAAATATTACAACACTTATAACTAATGAACTGGATGCCAAAAGACAGGTGGATGTGGCATACTTTGATTTTCAAAAAGTTTTTGATCAAGTTAATAATGATGTGCTACTTCGCAAGATGGCAAGCATAGGTTTCTCTAAAAACCTCATATTCTTTTTCTCGGATTATCTAGCAAACCGAAAGCAGTACGTTTTATATGAAAATTGTAAATCTAAACAATATATTGTGAACTCTGGCATAGGTCAAGGTACCTGCCTCGGCCCATTACTTTTCTTAACACTTATAAACGACCTACCGTCTAAGATAATACATAGTACGTGCTTAATGTTTGCGGATGATGTAAAATTGGCACGTTCAATAACCACATCAGCTGATTGTATGTTGCTGCAAAATGACATTGATAGTGTCCTGAAGTGGTCTAGAGACAACAGCTTAAACCTGAATATTAATAAATGCGTCGTCATGTCCTATACACGCGCACGTTCTCCAATCTGCCAGGATTATTTAATATCCACCAATATACTGAGACGAGTATCTGTTGTCAAAGATTTGGGTACATGGTTTGATAATCAATTGACTTTTAACGAAAATATTACAAAATTATGCGATAGATCGCGGAAGAGTTTAGGGTTTGTTCTCCGACAATCCAAGAGATTTAATAACTCTTCGACATTACGTGTTTTGTTCAATGCATATGTCAGAAGCGCTCTTGAAATTAACGCTATGATATGGAATCCATATCAAGTGCAGTACATACAAAAAGTGGAGAAGGTCCAAAAATCGTTTGTAAGATATTTATATAAAAGATTATATTTTTACTATCCTTACTTATACCCAACACAGTTTATAGTAGGTATGGTAAATTATCGCATGTTGGCAGTGCGTCGGAATATCACCCTGGTTGCATTCTTTTTCCGCCTCATACGTGGCTACACTTATAACTCGGCATTATTAGCACAGGTAAACTTTCATATACCACGGTGGGGCACACACGCAGTGCGTGAGCGACGCCGTCATCCGTTGGCAGTGCCGGCTGCGCGCACCAACCTAGCTCGCTTCGCGCCCCTACCTCGCGCACTCTGTTATATTAATGAGATTTTAACTTATGACTCAACGATTGACTTATTCTCGTGCACCGAAAAAGCGTTCCTCTCAGTCGCGGGACGTTATGTTGAGACATTGACAATTGTTAGTAGTATAACCCAAACCTAGTGCTTATACTACCTAATGAATTTAGTTTTTTTTATTGAAATGATTGTAACTTATTTAAACAATAACATATTTTTTTACATTAATGCAATTAATTTTATCATAATTATAATTTATTAGAATATTTTTTCTTTAATAGTTTTAAATTATTTCATTTTAACATAATTTTATTGTTAGTTTTTTAAACCCATTATTTATACCATTTTCTTTTTACACATAATATATTATGTACATAATCAATTGAGTTAAGTTTTGTATTACTTACTCTGACAATCCATAAATAATGTAATCATCACTTATTGCGTAAGGACCTGTCTGTTAGCATTAAGGTATCTGTATATGAATAAATGAAAATAAATGAATAACTTAAACCGTAATAATGAATTTTGCCATTTTAAAACTGAACATTGAGCTACACTTAAGCTACACTGAACTGAACTGCTTGTTTTTGTCTTTAACCTGTATGCATCCGATTGCTGGACAAAGGTTTTTCGTATTCTTGTATACTTTTTTTCTATAGATTTGCTGGCTATCCATTAGTAGCTCTCTCAGTTATTTAGGGGTTTAGACCGTAAATTCTAGTCTGGTGTGGGTTGGCAGGTCGCCAGGGTCTCGTACGTCGTTTAGCAGGGTGCACCACGTGCAGGTGAGGTGGACTTGGCCTCTTAGCTGTTGCTTGAAGCCACTTACATCCCACAATGGTTTCAAGCAGCTCGTCATGCATGTTACGAATTACTTCCACGATATTTAAGAACTGTCGATTTTTACGGCGTTGTATTATGTATTACTTTTTTTAAATATTAGATAGTATAATTTTATTTGTTTGAGTTAGAATAGAATAAAATGTATTCATCATGATCAAAGTTAAGTTAATATCTTAAAAAGTAAAAATAAACATACGGTACAATCCGTATGTTTATTTTTAGGTTAGGTTAGGTTTAGGTATAATGACTTTTTTATTCGTAAAGAACAAAGTTCACTTACAATGAGCTTAAATTACTAATTTATAGCTAGTAATAGCTCTTACAATGTTTAAAATTATCACAGAGATCGAAATATGCTGTCATAAATATGTTTTTCAATAGAGTTTTACAACACAGAAATTGATTGGCAGTCCTTGATGTTATTTGGGAGATTATTATATAACTGTGCTCCTTCATACATAATGTTTCTCTTACCGTAATTAGTTCCGTGATGTCTTCAATGAATTTTGCTAGTATTTCTTAGGCAGTGATTGAAGGCTTTTGAGTTAGTTTTATTTCAGATTTATTTGATCAGATATTATTTTCCTCACCAGTGTGCACATTGTATAAGCGTACATCTGTCCTAGATTAAATATTTTTGTACCGGTATATAATATATGTATTATCGTTAAACGACAGTTAAATAATGATTTCATTTTGTGAGATTTGATGGTCCTGTATATTGGACTTTACAGTGCATCCTCATATTTCGATGACTCTAAAATATTAATACTTGACTAGGGAATCATAAATGGTGTTACGTACATCCTGAGCCTTTTCTTAGGATCCCAGCTACTTATGATAGTTTTGACCTTACCTAAGAAATATGGCTCTTCCAAGTGAATTTATCATCAAGTCACAATGCATAAACGCGACTGGCGTAGCACCCATCTTCAAGTCAATTAATTATTAAACCAAAACATAGATATGAAAAATTGAAAATGCATTTTGATAAATCGCCAATATTGGGTGTATCAAAGCCATAGTATAACCATTTTATTAGATCAGTGAGTTTATTGTTATTCATGCATTCATGGGGTGCAAGATGATAACCGGCTTATAAAGGATTGGTTGATTTTCAACCAGTATCGGGGCCTGATAAAGTTATATCAACGTATTGGAGAGTATTCATCAAGAGAACTTTCACAATAGGAAACAACTTGATAGAGTTACATACACGAAGAAGAATAAAATCGAAAAACAATAAATGGCACACTTTATGAAAGAGCAAAATTGGACGTATGGAAGGCCTGGTGACCTGACACACAGGCTTCGGCCTAGCTTAGGCTTAGGCTTAGCTTATTTGAATAATACTGTCACTGGGCAATATTGTATTAAGTTACAACTTTTTTATTATTGTGGTGAGAAAATAAATTACTTATTTACTAATTGTTTAGCCACTACGCCAACTCTGCCATCAAAATTCGTGCACTAAATTGGCAATATTAGAGTGACGTCACATTTGAATACATGGTCCCGAGCCGGGGTTGATGCAAGTTAGCTAGCCATTAGTATTCGGGCAGTCAGTTTCTGTTAAACATTTCATTCGACGGCACGGTTGGTGCAGTGGCTGATACATTCGGCTGCTGCGCTCTGGGTCGTGGGTTCGATTCCCGCACACAACAAATATTTGTACGATTTGCAAGTCGTTGTTCCGGATCTAGGTGTACTGTATGTGGAATTTATGTCTATAAACGCACCCACGGTACAGGAGAAATCCTGGTGTGGGGCAATGTTTTAAAAAAATCCATGATTAAACTCCAACAAACCTTCTGAATTTGATACATTGATATTCTAATGCAAATTATTCAAATAGTCTGTTTAATGCATTGACTCCCCAGTCACAGGTTTTTCCGCTTAGTTTGAGGCGTCAGCAGACTCTCATTTAAGGGCCTAAATACCAAAAAGCCTAGTGCCTTTTTAATCCATTTAATACTTATAAATAAAATTGAAGTGTCTGTTTCTAATGTCAAAGTAACAGTTTTTTACGAAATGCATATGAAAGTATATACGGTAAATACAACAATAAAACAATTTAAAAAAAATGTCTATCTTTCTGTCTGTGTCTTCTGACTGTTTGTTCCAGTTAATCACCTAAATAGCCGCACCGATTTTTACGGGACGTTCACTGGCAGGTATCTAATTTTACAAGGAGTAATTTATGCTACTTTTATTTCAGAAAAATGAATAATAGTTAGGGTACTGCGCAAAAAAAAAACCCATGATATACAATTTATATACTCTATGCCAAAGTACTCTAAACTATCTAAACCGACTTATTTTAAATTAAAGGAGAGTGAAACCGCGGGGCACTCCTAGTAGTTTATAAAATCTTATGTAAACGTGTATGGCTTTGTTTTATCAATAAATTTATTATTATTATTAGTTATAGTTTATTTTCGTTAGGTACGTTTATTCGTAGTGCGTAGCATAAATGTCACTGGATATGTGTTGTTATGTATCTTAGTCATAACGTAGCCGTTCGCTACTATGTGTAGCGAGCTTTACGGATTATATCAACAAGGCTTTATATTCCATCTTCATGTTGGTTATCATGCCGCGCATGTAGTACTTGTATCAACATAAAGTTAAGTCGTTTTATGACTACGACACTTGTAGTCTTGTACGTACGCGAGTATACAGAGAAGCTTCTATGTTTAACTTGCTAATGTATGTTACCTACAACTCACTCTAAGGCTTTCACGTAAGCCTTCTAGCGCTTCTTGTAAATTTTGTACATTAGTGATTTAGTCAAGGTCTCAATAGAACCTCGGAATGAAACGAAAGTTAAACTCGACTCCTTTATTATAATGATCATCTGAAATGATTACATTTAAATTAACGTCAGAATTATTGTTAACTGAAATGTCCTCTTGAAATTAAGATATTTTTATTTGCTATGTGATTGCTACGAATAGCACCAACCCATCTCATCCCGTGGGTTTCGTAAAAGGCGGCTATGGGATTAAACGAAGGATGGGCAGCAGCGTCATTAAAGTACATTTTAGCAACTCAACTTGGATCGCCAACCTGCCTGCCAAGCATGGTGATTATGGCAAAACCCCCCAATGAGCAAACAACACGCCCAGACCGGCCTTTGTGGCGATCTTTGGGAGGCTCGTGTCCAGCAGTGGACTTTATTTGGCTTAGTCCCAACCTACAGCAGTTTCATTTCGGCCTAATGAAGTCCACTGTTGGACACAGGCCTCCCCCAAAGATCATCACAACCACCGATATGGATGTGTTTTGAGCTCATTGGGGGGTTTTGCCATAATCGCCACGCTTGGCAGGCGGGTTGGCGATCGCAGTTGAGTTGTTAATGTACTCGAAGGACGCTGCTGCCCATCCTCCGACTAATCCCTTAGTCGACTTTTACGACACCCATGGGAGGAGATGGGGTGGTGGCATTCTGAGCCGGCACCACACGGCAGTTTAAACTGAAATAATTATTTTGTTACTACGAATGCATTATGTTTTGTTCATTGGAACATACTTATTAAACGAAATGTTCCCAACTTGAGTACTGAAAAGGTTTTACTATATAATAAACGATACCTGAATAAACATACCAGTGCTCCTAATTTGATTTCTTCAAACTTTGCCGTCAGTTTTATCGAAGTTTTCAATTTTATTCAAACTGTAAATTCAAACATTTAAAAAAACGTATTGCAGTATTTCTTTTAGCAAACCCTTAAACCCCTTTGATAATGTATGTTTACCTTTCCATAGCATTAAATATGTATTATGTAAATGGGAGCGACATAATAAACCCTTGCGATATTTAATCGATCAATCACTCCATTGTTTTTGTGGATATATTTTTATAAAAATGTACATTATGTTTCATTCACGTCTGATGTATGAGAAAAACTGTATATGTTTGCTAAATAATCAATTAGGTGTACCTTATACCCCGAGAGGGTGACCGCTTTACAGTCACTCTCTCCAAAATGTGCCTATGGGCTTGGCACCAGTGGACGGCTCTAGTTTGATCATACGAGGACCAGGTGGACCCCTTAGGGGCCAAAGATGACCGCCTCTGGTTTTAGACGGTATGAGTCCAGCATGCCCCTTCGTCCTTCCCCGGGGCGGAGGAAATTCTGCGTGAACTTCCTGTAAAAACTGTATATATGTTTGCTAAATAATCAATTAGGTGTACCTTATACCCCGAGAGGGTGACCACTTTACAGTCATGTCAGATGTGCCTAAAGGCGTGGCACCAACGGGTGGCTCTAGATGGAGATCTTTCGAGTTCCTGGAGCTTCCCTTCGGTGCCGACGATGATCACTCCGGTGGGTTTAGCCGGTAGGAGTCCGGCATGCCCCTTAGCCCTTTCCTGGGGCGAAGGAAGTACATGAGGTATTTCCACCGGATCAATAAAAAAATAAATAAAAATAGGTATATATGCATGTGCTATTTACGTCGGTCAACTGTAGCCACGATACAGGAGAAACCATAGAGCTAAGGACCGTTAAAAATGGTATACAGGAGGTATTTTTCTCTGTAGGTAGAAATAGTGACGAGTATGCTTGGTGTAAAATGACACATCAAAATCTACGCATTCTGTACATCTAACTAAGAACTCTATTATGGCTGTCACGGTCTCAACATTAGCCGAACGCTTTCCAGCCTATTAGGTTCATTGTGTTACCCAAAGTCCTTCACTACTACTCGTAGGTCACCCTCCTGTAGGTCATAATCACACCTGCCTAGAGCCAAGCGTAGTCATCAGGTGATGGATAAGGCATTCCTAGACGATTTGGCCTACGTCTTCCCAGAGCATCGCAGCTGCACACAATGTGTAGCATTGACTTCATCATATCGGCCATACAACGCCCAATGCTGAACAAAGGCCTGCCCATAGATTTTTACAATGATATCATCATATTGGGGGGAACTTGCCCGTACTCACTACGCGTAGCAGGTGGGTTGGTGATTGCAAAATAGCTACTGTTCCACAGGAGGGATGCTGCAGCCCATCCCTCTGGTTTAGAGTCCCTTAGTCGCCTTTTACAACATCCACGGGAGGAGATGGCGTGATCATCATCATCATTTCGGCCAAATGAAGTCCACTGCTTGACACAGACCTCCCCCAAAGATCACCACAACGACCGATATAGGTGTGTTGTGGGCTCACTGGCGGGGTTTTGCCATAACCGCCACGCTTGGCAGACGAGTTGGCGATCGCAGTTGAGTTGTTAATGTTCTCGAAGACGCTGCTGCCCATCCTCCGGCTAACCCCTCAGTCGACACTTACGACACCCACGGGAGGAAATGAGGTGTTGGTATTCTGAGCCAGCACCACACGGGCAGCCGGCACCACACGGGCTTTAGTTGCCTGATGCTATATTCTTAATCTGGACACCACATGGATGTGTTGTGTTGTGAGTTTATTTAGTAAGATAACACCTTTCTTGACGAATTTTGAATTAATTTTGAAGAAGATTAGTGCGTTTACGTCACTTGACTGTCACTTAGTATGTATACCGTTTTACTCTTCACATTCCGCCTTACCATTTCATGAATGCTGCCAATAATTGCATATGTTTGTGACTGGAAAACCGATGCATAGTGCCCTATAGATTGATTTATATTCGTCATTCGACCAAACGGAACTCTCTGAACGGTACCAGTGTGTGAGGGTGGGTACTTACACTAGTTCCTACCTTCCTGTGACAACTGGCGTTCCTCAGGGCAGTATTTTGGGCCCTACCTTATTCCTCGTTTACATAAACGATCTCACTGACTTACAGATACCCAAAGGTGAAATAATCTCTTATGCAGATGACACTGCTCTCCTATTTTCTGCCGATACTTGGGAAGAGGTCTTTAATGCTGCCCAGGAAGGCTTTAATGTTGTAAAGAGATGGCTTCGAAGCAACTTTCTCACGCTCAATATTGATAAGACGAAATACATAACTTTTAGCGCTCGTCACCCTGCGATAATCAATACAAATCTATATGTCACTTCTCACGATTGTACTTCTTCTAATAACTGCACTTGTAGACCACTAGAACGCGTGAAACATGTAAGATACCTTGGTATTACCATAGATCAAAACCTAACATATAAGGAACATATTAGGTTATTATGCTCCCGAGTAAGAAAACTTATATATATATTTAATAATCTACGTCATATTGCCGACCAAACATTATTGAAACAGGTTTATTATTCTCTCTGTCAGTCCATACTAACATACTGCATAATTTCTTGGGGCGGTGCTGCAAAAACAACCATTAAGAGCTTAGAGGTTGCACAACGCGCTATACTTAAAGTCTATACTTTTAGACCCATAAGATTTCCTACCAACTTACTCTATCAGTCATGCGAAGTCCTTACTGTACGGCAATTGTTTCTTTTGAATATTATTTTAAAACAACACTCTGAACTTCCATTCGTACCAGAAAAAACAAACAAACGTAGAAGGCACGCTGTTTGTACAACTAAACATACCCCAAGAACATCCTTCGTTAGAAAATTCTACATTTTTCTGGGCCATTTTATCTATAAAAAAATAAACAAAATATTAAATATATATCCACTCAACAAGTCTCAATGTAAAAAGAAAGTACAAGAATTTTTACTAACTCAATCCTATGAGGAAACTGAAAAAATACTGGATATCCCAAGTTAGTTAAACTTTGATTTTAACTTAGATCTTACAAATCTACACTTATACACCCCTCCACTCACCTCACATACCCGTTCACTCACCACACACAACACAAACACTCCACCCACCTCAAATACACATCACACATACTCACCAACTATATTGTCTTTAACTTATTACTATTTTCTTTCTTAAAATGATATTAAATATTTAACAATAAATAAATCCAACTATGGCTAATTGTTAACATGCCAATGTTCTGTGGGGTTTGGCGCTGCATGCCGAGACACAGGTTTCCACCTAGTTCGGCTGCAGAAGCTCCCTTTTTTTAATATCACTATAAATATTAGCGCTATAGTTTTTAAGTCTTACAAATTTTTGTTGTGAAACGTTTTGTGTCAATAAATATTTTTATTATTATTATTATTATATTATAAACCTCATTACAATAAGAAAAATAGTATCTCTAACACATTAATGCCGTCATCATAATATATTTTATTATTTAGTTAGCTTCTTCTTAGATATTTTTTCAGACCTTTTTACAGTTCAAGGCAAAATCTTTTAAAAATTATTAAGTTCTAAGAGACCGCTGAACACATTAGTTCCTCCACATTTTTCTTTATTACTTAGATGCTAAATGTAATATATTTATATATAAGAACATATTTTTTGTGTTATATGATAGTTTGCTATAGGTACATTTTTTAATATCATAGAGTGTAATTTATTAAAAAAGGAATGAAGGCCATTGTGTCATAAATAAATATTACATTGGTCTTTGAGTCGATTACTTGATGAGTCACCTCATTGCCACAGAAAATTCATATTCTAAATGTAAAATGTATTTTATCTATGTATATAAAAATCGAATTGTTGAATAAGGTATTCAAAAGAAACATCTCATTACATTTTTTTTATTTATGTTTATCCAACCCATGCAATATTGTCTGTGCACCACTCCATCTTCTCCCGTGGAGATCGTAAAAGGCGACTAAGGGCCTCTAACCAGAGCATTGGGCAGCAGCGTCCCTTCTGGGGAACAGTAGCCATACTGCGTTCACCAACCCACCTGCCAAGCGTGGTGAGTATTGGCAAATACCCTCCAAAATGACGACAAAATTGTGGAAATCTATGGGGGAGGCCTTTGTTCAGTTGTGGACGTATAAATATGAGCTGATATGGTGAATCGATCACTCCTTCATTCCCGTGCGTGCAGTAAAAGAGACTAAAGGAGTATCACCAGCTTTGTTAGACGAATCGGTGATAGACTGGCAGATGCTACTGTAAATCCTATAAACTCAGGGAAACTGACGAAGGCTGATGCACTTCTGGATATTTCTTGACATAAAAAATGCTTTCCTTTTCGACGGGATCATTGTAAGACTTCAGTGTTATGGATCATGTTGAGCAGAAACGTTACAGTACTTCTTAACCCGTTGGCGTAAACCCAGCAGGAGAAAGGGGCGCCTAATTTTATACAAATTGATGCAGAGACGAGCAGGTTATTTGCCTTGTGGTACGAGTTATGCCTGCCCATCATTTCGGCTGAATGAAGTCCACTGCTGGACACAGGCCTCCCACAAAGATCACCACAACCACCGATATGGATGTGTTGTGGGCTCATTGGGGGGTTTTGCCATAATCGCCACGCTTGGCAGGCGGGTTGGCGATCGCAGTTGAGTTGTTAATGTACTCGAAGGACGCTGCTGCCCATCTACCGGCTAATCCCTTAGTCGACTGTTACGATACCCATGGGAGGAGATGGGGTGGTGGCATTCTGAGCCGGCACCATACGGCAAAGCCGGCACCACACGGCAAATAAATTGTGTGCAAGTGTGTATGTGGGTGCGTGTGCATGGGATGCGTAGATTTGAATGTTCCTGTGTGCTATATACAAGAGGTGACAGATATTTATTTCTTGAGCTAAAATGACATTTTTTTTTATTTTTTTTTTATAAAAACGTTGCCCCACACTAGGATTTCTCCTGTGTCGTGGGTGCGTTTACAGACACAAATTCCACACACAATACACCCAGACCCGGAACAAATACCTGCAGATCGTACAAATATTTGTTCCGTGCGGGAATCGAACCCACGACCCGGTGCGCAGCAGCCGACTGTATCAGCCACTGCACCGACCATTGTTTGCTTTCAAGAATTTTAGCTATAAATTATACGTAGATTCCAGAAATTTGCAAGCGGAACCCGCACAGCGATAGGTAAGTTAAAGGAACACCATAGAGCAGATAAAAACCCAGCTCACCCCTTCGCCCTACCTAGAAAGTCCACGACGATTACCCCGTCAAAAATAAGTTCTGCTTACACCATAACGCAGATCAACCGTAATGGCAATCACCGACTAATCTGCACGCCTTTCCCGAGAAAACACGAGGTCTCCAAATCCCGCCTGTTTGATTGTAATAGCGAAGTTTTGTAGAATTTGCATGTCGCCTAACATTGTTATCGTTGCGCGAACAACAGATTGGGCCTATGAAATCCCTGCCTACTTGTTATTTTCACGGCAGAGTAACCGCTTGGATTCCATTAATGTCTGCTAACGACCGGACGCACTTCGGATTGGGGTATAAAAGGGTTGAGTGGTTTTCTACAATCGTTCTGATAAAGGGGATGGATGTTAAGCTTTTAGCGATTTAAAGATGTCCCATCGGGTGTATTAATACCGAAGTCAATGAATTGATCAGAGTCTTGATGGCATTCTTTCTTGAGTGAGTCGCCTTTCGAAATAAGTAATGTAGTACATTTATTATAGCGATTAGGTTTCTTTTACTTTCATATAATCTTTTTATATTTTTATTCGTCCCCAGTGGAAACTCATCACGAACTTCCTCCACTCCGGAGAAGTGTGAAGGTGCATGCCAGTCTCCTGCTGGCTAAAACCACTGGAGCGGTCATTTTTGCCACTAAAATTGGGCTCTAGGTCCCCGTAAGATCGCTCTAGTGTGATCATACGAGGACCTGGAGCCTCCCTTAGGTGCCAAAGATGACCGCCCCAGTGGTTTAAGCCGGTAGGAATCCGGCATACCCCTTCGCCCTTCCCCGGGGCGAAGGAAGTTCATGCAGAATTTCCACTGGGCACTAATAAAAAAATGGTCCTCGTAAGATCACACTAGAGCCGCCCATTAGTGCCACGGTTTTAGGCATATCTCAGAGAGGACGATTGTAAAGCGGTCACCTCCTCCACGAAAAAAGGTGACTGTAGATATATAGGATAGATGTAGATCCCCCAAGCCTCGTTGTGCGCTGTGTTGGGTATACGGTGGCACGCGACCACGTGCGCGCTGCCGTTCTCCCGGAGGCCGCTCGGTATGAACACGCAGACTCCCCACTCTGCGCGCCCGCGACCTTCGAGAAGGAATGTACCAACATATTTTCATATAACCTGAGGACCCGAGCAAGTTCTTCGCCAAGTGGCAAGAGTCATGCTTGCCCATAATAATTGTCATGCTATTCAGGACTAGTACTGCGTGGTACACTGCGCTCGTCACCTCGAGACTAGTCATTTAGTCTCTTAAGCTCAGTGATTTCAGTAGCTACAGTGCACTTCAAACCGGAACATAGTAATCTCTAAAATGTAAACACTACTGGTTGGCAGTAGCATACATGGCAATTAGCTATCCTCAAGGTTAGTGCCGGTATCCCCTTCCGCTTCCCTACTGTCAACAAATACAAAGAATAGGATGTTCTCACAGTCAGACAAAATTTCATACTGCGTATTGTACTTACACAACACTCTCAGCTGCAGTTTGATGCAAATTTACTTAAAGATAAGCGACGTGAAGGTAAGGTTTGTCCTACTCGTCAATTTAAATCATCACTCTCACATAAATTCTATTGCTTTCTTGGGCAACATCTTTACAACAAACTAAATAACAACCTAAATATCTATCCTAAAACAAAATCAAGCTGTAATATTATAATAACAAAGTACCTTAAAACCCTAGATTATCTTACAACCGAAAATCTTTTGACGGTTCCTAAATAGTCCCAAATCCATACTATCTCCTTGCATAGCTATTCCATATCTCGGTAGTCGCAACACAATCATTACACTCTCATAAGTGGCACCGATTTTGCACTAGCACTCATACCTCGCATACATACATACGCACGACACACCCACTGTCATACTTATCTTTCTGCAACAATTTTTTATGTACCTACTCATAACGATGTCTCTTAAATAATTATTTTCTTGTGGTCTGCTAATTACCAGTAATTCTAACCGAGGTTGGGCCACTGGTGACCTGTGACATAGGTTTTTTCAAAACCTACTTCAGGCAGCAGTCTTTCACATAGGTGGAATCTAGTTATCAGGCATCTTTGTAAAAGTATTAACTCTAAGACCACCATTGTGAAGAGAAAATAAGTGATATTTGATTAAAGAATTAGTAACATATATATAAAAAAAATTGTATTCAACTGGTTTATGATTTTAAGAGATTTAGAATTTACTATGTTTAATGTAGGAATATTGTCTTTCATTAAGGCCGAATTAAGTTCACTGCTGGACACAGGCCTCCCCCAAAGATCACCTCAACGACCGGTATGGGTGTGTTGTGGGCTCAATGGGGGGTATTGCCATAATCGCCACGCTTGGCAGATGGGTTGGCGATCGCAGTTGAGTTGTGAATGTACTCGAAGGACGCTGCTGCCTACCCTCCAGCTAATCCCTTAATCGACTTTTACGACACCTACGGGAGGAGATTGTCTTTATATAACCTGAATTTTCGAGAACATTGTATTCATAAATATTGTAACATGATTTAAAAAAAGTAACCATGGAGTTTCTTGCCCGTTCTTCTCCATAAGAAATCTACATCTTGGAACGTGGCAACTAAAGTCTTGACTATTCATAAGTGCTAATATTGGTTTATTCCGTATAGTGTCCAGATTAAGCATATAGCGCCACTCCATCTCCTCCCGTGGGTGTCGTAAAAGGCGACTAAGGGAATCTAAACCAGAGGGATGGGCAGCAGCGTCCCTTCTGTGAAATGATAGCCATACTGCGCTCACCAACCCGCCTGCCAAGCGTGGTGAGTATTGGCAAATACCGGGGGGTATGAATATGATGACACAGTAGTGAAAATCGATGGGGGAGGCCTTTGTTCATCAGTGGACATACAAATGGCCGATATGAATAATGGTTTAAATTTAACAATGTTTTTATCTTTATCTTATCTTTGTTAGTACCCACTTAGCAGGACTGTTCCAATAGGAGACCTAAAAGTTTCCAGTAAAAAGAAAAATGCTAAATTGGTTTATTATCTAATACTATGAAGTACTTACATACATTTTACATGAGGTACTTTTATGAGCAAGCAATCCAATTTGTTACAATAAAAACGACTTAGCAACAATATTTAGCTTAAACATTCTCCACAAAATGTCTCCAAAAAAATATTTAATGTACCAATTTTCAAGATAACGTTCTCTGAATGTTTGGGAATATCCATTTTTTACTAGAGTAAACAACATTTAGTTAGAATTATGTGCATAAAGTCATAAATACAAATAACCCCCAATTCGGCTTTCAGTTTCTCGTTTGTTTTGATTTCGCAAACTCGACGGCCCATTCGGATCCCACGAGGAACATTCTAAACAAAACTAAAAACTAACTTATGAATATTCGCTCCTGTAGTATTAGTCTATAAGCTTGGCGGGTGACAATTCTGGCGGAGCATGCGCAGTGGCGCGTTTAGCGCGGGCTTGCGTGCGGTCCTCAGTAATTGGCCGCACGCCGTCCAGTTTGAACCAGTATCGACTGGTTTTTGCTGCCTCTTTCGGCATTTAACCCGCGCGTATTGAACTGTCAACGATTCATTAATAAGTGTACTACAACTTGTATATAACATATAATGATGTCTGGAATTAAACATTAATATTCGTGAGTGTCTATTAAACTTTGAAGTTTGTTTCTTGTTAGTTTAACTTAATACTTATCGTATGTAGTAGTTGTTCATTAAAACTTTGTACAGTGTATACATAAGTGAATTATATATTAATGGATTTTAAAAACACTGGTGAGTAATATTTGTTTAAATTTGAAAATACACTTTAGATTTTAAGTAGGGAATTCATGTGGAATTTAACGGAATTGTGAGACTTACTAAAAACAATCTAAATTCAAATAATTGATACAAAGCGGTTTTAAATTCTATTACGGGCTGCCCATTTCTAGGAAGCTAAAATATCTCATTTTGGTATTTAAAAAAGCAATTAGCTTAATTTAAAAAAATATACATTTGATAAATTAAGTTAGTATTTTTTTCAACTTGGTGAAGGGACGAGCATGTCATTCACCTGGTGGTAAGCATCAATTGGTGCCAGCTAAGAATACCACCAACCCATCTCATCCCGTGGATGTCATAGCGACTATGGGATTCGCCGGAGGATGGACAACAGCGTAATTCGAGTACATTTATAAGTTACATTTATATAGTTGTCAATCCGTTTACCAAGCGCGGCGATTACGGCAAAACCCCCCCAATGAGCACACAACACAAACCCATACCGGTCGTCGTGGCAATTTTTGGAGGAGGATCCTGTCCAGCAGTGAACGTTTTTTGGTTGATATGATGATCATGATGAATTAGCAAAATTAAATAATCTAACATATTTTAATAATTTTAGTAAGGTTATCAGTACTTTATACATATTGGCGACGAGATGAGGATGTCATTTGCCTCGCAAGCCTGCCCTTAGCAATTGTGATGCTACCTTTTTTTGTTGGTGTCCAGTGGAAATCCTACATGGAACTTCGTTCACCCCTGGGATGGGCGAAGGGTTATGCCAGACTCCTCCCGGCTAAAACCACTGTGGTGTGACATCATGGGGTCATCTTCGGCACCGAAGGGGGGCTCTAGGTCCTCGTAAGATCACACTAGAGCCGCCGATTGGTGCCACGCCTTTAGGCACATCTTTTACATTTAGGTAATGCTACCTAGTAAGGTGTGGTTTCGTGTGGTGTCCGGATTGAGAATAAAGCACCACTCCATCTCCTCCCGTGGATGTCGTAAAAGGCGACTAAGGGACTAAACCAGAGGGATGGGCAGCAGCGTCCCTTCTATGACACGGTAGCCAAACTGCGCTCACCAACCCGCCTGCCAAGCGTGGTGAGTATTGGCAAATACCCCCCAGAATGATGACACAGTTGTGAAAATCTATGGGGGAGGCCTTTGTTCAGCAGTGGACGTATAAATGGCCGATATGATATGATGACCTAGTAAGGTCTAGTCTAGTTCTGCTGGGCACTGCTCTGCGCTCGTCACCTCGAGACATTAGTTATTTACTCTTTTATACCCAGTAATTTCATCTTGTTTCAAAATGAATGAAACTCCTTACATCGTACCTATTTGTCAATAAAACACAAATAGTCTTGGTATTTGCGACTTTAATCCAACTGACCAATATTTGGTGACTGCGGATGAAAGGTCCCCATATTTGCGAAGGATCCCGCTGACGCGCGGAGAATTGTATTACTTGCAAGATGTAATATCACTGACAATACGGGTAATCTGTTTTATTAAACATCGCAAATTGACTCTCAGAAATGAAGTAATTTTAGTATAGGTATTATTTATTTAGGCATGATTATCAATTTACGATTATTTTGAAAATAGTTCATCGTTCTTCGTCGTTTCAGCCAAATAAAATCCACTGCTGGACTCAAGCCTCCCCCATAGATCGTCACAACGGCCGATCTGGGTGTGTTGTATGCTCATGAAAATATTAATGTTTAATTTTGCCATAACCGCCACGTTTGGCAGGCAGGTTGGCGATCGCAGTTGACTTGTTAATATACTCGAAGGACGCTGCTGCCCATTCTCCAGTTAATCCCATAGTCGCCGGTTTATGCATAGCTGACTATTTTCCACGCCGCGTGGTGCCGGCTACGAATGTACCGTGCTACGAGTAGCACCAACGCATTTAAACCCGTGGGTGTCGCAAAAGGCGACTATGGGTTTAGCCGGAGGATGGACAGCAGCGTCCTTTGATTACATTAACAACTTAACTGCAATCGCCAATCCACCTGCACTGCGTGGGGATTATGGGAAAACCTCCCAATAAGTACTCGACACACATCATAGGAGGCCTGTATCCAGCAGTGAACTTTATATGGCTGAAATAATGATGAAAAATGATGGCTATTGTCATCGGCAGTTAACGAGTCTTGTCAACTCTATAATTGTAAGCTAGTATGTTAAATTAGAAATGGATCAATCGTCACCTGAACTTAGTATACGCACTTATTTCAGAACGCTATGTACATTTGTGAAATGTAGGTAAATAAAGTCGTGAAGTGTTTGCAATTTTATATGAGAACAACTATATAGAGAAATGTTTAAATAGTAGAAGGTAAAACTAGTAGAGTTTTATATGCCCAAGTAATTCAGGGACAACGCTCATTTATCCTTAAATAATATATCTCACTAACCACTGTTGCATATGGGAAGAAAACCGTTACAATGAATGTAAGAAAGAAAGAAAGTTTATTTGCCATTTTTCCTGTTTCTCCAGAAATAACTGGAAAGGTGGAACATGTATATAAATCCTGAAGACTATGTAGCGAGTAATGTAATCGAGTGTAACGCTATTGAAATCTCTGATCACAAGATTATTATAGCGTGTATCTATAGAATTCCTGTAAATAATGTAGGTCTAAGCTAATATTGCTAGATCTAGCAAGTCTAGTATTAAGATAAAGATAAATTATTACCTACCAAACTAAACACACATAATAATTTCAATGAAAAATAGTACAAACAGGTAGATACAATTTCTTTGTTAAGTTAGTGTTTATTGATTCTCTAGAAATGAGCATTACAAATACATATATTTAGCAAGTAGATTTCAAGAAACACTTTCACTCATTAATAAATGTATATGAAACTGGTATTTCCTACTGACTGCCTCTGAGGAGAAACGCCGAAACAAACTCAAGGGTTTCTGTTTTAAAATCCAGACTTAATTAAATACAATATTACGGGAGAAAAATGTAGGGCAACGTCTGGAATGGCCTTTTGAAGAAATGATCCATAGCCATTTTGGGATAACCATGAATCAGTCATCGTGTAGCTCAACCCTATTTTAGGGAGCTCAACGACCCTTCGCACAAAAATACCATCAATATGACATTTGTGTAGGCCATATGAACACCCAAAACCACCAGACAGATATTAAGTTTGAGTATTTAAAACTAGCCTACATTGTACTCGCATTCACAAATAACAAATATTTTATCATTAGAACAATATAAAAAAATATTAAAATGTCATCGATTATTCAATAAATGTCATAAAAAAGCATTAATACATTCAAATCTCATCAAAATAATGTCCAAATTCAACAACAAACAATAAGTATGTTTGATTAGAGCAGCTCAATCCCAAGCATTTTTGTCGTCCATGTAATCTGTAACTGTATAGAAATCCTTTTTACATAGTTTCTTTTTTTTATAACGGATTAAAATTTATGAAGACTGAGATTTTGAATACTACTTGAGATCTTATTGTAGTCAAATTCCGTCATCTAAAGTTGAAGACTAGAATATAGTGAGTATTTTGGCACAGAAAGTCATTCTACTGCGCCCACTAGAACGTATCATACCTGGGGTGCAATTCTATTATCTCAGTCATCCATACATCCTTCAGTTTTCAAATAACGGTGACAACCCAATTGGGGATTCCCTAAGACTCGTCTCCATGGCTCACCGTCTGCAACGTGTCCTTGAATAGCTTCAATCATGTCTTGACGTATAAAATTGGTTTCTTGCCA
The DNA here is from genome assembly GCA_947459985.1 of Diloba caeruleocephala. Classification (NCBI taxonomy): domain Eukaryota; kingdom Metazoa; phylum Arthropoda; class Insecta; order Lepidoptera; family Noctuidae; genus Diloba; species Diloba caeruleocephala. The sequence goes on from OX381609.1 coordinate 2,402,308, forward strand.
CCATTTAAATTCTGTATTGAAGGATGTATAGATGTTTGACCTTAAGTAATTGCACCCCTGAATCGTCGTTAATTTGATGTCGGTCCGGTCATGGCTCACTACGATGTTGGTCGGTGAAGGAACGGTTTGGTAGCATTGTTATATATTCATTGTTTGTAACAATATTTTTTTGCATGTGCCGATACGGTGACTGTTATGGTATAGCACGGTGTAGTGAGATGTAGTGCAATTCTCTAAGCTCAAACATCCATACATCCTTGAATAGAGAATTGAAAGAAGGTTGAAAAACCAATTTGGTATTCGCTATGACTTGATTGAAGCTATTCAAGGACACCTTGCAGACGGTGAGCCATGAAGGCGAGTGTAAGCGAATACTAAACTGGTTATTCACCGATATTTCAATTCTGTATTCAAGAATGTCTGGATGTTTGAGCTTAGAGAATTGCAGAGTCCTTAAACGGGACACATTATTTCACCATCGTTCGATATTCTCTGCGTTGCGTGTACCGGATTATCTATACCTGACTATAGCATCAGATCCAGATCCAGAGTATAGCACTTTAGATCCCTGTTGTTATACATGTTGAGACTACACGATGCTGGGGTGCAATTCTCTAAGCTTAAACATCCATACATCCTTGAATACAGAATTGATATATCGGTGAAAAACTAGTTTAGTATTCGCTTACACTCGTCTTCATGGCTCACCGTCTGCAAGGTGTCCTTGAATAGCTTCAATCAAGTCATAGCGAATACCAAATTGGTATTTCAACCTTCTTTCAATTCTCTATTCAAGGATGTATGGATGTTTGAGCTTAGAGGATTTCACTACAGAGTAGTATGTTCAAAAACATACCTTCCTCTTTCCTTTTTTAATATATATTTTTTCATTTGTGTGGTTAATAGCTTACCTTGTGTTCGAGTTGTTTAAACTACCCAAAGGCCTCCGACATGGCTTAACGACTGCCCTCTAAAGGCAACAACTGGGATCGAACATTCTACGTGCCCTCTAGGCTATGAGTGCCTACGTGCTCCGAAAATATTCTAATCAGTATATACAGGCTGACTGACTGACAAACTCCATGTGGTGTCCAGATTTAGAATATAGCACCACTCTATCTCTCGTGGTCGTAAAATGCGACTAAAAGACTCTTGACCAGAGGGATGAGCAGCAGCGTCTTTTCTGCGGAATAGAAGTTATTCTGCGCTTACTAACCCACCTACCAAGCGTGGTGAGTACTACAATTGTGCAAATTTATGGGGAAGGCCTTTGTCAGCAGTGGACGATTTTTGGCTGATATGATGACACTGAAAACTCGACCCATTCTCTAAAGGAGATAAACTAAAAGAGCTCAGAACAAAGGTAAGAGACAACCGGGGGTGAAAAATAAGGGATTACCGTTTTAATTTTTTTAAGAATACAATACCCTTACGAATTTTATAGCCCATTTTTATAAAGTGTTGCGCGCACGTGGTCACGTTACACCGTATGCGCAGCACAGTGCACAGCACGGCTTCGGGGGAATTCTTTACAATTCTCCCCGAGAATTGCCTGGGGGCCTTTTTACAGTCGCCTTCCCTCTTCTAGAGACCGCTTTAGAAAGAAAGAAAGAAAAATAGTTTATTGGTCATACTTTACAGTCATCCCCTCCGAGATGTGCCTAAAGGCATTATGGGCGGCTCTAGTGTGATCTTACGAGGACCTGGAGCCCCCTTTTGGTGCCGAAGATGACCGCTCCAGTGGTTTCACCCGGTAGAAGTCAAACATGGGTATATCGCCCTTCAATGGGGCGAAGGAAGTTCATGTAAAATTTATGCCCACAACCATAGTTCATGCAGACCAACGAGAAGTTATATTTTGCACCTGGCCCCACTCAACTTCGTAAATAAAGTTTTGTTTCCCTTTTCAGTGGTTTTAATATTCATATATCGTGTAGGGATTTCGAAGTCGGTAATTTTTTTGCTAAAAATTTTTATTTGTTTCTTTTTAGTGTACATAAATGTAAGAAATGTTTCCCATTTGTATCAGTATTTAACACAAAAAAAAAGGAATGACTCAAATCAGTTCTCTGATCTGAGCGGAATTTGAAACTATTAAGAAATCATCTAGGTAAGCGCAGTCAAAATAACCTGTTTATTAGAGCTGGTTAAAAAACTACATCAATGAAATTTATATGGGACGGACAAAATCAAAAGCATTATGCACCAGTTAAAAAAATAATTGTTGAAATCGTTCTGCAAATCTCAGAGTAAACACACATAAAAAAAAGCATCGAATTGAGAACCTCGTCCTCCTTTTTGAAGTCGGTGAAAAATGACTGAGCACAAGAGACCGAATAACTAACGTACCTCCACCATGTTGTATTAAAAAACGTAGGTAATGCAAGTAGTTTTTATTTTAATTATATGTTTTCGGTAACAAATCAGAACTCAACATTTGTTTCATAACCACCATTACCTTTTTCGACCCCTAATTGTAAGGAGTGAATATGTTATAAATGATCCAGAGATCATTACTAGAGTATAACCCCTTTGAAGGAGTAGGTCAAACTTCCAATTACCCTGTATTTAATGCAGAATGAACGTTCATATGTGATAGAGCCACGCATAAGGTTGTAGACGGGTAGGGGTTTTTTTTTCCCGGGAACCACGCTATAATATTATGTAAACTAAACCTACCCTCACCTAATATTACATTATAATTATAAGGAATAAATGCGAGTTAAATATAGTTTTGTTAGGTTCTGATTCTCCAATTCTTCGGTTCATGATTTAGACAGAGAACATTTCACAGAACACCGGTATTTGCGAATTTATTTCCAAGAAGTCCTTGGAACAAATTTCACTGAAATACCAGTGGAGCTGTGAACTAATATTATTTTAGATGTAATATTACACAGAGGTTCTCAAATAAATTCGCGGAATGCGTATCTCAGGAATGAACATTACAAAGTACATAGTAGTATATACGTAGTAGTTCAAAGACATCTAGAATTAAAGACTAGTAATGTCTTAGGTTTTCGGGATTATTTATTACACATTATAATAAAACACTTTTAAGCGGATTCTATCGCGTATATTTTAGATTTTAATTTTTATTTCAATTGGAAATGTTATGTCTTAGATTTTCGCGATTATTACACATTAAAATAAAACACTTTTAAACGGATTCTATCGCGTTTATTTTAAATTTTCCTCAGGTTTCGAATACTTTGCAGCATTCGTGGTCACAGGATGACTAAGGTGACAGGCGTCGTTACAGATTTTAAAAAGTTATTTTATTTTATCTACCGTACAATTTTAATCAAAAATTTTGTTTCAATGCAAGCAGTAATCACTCACAGTGTCTTGATGTTTCTTAGTGCGGTATCTTGTGTGGGACTTTATTATTTTAATAACTGGATTCCAAACAGGTGGTACCTGCCAACCATCTTCTGTATTAAAATTAGGATGTTTTTCAATTTCAATAGCCTCACGAAACATTCTAGGTACATATCGGTTCACTATCGCGAGAACTTGAGGTTGATCAAAACGAAGATAATGGTTAGGTTTGCCTAAGGCATGTTCACTCACTACAGACTTTGTGGAGCGTCTGTGCTTGACGTCAGCTACACAGAACAGAACTCTCCCAAACATCACCACCACGACGGATCAGGGTGTGTAGTGTTCTTATAGGCTTTTGGCCACGCTTGGCAAGCGGGTTGGCGATCGCAGTAGAGTTGTTAATGTACTCGAAGGACGCTACTGCCCATCGTCTGGCTTATCCGATAGTCGCCTTTTACCACACCCACAGGATGAGATGGGTTGGTGCTATTCGTAGCCGGCACAACACTGTAACGGCACCACACGTAATGTGATTAATTCCACACGCATAAACACCCAGACCCGGAAACACTTTCTGTAGTTCATACAAATATGTGTTACGTGCCGAATCGAACCTGCAACCCATGGCCGAGAAAACCAATCGCTTAGCCAATATGCTGTCAATATTATAGTAAATGTCAATATTATAGTAGTAATATTGATGGTTTGGTGGTGATTGATTTGCCGTGTGGTGCCCGGCTCAGAATGCCACCACCCCATCTCCTCCTATGGGTGTCGTAAAAGTCGACTAAGGGATTAGCCGGAGGATGGGCAGCAGCGTCCTTCGAGTACCTACATTAACAACTCAACTGCGATCGCCAACCCAACTGCCAAGCGTGGCGATTATGGCCAAACCCCCCAATCAGCCCACAACACATCCATATCGTTCGTTGTGGTGATCTTTGGGGGAGGCCTGTGTCCAGTAGTGGACTTCATTCGGCCGAAATGATGAATATTGATGGGCTTTAGGCTAAATAGCTACCATACATAATGACTACCGGCGGTTGACCATTCATTCGGCATTAAGAGAACTCAAAGCCTCAGCAGGTTCGTCGGCAGGAGTCCAGCATACCCCTTCGCCCTTCCCCGGGGCGAAGGAAGTTCCATGTAGAATTTCCAATGGACACCAATAAAAAAACTTATCACTAACTGCGCCAGTCATGTCGTCGACTTGATTTAGCCGTTACACTTGACTGGTGTGATAAAACTCCACTTCCACACTTTCTAAATTACATGAATAATTTAGATTTGGAAACCGGTTACGGATACATTTCAGAGGACGGAAAGACACCGGCGTTTTACCGTAAATGTTTCTCTTGCACCGCGCGATAGGAACCGTAGAGTGACACATACCTGAAATGTTACAAACAAAACATTTACTCGGCTATTACCAAAGCGATTATAGAAAAAAGCGAGCTGTCGCAGAACATTTTTTAACTAATAATGTGCACAAAAGGAAATAGTTTATAAAAGGAAATAAATAAGGCATAATCAAAAATTTTTTTTAAAGTAAAAGATGCTCGATAATTTAATAAACAGTACCTGGATGACCGAGCTTTGCTCGGTGTTTTCGTGTTACTTAACAACGCCATCTGCTGTTGTGTCGTTAAAGCAATTAGTTGCTCACAAAAAATAGTATTATTATTCGCCAATAGATGTCAGGAAGAGTCATATTTTTCAGTTGAGACTACTCAAACGCCTATAAAATGACATTTTCTAAAAATGATTCCTAGCTAGATCGATTTATCGCCCCCGAAACCCCCTATATACTAAATTTTATGAAAATCGTTGGAGCCGATTCCGAGATTCCAATTATATATATACAAGAATTGCTCATTTAAAGATATAAGATTTATATTAATTTAATGCAAAAATTCAGTACTTTCATGTCATCGTTACATCTCCGATGGAGAGAGGCTCGCACAGTAACTGGCGTATGGCGAGTCACCAGACCATATTAGTTATTCATACTATCATAGAGAGTGGTTATGTATGCTGTGGTGATATCGCCACGCCAACGACAGTTGAGACAGACATGTCTGACCCGCCGCATGAGATGTTCCATATCAATAAATGTTTAAAAACCTTAGTTTTTGTCATTTCGCTCTTGACATAGCGGTCGTGACCGTACGTCACGGGGAGATGTAGCTCGCATCATGCTATCTTTCCGTGTTAGAATAAAAAAAAACACACTCATTCAAGCGGCCGCCCACGCAAGATTTTATCTGGTCAGTCCATCGTATGGGTGATCTTCCGCGCGATCTGGTGCCCTCCACTTTACCTTGCACGACAAGGTGTTCTATCGGAACCTTACAGAAATCTTTCTATTTACCGTCTGGTTAAAAATAATACCACCTCATCTCATCCCGTGGACCTGTGAGGTAAATGTGACTATGGTATTTCCCAGAGGATGGATAGCGGCGTCTTTCGAGTATATTTACAACTCAACTTCGACCCAACCCGCATGCCAAGTGCAATAATATCCAGACCGGTCATTGTGGTGATGTTTGGGCAGGAGTCCAACAGTGGACTTCTTCGACTGAAAATGATGATTATGAATCAGAAAAGCTTAATGTTTTCTACTGCATTGTCGTTGATTTAACCAAAACGAAGTAGACATAGAATACCATAACAATTAAGGATGATGATTATATAGAACTTTACCTATTCTATACCAAAAATATAAACAAAGTTTAACAAATTCCGAATAAATAGTTACAAGAACTATAAAATAGACCAGCTCCTAGAAATAACACTTGAAACATTTTACTAAAGCAACAAATCCAATTACGTCGCACTTAAGTTCCGTTTGCTGTGTAATTGAAAAAACAACAGATAATCTTGTCTTGAGAATAATTTTATAACTTTTCTCGTTTTCTTTTTTTAAGTGTTATCAACTTTATTAAGTTGTTACTATCTGTGGATATGTATAGAATTTGTTTGTACAGGGTATAAGTGGCAAGGCACTGAAAACTTTGAGAAGAGGTTACACGTAGGCCTATAATAAAAACAGGAAATCCAATTATCTCGGAAATGACACAGTGTTTGTTATTTTTGAGCACGCAATGTATCGTAAACAACGCGATCAAAACGGTACGTGATTATTGTACTGTGATATGATTTTATTCAGCTATTCCGATTTGATCTCATCCATGAACTGTAGCGAAACATGAACCATTTAGTTTATTTACTAGTATAGTTATAGTTTAGTTATTTATCAACAATACTGATAAATCATAAATATAATAAAGGAATATAAAGGATGTAAGTGACACGTAACGATAACTGATACCATGGATTCAATATATGATACTGGAACACTACGAAAAAAGAAACGAAAACGTTGTGACATTATTTTCATTAATGGACTGATTTTATTATAAAAATGTTTTATTGTTGTCGTCTACCCTAACCCTATTTTGAATTAACACACAATGAACTATTTATTTCACATAAAACTGCAATGCAAATAACTAAACTAGTAAAAGTCGTTCATCACGATCAGTAAATTTAGCATAATCTTCTCACCAGGTTTTCAATTTTTATGAACCTATTTATCAAGCCTTAGAGAGTTCAGTATAGACAAATATGGTGTTGTTTTTTCCACGATATCATATTTTAGTATTTTCCTTGCGATGGGCACCCATACAGCGTTTCTCCAGTGTCATGAGTACAGTTTAGATACATGACATGTACAAGCACCAAGACCTGAAACAACTATCTATAGATCATACAGTAATTTGTTCCATACGAAGACCTAACCCGCGACACGTAGCACAAAAAGATAACTTCTTAGCAACTGCGCTAGCCGTGCAATTTAATTAAAAAGTAATTACACATGGTTCCTTCACACCTGATTACCAAATTAACTAGGCTCACAAATATTGAATCCATTCAAGTTTTACTAAACTTTTTACTTCGTGAAATAGACGCCATGGTACGAATTAGTAGCGTAGTTCATTAGTAGCAACTAAATTGATGGGCAAGAAGGGTTAATGGCAAGCTCCCAGGGTTGAAGTGATATGAAGGAATAAGATTATTATTATTAAAATCAGTAGAAATATTCAATTGTTCCGTATATTCGGTTGCAATCAAATAATAATCGCTGTTATTCAATTTCATTCAATTGTTTGTCGACTTTTATTCGGTTTTGGTCGATTATTATCGGTGGGCGCGGTTTACACTTGGTGATGTAAAGAAAAAAGAGAAAACATATTTTCTTTTTGTCCACACAACGGGCGCAGGTAAAACAGAAGACTTGGTAAAATAAAATAATAAATGAAGTGTAGATTTTTTTCCTCTTGCCTCAACCTCACCTTTGTTTTCTTTTGGCATAAAATGGCTATAGAGAGTACTTAAAGTACAAAATGGCAAGAAAGTATTTAAAATTATATAAAACAATAGTTAAAAGAGAAATCATTTGCCTTTATAAAAAATATGACAAACTGGCTTCGATAATAATCGGGCGCTGTAAGTGTGCATAAATTGGTTGACACTCAGCACAATGATGTGCCTTTAATAATGTCGAGGTAAACAAAGCCAACAGCGCTGGTTTTCAGTGTAGATCTTGGTGACGTAGTGGCGTCTTCCAGTTTAGTAAAAATTAAATAAAGTTCACTGGTCTACTTTGGTACTCTGCCTGGTAGTGAAATTAGACGAAATGGCTGGAAAATATTTTGACGTCTTTTTTCAAATACCATGTTGATGCAAGGTTTGACGGCTTACGCGCAGTTGTATTGGATTGTTTATTTTCATTAATTGACAATCGAATACATAATTGCACATTATTGTCGATAGCTTTTCCATTTCATTAACAATCGCCCATCGCTAGTTGATGTAGAAAATAAAACAAGAACACTTATTTAATATCAGCTTAATTTAGAATAATGAATATCGAAAGCAGCTCATGGATTTAGTTAGAATTTAATTTTGATCGGAAATCAAAAGAGACCGGCGTTCAACTAATAAACCAGTATAAATGGTGGCAGATTGGTACAAACTTAAGTCGATTAATGGTCTACCATTCAAACTGTTTAGGTATTGAGTAATCAGATTGATTACAGAGTAATGTACGGGCAGCTAATATACTTAGTACGTTTTCTGTCTATTTAGAATCATGTAAGTAAATTGGTATGCGTATTTATTTAAACGAATATTTTCAATACTCTGTTAGAATTATAAGATAAGACCCTTGTCTTGTAGGCAATGGTCTTTTTTTATATCACTAAGGTGGCAAACAATCTTATGGCCCACCTATGGTAAGTGGTTACCGTAACCTATGAACGCTTGCGACACTCGCGCGTTGCTAACCCTGTAAAAATCAGATCAAAAATATTACATATTTTTTGTGAAGTAAATAAGTTTGCTATAGATACTATGATTTCCGGACTTTCATAGTCTTATATGAGTGAAATTTGTGATAGTTTAAAAACTTCTATTGCTATATAGGTTTGTTATTTTATTTTAGTCGTCAATCTAATCTGTATGTTTTCACCAAGGGACAATAGTTGGACCGCTCATATACATGATCATTTTTGTTGATGGATGTAGAAGTTAAATGTTAGTCAATTTGCGTGAAATTTTAACGATAGCGACCTTTGCCCACCTAAATAAATACACCCAGTATTTGAGCTGATGACGTAAAGTTTAGCTTTTCATTGTCACTTTGCAAAATTATATTGTTAATCTTAATGTATGCATATTTTAATAAAAGCTATTTAATCTATTGGAAGTAAACTGATCATCGTAATGAAAGATACAACAAAAAAGCTAAACTCACATAAATATTTGTTAGAAGCAGGTGCAAGAGAAATATGAGTCATGTGAAATGCCTAAAAATGTTCATCATCATTATCTTTTTAGCCGAATAAAGTCCACTGCTGGACACAAGCCTACCCCAAAGATCGCCACAACGACCGGTCAAAGTACTCCTCCCTTCCTCTCTCCTCTCCATCGCTGTCAGCCGGTACTATTCCCAGAAGACTGGCAGCATTGCCACGTTGAATGGCAATGCTTATTCTTTGGCCAAAGAAAAGGGCAGCCCTCTGATCACGCAAAGTGTCGACCAACCGTCTAGGTTATGTCTTTGAAAAGTAGACGTGCACTCGTACCCCTTGAATCAAGCGTTTCGACCCAAAACGGCTCAAAAAAATTATACAATAAATAGACCTTTTGTAGGTACCTAGGCCAGTCGACTGTGACAGCTAACGTGCGTTTTTTGTTAAACGACACGTCTGTTGTATGGAAATCGATGGAGTAAAACTTATTAGCCATTATAATGTGCATGTGAAAGTTGAGCAGAGTTGCTCTCTCGCTCTATACGCACCCTGTCTTACTCAAGGTGAAATAGCAATCATTTTAACCGCACGACGCGCTATACATCGATGAGTTTCTCGAGTACTACGTGGCAGTCTTAAATCAATTGTGAATCCTTTTCTAGTACAAATATATACCATCTAATTAGAGAAATTAACAAAAATATTAATTGTATCAAGTCTTAGTCGATAGCTACTTTTAGAATACGCTTACGGCAGCATCTAATGGATGCTCAGCGGAAAGTTCGAAATGTTCGATATAATAAATAAGTTGTCCGTTAGTGTTTTATTGCATTGTGTACGTGTATGAGTGTATTTGAATGAAAAAGTTATTCATAGAAATACATTGTGTATGTGTATTTCAAAGAAAATACAGTAAAAAAAAATAAAAGGTATGTAATTAATAAAAATGTAACAAAATGTAGTTATAATAATTTCGATTGTTTATGAATATGGACCTTGACCTACATACAGTCTTTAATGTATTTAATAATTTTAGATCGGTAGATAAATGTATTTATATATACTTATTTGTCTACATTAATTGAATTTATATTTAATTTTAAAGTTATTTCTTAAAATTATCTGAATTATCCCTTAAACAGGATTCCAAAACATTATTATTTTCTACTACATTATCATTTTGTCCGATTGACATTCGTGTGTCAAAGTTAGGGTCCAGTTGTATATTTATTTACTTTTAAAATAATCTTAGATCTAGTATAAGCTGTTTCCACATTTTATAATTTCCTGTAATTACATAAACTGACTGGCTAGTGTTTATCAGTAGTGTCGGGATTAGTTCGCTATAAAAACACTTTTTATATAGTTCACCTCTTTGACGATATTCTGGTTCAGTATTTCGTTAGTTCTTTCTATTTGAAAAGAGTCGTTTTAGTATAAGGCTTGTAATTTACATTGACGCGTTAATATTTAAATAATGCTAGGTGACTAGCAAACACACTAGGTAATTCAATTTAGCACTGGCGAACTAGTTCTTTCAGTTCACTTACGAAACTACTTTGTACGAGCTGCACAACACTATTTTCATTTATACAGTACTTTTGAATCGCGTGATTCCACACACGCGAGGGGCATCACTTTACATAGCTAAACACTTGCAATTTCATACTGTCATGCAACAAAGCTATGATGACATTATCGTGTAATCTGTACTTAGGTCGCGCATATAAGGTCAGTTTATATACCAGTACCAATACCGGTACGTTCTCGCTCTATTAAATTTTTCCACAAACGTGAAATAGTGAGGGTAATGGTACTATCGATAGAAAATCAGATTCGTAGAATTTAAATTTAGTTTTGCAAACAGTTCTGTTCGTTCTATAACCAAGATGTTTTCTAGTTTAAATTTTTTTGTTGAGCGGCTGTTGTTTGGCTTTCACATCTAAAAGAAATCACTTTTTCGCATGATGTTATTAACGTGCTATTTGTTTTGCGGTTTGATATGATTGGTGTATTTTTACGGGTTTGGAGCATGAGTACGTTACAGGCGCCTCCTGCGTGGCTATTTTGTAAGAACTCACTAGCAAACTCACTTGAGAATTAGCAGCGAAATCTCTAATATCTTATTGTTGTTATTTCACTTTTTATACATTCATTTATTTCACTGCAGATTTTTAAGTGAGTTTGCTTCACGAGCAAACCAACTTTTGAATCAATGAAATCTCTAGTTTCGTATTATTTTTACTGCTTTTTACCGCCAACTCAGAAGTGAGTTTATTAGTCAGTTTTTACAGAATAATATTGCTGGATATCCTTTATGTCACACACGAAAATAATTATCTCAGCATTTTCATCTGCTACACTTTTGTGCATAATAATAGAATTTCATTGATCCAAGACAGCCTTACGGAAATATATCGCGTTTTTTTATTCATTCTATAAATCTTTGTGCAGTGTCTATACGTGCACCCATGAACATGAACATGCATACATATTTGTAACTAATATACCTTCTTTTCTTTTTTTTATCATCCCGTTGGAAATACATCATGTACCGTGTGCATCCGTCCCGGGGAAGAGCGGAGGGGCATCTACTTCTACGGTCATATTCGGCATTTCGGCGGGCTCCAGGTCCTCATACGATCACGCCTATAGTCAGCGACATAACTCGACGAACATTAAACAATTTCAAAAAGTTGTTACTCTTTATTTTAGAAACGTTGGTGAAAAGTATTAAAACCAGATAATAGCAATATATTATTTAAATATTATTCTGATCAAGAAAAATGATTTGGAAAATATCCAGTGACTTATACCGCTGACCGTACATAATACATTAACAACTCAACTGCGATCGCCAACCCACCTGCCAAGCGTGGTGATGATGGCAAAACCCCCCAGCGAGCACACAAAACACCGATATCGGTCGTTGTGGTGATCTTTGGGGGAGGCCTGTGTCCAGCAGTGGATTTTTCGGCCAAAATGATGAGGAAATATTGTGCCATACCAATGTATGTTTAAAACCTCGCAAAGTAAATCACATGTTTTAATGTTACAACCCGTTGAACACAGCTTAAAACCAAACTTGTATTTTCATATTTTACTCACGTGTGCTACATGGAAAGCTTTCCCGTGTATCGTATTCAAAACGCATATTCATACAATCCGCTTCACTTAATGTTAAAATATATCCGTAATATTAAAAACTATTTTCGATTCTATTTCTGTTTCAGGCGTATTTGCTATAGGTATTGGTAGAGTTTCAAATGATGTTTGATGATTGAGGCTTTTTAAGTGTACATATTTTAAGTTGTATGTTTTTGTATTTAATAAGAAATATAGGACCTGTTTGTTACCTTGCCGTGTGGTGCCGGCTCAGAATACCACCACCCATCTCCTGCCGTGGGTGTCGTTAAAGTCGACTAAGGGATTAGCCGTAGGATGGGCAGCAGCGTCCTTGGAATACATTAACAACTCAACTGCGATCGCCAACCCGTCTGCCAAGCGTGGCGATTATGGCAAAACCCCCCATTGAGCGCACAATACAGCCATATCGGTTGTTGTGGTGATATTTGGGGGAGGCCTGTGTCCAGCAGTGGACTTCATTCATTTTTCTTCATTTTCATAGTACAATTTTCTTATCGCTTAACTTTAAACTACAGAGGTGAAAAAAAAAAATCCGTAAGATTTTGCTGAACATATATTGTGTTTTGTTGGTAGGTATTGACCCAAGCTCTCACCCCCTGCAGTATGTCGTGCTATTTACTGGACACCCTGTATATGATTTGATAAATGTTTGATGAAAGGAGTACTAGTACGAGTATCAGAAAGTCAAGTGTGCCTACCTTTTAGTATTATGTTTCTACTAAATAATCCAAAACTTGAATTGTATATTGTTTACCTTTTAGCTAAGATAATACAGTTTTATTGATCCTAAGAAAATATACGGAGTAGTGTGACCACACAATGAAACAAAATCTATGTACAGTATACTTTATTATACTTACTTCGTTAAATGTAGCATTAGACAGAACGAAAATGGGTGAGTGACTTTCTTTCTTTTTTTTTTCACTTTTTATGACGTATTATTTAGTAAATAAGCTTTACAAATTCTCTACTTAATGTCTATAATCACATTACCTTGTCGTGGAGTGCCTCCCTCCGTGTTCCTATTCGGCTAGCTCAACTAGGAGGCTCTCTCCACGGCAGCAAGTAACGGAGTTCAGTTAACGAGATCAATTCAACGTAACATATATATTATTATAATGGTATTCACAACTTCAACACTTCATCTTCATGGTGATGTTTATATATTTCAAATATAGCTTATTATCACAACATTTAAGCTAGTTAAAAATAAGTAATTGTAATATTGCAGGAGACTATTTGTCAGAGCGACAGCTATGTGTCGAACCACTAGCGTTCAGAATCGAATGTGTAATAATAATGATCAAAATATGAAGAGCGACTCTACGTCACATAAATTCGAATTTTGATTTGAATAAAGAATGAATCGTGTGGTGGACAGTGATGGAGATGAAAGGTATGAAGTCATGAAAGAGGTTGATTGAAATGAAGATGAAGGATGACTTCGTCACAACCTTTATTTTTAAAATACTTTCCGAGAACTGGCAGATGGTCTGTGAGGACTAAGGGACCACAAATTAAGGGCTGTAGTTTTTTATTTAATTTTTTACAAATTCCCAGATCCGTTCTACGATTGATTTAGATCTACTACTATCCTTAGGCATTTATTTTGCGAATACTCTGTTTGGTCCCTCAGTGCACACGCACACAAAGGTTTCTGTTTTAAAGTCAACACATATTTCATATTAAAATATTGTGAGTAGTATGTAAGACGAATGTACGTTATCTGTAATGGACGCTTCAAGAAAATTCCAAAGCCGTTTTGAACTGACATGTCCTGATAGCCAGTGATCACATTCTGCTATTCAAACTGAAAAGATTTTATTCATATAAACCATTTGCAGGCATTTGAATAGTCAATAAAGTTGCACTATTTGTAATACTTACGAGGACACTACGACGATATAATCACCTTTGAGGATACTCTAGGGCGAATAAGGGTAGTCTCTTCTTTGTTCGGAACCCCCCGACTATTGTGTAGTTGGACCTATTATAACTTTTCAGTAGGTACTAAACTTCGAAACCGATACATTATGCAACAAGTTAGTTTTACGCGGCGAAGGTCCCTTAGCATACGATAATACATCTTACCTATTAGTTATTACTAACTTTCAAACAACTTTTTCCTATGTTTCTTGTAGCTATTTTTCATTTTCATCTATCAAGTACTAATATGACTGTATTCCCTAAGGTTTAAGTATAAACTTAACGACTTCATTTCCACGTAGATGTTATTTTTTATTAAGATATTCCTTCTTTCCTTCTTCTAGAAGGTTGCGCAGACAGAATTGAAAATCTGTAGTAGGTGGTGAGGGCACGCAGAGGACTCTATACTCTGTTTGAGTATATCTAGAATAATCGCGCCAAGCTTTGCTTAACCTCGCCGATCGTTTACCAATCAATGAGTGAAACTGGGTATGAGCGCCTACCCACGGGGTGAGTTGGGTTGGTGAAAGAAAGAAGAAAGAAAGATAACACATTTATTCAGCACAAACAAACTGATAGCACATAAAATTGAAATATTTTACAACAAATGTACCATTGGCATGATCATGCCGAAAGGGTTACCAACTCAGCATTTACGGGGCATTAGGTGCCCAGCGCTGATTTTGAGCTGGCACCCCTGCAGTGACATACGGACGGAGGGAACGTAATATTTATAAATATTTACAGCTATAAAGCAGTGGCAAGTAACATGAAATAAATATAAGTACATATGAAAAAGTAAAACTAGATTTAGAGGGTAATTTTCTTTTAAATATTGTGTGTAAAATTAAAAATAAGGTGTATTAGTTGTGCAGGCACAGACAAAATTTTCACGCATCACACATACGTCGCATTAGAATATATCTGTAACAAACGCCGAAACGCAAAATAAATTAAGATTACCTATGTTTTTCCTTTAAGCACTTCATTTTCGGCCGAATGAAGTCCACTGCTGGACACAAGCCTCCCCCAAAGATCACGACAACGACCGATATGGGTGTGTTGTGGGATCATTGGGGGGTTTTGCCATAATCGCCACGCTTGGCAGACGGGTTGGCGATCGCAGTTGAGTTGTTAATGAAATCGAAGGACGCTGCTGCCCATCCTCCGGCTTATCCCTTAGTCGACTTTTACGACACCCATGGGAGGAGATGGGGTGGTGGTATTCTGAGCCGGCACCACACGGCAAGCACTTCATTACCATTATATTAGTCAGATGTAGTCTGAAAAATCCTAAAGCATTTCACGAATTAAAATTATTTGTCTGACTATTGGCTGGTGTGGTCGATATACCAGCTAAAGTATATGCATTTTACTACTATATTACATATATATATATATATTACTATCGGGCAATATCTGCCTCTGCCTGCTTAAATCAGAACATGGAGCCACGAACGGTCTAGTAATTCGAGGCGAAATTAATAAGGCTAAGATGTAAAGGAAAACTTCCAAATTAATAATTATAATAGTCAACAACTTGTTATCTATGCAATTTTAATATAACTGAAAATAATTATTAGTTTAGGGAAATCTAAATACTTGATTAAAATATAAACCTTTTAGCTAGGTAATTTCAATGTCAATTTATTGTCAGCGCTTTCTATCACTTTGGCGCAATATGCAACTGTTTGAACCAAAAAAAATATTGTCTATACATTCGCTGAAAGCGATAAATATTGTATTCGTCCAAATATGGCGCTGGGAATAAGATCGAAAATGAAGTCATAATACCACTTCTAAAAATCTTTATGAGATTATGAAGTGTCCGTTGGATTGTATTAACTGATATTGAAGTATTAAATAAAACTAGAAACTATAGCATAGATCGCATATATCTTGATCCTTGAGTGTCCTTTAAGTACCTACCATATTTTAAATTATTTGAAATAGTCACAATACAGGATACAGTAGTCTGTCGTGTAATGCTACTCGTAATCTGCACGACCATTTAAATTTTCTGCAGTAAAAATACATTCGTTTTCTCGCTATGCTTGTATGTTGTTTTGACGCAAATAATCCTGCCGACATTGACAAAACATAAAACGGCAAAAAAGTGGTGAAAGTTCATTTAACTTTTGTTTGGTTTGCGGTCGGAAAAAGCGGCTACATACTAAGGCTTGAAAAATATTACCCGTTTATGTTTACACATTAACGTTTGGGTAACAACCTTAGGGTAATAACAGATGACCTTGGTACTAAGGTTTCAGGGACATTACGGTTCTTTGTTTATTCACACGCATATGCTAAGACTTAGGACTATTTTTGTATTTATTTTAGTATAATTATGGGTAATTTTCGTCTATTTTCTTCATCATCATATCAGCCAAAGGACGTCCACTGCTGCAATAAGGCCTCCCCCACGGATTTCCAAAAATTCCGATCAAATGCCACATGCATCCATGGGCTCCCAGTGACCTTCACCAGATCATCCATCCATCTCGTTGGAGGTCGTTGTCGTTGTCGTTGCTGCGTTTTCCGGTGCGTGGTCTCCACTCGAGAACCTTTTTGCCCCAACGGCCATCAGTTTTACGAGCAATGTGCCTTGCCCATTGCCACTTCAGCTTACTTATCCTTGTTATGTCGGCAACTTTAGTTCTTTTACGGATCTCCTCATTCCTGATTCAATCTCGTAGAGAAATACCAAGCATAGCTCTCTCCATAGCTCGCTGCGTGACCTTGCGCTTCCTTAAGAGGTCCATTGTGAGTGGCCACGTCTCTGTGCCATGTATATATTTTCTTAAATAGCTTGAATACTACGTATTTCAAAATGATAAAATTCATATATTTGAGACCCTCATAACAAGACCTTCCACTTCATATGTCACATGGTACAGTATGCAAAACTCTATTCTTTAATTTTCTATATTGGCTCCCAAAAGTATACAAGTTTAGTTTATTTACAAACTTGTAACGAAACGAACGAAACGACGAAACGACGAAACGAAACCACCAAGACGCTACAGTACCTTTCTAAACGGAACACAGTAATCGGAACCTAGGCAGCCTCTTGCAATAAGAAAAAGCTTCCTCTAAATCCGTTAAATTTTAAATTAGGAGTGAATAGGCATCCACTCGTTGTGCTTTTTTCATCGTAGACTTCATCTATTAGTTTCCATCAGACAATCTAACGTCTCTGCAAAGGAAAAAGAACATAATAAAGGGGAGTGCCCCATTCCGGGCCCAATAGTGGTCACAACAATAGGAATTGTTTAAATAATGGATTCATTTAGACAGTTAGATATGCGATTGCCGTGTGGTGCCGGCTCAGAATGCCACCACCCCATCTCCTCCTATGGGTGTCGTAAAAGTCGACTAAGGGATTAGCCGGAGGATGGGCAGCAGCGTTCTTCGAGTACATTAACAACTCAACTGCGATCGCCAACCCACCTGCCAAGCGTGGCAATTATGGCAAAACCCCCCAATGAGCCCACAAAACATCCATATCGGTGGTTGTGGTGATCTTAGGGGGAGGCCTGTGTCCAGCAGCGGACTTCATTCGGCCGAAATGATGAGATATGCGATTTTAATCTTAGATAAAGGTGCGCCAGCGCTTTATAACAAGTTTTGTATTTAAATGGGATTTAGATTGACAATCCATGTTTTAAAAAAATACTGGCAATAATACTTTAATCGATTCTCAGTCTTTATATTATCTAAATCTGTTCCATCAGTCAAAACTTCTTGTAGTATTAAAGAAAAAAATGATGTTATTTATAGTACTCGTGTTATAAAAATTATACTGTAATCACTGTGATATCGATAATTCGGTTTAGATTTTCAGACTTTAGTTTTTTGAAGTATGGCATCGCTAATGACATTTCACCTGTCACTCAAAGTAAATATTATTTGCTTTCTTTGTTGTTCGCGTGTACGGTGAATGAGATTTATGTGTGTTTTAAGATGTATTTGATGATTTAGAAGTCCAGTTTTATTCCAAAATCATATGAAAACAATAGAGGTATCAATAGTCATTAACAGACACAAATCAATGCACATCATTCAAATATATTTCACCGCAAACGTGTGTTTTTTATTAACAATTTGTATTCGATGCAATAGCGTGACGTACTTTTTGCTGGATTTTTCTAAAATATTACACATTAATGAAACAAAAAACTAAAACATGTTTACAATATTTAACTGTCCAATTCTGTACAAAGAATAAACTCAAATAGCGCGCTTATGTTTATTTGGGAAGGTTTCAAATATTCGGATTTTTCTTACATACCAAATAAACATTTATACTTTGGTATCATGTTCGAATTTTCGTATTCCATGTGGGGTCGGGATTAAGAATGTAGCAACACTCCATCCTCCCCCGTGGATGTCGTAAAAGGGCCTAAACGACTATAATCTAGAATATGGATGGGGAGCAGCGTCTTTGCTGTGGAACAGCAGCCATACAGCGCTCAACTACCCGCCTGCCAAGCGAGGTGAGTGCTGGCTAATTCACCCCAAAAATATTCACATAATTGTGGAAATCTATGGGGGAGACCTTTGTTCAGCAGTGGACGTGCTTTATCTGATATGTTAAAACTTTGATGTCTTCCGGGACACTTAAACTAGGTAGGTTTGCTCTATCTGTTATACAGACGCCATAGGTGTGTACTCCATCATAAACAATCTCTAGAGCTTAGAACCGTGAGCCCAGAATTGGGGCCACAATGGGCAATTCCCTTTCAACTCTTAACTCATCCTTTTGATAAATACATTATTATTTTACTGTCTTAACACTTCGACCAACCGAACAAGCAGGTATTAATATCAGAATAAATGAAGTCAGAGAAGAACATTACATTTACGATGAAAGTCCAAAATTTGTTGACAGTCCTTTACCTCCACAGATTTTTCAGTAACAGTAATTGCACGCAAATGGAATATTTAAAACAGTTATTTTAATTCGGGTTAAGCCTTGCCAAAACGGCAACGTCGCATTACTGTCATTGATGCGCATTTAATTACCTACATTAACATTTTTTCAATAACCTAATGCAATGCGGCGCTGCCATTCCTCTCTCTTTTTCTCATTAGTCCGTATGCAGATGGGATCTTGAAGCTTTTTTTTCATTAACTCTGTTTTTGTTTGAACTTTATTAAAAATTAAGGTGAACAGTGAAAGTCCCTTGTGGTTCATGTCATGACAAGAAAGGAACAATCCTCTTTACTCATGGGACAAGGTTGATATCAAAAGGTCAACATGTGATGCAGTATAAAATTTTATAATAAAATACTGGACATTAATAAAAAAAATAGTAAACATATTCTATGCACACAAGCATATTATAAATTAGGTGATTATCTAATGGATAAAAATATTTGGCAAAGTGCTAGTCCAGCTCCGCAAGTCTACAAATACATAAAGTGATGTAGTTACATTTTGTTGACATCTCGACTGTGCAGTTGATATTTTGTGACATCAATTATTAATAAAAAACAATAATAATTCGACCACGAACCCTGCAAAGTATTCGAAACGTCAGGAAAAACAAAAATCTAAAATCTAAGCGGTAGAATCCGTTTAAAAGTACTCGTACGTACTCAACGATGGTCCACCACCTTAATGGTGTAGTGTAGGCGAGAGATATACACCGGAGAGTTCGGCTTCGCGGCACGCATTGTTTGGGCTTCTCGCATACATTTCTGGGAAATATGGTTGCTTAAACGGTCATTTCTGGCGAAGCCAAAAGAGGCCTCCAGCCAGCCTTTATTAGTCAATTATCAAATTATAAAGTGAACACGATTCACGATTCTATTGTAATAACAAGACTGCAATGCTTTTATATTATTTTAAATGAGTATATCCCTGAAGTTTTTTGCTAGGTCTTCTCCATACTACGACTTGGAACTTCCACTATTTAAATTCAGACTATTCAAGGACGTGCAAATCGTTTACATGAATGAAATAACGTAACTTCAAACAATTGAGATAGAGTTAAAGTATAGTTCATGACGATCATAGGTTTTCAATCAATGTTATTGCTTTAATTGTGACGTACACACGGCTACATATTAAGATAAATAAAACCAGTTTACAATGATCTCTCAACGTACGGAAAGCCTATAAAATGCGAGTTCAGATTATAATGGAAATTAATAGCTTGATATTTATTTATTTAAATTAATTAATTAACACGGCTACACTAATTACATTAATTAAACAATGACGACAATAAATAGGTAAATAAAAAGTATGTAATCATGCGTTTCGCTCACTACACTGCAAGCATATTGAAAAAATTTCAGTACTTGTATCTGCAAACAAATCGCATGCAGGATAAGCGTCCAGGAGAGCGTTGAGCTCGGCGAGAATACGGGGTACAGGCGAGTTAGCACGCGCCACGGTGCGGGTCAGCGGCACTGCGAAGAGCCTATGTTTACGTTTCCGAAGGAAGTTGCTTGGTACAAAAAATCGACACAACCCATCACTAAGCCCTGGAGCATCTATTTTCCCGCGAATCATTTTACATGCCATCGTAATTTGGTCATAGGCTCGCCGAGCTTCCAATGAGTTGTATCCCAAAGAACCGACAAGAAACCTGGTAGGGTATAAGAATAATATCCATAAAGGCGCTTGTAGAGAAATCTCAAAAAGGCTTTATGCACCTTTTCCAACAAAAGTGTGTATGATATGTAGCCATTATGCGTTTGTTTCTGCAAGCGCATTCCTGAAGTAATAACTGTAGTAGCATAGTGTAGTCACCACCACAAGAAAGCTGGTTTTGTAACAGTTATTTTTAACGTAACGTAGTTTTTTATAACGTTTGTATGCGTGACGTGCACAGGCGTATCAATTATTTGTTTTAATTGACGAGGGTCACGTGTTTTTTTTCACAGGCTAACTACCAAACTGTACTGTGTTATTTTATATTTAATTTCTTACTGGTATCATAAACCTATGTTTAAAATTTTAAGAATGAAAATAGACATCTTCATTTGTCGTTTTCAGGGTTCCGAACGTACGAAGGAAAAAACGGCGGAACCCTTATAGGATTTAACTTAAAATTTGGTACACATAAGGATTTCTGCCCTCTTTCCCAAACACGTACGTGTAACGTAAATAAATGAATTTTGAACATCACAGGGGTCACTTTTGGAGGGAAATATAGAAAATTTAAAAATCAAGTTTTGGAAACTGTACCGTGTAACATATGAAATGGAAGGGCTTGTTGCGAGGGTCTCAAGTCTATTTAATTTATAATTTAAAAAATATGCAGTTTTTAAAGTTATTTACGAAAGTTTAGCCTTATCTCCAAAACTACTAAGCCTAAAATTTTGAAAAAATACACAATTAATGACAGGAGTCCCTATAAGAAGTCTATGGTTTTTAAATAACTTGGTAAATCTTCAATATTGTGCGCACAAACTTACGTTTGCGGCTGGAATGTATGGTAAAACATGTTTTTCAACTACGATGTTAAGTTTGTCGCAAACCCACCTGCCAAGCGTGGCGATTATGCCATAACTCCTCAATGAGCACACAACATACCCAGACGGGTTGGCTGAAACGACGAATAGGGTTTTAATAATGCCATGTCAATGGATAAATTATGTCAAAAAAGTGATTCGAATAGAAGCCTTTATCATAGTAAAGTAAAACCTAAGTGGAACGTAACAAATGATAGGAAAAGAGGTTTATCGTTAAAGGTTGTATATAAAGGCGAGCCTGTCACGCACTGCAGGATATGAGCGTTCCATTGTGTCACGTTATCCGTTCCTATACGGTGAACCTCAGTGTTTCCGTTGACCCTTACACATTCCATTCTTATTACACAAGTCAGAGTGTGACAGACAGGTAACTACACACACACACACACGCTCAGAAGGTCGCAGTAGTCGTTCCTTTTTATTTATACGTATTAAGTTCTTACCCATGACTTCACTTGAATTACTAAACTACGACTATATTAATATTTTTAGTTAGATTAGGATTCCGTTTGTTTGGCTTCAGTGTGATCTTACGAGGACCTGGAGCCCCCCTTCGGTGCCGAAGATGACCGCTCCAGTGGTTTTAACCGGTAGGAGTCCGCCATACCCCTTCGCCCTTCCCCACTGGACAACAAAAAAAACAAGTATTCCGTTTGTTTAGTAATGTCTTAGATTTTCGCGATTATTACACATTATAATAAAACAATTTTAAACGGATTAAATCGGGTGTCTTATTCATTTTTGTTTTTCCTACGTTTCGAACACTTTAAAGGGTTCGTGGTCGTAGGATGACTAAGGTGACAAGCGTCGTTATAGATTTAAAAAGTTATTTTATCTACCGTACAAAGCTAATCAAAAATTGTTCTGATGCACGCAGTAATCACTCACAGTGTCTTGATGTTTTTTAGTGTGGTGTGTTGTTTGGGACTTTATTAATTTTATTACCGAATTCCAAAGGTGGTACATGCCAACCATCTTCTCTATTAAAATTAGGATGTTTTTTAATTTCAATAGTCTCACGGAACATTCTTGGTACATAACGGTTCTCTTTCGCGAGGACTTGAGGATTAAAATCACTGGCCACATTAGTGGCCACTTTATAGTAATTCCCCCCGAGATGTGTGTGGCACCAATAGACGGCTCTAGTGTGATCGTACTAGGACCTGGAGCCGATGCTACCGACCTTTGGTGCCGATGATGAGCGCTACCGTGATTTTAGCTGGTAGGAGCCCGGCTTTCGCCCTTCTCCTGGGCGCTGGAAGTTCATGACAAAGTTTCACTGTGCGACCAATAAAATAAAAAAGGTAACGTCAACTTCCGGAAAGTTCAGAACAAAGTCTATCGAGCAAACATTAAAAAAATGTGATAGGTAGATAGCAGTGATAAACCTCGCAGCTTTTTCTAATAAATAAATGTTTGCGCTTACAAAAATAAAATATCTGTAGGTACACATTTGTGATTATTTCAGTTAAATAAGTCATATATTATTTATTTGAATTTGATATCACCTTGACTGGCACTTTGAAGTCGCCCTTTGTCTGCTCTAAATAATTATAAAATTAAATATGCTGTATTATTTTTACGAAAAATAAATACGTACCTACATTTGAAAATCTCTTTGTTTATTAGGTTGCTGACCCCTTTGTGTCTGTGGCGTGAGGCTGGGACTATATGATGCCTTATGAGTTTTAGCAATAATTACCCCCTTTCTCTACCTATAGTTAAAGTAAAAGTTAAGTAAGGGTCAATCTAGAGTATGGTCATCATCAATTATCTTTACTTTACATAGAAACTTCTTCGAATGACCTCATTGACCACAAATCTGCCTGCCAAGCGTACTAATTATGGTTATATGGCTATAACTTATTATTGTGAGGCCCATTCTATTAAGAGCTGATGCTACCATTTTGGTGCCGGGCTAAAAATAGCACCACTTCATTTCTTCCCGTGGTTGTCATAAAACGCGAATATGGGATTAGCCGAAGAACGGTCAATAAATTTCTTCGTGTAAATTTATAACTAAACTGCAATCACCCGGTTGCCCAGTGCGTAACAACGTAAGCGTAACATAAGCCTAAACCCATAGTTGTGGCGATACTTGGGAAGGCTTTTTGAATATCCTTCGATTATCAAAAGCATATCAATTCCTTGTTACAATTTTTCAAATAAATAGAAGTAGCCATTTTCCAAAAATTAATTCACGAGACATTATCACACGAATAACCCACTGATTTGCTAGTTTCCGGTCCTTTTATACACATTAATATATTATTACTTCCCCCATGTCCTTTAAACGTTGCTGACCAGCCCCGCCCTACATTTTGTGGACCCGCGTGCGTGTTCATACTAAATATTAGGTAGTCGTGAACTTCCAACATGCGAAGTGACCAGGTACTGTGGCATTGTTGAAGATTAAATAGGTGGTATCTTACCATTACAAAACAGGTTTTCACAATACTAAATACTTTTGTCGTTTAGTTTAAAGCTAAGAATAAGGGAAAAAATGATTTAAGAAAATTTAAAGAAAGTGCATACCATTCAAGTTGCTCAAATGAAAATGTTGAGGTGGATGTGTGGCGTTACCAGGCTTGAATACGTGGGTACCCTGGGCGTACGCGATATCGCCGACAAGATGCAAGAGAGTGGGCTGGGATAGCATGATCACTTGAAAAAGAGGTCACTTGAATACGTAGAGAACATGGCACTACAACTTTCCATTCCCAGTCCAAGACCCAGAGGCAGACCAAAGACAACGTGGAAAGCTATAGTGCTAAAGGATATGAAATATGGAATATTTTTACAATCCCCTCGAGAGATACCTGGGGGGTGGTCTCTTTACAGTCACCTTCCCTCAGCAAGAGGGGATGACCGCTTTACAGTCATCCCCTCCGAGATGTGCCTAAATGCGTGGCACCAATGGTTGGCTCTAGATGGAGATTATTCGAGTTCCAGAGAGTGTACAGATTACACTTACACATCTCGAAGATGTCTGTAAAGTTGTCATCCCCCGGGAGGATTGTTAAGGGTCCCCCGAAGCGTCCCTGTGCGCTGTGCTATGCGCACATGGCAGCGCGTGACCACATGTGCACCACCGCCTGCTCGTGGGTTGCTCGGTGTAGGCATGCAGACCCAGACGGCACGGTTGGTGCAGTGGCTGGTACAGTCGACTGCTGCGCTCCGGGTCGTGGGTTCGATTTCCGCACGGAACAAATATTTGTATGATCTGCAGGTAGTTGTTCCGGGTCTGGGTGTATTGTATGTGGAATTCATGTCTGTAAACGCACCCATAACACAGGAGAAATCCTAGTGTAGGGCAACGTTTTTTAAAAGAAGAAAGAAAGAAAGAATACCCGCCACTACTGCTGGCAAAGAGAGATTTTGCCCGATCCAATCGACTAAAATCCGCGGTTCGGTGGCCCATGCAGGGCACGCCTCGAGCATGTGCTGTGCGGTGTCCTGGTTGCTATCACAATAGTGGCATTGTGCCGTAGCCTCGCGTCCTATCCTGTGCAGGTACGTACTAAAACAACCGTGCCCGGTGAACACCTGCGTCGGGCGGAAGGTAACGCGCTCGCTCCTTCTGAGCTAGGCTGCAAAGAGTGGCAGAACGGCCTCCACAATGTGCTTGATCGCAAATTGCATCCATAGACGGTGACGCCACTTTCCAAGTGCCGCTGAGGTAGCCACCTCCGTCTGTCCAACGCCCCTGGAAGCGCGCCTTCGCTGCTCTGGCGGAAGGAGCGTGTCTGATCGTAGACCCACGAATCCATCTCCGCCAGGATGTCAAAAGGCGGAAAACGTGCCAGGAGAGTTGCTGCATCGTAGGACACTGATCGATAAATGCATTATGCGCCTAACAAAAAGAAAACTGTAATCCGTTCCTTTCTTATGCGTTAAGCCCTCGGCGTCAGCGCCTGTTTCGTTTGACGTTGCCGACTATCTAAATCAGTAAGCCGATGTGCATATTATTATAACTAAGAACCCGTTAATGATAAAAACAATGATTTATTTCAAAATATGTGACCAATAGGACCAACAGATTATTTTTGTGACACATACCTTATCTTCAGCATTCAAAATCGCCATGCAAAATCGTGCACTAGTAAGACCTTATTATTTAAGTATATTGCTGTGCCTCACAAACATAGCTGTAGTTAGCAAAATAGTACTTCAAAGTTAATGCAGTAGCTGACAAAGTTGGCTGCTGTGCTTCGGTTCGATTCCCGCACGGCACAAATATTCGTATAATCTGCAGGTAGCTGTTCGGGGTCTGACTGCATTGTGTGTGGAATTTCTTTATAAACGCACCCACGATACAGGAGAAATACTAAAGAGCGGCATAGTTAAAAAGAACTACCCATGGTAACGCTGTATGATTAGATCTAATTCATTCGATATATCGATGTTAAATATAATATGGCTATTGAATAATTTATTCTTCCCATTATGATGCTCTGTGTGTCTGTTTGTAATGTCAAAATATATACAAATTAATAAAATTGAAGTGTCTGTTTGTAATGTCAAAATAACAGCTTTTTACTAAATGCATATGAAAGAATATACGATACCTACAACAAAAAAAAAAAAACTGTTGGGCTGTCTGTTTGTTCCCACTAATCTCCGAAAAAGCAGGACTGCATCTACGGGACTTTTACTGGCAGATAGCTGATGTTAAAAGGAATAACTTAGGCTATTTTTATTTGAGCAAAATAGTAAAATAAAATAATTAGGGTACCGCGCAACAAAATTAAAACCCATTAAATCCAATATATAATATATACTCTATGTCAAGTGTCAATGCCGAATTACTCTAAATTATTTAAAATAATCTAAATTATTTCAAACTAAACGGCGGATGAAACCGCGGGCCCCAGCTAGTATCTAATATATTTGATGGAGTCTAGAACTGTGGGCTCTTACGAACGCAATATATCAAACAAAATCCTAAAAAAATACTTTCATATTAGAGAACAGTAATCTCAGTTTATTCATTGATATATTTATTTGTTTGACTTGATAATCTCATCGGGGATTAACATTTCTATATAATTCCACAGAACATAAACAAACAAAACATTTCAAACGGCTGGATATAAAATATGAAAATCCAGAACAATGACGACGTCAATCATTTCTTTTTTCCAGAAGAATGATAATAATTTATTCTGATGAAGGTTCGACAACTCGTTCCACGGTTTTATCCGAACACGAAATCGAAGGAAGGATTATAATATAAGGGCGCACTGTCTATGAAGTAACGTTAGGCTTTATATAACTTTGTTGTCAACTTCGAAACGGATTTCACCGACGCAAAATTTCATTTGGTTCTACTCATGAAAAGAATTTGCTGTACGGTACGGTAAGGTAAATTAAGATGACCGCAAAGTTTACAGTCACTTCCCCCCTACTAGAGAGAGCGGGATGTGCCTAAAAGCGTAGCATCAATAGCCGGCTCTAGATTTCCGAGTTCCTGGAACCCTTCGGTACCGAAGATGACCAACAAGTCATCATATCAGATTTCCACAACGAGCGGTCACATGCCGCTCTGATCCAACGACTCCCAGCGACCTTCACCAGGTCGTCTGTCTACCTCGTTGGAAGTCGTCCCACGCTGCATTTTCCGGTGCGCGGTCTCTATTCGAGAACCTTTGTGCCCCAACGGCCATCAGTTCTACGAGCAATGTGCCCTGCCCATTGCCACTTCAGGTTTCTAATCCTTTCAGCTATGTCGACAACTTTAGTTTTTCTATGGATCTCCTCATTTCTGATTCGATCTCGTCGAGAAATACCCAACATAGCTCCATATATATTGCCATAGCTCACTCAGTGATCTTGAGCTTTCTTATGAGGCCCATTGTGAGTGACCACGTCTCTATTCCATATGTCATCACTGGTACAGACACTGGTTAAACCTGTTAACACCTTCGATTTGCCGATGACATCGTAGTCATGGCAGAATCGCTGGATCGCTCAAGACGAAAGTCTTTAACCAGTGTGTTGTGTTTTGTGTGGTTTGTTACCAGTGATGACGTATGGAACAGAGACGTGGTCACTCACAATAATCCGTTTAAAATTGTTTTATTATAATGTGTAATAATCGCGAAAACCTAAGACATTACTGATATAATAAGGCAAAAAACGAAGTAGTATAAATTAGGTTTTGTGTCTTGACGCCGAATAAGTTTGAGACTTGGTCTACCTCAATGAAGCTGTAGTAGCCCAAGCAGTCTTCAATGCACTAGTCATAATGAAGCTATATCGTAATAAATGTTTTGTACCAGGTGTTGTACTTCGATTGATTCATTTATTGTTGCAAATTTCACGGTGATTGGTAATTCTCCCCATGAATAGTTTTTCAACGCCTGATCGACGGCAATTTTACAATGTTGGAAAATATAAATCATTCTGTAGAATTCGATAGAATTTTAAATAAATGTCCGATTCTTTATAGGTCAACTTTTATACCTTATGTTGAATGATGATGGAAGGCGCGGTGGCTAAGCAATCGCTTTTATGGATGGGTTTCTAGCGTTACGTATCGTTTGTTTTTTGCGTGGAACATACTATTTACTTTTACAACATACTATTTCTATGCACACGGGGGAAACACTTGAACACTTATGTAAAATTTGCCGAATTATTTTTACTATCACAGCTTTAGAGTGAGAATCGTTTGTTATTGTTTACTATGGGCTATGTTTGGACTAGATCATAGATAATACGCTAACTGGATTCCAAGTCCTTTGGCCAAACGAGAGTTGGTTTATTGAATTCTAGTGTAGCCAACTTGTAGAATTGTGAAGTGTCAGACACAGTGTGACAAACAATGTGGAATTGTTGGCTACACTGTATTTTTACTGTGTGTACCACTGACCACTTCTGACATCTTTATCTAGTTGATTCTATTGTAGGTACTTGTAATTTTTTTTGGCTATGCTTTTAAATGTATTATTATTGTGTTCCTTTGATATTTTACTATTGCTGTCCCTATGGTGCAACGAATTAGCCACATCAGCTTTCTGTACTGTTTAAAGTTTAATTATACTACAATAATTTTAAATACTAAGTCAATTATATAAAAAGCGAGCTTAACTCAAAATAGAGTAATGGTTCAGATTTTCGCTGTAATTTGATTACAATAAAATACTTTAAACTGATTACATCACGTATTTTGTAAATTTTTGTTTTTCCTAAGGTTTTGAATTCGTGGTCGCAGGATGACTAAGGTGACAGGCGCCGTTAAGAGTTTAGAAGTTATTTTATCGACTGTATATTTCTAATCTGCGACCACGAACGTCGCAAAGTAGGGGAACGAGAACATTGCGTTTATATATTATAAATTTTTTCCCGGTGTTTAAAAGTGTTTTATTATAATCAAAATAGAATTTTCGATCAGCAAACATTTAACTGATAAAGTAGAAGTTTCAGCCAATTTTACTCAATTATTGCTTACTGGATTATTATCGTTGTATCAGGAGCCGTCTAAAACAGTTTTAAAGAAAATTATAAAAGTGACAGAGGCAGAAACCAAGCAAGTTAATCCTTAACGGTTAAACCGACTCACTTCCGCAGTTAATTAGTAATTAAGAGCTGTTTTTAGATGTTTGCTTTCTGTTACATCTTCCAAGGAAGTGACCTAAATTTATAATTATAATTACTTAAACTTAAAATTCCAACAAGTTTAGCTTCTGGAAACGCAATCATAATATTTATCTTTACAGAATTTGTGTCACAATTAGAATTAGTGTCACGTAGCAAAGTCTTTTGCGATTAGCAATTTTAAATTTAGAATCATACGTAGCTTTGGAACGTTTTTGGGGTTCCAAACGTCCGAATAAAAAAAACGGGGGTCACTTATAGTATCACTCGTGTGTATGTCTGTCTGTCCGTCTGTTACAACCAATTTTCTCCGAATCTACTAGATCGATTAGGTTGAAATTTAGTACAAACATGAATTTCTGCGAACCAAATACGGAGTGTAACGTAAATAAACAAATTTTGAATATAGGGAGTCACTTTTGGGGAGCACAATGGAAAAAATTAAATTGCGAACGGTACCGTTTAGTGTATCAAATGGAAGGGCTATTTGTAAGGGTTGTTTTTTATAATTGCAACATAAATACTTTAAGAGTGCAAAAAATGGCCTCCATTGTTAAAATAAATAATTATAATGTTTTTTAAGAAAATAGAATAAACCACACCGGACTTATCTCTGAAACTTCCGAGCCTAAAATTTTGAAGAAAATACTGTAAGTAGCTATTTACTTATACTCGTAGATTACTGGCAAATGTATACGAAGTCTATGTTCTTAAAATAATATGGTAAATCTTTCAATATTGTGTGTACATACATTACATTTGCAGTTGGAATGTATTTATTTATTTTATTTTATAATTTATGTACATACAGAGTGAATTGGTTAGGTTAAAATATGTAATGACACTTGAGTACAAAGTGTCGGAAAACATGATTTTCAACTACATACAATATTAAGTTTGTTCTTGGGATAAATGATTTTAGTCACCACAAAGTTTGGGCCGTCGTCGTCCACCGCTGAACAAAGGCCTCCCCCATAAACGACCGGTAAATGTCCTGCCCGTTATTTGGGGGGGAATTACCAGAAATTACCGTGTTTAGCAGGCGGGTTGGTGCGTGCCATGTGGCTTCTTTTCCGCAGAGGCGACGCTGCCAACTGCCCTTAGTCACCCTCCCCTTCATTTGCGCAAAAATGATTTTGCGCAGATGAAGTCTGTTTGACGGTATGCTACTGCGCAATTTCAACCCCACTCTTCACAGAGCGCTCAAGATCCGTTCCAGCACGGTACAGCACCTATTGGTGTGGTGCCGGCTCAGAAACCACCACCCTATCTCCTCCCGTGGGTGTCGTAAAAGTCGACTAAGGGATTAGCCGGAGGATGGGCAGCAGCGTCCTTCGAGTACATTAACAACTCAACTGCGATCGCCAACCCGTCTGCCAAGCGTGGCGATTATGGCAAAACCCAATGAGCCCACAACACACCCATATTGGTCGTTGTAGTGATCTTTGGGGGAGACCTGTGTCCAGCAGTGGACTTCATTCGGCCGAAATGATGACAGCACCTATTTTCGTTACTAAATGCCGTGCGTTTTTATCCGTGTGGTATCCGGATCTAGAACATAGCACCACTCTATTTCCCCGTGTTAATGTGGTAACAGGCGACTAAGGGATTCTGAACCCATCGGATGATCAGCAGCGTCCCTTCTGTGGAAAAGCCTTACCGCGCTTACCAACCCGCCTGCTAAGCTTGGTGAGCTGGCGAACTGCCCCCAATGGGGCAGGCCTTTATTCAGTAGAGGAGGCTCTGCGGCTAAAATGATGACGAAGATCATCAGCTACTTTTAACACTCTCAGGATACTGATAAATTTCAGTCCACACAAATACTAACCACATATTTATATTAAAAACATGGCAGTGTATTCGCTTAAGACGCACAGCTGGCATCTTTAAACAAGACTCTGCAAAAAATACTAGTAAAAAAAAAACAAGATTAATGGCGAAGTCATTTTCTCTGTTTGCACCGTGATTTACGCGGCGTGAATATAAATAAACCTCATTTTTAGTATACTTTCTTGCTGACTGGCAGTAAAATGTTTATTTATGTTTTGAGCGTTATGGTTCATATACTACGGGCTTATGAAGTAAAACCTATTTTTGTGAACGAACTTCAGCTCGTAACTTCACCTACTTCCGACTGAGCTGAGACTATGAGATAACCTGATTAACGTTAAGTTGTAATGGCATATTTTATTTATTGTGGGCGAAAAGGGTTATTTTTAGATGATTTCCAAGGATCAATTAGAGTTCTGATTCAAAGCTATTATTAATTCTTAACTGCCTTCTTGTTTTTTTCTTTTTTTTAATAAATTATCTACTAACGATATAATTCGACGGTGATCTCGTACAAAAGGCGTTTCGTGGTCATAGCGTATCTACATGTACAATGATTTATTTTAAACATATTAAAGGGATACAATGTGTAATAATCTGAAAACTTATTAATATATGTAGTTTAAGATTTAAATAAACAAAATATCTATAACAAAAAACTAATAAAATGTTGAATTACATCAAACATAATTATGCGCTCTTCCTCTCTTCAACGAAACTGTGCTGTACCCGACAGGGTCCATAATTGATCCCATAGTCTTGAGTCTACCATCTGTTTTAATATTACATCATGGAATGTAATAAATAATTGAGAATTGCTTTGAAATAATTTAACTAGGTTCCAAGACAGTAGTGATGTGACAAGATAGTGACCCCACGGCAAAAAAGTTGAATTGGCATGTTGGCTATGTATATCAAATTGTCATAATATGTCAAGCATGATTTTATGTCTTTATCCTTAGGGAGGTATACCACTCATCTTAAATCTGTGTCCATTGTATATTTGATAAAAATAATGATTATATCATTAAATTAATGAGCTATTTATTCAATCAAAGATTTTGACTCTTCAATATTTTCAATCAAGTAGAACTACACGGTTATGAAAGCAATATTTAATGAGTATGAAAGCAAACAATGTCTTTAAAGTACAAGTCACCAAGATCAGATCACATAAAATAAGGCTTTCAGAATTGAATGATATGGCATGACGTCAAAGAAATTTGACCAAATCTTGGACGAAGAAATTTGACAAAATGTTGGTAGAGTCCTCACCTCACCTCACCTCAGATCGTTTATAGTAGTACTAGTCGTTAACAACCAGCACCGGTCCTTTTTTTTTTTTTTTTAAACGTTGCCCCACACTAGGGTTTCTCGTGTGTCGTGGGTGCGTTTACAGACATGAATTCCACATACAATACACCCAGACCCGGAACAACTATCTGCAGATCATACAAATATTTGTTCCGTGTGGGAATCGAACCCACGACCCGCAGCGCAGCAGTCGACTGTATCAGCCACTGCACCAACCGTGCCGTGCCGTTTATGACAATCCGATTGGAAGCATCATGATAATTCCCAACAATTATTTTGTAGGGCGATTTATTGTCTGTCATTAAAGGCCCGGCTGGAAGTCTTGTTCAGTAAATTATCATTAAATACAATTTCCGGAAAATATATGTGCCTATTGATTTTGTAATACAAATCAATAACGTACATAATTAACTTTTCAATAGCCTTACGAATCATCGCTACATAGGATATCGCCAGCAAATTCTCAACGGAATGCTCATTTAAACTTGGAAAATGACATCAACAAGAGTTCTTCAGACTTTTTGGACTGGTGTCTCGAGATGCTTATTGAGTTGCGATAGCCTGATACTTGTGTATATGTTATGATTTCGACTTAACAGAAGAAAAATAAATTTGTAATGTGAATGTAAATTTCACAATCTGGACGGACAAAGTGAACGAGGGAGAAAAGAATTGCTTTTAACAGGGTCACAATACAAGAGAGATAGTAAACTTGACAACTTGCCGATGTGATTCATGTGTGTGACGAAAGCGCTTTCAGTTTGTTCTATGTTTTTAATTTTGCCATGCATTTTTTTATATCATGCGCCATGTTTGACCTTGTAGTGCCGGCTAAGAATACTACCACCCTATCTCATCGTGGGTGTCGTTTAAAGCGACTATGGGAATAGCCGGAGGATAGGCATCAGCGTCCTTCGAGTATATTTATAACTCAACTACGATCGCCAAACCATCTGCCAAGCGTGGCGATTATTGCAAAACACCCAAATGAGCACACGACACAAACCCATACCGGTCGCTGTGGTAATTGTCGGGCGAGGTCTCTCTCCAGCTGTGGACGATTTTCAGCTAAAGTGATGATGATGATGAAGATGACATACGCATCCAGTAATCATCATCATCAGTTAAGTTATAAATTTACTCAAAGGATGGTGCTGCCCATCCTCAGACTAATCCCATATTCACCTTTACCACACCTACGGGATGAAATGGGGTAGTGGTATTCTTAGCCAGCACCACACGACAAGAGTATTTAATTTAATATTTTGTTCATAATTCTTCTAAATTATTGCACGGTTACGTTTATTACTTGTGATTTATTATTTACTGTTGTTAATCAAGTATTCATTAATTGTTATTATGTTTTTATTGATGATAAGCTGTATTCATCATTCGTTGTTATTGGATATTTTATAATTTAATTATTGCCTTAATTGTTGTATTGTATTGGTAAGTATAGGATATTTTGTATTTATTTTTAATGACATTATAATAAAATTACTGGACTAATTATTATGAATTTCATTGTTATCTTAATTGTTATTATTTATAATAGCATACTGAATATCTCTGTATATAAATTATAATTTATCGTTAAAGTATTCGTTTATCCTATAGTAGCTTTTACTAAATAGGATTCTTTTTAATTTAGTAATAAATATATTAAAATTATTTACATTTCTAATGTGTTCTGGTAACTTATTATATATTTGCCTTATAACGATGGCTTTCCATGGCATGTAGTTTCATTGGTCGCACCACTGGATTTTGTCTCTAGACATTCACAAAGCAAGAAGTTCTAATAGCGCGCGCTGAGGGACGCTATCATGATCAAATTGTACACTGCACTAGCTTCGCTGAATACATTTTAATAATAAAACAAGCTTTTCGACTCGTATTATAGTTTAAGATTTTCAAACACGTAAGAATCAAACGATGGCGTTGTATTATTCATATTTGTTTTTGTATTTTTATTCGGGTCTTTTTTGTGGTTTCTGGGTAACTTGTGTCGGTATCCTTTAAACCACCCAAAGGCCTCCGACGTGGCTTAGCGGCTACCGTCTAATGACAACAACCGGGACCGACGACTTTACGTGCCCTCTAAAGCACGGGTCACATGGTTCAAATACTACTATGCGACTCATCCACAGACTGACCTCGCCAATTGCTTACCAATCAATGATTGCATCTGGCTATGGCTATTCAGGTTATTGTCCACTATTACAAACAGTGTAGTGTTGTGTTTTTTCCTCACTGGTTCAGTGAATATTGTTCGTAGTTTACCGTGATGAATACTACTGTATGCATTGATGCAAGATGCGTACATGGCAGTTTTGTTCCTGGCAAATAAGAGAGTATCGTCAGGAGTAAGCGTCTGTTAGGATTGGTAGGCTTAATACTGCTCTGACAATTTAATCATCATCATATCGGACATTTAGACATCCACCGCTGAACAAAGGCCTCCCTCATAGATTTTCACAACTGTGTCATCATTTTGAGGGGTATTTGCCAATACTCACTACGCACCAGGCGGGTTGGTGAGCGCAGTATGGCTACCGTTTCACAGAAGGGGCGCTGCTGCCCATCCCCCTGGTTTAGAGTCGCTTAGTCTCCTTTTACGACCTCCACGGGAGGAGATGGAGTGGTGCTACATTCTTAATCCGGTGGTGGTGTCCCCATACGGAAATTTAATCATCGGCTTAATAAATATTGAAATCTGGCTTGTTAAGTGTAGACTTTATTTAGTTTTAGATCTTTTCTCCAACATTGTCCTAACATAACCTTCATTTCGAAAACAATGTAGTAAAATACTGTAAGATAAATTATGATACAAAATTGTACTGTTCTTTTCCATGGTAAATCTACATCTTGGAATGCGGCAACTAAAATCTGACCATTCATAAGTAAACTCTAAAATGGTTTTAAATCAATACAAATATTTTTATCTTTCATATATATCTTTATCCTCTGTGCAATGTTACAGAAGACTGCAAAGCTTCATTGAATGCGGGTAGGTACTGGGGTGGGGCCCGCATAGCGATGTCTCGTCACTAACTCCCTGCTACCTGCGCGCGTTCTTTATAGTAGAGCTTCAAAACATATTACCAAGAGGATGCGTTGCAACATATCCCTATGCGATAATAACAACACACTGCAATGTTATGACTATCTCCCAAGTTTTTTTTTTTGAAACGTTTCATCAACGTTGTATTTCTCCTGTGTCGTGGGTGCGTTTTACAGACACAGATACACCTAGACCCGGAACAACTTCCTGCAGATCACACAAAAATTTGTTCCGTGCGGGAATCGAACCCACGACCTGGGGCGCAGCAGCCGATTGGATCAGCCACTGCACCAACCGTGCCGTCATACACTGTATTGTAGTGATCTTAACAGAGCCTAAGTTGAGCAGTAGAGGTCCATGGACTGATAACTCATAACAGATTTCCAACCATTTTAATATCCCCGCATCTTACATATACACACTTTAACCCACCAAATGGTACCAGAAGAATGTAAAATTAAGAACATTTCACATTATCATCATCATATAAGCCAAAAGACACTGCTGAACAAAGACCCCCTCCGATGATTTCCACAACATCCGGTTAGATGCCATGTATCGTCATTTTGGGGTTTTCCAGTACTCACCACGCCTGGCAGGCGGGTTGGTGAGCGCAGAATGGCTTCTGTTCCATAGAAGTGGTGATCCACATCTCTCTAGTTTAGAGTCCCTTTGTCGCCTTTTATAACATCCACGAAAACAGATGGAGTCATGCTATATTCTTAATGCGGACACCACGTGGAAACCTCCATAGAGATAATAAAGAACATCTCCATTTACAGAAAATAAACAAGAGTTTGTTTCAACACTTTATTAGAACAAAATAATGTTGGTTCTGTTTCGCTGTATAAATATTATGTTATACTGAAAATACTGAATAACGCGGTTGAGTGTACAGATGTAATTTACGAATGAAAAATAACATTTTGCCTACATTAATATGATTTACCGCTGGGCTTATATTACCGTATTATATTCTGTACCTCAGATCGTAAAAATAAGTGAGATATGCTTAGCTCTTCATTTGCTACTTCAATATACACAAAACACATGTAATACGCTGTTTTATTGTTCTGAGATCTGAGTGTACGTCCCTAACGCTACTATAGCTATTGTGTTTTCTCTATCATCTATACAAATAAATGAAATTGAAGTGTCTGTTTGTAATGTCCAAACAACAGCTTTTTACTATATACGGTACCTATGACAAAAAAACAATTTTACATTTTTTGTCTGTCTGTCTATCTGTTTGTTCCGGGTAATCTCCGAAACGGCTGGACCGATTTTGACGGGACTTGCCTCACTGGCAGATAGCTGACGTTAAGGAATAACTTAGGCTACTTTTATTTTAGAAAAATAACTAGGGTTCCGCGCGAAAACAATAAAACCCTTGAAATCCAACATAAATGTTCTATGTCAAGTGTCTATGTCGAAGTACCATACATTTCTTTTAAATTAAATGCGTGTGAAACCCCGGGTCCCAGCTAGTCATGTATAGAAATACTCGCGTAGCTTCGGGTCATGAATAAGGCTACCCCAACTCGCCCCGTGGGTGACGTAGAAGGTGTTAAGGGAGTTTAGAACTCAATGCGTACCATCAAGCACTTTGTGTTACCATCAGATTGCGATGAACTACCAACACTTGCATACCCAAGGAGGGTTAGTGTCAGGCAGGCGGAATACGTCTTTTCGTCAACAATACCGCAATGCCTCAAGACGCAAGACTTTAACCAGTGTGTTACCAGTGATGACATATGGAACAGAGACGTGGTCACTCACAATGGGTCTCATAAGAATGCTCAAGGTCACTCAGCGAGATATGGAGTGAGCTATGCTTGATATTTCTCTACGAGATCGAAGGAAATGAGGAGATTCGTTGAAGAACTAAAGTTGTCGACATAGCTGAAAGGATTAGTAAACAGAAGTGGCAATGGGCAGGGCACATTGCTCGTAGAACTGATGGCCGATGAGGCACAAAGGTTCTCGAATGGAGACCGCGCACCGGAAAACGCACCGTAGGACGACCTCCAACGAGGTAGACAAACTACCTGGTGAAGGTCGCGTGGAGTCGTTGGATTAGGGCGGCATGTAACCGCTCGTTGTGGAAATCTAAGGGGGAGGCCTTTGTTCAGCAGTGGACGTCCTGTAGCGGATATGATGATGAGACGGAAGACTGTCCGTGTGGGCAGTACAGCACAGCGCACAGTGAGGCTTCCGGGGATCCTTTACAATAGGGGGTAACCGCAGCCACTCCTTTCGAGATGTGCCTGTAGTCGTAGTACCAGGCTCTTGTGTGATCATATGAGGACTTGGACTCCCTTTCGTAGCCGAAGATGATCGCTCTAGTGGTTTCAGCCGGTAGGAGTCCGACATGCCCCTTCGAACTTCCCGGGTTAGAGTCATTTCATGAAGTACTTCCACTGGACCCAAAAAGAAGGTGAACGACTTTAAAATCTTTGCAACAAGACACATATTGTGCCGATCCCAAGTAACTTGGAACCAGGGCTGGGAAAAGAAGATCAAGTTTGGAAAAAACGCAAATGCCATAGCAGTATTTGTCACCAACACAACTTACACTAGAGCCTCTGTAAGGAAAGTGATTAACGTAACGTAAGTGCGTGTGTTGCACCTAATGAGAAGGCTCGAAATATATGCGATCGCGTGTTTATGGTCGAGCTGCAGTATACAGTGGTCGTAGACTAGCTACAGGGGCTTTGAGATATAAGGCGCGACTTCATCATATCAGCCACAGGTCATCCACTGCTGAACAAAGGCCTCCCGCTTAGATCTCCACAACGAACGGTCACATGCCACTCTCATCCAACGACTCCCAGCGACCCTCACCAGGTCGTCTGTCCACCTCGTTGGAGGTCGTTCCACGCTGCGTTTTCCAGTGCGCGGTCTCCATTCAGGCGCGACTTATGTAACATATTTGTAAATCCTTATACTTTAAGTAAGCATTTCTTGTACTCGTATGTATGTATCTTCTATATATAGGGTCTTACTTTAATAACGGAATTCTTTTATGCTCTATGAATAGTATAGAATTCATTTCAAGTATCAAGTATTATTATAATAAAACAAATTTAAACGCATCGCGTATAGTATAGATTTTTTTTCCTGACGTTTCGGACACTTATAGCATTCGTGGTCGCAGGATGACTAAGGTGACAGGAATCGTTAGAGATTTTTTTTAAATATTTTATTTTATCTACCGTACAATTTACACTCACAGTGTCTGGATGTTTTTAGTGCGGTATGTTGTTTGGGACTTTATTATTTTAATAACTGGATTCCAAACAGGTGGTACCTGCCAACCATCTTCTCTCTATAAAGAACAACATGCCGCACAAAAAACATCAAACTCTAATCAAATCAACTGCAGCCGAATAACAATAACCAAGACCGACGATTTAACGTACCTTCCGAAACATGGAGACGCTCAGTTCATCATTTCGGCCGAATTAAGTCCACTGCTGGACACAGGCCTCCCCCAAAGATCACCACAACGAGCGATATGGGTGTGTTGTGGGCTCATTGGTGGGTTTTGTCGTAATCGCCATGCTTGGCAGACGGGTTGGCGATCGCAGTTGAGTTGTTAATGTACTCGAAGGACGCTGCTGCCCATCCTCCGGCTAAACCCTTAGTCGACTTTTACGACACCCACGGGAGGAGATGGGGTGGTGGTATTCTGAGCTGGCACCACGCGGCAAAACGCTCAGTTCAAATACCATATATGAGTCTGTAACTGTTCCATTGTAAGGCCTCTTCCAACACAGAGAAAGTAAGAGCATTAATCGCCACGCATGCTCACTATTCATTGGCCGCACAGCCTGTCTTGGGGGGATCCTTTACAATCTTCCCCGAGAGGTGCTTAGGGGTGGCCTTTTTACAGTCGTCTTCCCTAGAGGGGGTGACTCTACAGTCATCCTTTCCGAGACGTGCCTAAAAACGTGGCACCAATGGGTAGCTCTAGTGTAAGCTGACGACCTAGTATCCCACGATGTTTTTCTTTACCATTAAAGTCATTAGGTCTTAGATTAGTCAAGCGAGTACACATGATATAAAAAGGCATACTGGGATATGCCAGGGTTTGAACCCGCAGTGAGTCCTTAAATCACTCCACACTGTTATTGTATATCGACGCATTTGATTAAGACCTATAGCTATGAAAAAGCATGGTAAAAAGGAAAAATACCTCTACCACACTCCATCTCCTCCCGTAGATGTCGTAAAAGGTGACTAAGGGAATCTAAACCAGAGGGATGACCAGCAGCGTCCCTACTATGAAGCGGTGGCCATACTGCGCTCACCAACCCGCCTGCCAAGCGTTGTGAGTATTGGTATAAATACCCCCCAAAATGATGACACAATTGTGGTATCCATGTGGGAGGCCTTTGTTCAGCAGTGGACGTATAAATGGCCGATATGATGAAAGGAAAAATAAACTTAATGTTAAGTTCTAAATATGAAAAAATAAACCCCAGAACATTAACGAGTTGTTGCTATCATTCAACGTTTTACGGCGGGTTTTAACGGAAAAACGTAAACAAATTGCACTATTTTCTTTAGTAGCCTATTGGGAGCCGAGCCCTGGTACTTCCGGCTCATATTAAAACAGTTATCGTACAATCTTAACTACCCTATACTCGAAACTATAGCCTCCGCTGAAAATGATATACTTACGTTAAATCTGCAAGCAAAAACATACTCTACTTTTGTCTAGTTAAGGTTGAATTTGCAACGCATTTAGATATAACACAGAAAGACCCTATTATTTCTCATTATTAATTCGATAAGAAAAATTTCTCGTATGTGAATAGCATTTTCAACTTTATGTTTTGAAATGTTGAGGGTAATTTCGTGTGACAATTTAAAGTGAAGTTTTCTGTAATCGTCCGATACAGTACCGTATTTAAACGGTCGTTGTAAATACAGATAGGGTTTTCATAGGCATCCCTTTGTCGTTTGGAATAATGAAAAACACTGGCCTCTTTTGGTTAAGCCAGCTGGTAAAAACGTGCCCTAATGACAGGTTGAAGCGACCTCAATATGGGAACACTTCATTATTCGATGTTTTTGTTTTGTGACAAAGGCGGAAGATAAATACGCTTTTTTGCAGAACGTAATGATGAGATGCTGTGTTTCGATTGTAAATATGTGTCCTCTTTTGAAGTATTTCGGCATATTATGTACTTATATTATTTCTGTTATTAATTATTTATACAATAGTAAAACCATTCACTATTCTAGTCGTAACTGTCCGTGGCTGACTATACTCAGGTTCTATCAGAAAACCAGCGCTGCAGCATTTAGATGTTGCAGTACAATGCTCAGATAGGAGCCTATTCGGTCTCGTATCATGTTTCCTTATATATATTTTTGTGCTGGTTTGTTTGTATTTTATTTTCACAATTATGGGAGACTGGAATAAATGATTCTTTGTTTCTTTCTTTAATCTATACCTACAGGAATACAACATTAAGAATGAGTAATTAAATGACTATCCGTGTGTGTCCTGTGTGCATGGACTAAGAATTTAGCACCACTATGGATGTCTAAGGCGAATAACGGCCGAAATTAATAATCGTTCCAATCCAAAATCTTTGGATGTCGGATTACGGTTATGTCGGTTTTTATGTTAAATGTGAGCATAACACAACAATGAATGAATTTCAAAATCTCACATTTGAAGACTTTGGATTAGATCGATTATTAATTTCGGCTGTAAGAGGACACTTAACTAGAAGTATGGGCATCAGCGTCTGTTCTGTGCACGGAATAGATAAATTAAGTCGGAATGGTAATGTGGGCGTGGCAAGCGCGCACAAGTTAGTTTGACAATCATACTTCAACGTATATTCAGTGGATTTAGTCAACGAGTAATGCCCTTACAATACGCGGCTTAAAATGTTTTTTCAACATTACTGCAAAACAAACAGTCTAACTACAAGGAAGAAGAGAAAAAGAAGCATGGAGACGGCACAGTTGGTGCAGTGGTTGATACAGTCGGCTGCTGCGCTCCGGGTCGTGGGTTCGATTCCCGCACGGAACAAATATTTGTATGATCAGGTAGTTGTTCCGGGTGTGGGTGTATTGTATGTGGAATTCATGTCTGTAAACGCACCCACGACACAGGAGAAATACTAGAGTGGGGCAACGTTCTTTTAAAAAACCCAAAAAAAAAAAAAAAGGGAGGAATTTCATTTCACAGGGAAATCAGAAATAATCGTTTATATGCCTTTATTTTCGTAAAGAACATAAAAAATTATGTATATTTTACAGAGTTATGTTAATAATGCATCAATCAATAAAACTTATACATTGCTTGTAAGATACGCTGTCCAGCCACGACTGTGCATAGTTCACGCACATTGTATTACGTAGCGAACGATAATAC
This sequence comes from Diloba caeruleocephala, assembly GCA_947459985.1. Taxonomy (NCBI): domain Eukaryota; kingdom Metazoa; phylum Arthropoda; class Insecta; order Lepidoptera; family Noctuidae; genus Diloba; species Diloba caeruleocephala. The sequence goes on from OX381609.1 coordinate 2,444,216, forward strand.
TACACTTCGAGATCTCAGCCAACGTTTAGGTATTTCCATTTGTATCTATAGCTAGAGTGATACTGTGTGTACCAATAGCAACCCTATATCATATGTGTGTGTAGTTTATTTGTGTGCATTATTGCTTGTCCATATTGGTTTTTCGTACGTAGTTGAGTTATTACGGTGGGGCCAAGCGGCTACACTGGTTCTAATACAAACTTAGGAACAATTGCCTTTCCAACTTCTTTTATCTGTTCGTGGAACGGCAGTTGTTCTGTCACCACCGCGGCTACCAAGTTTGACGAGTGCTGGAAATACGCCCCAAAATAACCAGCCGTCTATGGCGGAGGTCTTTGAGTTGATATGATATTGATTGCTGTAGTATGAAACTGTGGTAGTCATACGATATAAGTAGAATCAATATTATACTACATAATTACAACAACATATTGACCTACTGCTCTGCTATAAGCCATGTCTTCCTTATGACATTATTCTCTATTTTAGCTGATCGAATCCACGTATTTCTTGCGACCACTACAATATTGTCGACCGGGCAAGTCAAGGTCAAGGCAAGGGCTAGTCTGTCAAGTCCACGGTCCAGAAAAGCGAGCTAAATCTAGGAAAATGTAGATAGATTTTAGGTACTACTAACTCGATTATGTAAGCTTTATTTAATATGGTAGGAAACCATTGCCGAATCATATTTATAACACGGTTTTATTAGCTTCACTTGTAACTTGTAAACACACCAATGGTGTCGATTTTAACCCACGTCTAATGGTCCTATCGATTTGAAACTTTGCAGGTATATGTAAACCGGATCGATGATAGTACAATAATTTGGTACCATCAAAATGATCTGATGATGGAGCCAGGAAGTGAATAGGAGAACTCTTCAATAGCTAACTAGTAAACTAGTAATCGAGTTTGGGCTCATTTGCTAGTCTCATACATTACATTTGGTGACAAGGGTCTGAAAATGGAGCCGGGCGGTAGATAGTGAAACTCTTCAATAGCTACCAGTAAACCATTCGGGTTTGGACTCCTTTAGTTTGTTTTTACGAGTCATATATATTACACTTAGTGATGAGGGTCTAATAATGGGACTGGGAGGTAGATAGTGGAATTCTTCAATGACTACTAGTAAACTCTTCGAGTTTGGGCGCACTTTGTTTGTTCTACATCAAAATCGGTGACGAGAGTCTGATGGAGCCAGGGGGTGGAAAGTGGGACTAATGGGTATTAGTAAACCCTTCGTTAGATTGGTCTCTACTTAATATTCTCATAATTAATCTATCTTTGATATTGAGCAATTCTTAAAGCTATTTTTATTATTTTAAATTTTAAAAGTAATTGTTTTTGTTTGTGTTAAATTTAAAGGATAGCGTGTTTTTATTAGTTTAATCGCCTTAAACATAAAATAGTTGGTATGTAATATACAAATCGAAGTCCTTCAAAATGTAATCATTTTTTTTCGCTAAATGAAGATTTGTGTTAAGTAGTATCTTAATCTCATTAGTATCTAGCATGTCTGTGTCTAATTAGATTAAGAAACCTTATTACCTCTATAAAAAGTATATTTAATGAAATCTCTGTCCCGTACAGATTGATAGTCATGGGCAAATCAGAGTCCAAATTTATATTCACTCCCAAATCTTGAAAATAAAAATAAAACATGAGTGAGTCGAAAAACGAACTCGCTAATTCTCTGTATACAATAGAGCAAACAAAACCCACATGCGTACATCACAGAGTAGGTAACATCTCGTAGAGAAAAAGGTATTCCAGTCCGAAACGCAAAAGGCAAACATTAAAGTTTTGGTTCACTGCCATCTCTGTCATTTTAACTGTTCTGTGGTTTTGTACAATGTCGTTGTACCTGTACCTTTAGGGGGACAGTTCGTAATTTGAAATTTGCGTGTGGACTTGTAACAGGAATGTGTATTTTTATTTAAGTATTTTGATAAGTGCACTTAGATCGCTTTGTTTTTAAAAATGAGTGCCTTTTATTATTTTTAAGTGCCATGTTGTAAAAAGGATTTATTTTAATGAACTATGTAGGTTTATGGCGTCTTTTTAATATTTTGTTATGCGTTTTTCGTGTGTATTGCAAAATTCGATGCTGTATTTTGTCAAGTGCACGTATACCTTGTAAAAAGTTTATACTTTGTTTTTATTTTAAGCTTTGTCCTATTTTTAGATGTAACAAAAGCACAATGCTCAAAAGTTAGTTTGGTATAAAAGATATACTTGAGTACATACTCAAGTGTTTTTCTAAATATTAATCTCCGATTATTTCTAGTGATAGCGAACGTGACCAACGTGAAGTTCTATGTTCGATTCCCGGGTCGAACAAAGTGTTTTGTTTTAATTTTTATGTTAGTAAATTGCCAGGACTGGATGAACTATCTATGGGACTTTACCCTCTATGGGAGTTCATACCGTTACGAAACCAAGTTACACAACATCAAACGTCTATCTACTCAGAGAATATTTTTTAAACGATTCCATATATGGTCCTCTCTAGGATCTTTTAGAACAATTTACATACAGATTCCATACGCACAAATTCGCAGACTCGGAACAACTAACTTTCATAAAAATAATTTAAACGTGCGGGAATTGGATTTTTTTTTTTTTTTTTTTTTTTTTTCATTGATGTCCAGTTGAAATTCTACATGGAACTTCCTTCACCCCGGGGAAGGGCGAAGGGGTGTGCCGGACTCCTACCGGCTAAAACCACTGGAGCGGTCATCTTCAGCACCGAAGGGGGGCTCCAGGTCCTCGTAAGATCACACTAGAGCCGCCCATTGGTGCCACGCCTTTAGGCACATCTTGGAAGGGGTGAATGTAAAGCGGTCACCCCCTCTGGCGGAGGGAAGGCGACTGTAAAAAAGTCACCCCCCAGGCACTTCTCGGGGAGGATTGTAAAGGATCCCCCCAAGCCTCGCTTTGCGCTGTGCTGCGCACACGGCGGCACGTGACCACGTGCGCGCCACCGTCTTCCCGGGGGTCGCTCGGTGTGAGCACGCAGACTCCCCAATCTGCGCACCCGCGACCCCCGGCGGGAATTGGACCTGCGATCCGTAGATCAGAAAGTCAATCAGGTAGAAACTGCACCAACCGTGCTTTTAAGATAAGCAGACAGTGCATAGTACATACATATAGTACTAAGAAGACACCATAATTGCAATAATGCCCAATTCTTCGAACAATCTAAACAATTGAAAACCAATACCCTGTCATAAATAAACCAATCGTTATCCAGCAAGCATACAAAATAATCAATACGTCTCGCATGTCGGGCCATTAAAATTCAGTTAGCGCGCCGCAACCGGATATTGTGGCAGAACTTATTTGTCACGGACAGTCACTTGAGTTTGTCACGTCACTCGCGTAGAGCGGGCGTCGAAATTGGTTTTAATAGCCCCATTCAGTTTCGTCTTTAGAACGTTAATCAGTATTTAAATACTAGTACTAACATATATTGCGTTTGTTTCTTATTTTAAAACAGGTAATTTTATTAGATTTAAAAAAGGAATGTTTGAAACTTTATTCGGAAGTATAGTATTGACTGTATGGTTTTCCTTATAACAGGTATCGTTTGCGTATTCCATGGGCACTTCCAAGGGTGAACTCGTAAGCCCCTTAAAGAGGCCATTTTATTTATTTATTTATTTATTTATGGCACTCCAACGACTTATTCACTAATACAATTTCATGGGGTTTTGTTTTTAACATTATTTAACGTGGTGAACTTGTCACTTAAAGGTGTGCACAGCACTTGCAATCGTATTACCTTATTGTTAACATTAGGTATTCAAAAAGGTTAGAATTGTATAATAGAATAGAAACAGTACATTTATGCATAATTCATTGCAATAAAATGAAAGGCCAAAAATACAGTAAAAACAACAATAAAAATAAATTATATATGAAATGAAATTGAAAAAAAAAGAGAATAATAATATTAATTAAATTTTATTGATCATCTGCTGCGTTTATTTGCAGCAAATACTTTCGAAATGCAGGTAATGAATTTGAGAAGATGTCAATGCTCTTGGTTCGGGAATGGTTGTCATTGTACGTCCTCATCAGTCGGTTCACAGGCGCTGATCGACCGACATTAGTACGTGTCGGATGGGGTGCAAACACATTTAAGTGACGCTCAGTTCTATGTACAGAGAGTCGAGGAACCGATATGCGTATATCAGCTACAAGACTCGACGCATCAATAAGACCATTGACGATTTTGTAGAAAAATATTAGGTCTTGAACTTTTCTTCGGATTTCTAATGAAGTTAATCTAAGGGCACTGAGCCTCTCAGAGTAACCTGCATCTGGGGCACAGCAATTCGTTTTGTATCTTAGAAAACGTGTGAAACTTTTTTGAACGCGTTCTATGCGTTGTACATGTATTTGGTACAGAGGGTTCCACACCGGCGATGCATAATCTAAGACACTGCGTACGAAGGTGTTGTACAGCACTTTCAGGGCTTGCATTGTTTTAAAATCATGAGATATTCTCTTGACGAACCCTAGCATTTTGCCTGCTTTGGCAACAATAATATCAATATGTGGTATAAACGTAAGTTTGCTGTCGAAATAGACTCCCAAATCACGAATTTTGTGGACTTTATGTAGTGCGACTCCGTTTAATGAATAGGAGGAAGGAAGCATGGTACGTTTTTTTGTGAAGGTGATGTGATAGCACTTTTTAACATTAAGGGTCATTCTATTTTTTTTGCACCAGTGATGTACTGAGTTAAGGTCCTCCTGGAGCAGAGAAATGTCTTTGACTGACTCTATTTCTCTATAAAATTTTACATCGTCTGCAAAAAGGGAACAGATACTATGTTTAATACAGCCTACCAAGTCATTTACAAATATAATAAATAGAATCGGACCCATATGAGAGCCTTGTGGGACTCCGGATGTGGAGACATAGAGAGTTGATTGGTGTCCCTCAGCCACAACTCTTTGTTTTCTGTCAGTCAGATAAGATTTGAACCACAATAAAAGCTGGCCAAGTATACCAAGGTTTGATAGTTTCTGTAGAAGGATATAATGATCTACCTTGTCGAAAGCGCTACTGAAATCAGTGTAAATAGAGTTCACTTGTTTACGTAAATCCACTGATCTGCTGAGGTTGGTAGCGTATTCGACTAAATTCGTAGTAGTGGATCTGTGCGAGCAAAATCCATGCTGCTGAGAGACTAAGTGTATTTTCGAGTGTGATGTTAGAATGGCACATAAAAGTGATTCAAAAATTTTCGGAAACACCGACAAAATAGATATGGGACGGTAGTTTTTTACGTCATTTGCCGCTCCTTTTTTGAAGATAGGCACGACGTGAGCAGTTTTCCACTCTGTGGGAAATTGAGATGTTCCAAGTGATTTGTTGAAGATCATTTTAAGTGGTAGAGCAAGGCTGGCTGCACATTTTTTTACAAATAGTGGTGGGAGACCATCTGGCCCTGGTCCTTTACAAACATTTAGTTTGTTAAGTACCTTAACTACCTCTTCCTCTGAGAACACAACTTTGCCCAATGCAGGTTGTGTGTGATAATGAGATTCCTCTAGAGGCGCATAATTTGCTGGGTCGACTGGTGAATTGAAAATGGAAGAAAAATTTGCGGCAAAAAGATCGCAGATATCACTCCCAGAAGAGGCTACATTGCCATCTAATTTCATTTCTGAAGGTAAATTGCTAGACTTTGACTTTTTGGCTTTGATAAATGACCAGAAAAGTTTAGGGTTGTGAATTATACCCATCTCGATACTTTTCACGTAATTTCTGTAGCTTTAACGTATGTTATTGAAAAAAGACACGAAAAGTTTAATAGTTTTGAAATTTCTTGTTGGGTTGGAGTGCAGCTTAGGAATAGTGACAATGCACTGATAAAAAAACGTTTCATAGTATCGTATTTAATTAATTCATTCTACATAATTACGTACAGTATCTATACGTGCAACGTGCAGCCCTAGCACATACAATTATAATATTAATAATACACAAATATATGAAATACAAATTAAAACAATATTATACTATTCTACCATATCTAATCACACTTGTTCATAATAACACCTGAAAAAATCATACGTGTAATACTCAATTAAGCAACACCTTTTAGTTTAGTGGAACATAAATGCGTATACGATGAATTAAACGCGATATATTCCCGTAAGCAATGAATGCTGTTCGCGTAAACTTCAGAAAATGTTATAGTATCGTATTCGAAGGCATTTGTTTTGTTGTTATGTGATTTTACACTTTAATTTGCATTATTCTTGATTTGTGTTTACCAAATGTTTTACTGTCTCTTATTTTAAAATTCATTGCAGCTCGTGGCCTAAGGATGATGAAAATCCTCTTTCCTCATAGATTTTCACACTTTTGTCGGCACTTTGGGGGAATTTCCCAGTACACACCACGCTTGGCAGAGAAACCGTCTGTTTCTTTCTTACGATTTCCCACACTAAGTTTTCTCGTGTTTCGTGGGTACAGTTCACAGACATGCACAACACTGAGATCCAAAACAAATATTTGTTCCATGCGGGGATTCAACCCGCGACACGTAGCGCAAAAATCAAGTTGCTTAGCCACTGCACCAACTGTGCTAACTCCGTCAACGCTTTGAATTGCATTAGACTTAATCACATCAGGTCTGAATATGGTGCTGCCGTGTGGTGCCGGCTAAGAATACCATCACCCCATCTCATCCCGTGGGTGTCGTAAAAGATGACTATGGGATTAGCCGAAGGATGGGCAGCAGCGTCCTTCGAGTACAATTATAACACAACTGCGATCGCCAACCCGTCTGTCAAACGTGGCGATTATGGCAAAACCCCCCAAATGAGCACTCAACACAAACCCATACCGGTCATTGTGGCAATCTTTGGGGGAGGCTTCTGTCCAGCAGTGGACGTTTTTCGGCTGCAATGACGATGATGATGATGTAATCACATTAGGTCTGAATATTAATGGAATTACAACTCTTTTTTTTTATTGGTGTTCAGTGGAAATTCTACATGGAACTTCCTCCGCCCCGGGGAAGGGCGAAGGGGTATGCCAGACTCCTACCGGCTAAAACCACTGGAACGGTCATCTTCGGCACCGAAGGGGTGGCTCCAGGTCCTCGTAAGATCACACTAGAGCCGCCCATTGGTGCCACGCCTTTAGGCACATCTCGGAGGGGATGACTGTAAAGCGGTCACCCCCTCTACTGGAGGGCAGGCGACTGTAAAAAAGGCCGCCCCCCAGGCACCTCTCGGGGAGGACTGTAAAGGATCCCCCCAAGTGGAATTACAACCCTACCTTTCAATTTTGCATAATACATAACTAACATTTCATACATCCAAAAATACAGAGCCTCAAAGGAAAGCCAACACACAAACAGTAAAGGAAGGGTTTATTCCAAGTCTATTAACATAGCAGTTAACTAGTAAAGTCAACCTCAAATCAGTAAGATGGTATCAAAGATTATCCCGACCTCTGTGAAGTTTAAAGTCTTAACCTGCTACTGCTCTGTCAGACGCACTGCCTTCACTTCACAGCGCTGTCAAGTGAGGTATACTTTGTACGGAATACGTAAGATGTTAGTTATTTGGTTTCTATTGTGAAATAAAGTTTAGGGCCGTGTTTGCGAACGCTTAGAGCGCTTATAAAATAAAACCGGACAAGTGCGAGTTGAAGTCGCGTGAATAGGGTTCACGTACGATGAATATGTTATCTACCATGTTACTTTTAAATAAAGATGAAGCGTATATACTGGAACAGATCCAGGGACTAGGTATTTAACGAGACTAGGCTACACGTATTCTCCGTCACTTCATGGTGGGGGGCCTCGGGGGTCGCGGGCGCGCTGTTCGGGGAGTCTGCGTGCTCACACCGAGCGACCCCCGGGAAGACAGTGGCGCGCACCGGTCACGTGCCGCCGTGTGCACAGCACAGCGCAAAGCGAGGCTTGGCGGGATCCTTTACAATCCTCCCCGAGAGGTGCCTGGGGAGGCGACCTTTTTACAGTCACCTTCTCTCCGCTAGAGGGGGTGACCGCTTTACAGTCATCCCTTCCGAGATGTGCCTAAAGGCGTGGAACCAATGGGCGGCTCTAGTGTGATCTTACGAGGACCTGGAGCCCCCCTTCGGAGCCGAAGATGACCGCTCCAGTGGTTTTAGCCGGTAGGAGTCCGGAATACCCCTTCGCCCATCCCCGGGGTGAAGGAAGTTCCATTTACAATTTCCACTGGACCTAAATAAAAAAAATAAAAAAAGCTACACGTATTCTAACTTTTAAAATACTCGATCCACCTAGTCTCTCACCTAGCCCTACTATGCAAAAGTAACGCAACGCGCTCCCGTTGTGCAAGAATATATTCTGTCCTTTTTAACTACACTAATCCGCAGTCTTTCTATCTTTGTCTGTCAATACTCGAGAGTAGTCGGGACATGAAGTCCTAATGAATGAAGACTATCTGACTATGACTATGCAATGCAGTCGAGTATCAAGTGTAGACTCATACGTATGTGATCTTTGTGTATCGATACCTACTCGACGTCGCAATCGGATACGCGTAGTTTTCGTAACGAACTTTTTCTTTTTTATTCAGAAGTTAAAGAATTTATTATTTATGAAAATGGCCCCAAAAGGAAGTAGTGTCGCTTGGGATAATTTTACGAACAAATAAAACGCCAACCAGTGAATGAGCGTAAAATTTGTAAAATACAATTGGTTTTAAAAGTTTTGTATCAAACCTTACAAAACACATAAAACGTAAACATCCATTCAAGACAAAGTAGATAAATAGTATGATTGGCAAATTACAATTCATTACTAAATACGTAATAAGTAATCGTTTCGGCCGAATGAAGTCCACTGCTGGACACAGTCCTCCCCCAAAGATCACCACCATGACCGATATGGGTGTGTTGTGGCCACGCTTGGTAGACAGGTTGGCGATCGCAGTTGAGTTGTTAATGTACTCGAAGGACGCTGCTACCCATCCTCCGGCTAATCCCTTAGTCGACTTTTACGACACCCATAGGAGGAGATGGGGTGGTGGCATTCTGAGCTGGCACCACACGGCAAAGAAATAAGTATTAACCCGTATCATCGATACGCGTCAGTACGTACATGATTACGCAAAGTTAGTCTTTGCGTAATCATGTAATCATTTCAAAGTGTAGATTATTCCGTCCATACCAAACTTCAACGTATTTTATGGACTAGGTGGCTAGTATTCGTAGGGAGTTGGACTAGGTGCACCTAGTGCCCGTGTGCGCAACCCTAAATCACCGAAGGGTCCAGTTGAAAACCAGCGCCAGGCCCTTGTCTGGCAAATGCTGAACTGGTTACCTGTTTGGCGCAACTGTGGGGCACACAACAAATTCTAACTTAATATTTTCTTTTTTTGTTTTATATTCAAATTTTTATCGTTTTTTCATTCAGTTTTATATTTAGTTTTATTACCGTTTGTGATGTCTCACTTTGCTGTCAAATAAAGAATTTCTTTATTTCAACTTAGCACAAAGAATTTCTTTCTTTCAACTTACTTAAATACAGCGCACAGTGAAGCTTCGGGGGGACCCTTTACAATCTCCCGGGGGGGTCGACCGCTTTACAGTCACCCTCTCCGAGATGTGTCTATGGGCTTGGCACCAGAGGGCGGCTCTAGTGTGATCATACGAGGTCCTGGAGCCCACCTTTGGTGCTGAATATGACCACCCCAGTGGTTTTAGCCGGTAGGAGGCCCTTCCTATACTTTCGCCCTTTCCCAGGGCGGAGGAACTTCACTAAGAATTTCAACTGGTCTCAAAAAATAAGGTGCACCTAGTACAAAATTTACATAGTACTAATACTCATCCCTATTTATTATCTGAATTTTATACTAAAATAATTTATCCCAAGAACAAACTTAATCTCAATCAAATTAGTCATTTTAGTTGAAAAACATGTTCATCCATATATTCCAACTACAAATGTAAGTTTGAAAATATTGTATTGAAAGATTTACCACGTTATTTTAAGACCATAGACTTCTTATAGGTTTTACTATAATTTATAATTAAATAATTATTTTTTGTATTTATTCTTCAACATTTTAAGCTGGTAAGTAGTTATGGAGATAATGGTGAATTTTAATAAATATTCTTAAATAACTAAAAAACTATTTATAAAATATATACAGGTTGTCAAGTAAATAGCACGACATACTGCAGGGGGTGAGAGCTTGGGTCAATACCTACCAAAAAAACACAATATATGTTCAGCAAAATCTGAAAATTTATATAAAAATTGTATTTCTTGAAAACATTTTAGTTTTTAATGGAATAAAGACTTATCAATGAGTAAAGTAACTATTCACAAATAATTAGGGGTAAAAAGAAATTGAAAAGGAATTTTTCATTACGAGATGCTTAAAAATCTGTGTCAAGGTAGAGATTTTTCTATATTTCGGAAAATATTGTACTACTGTAAATCCGTAAGATTTTGCTGAACATATATTGTGTTTTTTGGTAGGTATTGACCCAAGCTCTCACCCCCTGTAGTATGTCATGTTATTTACTGGACACCCTGTATATTAGAGACCTTTAAAGCTTGAAAGCCCATCCATTTGATATGATGCATAATACAGTTCGCAAAAAATTAAATAATCTAATTTGTCCTACAAAAGTAACTCCCTTATCAAAATGAATTTGTCTACGTGTAATGTTCATCATACATAGAAATTTATATGTGTACCAGATTTCAACTCAATCAGTCCAGTAGATTCGGAGCAAATTTGCTGTGACAAACAGACAAACAAACGAGTGATCCTATAAAGGTTCCGACGTTTATTCATTCGGACGCCCGGAACCCTAGAAATAGCACCTACCTACTCTATTTATTCGAACTTTACGATTGCGGACTAAACATATATGTGTGCAGAATTTAGGTAGAGTACGAACTGTTCGTTTATTTATCGCACTGTGAATTTAAGGTCACGTAGAAGGATTGTAGCAAGCAATGTCTGCCTACTCCCATAAAAAGGAATCTTGAGCTTTTTCGAGAAAGTTCGTCGATCCCTCTTCGTATGCCAAAGTTCTGCTGAAGTAGTTAGGAAGCTATAGGCGAATTTCGAAGGCCAGGCAACTACTAAATACGTTAAATAATGATCGTGTTCTACCTCTCTATGGATTTATCGATGAACACTGAACATTTTGACTTTATAGTTCTGAGACCACTAACAACCTTTTTTTTATTGGTGCCCAGTGGAAATTCTTCATGAACTTCCTTCGCCCCGGGGAAGGGCGAAGGGGTATGCCGGACTCCTACCGGCTAAAACCACTGGAGCGGTCATCTTCGGCACCTAAGGGAGGCTCCAGGTCCTCGTATGATCACACCAGAGCCGCCCACTGGTGCCACGCCTATAGGCACATCTCGGAGAGGGTGACTGTAAAGTGATCACCCCCCCGGGGGATTGTAAAGGATCCCCCAAAGCGTCCCACGGCAGCGCGTGACCACATGCGTGCTACCGTCTTCTCTTGGGTTGCTTGGTGTGGGCACGCAGATTCCCCAATCTACGCACCCGCGAACTCAGAGGTCCCCTGCCTCACAGCAATGGCAGGGGGTAGCCACTAACAACTTACATATACAATGCACTAGATGTCACGAGTTCGACTTGTGCATGGAGCAAATGTTTGTATGATCTGCAGATAGTTGTTTTGGGTCTGGGTGTTTGTGCATGTGAGACATATGTCTGTCAACTGTGTCCATTACACAGTAGAAATCCAAAAGGACAAAGGAGAGGGACATCGTTAAAAAATAAAAAGAATTGAGGTATGAAACAACCACTTCAGTGCAATTCTTTATGTGATACTATTATTGATTCACCTCTTTTTTTTTTCTGCCCAATGAAGTCCACTGCTGAACTATGGGGGAGGCCCATAGTTTTTCACAACTGTGTCATCATTTTTGGGGGTATTAGTCAATACTCACAACGCTTGGCAGACAGGTTGGTGAGCGCAGTATGACTACAGTTTCACAGAAGGGACGCTGCTGCCCATCCCTCTGGTTCAGATTCCCTTTGTCGCCTTTTACGATATCCACAGGAGGAGATGGAGTGGTGCTATATTCTTAATACAATATTTTATAATTCATTTCAATTATCTAAATTAATTGTATAATACATTACATTCTAAAATAACTATAAATATGTAATTTTAATGTTTAAACTAACATATGCTAACACTATTATAACACACAACTAATCGTTTGGTCGATTACCTTATAATTAATAAATACTATGCAAAAAGACCAGTACAGGAATTAATACATTAAATTAATACAATAATTCCAGGTATTTTAACACGGTCTATATTGTGTAGTTCTCATTCCAAATACAAAATGCAATAGAAAGAGAATATTCAAGCATTTACCAATAATTTTCTTTACTTGTAAAGTAAAGACGCAACTAACAACGCAATGCACGCTTACCTTTAAAATGAAAATAATAATAGTTTAAAAAAACTAAAAAAACACGCTAGGTTGTGCTGAACTGAGTGCCCGAAAGAGCAAGTCTGGAACTGCACGCATGCGTAGTTCGCGCACTAGCTCTGTCTCTCTTACTCGCATGCAAAGGATGCGGAAAGAAATTAATTAATCCTGGCGAATCTAATTAGGATAATCGGATATTTTGATCGGATTATTGCATTGTCATCGACCTTTGACAGGTGTGCAAAGTTTGAATCAAATCTGATCGTTCAAAGTAGGGCAAAATCGAGCTCAAAGGAGTCGGTTACAAACAAACAAACATACATACATACATACAGGTGAAGCTAATAAAAGCGTGTTAAAAATACATTAATATGAAACACATTTTAATATTTATACTGCAACTGGTTAAACACTGTCTAGGTTTATACAGGAACAGGAAACTTCTAACGGCGCGTGTTGTTGGCAACTTAACTAAAACGTTGGCAAAATACGAGATTGTTGAATAAGAAAAAGCCTCGAGGACTGGCTATTACGTCAAAAGGTCACGCACAAGGGCTGAAGGGCCCACAAAATTGGGCCACAGGTCGGCTTCCCGCAAATTCCATAACTAACCGTAAGGAAATGGTCGGGGGAAAGAATTACTGACTACCGACACTTGGAAAAGTTTATCAAGAAATTTAGGACTAGTATAATAAAAAGGTCTTGAGGTCGAACGCTTGACCTCGTCGGTTAAGACTAGGTCATAAAAGATGTGACAGCTGAAGTTACGTGGGATGGTTAGTTATCTTTATATCTTTATGTTTAAATTAACATATAGGGTAAGTTAGGAATGCTTTTTTTGTTTAAGGGATGTACCTATAGGCGTGGCACCAGTGGGCGGCTCTAGTGTGATCATACGAGGACCTGGAGTCTCCCTTAGGTGCCGAAGATGACCGCTCCAGTGGTTTTAGCCGGTAGGAGTACGGCATACCCCTTCGTACCCCAAGTTCATGAAGAATTTCCACAGGGCACCAAATAAAAAATTAAATTAAAAAAATCCATTCCTTTTGAATTAAATATCTAAATAAAAAATAGGATGGCAGCAGCATCCTTCGAGCACATTTACAACTTAACTGTGATCGCCAACCCGCCTGCTAAGCATGGCGATTATAGTGATTGTGGCGATATTTGGGACAGGCCTATGTCCAGCAGTGGACGTTTTTTCGACTGAAATTATCAAAAATGAATAAGAAAAGGCATAATTGGTGCAGTGGTTTGACGGCACAGTTGGTGCAGTGGCTGATACAGACGGCTGTTGCGCTCCGGGTCATGGTTTCGATTCCCGCATGGAACAAATATTTGTATGATCTGCAGGTAGCTGCTCCGGGTCTGGGTGAATTGTGTGTGGAATTTATGTCTGTGAACGCACCCACGATAAACGGATGGGCAGCAGTGACTTTCGAGTAAATTAACAACTCAACTGCCATCGCCAACCCGCCTGCCAAGCGTGGCAATTATGGCAAAACTCCCCAATGAGCACACAACACGCCATTGTGGTGATCTTTGGGGGAGGCTTGTGCTAGTGGACTTTATATGGCTGAAATGATGACATAGGAAAAATCCTAGTGTGGGGCAACATTTTCAAAAAGAAGAAATGCAGAAGAAGAATTCGCTAAGTGGTAGGCGTCTTACGGTATAGATCGCGGATGCGCCCGCACCCAGTGGTTTAGGCTGTGCGTTGGTATGTCAGTTTCTCTTTATATATATATATATATATATATATAGATTTGAACGACCTATCGGCTGTAGTTGTTCAGGATCTGGATGTCTGTGCATGTAGAATTATTCATGTCTGTAAACTGTACCCAAGACACAGGAACTCAGGACACCTGACAGAAGAGACACTTCTTTGTTTCTTGACACCGACTATAGCATGGAAACAATTGCTTATACATTCACTCACACCTTTTATGCCCGCGCATACGCCCACACACAACGTTACAAATTAAACGTTGCAATTGACCTTGAAATTATACACTCATTGCGCCTGTAGAAGATTCTCTACAAAAAAAAATCAAGAAAAATATGATCTACTAATTGATCAAGGAAACACCAAAATTACAATGTAAAACCAATAATTAAAAGACTGAAACAAATAAATTACAGGGTCGTGCGTGTCTCTCACGTTACGGTAAGGAGGTTTAATATTTTTGGGTAGGTCACGCACGACTGCTGTGATTTATTTATCACATTATTTTTTTAGTTTTTACTGTACGAGCGAGAGGATTAAAAAAAAGCAAAAATATGTCATCTATTTTCGTACAAAGGACAAAAATAACGGATACACCATACAAACGTTCTTCCCCACTTTTACCCCCTTAAGGGTTGAATGAAATGAAATTGAAATGTCCGAATGTATACGAAGGCGCGAAGGCGGCCATTTGCAGTAGGGTGATAGGAACAAAATCCTATAATATCAAAAAAGATATCAGCATCATCATCATTTCGGCCGAATGAAGTCCACTGCTGGACACAGGCCTCCCCCAAAGATGTCCACAATGACCGATATGGATGTGTTGTGGGCTCATTGGGGGGTTTTGCCATAATCGCCACGCTTGGCAGACGGGTTGGCGATCGCAGTTGAGTTGTTAATGTACTTGAAGGACGCTGCTGCCCATCCTCCGGCTAATCCCTTAGTCGACTTTTACGACACCCATGGGAGGAGATAGGGTGGTGGCATTCTGAGCCGGCACCACACGGTAAAAAAGATATCATCATTTCGGCCGAATAAAGTCCACTGCTGGACACAGGCCTCCCCCAAAGATCACCACAACCACCGATATGGATGTGTTGTGGGCTCATTGGGGGGTTTTGCCATAATCGCCACGCTTGGCAGGCGGGTTGGCGATCGCAGTTGAGTTGTTAATATATTCGAAGGGCGCTGCTGCCCATCCTCCGGCTAATCCCTTAGTCGACTTTTACGACACCCATGGGAGGAGATGGGGTGGTGGCATTCTGAGCCGGCACCACACGGCATAAAAAAAAAAAAAGATATACCACACACATATTAGCCCGTAAACGTCCATTTGTGAAATGAGCGGTTATAGCGGCAAGTGGATTGGTGATCGCAATTTGTCATTGTTAGGACACTGAAAAATGCTGCCGCCCATCTTCTTCATATTATATAGTCGCCTTCACATCTTCAAGTCGATGCCGAGACAAAATTTCAGATTTTTTCGTTGCGTTTGGTTTTCGAAGTGGGTAAGTTAAATGGTTATAAAAAAAAGATTTTTTTAAAGCATATTGGTAAACCATATTTGTATAGTCTATATCCTAAGAAGTTGGTCACATTTTATACAGGTTGTTCAGTAAATAGCACGACATACTGCAGGAGGTGAGAGCTTGGGTCAATACCTACCAAAAAACACAATATATGTTCAGCAAAATCTTACGGATTTACACACACGGTACACTACCTTGACACAGATTTTTAAGCACCTCGTAATGAAAAATTCCTTTTCTAGTTTTTTTTACCTCGAATTATTTGTGAATAGTTACTTTACTCATTGATAAGTCTTTATTCTATTAAAAACTAAAATGTTTTCCAGAAATACAATTATTATTAAAATTTTCAGGTTTTTCGATATTTCGGAAAATTTTGTACTACTGTAAATCCGTAAGATTTTGCTGAACATATATTGTGTTTTTTTGGTAGGTATTGACCCAAGCTCTCACCCCCTGCAGTATGTCGTGCTATTTACACCCTGTATAAGACTACCATGAATGTACGCAGGTACCTGCATTGTAAACGGATCTTTACAAATTAAAAATACATTAAAATCCGTTTATAAATGCCGGGGATTCGAGATACCCTAAAAAAGCAATGCATTGATAACCTTTTTAAGTAATAAATATAATATAATTTCCTCGTTCAGGCAAAGCTCGACTTCAAATGTAATAAGTATACTTTATGTTTTAAATTAGCTTTCAGTCTCTCTTGAATGTTTTTAAGTTACAAAAAAGATATCCATAAAACATCATTACTCAATGGAAATTTTAATATAGCTTCGCTCGAAGTAGGAAAAAAATTCTAGGAACAAGTAATTTTCATTATGTTGCCAAAAAGTCGGGAAGTGAAAGGTCAGAGTTTCATTTTAAATAATCACGGATATATATGTATGTTAGTTAATTCCCGTACATACTGTCATATAGAGGGATACACTTTGCCATCAGCATAGTATTAGGTTTTACACAAAAAAACCAGAGTATATGTTCTAAGATTAGTTCCCAGGTTAGACAAAGTAGGGCCTCAACATCGGGGACCTCTGGGTTCGCGGGTGCGTAGATAGGGGAATCTGCGTGCCCACACCGAGCGACCCACGAGAAGACGGTAGCACGCATATGGTCACGCGCTGCCGTGGGACGCTTTGTGGGATTCTTTACAATCCCCCCGAGGGGGTAATCGCTTTACAGTCACCCTCTCAGGGATGTGCCTATAGGCGTGGCACCAGTGGGCGACTCTAGTGTGATCATACGAGGACCTGGAGCCTCCCATAGGTGCCGAAGATGACCGCTCCAGTGGTTTTACTCGGTAGGAGTCCGGCATACCCCTTCGCCCTTCCCCGGGGCGAAGGAAGTTCATTAAGAATTTCCACTGGGCACCAATAAAAAAAAAAGAGCCTCAACATCATCATCATTTCAGTCGAAAAACGTCCACTACTGGACGGCAGCCTCCCCCAAAGATTGCCACAACGGTACCGGTACGGGTTATGTTGTGTGCTCATTGGGGGGTTTAGCCATAATCGCCACGATTAGCAGACGGGTAGTTGATCGCAGTTGAGGTATAAATGTACCCGAAGGACGCTGGTGCCCATCCTTTCATTTACGACACCCACGGGATGAGATGGGGTGGTGGTATTCGTAGCCGGCACCACACGGCTCTACACATTGTGCACGGCACTGCTCAATTTTTCGCGCACGCTCGCTGTCGGAACAGGCAGTGTCCCGGTGGGGTTGAAGCCCCGCAGTCGGTGTCCAGCGCTGCAGAACCAAGATTCACGGCCTGCAGCATAGAGTGGTTATACCCTGTATAGTGCCCCGCGTGGGCGGCCAAGCAGCAGATCATGATTGATCGGATCGGGCAAGATCTCTCTATGCCAGTAGTAGTGTCTGCTATGCTGGCAGAGCATGAAACTTGGAGTGCTGTGGTCTGTGAGAGCATCATCGTCAGCGTCAGCAGGAGGTCACTGAGCGGAATCGGGAGAGGGCCGACCCCGCTCGCAGAAGGAAGACATGGAGCCGGGATAACAACCGCCGTGGCACCCGTGTCCAACACGCCTGAGCACCCTGTCGTCTTTATATGGCGGAGAGCCTTGGGGGTCGCGAGTATGCCTATTGAGAAAGCTGCGTGCACATGCCAAGCGACTCCTTGGATGACGGCGGTGTTTATGTGGTCATGTGCCGCCGTGTGCGCAGGTCAGCGTATAGAGAGGTTTCGGGGGAATCCTTTACAATCCCCCCGTGAAGTGCCTGGGGAGTGGCCTTCTTACCGTCGCCTTACCTCCGCTAGAGGGAACAGCTAGGGGTGAATGCTTTACAGTACATTCCTTCCGAGATGTGCCTAAAGGCATGGCACCAATGCGTGGCTCTAGATGAAGATTATTCGAGTTCCTAGAGCCTCCCTACTGTGTCGAAGATGATCACTCCAGATACTCCTCGAGAAGACTAGCATACAGCACATAACACCACGCGTGGAACTCTTTAGTGGATTGGGCCAGATCTTTCTCTGCCAGCAGTACCTAGTGGCTAAGCAGTCAAATCGTAGGACAGTAGCCTCTATATGTGTGACCGTCATGATTCGAAATGAGACCGCTGAGCGGGATCGACAAAGGACTGATCCTATTCAGAGGCGGAGGTGCCGAAGAGGTAGCTCGACGTTTAGACCAGTGCATAGCCAGGCCATAAGCCGTAACCCCCGCTTAGCTGGTTGGAGCCTTTCGGGTCACGAGCGTTCAGAGCGGGAGCTCTGGATATCTATCGAGCAACCTCAGAGCTGACTGTAGCACTTACTGATCACGTGATACCGTTCACGTCGTGAGAAGTTCAGTGTCGGATCGGGTACGTATATGCTGAATATAGCCATTGTGGTGTTTTAGCCAGAAAGCGTTCGTCACGCCCTTTCGCTTTCCCTGTGGTAGAAAAAGCCACGTCGAATTAGTCGTTAATCCTCATACCTTGGTGTGTAGGGTACTTTGCCTATCTCTTCAAGAGTACAAGCTAGATGGTTTTTTAGGTATACAAGATATAGAATTTCATGATCATCATCATATCAACTCAAGGACTTCCACTGTTGAAAAAAGGTCTTCTTTATTTGGAAATTTGCATGTACTCATCATTTAGAGTATGTTGGTGACCCCGAGACCTTTTTAC
Source organism: Diloba caeruleocephala (assembly GCA_947459985.1). NCBI lineage: Eukaryota > Metazoa > Arthropoda > Insecta > Lepidoptera > Noctuidae > Diloba > Diloba caeruleocephala. Next base: position 2,463,088 of record OX381609.1, read on the forward strand.
AGTCGCCTTTCCTCCGCTGGAGGGGGTGACCACATTACAGTCATCCCCTTCAAGCTAAAGGCGCGGTATCAATGTGCGGCTCTAGTGTGATCTTACGAGGACCTGGAGCCCCCCTTCAGTGCCGAAGATGACCGCTCCGGTGGTTTAATCCAGCAGGCGTCCTACATGCCCCTTCGCCCTTTGCCTGGGGTGTGGAGGAAGTTCATGAAGAAGTTCCACTGGGGACCAATAATAAAAAAGTGGGTTGGTAAGCGTCCATCCCTCTGATTTTTTATTGCATCCACGGGAGATGAACTGGTTCTATATTCTTGATTCGAGAACAGACGATATCTCATTTCGTTTCATTACAATCTGAGAACATTTAAACAAAAATGGTGTCTCAGTGAAAACTGTAAATGAGTCATTTGTATTATTTAGGGTTGGCCCTTTAATAATACAAGTGACTCATTTAGGTTCGCAATTTCTCATATAGAATTAACTGAAACAGGAGCCAATACATGTAATTTTGTTAATTGTTATCGGTGTCTTTCAATTAGTTTCATTAAAAGACGCTAATCATTATCAAAATTCCACGCCTTATTACCTGAACGACGCATACCTTGATCAGCTACACTCATACATACAAAATGCCGGTACATACACTTTGTTCACTGTTAACTGGTTGGTGCAGTGGCTGATACAGTCGGCTGCTGCGCTCCGGGTCGCGGGTTCGATTCCCGCACGGGACAACTATTTGTATGATCTGCAGGTATTTGTTCCGGGTCTGGGTGTATTGTGTGTGGAATTTATGTTTGTAAACGCACCCACGACACAGGAGAAATCCTAGTGTGGGGCAACGTTTTTAAAAAAAGAACCAAAAAAAATAAAAAAAATATGTCATATAATGTTATGCAGCTATTCATCATCATCATATCAGCCAAGACGTCCACTGCTGAACAAAGGGCTCCCCTTAGATTTCCACAACGAGTGGTTACATGCCACCCGCATACAGCCATTGACGCACAAAAATATGTAAACATTTGTCGAATTTAAGAAGATGAATTTTAAAAGAAGTATTACTATAAAGGTAATTCAATTTAATAAACTGGACATTGTATGTTCGCAGCTGCTACTAAATCTCCTGTCAGGGGTATAGTTTACAGATAGAGTTCTTGCATGCACAAACACCCAGGCCCGGAATAACTATCTGTAGATCATACAAATATATTTTGTTCCGTGTGAGTATCGAATGTGCGACACGTAGCCTGGAAGCCCAATAGTTTGTCCGCTGGACAACACGGGATCATCTTTGATCGGAAGACATTTTCCAGTTTACCAAGTGCGGCCAAGCTAGCCATCATCATATCGGCCATTTATACGTCCACTGCTGAACTAAGGCCTCCCGCATAGATTTTCACAACTGTGTCATAATTTTGGGGGGTATTTGCCAATACTCACCACGCTTGGCAGGCGGGTTGGTGAGCGCAGTATGCCTACCATTTCACAGAAGGGACGCTGCTGCCCATCCCTCTGGTTTAGATTCCCTTAGTCGCTTTTCGTCATCCACGGGAGGAGTTGGACCTACTCCAGCCGTATTCTCCCAGAAATGTCAGTTTTCTGATGTTTCTTGTGTAAAGATAAAATATGCGCTGGATGCATATACTGATCAACGCTTACGTATTTTTTTGTACTGACTGACTGACTGATTCATCAACGCATAGTCTAAACCACTGGGGCTACAAACTTGTAACTTTGGCAGTTGATACCTTCACTAAAATAGGCATCCACTAAGGAAGGATTTTAGAAATTTCACCCCCAGGTTGATAAAGTAGGGGTTGAAAGGTTGTATAAACCCTGTCATTTTATAAGTTAGATCTATGAAATTTGTATTTACCTTTTTGATTCGAAATAATAAAAAAATGTTTCGGCGTTTTTATAAATTGTCCCTTAGAAGAAGGGTGAACGTTTCTATGGAGTATTCGTTATTTTTGAAGTTGTTAGTTAGCTTGTTTTGTTGAAAAAACCTGTTTCTGTGATTTTTAATGCGGGTGAAACAACGGGCGATCGCTAGTATTTTTCATACATACATCATCTATAATACCCATTTGTGACTAAATAATCAATTACAAGTGAATTAACCTGTCCACAATTGCTAGCTTACGCCCTCAATTTTGGCGAGCTCGCCAATTCAATTTACTGTTATAAATCTTTTTGTGGTACAGTTAACGAGAAAATTATTCTGTTTTTTTGGAGCTTCCGACTATTTTTGTTTTACTCAGCAAAGTTTAGACCTTCGCGTCTTAGCTGATATTGGAACCGTTCTTATGGAACAAAAAACAAGCAAGGAAAGGTCAGGTAAGTCCGTATACAATATCAATATACTCGACTATATGTTTAATACATAATATAATTCCGACATAGCTGAAAGGAATTGTAAGCTGAAGCGGGCTCATTGAACTGTGGCAATAAGACAGAAGGTTCTCGATCAGAGAGCTAGCACTGGGAAACGCAACATGGGACGAACACATAGCTGGGAATTGTTCGATGCGGGTGGTGTGTCGTTGTGGAAATCCATGAAAGAGGACTTTGTTCAGCATTAGAGATCATTGTGCTGATATGGTGGTGATGATGATGATGCTACAATATATAATGTACAGAAGAATACTTATAAGCCGTAATACTTTGAACCGCTAATGATGACCTGATGACCTGGTTCATCTGTCAATCTTGTTGGTGGCCGTCCTACTGCGTGGTCTCCACCCAATTTGGGCCAAACATTTTGGCCCTCACAGCCACCAGTTCTACAAGCATTTTGTCTCGCCCATTGCCACTTCACCTTATTATTCCTTTCAGCAACTTTTGTTGTTTTACCGATCTCCAAATTTCTCATTTCAATGACAAACTTCTGTCTCAGTCTGTCCTAAATATATTCAAACAGCCGTCGTGTTGATAAAGGTGCTGATGACATCAACAGCACCTTCCATCAACCAAATTTAATTTAAAACAAGCAGACACCACTAGAACACTTATGCTAATAAAGTGATGTCGCTCCATCGAAAACCCCGTCGAATACCGTGTGAGTGACATATAGTAATGACGTCTCACATCAAGAACTCACTTCAAGCCAAGCCGGGTTCGAGTGCCCTCGAGTTTACACGTCGCTCCTCGACTCGGAGAAATTTAATCTGAGTAGGGACAAGAGGAAAGTAATCGTATTATATCGTATTTTTGTGACTTACAAGATCCTCGACAAGTTTTTGCGAAACCCACCTTTACTTAAGATCTTGCGATAAAACGTGGAAGCGTTTGTTAGTTTGTTTTTTATAAACGTCCTACTTTTTTTCGCAAAGATTTGGACTATGTTAGATAGGTTTTCTTTTTAGAATATTGAGTGGGACGTGGCGAACGCAATTGTATGTGAAAATGGAACGCTGTTTCGCATCGACTGCGAAGGTACTCCTTGGTGATTTCCTTCATATATTATTAAGGCTACTACTTGTTTTCTCTGTGAAGGTTACTGATACACTTAGATTTATTTAAAGGTGAGTTCAGATCAGTTCTTGTAACAAATAAATAAAGGCGAATATCGACAATAACTCACCTCATCAGGTAAACAGTTCAGAAATATTTAGCACATTTTATCTAGAAGCTTCCAAAACATTAAGCACACACACGCAAAAACAACAGTTTGAATAAGGCAAATTGATTGAAGTTATTATCCGGTTAACTCAGATATTTCAGTACAGTTATCATCATCATCATATCAGCCACAAGACGTCCACTGCTGAACAAAAACCTCCCCGTTAGATTTCTACAACGAGCGGTCACATGCCGCCCTCATCCAACGACTCCCGACGGTCGTCTGTCCACCTCGTTGGAGGTCGTCCCACGCTGCATTTTCCGGTGCGCGGTCTGCACTCGAGATTTTTTTGCCGCAACGGCCATCAGTTCTACGAGCTATGTGACCTGCCCATTGCCACTTCAGTTTACTAATCCTACGGTTATGTCGGATAATAATAATCTGACATCCCATATACCCTGCAGGATACAATCTACACTTATTTGTTATCCCGTGAAATGTCGTATTTAGCGCTTTCCTAAACCTTCATTATGCTCTCAGCCAAAGTGTGGAAACTCTTGCTAGCGTCTATATTCTTTACTACCTTTTTTTCTATATTGGTTCATTTCAACCTAAAATCGTCTACTGCTTGCGGGTTTTTTGCCATAATCGTGACACTTAGCAGGCGGGTTGGCGATCGCAATTAAGTTATAAATGTACTCGAAGGATGCTGCTGCCCATCCTCCGGCTAATCCCATAGTCACCTTGTACTTGCCGTCATCTTCTCGTGGGCCGGTCGACATGAGCACGCAGATTCTCCAAACTGCGCGCCCACGACCCCTGTCTATAACCAGCACTATGAACTCTATGATCAATTTTTTTTTTAATACTTTGGTCCTCACTTTGATTTCTCCACATCGTATATCATGGGTACAGTTAACATACATAAATTCCACACACAATACACTCAGACCTGGAACAACCACCTGCAGATCATACAAATATCTGTTCCGTGCGGGAATCGAACCCGCGACCCGGTTCGCAGCAGCCGACTGTATTAGCCACTCCACCAGCCGTGTCGTCATACTATTGTAAAATTCTTAGAAGTAAAACTGGACTGGAGCTTAGGGTTGTGCCTTGTAAATGACAATAGGCCCAATCCCTATTATATGGGCCATTCGCATAATATTGATGTACAGAGGTAACCTATCTGCCTGCCACTACAGGAAATATTCGATACTTTGTTGTACAAGTTGATTCTGATTGCTGACACATACATCTGGTAATAAACATTAGATTTCTACACTCAATGAGAATGAAGATGAATGTTATAGAATTTCATGATCATAATCATATTATCATGCGCCGTGTGGTGCCGGCTAAGAATACCACCACCCCATATCCTCCCGTGGGTGTCGTAAAAGTCGACTAAGGGATTAGCCGGAGGATGTGCAGCAGCGTCCTTCGAGTACATTAACAACTCAACTGCGATCGCCAACCCGTCTGCCAAGCGTGGCGATTATGGCAAAACCCCCCAATGAGCCCACAACACACCCATATCGGTCGTTGTGGTGATCTTTGCGGGAGGCCTGTGTCCAGCAGTGGACTTCATTTGGCCGAAATGATGAATCATATTAACCAAAGCAGTTACACTGCTGAAGAAAGGCCTCCCTCATAGATTTCCAAGATAGTGTCATCGTTTTGGCATTTGCACTGGCAACCATGCCTGGCAAGTGGGTTGGTGAGCGCAAAATGGCAACTGTTCTACAAAAGGATGCTGCTGCCCATTTCGCTGATTAAGTCTCTGTACACCTATTACGGGATCCACGGGAAGATATGAAGCGGTGCTATATCCGGACAGTACACGGAACATTTCATGTTACTCATCTTTCATCTCATTTCATGATATGCAATAGGGTTGAGCTTCACAATGACTGATTTATGCTTGCCATGTGACAGGGAAGGTCATTCCAAAACGGCTATAGATATTTATTTCTTCATAAATCCATTTCAGATGTTGCCATATATTTTTCTCAAATAATTTTGTATCTAAACATCATCATCATCATGTCAGCCATAGGACGTCCACTGCTGAACAAAGGCTTCCCCATAGATTTTTACAATTGTGGAAATGGTGGCTATAGATATTTCTTCATAAGTCCATTTCAGATGTTGCCATAATTATATTTTTCTCAAATAATTTCGTATCTAAACATCATCGTCATCATGTCAGCGATAGGACGTCCACTGCTGAACATAGATTTTGAATTGTGAAAATCATTTTTGGAGGAATTTGCCAATATTCACCACGCTTAGCAGACGGGTTGGTGAGCGCAGTATGATTACTGTTCCACAGAAGGAACGCTGCTGCCATCCCTCGGGTTTAGTCCCTTAGTTGCCTTTTACGTCATCCACGGGAGAAGATGCAGTGGTGCTATATTCTTAGTCCAGACACCACACAGAATTAAATATGTCTGGACTTTAAAACAGAAACCTTTGAGTTAATTTCGGCATTTATTTTCGGAGGCAGTCAGTAGGAAATGCCGGCTTCATCTAAATTTATTGCCGAGTGAAGGTGACTTTTGGAACTTACTTGCTAATCATAAAGAGCATTTTATTTCACAATACTCTGCGAACAACCATGCTTGCCGTCTGACACGATAGGTCATCCCAATACGGCTATAGATATTTCTACATAAGTCCATTCCAGACATCATGTATCTGGACTTTAAAACAGAAACCTTTTGAGTTTATTGAACATTTCTTCTCAGAGGCAGTCAGTAGGAAATTCCAGCTCCATCCAAATTTATTGACGAGTGAAAGCGTTTCTGAAACCGACTTGCTAAAATAAAGATTGTTTTAATTCGTAATACTCTGCGAACAATTGAACATAATGGTGTCACAATGCCAATCCTTTAAAAATACAAGTGACTCATTTTGGATCCCAATTCCTCGTCAAACTAATTGGAACAGGAGCCAATATATATAATTTCGTTAATTGTTATCGGTGTCTTTCAATTAGTTTAATTGGAAGACGCTAGTCATTATCAAAATTCTACGTCTCTTTACCTGAGGAGCGACGCGTACCTTAAACAGCTATACTCGTGCATACATAATGTCGATGTATAATCGCCTTTGTTTCACTGTTAAATATATACAATAGTATACAGCTATTAAGGAACAAAAATATGTAAACATTTACCGAAATTACGAAGTGAGTTTTAAAAGAATAATTATTTTAAAGGTATTTTAATTTCATAAACTGGATATTTGTTTGTTCGTACCTACTTTCCTAAACACTTCCATTTCAGCTTCATCTGAAATTCTCTTACATCTCAGAAACATAAGATATTCTTTTCGGTTTCTTTTCAAATATTTATAGAAAAATCGTTAAACAACGCAGTTTTAATATTACTAGTAGTCGCCCAATGGTCGACATTCGATTGTATTGTTTTATATTCATAGCTTTAACTCTCTGCACTGAAATGAAATGAAATAATCATTCATTCAAAATTTACTAAATTATTCGTGCTTTTTGAACGTCACCATTAGACAGCACCCATTAAGCCCACCCTTCACCGCTTCCTAGTGTTCAAGCTGGGGAGAAGAACCGGCGCAACAAACTCCTCAGCAACACGTTAGTCTGTCATATACAATATTTATAAATACATGTACAAAAAACATTCAAAAATTACAACAATACTAAAATGTACTTATATGTCAAAAATGTGTGTAAATTAAATGTCACAAATATAAGTTAAACGTAAAATCACTAATATAAATCACATGTCACTCCTCCATATGAAATTTAATTATGCCAAATCTCATACTCGTCCGTGCGCCCAGTAAGCTTAAAAAGGGGTACGAAGTTTTTCTTCATGTATTAATATATAGATTAATTGTAAATAAATATAAATGAATGTATTTATGTTTGTATAAATAAATGTAGGTATTTTTTCTTGTATACATTATTCTGTTTCCTTTATGGTATTAACACACGACGTTTGGAAAACCATTGAAATGTAAACTTGTATGTTGATATTTTCACAAAGTAAAACATGATAATCATTTATCACGTACACGACTTACGCCAATGTGCCATATCTTCCAAAGGACGTCCACTATTAAACAAAGTCCTTTCCCATAGATGTATGTCGTCATTTTAGGAAGAATTTGCTAGTAAAGTATTAAATTGTCTGTGCCAGTAATCACCACGCTTGGCAGGCTATTCCACAAAGACGCTGCTGCCCATCTTCTCCATTTCGGCCAAATGAAGTTCACTGCTGGACACAGGCTCCCCTCAAAGTTCACCACAACGACCGATATCGGTGTGTTGTGTGCTCATTGGCCATAATAGCCACGATTGGCAGGCGGGTTGGCGATCGCAGTTGAGTTGTTAATGTACTCGAAGGACGCTTCTGCCCATCCTCCGTCTAATCCCTTAGTCGGCTTTTACGACACCGACGGGTGGTGCTATTCGTAGCCGGAACCACACGGCATGCACCATCTATCTTTTGAAAGTACCTTAGTCGCCGTTTGCGACATTCACGGGAGGAGGTAGTGGTGCTGTATTCTTAACACCACACGAAACGCCAAGGAAGAAAACAAAAGCCAGTTCACGACTTTCCAACATATCTTCATATATATCATCGTCGGTGCGTCTGTTAGTGGTCGTGTTACGACCTGACCGATGGAAGTTGTATTGAAATTAAATAAAGTTTGTTCAAAACAGACAAAAAATAATTTACGTCAACTTTACACAAGACAGCCCCTGAAAACGCCCACCCTTCACCATTTCCTAGTGTTTACGCTGGGAAGAAGAAACGACGCAATAAACTCCCTAGCTAAATGTCTCTGGCTGTCATTAAATTTTTAATTACTTTAATACAGGCTGGGCCATAAGGGTGTTGGCGGTTTCAATATTCAATTAAAAAAGAACTACGAAACATAACAAAAATATATTTGTATTTAAAAAAAGTAGAAACATAGGAGTTTTTAAGACCTAAAAATAATGTAGTCCAAATGACTTCCCTCGGCTGCTTGGCACTCTTGGAACCAAAGTCGCAAATTTTGGAAAACTCGTTGAAAAGTTGTTCTCGGTATTTTATTACTTTCCTGAATAATATTCCTCTTCAGCTGCTCTAAATTGGTCGGATTTTTCTCGTAGACTACTGATTTGAGGTAGCCCCATAGAAAATAATCGCATGCAGAGAGATCGGGGCTACATGGTGGCCATTCAATATCCTATATAACTTATACGAGTGTTTTAAAGTATTGGGTATTTACTATATAAATATCAATGTAACTACTTACTTACTATTAAAGTAGCCGTGAGCAGCATAGTTTGGGTTTAAGAGCATAAACCAATAAAATTCACTCGGTCTTGCGGTGATAGCAGATCCGATCGAAGTGGCATACCTGTTATTCCGATAATACAAACATTGAGATTGACGACGCGTATGACACCGTCTCCCCGCGACCCCCCACACTTTTCTTTTGTTTACATGCAGGTGTGCGGCGAGCGGCCGACCGGTTTTATGCAATCAGTTTGTTACCTTATCTTGTAATTATAATGCGCAGGCAAACTACTGCACAAAATAAGCAAGACATATTTTACTTATGTATTATTTGCTTATTTTGTTACACCTTTTTCTTTTTGTTTTGATTTTATTTTCGAATTTCTATGTGTTTTTGTTTTTTGTAGGACCTGCAGTCTTATTGTTAATAATTATTCGTAGTAAAGGGGACGGACTGAAAACCAGCGTTGACCAGTGCGTGGTTTAATCACTGCGCACTGCCAACATTGCTGAGTCCGTTCCTTTTACCATACTACACAATATTTTATGTATCTTTTGTATTTTTTTTTATAATTATTTTATAATTATGTGTGTGTGGTAATAAAATGTCTATCCTATCATCTTATCTTATCTATCTATCCCCCCTTTTTTAAATGAGTTTTCCGGGAAAAACATTTTTCAGCAGCTCTATGGATACCCTAGCCGTATGACATGTAGCCCCATCCTGTTGAAACTACATCCTCGAGGTATTGCCTTGAAGTTCTTGCAAAGCTGGCACCAAAAAGTCTGTTATCATGTTGCAATAATTGTTAGCTCTAACCGTCGTCGCTTCCCCTCTTTCGTCCTCAAAAAAGTTTAGCCCAATAATATCGGTTGACGTTATCCCAGCCCACACGACAAGCTTAGGGCTGTGAAGTGGACGTTCATGCAAGCGTCGGGGATTAGTCTCGGACCAGAACCGACAATTTTGCTTGTTCACATGGCCATTGAGGTGAAAATTGGCCTCATCACTAAAAATTTGCGACTTCGGTTCCAAGAGTGCCAAGCAGCCGAGGGAAGTCATTTGGACAACATTATTATCAGGTCTTAAAAATTCTTATGTTTCTACTTTTTTAAAATACAAATATATTTTTGTTTTGTTTTGTAGTTCTTTTGAATATTGAAACCGCCAACACCCTTATGGCCCACCCACCACACATACATTATGACATCTACCCGTGTGGTGTCCGGATTAAAAATATAGCACTACTCCATCTCCTCCCGTGGTTGTCGTAAAATGCGACTAAAGGACTCTTAATCAGAGGGATGGGCAGCAGCGTCCCTTCTGTGAATCGGTAGCCATACTGCGCTCGGCAACCTGCCTGCCAAGCGTGGTGAGTATTGGCAAATACCCCCTAAAATGATGATACAGTTGTGTAAATCTATCTGTCGTCTATTGATCGCATGCCTTTACGCACATATCGGAGGGGATGACTGTAAAGCCTTCACCAGCAGAGGGAAGGCGACTGTGAAATGGTCGCCCCACAGGCCCTTCTCGGGGAGGATTGTAAAGGATCCCCCGAGCCACACTGTGCGCTGTGCTGCACACACACACACGTGACCAAATGTATGCCAGCGTCTTCCCGGGGATCACTCGGTATGAGCACTCAAACTACATAACCTGCACGCCCGCGGCCACCATGTAGCGACGGCAGGGAAGCGGTGCCAACTACCAGAAAGGGTAGAAGAACTTCTGCCAAGCCAGTTAAAAGCATGTGTATACTAACATTTATTTGACAGTCTGAAATAATTTACAACTGGTGATTCCACATTACACAACCAACGCAAAAATTATTAATTTCGCAAAAACTCTGAAAATTCCCTCCAAACTTATGAAAAGCGGAACATTAATAATCCACGGCGGATTTCCGTAGGTATAATATTTTCGCTGAAGCGATGTCAGACTAGATGATTAGACGGAGGCTTCGAAATTTCCAAGACCGTTTGTACGTCTTAATATTATCATAAAATATGCTAAATCCATTTAAGCGCAGTTTTTCTTTCCAGCTTTACTGGCCTGAAAATATTGTTATGGCTGCTGTCGGCCATGGGAATTTTAATAATGGCCGCTCCTTTGGCCTTACATTGCTACGTGTTATACCTAATAAAGCCTCGCGTCGGCATTTTAGCGAGCGATGATTTAAAAACCTTTTTAGAGGTTAACAAGTTGTTCTATAAATATTTAAGTAGTTGGTTTATTGGTGAAGGAAAAGTTTTCAGTTATAAATTGTTATACAAAATGTGGTTTGGTTATACAACTATTTATAAATAACTAGTTTTACCCTGCCATGCGTTGCTGTGGCAAATGCACGTAATAACAGCATGATTTTGATTCCGAAAAAATAAAAATAGTTCTCCTGGTTTATTAAAAACATGCGCGTATATGAATACAACGGTATGTAAAAATCTCAAAACGATCGGTAAAGAACTTTGGGAGATTTGCGATTTTGAACAAACGACCATAACATTTTTGTATATATAGATTATGAGTCTCCTGATATAATAAAAACATACGCGTATATGAATACAACGATGAGTAAAAAATTCAAAACGATCGGTAAAGAACTTTAGGAGCTTTGCGATTTTGAACAAACATAGAAGAACTAAAGTTGTCGACATAGCTGAAAGGATTAGTAAACTGAAGTGGCAATGGGGTACATTGCTCGTAGAACTAATGGCCGTTGGTTCACAAAGGTTCTCAAATGGCGACCGCGCACCAAAAAATGCAGTGTGGGACGACCTCTAACGAGGTGGACAGACGACCTGGTGAAGGTCGCTGGGAGTCGTTGGATGAGAGCGGCATGTGACCGCTCGTTGTGGAAATCTAAGGCTGTGGCTGATATGATGAACAAACGAACAATTTTTTTTTTTTTATATTGATTTCATAAATGTTAGATGTTAATGTCAGTTTTATTTTCGTATTATGTAAAGAATTAAATGAAAAAAAATTAGCAACTGATCATACATAGGAATACCATCACCCCATCTCATTCCGTGGGTGTCAACAGGCGACTATGGGATTAGCTGGAGGATGGGCAGCAGCGTCCTTAGAGTATATTTATAACTCAACTGCGATCGCCAAACCGTCTGCCAAGCGTGGCGATTATGGCAATAGCACATAAAACAAACCCATACCGTCGTTGTGGCAATCTTGTGGAGAAGATTCTCTCCAGCAGTGGATGTTTTTACAGCAGAAATGATGATGAATATTTTAATGTTATTATTATTTTTGGTTTTTAAACGTTGCCCTACCCTACGTTTTCTCCTATGTCGTGGGTGCGTTTACAGGTATACGTTTCACACACAATACACCCAGACCCGGAACGACTACCTGCAGATCATACAAATATTTGTTCCGTGCGGGAATCGAACCCGCGACCCGGAGCGCAGCAGTCGACTCTATCAACCACTGCACTAACCGTGCCGTCTTAGGAAACTGTTTTAGAAAACCTAATAAAAAAAAGATGTGTACCAAATCTCAACTTAACCGTTCCAGTAGATTCGGAGCAAACTGTGACAGACGGATAGACAGACAGACACGAGTGATACTTTCGGGTTCGGCTTTTTTCTTTTGGACGCACGGAACCCTAACAACGGTTTCAGTGGTACAAAATCCTATCATATTCCCAGTCAAATAAAAGATCGCGAAGAAAGGGGAGGGGAGGCACGGTAACAGGGGCCGCATAAACTTTTATTAATAAAAGAATAAGTAACTGTAAGCGAAGATGCCTGAAACATCCGCACCTCGGCGTGGGGATAATAAAAAAGTAAGAGAAATTGATGAGCCAAGCGTGGCGGGTTGGTTGAACTTTGTGCTCAATATTTGGAGTCGGTGTGGGAAATATTATAATAAATGCTGCATACATCCTTACGTTGTATGGTTAAATAAATAAAATTGGAGTGTCTGTTTGCAATGTGAAAATAACAGCTTTTTACCAAATGCATACAGAAGTCAGTACGTATAGGTAACAAAACTTGTTCCAGCTAGTTTCCGAAACGGCAAGACCGCTTTTGATGGGACTTTAACTGGCAGAACGCTGATGTTATAAGAAGTAACTTAGGCTACTTCTAATTAAGAATAAAAATAAATAAAATGTGTAAAAGTGTCCGTTTGCAATGTGAAAATAACAGCTTTTTACCAAATGCATACGAAAGTCGGTACGTATAGGTAACAAAAAACAATTTGAGTCTTTTTTGTTTGTGTGTTCCAGCTAGTCTCAGAAACGGCTGGATCAATTTTGAAGGGACCTTAACCGGCAGATAGCCGATGTTATAAGGAGTAGGTTTAGCCTACTTTTATTTAGAAAAAATGTTATGGTTCCGCGCAAAAAAACTAAAACTCTAATGCGAGTATTAACTTAATATAACTCATCATATCAGCCACAGGACGTCCACTGCTGAACAAAGGCCTCCCCCTTAGATTTCCACAACGAGCGGTCACATGCCGCTCTCATCCAACGACTCCCAGCGACCTTCACCAGATCGTCTGTCCACCTCGTTGGAGGTCGTCCCACGCTGCGTTTTCCGGTGCGCGGTCTCCATTCGAGAACCTTTGTGCCCCAACGGCTATCAGTTCTACGAGCAATGTGCCCTGCCCATTGCCACTTCAGTTTACTAATCCTTTCAGCTATGTCGACAACTTTAGTTCTTCTACGGATCTCCTCATTTCTGATTCGATCTCGTAGAGAAATACCAAGCATAGCTCTCTCCATAGCTCGCTGAGTGACCTTGAGCTTTCTTATGATATATATAATATAACTAAATCCATTATATATATACTCTTTGTCAACTGTTTATGCTGAAGTACTCTACATTATTTTAAACTATCATTTATAAATAATCCGATTTCTTTTAAATCATGCGGACGGGTGAAAACGAGTTGCCCGACTAGTTTTCCTAATAAGTAATAATTTTTCTTATCTTCATATTTTTTAAATAAATTTTGTAAAGCTTTTGACACTCACAGTCATTAGCGATACTATATACCTATTGTTTAAAAATACACACACATATCAGCCCTGGAATGTCTACTCGTGAATATGTGCCTCCAGAAGATCACTACGATGGTGGTAGAGGGCATATCTGGCACCGCTTTATAGTCACCCTCTCAGGCGTGGCACCAGTGGATGGCTCTAATGCGATCATACGAGGACCTGAGGGGTTCCCCTAGGTGCCGTAGATGACCGCCCCATTGGTTTTAGCCGGTAGGAGTCCGGCATGCCCCTCCATCCTTCCCGGCGCTGGAGGAAGTATATGACGTATTTCCACTGGCTCAATTAAAAATAAAATTGTTTTGTGGACTTGTTATTGTTATGCAATTATTTTGGGATTTTTTCCATAATCTCGACGCTTGGCAGGTGGATAGCGATTGGAGTTGATTGTAAATGTACTCGAAGAACACTGCCCATCCTCTGGCTAATCCCATAGTCACCTTTTACGACACCCACGGGATGAGATGAGGTGGTGCTAGCCAGCACCATACGGCAAAATGTTCAGGCTGTCCCATATACCACGTTTGGAATTTAGCTTTTTAACTGAACCGTGACAACAGCAAAAATTCACAATGACGTGGTTAGAAAGGGTAATTAATTCTCAATAGCTTGATACCTGGCCAGTCATCGCGTGATTTGTGTCAGGTCAGGGCTTTCGGCGACCCATTTGAATACTGAGGAAGTACGCCGTATAAGGTAACGTTGAATAATATCGGTGGAGAAATTAATTTTAATTTAGGCGTGTCTGAAATGGGAGTAATGAACTGAGGGAGTATTATGACGGGTATCAGACAATTTGAAACCATACTGAAATGTTGTAACAGAAACTCAAATACAGGTTACGGATCATAGTCTATATTCAACGATGGAAGGAAAAAATATACACCATAACAGTCCACAGGGCCCTCTAAAAAAAAAAAACATTAATTAAAGAAGAAAACAAAGAAAAATTCATTTTTCTTTATGTATTTTTTTTGTTTTTAAAAAAAACATTGACCCACACAAGGATTTCTCCTGTGTCGTGAGTGCGTTTACAGACATACATTTCACACACAATACACCCAGACCCGGAACAACTACCTGCAGATCATACAAATGTTTGTTCCGTGCGGGAATCGAACCCGCGACCCGGAGCGCAGCTGTCGACTGTATCAGCCACTGCATCAACCGTGCCGTTGTTACAGGTGTATTAGTCTGTAAGCGTCTAAAGCTGAACATAAGCCTCCCAATGAGTCTTATGGGATATTGCCTTAATCACCATGCTTGGCAGTTGGATAGTTGATCGCAGTATATTGTTATTAGCACACAGGAGGATACTTATGCCGATCTTCTTGATATCAATCTTTACCTCTTAAGACACCCATACGTAGAGAGGGGTATCCTCAGGAAGACAGTGGCACACACATGGTCACGTGCGGTGGCAGCAGCACAGCGCATAGGGATCCTTTACAATCCTCTCCGAGAAGTGCGTGGGGGGCGACCTTTTTACAGTCGCCTTCGCTATACTAGAGAGGGTAACAGATTTTCAGTCATCCCCTTCGTGATGTACCTAAAGGCAAGGCACCAGTGTGGGTTTAGTGTGATCTTACGAGGACCTGGAGCCCCCTTTCGGTGCCGAAGATCATCGCTCCGGTGGTTTTAGCCGGTAGGAGTACGGCATACCCTTCGCCCTTCCTCGGGGCGGAGGAAACTCACGATGAAAAAAAAAGGTAGTGAGGGGTGGTCAATACTTTGCCAGGAATCGCAAGGATTGTACCTTGCAACAATACAATTAAAAAATACAAAATAAAACATCTTCCGTTTAATTTTCTGCTATGGCAGCATGTCTATGTAGCATCCTATGCTCATATCAAGGATTATTAAAATGATGGGATGGTAAAAACTATACAAACATGGACGTTCTTTATGCTTTGCTATCATATCAGAAAATAAATATTGTGTGGATGCCGAGTAGACCATTTTCTTCTGGACTCATAATAAGTCCTTAACTACGTGCAGATTGGGGAGTCTATGTGCTTATACCGAGTGACCCCTGAGAAGATAGTGGCGCGCAGGAGGCCACGTGCCACCGTGTGCGCAGCAACTGCACAGCGAGTCTTGGGGGGATCCTTTCAATTCCTCCCCGAGAAGTGCCTGGGGGCGACCTTTTTACAGTCGCCTTCCCTCCGCTAGATAGGGTGACCGCTTTACATTCAACCCCTCCGAGATATGCTTAAAGGCGTGACATCAATGGGCGGCTCTGGTGTGATCTTATGAAGACCTGGAGCCCTCCTTCGGTGCCGAAGATGACCGCTCCAGTGGTTTTAGCCGGTAGGAGTCCGGCATGCCCCTTCGCCCTTCCCCGGGGCGGAGGAAGTTCCGTATAGAATTTCCACTAGAAACCGATAAACAAGTCCTTTACTACAAAAATATCCTTCCTTGTATAATTCAGATATTAATGCCATAGAGCACATAATGTCACCGATGGCAAAGCTTATCTAGAAAATTCCATAAGTGATACATATCATAAACTATCTGCATGCCGATTTGGGAAGGAAACCCAAATTCTTTGATGTTTATCTACCCGCATAAGTTATGAAGGCAAGGGGTTACTGTGTTCATAGGAGATGGCAATACCGATATCGTGTACTCATGTTTGAAACCCGTCGCTACAATCTTTACCGACATATTTTCGAGGTTTCAGAGGTTTACTTATCTTAAGTTTCGGACCGTGGCTTTGCCTTTGTTGAACTCAGGATTTTTGCATATCTTTGGGAAATGTTTCGGCTTTCCGGGATCAAAATTATGCAGCGTGCCATGGTTTGGCTATTTATTTATTTAAATTAGAACGTTGAAGAATAATCAGTCATAATTTCAGCCGAATAAAGTCCACTGCTGGACGCTGACATCGCCACAACGACCGGTCAGATGTTTGCTCATTGGGGCGTTTTGCCACTATGGCCACGCTTAGCAGGCGGGTTGTGATCGCAGTTGAGTTGTTACTGTATGCGAAAGACGCTGCTGCCCATCCTTTCGCCAATCCCAAAGTTGCCTTTTACGATACCCACGGGATGAGATGGGGTGATGCTATTCTTAGTCGGCATCAACAATCTTTAACATAGTAACAGAGAGGCCAAGCGTCAAGAAATCCCTGCTAACCCAGCAGTTGTCACGTCAGCCTGGCCCCGGTCAGAGTCAGGGGACCTTTTTTTTTATTGATCCGGTTGAAATACATCATGTACTTCCTCTACCCTGGGAAAGGGTGGAGCGGTATGCCGGACCCCTACCAGCTAAAACCACCGGAGTGATCATCTTCGGTACCCAAGGGAAGCTCCATGAACTCAAATAATCTCCATCTAGAGCCACCCATTGGTGCCATGGCTTTAATTACATCTCGGAGGGGATGACTGTAAACCGGTCACCCCCTCTAGCGGGGGTAGGCAACTGTACAAAGACTACCTCGCAGGGGGATTGTAATGGAATTCCCCCGAAGCCTCGCTATGCACATTTGTGTCATCATTTTGGGGGGATTATAGATACTGTTTCTTTTTCAATATGTATGCCCTTTCACTTTGTCTTGTTTTTAAGCCTTTCAACGATATCATTCTTCTTTCATGAGCAAAGAAATGTAGTTTAGGCTCTCAGGGTTAGATTCTGGGCAGTTTTTAAATAAATTTGTGGTGATTGGATGAACTTCGCTACGTCTCTTCGTCAACAATAATTCAGTGCCTCAAGACGAAATTATTTAACCAGTGTGTGTTACCAGCGATGATACCTATGTGGCACGGAGACGTGGTCACTCACTATGGGCCTCGTAAGAAAGCTCAAGGTCATCCAGCGAGCTATTGAGAGAACTATGCTTGGTATTTCTCTACGAGATCGAATCAGAAATGAGGAGATCCGTAGAAGAACTAAAGTTGCCAACATAGCTGAAAGAACAAGTAAGCTGAAGTGGCAGGGGTGGCATATTGCTCTAGAACTGATGGCCGTTGGGGCAAAAGGTTCTCGAGTGGAGATCACGCACCGGAAAATCCAGTGTGGAACCACCTCCAACGTGATGGACGAATAACCTGGTGAAGGTCACTGGGAGCCGTTGGATAAATGTGGTATGTGTGACCGGACTTTGTAGAAATCTACGGGGAAGGCCTTTGTTCAGCCGTGGACCTCCTTTTGCTGATATGACGATGATAATAGGACATTTCGTGAACATCCAAAATTCGTTTCGTGGAAATTTAAAACAAATTGCTAGCAATGGTTATTATATTTTCCATAAGGGCCATGATAAAAAGTCAGTGAAAACAAATGGTGCGAGATGAAACTTAAAGTTATCGAATCATGTACAACATAATTTAGACTCTGTATGAGTTTCACAGTAAGAAAAATCAATTTAATGCAGTACCAACGTTAAAACAAAGATAATTTTAATTTTAATATATTTCCGCAAACTCCACCATTTATATTTCTTCATAGATGCTATTAAATAAACCAAATTATTTGCCTCCATTTTTCTGTTGTATTTACCTTATCACGAAATAAGGGCCAAAGAACACGGCAGGGGAACTCGGGACGTCATTCCTGGCTTTATATTTATTATATCCGCCTCCCCTGTACGCTAATAAACCACTTTATCAACGACCAGTACCAGGGGTTTTTATGGAGCTGTCTTAGTTTGTAAAATATATTTTTATTTATTTTGTTATAGTGCTACATAAAAAAATTGTATTAGGTATCGAATCCACGACCCAGAGCGCAGCAGCCGACTGTATCAGCCACTGCACCAACCGTGCCGTCTATCCAGCTTTCGTCGACTACGCTAAAGCGTTTGACAACATCCACCACCACTCACTATTTCTTACTTCGAAACCAAAATATAGAAACCACCTATAAAAATATCCTGCAGAAAATATACCACAACGATACAACCGCTATTTATATCTCCACCACAGGACCATCCTTCTTTATCGAAAGAGGAGTGAAGCAGGGAGACCCGCTGTCCCCTAAACTATTCACTCACTGCCACCTTCGAAGAGGTTTTCGGAAACCTGTCTGACATTTGGGCCAACAACGGAGTAGTCGTTGACGAAAAAAGGCTAACCAACCTGCATTTCGCTGACAATATTGTTCTCTTTTCATCTTCATAAGCTGAATTAAGTGAAATGCTTAATGAATTAAACTAGGCATGCCTCGACATTGGTCTTCGAATGAACATGTCGAAGCCTAAACTCATGATTAATACAGTCCACCAAAATCAGTATGTGGGGAGCCTGGGGATGAGCTTGACGCTTATAGGCGGGATTGGTTCTTATTGGCTCAGGATCGAGTTCAGTAGGAAAGGAAAGAGAAGCCTTTGCCCTGCAGTGGGACAACACAGGCTGAATTGTTTATTATTTTCAAAGCAAGCAAATGGTTATTAATATTCCTATAAATTAAGTGAAATATATTTAACGAATATTATACACTGACTGGCCAGCCCGGGCATGCTACAGGCTTTTCATATCCAATAATGCCATAATTATAAATAATGAATGAACATTCTATGATATTCGTGGTAATAAATGAATAATATCGGAACGTTTCAAATCGGCTAATATTAGGTTTTCAGAAGGAAATTTTAATTAACCGTTGAATATTCAATTTCGCTATTCATTGCGTTTAATTATCATTAATTTTAACGATAATTGTGTGCCAGATACCGATGTTGTAAAGATAAGACTTGCAAATTTTACACACATAAAAAAGTGTAAGCTTGTTACGAAAACTGCAATTCTTATTATTATTATTTTCTCTTACGAAACGTATGTAGTATTTAATATACGCTGATACGAGATTGAATTGTAAGTGCCACACATCAACCCAAGAGGTTTAAGTGGTGCTTTTTTGTACTTGACAAACTTGAATTATATTTTTTATTGATAATGTAATAAATAGATAAATGAATATTTATTGTTCTAGGAAATATATTGGCTGATTTAAAAAAAACTCCCAGTATATTTCCTGGAACTAATTCTTTTCCAATACCTTGTCTTCTTTATCGAAATAAAAGAGAATTAACTATTGGAATTTTAATGTGTATTCTTTGATAAATTAAATTTTGTATTAATCTTAATTTTATCATTTTAACGTCAATTTGTTGGTGGAAATAAAAGTGGTTGGTTTTACAACATAAATGATAACTTTAAACGAATACAAATGTAAAAAAGAACTTCGAAATTCAAATTAGTAGACGTTGCTTAGACTTTTTTGTCGTTAGTATTTACAGCTATTTGTATCAACAATTTGCTGCTTTTATTTTATTATTATATTATTCAGGAGCTTTCCATATGGAGTTGGAAGGTATTACAGTCATATACATGATTAGGTTGCTTTAGCGTAGCTTTGAGTCTGACTCCCGAACAAGGGTTTATCCGAAGTGACCCAGAGATTAAACATGACTATCTAGTCGTCAGGTTTAAGCACGTCATACCGTTTAATTTAATATCACGATAAAATGAAGATATGTAACCTCGTTATTCATCGCTATGCGCTTTTAAGTACCTACACGTTTTGATTTCATTATAATAAACCAAAATCGTGTGGTGTCCGGAATTCCGTGTGGTGTCCGGCATTCCGTGTGGTGTCCGGCTTTCCATGTGGTGTCCGGATTAAGAATATAGCACCACTCCATCTCCTGCCGTGGATGTCGTAAAAGGTGACTAAGGGAATCTAAAACAGAGGGATGGGCAGCAGCGTCCCTTCTGTGAAACGGTAGCCATACTGCGCTCACCAACCCGCCTGCCAAGCGTGGTGAGTATTGGCAAATACCCCCCAAAATGATAACACAGTTGTGAAAATCTATGGGGGAGGCCTTTGTTCAGCAGTGGACTATAAATGGCCGATATGATGATGATATGAAACATCGTTTATTCGAATAACACAAAAAGTAGTTCTTATTTAAAGTTAAAAAAAGAGACGATACTCAGGTTATAAGCCCACCCTTCACCGCTTGTGTTTAATGGCCGAATACTCAAACGCCATTTAACGTTAAGTCCCCAGTTTAACTATTCGAGAAACCGGTTTTTGGTACTAAACCTGGCGGCTCAAATTGTTTAAGCGGGGACTTAACGTTAAATGGTGTTTGAGTATGCGGCCGTAAGCCAGGCAGAAGGAATGGCGTAACAAACTCTCCAGCAACACGTTAGTCTATCATAATACAATATTTTTAAATCCATGTGCTTCATATACACTTTAACAAAGAAGATTGTTACTTGTAGTCACTTATCATAACTACATGTCCGTCAGCACACACTATAACGCAATCAAACTAAGATAATGAACTAAACTATATAAACATTAATATAAAATTTTAAGTATATGCAGCCTCCAATCTAGAGAAAGTCAATAGACGTGCCCGCTTATATGAAATATAAACTAACGATATGGAACTAGCGATATTAATCATTCTTATTATTTATTTTTCCATGAATCTTAATTGAATATTAATTGATGATGATGATGATATAAAAGTTTATCAGATAATGGTTTTTATGCTATTTGTAAATAAGGTTTCGTTACACGTTTTACATGTACAAACATTAGTTTGTTATTCAAATAGCTTGATACGAACTAAAGCAAAAATATTAATTAATGGAACTGCTTAAGTATGCCGTGTTTATATTTGCTTTGCCTTTAACCTAGTTTTTAATAATAGTGTGAGGTAGAAAAATTCTTTCGCGCAGCTTGATTGAAGGCATAGAGGCGTGATCTGCATTAGTACCTGCGATTTACTAAGTCTTATCAGCTGCATCCATCACCATTATTATTTATTTATTTATAGTTTCAAGTACAGTGATGGTACATAAGGTGGACTTAATGCCATGTACTATTTTCTACCAGTTAACCTTCGGTTTAAAAATAAATGCATTGAAAGAAGAAAAAAAACATGTTTCAATAATAATAATAGTACTATAGGTTGAAAGGCAGACACCGTTGTTCCCGCTTTCCTTCAAGTTTTCATTCCATATTGTACTCATTGCAATAGAACTTATCGTTAGAGTTTCCATTTCATACAATAGTCAATAGATTTTTTTTTATTGGGCTTCTCGCATACATTTCAAGGAAATGTGGTTGCTTAACCGGTCATTTCTGGCGAAGCCAAAAGAGGCCTCCAGCCAGAACTACATAACCAGGGACAATCCGTGACTTTTATAGTGCGGCCATGAAGAGTCTCCAGTTAGTGTCCCAATACATTTTAGATTAAAATTCTCTAAAAGGACTCTACCTGTTGGACTGATGTCGCGAACGGATAACTAAAATTAGTCTTAATCATATCATCATAATATCAGCCGAATTACGTCCACTGCTGAACAAAAGCTTTCCATTTACACGATTTTGTCATAAGTGCATGTACTCACCACGCTTGGCAGCGCTTAGTGAGCGCTGTATGGCTACTGTTACACAGTTGGGACACTGCTGCCCATTCGGATTTAGAGTCAGGAGAAGCCACGGATGTCGTAGGAGGGTAATAAATTAGTGTTTGCTGTATCTAAATTATTCAGAAATGCATTGAAACAATTAAAATAATGAAAACCATACTCAAAGTCAAAATATTTTTATTTCAATTGAACCAGAACTTAAGTTAGACGGTTCCAATTACTTGATCTGTGGAGAAGAATCGGCAAGAAACTCCATGGATACTCGATTGAAATTCTTGAGATTACAATATTGATCAAGATATGACTTACACAGGCTGTTTATAACTTTATCAATACATTGATGAAAAATAAAAATAGTGGCTATACACTACAGATAGCACAGATATATTTGATTACCAGGGAAGCCACTTGTGCAGAAAAGGGCTAACGCCATATGAGAATCTGCGTGCCCACACCGGGCGACCCAAGAGAAGACGGTAGCACGCATGTGGTCACGCGCTGCCGTGGGACGTTTTGGGGGATCCTTTACAATCCCCCGGGGGGATGACCGCTTTATAGTCACCCTCTCAGAGATGTGCCTATAGGCGTGGCACTGATCGAGGACCTGGGCCCCCCTTAGGTGCCGAAGATGACCGCTCCAGTGGTTTTAGCCAGTAGGAGTCCAGCATAACCTTTCGCCCTTCCCCGGGGTGAAGGAAGTTCATGAAGAATTTCCACTGGACACCAATAAAAAAGGTATCTTGTTGTAAAATCGAGTATAGATAATAGATAACTCAAACTATTCAAGCAGACTAACTCAAAAGTAGGGACACCTCTCATTCCATAATCGGTCAAGACCATTAATACCAACAATAAAGCCTCCACCCAATTGTAGTGGCATAACTCATTTGACAAATTGCCAGAACTTAACACCTAAAATACAAAATTTCTAAACTCGAACTACTAACGGCAATTTCGTCTTGCCAATTCCACAATCACAAAAGCTCGATCCAATCTTAGTAGTGTACAATCGGGTACAGTCGTGCACACTCGCCAGTGTGCATGAGGTTTAATTTCGACCGCAGTTCAAATCTGGAGTGCCGTTAAGAAAATAACCCCGTTGAATATTCAGAAGCTAAACAACGCTCTATCGCATGGCTTGTTTTCATTAGCATGATTGGACTGACCCCATTAAATATCCACCATAACCTCACGTACAGTGTAGCGTTTATAGAATTTATAAATGTATAAAAAATGTTTTAAAACTTTCGCTCTTTCTGTATATTGAGAACATTGACAAATTTTGTTTTGGATGTGCTGTTGATTTTTCGGACATGATTGCGGCTTATCTGAACAAAGCGGTTTTATCGATTTCACTTAGATTGGCGATGTTTGATGTGCTTCATAGCCAGTTGCACTTACTGGTGAGGTTAAGCAACAGTCATTTTTTAGATGGGTGACAATATAGAGGAATTTTAACTAAGCATCTCAGTGCTTATAAGGGGACGCCAAATTGTCAGTGCTAGTTTGTGTTAAAGGATGGTAGCACGCATGTGGTCACGCGCTGCCGTGGGACGCTTTGGGGGATCCTTTACAATCCCCCTGGGGGGGTGACCGCTTTACAGTCACCCTCTCCGAGATGTGCCAATAGGCGTGGCACCAGTGGGTGGCTCTATTGTGATCATACGAGGACCTGGAGCCTCCCTTAGGCGCCGAAGATGACCGCCCCAGTGGTTTTAGCCGGTAGGAGTCATACCGGGCCGGCCCCCCCGCGCATTCGTACGGTGCAGTGTGGGTCTAATTCGCTGCTCATTATAATTACGATTATATTTTTTCGCGATCGGATTCTGGCTCGTGATTTGTTTCTGGTTGTGTGCTATTGTGTTTAGTGCTCGTTTCGTAAGTTTTTAACGTCCCATAAGTAATTTATTGTGTTAAATAACCGAATTAATTTCTCGGTAAGTACATTTATTTTTTGTTAGTAATGAGGGTATCGTGAAATAATACTGCACCCGTTATTTGGCGCTCGTCTATTGTCGCGTTAACCTTGTTATTTATAATTAAAACCAACTTTTGATATAATAAGTATGTCGACGAATAATGATGACCCGCCCGACCGTGGTGGGGAAATATTTCATAGAAGCAATGTAACTAACAGGTCTCCGACCTCCGTGAACACAAAACGTTTATTTAGCGAAATTTCGCCATCATATATTTCACCCGAGGATAGGTCCAAGCGGCTGCAAAAATCGGAATCTATTGAAAAAAACTCGTCAATTTTAAATGTTAGCGACGCGAGCCAAGCTGACTATTGCGAACTAGTATCTGAGGCATCAGCGTATTTATCAAAAATTAACGACCTTGTTAATGATCAGGGATCCCGCATAAACATAGCGAATAAGTCCGCGATCATGGATATTACTCAGCGAGTAACGGCTATCGTGTCTTTACTAGCGATTAAATCGTCATGTAATGAAACAAAGCTAGCGAGAACGGAACGGGAATTGGAAAAAATTAAATCCAATACGTGTGATAATAGTAAGCAATTAAACAAGGTATCATATGCCGATTCATTAAAACTCCGTTTATCAAAAGTTGCTCCGCCCATGGAGTCGCGCGTACCGCTTCCCTGTGTAGTTGCATATCCGACCGCCGAGCGCTCAGCTGATTATGCGTCATCGTCCGCTACGAAACAGGCCTTAATGAAAGCGATTAATCCTAGCGACGACGGTTTCCAAATCGTAGGCGTTAAAAAAACCGCAAAGTCAGGCGTTGTATTGCGCGTCGCGAATGAGAAACAACTCGCAAAGCTTCAATCGGTCGACGCTATTAGATCCGCTGGCTTACGGCTTGAAAAGCCAAAAGGTCGCAAACCGCGTATTTTAGTTAAGGACGTCCCTTCTTCAATGGAAGACCGCGCTTTTCTGGCCGCATTATACCGGCAAAATATTAAGGACGAGTTGTCAGTTGCAGAGGATGATTTTATCAAATCAACTAAAATCACTCGCAGGCGTTCCTTAGAAAACGGGCGGAAGTGGATAGGCATAGAAATTGAATCCGAAGTGCGTAAACACTTGGTCACTACCAAGGATAAATTGTTTATTGATTGGGCCACTTGTCGTTTTATCGATGATGTCGAAGTAGTCCGCTGCTTACATTGCCAATATTTCGGCCACGTTAGAAAACATTGCGTTAATAAAACACCTACCTGTGCTAACTGTGCCGAGGCACATGAAACGATGGAGTGCCCTCATAAGGACAATTTGGAGCATTCACCAATATGCGTGGCGTGTAAACGCTTTAAAAAACCGTGCGACCATCGTTGCGGGTCACAGGATTGTCCTACCTATAAGCTCAAGCTCGAACAGTTAATCCTAAATACTAACTACTAAGGATGGCTTACACAGTAAATAATCTTACCGTTGCACAATTAAATCTTCATAACGATAGGGTGGCCACGTCGGAGTTAGATAAATTAATTTTAGATTATAACTTAGACATTGTCCTTATTCAAGAACAATATCAAAATGCAAGCTTACGTCAAAAAGTAGTACAACTAGATGGCAGGGCACGAGCTGGAATTTACGTTTCGCGTTCTACTAGTTTTTCAGTGACATCGTTACAATATCTTATGACGCCACACTGTGCTGTCGCGGAGGTTTCAACGGCACTTTATAAAGTTTACGTTGTGAGCTGTTATTTTCAATACTCAGATCCTGTTGCCCCACACATACATAATCTTCGCCACGTTCTGCGGTCGCTTGCAGGCCGCAAAATAATCATTGGCGCCGACGTTAACGCGTCATCATCACTCTGGTATGGCAAAGTACGGTCCACTGATTTTGAACGACGTTGTGCTGTCGAGGATTTCATCGCTGAGATGAACCTATCAATACACAATACCCCTGACGCACCACCTACTTTTTGCAGCCAAATGGGCGAGTCTTCTATTGACGTCACACTATCTAGTGCAGACGTTCGCTTGGACAGGTGGCGCGTCCTTCCGGACGCGTCGTGTAGTGATCACCGCCTGATCGTGTACGAATTTGTACCTAGATTGACACAAAGTTATCAAAATATTGGATCAAATTTTAGATACAAATCTAAAGGGGCGAACTGGGATTTCTTTAGCTCACTTTTTGCATCTCATGCCAAAGACTTCACTCGCGATGGGTTGTCAGCAGAAGAAAGTGCTAAAATCATGTCAGACACATTTACATACTGTGCTGATGTTGCTGTAGGTCGCGGATCAATAACCAACACTCGTAGATGTGATTGGTGGAATAGCTATTTAACTGAACAACGTAAACGTTTTCGCAGAGCGCGCAAAAAACTAAACAAGCTTAAAAAACAGCAAATCACGGGAGACATATTTATTGATACATTAAATAGATTCAGAATTGCCAGATCTAGTTATAGAGCCGCGGTGGCAAAATCGAAGGGAAATCTGTTACAGAAGGTAGTGCAAACACTAGATAGGGAGGGTCCGTGGTCTCCTCTGTACCACGAGTTTAAAGCCAATAGATCAGTCGATCTTGCTTATATCCAAAATATTAAAATTAATAACATGCATACCACTGGTATTGAGGAGACCACGGAGGCTCTTCTCAATACTCTTATACCTGATGATCTACCTGGAAATGATAACGAGTATCATCAACAGATTAGATCATGGGCTGCTGAACCGCCGGAATCCCCAGCGTCTGACTTACCATCCACTGACGAATTCATAAACGTTGTCAATAAACTACCACTTAATAAAGCATCTGGAGAAGATAAAATATCGAATAGAATGATTAAAGAAGCTTGTAAAATATCGGGTGACTCTATACTGACCGTTTTTAATCGTTGCATTGCTGAAGGCATTTTCCCTCGTATATGGCGTTCCGGTTTTATACGCATAATACCAAAAAGTGGTGACAACCCCCCGGATGATCCTAAATCATACCGGCCTATAACTTTACTACCATCTTTAGGGAAACTTCTCGAGCGCCTTATAGTTCCACGTTTGCTGCCAGATGGACCGAAATTTCATAATAACCAATTCGGCTTCACAATAGGAAAATCTACTATTGACGCGGCAATCTCTGTCAGGAAAGTAGTAAATTCATCTGAACATAAGTACGTGATAGGCATCTTCCTTGATATCTCTGGTGCCTTCGACAACGCGTGGTGGCCAATGCTACTACTTAAAATGAAAGTCCGCGGTTGCTTCAGAAACATCTACACTCTCGTTTACTCATATTTTGCACACGGATCTGCAAAACTTAAACTTGGTCATCACGCTGTGTCGAAGGAACTCACGATGGGATGTCCTCAAGGATCCGTTATTAGTCCTTATCTATGGAACATGGGTTTCGATGATTTTCTAGCGATTCCATTACCATCCGGCTGTTCATTGACTGGTTACGCAGACGACGGCCTTCTGCTTATTCAGTCAAGTACAAGGGCGAGCCTTGAAAAATTGGCGGATACTTGTTTACGTTTAATCTCTAGTTGGGGCGAACGAAACCGCTTAATGTTTGCACCACAAAAAACCTTTCAACTAATTTTAAAAGGCAATCTTAAGACATCACCGAGCATTAAATTCAATAATGTTACCGTAAAAAGAAAGGAGTCCGTGTGCTACCTTGGTCTTGTATTGGAGAGAAATTTTTCATTCGTTGAACACATAAAATCTGTAGGTGAAAAAGCTAAAAGGAACTTTTATGCCCTGACAAGGATATCAACAGCTAC
Organism: Diloba caeruleocephala; assembly: GCA_947459985.1. NCBI lineage: Eukaryota > Metazoa > Arthropoda > Insecta > Lepidoptera > Noctuidae > Diloba > Diloba caeruleocephala. The sequence continues at coordinate 2,491,058 of OX381609.1, forward strand.
ATGGGGTCTTTCATTTTATACTTTGAAAACTATTTACGGCGCTACCTACTTAGGTTGTATTTGCTATGGTTCACCTGTATGGGCCGATAGGGCTACTATCGGCGCGGCAAGACGTAAACTGCTCCAAAGCCAGCGCTTAGCGTTGATATTCTTGTGCAAGGCATATAGGACAGTAAGTACTGAAGCTCTGCCTGTGCTAGCAGGTGTTTTGCCAGTCGATCTTGAGATACAGCGACGTGCTGCAATGTACTACTCAACTAGAGAAAACATGGACGCGGAATTTCTGCTACAACGCGATCGTGTTAGGATCTGCAGATTGTTTAGACCACAGACTGGTGTTTGGGAGGAACTCTTGGCCGAATGGCAATGCAGGTGGGACACGTCTATTAAGGGCCGTCACCTATACCAGTACTTTCCATCCATTCGTGAGCGGTTGGCAAGTGCATGGTTGGAAGTTGATCATTGCGTGGCTCAATTTCTCACCGGCCATGGTAACTTTAAGAGTAAATTGTTTAGCTTCAAGCTTGTCACCTCACCATTCTGCAAATGTTCAACACTGGACTGTGAATATGAACAGTCTGCACATCATATCCTGTGGGAGTGTATTCTTTGGCAAGATGAACGCAATATTATGTTTGACAGCATGCAAGTTACATCCGGGGTTGTTTACTATACAGATCTTGTTGCGACTAGGACGAATTTCCGTGCGTTCAAGTGTTTTTGCCATACCTACTATTGGAATCAGTCACAATAGCTCACAACATAGGACCCGTAAATAAAAAAATTGTACCCGTGGTGCTTGGCAACTGGGCTTAACCCTGTTGTAAACTCCCATTTATTGTGCCTATGGCCTATCGTTTTTCTCTGTCTCCTGCTTGCAACGGAGGGAAGTGGAACGTATATTCTTTCATACTCCTCCTTTATCCTTTCTGATTAATTTCGGTGCGGGTTCCAAGACAGTTATTCATTTCTCTGGGACACACCGAGCTTCATTGATCGGTGTTCTTTTCGGTGGTCGCCATTGTAGATCCTGGCTTACAGGAGTTGCAGTGGTTGGGAATGTGTGGCGGGCTTGTCCCATTTAAAAAAAAATACCGGGCCGGCATATAAGGAGGCATACCCCTTCGCCCTTCCCCGGGGCGAAGGAAGTTCATGAAGAATTTCCTCTGGGCACCAATAACAAAAGGTTGTCCAACAACCAATTTAAAGAAGGAACTTAGGACTTCGTTTTAAATACTGCGTATGATTTTTACGAAAGCACCCATATTACTCCGAAATCGCTCGATAAGCAATAACAATTTTAAGCGACATATTGTTGTTATCCTCTAGTCTGTTAATTGCTAGTAGCCGCGAAACAATAGATTTTGAATTATGTCTGGCTTTGTGACATATAATGACTTATTGTGCTGATAATCTAATAGGCCTGATTGGACGTTTCTCTTTCTCATACCGCGAAAACGAACGAACGTCAACTTACGGAATCGAAAGGTCAAACACTCACCGAGTAATTCTTATCTAATAACAAGAAAATAATATTATTTCCAAAAAATTACATCCAGGGACAATAATTAACCCTGCATTAATATTTCTACAGGACGGTCATTCAATATTGCATCATTCGGCTAGTTGCCGTAGTGTTGCGACCGTTTATAACCACATCGGAATCGAATGTAATCGATTTCCCGAAAAATCGAACCTTTTAGAACACTGTAGATTAATTTCGGACAGTATTGTTCAATTGAAGCATGTTTGCATTTTGGCCACAACACTGCATTCAATTACCATCCAGCTGTCCCCAAAACAATAGCTTGTTATCCCCAGCAACGCTCTAAGCCAAGATCTGTGTCCCGCAGGGGGCGCCCTTAGCGCAAGTTGCTTTTAATATTAATTTAAAGCCTGGCCGGAGGCCTCTTTTGGCGTAGCCAGAAATGACCGGTTAAGCAACCACATTTCCAAGGAAGGTATGCAAGAAGCCCAAGAAATTAAAATATGAACATTTATCAAAAAGAAACGATAATGGAATACATGTTTTATCGATGTTGATATTGTTTACCAGTTTCTAACAACGCATGGTATCAAGTCATGTTTGTTAATCTAAATGGGGGGCAGCTAATAATAACTACAGTGTACGTTGCGATTGTGGTGTCAAGGCCCGTCATGGAAAGAGTGATTGTAAAGGCGGCTTGGCACTTTGCGACGGAAATTTCGGAACTTAGAAATAATTGAAAGTAAGAAATAATTTATTTGGCAGGAAAGCGAGATATTAAACACAGTAATCAAACAGAATATAAATCTAAACAAAACTAAAACAATAAGTTAACCCTTAAACTAAAATTAAAGAACAAAGATTACAAAAACAAAACACCTCGTTTTTTTTGTGTTTAAAAAAACATTGCCCCACACTAGGATTTCTCATGTGTCGTGGGTGCGTTTACAGACACAAATTCCACACACAATACACCCAGACCCGGAACAACTACTTGCAGATCGTACAAATATTTGTTCCGTGCGGGAATCCAACCCGCGACCCGGAGCTCAGCTGTCGACTGCAGCCACTGACGGCACGGTTGGTGCAGTGGCTGATACAGTCGGCTGCTGCGATTCTCGCACGGAACAACTATTTGTATGATCTGCAGGGAGTTGTTCCGGGTCTGGGTGTATTGTATGTGGAATTTATGTATGTAAACACACCCACGACACAGGAGCAAGCCTAGTGTGGTGCAGCCATTTTTTTTTTGGCGCTGATTTTTAAACTGGACACGACCGACCTGGACCCTGGTTTTATTTCACGAGAAATAAAGTTAATAATATATATTCATAGTATTGTTACTTGTTTTTCTTGATTTAGAGAATCTTTGTTATAAAAACCTATACCGTAATGGATGCCACATGTGCCCCACGCGAGCACTCAAGAAGAATTTCGGGGCGCGAGCACTAGTGTTAATCAAAATCAAATTTATATATACAACTAGCTGGGACCCACAGTTTCACCCGTCGTTTAATTTAAACCAAATATTGGCACTTATGAAACGTCAGAATCTAAGTTGCACGGTTCCAAATAGTTGATCTCGTGGAGAAGAGTCGGCAAGAAACTCCATGGGTACTCTTTTAAAATAATTGAGATTACAATGTTGATTGATTCAAATTATTGTAATATATATATATTAGACACTTGACATAGAGTATGTATATATATATTGGATTTAAACAGTCTTATTACAAAAATCTTGTTAGACTCAGGTTTAAACCAGAACTATGTTGTCTGGACTTAGTACGGAACTAACGTTAGTACCGTGGTTTAAACCCGTCCGTATTATAAATATCAAAATAAGTCAGGACTAGATAGTACCTGACTTTAGTTCTGGCTTAAATTATTTCCACAGATTATACACGGAATTCCTTGGAAACATTCATTCAATCAGATAGCATTCGGATACATTACGTTCCGTTTACCCAAATGCTGAATATTTCTGTAATTTTTTTATATTAATGGTATTGATATTTTAACATATATAATAGGGTATTTAATGACGATAACTATTAGAAACGAATGGTTGTTCTTGTTACAATAAATGCCATTTATTTTCTTTCTGAGGAATATTTTTTGTGACATTTATTTCATGTCCGAAATATGTACTTTCATACAACACTAATACGTAACGGAATGTCTATATCGCGCGGAAATCTTTAAACATAGGTAAAACTATTCTGAGATTTGGACGTTTCTTCGTACTTATTATTGATAAGAAGTTAGGGAATAATATTAATAAAATAGAACAACAGAAAAAACGAAGAAGTGAAAACTGGAATTCTGAAGAAAAAGTTAGTACTTGCCTACAATTATTGTAATTACGGCACGTTACTATCTTTAGGACGACGCAAATTTAAACTATTTCAGGAAATATTACAATACAACACACAAAAATAAACCAAATCTAACCTCAAAACAATGAATTTGACGTATATTTGTGACTTAGACCAAAGGTTTTAGAGTTAAACTAGGTCCCCATCAGGTTTATCTTTAGTACCATAGATAGTCCAAGACTAAGAGTTAAACCACTTTTTGTAATAAGAAATTTGATTAAACCACACTTTTAGTCCGAGACTATCGATAAACCATGTTTTGTAATAAGACGGCATGGGTTTAATTTTTTGCGTACCGTGATACATGTCGAACCCCGTACGAAGCAAATATTCGTATGGCCTGCCGGGATGGGCAGCATTTCAAACAATATAAAAAAAAAAATTGCGCATTTTTATAACAAGCCTTTCCTTATTTATAAACATGCAACATGCAGTGTGGTGCCGGCTCAGAATGCCACCACCCCATTTCATCCCGTGAGTAAAAGTCGACTAAGGGATTAACCGGAGGATGGGCAGCAGCGTCCTTCGAGTACATTTACAACTCCACTGCGATCGCCAACCCGTCTGCCAGCGATTATGGCAAGACCCCCCAATGAGCTCACAATGCACCCATATCGGTCGTTGTGGTGGTATTTGGGGGACACTTGTGTCCAGCAGTGGACTTCATTCGGCTGAAGTGATGAAATATGCAACAAGAAAACATGTAGGAAACCCTCTCAGAGAATTTACTCGTATTTGACCGTCTTTTTAAATCTTTTTAACCCCTAAACCTCAACTAAGCTAAAAGTTTAACGTCACCTTCATATACATATAGATATACCTTCGTATATTATATGTATTCTTTACGATCCCTTTCAGTATTAGCCTAATTAGTTGAGCACTACTTGAGACCAATTTCGGCGTTTGGTTTTGTCAATTAACAAAAGTGACAAAACCGCACTATGTAACGCAGGCAGATTGTCTACCCATCCATGTTAGCTATATGTATAGGCACAACAATTAAGTTTCCATATATTAATTACAGTTGATTTGTACGATTTGTGCGACATGTTCAATGTTAGTTGAGTACAACATCATAGATGACAAATGCAACTACATTCATTATTTGAACAGTTTCAATTATTTCATTCCATTACCTGTCTCTATCTAGTGTGATCTTACGAGGATCTGGAGCCCCACTTCGGTGCCGAAGATGACTGCTACAGTGGTTTTGACCCCCTGCCGTTGCTACAAGGCGGGGGACCTCTGGGTTCGCGGGTGCGTAGATTGGGGAATCTGCGTGCTCATACCAAGCGACCCAAGAGAAGAATGTAGCACGCATGTGGTCACGCGCTGCCGTGGGACGCTTTGGGGGATCCTTCACAATCCCCCTGGGAGGGTGACCACTTTACAGTATCCGTTTTCGAGATGTGGCTATAGGCGTGGCACCAGTGGGTGGCTATAGTGTGATCATACGAGGACCTGCAGCCTCCCTTAGGTGCCGAAGATGAACGCCCCGGTGGTTTTAGCCAGTAGGAGTCCGGCATACCCCTTCGCCCTTCCCCGGGGCGAAGGAAGTTTATGAAGAATTTCCACTGGGCACCAATAAAAAATGAATTAAAAAGAAGCTCTTCCAGCTTAAGAGCGCAAGTTCCTCCAGCCATATGGTCTCGTGGCGTAAATAAGGCTGATGGCGTAAACTAACTGTAATAGGCGTAGATCCCAGTTTTGTCTTAGTGATGGGGCGCCGATGTATTCAGTAGACTATCAAAAGGCATCAATCAACTAGTCGTTCAACTAGTTGAATAAGTTATCTAGTTGGCATGCTTGCCCTTGCCAACTCCTGCATGTATTTACAGTCTACCACCAGTCAGACAAGTGCAACGACCTCCATTTTCTTTTTTATTTGTTTTGCTCGTAGTTTAATGCAAAGCTGAAATTAACAAATGATAAATGTACATTGATGAACTTAACAATGACGATGATATCGTGGCAGCCCGGAGGTTAACGTACTCACTTCTTGAGCAGAAGTTTGAGGGTTCAAAACTTGGCACGTACCATTTTTTTTAATATATGTTGTACACATGGTATTGTCATGTGACGTGGGTGCAGTTTACAGACAAAATCTGTGACAAATGTTTTACTGATCGTGTGGTTTCCCGATAAAGAATATAGCACCACTCCACCTCCTCCCGTGGGTGTTGTAAAATGCGAGTAAGGGACTATAAACCGGAGGGATGGTCAGCTGCGCCCCTTCTGTGGAAGAGTAGCCATACTGCGCTCATCAACCCGCCTGCGGAGCGCGGATAGTACTGTCAAATTCGCCTCAAAATTATGCCACATTTTTGAATATTTATGGGAGGCCTTTGTTCAGCAGTGGACGTAATTTGCCTGATATGATGAAGTTATACTACCCAAGCTACAGTTTTGTAAAAATACCCCCCTTCGAGTCTCACAGGAGTAAATTTTAACCGTCTCGAATATCATCTTCATTACTATCATCATATCAGTCAAAGGACGTCCACTGCAAAACAATACCTCCCCCCCATAGATTTCCATAAAGACTGGTTATAGGTTTGAGTTAAGTTACAAGTGATGAGTACTGGCAAATTCCCCCAAAATATCATGAATAAACAATGTTACAAGTCAACATGCAACCTGCACAGTCCGTATAATTTGGCCCAAAATTCCATTTTCAATAAAATTATGTTCACGGTAAATCTACCCCAAAGCCACCATGAACCAACATTTGATTCGTGTGGAACAGATTCAGAAATTACATTTGCTGACTGAAACTAATTTCTAATAAATCAGCCAGTTTTCCTTGCGTATGGATTTTCACGTTGCCCCGACGTGATTTAGTGGGGACCTAAAGCGCCATCTATCGTGTACCAATAAAGGCAGTAGTACAGTTTTTAATTTATTCTCTTTGGGATCGAATGGAATATCGGAGTGAATTATTTTAGAGGTAGTTTTGATATATTGTTTTTCAATATAATGCCTGAGGTGTATTGTGGATTTTGTGTTATATTTTTTCTGTCTGAGAGAATACTTTTTTGATATTATATATCAGACATAAGTCCATATGTGTTAATTGGATCACTTAGGTTATTTCTTTTTTTTTTTAATTTTGCCCCCAGTGTTTCTCCTCTGTCTTGGGTGCGTTTACATACACAAATTCCACCCACAATACACTCAGACCCGGAACATACAAACACACTACCTGCAGATCATACAAATATTTGTTCCATGCGGGAATCGAACCCACGACCCGGAGCGCAACAGCCGACTGTATCAACCACTGCACCAACCGTGCCGTCGCTTAAATCATCACTACCTGCTACGACAATACAGGTCTGCAGTCGTGCATAGTTCTCTTGTTCTGACTCTGGGTTGACACACATATCACGATGATCAAGTTTTGACAAGCCATTCCATTGTTTTAGAACAGGAGAATCCATCCTGCTCAACACAGTGCTAGAATATCATTAATGTTGCCCCTCAGCCGGTGGATCATGGAAGGGATTGTATTTCTGAGTATAGCTTGAAAGCCATCATTATGAGCCTCAGTTGACATTACCGCTACAGCAGCGAGGCAGCCTCAATAGTTTACTCAACTCATTATTATGTTGGCTGCGCAGAATGCTGTATGATCGCTTTACCCATGTTTAAAATGTTGACAAAAAACTACGAATAAAGTGGTTATGATCGATTTAGTGCAGCGTGAAAACCTGAGGGCCAGTATATTGCACCTCACAACCAGTGACCTGCACTCACTATGCATGTCGACATCATCACATAAGTTTTTGGTAACCCAATGCTCCAAATACATAAACCGCTAACTCAATAATGTAACATTATTTTTTACCAACTTTATCACTTTGTATGTAGCTTTTTATTTTATGTTTTATTAAATGTAGTTTCTTGCTAGAAACCAGTCATTATCGTTACGTTAATTTGTACTATAAGCCGAGCTGGGTTTACAATATGTGTACTTGTGTATAAATTCAGGTTTAAATAAAACCAAATAAAATACAGTTACTGGGGATTCTACACATCATATCAGCCATCTATAAAACGGCAGTGCCCTAAAAGCCTGCCCATATATAATCACAATGGTGTCGTCATTCTAGGTTAGTATTTGCAAGTACTCACTACGCTTGGTAGGCGGGTTGGTGACCACGGAATAGCTGTTGCTATACAGAAGGGACGTAGTTGTTCCCGTTTTTCTTTAAGATTTAGTTCCATATAACACCCATTGCAGTAGACCGTATCGTTATAATTTCAATATTATACAATGAAATAGAACCGTATATTCAGTAATTAGGTCATAGCAGACACTTTTACGCGTCAAATTATTGAAACAATGAAGAGCATTTCATTACATAACAATCGCTGAGAAGAAATGCCTAAAGAAATTAATGATTCGGTCTTCTTTTTAAATTTTGTATGTTTTAGCAAATTCAACGAATACATTGTTTTTATGGCAATGCATATATGAGTGTAGTGTGGATATAGGCAATCTACTCGTATAAATAAGGTTCGAGTGTCAAAAATCCCGACTCAAATTGCTACATCTCACTCACAGTTACAATATTAATAAATAAAATTATATAATAATAAATAACAGATGTTATCACTAATAAGAAGTAAAATCAAAAAAGAAATATCAATTATACAAATGTACAAAAAATCATCAATATTAATGTCAATTATTATTGTATTTTATTAACAGTTGATGTCACAAAATAATTCTGTCCAGATGTCAACATAATGTAACTACATCACGTGTATTTGCAGTCTTGCGGAGCTGGACTAGCACTCTGCCAAACGTTTTTATCTATTAGATAATCCTCTAATTTATAATATGCCTGTGTGCGAGTCATAACGGCCATTTATACGTCCACTGCTGAACAAAGGCCTCCCCCATAGATTTTCACAACTGTGTCATCATTTTGGGGGGTATTTGCCAATACTCACCACGCTTTGGCAGGCGGGTTGGTGAGCGCAGTATTGCTACCGTTTCACAGAAGGGTTTCACAGTATGATTTACAAAAACTCTAAATTTGTTTTGTGGGAATTGTAAAACGACATCCGATATTTTTTTATAAAACTTAGTACTACATCCCATGCCGTGTGGTGCCGGCTACGAATAGCACCAACCCTTCTCATCCCGTGGGTGTCGTAAAAGGCGACTAAGGGATTAAAATAAATAAATAAAAAAAAAGAAATGATGATATCCCATGAAAGAAGTATGGACTTTCGCTGGACAAAATGTACGCTGTACTTAGTTCTATGTCTAGTATTATAGTTATGTCGATCACATATTCTTGTAAAAGTTGTCACTTTTTCTAACATTCATAATATTTTCGTTAATATATTGACATGGTACTATCATTATGTTAATGTTTTTGAGGTGTTCTCTCAAGGAGTCCCGAATATATAAATTGTAAATGGCCTTAATAGCTCTCTTCTATAATATAAAAATTGATTCATTATCGGCAGCCCGGCTCCAGTGTAAAAGTATCTATTTCCACTGGATAAATAAAAAAGGACATTATACTGTGAAAGTAGCTAAAGTAAACAAATCTTCCGGTAGCTACGTCTGTAAGAAGTCTATTTTATCTCTGAAGCTTGAAGCTATGAATGAACCGTGATTACTAAGAAAACTGATTGTTCGACAAATTCAAGTTTCTCATTATTTATTATAATTTTACAATCCCCACTTACAACATTTGGCAAAGTAAACTTTATACATTTAGTGTTCTGCTCATGTAACACTGAATTATTAACCAAGAACCATTCATGAACCTTATAACATACCTTAAGCCCTTAATACTTCTACACCACCGAGATAATCGGTTACTTCATTTTACAATGCAGTCATAGAGTCCCCGGTTAGCGTCTCTAACCACTTCCCTTTAGAGAATTTTAATCTTAAATGTAAAATTTAAGATTGAAATTCTCTCAAAGGCCTCTGCGTGTTGGACCCATGTCCCCACGTAAGCCTATCAAAGGACCAGGTACCTCTAGGCTATTAATCCATGAATAGAGAGACATACAGATAATAATAATATGATATTGAAAAAGTCATGTGTTATGAACTGGCTTGAACTTTTTTATATTTACGGCACGGTCGGTGCAGTGATTCCCGCACGGATCAAGTTTTTGTATGATCTGCAGGTAGTTGTTCCGGGTCTGGGTGTATTGTATGTGGAATTCATGTCTGTAAAACGCACCCACGATACAGGAGAAATCCTTGTGTGGGGCAACGTTTTAAGAAAAAAACTCAGCAACGAGTGCCTAAGAAGCGTATCCGTAAACTTCAAGACTACCACGACAATCAGAAAGAACAGTATCTAGTGATTATTTCACAACTTATATACAATAGAAAAATAAATGACAAAGCCTTTGTTCAGGCATTTTGTTTGGAAAATGGGCTATAAATAAAATAAATACAATGCATGACCTGCGTTTATATTCTTTTCCCGAAGGGCTCAAGAGCGGGTGGACTAAACACGTTTAATTGGCCCATTTATCCATGTAGGGCAACACAATTATTATTTGTCTATTTTGTGCGTTTTGTTCGAGAATATTAATTATTTAGCATAATTTGTGAAATGGTTTGAACGTTGTAAATATATGCATTTCAAACAAGACGGAGGATATTCTTTTCTAGTTGTGTATTTCCCCCAAAATCGGTTGTTCTTTATTCTTCATTATTCTTAACTGTTGCTTTCTTCCTGGTTGTACACTTGTACTATGCTCCTTTGTTTCTATTTTTTTATCATTCAAAGCTTTGCTGGAAGAAAACTCAATGTTAAGCTTGCCTTTGTACATCATGTTTTGTTTTATGTAACAATCTATGGTTTATTTTTTTATTTTAGATAATAAAACAAAGTGCATTGTTGGCATAGAATAATCAAACATTTTTGCTTTATATTAGGAGTCATTCTAGGTACAGAATAATAAAATTATAGAATTGAGTTTGAATTAAAAGTAAAATGTAGTCGGGTAATGTCCTGACAGTATTTTTTTGTAAAAACTGTTATTTAATAGTACAAGCAAGTAGCTTCTAAATAAGGTACTGAGGCATGACTGGAGCCATGGTTCTGCTTCAGCATGCAATTTTAAAACGAATCGATTCTTCATGACCTGCTTCTGCATTTCCAGCGCTTCCGTTAATAAAACCTCTAATGCAATCCTGATCAACAACATTATTTACTATTTTAAGCATACCACAATTATTGGTAAATCGTAGCTCCTGAATAATATAAAAGCGTTTCCACAATTCCCCATTCGTACAAAACTAAACACACTTAATCTCACCAATCTAAATATAAAAGCGGCAACAGTTTCTCCGGAGGATTTGTTAGAAAATCAAAGCAATTTACGCTCGTCAAGCGGGACGCTGCGGCTGACACGCCCATTTGTCTCGAGAAGTCGGGACTGGCAACCGAACGTTCGACGGTATTTTGCCAAATGAGAAAGCTTCGAGACAGGATAACACCGGTTTAAGTGGAGGTTACCTAATGGCTGCGAAATATGTCGCAGCTTTCAGAATAAATCGATAAGTTTTCTCGGGCGGAGCGGAGTAACTTTTTGAGGGGAACGCGTGAGATTGAGTGGATTAAGATATCGGCGTATTACTGGAATGGATTGAACTGGTAACAACAAATAGCTTTTAGATTTTTGTTTGGTTAGAATTTTTGTGATAGACCTTTGTCTACAGCCAGTATTAAAAATATATATATTTATTGTGCCTAAAAATAAAAACAATTGGTTGGAACCCTAGACCTCACACTACGATTCCCTGTGTCGTGAGGCCTAGTCTCTTACAGGCCAGCAGACATAGTTGACATAATACAGGTCTTTTACATGCAGAAAATGCGAGATTTATAAAGTACCAAAAAATAAATATAAGCAAAAAAACATGTCGTTTGTTTCGACGTGTGTGCGTGTGTGTGTGCGCTTGTGCGTGGGTGTGTGTGCGTATGTGTATGTGTGTGTGTATTAGTATACACTACTTGGCATATGCCAAGCACTATTTAGGTATGTTAGCCTCAGTCAATAGCCTCAGTGTGCGTATAGTCAGTCAACTCAGTAGCCACGTCAGCACTTTGCCGTTGCATGACTTTTTTAGTAGCATGGCGATTATCAGCTTAGCATCCAACTTTCTTAAGTAAAGCTCTAAAAAAGGCTGGCTTGATCGTGGTTAACCATGAGGTTCCACCACGCTTTCGAAATATACCAGCCTATGGTAAGCTGCGTTTTATCCACTACCCCTCTTATTCCCCTTCTCTACCTTATCCACAACCCTCCAATCGGTTGGTGACGCATTAGCGATTCTCACGGTGTTGCAGTTAATAGTGGGTGACGATGAATGCTTACCATCAGGTTATCGCATACTTCGTTACTCGTTCGTCGTAGTAATAATAATAAATTAATAACTGACATAAATCATGTTACAAGTTTCGTGAGGCCCTGACCCCTGAGCTAGATATAGAGTACCAATATTTCAGGAGGCAGTGTCTTCTTCCCAATTATACGATGCTTGTGTGCACGTGTAACCACACAAAACTCATATACACATATGAGTTTTGTGTGTTCGTATAGCGTTCCGTGTTCCGTTCCGTGCGATGGTGATGCTAATTAATTATAAAAAATATGTTTTACATCCGCTGCAATAATCATTAAAAAATTTCATAATCCTGTTTGAGTACCTATATTCTTACTGTTCATGCAGTTTCGTGGATTATGAGGCGATTAATATAAAACAGATTACCGAGTTGCAATAAGATCCCCGATTGTGCTTGTATGGCATCAAAACTTATATTTTTTATTTGGTGTGCAATAAAGAAGAAGACATACACATGAGAGCGCGTGGGGTGCCGTCGCTTCCTTTTGCGAAGACGTGATGCAAGCAAACGAGGGCGGCAGAGCGGGGACGGTAGGAGACCACGAACGAACGAACTAGGGGCGGTCCGTCACCCGAACAGAAACAGGCCCGACATGGCGGCGCGTGTGTTCCGCGTGCGCCTGTCTGTAGGATAGGTGCAGCCAGCAAGGTCGCACAGAGAAGGGGCCCGTTATACAGTGACGCAGTCAAAGTGAACACCTCACCCCCGGCTAGAGGTAAGGGGAAGGGCACAGGAAGGGTTTAGTAATGCAATGATAACAAGAAATTGGAATACAGTCGACTGCTGCGCTCTGGGTCGCGGGTTCGATTCCCGCACGGAACAAATATTTGTATGATCTGCAGATAGTTGTTCCGGGTCTGGATGTTTGTGTGTGAAATGTCTGTCTGTAAATGCACCCATGACACAGGAGAAATTCTAATGTGGGGCAAAGTTTAAAAAAAAAAAAAACGTTGATCAAGCTTTTTTGTTTTTTTTAAACTTTAACTTAAGTCCAAAACAAAACGCAAATAATTATTCCTGTGGGCCAAATTAGTTATATATTTTACAGAACCTTGAAAACTCACTATTACAATAACAAAACGGGTCATATGTATTTAGTTCAAAATCCCTTCGCAATGTTTATTAAACATAAAGTTTGTTATTTAAGCACATAAACAGTGTGAGTAGAGTCTGAATAAGAGAAGAATACTACAGTCTCGAAGAGAACAATTGATAAAGTAATTATGTTCTAACTAAATCTTCACATAAAATACTGAAATATTTGAGTGGACCTTCATCTTCAACTAGTTATGCATAAGGAATTGTGATCCCCGCCTATCCCTTTTAGTGAGATACAAATTTAATGCCATTAAATTTATTGCTTATCTATGTGTACGCCTTTTCTTTTTTTTTATCGTGAGGAAATCCACATGGATTTCCTCCACCTTAGGATCCACAACGCCAAGCGAAGTTAGGTCTAACAACGTCAGAACATTTTGAGTAGAAAATAACTCCACCTCATTCATTTTGTTTAGTTGACGTGATATTTGTCTAGGTGATTAGGTATGTCATGCTCACTTAAGTGTTCTACTTACGGTGGCGTCGTGTATCGGGTCGCTGAGTTGACCTACAATATGGTTGAGCTAAGCGACGCTGATGCATGCGTCATGCTCGTGAACAATTGCTGTGTGTTGGGACTGGTCAGCTTAATACAGCCATGGCAATTTAATCATAAGCTTTAATAAATATTAAAATCTGGCTTGTTAGACTTGATGTCATTTAGACTGTTTTCTCCTACATTGTCGTCACATAACCTTCATTTCAAGAACAATGTATTCAAATATTGTGACAAAACTATTTTGATTTAAAAAGAGTAACCATGGAGTTTCTTGCCCGTTCTTCTTCATAGGAAACCTACGTCTTGGTACGTCGCAACTAAAGTCTGAGACTACTCATGAGTGCCTGTAATTGGTTTTATATGAATAAAAATATTTTTATCTTTTGTCTTTATCTTTATTGCACATCACAAATAATAGAATAATACGCACTAAATGTTATAAATAGTAAAGAAAAAGTAGCGTTCTTATCCCTACTCAGCGATCTCTTTCAGAGAACCATTTAGTAAGACGGAAAGCTTTGTAATGCACAAGGGGCAGTCTGCGGTATACGAATACATTAATTTATGACATTAAGACTGCACACCCTGCGGACTTTGTCCGTAACGTATGCACTGGTTTTTATACTATTTGAGACAGTCATATAACATAGTGCGCTTTTGTCCATTCAATTACTTTTTCACCATCATGATCATCATATTAGCCGAAGGACGTCCACAGCTGAACAAACTCCCATAGACTTACAGGTCGTCTAATTGGACTTGGCTTGGTAGTGTCCAAGACTCGGGGGTCACGGGTGCGTCCCGGGAAGACGGTGGTGCGCACGTGGTGTCGCCGTGTGCGCAGCACAGCGCAAAGCGAGGCTTGGGGGAATCCTTGCAATCTTCCCCGAAAAGAGCCTGGGGGGGTGAGCTTTTTACAGTCGCCTTCCCTCCGCTAGAGAGGGTGACCGCTTTACTCTCATCCATTCCGTGATGTGCCTAAAGGCGTGGCACCAATGGGCGGGTCTAGTGTGATCTTACGAGGACCTGGAGCTCCCCTTCGGTGCTGAACATGATGCCCCAGTGATTTTAACCAGTAGGAGTCTGGCATACCCCTTCGCCCTTCCCCGGAGCGAAGGAAGTTCATGTAGAATTTCAACTTGACCTCTAAAAAAAAATTTTGGTCTTTGCAGTTTTTGATAACGAACGACTCATCATTTCGGGCGAATGAAGTCCACTGCTGGACACATGCCTCCCCAAAAATCACCACAATGACGGACATGGGTGTGTTGTGGGCTCATTGGGGGGTTTTGCCATAATCGACACGCTTGGCAGACGGGTTGGCGATCGTAGTTGAGTTGTTAATATACTCGAAGAACGCTGCTGCCCATCCTCCGGCTATTCCCATAGTCGACTTTTACGACACCCACGGGAGGAGATGGAGTGGTGGTATTCTGAGCCACAGAGCTACGACTGAACACCACAAATTAATGAAATATCGTTATCCAGCAGACGAGCTGTTGGACCTTAGAACTTCTGGAAACTCGTTATTGTCATAGATAAAATTCGCTTGACAAACAATACTGACGGCATTATCTGTGAGGCGCGAAGGATAAGTCAACAGTGGTATCCAATTAGAAGTAATAAAATCAATATCTGACTTGATTAGTTTCAAACAAATAAATAATGTAGCGGATATGTCTCATGAAACTCGAACGATGAAACATTATCATAAATATGTGTCAAGTTAACCTAGTTTGAACATGTTTTGAAGATACGTTACGGTTTTATTAATTCATTTAGTTCATGAATAATGAAACAAGTCTTTGTTTATTGTTAATATCTATATACCAGCTGTGCGGTCTCACCCGCCGTTTATTTTAAAAGAAACCCAATTATTTATAAATTATTTGGAGTACTGACCCATGGACAGTTGAAATAGGTATGCACAGTTCGGCTTTTCTCGGCAACGCTCAGTTCTCGTCGGCCCTCGCCCCAACGCATCGCATCGCCCGCCCGCGCTATTTCTCCATTTTCACTTCGCGCTCTTTCTTTTTTCTTTTTGCTCGGCTCTTACGTTCTTAGCGTTAAAATACTTTACTACTTTAATACTTACTTACTTTAGCCTTCCTCAATAACTGAGCTATCAAATACAAAAACAAACTCTAAAGCCTTATTATATAACTTAGTACAGATTTAGTCAATGGAAGAATTCAGCTATCCACCTCAGTGCCAGCGGTTGAATAGTCACAAGTTGTAAAGTGAGAGGACCAGGTGTAATGTCTTGATCATCATATATATCACCAGTATAACAGCGAAAGTCCACTGCTAAACAAAGGCCTCTCCCATAAAGCACCAGTTATATGCCGTGGCGTTATTTTGGGAGTAATTTGCCAGTACTCACCCCGCATGGCAGGCAGGTTGGTGAGCGCGGAATGGCTGCGGTTCCAGAAGAAGAAGTGACGCTGCTGCCCATCCCTCTAGTCCCTTAGTCCCTTAGTCACCTTTTGTGCATCATCATCATCATATCGGCCATTTATACGGCCACTGCTGAACAAAGGCCTCCATCATAGATTCCACAACTGTGTCATCATTTCGGGGGGTATTTGCCAATACTCACCACGCATGGCAGGCGGGTTGGTGAGCGCAGTATGGCTACCGGTTCACAAAAGGGACGCTGCTGCCCATCCCTCTGGTTTAGATTACCTTAGTCGCCTTTTACGACATCCACGGGAGGAGATAAAGTGGTGCTATATTCTTAATCTGGGCACCACACGGACAGTTTTGTGCATACGAACTTATTATCTGTATACTTGCTTCACTGGCAAGACAAGCTCCCCTGCCGGATGGTCGGCGTCGCAGATGCCGTGTGTTCTCTGTATCAACCAATGGTTGACGAGAATATTTATTTAGTTAATTGCAACTGTTTTAAGCAATTACAGTAATTAATCTATATAACATTACCAATTAATAAATACACGAGAGCAATATACACTTAATTGAAATCCTTATTTTCATATATAAAATCAGTACACAAAATTTAGTTTTAACAATTAATTTAACAAGTAAAATAAATACATTTCAGCATGTTAATTCAACATATAATCTCATTAATCGTTTTCACAGAATCGAAGGCATACTGAGAATAGCACACTCCATATATCGACAAACACAGCAATAGTCCTGTGGCCACGAATGCTGCAAAGTATTCAAAACATCAGGAAATAAAAAACTAAAATAAATACGATGTAATCCGTGTGGTGCCGGCTCAGAATACCACCACCCCATCTCCTCCCGTGGGTGTCGTAAAACTCGACTAAGGGATTAGCCGGAGGATGGGCAGCAGCCTCCTTCGAGTACATTAACAACTCAACTGCGATCGCCACCCCGTCTGCCAAGCGTGGCGATTATGGCAAAACCTCCCAATGAGCCCACAACACACCCATATCGGTCGTTGTGGTGATCTTTGGGGGAGCCCGTGTCCAGCAGTGGACTTCATTCGGCCGAAATTATTGCACTACAACTACTTACATGGAATAAAAATCCGATGCATTCGTGTACTGAAATCAGAATAATTGTCTTATTAATTGCGTTATAATAACATCAGCCAAAAAACGTCCACTGCTGAACAGACCTCCCCTATAGATTTTCACAATCGTGTCATCATTTTGGCGGGTATTTGCCAGTACTCACCGCGCTTGGCAGGCAGGTTGTTGCCCATCCCTCTGGTTTAAAGTCGCCTTTTACGACATCCATAGGAGGAGATTAAGTTGGCTTTATTCTTAATCCGAACACCACACGAGTTAGTGTGTAATAATATCAACCTGTAACTATCCCACTGCTGGGAAAAGGCATTGTTATACATAGGAACCAGCATTGATCGCTTGCTCACTATTTGTTGACGATTTCAGCTCATTAAACCCACATAATTCTTTCTTGAAGACGTTTTCCTTTACCATTAAATTCAGTAGTTTCTAATTAAAGGAGAAAGAGAAAATAAATCACATATTGAAAGTACATCAATTGAAAATGGGTAACGGATAAGACACATTGGTTAAGAAGCGATCTCCTTAACCTCCAGGCCACTTTGACATCAGACAGCAATGTTTTGATTTTTTCGAGTTCCTTATCGCACGTTGTCGTTCTGAACGGGCCTGTCGGTCTGTCAGTCTGTGTGTTTGTTCCCACTAATCTCCAAAACGGCTGGACCGATTTATACGTGACAGGCAGACAGCTGATGTTATAAGGAATAACTTAGGCTACTTTTATTTATAAAATATAATTAGGGTCACGCGCAAAAAAAATCAAACCCATGAAATCAAATGTCAAGTGTCTACGCCGTAAGTACTCTAAATTATTTTTAATAATCCTATTTCTTTAAAATTATACGGTGGGTGAAACCACGGGTCCCAGGGAGTATTATATAAATACAATACATAAATCTGTGTGTTGTCCGGATTACGACTATAGCACCACTCCATCTCCTCCCGTGGATGACGTAAAAGGCGACAAAGGGACTCTAAACCGGAGGGATGGGCAGCACCGATCCTTCCGTAAAACAGTTCTGCGTGCACCAACCCGCCTGCCAAGCGTGGTGAGTACTGGCAAATTCTCCCCAATAGGACGACACAATTGTTGAAACCTATGAGGAAGACCCTTGTTCAGCAGTGGATGTATTTTGGCTGATATGATGAAGGGCTTGTAGAATGCATTGTTAATTGGAAATTTGTTAGATTTAACTCTTTTTTTTTATTGGTGCTCAGTGGAAATTCTTCATGAACTTCCTTCGCCCCGGGGAAGGACGAAGGGGTATGCCAGACTCCTACCGGCTAAAACCACTGGAGCTGTCATCTTCGGCACCTAAGGGAGGCTCCAAGTCCTCGTATGATCACACTAGAACCGCCCACTGGTGCCACGCTATAGGTACATATCAGAGAGGGTGACTGTAAAGCGGTCACCCCTCAGGGGGATTGTAAAGGATCCCCCAAAGCGTCCCACGGCAGCACGTGACCACATGCGTGCTACCGTCTTGTTAGATTTAACCTAGGTTTAGGTATTAGTGTGTTTAGCTGTGAATGTGAATATTTTTGTATAAAACTCAACTATACAGAGAAACCGTACCGTGTGGTGCCGGCTCAGAATGCCACCACCCCATCTCCTCCCATGGGTGTCGTAAAAGTCGACTAAGGGATTAGCCGGAGGATGGGCAGCAGCGTCCTTCGAGTACGTTAACAACTCAACTGCGATCGCCAACCCGCCTGCCAAGCGTGGCGATTATGGCAAAACCCCCCAATGAGCCCACAACACATCCATATCGGTGGTTGTGGTGATCTTTGGGGGAGGCCTGTGTCCAGCAGTGGACTTCATTCGGCCGAAATGATGAATTGAGATGAAACAGAGAAATTTTTAAACTGACATGGTCACTTACACTATTATTAGAACTGAAAACGGGATATTTACCATGTTTTTTATTTGTTTTGAGTTTAGTTCTAATAATATACAGAGAAAGGCTACTTCTCAAGAAAAAACCCATAACATTCGATAATCTTTTTTCTCAAAAAATCAAATGTTACGATTTTCTTCCTACATCTAAAGAATACAATGTGTACACTGAAGCAATTTACGCAAAGTTGGGTGCCTAGTACCACTTGATAGCTGCGTACACAAGCCGGCTCAAGCTTTCAACGCTGGCAAACAAATGAGGCTGTCAACCGCAGGTGCGTCTACGCCACGACACTTGCGTTCTCGTAACGAATTCTCGCGTAATTCCTAAGGTTTGTGACACACTGCCAGACTAAGAAAATAGAGGAATATTAACAGATAGGTGCCTGTGTTGTGTTTGGATTAAGAATAAAGCACCGGACCAATAGTCCTGTAACTCTAAAATAGAGGAATGGGCGGTAAGAATTGCAGCCATTCTGCGCTCACCAACCCGTCTTCTTCTGTAGTGAGTATTGGAAAATTCCCGCCCAAAATTACGTTAATATTTCTTTCTGTTTTCTTTTCTTTTTCTTGTCATACATACAATATAGACATAAAATAAAATTAACCAAAAAGCAATGCAAAAGCGGGTTAAGTACATATAAGAAGCGGTTAGCCAAACCTCTTGGCTTTCTGCGTTGGATGTCACGATTTAATCCCCGCATAGAATAGTTGATTTTGTAAATCACTTATTTATATTTATATAAACTTAATGTATATTCCACATTGAAGTTGGTGCAGTGGCTGATACAGTGGACTGCTGCGCTCCGGGTCGTGGGTACGATTCCCGCACGGAACAAATATTTGTATGATCTGCAGGTAGTTGTTCCGGGTCTGGGTGTATTGTATGTGGAATTCATGTCTGTAAACGCACCCACGACACAGGAGAAATCCTAGTGTGGGGCAACGTTTTTTTTTGCTTACCTGTAAGAGATTGTAACACTTGACTTAGATATAAGCTCGATTTTTGTAATTTTACTGGTGTTAATAAAGTAAAATAAAATAAAAATAGAACAAATAATAGTTGTTCTGGGATTTGGGTGTTTATGCATGTGCAGTTTATGTTTGGAAACGGTACCCACGACACAGGAAAAATAGGAGGGTGGGCCCATCGTTTAAAAATAAAAACTCAACTAATCACAACTGGGCTTCCTCTGCTTCGGGGAGGGTGGAAGTATATGCCTTTATACCGGCTAAAACCACCAGACCAGAACGAACAACTTTAAAGAGGCAGCAGAGACAACCCGAGGGGGATTGTAAAGCATCTCCCTTCTCCGAGTGAGATCGGTCCTGTCTTGATCCCACTCTACGGTTTCCTTTTGCAGCGGGAAGAAAACCATAGCGCTCCAATGTTATAGCCCTGCCAGCACCTGGCTTTACAGCTCGCAGAGACAGATCATGAACAATCTGACTGACCAGGTTCCGCCACTCCGCAGTCTATGAAGGGGCTTCTCCGAGCGTGTGCTGTGAGTTATGACATTTTGTCTCTACAATGACTACAAACCTCGCGTCCTATCTTATGTAGATAACGAAACAACCGTGTCCTGTGAGTACTTGCGTCAGGCAAAAGATGACCTGCTCGCTTCTGGTCCAGATTCCGAACAGTGTCGAGTACTTTTGCTCGTACTGTTGCATCATAGGCTGTTCGCCCGACAACTAGAATGCGTGTGGCTGACTTTGCCATCTGAGCTTTGCAAATTTCGCCACTCTGTCGGAGGCAGTATCTCAGGTTATAAACCCACGAATCAATCTCCACCAGGATATGGAAGATCGGAAAGTGCACTAAGAAATTTGCTGCCTTTAAAACGTTTTGTATCTTCGTTTTGTAACTTTACCTTTTTTTTATTGGTGCCCAGTGGAAATTCTTCATGAACTTCATTCAGGCGGTTATTACCCCAGCACCGTCTCCTTTTTCTTCGAACGGGATTGGCCCTCTCCCGATCCCGCTATGCGGTCTCCTTCTGGAGCATGACGCTCTCACAGAAGGTGACCACTGCATTCCAGTTTTCGTGCTCTGCCAACATAGCCGACCCTACTACTGGCAGAGAGAGATCTTGCCCGATCCGATCGAGCAGGATCCGCCGATCATAACCTTACTTAGATAGATTACTAAACACCTTGACACAGTTCAAACATCTATAATATTTCCTTTAACATTATTTTTATGTACTCACTCACTTGCTAAGACTGCTTGCTGGACATTTGCTGATATTGCAGTTAGTTGTAGGTACTATGTGCCGAAGATCACCACCGTGTCAGTGGTTTTAGCCAGCAGATAATCCTTAGTCCTTCCCCG
The DNA here is from genome assembly GCA_947459985.1 of Diloba caeruleocephala. Lineage (NCBI taxonomy): Eukaryota > Metazoa > Arthropoda > Insecta > Lepidoptera > Noctuidae > Diloba > Diloba caeruleocephala. The sequence goes on from OX381609.1 coordinate 2,512,674, forward strand.
GGGCGGAGGTATTTCACAAAGAATTTCCACTGGGCCCAATAAAAAAAATAGATATTATAATGATAATACTTTTATCTTCATAGATATATTTACTCTCTCTGCTCAATACAGAAGTAGACACAATTCCAATCGTTCATAATAAAATATTCGTGCGCCATTAATGCATTCGACAACCGTTCAGTTCTTCCATTTTCAAAAGTAACTCTTATTTCAAAAATGATGTCATTATATTTTTTCTCTTGATGGCCAGTTATATTATATTATTAACATAACCCGCTACCCACTTAACAAAAAAACTGATTTCCTATATAACGGCGTGCAAGTAGCATTACGAGTGATTTGCCTGCTGGCGTTCGACAGTGAAACATTAGGGATATATTAAAGTATCGAGTGTATTTATTAGGTCATGCGAGTCATTTTGTGTTATTATGTGTAAGACGTGTAAAAAGGGTAATTAACCGTGAGTACGTTAGATTGTTAGTGATTTGGTTCCTTCTTGGTTAAATAATATTTAGAGTTGTTATTGTGTTTGAAATTAAATAGTTACGTTGTAAGCGTTGTATTTTTTTAAACTTCTATTTATCACTAATCCTAAAATCAGAAGTGGGATAAGGATATATAAAAAATCTAAAAATATCATTATTACAATTACAATTACAACTATTTACATATCCTACGTCGATATCTGTAGATAACTGAGCAAATATGGGGCGATCTCTAATAATAAGCTCGAAAATTAAAAACTTCACAAAGTCGAAAGTTCTAAGTCACGTGTCTTTCGTGTCGCGTACACGTGCAGTGTATCGCTACCCGAACCAGTCTAACTTAATTGACACTGTCTCGTTGCCGTCATGTTTGTACCTAAGTAATTAATTACTTCAATAGTACTGCCGCGTTTATTTCTCGGGCTATATACGAACACATTAAGCGTACATGTTTTGCCCAGAATTAATTCGTAACCCGAATAATTTCTACGTATACCGACGTCAACTTCATTTTGTCAAATCTCACGAAACGAGATTATTCACGTTATTGAGTTATCTTATTGCTTAAAGGTGTGTGAGATAAGTTTTACAAAAAAGGTAAAATGGGTATCTTTAAAAATTACACGTGAATGTAACAAAACTGGTTTATGGAATTTTATAAAAAAGTTACATTAGTTTACTCTACATACGAATTTTAAAATGATAAAAATGTCTATCAGATGCGGTATGATCTTTCAAGAGATTTTTGATATATCCATAAGCGTAATGGTTCTATACTCTTTGGAATTCCCAACATTTCAAAATTTAGTTAAAAGATAATAAGTTTATTTGCATTCACTGTTAACAAAAAAATTGCCTGCCTGTGGTGCCAGCTATGAATAGGACCAACCCATCTCATCTCGTGGGTGTCGTAAAGTCTGACTATGGGATTAGCCGGAAGTAGGCAGCAGCGTCGCCAACCCGCCTGCCAAGCGTGGTGATTATGGCAAAACCCCCCAAAGAGTACACAGCACACCCATATTCGGTCGTTGTTGGGGGACCCATATCTTTGGAGGAGGCCTATGGCCAGCAGTGGACTTTATTCCGCCGATATGATGATGATGATGATAATACACGCGATGTAATCCGTTCAAAAGCGTTTTATTATAATGATGTTCTTATTTATTTATTTATACTTTTATGCACAATGATGGTACACAAGGCGGACTTAATGCCATATGGCATTCTCTACCAGCCAACCTTTGGGTTAAAAAAGAAATGCATTGAAAAATGGTACAAAAAAAGATATAATACAAAAATTTAATAATAAGATACACATACATAAAAATCTACATACTATAGATATGGTAAAATATATAGGTTGAAATATACTACATACAATACGTACTATTTATCATTTTAACCATGTCCATAATTGTCAGTTAGGATTCCAGCGAATTCAAATAGTATTCCCGAACTTTGCGTTTAAAAGAAAATTTACTCGGTGCTTTCTTTATATCAAGGGGAAGCACGTTCCAGATTTTAACTGTTGAGACGGCATAGGATTTAGAAATAAAACTAGTACTGTGAGAAGGAAACTGGAGAATCAAATTCTCGGCAGCACGCAGGTTACGGCTATGAGAGCTACCCAACACCGGAAAAAATCTTTTGAGAGCACTAATGCGAGCGTTAATAATGGAAAAGAGGAGACAAAGAGATCTCAATTATCTTCTCTGACGGATAGGTAGCCATTTAAGCTGGGAACGGTATAAAGAGATGTGGTCATACTTCCGAAGTCCAAAAATGAAGTGGATGCAGTTATTGAGAAGTCAATCCAATTTTTTGAGAAGGTCTTCGGATAAATCCGAGTAAAAAATATCCGCATAATCAATTACAGGAAGCACAAGGGACAGCCAGAAGGGTTTTAGTGTTAGATGGTAGAAAATTCTTAAATCTATAGAGTGATCGCAGTATGGCGGTGATATTACGGCTAACCTGACAGACTTGCTTATTCCAACTTAGCCTATCATCAATATACAAACCCAATTCCTTTAAGTCATGTGACAACGCAATAACTGTACCATCAAATATAATCGGCGTAAGGTGATCAGTGTTTAAGTTTTTTAGGTAGAATGAGCTGCCCGTAAGGATGGCTTGACATTTACTAACGTTCACGGCAACTCCAAAATTACGTGACCATTCTGCGATCGTATTCAGTTCAGCATTAAGCCTAGAAATACAATTATTTAAATCGCCGATGTCAGCTTGAGCGTACAATTGCAAGTCATCAGCGTACATAGCATTTGAGGATGATACTTATGGAATTGCTAAATAATGAAAACAAAAGTGGAGAGAGTATACCGCCTTGTGGTACACCAGTAGCCAGATTGCACCAGTCAGATAATTTCTGATCAGCACGTACTGCTTGACGCACGACCACGAAGATATAACGAGAACCAACCCTGAGATGACGATGAGAATCCGATTTGTGATAGAATGGCGAGGAGAATATCGTGGTCAACGGCATTAAACGCATTGGAAAAGCCTATTAAAATTAAGAATGTAAGTTTCGAATTCTCCATACCACTCCTCACGTCTTCTGTGACTTTAGGAAGAGCAGTAGATGTGCTGTGACCAGGCCAGAATCCGGATTGGTACTGGGATAGCAAGCTATTCTTGAAAATGTAGGAGGAGATTTGTTTATGCTTGTGCAAATAATAGCAACCTCTATGTTTAAAGTCTGGAGAAAGATAACATTTGAGAACTGAATTATTTGTGTCCAATAATTATTATTTTCTACTAACGTAAACATTTTCCTTTATAGCGCTCAAAAGTTAAACTAAAGTACGAAAGAAACATCTAATACCGCTATCGTGGCTTTTCATTGAACTTCCCAACTCTATGGGGAGCGAAGTAATTTCTATCAAAATAATAAAAAAAAGAAATACTTGACAAAAATTCCTCATCCAAACATCCAATTACGACACCTTCCATTGGATTTAATGAAATCTCCTCAATTGTCTCAACACTGCACAGGTGTATTTTTGTTTAATAAACCTTAGACAAAAAAGGTTACCCTGTTATCTGGGGTCGTGGACAAAGGACGGCGACCCATTCCACTTGTCTTAAGATAAAAAGAGAAAGTGGATTAAACGCATAGATAGTCGCCACCCATAAAGAGATTCTACTCTCTGATAATACTAAGAAGAAGCGAGCGAGCACTGTGTTTGCTATCTAAAAAAAGGTTTTACTCCAGTGTATTTTTATGCAGGTGCCTATTAAGATAAATTTTACGGGAGCCCATCTTATTTTTGAGGCCCTAAAGTGAGGACTTCTTGAATTATATTACGCTGAAAGAAAGATTTAAAATAACAAAGAGTAACTAAACATAACAGTTAACTTGAAAAGCTAAACACGCTAGGTTAACTGAAATAATAATTAAAGATATTGCTTTTATATTATGAACAATGTTTTGCTAGTTCATGATAAAATTATTACAAAATACTTTATGATTGTTTGACTATTTCTATCATATGTTTTTTTTATTGAAAAGTAATTAAAATTAAAATTTGGTTTTATTTCAGTCTAATATTTTATTTTATCAAAGAAGCTTCGTTTGTAAATAAAATTCTAACTACAAATAAAAGATGAGCAAACATTTATAAAGAAACAAAAAACAGATGAATTCTGATATTAGAAATCAGAGATTCAAACAACTATAATTTATCTTTCAAATCAACAATTGAAACATTACTTCGTTACGAGGGAAAATGAAAGATGCTCTCCTATAAAGAATTGAAACAGATGTTGCAAATCTCAACACTAAAAATACACTCGAAATTTTTTATAAGAAGACGCACAGTCGCATACTTATAAAGACGAATCAATCACTGGAGGGGATAAAGAAACTGGATCACTTAAGATTCACGTCGATATTAAAGCTTTATTTCCATTGTTAGTAAATTTCAGGCACAGATCCAATATTTTTGCTGAGTGTGCATTAAATTTCGTATTCTCTCTTGGGGCTCCAACGCAATTATTCGTCTTCAAAATGCAGTTCCCCGCATAGAACTTGCGCTGCATTTCAGCATTTCCGCGTTTCAATAATGCAGACAAAAGATATCTTCCAGCATTAATTGAATGTTTTTGTCATGTTTAAAATTTTGTTCTTTTGTGATTATTCTGCGGGAATATATCGCTCATTCTCTTTGTAAGTAAGTTTGTAAATATACCGAGCTTATACGAGTATCATCGCGGTGATAGCCTAGTGGTTGAACCTTCCGTACACGCGGGTCTGAGATTGATTCTGGCGCAACTTTACGGATTCATGTGCGAATTTGATCATCACTCGTGTTAACGGTGAAGGAAAATATCGTGAGGAAAGGTCCAAAATGTAGTCCGCCAACCCGCAGTTGGCCAGCGTGGTGGACTAAGGCCTAGTACTAGGCTGATTATGATATGTATAATTGTATACGGGTATATTTTTTATGCCAGAAGATTTTCGTTAAATTGTTTTAGTTTGATTTTGATGTAATATTCAATTCCCTCTGGGGATAAGGTGCTCAAAGCGATCCCGAAGATATGCAAGAGAGTTAGGATTGTGAAGAACAGAAAAGAGAAAAGAAAGAATGTATCTTGACGTCGCCGAAATGGTAACCACTTCAATGTCGTCCGGAATTCGGACACGTGGTCTTACTTCCGCAGGCCAAAAATGAAGCGGATACACACATTTTGCAGACGTTCGAGTTTATTTAGAAGATCCTCCGTTGCATTAAGAAAGCAGACATCAGCATAGTCTAAAAGTGGGAGAAGAAGAAGAAGAGATTGGGCAAGAGTAATTTTAGTTTGAAATGGCAGGAACTTCTCGAGACGTTTGAGTGACTGGAATGAGCAGTACACTCTCCTGCTAACCTCTGGAATATGGACATTCCAAGACATGTGACAATATATGTAGATACCTAATTTTTTTGCAGTTTTCGAGTAGGCTATAGTGACAAAATTGTACAACAATGGTGGGAGTGACTGGTGATCCAGTAGATTGTAGATGTACCTGCTCCCAATAATGCCCAGTAGAACACTGTCCGGTATCCTCGTGCGATCCGGATAGCCACTCTATGCTGCAGACCATGAAATTTGGTTCTGCAGCGCTGAGTATCTGACAGTCGAGCCAACCATACAGGCGCCCCGTAGAAGCCACGAATCGCACAGCCCCCTGGGTGGTTCCCTGCCACCATACCATAACCATAGTGCCTCTGTGCTTCTGTGCCTTGAGGTGCTATCCGTAGACCCTGGGCGTGGATTTTGGCCACAACAATTGCCAACGTTTGCTCCGCAAGCCAGATGGTTCCCTCGAAGGACTCCCCGCTGGCCAACACCAGAGTGTCGTCAGCGTAACAGACTAAGCTGACGCCAGTAGGGAAAACGACACACAGGACCGCGTCGAAGGCAAGGTTTCATAAGAGGGGGCCGAGAGAGATATGCCTGGCGGACTGAAGCCCAAGGATTGATGTTTATGTGTGCAATTCATTGGAAAGTTGCAATTAATGTTCATGTAGATGTCGCTGTAAGTTGTAGTTATATGGTGGCGATATAGATGTCAGTACAAATGTATGGGATAGGCCTTTGTATAGCAGTGGACGTTGGCTCATATGATGATGAATATAAGACACTTTTATACTAAACTTTTAACCAGGACTAAAATTCATCAAATCGGCCTATAGACGTCCACTGCTGAACAAAGGCCTCCCCCATAGATTTCCGCAATAGGGTCATCATTTTGGGGGGAATTTTCCAATACTCACCACGCTTGGTAGGTGGGTTGGTGAGCGCAGAATGGCTTCTATTTCATAGATGCGACGCTGCTGCCCACCCCTCAGGTTTTAAATCTCTTCGTTGCCTTTTACGACATCCACGGGAGGAGATGGGGTGGTGCTATATTCTTAACCCGGACACCTCATGGAGTAAATATTAATATTAGATTACCAGAATACTACCACCCCATCTCCTCCCGTGGGTATCGTAAAAGTCAACTAAGGAATTAGCCGGAGGATGGGCAGCAGCATTCTTCGAGTACATTAACAACTCTATCCATCCTGCGATCGCCAACCCGTCTGCCAAGCGTGGCGATTAAGGCAAAACCCCCAATGAGCACACAACACACCCATATTGGTTACTGTGGTAATCTTTGTGGGAGGCCTGTGTCCAGCAGTGGACTTCATTTGGCCGAAATGATGAATTCCTGTTAAAGGTTTAGTTATTAATATAATTTTTGCCTTTGGTGTTGGAAGAGCCAATGACGGGATTATAATAACTTCGTAGGCTAATAACATCACACAGCGATAACTTAATAACTTAATTTCCCCACTACGCAAAATACCCTTAGTGCGTTCGGTAAACATTATACGTACGTTTAGTGAAGGATTTAATTTTCATAATCGCATGAATATAATTCTATGTATTTGTGTGTGTGTTTTGTTGAGGTATTTAGTAAAGTATTTATGATATTGATTTATATATTAGTTTGTGTATGTAGTAACACTGAGACAGCCTAATAACTTTTACGGTAACGGACAACATTATAATTAAGTAAAAATATTGTGTGGTGCCGGCTCAGAATGCCACCACCCCATCTCCTCCCATGGGTGTCGTAAAAGTCGACTAAGGGATTAGCCGGAGGATGGGCAGCAGCGTCCTTCGAGTACATTAACAACTCAACTGCGATCGCCAACCCGCCTGCCAAGCGTGGCGATTATGGCAAAACCCCCCAATGAATCCACAACACATCCATATCTGTGGTTGTGGTGATCTTTTGGGGAGGCCTGTGTCCAGCAGTGGACTTCATTCGGCCGAAATGATGATAAATATTGTAACAAAACAATTTTAAACGGATTAAATCGCGTGTATTATTGATTTTTGTTTTTCCTGACATAAATATATATATATATGTATATAGATATAATGTGTAATAATCGCGAAAACCTAAGACATTACTATAGAATAAATATAAACAAAAATCTGTAAAAATATTTTAAAATCGTAATCCATTTACGCCTAATCTATTAGTAGACTTCGTTGTAAATGTGACACGAGAGCCGGCTCCGTATCAGCTCACAATATGACCGATCGATCACCGAAGAAAGGCATAACATGAAATAAATTTCAGCGACGAAATACTCTATAAATAAAAATTACATCATCCATAAACAAAAACACCAAACAAAGTACCATAAACGGCATTATATCTATTTAAAAACTCCCAAAAAAGGTTCTAAGCGTTGCTGAAAATATCTGTCATAATATATTTTCCAGGTCCATTTTCACGTAAGAAATCATTACATCCAACAACGGCCCATTATCTTACTAACAAAGTACATCATCTTAACATTATGTATATCTATAGAACCGCAACCTGCGTGGTGCAAGTCATAAGCTTGAAGCGGGTACGAAGTTCAAAATTGTAGTTTACGAAACTGTTGCACAATAAGGGCTATTAAAACACGAATATGTGTTTAAAAACCTCGCCTACGTGTTTTAAATATTATCACATGAGTGTTTTACTACCTAGTTATGCGCAGTTACATACACTGCTTAATCTAACTTTTTTATAATACTATAAAAATGGCGCTCTTGGGATAAGCGTACCAGTAGAATATAAAATTATGGAATCTCCTTGGTATCACCAACTAACTTAACTTCTTGGATTTGCCCTGAATCGTAATGGAAACAAAATGTATTATACCATTATTTTGTTATGAAAAGTGTTACAATTTGATGAATGAACATAAACTCGTTTGAACTTTATAATTCGAATTTTACGATAGGAGAGAAGATAAAATGATTTATATGTAGGTCTTTGGTTTAGGATATTTTACTTTGTTTTATCCCTAGACATCCCAATTTTTAAGAAGGGTTTGTTTTTGGTAATTTAAGTTTTGGTTCATATCAGCCAAATAATGTCCACTGCTGAACAAGGGCCTCGCCCATAGACACCGTACCATGCCGTTTGGGGGCCGCTTGCCGCATTTTGGGAGGTATTCGCCAGTTCTCACCACGCTTGGCTGGCGGATTGGCGAGCGCAGCATGCCAACTGTTCCACAGAAAGGACGCTGTTGCCTATCCCTCTGGTTTAGAGTCCCTTAGTCGCCTTTGACAACATCCGCCTCAGGTGATGGAGTAGTGCTATATTCTTAATCCGGATACCACACGGATTTTGGTTACGGCCTTTTTTGTGGTACATGGGGAAATCTTCATGTACTTATGGACTACCGACATCTTTGAGAAGGACATGCCGAACTTTTACTGGTTAAGACGCGCCAGTGTTGCTTCAGACGCCATGGGAGGCGCTCTCGCATTAATTGGTGATCGTGGCAGTGACAGTTCGCTTGATGCGGACCCCATCTCGTTGAGGGGAGTAAGGTATTGTTTCTCGGGCTTAGAATACTGCTACCACCTCGAGCCCCTTTAGTGATGGAGTGACAGTCTTTCCCATTTCCGCCGTTTAGCAGTGCCTCGACAGTCCTGAGGCAAACTATATAGCTTATACCAATTATTTTCTGAAGATTTAATATTTATGCAATTCCTAAACATCCAATCTTTTCATTTATCTGCTGACTAACGACAATTGGAAGACTTATATCTAACTCTTAAGTTCTCCATTTTGTTGCTTATTTAAAAAGTAAGTTCCTAGATCTTGTGTAACATACACTAGACATTATAGATATTCATTTAACTTGAGCACAACTTAATCATACCTAAATATCATAATGTATATTCACCTCCTTTCCAAGTAGCCTCTATTATTCATTAACTTTCATGCGGATAATTTTCCATTAAAAGTGCCTTCCGCAAAACTTATCACATTTCTACATCAACTCACATCCTGCAGGCTTATAAGTAGATAGAATACGTAACAACATCCAACGAGCAGTAGTTGCATTTAGCACTTAATACGTAAGTAAATATAGTGCATTATTAAATGGCAGCTTCGCTTATGAATAGCACCAAAGCACTAAGGAGGTGTTAAAAATTCAAGAAAAAGCGGCGTGCCCAACTGCGGCCCGAGGGTACTCTTAACGCGACGCCGCCGAAGCTGTGATGAAAATACTTAATGAACTAAAGGAAACAACGGCCAATGACGTTTGAGAAATTGCTCGGCTTAGTGAACGGTTGTGAATCTTTTCGCTCAGTAAAAGGTAACGTTTGGATGGCAAGGATGTGTGGAGAAAATAATATGGAGGTTAGCACATACTGTGTGCTCTTACGAGGAGCGTGGAGCCCCCCTTTGGTGCCGAAAATGACCGCTCCAGTGGTTTTAGCCGATAGGAATCCGGCATGCGCCTTCGCCCTTCCCCGGGGCGAAGGAAGTTCCATGCAGAATTTCCACTAGACAACTTAAAAAAAAAAAACATTCTGTGGCCTTCGACGAGATGGATAGACTTGTTGAACCTTCACCAGTTCATCTGGTTGGGAGTCAGTGAATGCGGGTGGCATGTAACCTATCATTGTAGTAATATATGGAGAAGCCTTTATTTAGTAGTGCGCGCTTTTCAGCTGATATAATACTGATATGATATGAGAACTTACTGAAAAGTTGTTGGAACTCTTTAAGTATCTAGTCCCCAGGGGAGACTACTATTCTCTAGTGTGATCTTACGAGGATCTGGAGCCCCCCTTTGGTGCCAATGATGACCGCTCCAGCTTTAGCCGGTAGGAGTCTGGCATACCCCTTCGCCCTTCCCTGGAGCGAAGGAAGTACATGCAGAATTTCGCAAGGACATCAATAAAAAACAAATAGGGGAAGACTATTCTACGGCTTCTTCTCTTCTTTAGACTTTGAGTCACAGCTTGAGCCGTCATGACGGGTCATTTACTATTCGCACAGTGCACTTTTGTTTTATTATAATTACATTTATGTATATACTCGACTCAAATCTGTTAAAGTTTTATGCCATGTCTCATTCACTCAAAGATTTGCTGGTAGAAAACTCAAATTTGAGTTAAGCTCGCCTTCGTACATGTAATTTCCATTTGTGCATACGATACATTTTGTGTTCGTGTACAATAAAGAATTTTAGAACGTTTCGTCATGTCCGTTTGTGTAGATTTGTACTTTATAAGCGTATAACTCTGTAATCTGAAAATGTAAGCTAGTAAATAATGTTTGCATCTGATTTAAAATTGTGATAGATTTTTGTAAATAAATCCCGCACACGCTCAGGTTGTGGAATCAGTTCCCTACCGAGGTTTTCCCGAGAAACCACAGCATGGGGTGCATTATTGCTTCAAAAAGGGCGTAAAAATATTTTTACAGTATTGACAACGCGCAAGTGATACTTCTGGTGCTACGAGCGTTCATAGGATACGGTAACCACCTACCATCACGTGGGCCATATACTTGTTTTCCACCTTAGAAGTATAAAAAGACATATATATAGAAGCTATAATCTATAAGTTAGTTGGCTGAATTGTTCACAGTCTACTTCACAAATAGCTTTGTGAAAATAGGATTTTTCTTATCATTATTGCTACTTATGATATGCGGCACATAGCAGGTTCATTTTAACAATGACTTAAATGAATAACGTTTATTCATTTAAACTTTATACAACAAGTGTACATAGGTGGACTTAATGCCTTAGGCATTCTCTACCAGCCTTGGGGATCGCGAGCGCGCATATTGGGAAATCTGCGTGCTCATACCGAGCGACCCCCCCGAAGACAGGGGTGTGTATGTGGTCACATATCGCTGTGTGCGCAGCACAGCGCATAGTGAGGCCTCGGGGGAATCTTTTACAACCCCCTCGAGAGATGCCTGGGGGGGTGGCCTCTTTACAGTCGCTTTCCCTCCGCTAGAGGGAATGACCGCTTTACAGTCATCCCCTCCGAGATGTGCCTAAAGGCGTGGCACGAAAGGGTGGCTCTAGATGGAGATTATTCGAGTTCCTTAAGCCTCCCTTCGGTGCCGACGATGATCACTCCGGTGGTTTTAGCCGGTAGTAGTCCGGCATGCCCCTTCGCCCTTTCCCGGGGCGAAGGAAGTACATGAGGTATTTCCACCGGATCAATAAAAAAAGGCATTATCTACCAGCCAACTTTAGGGTAATACAGATATGACATGGCGGATGCAATTATGTGTAAGAAAAAAAACTGAGAACAATATATACGTATTGCACGGTTGGTGCAGTGGCTGATACAGTCGGCTGCTGCGCACCGGGTCGTGGGTTCGATTCCCGCACGGAGCAAATATTTGTACGATCTGCAAGTAGTTGTTCCGGGTCTGGGTGTATTGTGTGTGGGATTTGTGTCTGTAAACGCACCCACGACACAGGAGAAATCCTAATGTGGGGCAACGTTTTAAAAAAAAAAAAAAAGTATAAATACAATAAACATACATGTATATTTAATAAGAATATATAAATCCGTTATTGGCCGGAGGATGGGCAGGAGCGTCCTTCGAGTACATTCACAACTCAACTGCGATCGCCAACCCGTCTGTTCGTTGTACTAATCATACATTTTATACTTTGTTATGTTTTCGTTTCTTTAATGTATAATCGACGATAACCGTGTGGTGCCGGCTCAGAATACCACCACGCCATCTCCTCCCGTGGGTGTCGTAGAAGTTGACTAAGGGATTAGCCGGAGGATGGGCAGCAGCGTCTTTCAAGTATATTAACAACTCAACTGCGATCGCCAACCCGCCTGCCAAGCGTGGCGACTATGGCAAAACCCCCCAATCAACCAACCCATATCGGTCGTTGTGGTGATCTTTGGGGGAGGCCTGTGTCCAGCAGTGGACTTCATTCGGCCGAAATGATCGACGATACTGGTGTACGGTAAAATTTGAATGAGTTTATGTTCATATCTTTAGAATGTTATTTTAATTGTACAGTTAGAAAAATAAATACCTAAATAAATTCTGATAAATTTTTACGGAGATGAATGTGGTGCAATAAGTTCGAAGGTACTTTTGAAATGAAACTCCCTTCGCAAATGTTACATTTTTCTTTATCATTTTTCATCATCTTTTCGGCTGAATGAAGTCCACTGCTGGACACAGGCCTCTCCCAAAGGTCACCACACCGACCAATATGGGTGTATTGTGTGCTCATGCTTGCCATAATCGCCACGCTTGGCAGACGGGTTGGCGATCGCAGTTGAGTTGTTAATGTACTCGCAGGCCGCTGCTGCCCATACTCCGGTTAATCCCTTAGTCGACTTCCACGACACCCACGGGATGAAATGGGGTGGTGGCATTCTGAGCCGTCACCACACGGCAATTTTTTTTTTCAGAAATCGTCAATTCACGGCAATATGTCACCCTTTTAATTTACTCGGCTGTAATTTTTGTACGAGAATGGTTTACTTGCTTGGCGTATACCAAAAGTTATAAAGTAGTAAAATTATTATTTCGCTCGACATTCTTTTTTTAAATACGATTATTAATTCAGTTTCCATATTGAATTTCATTTCAAATCATGAGTTTAGTTAATTAAAACCGGATCGTGCTTGTGCATATTAAAAGATGTTAGTGAGTTAGAGTTAATAAATGTTTTTGTAATTTAAGTGCGTTTACTTATTTCAATGTAAGGGCTAAACACTTTTAATAATTTGTATTCATCATCATTTCAACCAAACGACGTCCACTGCTGAACAAATATCTCTCCCATAGACGGCACGGTTGGTGCAGTGGCTGATACAGTCGACTGCTGCGCTCCGGGTCGTGGGTTCGATTCCCGCACGGAACAAATATTTGTATGATCTGCAGGTAGTTGTTCCGGGTCTGGGTGTATTGTATGTGGAATTCATGTCTGTAAACGCACCCACGACACAGGAGAAATCCTAGTGTGGGGCAAAAAAAAAAAAAAAAATAGATTACCACATCGGCCGGTTATATGCCATGTGGCGTACTGTACGTCCACTTTGAGGGCAATTTGTCGGTACCCACCATGCTAGGCAGGTGGGATGGTAAGCGCAGAATGGCCACTGTTCCAATGCAGGGACGCTACTGCACATCCCTCTGGTTTAGAGTCTCGTACAGCCCGTTTTCGGCAGGAAAGCGGACGTCTCAAATAGTTTAGCGGGTCTTAAATATTAGGTGGCATTTCAGTATTCGGCCATTAGTCGCCTTTTATGACATACAAAGGGAGGTGATAAAGATAAAAATATGTTTTATTCATGTGAAAACATACAGGCACTTATGAATAGTCAAGGCTTTAGTTGCCGCGTTCCAAGATGTAGATTTCCTATTGGGAAGAATACGCAATAAACTCCATGGTTGCTCTTTTTAAATCATAATAAATTGTTACAATATTCTTTACAACATTGTTCTCAAAAACAAGATAATGTGGGGACAATGTAGGAGAAAATAGTGAACTTCTTGAAAATCCTACATTATACAAGCTTAATTAAGAATTTACAAACGTTTATATGATATATAGTATGAAGTATAGATATAGACAGGGCTCGTTCAAGAGCATGACGCATGCATCAGCGTCGCTGAGCTCACCCATATTGTAGGACAGCTACGACCCGATACACGACGCCACCATCAGCAGTACACTTGAGTCAGCATGACATACCTAAACTGCCACACAACTATCATGTCAATTAAGCAAAGTAATAAAAAAAAGAACTACATTCTTAATCCGGATACCACGTGGATTAATAATTATAAAAATTGGCAGCATTGTCATCCAACGTGACAATGTTGCCAGTCTTCTAGGAACATTATCAGCTACTTTGATGCCTAACTACATATGCCTTTTTTATTTATAAATATATTTAGTTTAATCATAAATAGTGTATATATATTTAGATTTAACGTGTATATAAAAATTATAGATTTGTATGATAATGCTAAAGGCCTTAATTTTATTTATCAAGGCACATGTAATACAAAGCAACCACTGAAATATATATTTTTAGGATTGCAGCATGAACAATGTATGTTACAGTTTGTTTATCTAGAATATAAAGTAGTTTATCGCCTTCTATTATAACAGATCTTTGATATTTTGATAGAGCCGACACATGACATGAATAATAAAAACATGTACAGGCGGTATTCAAAACTCGAGTATGTGAGTAAGTGAGTTAAGTAAGCAATTTACGTTAGGTACTACTTAGTACGAGTTTTTCCACACATTATGAAAAGAAAATACGATAACTCCTTAGTAGTGTAAATTGCCGACACAACTCACACCTGAGGGCCTAAAAAGGCCGCTTTAGCAGAATCATAATATGAATCACATTAAATATCACCAAATGGTCCAGAACGCCTAAAAAGACCGTATTAGGTTTTATTTATAAGGCATAATAATGATCTCAATACGATGCACATTAGAAATCACAAAATGGTCACTTAATCATAACTGACTATTAACGTGACCATTTTGTGATTTCTAATGTAATTCATATTATGATTCTGCTAAAGCGGCCTTTTTAGGCCTCCAGGACCTCCATCCATGTCAATCGAAATGTCCCTTATTACCTTTGAAACTGCGACAACAATTACGAATTTCCGACAGCAAAGGTCGCGCAATCGGCGGCAAAACGTCAAAATAAATCATATAGCATTCACCCATCATATCATCATTATATCAGCCAAAGGACGTCTACTACTGAAAAAAAGCCTCCCCTATAGAATTCCAAAATTGTGTCATAATTTTGGGGGGAGTTTGCTACTAAAATACTCTTTAAGTAATTTATTTACACTTAATAAGCAATTTATATATATTTTATACACAATTCAAACAAAAAATACATTCAATACTATTATATAACTAAACTAACACAATATATATATATCATGTATATATATGATGCGTAAGAGTATTTTCTGTTTGGCACCTATAATTTATAATAAAATCCCTAAAACCATTAAACAATTGCCCACTTCTCTGTTTAAACTAAAACTTAAAAAGTATCTGATAGCCAAATGTTATTATAGCCTCACAGAATTTTTGAGTGATTGTAATTAAAATGTTATCTGCACTGGTTTTTCTTACGTTAGTGTCAGGTTCACGCAGGCACCTGTGTTAGTTAAGTTTTATGATACTGTAATTTTTTCTGTGCTTTTAAAATAGCAAAACATGTAGCTCCTTCCTTAATGTTAACATCTATACTGTATATTTACTCATGTTTTACAAAATAAATATATCTTTATCTTTATCTTTATATATATATATATATATAAATAAAACTATGAGAAGGGCGCATTTAGACATCCAAGTACTCCTCCTCATCGCTGTCAACTGGTAACGTCCCAGAAGAACGGCAGCACTACCACGTCGAATGGCAATGCTAATTCTTTGTCCAAAAAATAGGCCAGCCCTCTAGTCACGCGAAGAGTCGACCAAACGTCTGGCAATATCTTTAAAAAGCAGACGTGCACTCGGACCCCATGACCCAAGCGTTTCGACCCCAAACGGCTCAAACACATAACTTCCAATGAGGTTATTATATTTGTGCCATTTGAGAATCTCTATAGCGGCAGCGGCAGCGCTAGCACAGCCCGCTGAGCTTGGAAGATGGGATGGAGCAAGGGTGTCGACACAAGTTTCATCCCACACCAAAGGCTTTCCCAACTTCCATGGCAATAGTGACAAACCATCTGGTCTCTTCCCATAAGCACGTGTCAAGCCACTGGGTTCGGATATAGCTGGCACGCCTCATGTGACAAGAGCGCGACGTATAATGTCATTATAGCCTTATTCACTAACACAAATTTTGTATTTACTCTATATACTTAATTGAGTGGTTTTCAGTATTCGGCAGTTAGTCGCCTTTAACGATATCCACGGGAGGAAATAGAATTGCACTAATTGTGAAGGGTGTTCTTAATCGGGATACCATCCGAAAAAGGGACCTACCACTAGGATAATACACTTCCCCGGGGGAAGTGGAACGTATATTCTTTCCTACTCCTTCTTTTTATTTTCTGATTAATTTCGTTGCGGTTTCCAAGACAGTTATTCATTTCTCTGGGACACACCAAGCTTCATTGGTCGGTGTTCTTTTCGGTGGTCGCCATGATAGATACTGGCTTATACGAGTAGCAGTGGTTGGGAATGTGTGGCGGGCTTGTCCCAAATTTCCCCGGTGGGGTGATTGGATTTATTTTTAAACGTTGCCCCACACTAGGATTTCTCCTGTGTCGTGGGTGCGTTTACAGACATGAATTCCACATACAATACACCCAGACCCGGAACAACTATCTGTAGATCATACAAATATTTGTTCCGTGTGCTAATCGAACCCACGACCCGGAGCGCAGTAGTCGACTGTATCAGCCACTGCACCAACCGTGCCGTCAATTCGGGGAATTTTGGGATTTCTCTCCAAGATGCGCCTATAGGCGTGGCTCCAGTGTGATCATACGAGGACCTGCAGTCCCCCTTAGGTGCCTAAGATGACCACCCCAGTGGTTTAGCCGGTAGGAGACTCGCGTGCCCTTTCGTCCTTACCCAGGGTGGAGGAATTTCATATAGAATTTCCACTGGGCCTAATAAAAAATGAATAAGAACTGTTTAACAGTCTTTGTTTGACAAAGTTGGATTGTAGTTGTTTGACAGTAACTGCAATAACAAAATTAAAGCTTATCGCAAACCATCTGCAATATACGTAATCAGTCCCCCGCCGAGCTGTCTTGTTGCAACAGCTACTCGTAAACAACGTAAGATTGCTTGGCTAGCTGTTGACTGTAGTAGCATAATTATGCAAAGGTAACCTATACCCAGGTCAACTTTAACGATATACGATAAAAAAAACGTAGATATTCGTGGATGTAAGATCTCGTTGTGTAATAATTACACTAAGTCCACCACATATTACCATACACATACTCAGTAAATGCGTACACAGCTATTTCTATGTGAGTGAGGTGGGGTCAACCCGACCCAGCGTGGAACTTTGTGGTTTTGCCTACCTGCTTCTCAGAAACTTAAGTGAGCGTGTTTATTTATTATATTATGCCATCTATGTCCCTTTCGTAAATTATATTTTTGTGTCACTTTAGGTTCACAGTAAAGGTTACATTGTTAATGTTTTTGACTTGAATACTTGTGTTTAAGTAGTCTAATCAATCTTATTAGTAAATGAGTTGGTGTAAGTTTTAGAATACGCTCGCATCTTTTTTTCGTAATGTAATTTTATTAGAGAGATGAATATTTTATAGTGCAATTTATAGAAGAAAGTTTCGAGACAGTCTAGAAACTGTGCATAACTTGTTTATAAAATTTATTTTATTTTAAATGTACTATATAACGTCGATATAAGAAAATCGTAATGTAAACTGGTACTATGGATGACTGAACCTTCCTTCATTCTGGAATTCAAGTATAAATAATTGGTTTCGCCCATCTCAATGCTATTTTGATTAAAGACACAAACTAATGTTTTTCATATAAAACTGCAATATAAATAAAAACGAAATGGCTATTGTTTTGATACAGTCCATGGATGAGGTCATCACTCGCAGTAGCATAATAATATCATATTACAGTACAATACTCACGTAGCGTTTTGAACGCGTTGTTTGCGATACATTGCATGCACAAAAATTACAAAAACTGTAACCTTTTGTTTCGGAAGTGGTATTTATATTACAGGCCTGAGTGTAACCTCTTTCCCATTTTTTCGGTATTGTATATCTTCCCCATTTGCCATTGTATATATTTACATATATTTTTTCTTATGTAAAAAATGTGTTACCTATAATTAGAAGCGCATATAATCACACCCTAAGTTATTTTTACCTGTATTTCATTGTCAGCAAAATTTCCCATCCTATAGAAACCGAAGGTTCCTTAGAAATCGGTACATGGACGGCAATTTAGAAAGACGAATGGTTATTGTCAGACGTTCTTCGGGAAATATGAAGATTGATGGCCGGGAACATGCCCTATCTATTGATCCCAAGAGCACCGATGCTGTTGTATAAACTTGGATAATGAAAATTATATGCATACTATCTTCTATATTATCTTGAGACTAGACTAAGACAAAATCCAAGTCTGTATAAATTACGAGATAAGGTGGCAAGAGTAAGCTCTCGACATTTTATTCTAATAGGCTCTGATTCGATCTTCAATAGATGTATTTCCTACGGTGTCTGATATATTACGTTTTTGGATATCTGACATTTGTATTGCATAGCTTTGATATGTTCTGAATGTGTGCTTGTGATATTTGTGTCTGTAAATAAATCCACGTTACAAGAGGGCTAATGTGAGGAAAGGTAGAAAAAAAAACTCTTGATCTCACGTAACACTGTTGTTCTATAGTGTGTTTCTGATATCTCTATCTGGTTCTCTGCAAATAATAGATTACCCCTCTCCACCCGTGGGTTAAAAAGCAATGAAGAGTTGATATCAAGAGGATAAGCAACACCATCCTCCGTCTGCTAATAACATACTGCGATATGCCAAAATACATATAGTCATGGTTCGGAAATTGAATCATATATATATCTTTTTTACATGTTAATGTATACATTAAGACATTGTTTAAAGCTTTGGTGGCTACAATGCCCTATTTCATGTAATTTAGTAGCTTCTACATTTTGTAAATGTGAGTACTCCGTTGACTTGTACCAGTGTTGCTGTTACCTGTGCGTTAATAATTTTCAATTCCTGATTGTGTATTACAAAAGCAATCGTGTGTATTATTTCACGTATAGTCCACTTTGTTTTCACATACCCGACGTGTAAAATTTTAGTAACAAAAAAATTGTAACATCATTTTTTTTAAGTGTCTATGTATTTTCTTGCCGACTCTTCACCATAAGATCGACTGTTCCGAACCGTGTTCCTTAAATGTTGACTTTTCTTAAGTGCCTATTAGGGCCTATATGAAGTAAAATCTTTGAGTTTGAATTGTTAATTGAATTTCTAAATTTGATATCTCCATTTCAAAGTATATATATGATTAAGAAGCCAAGCGTTGAAATATTCAGAATAATAAATAGCACCACCATTTTATTTTCAGTTTTCTTTCGGAGTTTCATTCTCACAGTTCATTATTGAGCATTTTAATTTACGAAAATGACTTTCAAGGATCTTTCAGTCGTTAATGAAAATAGGATTACAACGGGAGTAATGAAATTGCAAGGTGAGGTGACCTAGGCGTTAACCTTGGTTAATATAACTAACGTTAGCAATATTCAGCTTATGTTCTAACGTTATCTGATAAAGGGAATTAAAATAAACTTTATAATTTAATTACCATGTCATGTTTTACATAAAATTAAAATGTATACAGCTAATATACAATGTTGGTACATTATTCATAACCTGTTTTGAATTTTTAAAGTGTGTGGTCTTCATCATATCTGATGTATGTAATGAATTGCTACCCAGAACAAATCCTGCGTAGCACCATACTGCGCGTGTAACATCGAGACATTAAGCTATTTAATCTCGTATGTCCAGTAATTAGACAAGCTAGAGTGCCCTTCTAACCAGAACACAGTAATGGCTAAACTTTAAGCACGGCTGCTTATCTGGCACTAGGATGCTACCTATCTTTTTTATTGGTACCTAGTGGACATTCTTTATCAACTTCCTCCACCCCGGGGAAGGGCAAAGGGATACCCCAGACTCCTACCAGCTAAAACCACTGGAGCGGTCATCTTCGGTACCGAAGTGGGCTCCAGGTCCTCGTAAGATCACACTAGAGTCACCCGCTGGTGCCACGCCTATAGGCACATCTCGGAGAGGATGACTGTAAAGCGGTCACCCCTCCGGGGGGATTGTACAGGATCCCCCAAAGCGTCCCACGGCAACGCGTTACCACATGCGTGCTACCGTCTTCTCTTGGGTTACTTGGTGTGGGCACGCAGAAGGGTGTTACCTACCTACCCGGCTTCTTGCCACCACTAAATTAAATCAACATGAAGCAAAAACGCATCAATCTAATGCATCTAAAATGAAATTTTATTTTGTTACAGAAAACGCGGACGTGTTGGCATAAACAAACAAATTTCAGTCGAAATGTAACCAGAACATTTTATGTGGTGCTGTGATATTCGTGCGGTGAGTCGAAAAATGTAAAATGGAGTACTCACTTCGTGCCAGCCCCACTCGCGTGCTCTCCCTCTGGGCGCTGCTGCTCGGATACTTCAATATTGCAGGTTAGTAAATGAATTTTGAAGTAGTATTGGTTGGTAGGTATAATGTAACTGCTATTTACGTTGGAAAAGATAATTAAATAAAGAAAAGCATCGACCGTATCAGCAGCTAAACGTATTCGTCAGATAGACATGTTCAGAAAATACGTGTAGGTACCGTTTGCCCATCCGACTGATGCAAGCAATTCATGTGGTCCAGCATATATTTTTCCTCCACCTTACATGTCTAGTATGGATTTCTGCCTTGGATGGATTTATGCCCCGGGAAAGGTTGGAGGGGGTGTGCCATACTCTTAACAGACGCCCGTTTGTGCCACATAGGCTTGCCTTTTGGTACATAGTAGAGAATTTCTGTAGTTCGGTCACCTCCTCAGCGGAGAGGAGGCGACTGTAAAGAGGCCACCACCCAGGCACACTTCGGAGGGATTCGCAAAGGATCAAAGTTTCGCTTTGTGCTGTGCTGTGCACACGGTGGCACCTGAACATGTGCGTGCTATTATCTTTCCAGAAGTTGCTTAGAATGTACACACAAATTTTACAATATGCACGATACATGCCATTAAGTCTCTTTAATAATCAAAATAATGCTTTTTACACTAAGACTGTTCTGAATCGAGATTTCTCGTCTTTTGTCTTAACACTACTACTACACTACTACTATACTACTGTCTACTTTTACACGAAGTTTCAATTACGCCAGTGTCTGCTGACAAAAGGATTTAAAGTCTGTAGTGTGAGGAAGCCCTTAGTTTATGACACTGTATATCTGACACCAAAACAAATCCTCTATAAATATAACACAAATTACGCGTGTTATATTTTTGTTATTTTTCCCTGCTCCATCCGTATACCTTTAAAGACGTTATAACACATCAGTAGACTTAATATACTTATTTATTTATTCTCTCCTAAACCATAAAATAAAAAGATAAAAGAAGGCCCACTCTCAAGGGGGGAGTTTTTTTTTTATGGGAGCGGCGGATTGAAACCTATGCTACAGAACCCGTTAGATTGTTTTAAGTGATTTAGTAAAATTCTGGGGGCCCACCTGCTCTGGGCTACTTCTGTGCCTATGTGATATGATGGACATATGCACAAAAGTTGTAAGTAACTCACACATATGGTCTTAACGGTATAAGTATAGGTAACACGGATAATCCTCGTACCACGGGGTAGATTTGCATGGGCTGGGCTATGTTTCCAATTTGCTAGAGATACTCTCTTGATTCTGATTCTTTGAACAAAAGAATAAAAACTATTTGCAATATTATAGATATGTATTCTCCTACTAACTTTTAAACTTCTGCGTTCCATGAAAATATATAAAGCTTTGAATAGCTTGACGTTTGGACCAGGTTGCAGCGATCGTGGTTACCAGCAGACGGATACAGCGAGACCACTCCTTTTGTAAAGTAGATTATATTTTCATTCAAGTATCGTCCATAGACATATACCTCTTAAGAACAAAGATCCAGACCCAAAAGAACAGTTTGTAAGCCATAAAAAGTAATTATTTGAAAATGATACTTCTGAATTTATTTTTGTACTCTTAAAAGCGAAGCTCTAAGCGACATACACGGGTTTCGTACTACCGCTCAAAGCTACGCCTGGTGATAACTTGTTTTATTATTATGCTTTATTTGACTGTAATAAGCCTGTTTCGCACCGGAGGAGAATCTGGATTTTATCTCGACAACATGAAGTCGTTTTGGTACAAGGCATGAAATATGGCGAGACGTGAAAGATGTAAGTGATGCTATATGAAAATAGTACTAACTGCAATAGTATTGTATCTTCAGCGAGATATGCAGCGGGTTACTAAAATAAATGAAGCATGTGTGGATCGTGTGAACTGGATTTTATGAAACGAAAATGTGTAACGAAAGAGAGACAACTATAAATGTATTTATAGGGTTTAGGCTGTGAGAGTATGAGATAAAACACGTTTCTCTCTCTCTGTCTCTCTCTTTACCACCTCCATAGTGTATTCATCTTATTCTCTTACAAATGTACCAAAATACAAAGTTTCACTTCTACCGCGTGTGAACTCACATCCAACATTTTTTTAAATATTAGGGTCGGTAAATGTGCTCACTATAGCAACACTCCATCTCCTCCGAGGACGTTGTAAAAAGTGACTAAGGAGAGACTCCTACAGCGGGTGAGTATTGCCAAATTCCTCCCCAAATGACGACGCATGGCATGTATCCGGTCATCTATGGAGACTTTTGTTCAGCATTGGACATTTTAGATGACATGATGATGATGAGCACCGTTGTCACCGTTGAGCACTGAAATATTCACAACGCCAGAGAAGGAGCTGATTCTTTAAGTATTTGAAGAGGGGAGAAGCTATGGGAGGAGTGGAAATGTGGAGTAGAAATAGAACAAAATGCTGTCAGCAACTTTATTGCATTCTGTATGTCTATTTTTTGAGCTATAATTAAAGTCTGGCTAGACTCTACCACAAGAGTAATTGTAATGGAGAAATTGCCCTAAGGTGAAGTGGTGTATCTGTACTCTATATGACACCTAGTAAAACTCTCATGTCATTCTCTTTCGACGATGTAGAAGGCTGCGTAGGACTCTTACCAGCTAGAACTACTGTACCACTTTAACACAATACAGATAACTCGAGGTGTCAAATCAATAATAGGATATAGGTACTTACGTTTACATTGTATTTATATTATAATGAACTGTTTACTTGTTTGATCTATTCTAAATAAACGTAACATTTGTTACATAGGTACTATAACATATGCTGTACCTACTTATTATATTATATACTTTGACTTTTTTGCTTTTATTGGTCTCCAGTGATAAATCATCATGAATTTCCTCCGCCCCGGGGAAGGCTGAACAGGTATGCCGGACTCCTACCGACTAAAACCACTAGAGCGGTCATTTACGGCACAGAAAAAGTGCTCCAGGTCCTCGGAGGATCACACTAGAGCTGCCTATTGGTACCACGCCTTTAGGAAAATCCCAGAAGGGATGACTGTAGAGTGGTTACTTTCTCTAGCGGAGGGAAGGTGACTGCAAAAAGGTCATCTCAGGCACTTCTCGGGGATGATTGTAAAGGATCCCCCAAGCCTCGCTGTCCATTGTATCCATTGTACTGCGCACAGGGCAGCACGTGACCACCGTCTTTCCGGCGGCCACACGGTATGGACACGCAGACTCCCTCATCTGCGTGTCCGCGACGCCCATGACCCCCCGTCATATAACGCCGGCAGGGGGCTCAAGAGTGTTGGCCCTCCTCGCTGGCCAACATAAGAGTGTCGTCAGCGTAACAGACCAAGCGATTGACACGTCCTGCGCATCGTAGGCGAGGTTCTATAAGAGGGAGCAAAGAACTGACCTCTGTTTGACCGGGGTTCCCCGCACGTAGTCTCCCCCTGGTATTTACTTTTACCAAAATTTTATACATATTTAATTCTAAGAATTATGATATCCTACTAGTTCCCAGCGTGTGGCACTCGTGGCTTGCAGCTGAAAATCAGCGTTATTTTTCTACCTGGTACTGCCACCTGACATCAACTTGAACTGATGGCCTTTTTGGCACTTCTGTTTCATTATAGAGTTTTTGTTTGCCTATTTAATTGTTGGTGCCAATAAATACTTTACTTTATTTCTTCGCCCTTGTTCAGTGGACGCTGAATTTACTTGCGCATTCACAGTTCCCCAGACAGTTACACTTATTAAACCTGTAAAACGTTTGTAAGTATCAACAAAATAAAGACAGAAATATCCAATTAAATCGCTAATTTCGTATAACTCAAGCCAAACTTCAAAGGACAGCCTAGCACGAGGAAATCCCTTTAAACAATATATCTTTCCCCGTATGTGAGACGATGCATGCTAACAATTATAACGTTAAATTATATTACATGTTCGTTATCGAAATATAATGTAATTTGGTTATGTTCGGAGCTGGTATGAAGTCATATTAGGTTAGTAAGTAATATTATGTAGAACATAAATAATATATGAGTTTCTCCGTGTAATTAGTTTTTCTGTGTAGTGTCTGGATTTAGAACATAGTACACTCTATCTCTTCTCGTAAATTTCGATTTGAGATTGAGACTTCATCCATTTTTGTGTTATAATCACATTTAACACAAAAAACAGACAAATCCTTGATCCCAAATCCAAAGATTTTGGATTAGATTGATTAGCATTTTTCAAGCGGTTGTTTGGTGGCCTAAGATGTATTTATAAGTGTAGATGCATTGCCCGTGCTCTACGATGGTCACATGAAAGCAAGGTAATTGCCCGGAGTTCACATAGTCACGCACCGACCAGTGTCGCTGCTCGACGTGAATCATAAGCGTAATTCAGCAACACGTTGCATAAAAATAATACTTTCGTGTTTTATAGACGATGCACGAAGGGTACTGCAACTGTAAGAGAAAAAGGCGATTTATTTCATAACTAGCTTTTGCCTTTGGCCTGTTTTCGAGATACATATACCTAATGCCTTTATACCTATAAACGGGTTTCTATACGATGTTTCCTTCATAGTTTCTTCCATTAACTTTATACTGCAAATGAACTTGCAGACTGTCTTGTTGCTTAACTGGTCGTCAAGGTTACTGCACTGGATTCCAATTTTAGATCTGGTAGTTTTATTCAGTGAGTCATTTTAGGAATCCTCAGTGGCAAAAGTTTGTGGTGAATGTTAAGAGGCCCTCCGCTTTTTCTAAGGTACTTCATATTAGGTGCCGAGGATGACCGACCTATTGGTTTTAGCCGGTAGGAGTCCGGCATGCACCTTCGCCGTTCCCTGAGGCGGGGGAAGTTCAAGAAGAATTTCCAATGAGCCAAATAAAAAAAATAAAAATTACTTCATACTATTATTATAGGTAAGGATATAAAACTGTACATATCTAACTGCTGATCTCAAAGTCGGGAAGTTTAAAGCACACGTTAAAACAATATTCACCTAAAAAAGCCCACTATAGGATTAAAGACTATGTTGCCGATACGGCGTTAGCTCTTTTCTGGACATGTGGCTTCTCTGGTAACCAAATATATAGCTGCTTTATTTAATCTTCATCACTGTATTGATAAAGTCGTAAATACCTTTTATAGTATGTTAAAAATACTAGTATCTTGTTCAATATTGTAATCTCAAGTATTTTAAAAGAGAATCCATGGAGTTTCTTGCCAGCTCTTCTTCATATGATCAACTAACTGGAACCGTGTAACTTAAATTCAGACGATTCAAAAGTGCCAGCAACCGGTTTATTTGAAATAAAAATATTTGACTTTGAATTAACTGTTTGGTGTAGGCTAACAATAGCACCACTCCATCTCATCCCTGGATGTTGTAAACGGTCACTATGGTATTAGCCGAAGGATTGGTAGCAGCGTCCTTTGAGTAAAAAAACTCAACTGCGATCGCCGACTCGCCTACAAGGCGTGGCGATTATGGCGAGACCCCTCAATGAGCACACAATACAAACCCAGACCGGTCGTTGTGGTGGGATTTGGAGGAAGCTTTTGTCCAACGGTGGACGTCTTTCGGCTGAAATTATGATGATGATAGTCGCCTTGTACGATATCTACGGGAGTAGACATAGAGTGGTGCTATATTCTTAATTCGGATACCACACGGAGTTTGGGTACAATTGCTACTTAAAATTAAGTGGGCAGTTGGTTGGTTGCCGTGCCTGTCCCATCAAAAAGTGAGTCTCTTCGAATCTTCTGTATTATAAAAATCGATGTGTATGTGTTCCCTGTGGACTCCAAACTGGCTGGACCGACTTTGATGAAATTTTCCGGCATTCTTCAGATTAGCCCAGCGGGTAATCCTGTGATCTATTGGTACCAAGCGGATTAACAGTTTTTTTTTTTGGTTTTTGGGAAATTTTATGTCAGATAAGTCAATGCTATGGATAATGATTGCTACCCGTGGGAAGCCGGGGCAAGTCACTAGTATTGATTTACAATGAAAATCCCACTATCAAATTATGTGACCTCCATAAAATGAAACCACAAGAATTAGGCCTACCACAGACTAACATCACATTCCACCAAATTAGCCATAACATATCTTATTACGGAGGTCACAGTCATTTCACAGAGATTTATAGCATCTATTATTCTATTATAATAACTCATCGTCGATGTTAATAACATTGCCCTTAGTTAGTCTGTGACCGGAGAACATATTCGTGATGTGAAAGGTCACACGAAGTATGAGGTCAAGCTACAATTACTGATATTAATTATTCAGCAGAATGTGTTGTTAAGAGTCGGATTAATTAATAATTAGTGTCTTCGTGCCTAAATATATGTACTTAACAATGTATGTGTGCATACTGTTTCACATACATCATCATCATCATCATATCAGCCACAGGACGTCCACTGCTGAACAAAGGCCTCCCCCTTGGATTTCCACAACGAGCGGTCACATGCCGCTCTCATCCAACGACTCCCAGCGACCTTCACCAGATCGTCTGTCCACCTCGTAGGAGGTCGTCCCACGCTGCGTCTTCCGGTGCGCGGTCTCCATTCGAGAACCTTTGTGCCCTGTATTGATTCACATACAGGCTTGTAAATATTAGTAAATATATATTTTTTTAAACTAGTTACACGGTTTTGCTTACCTTAGTAAAAATGAGTAAACACCGACTTCAAAAATAATAAAATACTTTGTGTGAAGTAGTTGAATGCTGGATGTGAGTTTTTTTATTTAAAAAACCACATTGCCCCACACTAGGATTTCTCCTGTGTCGTGGGTGCGTTTACAGACATGAATTCCTCACACAATACACCCAGACCCCGAAACAACTACCTGCGTGTTACAAGAAATAAAAAAAACAACAAAACAAAGTAACAAAATGAAAAAATCGCGGAGTACGATGAACTAGAGCAAAAAAAAAAAGGAGCATAACTAATAAGTTATGCTCCTTTTTTATTTTATTTTAAAACTTACTTTTTTTATTTTATAAAAAGGAGCATAACTAATAAGTTATGCTCCGTTTTTTAATTTTTTTATTGATGTACAGTGGAGATTCTACATGGAACTTCCTTCACCCTGGTGAAGGGGTATGCCAGACTCCTGCCAGCTAAAACCACTGGAGTGGTCATCTTCGGCACCGATTTTATCACGTGAGCGAAGAGAAAAGTGCTCTTTAAGCATTAATAACGGTATTGGTTATGCACCTACTGATGACAACACCACTACCTTATCTTCACGTAGTTAGTAAAGGTAATAGGAAAACCAAAAAAGGTGGCACTTATAGCCTCGTTTAGGATAAAACTTTTCTTTAAGCACGAAGTTAGTAAACTTCCAAGTCTCCTGACACTTGTGGCAGTAATTTGTGGCCCACGAAACATTAAAGAAGTTTCGTCAAATTATTTGTGTAATGGGAAAGTAAATTTGATTGTTGCGTACATCTTTTATGAATTAATTGAATCGTAAGTGTTTATATTGCAATTGTAAAACCATTAAGTAGAAAACTTCACATTTGATTTCAAGCCCTTTTATATGGATGAATTCATGTGCAATTGAATTATACGATCATCATCATTTCGGCCGAATAAAGTCCACTGCTGGATACAGGCCTCCCTCAAAGATGACCACAACGACCGATATCGGTGTGTTGTGTGTTCATTGGGGGGTTATGCCATAATCACCACGCTTGGCAGGCGGGTTGGCGATCGCAGTTGATCTGTTAATGTATTCAAAGGACACTGCTGCCCATCCTCCGGCTAATCCCTTAGTCGCCTTTTACGACACCCACCCACGGGATGAGATGGGTTGGTACTATTCGTAGCTGGCACCACACGGCAGCGCCTAATATGGACTCTTCTTCTTCTCTTAGATTATGGCTTCTGCAGAGTATCTTCCACAATTTCGCCAATGTCAAGTATAAGGCAACGTCGTACGGTATTTAGAATAATGAATCATTACATATTTATAAAATATTTCTCAAAAATGAAAAAATTCTATAAAATATGTGGGCAACGTCGTACGGTTTTGCAATATGGACTCTAATTAACTATCAGTTGCTGTCATAAGCTGTCATTTATATGAAATATATCAGCAGTACGACTGGCAACTAAATGGTAATAAGAGCTATATATAATAAGGCTTCAATTATTATTTGTGAACAAATATCAAAACATAAAAATACACAAAAAAAAGTCATAATCCCATTAAAATAATTAACAACAACCAATTAAATATTTCATTCATTCGATCAACGATTGTTTATTTAAATTGAAGAAAAGTATATTTAAATTTAATTCAAAATCATTTACAATATTTTACGTCAGTTGCGACTCCTGTATTGAGTGGGAACCCCTAAAGAGTATTTGCTTAAGTTTTAGAGTCAATATTTCAATTATATTAAATACAAACTAACATCGATTTTTAAGTCATTTTGTACATACTAACAACTATGAGTCACTGTTACTCGAAATTAAAGTATTTTATTTTATTATTGCTGGGGCTTTAATTATTAATTATCCAAAACGTATAAAGACACTATTGTAAGTTGTAATACATGACACACCACTAGTTTAAGTACGACATAATAATTACGGATCATCTTCGAAGCTGTCTACGAACCGATCCACGAAACGTCTACGTTTCTACGTAGCGGTCTACGAAACACCTACAAGTACGATATTTTCTGTCTTTGCGAGAACAATAGAACCCTTTTAAATTAATTGAGTCTTACTGCAGCCGCACTGGAAAAACTAGTGTACGGCAACAAAGGAAAATTATTTTAGATGCTCTATTTGCAATGTAGATATTGCAATAAGGTAAGTGGCGACATTCTTGTTACGTAAATAAATGGGACCTACTTTAATACCATTGCTAGGCGTTTTTATACTTGCCAATGCCGATTTAGTATCTACTAATGTTAGTGTTGGTATGAATTATGGTAATACAATATTGAATTTCATACATTTTAATGTAAAGTGGTTACTTTCACACGTCTCGGCAAAGAATACACAAACCCTTTTTCACTCAAAGTTGTCGTAAAAGGCGATAGGCGTTTAAAATTAAACTTTTTAAGCAAATATATTTGCCATTTTTCATTGAATGTTTTTTTTTTTTTCAAAATTTTCTTCTTTCCAAGTGGATTAAGAATATAGCACTACTCAATCTCACCTGTGGATGTTGTAAAAGATGACTAATGGGACCCTGAACCACAGGGATGGGCAGCAGCGTCGTTTATGTGGAAAAAATAGCTTTAGTGCGCTCAGTCAGCCTGCAAGGCGTGGTGAGTACTGACAATTACCCTCAATGACAACACCATTAACAACTGGGCCGCAGTGTAACTGGCCGGTAATAATGGCAAGTCATAGGGAGGTCTTTTTTCACCAGTGGACGTCGTTCGACTGATATTATGATGATGATGATTGTGAAACTCTTTGGGCGTAATGAGAGTAACATTTCAAGGTCAAATTTAAGTGCAATACTGCGTGTGCGTGCATTGTGTAGGCGCATGCGCGGTCCAGTTTAACTTCTGTCATTTGTACTGTGTTGTGCGCACGTTTTTTTTAATGAAAGGATCTGCCTGTTGTTTCAATCCGAAGATGCCTATTCGTTCTTACTTTAAATGTTAACGGATTATATAAGGTAACTCAATTTTTATGAAAGGATCTGCCTTTTGCCGCAATCCGAAGATGCCTATTCATTCTTACTTTAAATGTTAACGGATTATATAAGGTCCACGAACTCAATTTTTTGATGAAAGGATCTGCCATTTGTCTCAATCCGAAGATGCCTATTCATTCTTACTTTAACTGTTAACGGATTATATAAGGTCCACGAACTCAATTTTTTGATGAAAGGATCTGCCATTTGTCTCAATCGGAAGATGCCTATTCATTCTTACTTTAAATGTTAACGGATTATAGAAGGTCTAATCACACAATTTATTGATGAAAGGATCTGCCTTTTGCCTCAATACGAAGATGCCTATTCATTCTTACTTTAAATCTTAACGGGTTACATAAGGTCTTATTTTAATAATCTACTACATTTTGGTGCCTTTGTAAACCTAAATGATGATGTATGTGTATATAACAAACAAATGGAGTTATCCGTTAATTTTTTATGTGCGATTATTTCCATATTTCTTTCTTTTCTCTCTTGAAATGAAATAGCGGGCCGTCCCTGTAGCTCCCGCGCACACACCGAAGACCTTTCACTTCCGTCTCCAGGTTTCAATATCGTAATGGCTTTACGTTTTGCTATAATAACATGATACATACTTGTACCTATTGATTTACAAAGATATTGGATTAATATCCGAAGCGTATTAATACAGAGTGATACAATATTAGAGCTTTGTATGATCCTTGTAATCTGGGGTGCGGCGACCACTGTCGGGTCGCTCTATTATAGTACAAGGTTGGCCGCATTCATTCGCAGCCCACAAATGTATTCAGGGTTTATCATTGTAAAATTTATGAGAATATGAGAAACAATACTGAGAACTTGAGAGGCTTTGGTCGATTTGGACTGATTAGGTTTAAACATTTGTTATACACTCCATCGATAATGCCTTGATGATATGTCTAAATTTAAAGTAATTGAATTTAAAATTGGGCATTAAATCTAAAGTTAATTTCAATTTAAAAATCGTTTTTTTTTATATTTGCATGATCTGTAGTTAGTTTAGTTCTGGGTTTGGATGTATTGTATGTGGAATTTATATCTGTAAACGCACCCACGACATATGAGAAATACTAGTGGGAGGAAATGTTTAAAAAAATTTGTTTTCTACAACTGTTTCTTCACAGTGTTTCAACAACCTCACCCGAACATTGCCACTACGATTGGATGGCTTTGTGTTGTGTGCTCTTAGGGGCGTTTTGCCATAATGTTAGAAAGTATTTATTTATTTATTCAATATCTAATAATTATCAGTATTGGACGATATCAACGTGGTACAATACAATACTCTTTATTGTACACCAAAAATAACAAAAACAAGATCCAATACAAAAAACATGTAAAAAGGGCGGTCTTATCGCACACGGCGATTTCACCAGACAACCTTGGGATGGATAGATTTATAAGCGATAAAGAAAAGGGTAGTTCGCAGTGTTAGTTAATACATAACACGATACAAATACAATAATTATTATTAACATAGATACATATAAAGTTACAAATATAAATACAAGAAGTAAAGAAGAAACTGCAGTGATAGGTGTTGTTACGTGATTTACCATTAATAATAATAAAGTTTTAAATCCGCCATTGTCCGTTTATATATACTCAATTCAGCGTAGTCTAACTGTGAAAAAATAGGTTTCTTTTCGAATATGATGTCATCACTAAGTATAAAAATCATTGATTTCTAGATTTTTAGAATTCTATGCAATTATTAATAAAGCTAGTGTAATTCAAAAATTACTACTCAAAGGATAGTTCGTAAAAAAGTATAGAAAATAGTATATTATATAAGACAAACAAAACTGAAAATTTAAGGCGACGTTTAGAAAGGAAATACCGTCAAAAAGGTTTCAGGAATAAAATTTCAATCGCGGAGAATATAAAAGCGTGGATTTTGTCCTTGCAGAGGCAATATATTGGAAAACTTGTCTAGGCAGTTGTATAATAATAATTTAAAATACAGGTCGCTTCATCGTGAAAAACCAATGAGTCCATATTATGGAAAGAAAATCTGGTCCTTATGTACGCAGGATGCCGATAGTGAAAATATAAGGTGCATAGAATTAATCTATGTACAATGTTAACCTCACCCGATCACTTTACACTCTGACAGATACCTATGTCTATCTTTGATGACCGCAATGAGCCTTTAGCTCGCTTGCCCGGATTAATGGTCCAGGTAGGTGACATCCACGGTACTAATGGCAATTGTCTGGCATTATGATTAACAATGCATCTAATCCATAATCATCGAAAAAAACGACAAAAGGACTCTAAAATAGAGAGCTGGGCAGCAGCGTCCCTTCTCTGGAATACTAGCTATATTGAGCTCACCAATCTGCCTGCCGTGGTGAGTACTGGCAAATTCCCCCCAAAATGAAAGTCGTCAAAATCTATGGGGGAGGTCTTTGTTCAGCAATGGATGACTTGGGGCTTCTACTACCTCCCTTATTCCTTGAAGCATATATCTGGCAGTAGGCTGCCAAAATTGATTAATAACTACATAAAAGTACGGTTCGTTTTCTAAAGCAAATAAGGAACAACACAAGCTCCGGGAAAGTTTTTGCATAAACAGTGTAAGCGTGACATTAATAAATCATCCCGCAAAAAGGTTACCACGTTAATATTAACAAAATCTCCATAGGTATTTAATAAATAGGCAGAAATCGGGCCGCTCACTGATTTTACGCCAAGGCTTTATTAAATATTATATGAAAAGTGTTATTTGGTTGAAGAAAATTGCCAGACTTATTTTTTGTCATTATTCTGTAATGAAGTTAACAAGATGTTAAGTGACATCAATATTACGTTTATTAGTACTGTTAATTAACCACGGAATACAGTTGTAATGAGCAATTAGTTTTCACATTTTGGTTCTACAGATTATTAGTCATTTATGTGTGTAGATCGGATGTAAAGGCAAAGTATTTGTTATCTATGAGTGTTTTTGACTTGATGGTGTATAAATAAGAAAAATATGCTTTCCACATAATTTTTTGACTCTAAGTAAAACAACGAACAATTATCTGAATTAAGCAAAATCATATACTGTGATATCGTGTGGTGTCCGGATTAAGAATGTAGCACTACTCCATCTCCTCCCGTAGATGTCGTAAAAGGCGACTAAGGGAATCTAAACCAGAGGGAAGGGCAGCAGCGTCCCTTCTGTGCAACGGTAGCCATACTGCGCTCACTATCCCGCCCAGCAAATACCCTTCAAAATGTTCAACAGTGGACACATAAATGTCCGATATGATGACGATGTATGATGAATCAAAATCAATCAAAACATTAGTTTAGTGGTTAAGATACATACCCAATATAGTACCTTGTTCATGGTTGCTCGGATTCAAACACCACCTGATGTAATATGATTTCAAAGGCAATGGCAATCAATATGATATCTAATATCGAGCTACGTCACACGTTAAAACAGATGTATTGGAAATTACATTATAGAGTTGAACGACAGTACAAGTAGATCTCGAGATACCAGATACTCAAAAATTTCTGTTGGAT
This sequence comes from Diloba caeruleocephala, assembly GCA_947459985.1. Taxonomy (NCBI): domain Eukaryota; kingdom Metazoa; phylum Arthropoda; class Insecta; order Lepidoptera; family Noctuidae; genus Diloba; species Diloba caeruleocephala. The sequence continues at coordinate 2,546,443 of OX381609.1, forward strand.
ACTGAAAAGCAAATCATATTATTTATTGTGCACATGTTTTATATAAAATATTGTTATTCGTCTAATATCTCTATGTGGTATCCAGAATAAGAGTATAGCACTACTCTATTTCCTGCCGCGGATGACGTAAAAGGCAATCAAAGGACTCTAAACTTGAGTGATGGGCAGCAGCGTCTCTTCTGTGGAACAAAAGCAATATTGCGCTCACCAAGGTGAGTATTGGCAAATTCCCCCCAAATTAATGTATACATATAAGCCTTTGTTCAGCAGTAGATTGACGTTTTGGCTGATATGATTAACTGAATGTTTAACTAGTCATGGTGCCAGTGACCTTGTACGGCCGAACTTCAAATTCATGCATTTTACTGGGGGGTATTGTTTCCTTAAATTATATTAAGCACACGCACAGATGAAAGATAACACTGACCCTTCTCGTCGAGGGTGAAGAATATCTTATCAAAGATCTGGCTCAGTTCATGCCTAACTAAACCTAAACTTTCCACTAAATAAAGTTTAACGGTTATGTAGTCTTCAAATTCATCGTGGCTTAGACTTTACCCTTTCCGACTAATCTTTTGTACCAAGGGATGATAATGATAATCTTTTACGATTTATACATTTATACCACACTGTTTCATGCGATGTGATATCCGGATTAAGAAGATAGTACCACTAGATCTCCTCCTTGGGAATTATGAAATGCGAACTGTAAAAGAGATCTTATTTTATAACTTTGCCCCACACTAGGATTTCTCCTGTATCGTGGGTGCGCTTACAGACATGAATTCCACACACAATACACCCAGACCCGGAACAACTACCTGCAGGTCATACAAATATTTGTTCCGTGCGGGAATCGAACCTACGACCCGGAGCGCAGCCACCGACTGTATCAGCCACTGCACCAAACGGGTACCGTAGATTACCATGCCTTGCCATGCCCATGCATTCATTGAACTGTAGCCATAATACACTCACTAATCCACTTGCGAAACATGGCGAATACTGGCAAATTGTCGACAAAATGACGACAAAATCTATGGGAGAGGCCTTTGTTCAGCAGTGGACGTCCTTTGGCTGATATGATGATGATGATAAATTCTATCACCAGTGGTGATCGGATATAAGATTTTAATCCAGTGCCTGATATCCGCCACTAAGTAGTAGGGTTTAATCTTTAGCCATTTAGATGTTCCAATTAGAAGCGCACTGCAGCAAGTGAAAACATTAGGCATAAGAGACTCAATTACTTCATGTGACGAGTGGTGAGTGAGTGAGTGAGTGAGTGAGTGAGTGAGTGAGTGAGTGGTGCCACGCAGGGCTAATCCTAGGTAGCAGTATAATTATTATGGGCAGGCAATTATTATGAGGCTTACCACCAGGCAAATGACTTGATTCGTGACAATTTATGGTATCGGGAGTCACCTATACAATAAAACCAACAAATAGTGCCCCATGTATTCCATTAGTACTCATGTATGTAAAAAGAATGTCTGCAGGTGGTTACAAGCACAGAGTTACGATGAAACTGAAAACCTTCTAAACCTATCATTTCATTAAATTAATTTAATACACTAACTATAACCACTCACGTCCTCCTTCACTCACAACCACAACCACATACACACTTACCGTCATAACTCTTCGTGCACACTCACACTCTCTTAAACGCACACATTTACACAGAAACATTAAAAGGCTTCTTCCCTTCCGACTAACCATTCTTATAACAGACTTCTGAGGCATCCAATGTAATTTTTGAGTCTGTAATAATGTGAGAATGCTGGTATAACACAAGTTAAATCATTCTTTGGGTACCAGAGTTCATATAAATACTACGTAATGACGTGTAGTTATATCAAAATACGTTCTATTTCTTTGTGCATAATGTTGTTTGTGTTTGATTGTACAACCATATCTTTGCGAATAAAAAATATTTATTATTTATTTATTATTCCTTTATTATCATTTAACAACATATCTTTTTCATTTTTAAATATACAAATCAAAACAAAACTTATTATACATTTAAAAATGTAAAAAATAGTGACCAACCGGCAGCGGGCACAGGGTCCAAGCAACATTATTATAATTATTTATTATTATAATGTTGTATAAAAATAGACCGGCTCCAAACCTACAGATCTGGAAATGATGGGGCCTTTGCCCGATAGTGGGATGATATTGTTCGACGTTAACAGTAACAACAACGGGTAAAAAGGAGCACCTATCAAATTACAGATGACCCTTCTTCATTAGTTTAATAACTGTACTGCGACTACACCTACCTTTTTTTTATTGGTGTCCAGTGGAAATTATTCATGAACATCCTTAGCCCAGGGGAAGGGCTAAGGAGTATCCGGACTCCTACCGGCTAAACCACTGGAGCGGTCATCTTCGGCACCTAAGGTAGGCTCCAGTTCCGCGTACGATCACACTAAAGCCGGGCCCACTGGTGCCACACATACAGGCACATCTCGAAGAGGGTGACTGTAAAGCGGTCACCCCCCAGGGGGATTGTAACGGAAAGTCAAAGCGTCCCACGTCAGTGCGTGACCACATGCATTCTACCGTATTCTCTAGTATCGCTCAGTGTGGGACGCAGATTCCCCAATCGGATGCGTAACCCGCAAACACAGAGGTCCCCCGCCTTATAGCAACGGCAGGGGGTTTAAGGCGTATCGGGGTTGTTACTCTGGCGCCGTCTCCTCCTTCTTCGAGTGGGATCGGCCCTCCCCCGCTTCTGCTCTAACTACACTTACCTACAGAATTACTGGCTTATTATGGGCCTACATGTTTAATGTTAAATATTTACCTACAAGCCAATTTAAAGTTATAAATCAGGTTTTTCTTAACTAAAACACGTGTTTAAAAGAAGATTGAAGTTGTTTCATAGCCCATTAATTCAAAGTCGGAGTTTAAACATGTCGAAGACGATGAATAAAGTCGAATTACTTTTCAAAGATACTCGCATGTCTTTAGCGAAATGAAGGGCTTCTAGCCTTGAATATTTTAAAAGTTGTGCAAATTATAATAAGCGATGTATACTTGTGTAACTTTTATATGACCTCACGTAAATGTCGAGCTTACAAAAGTGAGGCAAAGGTATAACTTTTTAAGGCTACTGAAAGATTTCGTAATAATATTATGTAGGTCTCATTTTATCATGGATGAAACTGTTGCCACAATTGCCAAATTCCAATTTAGGTTCGAACTAAGATTTTTATTATTCAAACTGTTTAATCTGATGCTCGGTACTGTCAATTCTTGTGTATTGTTTGGTACAATTTACGTGAATACACAAATACCCAAACATAACAGAAGAATTAGTAGAATTGTGTAGACCAAGACTTACCACTGAAAAGCAGTGGTTTTGGTGGTACATGTAGTAGTTATGGTTGCTTCTGTTTATAGTGTCGTTCATTTAGACATTTTGGCCTTGTTCGATTTTCAATAAATAGCCGTAGGTGCGCAATAACTGTATTTAGAGCTCAAACCGAAATAGTGATTACTGCCACGGCACTACTTGAAATAAAATCGTCAACCTTCCTTCATTAAAGACATTAAAATAAACTAAAATACAAGGTAAAATGACCAGAGATAAAACCATATAAATCACAAGCCCCTGCAGAGTCAAAAACCTTTCTCACAAACAAATAAAATGCGCTTATGACAAAGGTGCGTATGTATGTGTCATTATATCAGGCAAAAGATGGCCACTGCTGAACAAATGCCTCCCCATTAATGTTTCGCAATTGTGTGTTCATTTTCGGGGGTATTTGCAGAAACTCACCACGCTTGTCATGTGGCTTCATTTCGGCCGAATGAAGTCCACTGCTGGTCACAGACCTCCCCTAAAGATCACCGCAATAACCGATATGGGTGTGTTGTGGGCTCATTGGGGGGTTTTGCCATAATCGCCACGCTTGGCAGACGGGTTAGCGATCGCAGCTGTGTTGTTAATGTACTCGAAGGACGCTGCTGCCCATCCTCCGACTAATCCCTTAGTCGACTTTTACGACACCCATGGGAGGAGACGGGGTGGTGTTATTCTGAGCCGGCACCGCACGGCACGGTACGGCATGTGACTTGTGAGCGCAGAATGGCTGCAGGTCCATAGAATTAATCAAGGAATGCTGCTGCCCTCTAGCTTATAGTCTCTTAATAGCCTTTTAAAACATCTACAGGAGGAGATAGAGCGGTGCTGTATTAATCCGGGAACCACTCAGTTATGTATATGCATGTATACTAAGACTAAAATATATGTAAGAGTACATCCGGTACGCATTTATTTGTTCATGTTTTGGCGAGCTTGTTACATTATTATCGAGAAACATGGAGGCTGGTACTTTTAATGTATAGTTCATTATTAATAGCGTTATTGCCGAAGCGAATTACTTTGTAAATTATTTTCATTCTATACTTCTTATTTTAATACTATGACATGTCTGGAGCATAGTCAAAAACGCGCAACGACAGGACACTTTGGTACCAAGGAGCACCTCCATAGGATGAAACGTAGCACAACGGATACATGCAGATTCTGTATGGATTATCAAGAGTCAATGCAGCACATTTTGTGCAGCTGTGACGCTCTGGGAAGACGTAGGGCAAAACAGAACCAATAGAAATAGAAACAGACGTAGGAAAAGCTTATCCTTTGCCTGATGATTTTGCACGGCTCCAGGCAGGTATGATTACGAAGTACCTACAGGGACTTCTTGATTTGCCAGCGGAGGAGTAGTGCAGGGCTTTGGACAGCATAATGGACCGGGATCCAATAGGGTCGAAGTGCGTTCGGCTGATGCTGGGCCCGTGAGAGCCACAATAAAATACAAATAGTCTAAAACACTTTTGCTAAATATGGGCCTGCCAATAATTGCCATAACGATTGGTTAAACAGCTAATAATTTTTTTTTTAACTTTGCACCACACTAGGATTTCTCCTGTGTCGTGGGTGCGTTTACAGACATGAATTCCACATACAATACACCCAGACCCGGAACAACTACCTGCAGATCATACAAATATTTTTTCCGTGCGGGAATCGAACCCACGACCCGGAGCGCAGCAGTCGACTGTATCAGCCACTGCACCAACCGAGCCGTCAAATTAATGATAGTAGAGTTCTACGTTTGAAACCCCGACTCAGGTGGCAATGCAGTGGTATGCTATAGCCACACTACAGCTACGTTACTCGTCATGTCGATGGCTCCCGTTTTATCGATTTTTTGTGTGCGATTCAATGTATCGGCTATATGAATACAAGTAGCCCATATTGAGCACTTGTAGCGAAAGCAGGCGTCAGTTTTTAGGTAAGCAGTCTTGCCACTGGCCGATGAAAGAAAAATATTGAAAATACCAGGTATTCCATCTTAAGTAAAAGTAATCCTTGGTTACTGACGTCTATGGGTATGGATCAGTAGCTAATTATCATCCGGAAGGCCACTGCTAGCTTGCGGTGCATATCACGTCATAAAACATATGCGCTTACCAAACAGGATTGACACTAGCTTTTGTTATTAATTAAAGCCGAAATGGCTACCACTCCCTACCTAGCTACTTACCTTACTATGTACATTGATAAACACAATACCTTTTTTTTTTATTGATGTCCAGTGGAAATTCTACATGGAACTTCCTTCACCCCGGGGAAGGGCGAAGGGGTATGCCGGACTCCTACCGGCTAAAACCACTGGAGCGGTCATCTTCGGCACCGAAGGGGGGCTCCAGGTCCTCGTAAGATCACACTAGAGCAAACACAATACCTAGCGTAATTCGTATCAATAGCTGTGGAGTTTAAATAATTAATTACTGAAATTAAGCCGTTGTCAAAGATAGTTTGATTGGAATGTAATTGGAAATACAATTGTGTTTGATGTAAAAATCAATAGTCTACCCCATTATAACAACATTATGTGTATTATACGTTTTTATCTACTGTGTTGTTCCCGGTACAGTACTGTAAGGTACTCAGGATTAGGTGACGTGCTGAGAATATTAAAATAGTAACATTTTTATTTTGTGAAGTTTACGCGAATAGCATCCATTGAATCGAAATAGCTTACGGAAATATATCGAATTTATTTAATTCAAATTCATTCTATATACTTACGTACAGCATCTATACGTGTCGTATACATACATGCAACGTGCCACCCTAGCACATACAATTATTATCTTATTAATGTATATTAATGACGGCACGATTGGTGCAGTGGCTGATACAGTCGGCTGCTGCGCTCCGGGTCGTGGGTTCGATTCCCGCACGAAACAAATATTTGTATGATCGGCAGGTAGTTGTTCCGGGTCTGGGTGTATTGTATGTGGAATTCATGTCTGTAAACGCACCCACGACACAGGAGAAATCTTAGTGTGGGGAAAGGTTTAAAAAAATTGTTTTCCACAATTGTGTCTACACAGTGTTTCAACAGCCTCACACAAATATTGCCACTACGATCAGATGGCTTTGTGTTGTGTGCTCTTAGGGGTGTTTTGCCATAATCGCATAATCTTAGAAAATATTTATTTATTTATTCAATATCTAATAATTATCAATATTGGACGATATCAACGTCTTACAATACAATACTCTTTATTGTACACCTTTGGTATAACAAAAACAAGATCCAATACAGAAAAAGACATGTACAAAGGGCTGAATTATCGCACACGGTGATTTCGCCAGATAACCTTGGGATAGACAGATTTGTAAGCGATAAACAAAAGGGTAGTTCGCGGTGTGAGAATAATTTTAATTTAATACATAACACGATACAAGTACAACAAATATTGTTATAATAGATACATATAAATATACAAATATAAATACAAGAAGTAAAGAAGAAAGCAACACGCCGTGTGGAAAAAATAAAAACAAAAAAATAAAATGCAAAAGTACATGAATTCCAAAATAAAACAATGTTTTATGTTTTACTCCATATACACACATTTTTCCCATAATATTACTGAGTACTGACTCACCACAGGCGGAGCAAATGCAGTTTGGCTATTGTTTCACAGAAAGGACGCTGCTGCCTTTAAAATCTCTCCAACATTTTGAAGGGTATTTGCTAGGCTGGATAGTGAGCGCAGTATGGCTACCGCTGCACAGAAGGGACGCTGCTCCAAATACCTCTGGTTTACGTTACTTTTACGACATCCACGGGAGAAGATGAAGTGGTGCTATATTCTTAATTCAGATACCACACGGAATTCGGTCATCACACGGAATTTTAAAACTTCTTTATTGCAGAACATAACCATCATCTGTGCTGACTAAGGGATGGTGGTATGGACATACTTCTTTGCTTTCATAACAACTACGTTTATTTCATATTCTTTCACGAACATTTATTGGAGCTGCTGAAGCGAGGCCCACAGTTAAGAAGTGGTAATGAAGAACGCATATGATTATTTAGTGTTTATCATATCGGCCATACAACGTCCACTACTGAGCAAAGGCCTCCCCCATAGATTTCCACAACTGTGTCATCATATTGGGGGGAATTTTCCAGTACTCACCATGCTTGGCAGGCGGGTTGGTGAGCACAGAATGTACTGTTCCACAGATAGGACGCTACTACCTACCCCTCTGGTTTAAAGTCCCTTTTACAACCCCCACGGGGGAAGATGGAGTGGTGGTATATTCTTAATCCGGACACCACACGGATACGGACACACTATTTAGTGTTATGTCATGTTTATTTTGATGGCACGATTTGCACATTGACACAGTGACTGTGTATCTCTGGTCACGAATACGGCTACCCCGTTTCATGCCATGGGTATTGTAGAAGATGACTGAGGGAACTTGGAACCCGGTCAGTAGCATTGAGCTCTTTGGGTTACCCGCAAGTACAGGTCAACAGAGTTTCTCAACAGGCAGGCCTTAAAATGAACATGGGCAGCATAAAAGTCATATCAAACGCCATGTCGTGCCCATCCCAATATCCGTTGGGAACTCTGTTCTCGAAGATAATAAGATAATAATAATAAGATAATAATAATTTATTTGCTAGAATGTAGGTACAACAGTTCTTAAATATAAAAAGTATTAATGATCCTATACGTTCTGCCTTTTAAAAAGACGTGCAAATATTAATCGAATAATTTGGCATGCTATAAATTCCATTCATAATTATACATTATCAAATAATTAAATAAATTCATATTAATGTCACAGGGATAAAATTAAAATAATTCTAAATCATAAAGTCATGTGTTATATTTACAGTCAAAATATTCCTTAATGTCATAAAAACTTTTTTCTATCAACCATCTTTTTATTTTGACCTTAAATTGAGTAGTAGGCAAGTCCTTTAGTTCCTTTAGCAACTTATTGAATACATTAATGACATTTATGTATGTGCTACGTTTCACCAATTCTAGTCTGCATGGTGGAAGGTACAATCTGTCTTTATGCCTAGTATGTCTGACCAAAATATCCGAATGTTTTTTAAAATAATGAGGATATTGTTTTACAAGCAAACATAAATCTTTTATGTACATACACGCCAATGGGAGTATCTGATATTTTTTAAATAATGGTTTACAACTATCCATATACCATGCACCACAAATGGCTCGTACACATTTTTTTTGTACCCTAAAGGCTTTTTCAATTTCAACGGAGTTTCCCCATAATGACAAACCGTAAGCGAGAACCGACGATACATATCCGTGATATGCACAGTTGTTGACGAGTATGTCTACCTGGGACAAACCATCCAGTTAGGTAAGTCCAACTTCGAGAAAGAGGTCAATCGTCAAATCCGATGCCTCAAGACAATAGTTTTTATCCAGTGTGTATTACCAGTGATAGGATATGGCACAGAAATGAGGTCAGTCACAATGAGCCTCATAAGAAAGCTCAAGGTCGTTAAAGAGCTGATATAGCTGACAGGATTAGTAAGCTAAACTGGCAGTCGGCGGGGCACATTGCTCGTTTAAATGATGGCAGTTGAAGCCAGAAGGGACTGGACTGGAAATCATGCACTGGAAAACGAAGCATGAGACGACCTTCACCGAGATGGACTGACGAACTGGTGAAGGTCGCTAGAAGTCATTGGATGAAGGCTTCGTCTAATAGATCGCCGTGGATATGGAGTGGCCTTTGTCCAGAAGTGGTTGTCCTTTGGCTGATGTGATAATGATGATGAAGATTGCCATAGAGTTACAAGACAGTAAAATGACGTATCTAGCAGTAAATTTCATAAACGATGCGATGAAAGAAACTCAAATTAAAGAGTGGGCATTTATATGAATTAATTTTGTAATCTTCTCCGTGCCATCTAATAACATAGTTAGAGGACATTAAAAAAAGTTAGCGTATGAATACAAAAGACAAAAAAATGATTGAGTTCAAAACAAAACCAAAAAGTTAAACAGAAATAAGGCTTTCAATTTTTCATTCAAAACACTGGCAACACCGTTCCAAACTCACTTGAAGGTAATTGAAAAATTACCATTTCGCTTCTTTACCGACGGGTTTATTAAACTTTGTTCAGAATCGCGTGTCACAATAATATTTTACGAATGTACGGTGGAAAAGTTGAAGACAAGCTAGATTGGTTACCGGTGTGCAACGTGCACCGAAGTCACATTTTCTACTATTTTCTAGCTGATGAAAAGTTATAGAACAATTTTTCATTTGCAGTGTTTACTTTGTGGTCTCAACGACAAATTTGTTACAATTTTATAGTCCGTGACACACCAAATATGTCGTGAGTTGCAACTTAGGTTTTTACTTTAAATAAAACCGGATAAGTGCGAGCTGAACTCTCGTGGAGAGGGTTCCGAAATTGCTAAATATATTATCTATTGTTGAAATCGGTCTTGTACCAATAACTTATCCCAAGAACAAACTTAACGTCGTAGTTGAAAAACGTGTTTTCCAGTACATTCCAACCGCAAACGCAAGTTTGTACAGAACATTGAAATATTTACCATGTTATGTTAAGACTAGACTTCTTATAGATTTTCCTGTTATCTGTAGTAAAGAGCTATTATCTATATTTTTTCCAAAATTTTAGGCTCAGTACTTTCGGAGATAAGGGGGTTATGGTCCATTTTTGTTTATTTTCTTAAATAAATTTTAAACAAATATATTTGAGACCCCCACAACAAGCACTTCCATTTCATATGTTTCACGGTACAGTTTGCATAATTTTATAAGGGTTCCGCCGTTTTTTCCTTCGGACGTTTGGAACCCTAAAAAATACTGGAAGTTTCGGAGGCGACTAATAGGAATCTAAAAAAGAGGGATAAGCCAAAGCGACAGCAGCGATTCTGCCATTTGTGGTGAGTGCTAGCAGAGTTCAGATTATTTTTGGAACCCTCTCAGGTGTGTAGGTTTCCTTACGATATTTTCGTTCACCATTAACGTAAGAGATAATCAAATTCTAATCCGGATATGAATCCGAAACGTCAGAGGTGCGGGCTGGGATAAACCTTAAACCCTCCTGTGTGGATGACAAGCTATCTACCACTAGGGTGTAATTGTTATAGTACTTTTTCCTCTCGTCAATCTGAGACACCACGGACTCTAGGTGAAAAAAAACATGATCAGAACTTGAATAAAACTAAATTGATAATTCTCCCATGGGTGTCGTAAAAGTCGACTAAGGGATTAGCCGGAGGATGAGCAGCAGCGTCCTTCGAGTACATTAACAACTTAACTGCGATCGCCAACCCGCCTGCCAAGCGTGGCGATTATGGCAAACCCCCCAATGAGCCCACAACACATCCATATCGGTGGTTGTGGTGATCTTTGGGGGAGGCCTGCGTCCAGCAGTGGACTTGATTCGGCCGAAATGATGATTGATCTGAAATTACGAACACGCAGTCTGCAAGCATGGTTATTTATGCTCGTTCTATATTTGTATCAGAACACAACAAGCTGTTATATTACTCACTGTTGCCCGTTCGCTATGCTGAGTGCACCAAATGGACGGAAATGACGGCACGGTTGGTGCAGTGGCTGATACAGTCAGCTGCTGCGCTCCGGGTCGTGGGTTCGATTCTCGCACGGATCAAATATTTGTATGGTCTGCAGGTAGTTGTTCCGGGTCTGGGTTTATTATATGTGGAATTCATGTCTGTAAACGCACCAAAATATGCCAAATTTCATTAGAATCTGTTTAGCCATTTGGGCGTGGGCCTCAAAACTTCTTTTTTTCTTTGAAAATTTGTATGAATTATGACAATCATGTATTCTGCCAAACTTTAAGATAGTTTGTCGGCAGTTGTTCAGGTATTTTAACAACATTTCAATTTTACAAATTGCTTTGCGAATCCAATATTTGTATTTAAATATTGTAGTCAATATTAAAGTCAGCGATGGTTGCTCGAAGCCCCGAGACTATTCTTGAATAAGTGATCGTTAACTGTTAATAAAAGTACTAATGAAGTTATTATCTACATATTTCTCTATTACACGGGTTTATATCCCCTGTAAGGGGGAACCCGGTCTTTTCACGCAGAGGCCCTTTAGAGAATTTTAATCTTAAATGTAATGGGACACTAACCGGGGACTCTCCATGGCTGCAATACAAATATATAAAATACAGTCTCGGATTGTCCCCGGAGGTATAAAACTATTGTATGAAATGCAAACTGCAAGTATAAGGTCTATTGCAATGGGTGCTAAATGGATACTAAGAAAAACAGTGTCTGCCTTTCAACCTTAAAAGTAAAATTCTGTGGCAGACGGTGACTCGCCACTCACAAGATGAGCCCCCTAAATGGCCACCACTACAGGCGACATGGAGCAACACCGGTTTGAACGGCTAGGGGTGTAGAGAGGTGCGGCACCAGTTTCACCATCGCGCATCTCGAAGACTCGGAGCGGTTTTCCCCGTTATTACGCCATTAGACACTTCCACCCCTGAGCATCATCTACAGGCACTCATGGGGGTACCACTCCAACCAACCAATAAAGGTAAGCCGGAGACGAGGCCCTGACCGACTCTCTGGAGCATTCGGGTACGCAGTGGCGCCACTCAAATTCAGCTCGCCGAAAACTGCCCTGCGTTCTGTAAGCTACTTAATGTACTTTTTTTTCTATTCATATACTTTTTTATATCAGAAGGTAGGAAGAAATCATCCGACTACTTTAATCTGCCCTCCAGGATTACCTTATCCCATGGTGAGATAACGACTGCTCAGAGGGGTTAAAGTTATTATTTACATACATTTGACCATCAAAAATATTCATACATTAAACGTTCACATCTATATACAAATAAATAAAATTGAAGTGTCTGTTTGTAATGTCAAAATAACAGCTTTTTACTAAATGCATATGAAAGTATATACGATACCTACAACAAAAACACAATTTTTAAATTTTTTGTCCGTCTGTTTGTTCCGGGTAATCTCCGAAACGGCTGGACCGATTTTGACGGAACTTTCACTGGCCGATAGCTGATGTTATAAGGTATAACTAAGGCTACATTTATTTTAGAAAAATAATTAGGGTTCCGCGCAAAGTAAATAAAACCCTTGAAATCCAATATATATATTCTATGTCAAGTGTAAATGTCGAAGTAATCTAAATTTCTTTTAAATTAAATGCGGGTGAAACCGCGGGTCCCAGCTAGTTTATAATAATAATTATGTTACGTGCATGAAATCAGTTCTATTATTTTAAATGAACACACGTGCATAAATAAACACAAAATTAAACATGACAATTCTGTTCTCATTCCACAACATGATGGCCCGTTAAACGTTAAAGCCGTGTGTATCCCTAGTTACACTTTTCCACTGAATATTTACCGTAAAGTAGAGCGTGGCTTGTTTTCATTACTGTGATTGCATCACACTATTTCTGAAATAAGTGTTGAATGTAAGTAGCTGCCTGCTTTACTTACTAACAGAAATGAATGTTTGCTTTTTGCAAAAACAAATCTTAGAAGCGCATCACCTTAATTAACTGGGTTTTTCTCCTTTTTGTACACCTTTTTAATTTTTTAAACAAGAACGGTAATTATGAAGAAAGTGTTTGCAATGGTTGTAGCTTGCTTTCTTTTGTTCTTATTTGTCTTCTTAGAATCAAAATATGTGGGTTTTTTTTAGTAAATTAGACTGCTATATATTGTCTTATTGTTTGACGGCACGATTGGTACAGTGGCTGATACAGTCGGTTGCTGCGCACCGGGGCATGGGTTCGACTCCCGCACGGATCAGATATTTGTAAGATCTGCAGGTAGTTGTTCCGGGTCTGAGAGTATTGTGTGTGGAATTTGTGTTTGTAACCGCACCCACGACACAGGAGAAAAGATAGTGTGGGGCACAGTTTAAAAAAAATTGTACGCACGAAGACTATAGGATATTTGTACACAAATAAACAGGAATAAAGAGCAGCGTTGGACAGCCTCCAATGAGATGAACAGTCGACCTGTAAAGATAGCTAGGAGCTGTGGCATGTAACCGGTCGATATGGAAATCTAGGGAGAGCCCTTTGTTCAGCAGTGGACGTCCTTTGGCTGGTATGATGACGATGATGCAGCGGGATGATGGGTCGAACAATCCAGGCTTGTCATGGACTTCAGCTTTTTCGCTTGGACTAGACTTGCCTTGTGGTAATTTATGCAACGTGCAATTAAATAAACCCAACATCTCAGACACCCTAATTGATTTTTAATCTAATAAGTTGATCTACAACATAATTCTTTAATTTTGTTAGTAATTGTACTTTTTTTGTTTTTTAATCTTTGTTCGCAAATGTCATAATTATTTTGATCGAATAATAGCTCTAAACAGATTCATTGGCAGTGACGTGCGCTCGCTACTTTCGCTGAGGATAATAATAATAACATGTTTGCCATTAATTAGTTAGGTCGCTAAGTTTCGAAGGTTTTCAATAGCAACATTTAAAGTGTAGATTAGTTGCGGTAGCCTCAACCTAGTGTAGGTATTTACTATTTGTAAAAATAAATCATCATTATGCTGTGACGTTAAATAAATCCATCGACAACAGCGCTGCTTTTCAGGGGCAACCTTCGTGACGTAGTAATGTTTTCCGGCAGTGGTGCCACAATTTAATAATAATAAAAAGAAAACTAAATCCTTACAAATTATTTGTGTAACCAAAATGTTATGAAAAAAGACAAGTATCTATAACATAGTAGTGTGTAACAAATTAATTAAATCGCAAGCGCCGCTGTCACCAGAAGTATCAACATCCAATAAGTGTTTATATTTATGTAACAATACATAATACAGACGGCAGCCATTATTATTGTGTAAGAAGCGTCGCTTGGGTCGCGAGTGTTATCTCACAAATTGTTGATTGTGTTATGTAATAATCTAAACAAACGAGTGAAGAGTTATTATGACTTTAGTTGTTATTTTCGTAGTTGTGATCGTTTTCCAGCCTAGTGTTTATGTTCGTATTGATTAATTGAACGTAGCAATCATAGACTATACACTTAATATTGACATAGATGCGCAACTCTAAGACCACAATAATCAAATATGCGACCTTGACTACCAGATGGCGCTACGTTTTCATTTAGTACCGAAACAATCCTGCTGGTGGCATGCCTCTCCAGAAGTATTTTTAATAAAATTTGTTCATTGTATGAAAAAATCACTAGATCGAATAAATTGCGCCGCAGACTCTAATTTATTATATTGAAAAAAGTTTTGCAATTTAAACCGACCTAATAATTTCTCGAAACTAGAATAGTTCTAAAAAAAAACAAGGGAAACGTTTCAATGTTTTTTTATTATTCTTTTCGTATAATAATCAAAAGATTACCAAAACTAGGTCATTCTTATCTTATTAAGAAAATTTTACATTCAAAGTTCTATTCATTTCTTTATACCGTGGATTATAAAATTCAGTGCGAGATTATTCAAAAATTACAAGGAATTCAACGTAATATGATCACACTCGTAAAATAATCTTATCCAATAGCAAACACGTAAACACCAGCTAAATTAAGTTTACAAACTTTTGAAAGATACCTACCTACCTGGTATCTTTTCTCTTTGACAATTTGTGAAGTGATGATGTTTTAATAATAAACATATGGTTGTTTGTCGACATTAAATAAACGAAATCGTGTTTATTTAATATCACAAAAAACAGATTGTAATTTAAGAACGTATTACAAGAAAAAAACATTAAATAAATTTATTTTGGGTACTTCCGCTAATGTACTACTGCCATCTAGTCATATTTTGAATAAAACTTAATATGAAATGTGCCGATGTGCTGTAGGCAGGAGATGGCGCTACTTTCGATGCAACTTTTCGTACTCACTATTTGTATGAGAGTTTCACCCCCCTGGTAGCAATGGATAGTTGTCAGAGGCTGACATGATTACTGAAGATGTTACTCTAGCTACCTGCAGCCTGCCAATAGTGTTAAAGTTACGTCACATATATTCAGTTTCACAAGTAGTATAATTATATTATTATCTATTATTTTAACCCCATGAAATGAGTATGTAAACACCGACATAACATGCTCCCTTTTATGCAATATAACATAATATACCTCTTTAAGAAAACTAACTATGTTCCTACCAATATTTACACACTGAAAATAACCAAACATTTATTTTCATTTTTATAGTACATACTATACAAAAATGTAAGTATGTCGTGACGCAAGGACTTCCATAGAAAGAAGAAAGAAAGAAAGAAACGTAATTTATTCTTTGCACCATAGGGACAGCAATGGTATTAAAAATATCAAAGGAACACAATAATAGAACATATGAAAGCATAGACAAAAAATACAAGTACCTACAATAGAATTACTAGATAAAAAGGTCAGAAGTGGTCAGTGGTACATACAGTAAAATACAGTGCAGCCAACAATTGAACATTGTTTGTCACACTGTGTCTGACACTTCACAATTCTACAAGTTGGCCTACTAAGAATAGACCAACTCTCGTTTGGCCAAAGGACTTGGAATCCAGTTAGCGTATTATCTATGATCTAGGCCAAACATAGACCATAGTAAATAATAACAAACGATACTCACTCTAAAGTAGTGATCCTAAAAATAAATTTTACATAATTAGTAGTAGCAGGTAAGTGTTCAGGTGTTTCCCCCGTGTGCAAAGAAATGGGCGTCGCTCACTTTATTACCATTGGTGGTGTTAGTAAATAACATAAACTTTCACTTTTATATTTTTTATTTGGAGAGCACAATAAGACGACTTTGTTAGCAAGTAGCAGGAAGAGAAGAGATCAATGTTGCCACCTCAAATATTTATAGCACAAACATAATTAATGTTACAACCAAAAAATATATGTATAAATTAAAACTAAATTCTTATGCTATGTTTTTATAAACAGGTGTCATAGTAACACCAATAGCACTCGTTTTCAGTGACGACCTGGTGACGTAAGTGACGACCTGGACGTAATATGCTTCTATTGAGCAGTCAGTATGCTTCAGCATCACCGGAGGACTGCAGCGTCATGCGACGTCTTTCTGCCATGAGGTCGAGAGTGTGATCGGAGAACTTTTTGGTCTACCTTTACGGTGGGTCTTAAAGAACTTAGACCCAAACGTTTGTACAGTTTCTACAAGCCTACCATTTAAATCGTCCACAGATACGCAATGTTCTAGGCATTCGAAGTGATTTTTGAGTTCGAGTTGAAAGCTCTCGGGGTTCTGAATATGAGCGCTAGAGGGCCGGAGCGTAGACTTCATCAGACGAGACCTCTTAACTTTGAGATTAATATTCTATGTGCCTCTTATTATTCTGTGATCACTGCCGGTTTTCACCCTATGGATCACGGAGATATCATTGAGTATTTGTCTTTTATTGGTGATTGTACCATTAGGACTCAGCCAGGTCCATTTCCTGTGAGGTAGCTTTTGGAAAAAGGAGTTCATCACGAAGAGACCCTCCTTTTCCAAAAAGTCGGCCAGCCTCTGTCACCCATTCCATGTTTTGGGTTATTTCAATTACACGTTGTATAGGCTTATATAGATATAATAGTTCTATATAGATAATTTTTGGAAGGGGCAATTTCGGCAATGGACTTCGTTATGTAGAGTCAAAGTTGAATTTGTGTGTATGAACGTTGTTAATTGCGTTTTACTAAGGCACAATGAGCATGGCACTTCATTCATAGAACTGATCGCCATTGGAGCAGAAACCTTCTGGAATAAAGACCGCGCACCGAAAAATACTGCGTAAGATGGCCTACAACGAGATGAGAGACGATCTTGTGAAGGGTGCCTTTTTGTTTTTGGCGGGCTTGGAGTTTCATACTAAAGTTCTGTGGTTACGTTACTCTTTGTATAAAGTTGACATATGTAATGTCTTTTTAATGTGTTTTATGGAGGGTGCAGTTAAAGTATGTTGGAAGTAAAATATGTCCACTTACCTTTTCCTCGCCAGACTTTTTGGTACATGTTTATCTAAAATATTAAAACTATGAAACTGAACTGAAAAGATATCAAAATACCTTTTAAAATCGAAAATGACCGGTTAAGCAACCACCTTTCCCTGAAAAGATTGTGAGAAGCCTAACAAAAAAAATATATGTCTTATGTTTTGCGCGAATATCCATTGAATCGAAATAGCTTACGGAAATATATCACGTTTATTTCATTCAATCTAGATACCTACGTGCAAAGTGCAAAACATTTTTTATTTTTTTTATTGATGTCCAGTGGAAATTCTATATGGAACTTCCTACACCCCGGGGAAGGGCTAAGGGGTATGCCGGACTCCTACCGGATAAAACCACTGGAGCGGTCATCTTCGGCACCGGAGTGGGACTCCAGGTCCTCGTAAGATCACACTAGAGCCGCCCATTGGTGCCCCGCCTTTAGGCACATCACGGAGGGGATGACTGTAAAGCGGTAACCCCCTCTACCGGAGGGAAGGCGACTGTAAAAAGGTCGCCCCCCCAGGCACTTCTCGGGGAGGATTGTAAAGGATCTCCCCAAGCCTCGCTTTGCGCTGTGCTGCGCACACGGCGGTGTGTGATCTTACGAGGACCTGGAGCCCCCCTTCGGTGCCGAAGATGACCGCTCCAGTGGTTTTAGCCGGTAGGAGTCCGGCACACCCCTTCGCCCTTTCCCGGGGTGAAGGAAGTTCCATGTAGAATTTCCACTGGACATCAATAAAAAAAAACGGTACATATCGGTTCTCTTTCGCGAGTACTTGAGGTTGATCAAAACGAAGATAATGGTTAGGTTTGCCTAAGGCATGTTCACACACTGCAGACTTTGTGGAGCGTCTATGATTGACGTCAGCTATATGTTCTTTTATTCGGGTGGCTATGCTACGCTTTGTTTGCCCTATGTATGATAAACCACAATCACAGTCAATCTTGTAGACCCCTGCATCTTGTAAAGGTATGTGACATTTCACTGGTTTGAGAAGTTGGCTGATCTTCTTGTGCGGCTTGAAATAGGTTTTTATAGAAGCACGCTTTAAGATATGACCTATTCTGTCCGTGAGTCCCTTAATAAATGGTAAAACAGCGGGCCGTCGATCAACCGTGGTGGGTTTAGTCATCCTGCGACCACGAATGCTGCAAAGTATTCGAAACGTCAGTCGTCTAAAATCTAAAATATACGCGATTCTCCGTTTAAGAGTGTTTTATTATAATGTGTAATAATCGCGAAAATCTAAGACATTACATATCTGTATATATAAAAAATATGTTCGTTTGTTTAAAATCTCAAATCTCTTAAAGTTTTTTACCGATCGTTTTGAAATTTTTACACATCGCTGTATCATCTTAAATATATTTAATTATTCATAATTAAATTACTTATGTAATTATGTCGTAAGTACGCACAGCGCCATAAAATATCATCTATAGGCTGCTCCCGCTGTGCAGTCACATTATTATCTTCGGCTTGTATTTTAGTAAATCTCAAAATGATCCCTATGTAGGTATAGAGTAAGTTGTAACAAAACGACCTCTAGGTGTGTAAACGTTATAAAATAACTTAAGCAATATGTGTTTAAACAATTATAGCTATCATGATTAAAACCTTTTACTCTCATCAGACCTTTACTAATTGCGTGGGATGTATTTTTACAACCAGATTAGCGTAGCACCGACTAAACTAATTACGTTCTTTATAATCTAATATTTCATGCTGTCTGCCGTGACCTTTAAAGTAGTATCGCATCGTCCAAATGGCCGTACCTACATAAATGAAAATGATAAAAGATTCATTCGTCGAAACTGTAATAA
Organism: Diloba caeruleocephala; assembly: GCA_947459985.1. NCBI lineage: Eukaryota > Metazoa > Arthropoda > Insecta > Lepidoptera > Noctuidae > Diloba > Diloba caeruleocephala. The sequence continues at coordinate 2,565,641 of OX381609.1, forward strand.
AGGTTGCTTTGAATGATAATTAGTAAGTACTGCGACGTTACTAGTTCTAAATGCGTTATTTATTCAGTATCGTAGACCTTGTATTTACTAAAATTTTGTATTTGATAAAGCCAATGAAATTTAAATGTCGCATGTCTGACATATTGTAAAGGTTTACGTTTTCGTCGTCCTTGGAGAAATCCTCATGGACTTTCTCCTGGGTTGGGCGTGTCGTACTATTACCAGCTAAATCCCGCCGGTGGCCATCTGATGAGTACCGGGACCCTCTGTGCTTCGCCGCAGCCCATCTCGGGTCATGTAACGTAGAAGGCGAAGTACACTTACCACGCCCGGAGACGATTATAGGTTAAATTCGGCCTCCTAAATTAAATCCATGATAAGAACGAAATGAAAAAATTTGTGTTAAGATTTATAATTGATTAATATTTCCTGCAGTTTACCCTCACAGAAGTCGCGGAGGCCTATCGCCGCGTCACCTTCCCGTTCAAGTTCTCCCCCTCGTCTCTTACTCGCGCCAGCCCATGCCGAGCCTATAGTTTTAAATGTCCCCTAATACATAATAAATAATACCGATCCAGCTGTCCCCAAAACAATAGCTTGTTGTCCCCAGCAACGCCCTAAGCCGAGGTTTTATTTCATATAGGTCCGTGTCACGCAGGAGGCGCCCTTAGCGAAAGTTGCTAAGTTTTTCATATTAATTTTATGCCTGGCTGGAGGCCTCTTTTGGCTTCGCCAGAAATTACCGGTTAAGCAATTTCCCTGAAATGAATGCGAGAAGCCTGACAAAAAAACAATGTCTTATGTTTTGCGCGAATATCTATTGAGTCGAAATAGCTTACGGAAATATATCACGTTTATTATTCAATCTATATACCTACGCGCAAAGTGCAAAACTTTTTTTATTGATGTCCAGTGGAAATTCTATATGGAATCTGCATACGTTTTATATAAAAAGCGATTTTCACAATATAATACACGACATAAACATAAAATTGTAGTGCCCAAATTTAGATTAGCTAAAACAAATCAGTCATTCCTTGGGAATTGTGTTCGTTTTTATAATAAGCTACCCAAATCTGTTACAGACCTTACTGAGGGAAAATTTTAAGCCCATATTAAACAGATCCTTATTAAAAAAGCTTATTATAGGGCTTATGACTATGTTGATGACAGACAAGTCTGGTATTGATTCTTTCTGCACATGTGGCTTCCCTGGAACATTATTGACGAAATATGGATTTATCTAATAACAAATCAAAATTTGATAGTGATAATAATTATTTTTAGAATATATTAGCTTTTGATATATGATGTATTTATAATATATACTTTTGACATATAAATTTTACTCACATATTCAATATGACATTTAAAGCTCTGGCGTTTAAAATGCCTTTTGTATCATATAATTTAGTTTCTTCTACATTTTGTAAATGTGTGAACTCGTCGACTTTATTAGTGCTATACATTAATTGTTATCAGTTTCCTATTGTGTTAGAGGCAATTGTCTGTTTTGTAATTGTGTGTATTTTACATTTAATTAGTCTACTTTGTTCGCACATACCTAGCTTATTACCATGTAATAACAAAATTGTAGTATAACTTTTTTTGAAAAGAGTATATCCATGGAGTTTCTTGCCGGCTCTTCTCCATAGGACCAACTTTTCCGAACCGTGCACTTAACTTGACTTTTCGTAAGCGCCTATTAGGGCCTATATGAAATAAATAATTTGAGTTTGAGTTTGAGTTTTATAACATAACAGATACCAGACGTAGTTGTACTATCTTTGCACAACCTAAGTGCTTTCCTATTTGCGCTAAGTCGCGAATTGTATCTCTGCACGATACGAATATTTGAATGGCTTCCCGATATTGGTTCTGAGTCAGGGTGTAAGTGTGAGTGAGATTTGTGAATCTTACAGCACCCTCGATACTGGGAATCCTGTTGCTTAGTCGCGTTGTCTTTTTAATTGTTTTAATTCGATGGCTATGATCTACACCCATATCTAATCATATGGGTGCATATTTAATTGCAGTGATTTCTAATAAATTACAATCACTATTTATTTATCTTCTGTTTATGAAGATGTTAGATGCGAAGAATAACCTACTGTAGATTGATTTTCATAAAAATGAGTACAAATAATCATATTCCTCTGGATATTATCTATACTTAGCAAATCCTAATCAACAGTTAATCTGCGTGCGAGGAAACTGAGCGGTGCAAGGATACGTAGCGGATTATTTTAACTTACATTTTAATTTGGCAGCACGGTTGGTGCAGTGGCTGATACAGTCGGCTGCTGCGCTCCGGGTCGTGGGTTCGATTCCTGCACGGAACAAATATTTGTATGATCTGCAGGTAGTTGTTCCGGGTCTGGGTGTATTGTATGTGGAATTCATGTCTGTAAACGCACCCACGACACAGGAGAAATGTTAGTGTAGGGCACCGTTTAAAAAAAGAATTTTAAGCTGGACCGCCCAGCACGCATCCTCCCTCGCTGGCGTCCCTCGGTTCACACAGCTCTCGGTTGTATCGTATGTACAAAGACCTTGCTCCGCTAAGTCCTTTCTACCAGAGCTGCAATGAGTGAGACTAGAAAAATGAAGTAATCCTATTGGTAGTATTTTCCTTATGCACTGCCTAGATACCTCACACAGCTCTGGTGAAAAAGCAGCCTTAAGATCTTAAACCATCGAATTAAAAAACTAATCGCTGAAAATATGCATTAATACAAATAAATAAAATTGCAGTGTCAGTTTGTAATGTCAAAATAACAGCTTTTTACTAAATGCATATGAAAGTATATACGGTACATATAACAAAAAAACTATTTTTATTTTTTTATCTGTCTGTTTGTTCCGGGTAATCTCCGAAACCGCTCGACCGATTTTGACGGGACTTACACTGGCAGATAGCTGATGTTATAAGAAATAACTTGGGCTACTTTTATTTTAGAAACACATTTAAGGATCCGAAAAAAAAAACCCTTGAAATCCAATATATATTTTCAATGTCAAGAATCTATGTCGATGTACTCTAAATTTCTTTTAAATTAAACGCTGGTGAAACCGCGGGTTCCAGCTAATTTAACATAAAATTCTCTTAATATATTGAACAATAGTTTACACTTCTTTATAAATATCAAAAAACAAGTACCAAGAAAATTCACAAACAGTGGAGTATCATGTACCAGCAGAGTATATTTCTAGAATTTTGATTAGGCAACGCGCCAAGAGCTTCCTTGTGAACGTTTTCAACTTTAACGTACATTTCCTGTCTGATTTCAAGAAACACACACTGTTTATTTAATATTTCTCACCACATTCGCTCATAACCGTTGTATTCATTTGGGTGGATGAATCATAAGCGTTATATCTTTGCAACGAGCGTTGCCATAGAAGTCTGGAAATTTCCCGTCCTACCCCCAGATTTTAAGTAAAAGCGTTATAGCATATTACTTATTGTACACTAGCTGGGACCCGCGGTTTCACCCGCGATTAATTTAAAAGAAATTTAGAGTACTTCGACCTAGAATATATATATATATATATATATTGGATTTCAAGGGTTTCATTTTTTTGCGCGGAACCCTAATTAATTTTCTAAAATAAAAATAGCCTAAGTTATTCCTTATAACATCAGCTATCTGCCAGTGAAAGTCCCGTCAAAATCGGTCCAGCCGTTTCGGAGATTACCCGGAACAAACAGACAGACAGACAAAAAATTTAAAAATTGTTTTTTTGTTGTATGTATCGTATATACTTTCATATGCATTTAGTAAAAAGCTGTTATTTTGACATTACAAACAGACACTTCAATTTTATTTATTTGTATAGATTACAATTATTGTACATAACGTCACATTGGAGACCGTGCATGTGCAAACTTAGTGAAGGACTACTACCGGCCAGATAGACGGACAACTTTTTTAATTTTTATTTTATATCAATGGAAATTCTACATGGAACTTCCTTCGCCCCAGGGAAGGGCGAAGGGGTATGCCGGACTCCTACCGGCTAAAACCACTGCAGCGGTCATCTTCGGCACCGAAAGGGGGCTCCAGATCCTCGTAAGATCACACTAGAGCCGCCCATTGGTGCCACGCCTTTAGGCACATCACGGAGGGGATGCGGTGATACGGCGATGATGATGTAAATGTAAAGTGGTCACCCCCTCTAGCGGAGGAAAGACGACTGTAAAAAGGTCGCCCCCCCGGCACTTCTCGGGGAGGATTGCAAAGGATCCCCCTCAAACCGGCTAAAACTACTGGAGCGGTCATCTTCGGCACCGAAGGGGGAACAGTTTTGTTTGTAAATCTATGAGGGAGACCCCTGTTAAGCAGTGGATATATAAATGGCTGAAATGTGATATGTTTTTGTGTTCAAATCACGCAATAAAACCAAAACTACATTTCGAAAAATGATAACATTCCGACCAGCTTCAGAAGTAGAAAATCACAATTTAAACTAGCCATTAATATTACTCGCCAGCACATGGAATTCTCTAAACCCTGACTTTATTTTCACTACCAGTTTCCAACAGATATCTACTGTGCATATTTTTCTCACGAGTTGCCCGTGAGAGAACATAAAATCTGAAAACTTTCGAAGCGATAACCCGCCAGACTTGTAGTTAAGTTTAGAATAACTAACCTCATAAAAGTACCGAGAAGGTTTTAGTTGGTGCCGTATAAAATTTAATGAAATCGCTGAATGGGTCTGTTGTTGCCGGCTTTGGAATATAAAATCCGATATTGTCTCGTTGACTTTAAAGATAATTTGGGGATTATTAAAAGACGTATTATATTTCCAAGTATTCTATCATTCTTTTAATATTGACTCTCATATTTATATAACTGAAAACACTGGCATGAATAAAAAGGCTGCGTCTTATCAGTTTTCCTTTTCTGACACACTGTTCTTTACAGCAGCTGACTGTATCAGACACTGTACCAACCGTGCCATCATTATTCTATCAATTTTTTTTTAAACATTGGCGTACACTAATATTTCTCCTGTGTCGTGGGTGTGTTTACAAACACAAATTCCACACACAAACAGACCCGGAACAACTACCTGCAGATCGTACAAATATTTGTTCGTTGTTTGTGCGGGAATCGAACCCACGACCCGGTGCGCAGCAGCCGACTGCATTAGCCACTGCACCAACCGTGCCGTCGTAATCAATACCTTTGTACTTGTCTATTGTTGTACATCTTACTAACTATTATCAACGTTGAATTATTCAAAATATTTGTATGTTTGGCTTAGCGGTAGATTATGTCATAGGATAGAATAAAGGATGTTATTGCGTTATCAATCCTTCAAAGGATTTCATTAGGTCCTTCGCGGATGAAGTCGCATTACTTGTTCAGATATGCTCTGCTTGACATGGGAGTTCACTGTAGAAGATCTTGATGAACTGTCATATCCAGCCTTTCGACATAAAACATCCTATGTGTGATCATAGTTTTGTTAACGCATCAGTAATATAGTTAAAACGCTTAAAACCACTGGGGCGTCATCTTCGGCACCTAAGGTGGCTAGAACCGCCCACTGGTGCCACGCCTATAGGCACATCTCTGAGAAGGTAACTATAAAGCGGTCACCCTCCTTTGCAAAAGATCACCCGAAGCGTCCCTGTGCGCTGTGCTATGCGCACATAGCAGCACGTGCCCCGAAGGAAGACCTGAAATGAAGCCATAACGCCATAAATATAATATCAAGTTCCGGAAGAGTAATTATCGACGGACGTATTGAAATCCTATTATTAGTAGAGTTGGGTGTTCTATTTTCGAAGTTGTTGATGAGTATGTCCAACTTGAGAAAGAGGTAAATCGCCGAGTCCTGCTCGGCTGGGCAGCGATGAAATATTTATAGCACAGAAACGTGGTCGTTCACTATGCTGCACGGTTGGTGCAGTGACTGATACAGTCGGCTGCTGCACCCCGGGTCGTGGGTTCGATTCCCACACGGAACAAATATGTGTATGGTCTGCGGGTAGTTGTTCCGGGTCTGGGTGTTATTGCATGTGGAATTTGTGTCTGTAAACGCACCCACGACACAGGAGAAACGCGAGAGTAGCGCAACGTTTTTAAAAAAAAAAACAGGATCTGTTTAAGTACCTTCTGCTTGGAAGAATGCTCCTGTGCAGCTCTAGATTACGATGACATTCTGATTGGGTCGTGTTTTAGAGCTGATCAAATTTCGTTTACAGACACAAATTCCCCACACAATACAATACACCCAGACCCGGAACTACTACCTGCAGATCGTAAAAATATTTGTTCCGTGCGGGAATCGAACGCACGACCCGGTGCAGCCGACTGTATCAGTCACTGCACCAACCGTGCCGTCTTGACCGTGCTTTTGTTCAGCAGTGGGCATTTTTTGGCTGATATAAAATATATTACAACTAAACACAGCAAATGCCTGACTATGTTTGGAAATGTGGCACATAAACACATTACTGGGCCCAAGGATCCGCATTGCAGTAAATACATTATGTAGCGTGGTCGTCAATTACGCGGCTTACAATGTGTCAACGTGTTTTAGTTCATAATAAACATTCATACTATGAATAATTGAAGCCCTATCAAAAATGTGAAAATAATTTATGGGTTGGAGCTATTACGGGGTTTTAAAGACTTTTTTTAGGTCATTCATCAGCATCATTTCAGCCGAAAACGTCCACTGCTGGACAGAAGCCTCCACAGATTGCCACAACGACCGGTATGGTTTTATATTGTGAGCCCATTGTGGGTTTTTGCCATAATCGTCACGCTTGACAGACGGGTTAGCGATCGTAATAGAGTTATAAATGTACTCGAAGGACGCTGCCGACTTACGCACTTACGACACCCACGGGATGAGATGGGTGGTGGTATTTTCAGTTGGCACATTTTTAGGTACTAGGTAATAGAGTTGCAGCCGTTATCAACATCATATAAGCCGAAGGACGTCCACTGCTGAACAAAGGCCTCCCCCATAGATGTCCACAAGTTTACCATCCATAATTTTGGGGGAATCTTCCGGTACTCACCACGCTTGGCAGGCAGGTTAGTGACTACAGTATGGCTGCTGTTCCACGGATAGGACGCTGCTTCCCATCCCTCTGGTTAGAGTCGCCTTTTGCGACATCCACGGGAGGAGATGGAGTGGTGCTATATTATTTATTCGGATACCTCACGGAATATGGTACAAACCTATGTATATATAGAATATAATCCCATTGTTTAAGTTTTTGTCATAGTCATTAAAATGTTCCTAATTAGGCCTCAGAACACAATCACTTAAACAAATTAAACAACTGAAAACAAAAAGTTACATAACTATACATGTGTAAATATATAATTCGCACAAATTTGCTCTCAAAGATAGAAATTCTAATTATGCAGCTTTCTTCAACTCAATATAAATTCACTTCGTTTCATCTGTTACAAACTAACAAGGCACGTCCCGATAACTTAAGTTTCCACGAATTAATCCTACATGAGAATATATTCAAAATTAGACGTGGGTGTCTGTACAACTTTACGTTATCGCGTTACCAAAACTCGGAGCTGGCGACCCTATTCGACATATTCGACGGGCATAATATACAACTTCTCTTTTACTCAGTACAGGAGGGAGTAAAACAGGAGGAGGAGGAGGAGATGATGTTTCCCTCTAAAAATACAGGGGTACATATTAGCCACCGTTCTCATACTAGTCGGTTTTGTAATTGGATGTGAAATATTTGCTGCTGAATAAAGTTTTGGAGTTTGTCTGCTGCTGGAAGACGGTGCCGCGCACGTAGTCACGTACCGCCTTATGCGGAGGACGGCGCACAGCGAGGCTTGGGGGGATCCTTTGTGCCCGGGCACTGACGGGATGTGTGTTCATTGGGGGGTTTTGTCATAATCGCCACGCTTGGCAGGCGGGTTGGCGATCGCAGTTGAGTTGATAATGTACTTGAAGGACGCTGCTGCCCATCCTCCGGTTAATCCCATAGTCGCCTTTTACGAAACCCACGGGATGAGATGGGTTGGTGCTATTCGTAGCACCACAGGCACCACACGGCTGAATAACGGTTAACGGATGAATATACATTTAGGTAAAAAAAAAAAACTACAGAGAATTGGTTTTGGTTTGGTTGGTTTTGGTTGGTTTGGAGAAGTGGTTCACTGTTCCTACTTAAGGAGTGGCCTTTGTACAGCCACCTTTCCTCCACTAGAGGAGGTGACCGCTTTACAGTTAGCCGCTTTATAAACATCTGTGCTTTTTCTAACCCTCACTTCCTATTAATTACTGAGACAATTATACTTAAGTAATAAACTCCAGTCGTCCGACGCACGATCCGAGTTTATTACTTTAGTGTCTCAGCTGATACACACACATTTTTATTTGCCCGAAGGAAATACATCATGTCCTTCCTCCGCCCAGGGAAAGGGCGGCGGGGCATTCCGGACTCCTACCGATAAACCCTAAAATGGGCTGTCTCGACCGAGGAAACCACGCCGTCACAGAATACCGGCGTTAAGTAGCAACATGGTTGGTAGCAACAGTGTTGATGCATTTCGTACGGTGAATGGCGAATACCGGAAGTCCTACCTCCAAGTATATAACCGCTTAACATAGGGGCTTTCAAAGAAACAGTATATGACAACCCCAAAGATCGGCAACACATCCATGACTGCTCAGGCGTTGCTGATGTTTATGGGCGCTGGATCTTGTTTAACCAAACCGCATGCTCGTTTGCCTAGCTATCCCATAAAAAACAAAGCACAGTTAAGCACCACTTGTGATGTCTCGCTACAAAAAACTTATAAAATTTTCATTCCGAATCTCCATAGTATTAATATAAAGTTACCTACTCCATAACAGCCAACCCCTGAGATTGTCGGTCTCCACTGGAACTAACCGAACTTTACCGAACTACATTCCAGGCCAGCTCTATCGTAACAATGTCGCCAACTGATCTCTCTACTTGGTACCGACGAAAACTTTACTCGGCTTCTAAGATTTAGACGATCACATAGTTCTTCGAAAACCTTATTAAACTCATACGTGAAAAGAACCAACCAATAATGCTTATCAAGTTCCAGTTAGTTCAAGCTGGCTTTAAACCTACAAAGAGGGTAACGAGAAGAAAGGATTGGAGAAGCTGAAAAGATTTTGTGTTCCGATAGTATTTCTCCTGACTTTCGTATTGAATCGAGAACCTCAACTTATCTACATCATAATACCATAGTATACTAATAACATTTATCTTTTGCACAGGGCACTCCGCGATAGTATTAGGTGTTAAGACCCGTCATAGAAGAGTGGCTGGAGAGACGGCATGGTACCCTCACCTTCCATCTGGTGCATAGGCTCTAGGGACATGGGTGTTTTAAGTAGTATCTGTATCGCATAGTCTAGGAAGAAATGACCAGTTATCATCGCTGCAGAGACTGCCTGGAGGATACGGTTCAGAAGACGCTGTATAAGTGCCCAGCTGGGGCTAGGCAGCATCGCGAGCTCATCGCGGTAGTCGAAAGGGGTGATTTCTCGCTTTCGTCCGTGGATCAGTCTCTCGTCTGAACAGAGAGCGCGAGGGATGCCGTCGCCTCTTTTAGCTAGAACGTGATGCAAAAGAGGTGGTGAAAATGAAATATTTGAATTTTACTTTGGAGGAGACCACCTCTATGCAAAATACAGTATAATGGCCATATTCTATAAAAAGTCATTTAAACCGCCCGCGGTTTTAAATATCGAACATAACCGAATTTTGCCGAACTACATTCGTATCACGTAGAGCAAAAATATTCGTGTGGCCAACCCTAACATAACAACGTCGCCAGGTGATCCCACTATTTTATACCAACGAAAACTTTTCTCAGATATTCAATTTATATTTCCGATTATTTTCCCTTCATTTTGTATTCTTTACTTGTACGGTTGCGCGTTTTTTTTGTTGTAATTTGTGAGACTCGATTCTGTGAAAGTGGAAATCGAAATAAGGGGAAATCTATTTCTGTTCATATAGTTTTAAGACACATTTAGATACAGTATCTTGTTATTACCTCACATGCAATATCACCTATATCTTTACTGGAATGTTGTTAGACGGGAAAGAGATCTGTTGAAAAGGCATATAAGACTGCACCCATATAAGCCTACCCTTTACCGCTTCCTAGTGCTTGCTGGGGAAAAATACGACGTACAACCTCCCTAGCAACACGTTAGTCTGTTATAATAAGATATTATTAAAACATTATTCGTATACTTACGAATTAACAAACAGGATGGTTATTTGCTAACTATGTTATAGATACAAGGCCACAAGCACCCACCATTATGCGATCGAATAACGATGTTCACAATACAAACCTTAATATGAAACGTATGTTCACTTACTCGTACATCGACAGTTTAACGTTCTGTTCGTTGCATCAAGGAAGTTTGATTAGAAATGATGGGTATCGAAGGTATGAAGAGAATAGAATAGAATCATTTATTCAGTAAATAGGTCTTTTTTTTTTTTTGATGTCCAGTGGAAATTCTACATGGAACTTCCTTCACCCCGGGGAAGGGTGAAGGGGTATGCCGGACTCCTACCGGCTAAAACCACTGGAGTGGTCATCTTCGGCACCGAATGGGGGCTCCAGGTCCTCGTAAGATCACACTAGAGCCGCCCATTGGTGCTACGCCTTAAGGCACATCTTGGAAGGGATGACTGTAAAGCAGTCACCCCCTCTAGCGGAGGGAAGGCGACTGTAAAAAGGTCGCCCCCCCAGGCACTTCTCGGGGAGGATTGTAAAGGATCCCCCCCAGCCTCGCTTTGCGCTGTGCTGCGCACACGGCGGCACGTGACCACGTGCGCACCACCGTCTTCCCGGGGGTCACTCGGTGTGAGCACGTAGACTCCCCAATCTGCGCACCCGTGACCCCCGACATTAAATAGGTCCTAACATACATTTTACACGTCATATTGAAACAACGGAGGGCATTTCGCTACATGACAACCTCTGAGATGAAATGCCGAAAGAAACTCAGGGTTAGGTCTTTTTTGTCATTTTCTTTTTAAATGATTTTTACAAACCTGTTCGTTACAAAGTATTTAAATTAGTTACCTATATATGGATAAAAGATAAATATGGCAGCTATACAATGCAAATATCACTGTTTCAGACATATTTGAATTCCAGGGAAGCCACATGTGCAGAAAAGTACTAACGCCATATGTACCTATTGTCAACACCACCATATGAACACCACAAGCGCAACTTGGCCTTGCAGATGGATCATTCTAAACGATCGCCGTTTTAGTTATAACCACCTTTAAGATAACACGTCCTCAATAAGCTCATGAAACAAGCGACTTTTGACTCTGCTCTGCACCATCCGAATCTCGAGATATCTGCCATCGGATACAGACTGTTTCTCATCAACGATCGTCGCCACCCGAGGCGAGTTCTCATCAACCCAGACGATGAAATCAACCTCTATCACTTAGCACACAAAAAGAGACTCGCGCAGTCTCGTTCAAACAGACCGCTATACCAACCTAGCCGTCGAGGCCAGCCGTGCTACCGGGTGCGTTGCGATGCCTCATTAAATCCCTACCCTGACCATTACTCGAGCTGGTCCGTGCCGAGTCAGTAGCTTTAAATATCCCCTAAATCCAGATCTAACCATCCTCAGTTTGACTCCCCAGCAACGCTCTATGCCAAGGTTTGAGTCTCGTTAGGGGTGACCTTGGCTGTGTTGCTTAGTTTTTTTTTAACTTTTCACCAATTTGCCCGATTAAGTAGCAACACCTCTCTGAGCTGTCTGCACAACATAAAAAACCCGCCTTCTTAACTGTACACTAAAATATACCTCGAGGGCTTCTTGTTATTAAATTTCCATGATATCATTCCTTTATAATCCGTAACGAAGTCACTCACAACAAAACGCGTGTGTTAGCAAATAACACGAACCTCTCCAAAAACATAGCTTATAGTTTAAGAGACGCAACATTGAAGAGTAATTTATCTACCACGAACTTATTTGTTTATGTATCAGATATTTAGCCGTAGTAAGTTAGGAAGCTACATAAACTTAAGCTGTAACTAGATGCGTGAAATTGAACGGAATAATTAAGTTATAAGTTTCTTGTAAGTTATAATTTAAGCTTTGTTACCTTGACAATATAAACAAAGTTCCCGGCTGCGTCTGCCAGTATGTTTTTGTTTATTATGTAAATATTTAGATGGGTTTCTTCATCTATATCATCATCATATCGGCCATTTATACGTCCACTACTGAACAAAGGCCTCCCCCATAGATTTTCATAACTGTATCATCATTTTGGGGGGTATTTGCCAATACTCACCACGCTTGGCAGGCGGGTTGGTGAGCGCAGTATGGCTACCGTTTCACAGAAGGGACGCTGCTGCCCATCCCTCTGGTTTAGATTCCCTTAGTCGCCTTTTACGACATCCTCGGGAGGAGATGGAGTGGTGCTATATTCTTAATCCGGACACCACATATCTATATAGTTCTCTTTAATAGTATTTTAATGCTTAATTAACTATAATGTCCCAAATTGTTTAAAAATGTCTAGATAATTATGTATTTTGAATTTGATTCTCAAAAATGGAATTAATAGTGGTTTAAATATAATTATTAATATGTATTGTATCTTATTGATTAACCAACGATTATATATTAAATCGTCATCATTACACCCCCCATAAAACAACATCTATAGCTAAATATCATTGAGTAGCCATTTTATTCATTTACCACGATGAACAATTAGATAATTTAATCATAATTATCACGCTTAGTAAACGAATTGGTAGAAGAATCACACGATCAAATGAAATTATAAAATATTGATTTAAAAAATCTGTGGCATTTAATTCACTATAAAAAAATCCTAGCACTCTAAATGATAAAAAAGTAGCAGATACATTATGTTTGTCTATTTACCAGTAATATTATGCTGTATGAAGTCATTATACTGCTTGATTGTTCCGTTCGTTGCTTTTTCTCGTAAGAGCTAAACTATGATAATTTGACCCCGTTGATCGAGATACTTCGACGACCGATTTTCGCATGAATATGTCACATACATTATTTTTTCATATTTTTTATCAACATTGCAGTAAGATAAGTAGATTTATTTTTCTTTGTTGCAGATTTTTATTAAATTTATCTAGTTGTGCAGAAAAAAATGCTTTTCCATGGAAATTTTTGTTAATGTTTAATTGTTTTATTTTATTACTTACTACTATACTTTGTGAGATCTTTACACACCTACTCAAAACAAAACATTTCATTATTTTATATCACTATCTCCTAGCCTACAAGATAAACATAATGAATTTTATCACTTTCGTGTTTAAGTTGACGTGTCTAAGTTAACACGCGACGTTTTGTAATACGTATTATATAAATTTGAATAAAAATATAAAAAATGTGTAATTTTTCATTAGATAGACGAGTTATGTTAGAAGTAATAAATTGAGTGGTAATATATTATTGTATTATTTGAATTTGTGCTATCATTTGTGATGAATATGATATGTAACAGAATACATAATAATAGAATATATTGTATCGTATGTCTTTTTTTTTCTTTAACTTAGTCTGGGCCTCATCTATCTCCTATACTATGGATATCGTAAAAGGTGACAAACGAATCTTAACCAGAGGGATGGGCAGCAGCGTTCTGCGGAACAGTAGCCATTCTGTGCTCATCAACCCGCCTGCCAAGATATGGTGAGTACTGGCAAATTACCCCCAACGACGGCACACGGCGTGTAACCGGTCTTCTTATGGCGGAGCCTTTTTTTCAGCCATGGGTATTTTGGCTGATATATTAGATCTGGCGCTTAGTTTATGGTCGCCAGAAACTTCGTTAGATCTTCAGATAGACCAGTCTTGCTCAGTTGCTACTAAGAATTAGTACTGGATGCCTGTGTATTCAATAATATAATCCTAAGACATTCCTATCAGGAGACTTTTTTTTTGGGACAACCCGCCACCCTTTCCCAGCCATTGCAACTCCTGTAAGCCAGAATCTACAATGGCGACCATTGAAAAGAACACCGACCAATGAAGCTCGGTGTGACCCAGAGAAATGAATAACTGTAATAAGAATAACCCGCAACGAAACTAATCAGAAAAGAAAAAGAAGGCGTAGGAAAGAATATAGTTCCACTTCCCTCCGTAGCAAGCAGGAGACAGAGAAAATCAGAAATCACAATAGGCCATAGGCAAAATAATTAGGATTGGTACAAAAATGTTTATAAATATTTAATTAAGGGTCCTTTGCTGTGAGCTATTGTGACTGATTCCAATAGTAGGTGTCCAACACGCCTGAGCCCCTGTCGTCTTTATATGGCGGGGGGCCTTGGGGGTCGCGAGCGCGCTTATTGGGAAATCTGCATGCTCATACCGAGTGACCCCGGGAAGACAGCAGTGCGCATGTGGTCACGTACCGCTGTGTGCGCAGCACAGCGCATAGTGAGGCCTCGGGGGAATCTTTTACAATCCCCTCGAGAGATGCCTGGGGGGGGTGGCCTCTTTACAGTCGCCTTTTCTCCACTAGAGGGGATGACCACTTTACAGTCATCCCCTCCGAGATGAGCCTAAAGGCGTGGCACCAACGGGTGGCTCTAGATGGAGATCATTCGAGTTCCTGGAGCCTCCCTTCAGTGCCGACGATGATCACTCCGGTGGTTTTAGCCGGTAGGAGTCCGGCATGCCCCTTCGCCCTTTCCCGGGGCGAAGAAGTACATGAGGTATTTCCACCGGATCAATATAAAATAAATAAAAAAATGTATGGCAAAAACGCCTGAACGCAATGGAAATTAGTCCTATTTGTAACTAGGTATCTATAGTAAGCAACTCCGGATGTAATTAGCAAGCTGTCAAACATAATATTGCGTTCATCTTGCCAAAGAACACACTCCCACAGGATATGATGTGCAGACTGTTCATATTCACAGTCCGGTGTTCCTATAAAGAGACTGAAGAATATAATATTGGTGATATATCTTAAAAGTCTTATAGGTTGTTGCTATTATTAGGTTCGTGTGGTGCCAGCAACGAATAGCACCAGCCCATCTCGTCATGTGGGTGTCGTAAAAGCTGACTATGGCGAGAATGGGCAGCATCATCCTTCGAGTACATTTATAACTTAACTGCGATCGCCAACTCGCCTGCCAACCGTGGCGATTGTGGCAAAACTGCCCAATGAGCATTCAACACAAGCCCAAACCGGTAGTGGCGATCTTTGGCGAAGGCCCAGTAGTGGACGTTTTTTTGGCTGAAATGATGATGATGATGATGATGATCTTAAAACTGCATTAACTTTCTCTCTATATTATGTAATTCAGTGTTTTTTCCTACTAACGTACATATATTACACAAACGTACATTCGCAGCAGTTAAAGGAAATACTTTGTTATTTTAGTCTAAGCTTACAATATTATAAATTAATTATAAATTGTAGAGCCGAGTCCAAATGAAACGTACTTAAGCGTAATGTAATTGATACTCAACAAGTGAGATGAAAACGTCTCTCCTTAATACAGGTTGCTTAGCGACCTCTCTAAGAGAATAGCAATTCACCCAGCCATTTGTAATGCGTGTCGTTTTTATATATTCAGCATAAAAAACTCTATTTTAGTGGCAACTGAAATAATAACACCGGTTTAAGAAACAATTATTATGTTTGAACAATTAGTGATATACATTCAAATGTATTGAAAGGATTTTTTTATATATTGGATATACAATGCGGCCATGGCATTAAGTCCACCTTGAACATAAATGTATAAATAAATAAATACATATGAAGGGTACGGATAATATTGTTTTGAACCCTTTGGGGTCGAACACTTTGCAGGGTTCA
This sequence comes from Diloba caeruleocephala, assembly GCA_947459985.1. Classification (NCBI taxonomy): domain Eukaryota; kingdom Metazoa; phylum Arthropoda; class Insecta; order Lepidoptera; family Noctuidae; genus Diloba; species Diloba caeruleocephala. The sequence continues at coordinate 2,581,518 of OX381609.1, forward strand.
TGGTCGCAGGAACCTGACAGGAACCCTACAAAGTGATCGAAACGTCAGGAAAAACAAAAATCTAAAATATACGCGATAGAATCAGTTTAAAAGTGTTTCATTATAATGTGTAATACTCGCGAAAATCTAAGCCATTATTAAAAAAAAATCTGTAAACGAATCCCGATTTTGTTGAAAAAGTTTTCCACCATTTTTATTCCATATAAAATCAGTTAACTAGGAGCTCTGAATACGGGTTCCAAGTGGTGGATGTCACAATTCATATAACTAGACTACCATTGGGCAGGACACTTGGCCAGAGGCGGTGACGGCAGGTGGAGTAGACATTTTTTTTATTGGTGTCCAGTGCAAGTTCTACATGGTACTTCCTTCGCCCCGAGGAAGGGCGAAGGGGTATGCCGGTCTCCTACTGGCTAAAACCAATGGAGCGGTCATCTTCGGCACCAAAGGGGGCTCCAGGTCCTCGTAAGATCACACCAGAGCCGCCCATTGGTGCCACACCTTTAGACACATCGCGGTGGGGGAGATGGCCAAGAGTGGAAAAACGGAGAGTAGGAAAACCAATAGCAAGACAGGTTGACGACGTGGCAAAGTTTGACAAAAAGACCTGGACTAAGAATTATGTAAGAGGGATGAGGCTTATGCAGTGGGTTTATAAAAGCCGCTAATGATGTTGTTGAAAGGAACGAAGGCTTTGAACCTTCTTATAATTTAGACACCGTACGACATTGCCTTATACTTGACATTGGCGAAATTGTGGAAGCCACTCTACAGAAGTCATAATCTAAGAGAAGAAGAAGAAGAACCTTCTGATTCAGGTGTGTAACATTATTTTCACGTAACCTATTTCCAGAAAAGGTCGGCAGAGATATGCCGTATTCAGCCAAATACTTTGTCCCATAAGGTTACCAGAAAATTCGTAACTCTATCCGTCCTGAGTATCGCAACCCACGCACAGCAAGCGCTATGTCAATAATCAAACAGGAAGGTAGATTATTCAGAAGCTTCGAACCATTTACAAATGTCTAATTCATTACCTTAGAGCCAACGGCTGCGTGTTTCGTGTATTTCGCGAAACTCATCCCTTAGGGGCGCGCTTATTTATGTTAATTTAGTGTCTACCAACAACCTCATACGATATTGTTCTTCCTGTATTATGTACGGGATAATACGCCCTTTTTTATGTAATAAGTAAAGAAGTAAGTTACGACGGGGTCTTTGCTATCTGTAATTTGTGCAGATTATGGATTGTATCATCTTCATCATCATATCAGCTGAAGGACTTCCACTTGACCACAGATTTTCACTACGAATAGTTACGTTCCACCTACACTCAACGGCTTCCAGCTACCTTTTTTATTTTTTTTAAACGCATTGCCCCACACTAGGTTTTCTCCTGTGTCGTGGGTGCGTTTACAGACACAAATTTCACACACAATACACACCCAGACCCAGAACAACTACCTGCTGATCATACAAATATTTGTTCCGTGCGGGAATCGAACCTACGACCCGGGGCGCAGCAGTCGACTGTATCAGCCACTGCACCAACCGTTGTTTGTTCATCTTGTTGTAGGCCATCACAAATTACTGTTTTTTTTTAACAAAACGTTGCCCTTCGTTAGGATTTCTCCTGTGTCGTGGGTATAGACATAAATTCCACACACAATACACGCAGACCCGTAACAGCGAGGCTACTATGCGCGAGGCGGACTACGCATACCATTGAGTACATTTTGGAGCTCTCTCAGGCGAACATGTTTCCTCGCGACGTTTTCCTTGAATACAAGTTTTTTTTTTTTTAAAGACGTTGCCCCATACTATGATTTCTCCTGTGCCGTGGGTGCGTTTTACAGACATAAATCCCACATACAATACACCCAGACCCGGAACAACTACCTGCAGATCATACAAATATTTGTTCCGTGTGGGAATCGAACCCACGACCCGGAGCGCAGCAGCCGACTCTATCAGCCACTGCACCAACCGCCAACCAATTCTGATCCGCACATGAATCCGAAAACTCAGAAGTGCTGGCTGAAATCGAATTCAAAATCCTTTATGGAAGGCAAGCGTTCAACCACTAGGCTATCACTGCTTATATAATCGACTACAAACATATTATATACATCACATCTGTAGATTAATTAGTGCAACATGCTCGAACTCAGGATATCTCGATTATTCTAGCTCTTAGACAAAGCAACGGCACGGTTGGAGCAGTGGCTGATACAGTCGGCTGCTGTGGTTGTGGGTTCGATTCCCGCACGGAACAAATATTTGTATGATCTGCAGATAGTTGTTTCGGGTCTGGGTGTATTGTGTGTGGAATCCATATCTGTAACCACCCACCCACCAGTACCCACGACACAGGAGGTAGGATTATTGGGGCAACGTTTTAAAAAAAAAGAAAAGAAACTGTTATTTTCCCAGAAATTGAACGCACCTGCATTATATTAAGTAATATATAACATATAAACGAATAAACGCTTTATTATTAAACGCTTTATTACATGCCACGTTATTTTCAGAACATTGACATAAATCAAATCAACGCGCAACAACCGTTAGAACTGCGTTTATAAAGAGTCAAGGAGCAGCCATATTAATTAGTAGATAAGCTTTACACGGAATTTGAACTGATTAGTCGGCAAAACCCTTAGAAAATAAAATTCCTGTTGCAATTAACAACATTATTATTTACACGCGATTTGCAGAACCATAAACCGAGTTCGATATAATAATGCATTCAGGATGCTGATGGGGCTGCCGCGGTACTGCAGCGCCTCTGGTATGTTCGCAGAGGCGCGCGTCGATTGCTTTAATGCGATTATGCGTAAGCGTATAGCTTCGTTGGTAGGCAGGGTTCGCGGCAGCGCTAACGGTATCCTGAAAATGATAGCGAATAGGGTAGACTGCCCATTTATGAATAATATTATGAAATTTCATGTTTAATGTATATATTTATAATTTTATTGAATTTATTTGTAATGTCGTTGACCCTATAGGGGATCCTGTAGTAATATGAGATTTTATTCTAATATTTGATACCTAACTACATTACTAACCATTTCAAGAATCCTATATTATTTTTATTTTTTATTTCTACTAACTATAATGGATCTATGTTATCTGATCAATAAATGAATTATTATTATAAACGAAACGGCCTATTTACCCACGATCTGAATTTAGTAAGCTGATCGTGCAACTGAGACGATAACAATTTTTTTATTGATATGGCCTATAGGCATTTGAGCTATACATATCCAGTTTAGACTGATTTCTCATCGCACTGAATGCCTAAGCAGTGTGGAATCCGCTTAATATGTAGCCATGCGCATGCGCTTGTGAGGTATACGTCTGTAAACGTTTCATCGTTTTTATCTGTTTATCTAATCAACCCGTATCCACCCACTACTTGGTGTAAGATTCATCTAGTTCAAGCCTTTTTTCCGTTTTGTCAGTCTGTGCAAGTCTAATTCATTTCCACCCAATATGCCTGATGACGTCGCCTCACCAGCGGGCTGGTGATCTGCCTGGAGGTCACATTTAATCTCTTGGAAACCAAATGGTGTTCACCTTTGTCCACCGGGTTTGATCTCGCCTTGAATGTTCTACTCATATCCGCGTTAATCTTGGGTCTTTCGTGGGGATTAGGTATATCACGATATCAATCGCAAGCAACAATTTTTAAAATAATAGCCATATTGCGATCAACAACACAAAGAAATGGGCAGCATATTCTTAAATAAAAAAATAAGAAATAGGTTAGTTATAATAAGCAAGTGCGAGGCCCTGACTGTTAGCTTGGTCATAGCGAAGGCCTTCGAAATAACGCGCTTTCGGTGCCGAAGATGACCGCTCCAGTGGTTTTAGCCAGAAGGAGTCCGGTATGCCTCTTCGCCCTTTCCCGGTGCAGAGGAAGTTCATGATGAATTCCCACGTACATGGTACGGAAAAATCTTATAGAGAAGAGCTGGCACAAAACCACTTAGACTTAAAGAAAAGATTTATTACAATTTTGTTTTATACTTTTTAATACGTCAGGTATGTGAAAACAAAGTGGGCTATACGTGAAATATGTAGATACACACAATTGCTTCTGTAATACAAAATCGGAAATTGAGAATTATTAACGCACAGGTAACACTGGTACCGATGCCGTGTGGTGCCGGCTCAGAATGCCACCACCCCATCTCCTCGCAAGGGTGTCGTAAATGTCGACTAAGGGATTAGCTGGAGGATGGGCAACAGCGTCCTTCGAGTACATTAACAATTTAACTGCGATCGCCAACCCGTCTGCCAAGCGTGGAGATTATGGCAAAACCCCCCAACGAACCCACAACACATCCATATCGGTCGTTATTGTGATCTTTGGGGGAGGCCTGTGTCCAGCAGTGAACTTCATTCGGCCGAAATGATGAACACTGGTACGAGTCAACGATCACTGGAACAAGTATCCGACGCTGCTACTTCTGATCAACAGTCGCGTTTTACGATACCCACGTATTACTGTACTTTGCCAGGAACCTCAGGCAAATCTGCGTCCCCACACCAAGCGACCCAAGAGAAGACGGTAGCACGTATGTGGTCACGCGCTGCCGTGGGACGCTTTGGGGGATCCTTTACAATCCCCCTGGGGGGGTGACCGCTTTACAGTCACCCTCTCCGAGATGTGCCAATAGGCGTGGCACCAGTGGGTGGCTCTAGTGTGATCATACGAGGACCTGGAGCCTCCCTTACGTGCCGAAGATGACCGCTCCAGTGGTTTTAGCCGGTAGGAGTCCGGCATACCCCTTCGCCCTTCCCCGGGGCGAAGTAAGTTCATGAAGAATTTCCACTGGGCACCAATAAAATAAACAAAATAAAAAATAAGGAACCTCAGGCAATTACCTCAAAATAGACTACTACAAATCTGTATCTTGGTTTCGTGACAAAAGCAATTATTACTATGATACAGACTGCGTAATAGTATTCATAGGTTTGAAATAGCTATCGAGGTACCACAAAATATAAAGTATAATTGTAAATAGTTAGTACAGTCCTTGGTAATTGGATGTTAAGTCACATAATCAAAGATTGCGCGTGTAGCTACAGCATATACCTCACCGATCCCTGCGACGCCGCCCTTCAGGATTCTGGCTGTGTTAGAAGACCTCTGTTTTTCGTGGAAAAATATCTACATCTTACGTGACTATAGAATAATTCATTCCAAGTAATGCATTCCACAAACGAGCGGCCTGAACCGTGAAGGATCTGTAAGTAAAATTTGTAGAATGCATAAGCCTTAGTTTTCTGATGATCTTAGAATACGCGAATGAGTATCACCAAGGAACTCGAAACGTTTTTTAAGATAGGAGAGAGTAGAAGGAATGAATAATGCATAGTAGAAAGAATAGTACATTCTAAAGTAGCGAAAGAATGTGTGTATTCTGACGAACCTCGTCTCCTACCAATAACTTATCCCAGTAACAAACTTAAGATCGTAGGTGAAAAACATGTTATCCCATACATTCCAACTGAAAACGTAAGTTTGTACGCACAATATTGTAAGATTTACCATGTTATTTTGAGGCCATAGACTTCTTATATTCTGTTTTCCTGTAATCTGTAGGTAAAGAGCTATTACCTCAATTGTTTTCTGCATTTTATGCTCAGTAGTTTTGGAGATAAGGGGGGGGGGCGGAATGGTCAGTTTTTGTATATTTTCTTAAATAACTTTAAAACTGTATGTTTTGAAATTATAACATAAATACATTTGAGACCCTCACAGCAAGCTCTTCCATTTCATATGTTATACGTTACAGTTCGCGAAACTTTATTCTTAAATTTTCTATATTATATATATATTATAGATACTATATTATAGAATTTGGACTCCTAGTCCATTTTGGAGGAAAATGGACTAGGAGTCCAAATTCTTATTCTCTATCTTAATCAAAATTCTTTTATTTACGTTACACGTACGTCTTGAGGTTACAGAAATACATAGGTGTACCCAATTTCAACGTAATCGCTCCTGTAGATTCGGAGCAAATTAGCTGTGACAGACGGACAGACACACAGACACACGAGTGATCCTATAAGGGTTCTGCAGTTTGTTCCTTCGGATGTTCGGAACCCTAAATATATTCTAGCTCGTCTGGATACTAGGTAGTATAAAAGTAAAGTAAGTATGAGGGATCCAATTATGTTTTTGCTGACGTACGAGAATTTCCTATAAAGAAAAGCCTAGCGGTTTACAAGGCTAGAAAAACAGGTAAAAATAAGAGAGCTATCTCAATATATAAGGCCTTATTTTAATAGTCCACGATAGTTTGCATGGCACCTTAATGAACGCTAAAGATAATGTGGGTATCACTAAAAAAATAGTAGTGATATATTTGTTTTTATTTTTGTCACATTTTATTTTATAAATCAATAATTTCATTACTTACTTATTCCCGTAGTAGTAATAATATCCACATGCATCTAGTAAGAAAATGGCAGACACGGCCGGCTGACCGAATTGGCAGTCGGCAACGTCTAACAAAACAGGCGGCGGCAGAAAGAACCGAATTTATACCATCAGATTAATTTATTTGTGAGAGATACATAATCTTTAGCATTTACTAAGGCAGCATGCAAAATATCGTGGATTATTAAAATAAGACCTTGTATATCAAGGTAAAAAAGATTATCCAGTTTTTAATGGTCAGTATTACAAAAATATAGATAATACCAACAAAAGTGTCCCAAAAAGTCACGTTTAGCGGACGCATGTGTTTTTATCCAGATTATCGTCGACCCGTCCGTGTGCCTACGTCAGAGTTTCGACAGCGGATTTCCTAAAAGTATTTCAGTATATTAAACTAAACACGTACTGGTCACTCTTTTATGATGTATTCTGTGTTTGCTGTTTATCAATAAATAAAACTATTTAACAAATAAAATACCGACTTCAAAGTTCGAACACTAAAAATAATTCTAAGAATCGAAACTATTAAGACATCATCCTGGTCAGCGCAGTCAGCTCTAGTGTGATCACGCAAGGAGCCTCCCTTAGGTGCCAAAGATGACCGCTCCAGTGGTTTTAGCCGGTAGGAGTCCGGCATACCCCTTCGTCGTGAAGGAAGTTGTTGTGCAGTTGGTGCAGTGGCTGATACAGTCGGCTGCTGCGCTCCGGGTCGTGGGTTCGATTCCCACACGGAACAATTATTTTTATGATCTGCAGGTAGTTGTTCCGGGTCAGGGTGTATTGTATGTGGAATTTATGGCTGTAAACGCATTCACGACACAGGAGAAATCGTGGTGTGAGGCAAACTTAAAAAAAAAAATTCACTGTTGTGGAAATCTATAGGATAGGCCTTTATTCAGCTATAGACCTTCTTTGACCGGTGATGACAGTATCTTCACTTAAATTAAATACATATATATTTGCCAGTCCAGCAAGGGTCCATTAAGATTTCCTCACGTACCAAAAAAGAGATCTGCTTACCTCTTTAACCGTCTGCCAAGAAACATAAATGTCAATGAGATGTATGATGCATACCGTGTTTTGTACAGATTAAGAATATAGCACCACTCTATCTCCTCCCGTGGATGTCGTAAAAGGCGACTAAGGGACTATAAACCAGAGGCATGCAGAAGAGTTTCTGTGGAACAGTAGCCATTCTGAGCTCACAACCTGCCTGCCATGCATGGTGAGTACTGGTAAATTCCTCCCAAAATGACGGCATACGGCATGGAACTGGAGGTCTTATGGAGGCTTTTGTTCAGAATGATGAAGATTATTTAACGGTCCAAACCAGCGATAGAAGGATTGTCCCTGAACAAGAGCCGAATAAATAGACAATTGTGCAATCATGGTGTATTCGATTGCATTGAAGTCGTATTCGAATTTCCCTCAAGTCTCCATGAAGGCAGTTTATTTTATAACGCGTTTTTTAAACTTGCTATAAACTATAAAATAATTTCTCTTAGCCCTATACAGATTGTCCTGAAAGTAAATAATTGAGAATTTAAACAAAATATCTTCTGCTTCTTGCCTGTACGTGTGTGTGTGTGTGTGTGTATTTGTGTGTGCCCGTGTGTGTATTTGTGTGTGTGTGTGTGTGTTTGTGTGTGTGTGTGGTTGTGTGTGTGTGTGAAACACTTCACTAACTTTCTGATGAGCTAGAGACTTGAAACTAAACATAACTCAGAACTAGATGACAAAAAGCAAACAAACGGCATATAAGAAAGCGAGTTAGTAGAAACGTCGTAAAAAGCTTGTCCGTCAGCAACCGAATGACACCGATTGTTATTCGATTGTAATAGAATTAACAGTATATTTGAATAAATCGATAGTTTTTAAATAAAAGTCACTCATCACTAATCCATAAACCCAAGCTCAAACCTAACATAATGTTTTTAACTCTGTTAGGTTAGAAAATATAAATATTTTTATTATTTATTTCAAAACCGAAGTGACAAAAATGTGATAGAAGTCTGTTTACCTAAACAACAAATAGACGTTTAGGTAAACAGATTTGTTTGTTGTAGAAGTTTCTAGGAAATTGTGGAAGATTGCGTCGCTTATAAAGCCTAGATACTTTTCTTTTCCCATATTGGTTAGATTTATAAGAAGCTTGACATATAAGAAAGTTTTTGAATCTTGATCTAAGAGTTGAGGTTGGTAGATATTGTACAATAAGCTAATGTAGTCATAATTCTACCCATAATGTCCCAACGTTTTGGGTGTTGTACAGTCAAAGACATAGGTCGTTGAACAATTAAAAAAATTACAAGTCGTTAATTCTCTTTATTTTAGAAACGTTGGTGAACATTCTCGTAACCAGATAATGAGAACATATTAAATGATGACTTGATTAAGAAAAAATATGGATATGATGCATAACGAGAGGATGCAAGAGATTTGAAAAAAAAATGTTCAGCGACTGATGTCGCTCACCAAACCGATAATGCAACGATCTTGACAGATTTGTATTTACTATTATAGAATTTTATAATAAAACACTTTTAAACGGATTCTATCGCGTATATTTTAGGTTTTTTGTTTTTCCTGACGTTTCGAACACTTTGCAGGGTTCGTGGTCGCAGGATGACTAAGGTGACAGGCGTCGTTACAGATTTTAAAAAGTTATTTTATTTTATCTACCGTACAATTATAATCAAAAATTATTTCGATGCACGCAGTAATCACTCACAGTGTCTTGATGTTTTTTAGTGTGGTATTTAGTTTGGGACTTTATTATTTTAATAACAGGATTCCAAACTGGTGGTACCTGCCAGCCATCTTCTCTATTAAAATTAGGATGTTTTTTAATTTCAATAGCCTCACGAAACATTCTTGGTACATATCGGTTCTCTTTCGCGAGGACTTGAGGTTGATCGAAACGAAGAAAATGGTTAGGTTTATCTAAGGCATGTTCGCACACTGCAGACTTTGTGGAGCGTCTATGCTTGACGTCAGCTATGTGTTCTTTTAACCTGGTGGCTATACTACGCTTTGTTTGCCCTATGTATGACAACCCACACTCACAGTCAATCTTGTAGACTCCTGCATCTTGTAAAGGTATGTGACATTTCACTGGTTTGAGAAGTTGGCTGATCTTCTTATGCGGCTTGAAGTAGGTTTTAATAGAAGCACGCTTCAAGATATGACCAATTCTGTCCGTGACTCCCTTAATATATGGTAAAACAGCGGGTCGTCGATCAACCGTGGTGGGTTTCGGGCGGCTTCTGCGACGGGGATGTGGGGCTCTCAAATTGTTACGCTGGAGAACTTCCTTCACATGGTGAAGTTCCCCTGCCAGATGGTCGGGGTCGCAGATGCCGTGTGCTCTCTGTAACAAAGATTTAGCCACGGTAGCTAACTGACAAGGATGGTGGTGAGATTCACCGTTAAGGTATCTGTCTGTATGGGTAGGCTTTCTATACACGGTGTGACTAACAGAATGATCAGGATTATGGATGAGAAGTATGTCAAGGAAGGCTAAGGATTTATTATCCTCCAATTCCATAGTAAACTGAATTTTACCATGTATTGAATTTAGGTGTTTTAAAAATGCAGTCACCCTATTGTGAGGCAAGATGGTAAAAGTGTCATCTACGTACCGTTTGAACATCTTCGGTATAGTCGGGGCTGTCATCAGTGCTCTCTCCTCAAAGTCCTCCATGAAAATATCGGCGACTACAGGAGAGACCGGTGAACCCATGGCCACACCGTCAGTTTGCAGGTAAAACTCATTGTCCCACAAAAGGTAGCCATTGGTAAGGCAGTGTTCAAGTAACTCTGCATATTGAAGAGGCATGTCATGCTCACTTAACCGTTTCTTAACAACATCCATGCAGTCCTTTACTGGTAAGTTGGTGAATAAGGACTGCACATCAAAACTGACCATCACTTCACTTTCAGCTAGTTCAAGGTCTTTTATATGGCTGACAAAGTGATAGGAATCCTTCACATATGTGTTAGTCTTTCCACGAAGTTGAGAGAGTATCTTCGCTAGATGTTGTGCCAGTTTGTAAGTTGGTGTATCAATCTGGCTTACTATGGGTCGCAGTGGAACATTGTCTTTGTGAATTTTCGGCAACCCATACAGTTTAGGAGGTTTCGCGCAAGATGGAATGAGCTTTTTCACGTCTAATTCTAAGGTGTCGGAGTGTTTACAAATTAACTCTGAGGTCTTTTTGAGAATTTTGTTGGTTGGATCTTTGTTAACCTTTTTATATGTGTTTACATCCGACAAAAGCTCTAGAATCTTTCGATTGTAATCGGACGTGTCCATTATGACCGTAGCATTACCCTTGTCAGCACGGAGGATAGTCAGGTCTGGGTCTTTGTTTACGTTTTTTAATGCAAGATATTCATCGCGAGATAGATTCGGTTTGGGCGGCTTGCTGCGACGTAATACTGCTGATATATCTTGTCGAATCGCCTCCAAATCTTCTTTTTTCACGTTGTTTTTCACAAGACAGTCCTCGACATTACATATTATATCCTCGTAAGGGATTTTTCTGGGTGCTAGCGCGAAATTTAAGCCCTTATTTAATACCTTAATAGTGTTAAGGTATTAAATAAGGGCTTAAAAACAACGTGAAAAAAGAAGATTTGGAGGCGATTCGACAAGATATATCAGCAGTATTACGTCGCAGCAAGCCGCCCAAACCGAATCTATCTCGCGATGAATATCTTGCATTAAAAAACGTAAACAAAGACCCAGACCTGACTATCCTCCGTGCTGACAAGGGTAATGCTACGGTCATAATGGACACGTCCGATTACAATCGAAAGATTCTAGAGCTTTTGTCGGATGTAAACACATATAAAAAGGTTAACAAAGATCCAACCAACAAAATTCTCAAAAAGACCTCAGAGTTAATTTGTAAACACTCCGACACCTTAGAATTAGACGTGAAAAAGCTCATTCCATCTTGCGCGAAACCTCCTAAACTGTATGGGTTGCCGAAAATTCACAAAGACAATGTTCCACTGCGACCCATAGTAAGCCAGATTGATACACCAACTTACAAACTGGCACAACATCTAGCGAAGATACTCTCTCAACTTCGTGGAAAGACTAACACATATGTGAAGGATTCCTATCACTTTGTCAGCCATATAAAAGACCTTGAACTAGCTGAAAGTGAAGTGATGGTCAGTTTTGATGTGCAGTCCTTATTCACCAACTTACCAGTAAAGGACTGCATGGATGTTGTTAAGAAACGGTTAAGTGAGCATGACATGCCTCTTCAATATGCAGAGTTACTTGAACACTGCCTTACCAATGGCTACCTTTTGTGGGACAATGAGTTTTACCTGCAAACTGACGGTGTGGCCATGGGTTCACCGGTCTCTCCTGTAGTCGCCGATATTTTCATGGAGGACTTTGAGGAGAGAGCACTGATGACAGCCCCGACTATACCGAAGATGTTCAAACGGTACGTAGATGACACTTTTACCATCTTGCCTCACAATAGGGTGACTGCATTTTTAAAACACCTAAATTCAATACATGGTAAAATTCAGTTTACTATGGAATTGGAGGATAATAAATCCTTAGCCTTCCTTGACATACTTCTCATCCATAATCCTGATCATTCTGTTAGTCACACCGTGTATAGAAAGCCTACCCATACAGACAGATACCTTAACGGTGAATCTCACCACCATCCTTGTCAGTTAGCTACCGTGGCTAAATCTTTGTTACAGAGAGCACACGGCATCTGCGACCCCGACCATCTGGCAGGGGAACTTCACCATGTGAAGGAAGTTCTCCAGCGTAACAATTTGAGAGCCCCACATCCCCGTCGCAGAAGCCGCCCGAAACCCACCACGGTTGATCGACGACCCGCTGTTTTACCATATATTAAGGGAGTCACGGACAGAATTGGTCATATCTTGAAGCGTGCTTCTATTAAAACCTACTTCAAGCCGCATAAGAAGATCAGCCAACTTCTCAAACCAGTGAAATGTCACATACCTTTACAAGATGCAGGAGTCTACAAGATTGACTGTGAGTGTGGGTTGTCATACATAGGGCAAACAAAGCGTAGTATAGCCACCAGGTTAAAAGAACACATAGCTGACGTCAAGCATAGACGCTCCACAAAGTCTGCAGTGTGCGAACATGCCTTAGATAAACCTAACCATTTTCTTCGTTTCGATCAACCTCAAGTCCTCGCGAAAGAGAACCGATATGTACCAAGAATGTTTCGTGAGGCTATTGAAATTAAAAAACATCCTAATTTTAATAGAGAAGATGGCTGGCAGGTACCACCAGTTTGGAATCCTGTTATTAAAATAATAAAGTCCCAAACTAAATACCACACTAAAAAACATCAAGACACTGTGAGTGATTACTGCGTGCATCGAAATAATTTTTGATTATAATTGTACGGTAGATAAAATAAAATAACTTTTTAAAATCTGTAACGACGCCTGTCACCTTAGTCATCCTGCGACCACGAACCCTGCAAAGTGTTCGAAACGTCAGGAAAAACAAAAAACCTAAAATATACGCGATAGAATCCGTTTAAAAGTGTTTTATTATAATGTGTAATACTCGCGAAAACCTAAGACATTATTATATTATAGAATTTATTGCGTTTCATAATAACGACACAATTGTCAATTAACAGCATATCTATAAGAACACTATAGCTAGTAACCGTATAACACTGAGATCCACTGGACCTCACACTAGGATCCCCTGTGACTTGGGGACCAGTATCTTCCGGTTAAGCGTTAAACACATAAATTAAAATGTTACTATTTGATCACTATTCCTTAAACAAAAAAAATAAAATACATTAAAACTTAAGTAAACATTGTGGTAAGTGTGATATGCGTGCGTGCGTGTTTCCGCCGTCACTACCCTGTTTACCAAGTGCGCTCGTTATACCGGTCCCTTGGGACGCCTTCCTTCAGTATTGAATATTTACGAGCAAATACATTTATTATAACGAGTGTAATTTAAGCCTTAATGCCATTAGATACGGTGCGTTATGGTGTTGCTGCGCTGTCTCTGCGGCACCGCTGCAGCTTCGTACATAAAAAATCACTAATTGTCGCACCAGCCATCTAACATATAATCTGACAAAATCATTACGTTGTGACGCCGCAATGCAAAGACATACATACAGAACAATCCGTGGTATATCACACGGGTCACTGCGGTAACGCAGCGCTAACCGAACAGTCGCGGCGTTGTCGCTGCGTTGCTTCCGCGGCGCCGCTGCGGTGTCCTATATAGAAACGCACTGTGTTGCGCCAACCGTGTGCCATACACAATCTGATAAAATCACTACATTGCGACGCATCACCGCAACGCACCATCGCGGCAACTGTGTGCCATACAAAGTCTAACCAAAACACTGCGTTGCAACGCAGCGCCGCAATGCACCATGGTGCCAGCAGTGTGACATACAATCTGTCAAAATCACTACGTTGTGGTAGCGCTAGAGTGCACCGTGTCACGACAGCAGTGTGACATACAATCTGAAAAAGTCACTATGTTGCAACGCAGCGTCGCAACGCACCAACGCGCCAACCGTGTGGCATACAATCCAACATAATCACTACGTTGTAGTGGCGCCGAAACGGATCGTGTCACGCCAGCAGTGTGGTACACAATCTGACAAAATCACTACGTTACGACGCAGCGCCGTAACGCACTATCGCGCCAACCGTGTGCCAAAAAATCACTACGTTGCGGCAACGCGCCGAGTTGCACCAGCAGTGTGGCATACAATGTAACAAAATCACTACGTCGCAACGCACCAACGCGCCAACCGTGTGGCATACAATCTAACAAAATCACTACGTCGCAACGCACCATCGCGCCCACCGTGTGGCATACAATCTAACAAAATCACTAGGTTGTGACGCAGCGCAACACACCATATCGAGTAAACCGTGTGCCATACACAATTGCCTGAAACTTGTGCAGCATTTATTCTTGTAAGAAGTATTCCACCGAATATGCAGCACTCACGCAATCGTATCCCAAAACCAACAAATTATTTTCAACAGTTTAACTCAGACTGTTACATAGATAAATGAATTAATAGCAACAAAGTATTGAGCGTGAGCGTTACCTACCTCACACGGCCTTGCCTTACGTAACGCGGGAATCACACGCAATCAACATTTAGAACCTGGCTGTGGCTTAATTGGCACTTACACTACGAAAGCTTATGATATTTCATTATTGCGCTTGGTTTTCTAGACGGTGTAGAAATTGGGTTTAGAGTTAATTCACAATTTGTACGCAAATTAAATCTAGACATCAGAGGCATGCGGTGTTAGCTAAGAATAGCGCCACCCCGTCTTGTGTTATGGGTGTCAGCAAAAGTGACTATGGGGTTAGCCATAGGATGGATAGATGTGTGCTTCGAAAACACAACTCAATTACGACATCCGCCTACCAAACTTAGCGATTATGGGAAAACCCCCAATAAGCATCCCAGGAAACCTAGACTGGGTATTATGCTATGTTCAACAGCGAACATTTTTCAGCTGAATGATGATGATGAATGGAAGAATACCGTTCTGATCTGCCCCCTGTCACGTACTAGTTGCCTGGATTTTTTACCCAACTGGGCCTGTTTGGCGCAGCTGTGGGTCACACATTTTTTTTTCTGTTATTGAGTACCACATTGTCTGTGACAAATAATTTTATACGCTTTCTTTATTTCTTTCTTTTCTCTTTATTTCTTTCTTTTTTATTCCTTTCCTTCTTTCTCCCTAACCTGTCTTACATCCAACGCGCGTACGCACGGATGCACAATAGTTTCACAAAAAAGAAATTGAAAAACTTCAAACAGTGGAGGAAAACAACGTTCTGAGACTGTAATAAATTATACACGTGAGCTCATATTGGCAATGTTTAGTGAAACCTGACATGTCAGCATTTACGTTGAGCGTTACATAATTATGTAAGGTGTTGCTCATTTACCAACGTCGAATGTTACTGAAAACACAATGAACAATTGAGTACAATTGCGCGCAAGTATTCAACATGACATTTAAAAAAGCACGTTTGTGAATATGGCCTATAAAAAAGAGATCGTCACAGCAAAGAATAACAGTCGACCAAGTCAAGATAGTGTGTTTATCTTGTTCTTAGTAGTAAAAAATTAATCAATCGATTCCATACTTAAAAACAGTCAAAAGTCTAATCCCAATAACCGGGTCAACAATTGTGGAGGGTGATTTGGTGCAATCGACATTGCGTCGCCGATTGTAACCCGCGTGCAATGCGCTCGATACCTCGCTCGACACCCGACGAGTAACAATAGTCCATCAATTGAATAACACAAGTTTTTATTCGATGGTCATCAAAATAAATAATTTCTTCGTTTTCAGTAACAACCGCAAATGTGATACGTACAAGGCGAAAGCCTAATGCCCTTCTCTAGTTTTGTTTTCAAGGTTCTATCGAACAAGCATCGACGGCACGACCGCAGCGTGGCGTGTATTTGTTGTAATGTACCAAAATGTACGAGAGACGTCAAACAGGCCGACCGCAGTGCAACGTCAGCGCAGCATAGGGGCACGGCGTACCGTAGCGTACAGACGCTACGACGCAGACCGCAGTGTGACATCTGGGGGACAAACTAAGGGACTATAATAAATCATAGTTATAAGGCTTCGGTGTGGGAATCAATATGGAGTCGATAGAACAAATTTTCATCTCTGCGCTAATGCAAAAAACATCAAGTGCTCATCGTCGGAACTGCTTGACATTTTTAACAAGACAGCGGTGAGCGGTGTGGCTTTAACTTAGCCTCTGTGTGATATCGCGCCGGCGTCCGCGCACTCGATGTTTGACAAGCACGCCGCGCTATGCTGCCGGCCCCGGCCGTTACGCTCGTAATTTGACATGCGTACCGCGCCCGTGTTGCGCTACACCATGCCACTTTGCGGTCGCGCCAACGATGCGCTAACTGTTGGCAGAGCCTTTAAGCTTACTCAATACGATCGCAGTTTATTAATCTTTTAATTGCCAACATCCACACTCTCTAGGTCTCTAGGTTATAGGACCAATATTTGTTCCGTGTGGCGATTGAACCTCGTGACGCCAACGGCAGAAATCCAAGCGACAAACCACTGCTTCAAACTTGCCGTCATATTTAAGTTCACTTAATGGGTTGACGCGTTAGCTTGTGACGAAGTCATCCTTCGTCTTCATTTCAATCAACCTCTTTCATGAATTCATACCTTTTATCTCCATCACTGTCCACCTCATGATTCATTCTTAATTCAAATCAAAATTCGTATTTAGTATGTGGTGTCAAATCGCTCTTCATATTTTGATAATTATCACAAAACATTCGATTCTGAACGCTGGTCGTTCGACACACAGCTGTCGCTCTGACAAATAATCTGCCTGCAATATTATAATTACGTATTTTTAACTAGCTTAAATATTGTGATAGTGAGCTATATTGAAAAAATATGATCAATAGCATAAGTGTTAATTGAACTTGTGAATAACAATAAACCAATACTTGCGAATAACAATACCTGAACTATAATAAAACAGTTTTAAACGGATTCTATCGCGTATATTTTAGATACTTGCTGCCGTGGAGAGAGCCTCCTAGTTGAGCTAACCGGGAGGGAAACACGGAGGGAGGCACCCCGCGACACTGGCGCCTAACGTGAGGCCAGCGTGGGGTTCTTTATATTTTGATCATTATCACACGGCATTCGATTCTGAACGCTAGTGGTTTGACAAGCTAAGGAATTGGCTTTCTGCCCTATGTGTCGTGGCTTTGATCCCCGCACGGAACAAATATTCTGTATGATCTGCAGATAGTTGTTTGTGGTCTTGTGATGTTTGCGCATGTCAGATTTATGTCTGTAATCTATACCCACAACACAGGAGAAATCCTGGTCTAGGAAATCGTTTATTTTTCTTTTTTTAAATTATCGAATCCGTGACCCTGAGCGCAAAGCTCTAGATATAATGAGCTCTTGTCGTAAGCTATCATTTTTTCAACAAAATGATAGGGCTAAATGCCTGAGTCGTCAACACTTCTACCCTCCATTATTTATGCACAAGTTTAGATATTACGATACAGTATAAATACTTCACAATACAGTATAAACACACTAAATATGTTTTTTCATGGAGTCTATGTTACATATAATCGTGTACTTCACTCATTAAATATAGATAATATTCTTGTATTTCTGTCTGTATTGTCGTGGCCACAGAAATAGGAAATAAGGAGAAGCGGTACGGGGACGTAACCGCGACGTCGCGACTGGATCAATTTGGGCCATCCGGAAAAAATGGCCGTTTTAGAACATCAGTTGAGATTCGATCGCGTAAGTGAAACTTTGTTAAATTTTCGTGTTCTTCGGGGATAACATGCAAAAACCGAAGCGAAAATAATAACTTTATCAAGGAAGGAATCATATACAATATGCAAGTGAAGGAATTTTCTGGTATTTGTCTATAAAAATAATAAAATAAAAATTATTGTTTTCTTTATTATGTTACATTTTGATTGATGGAGCAGCACGACATTATTGTTTTTGTACAAAATACAATGCTTCTTATCTACCACTTTTAACTAGCAATCGGTGAATAACAAACGCAGTGAATAGAACAGCGAATGGTGATCCCAATAAACGTACGCGTTGCGTGGTACGGCTGTCGTTTGCGGTCTGTACGCTCGGTATGATTGGCTACCTACAAAGTCGTGGGTGTGTTTTAGTATGAGAAGCCAATTACAATTTGTGTTTATTCAGTTAATTGGATGAGACCTTGTAACTGTGTGCATTAATGTGCTTTTATGAAGAATGGTAGTGGGAAAATGGATTTCTAGGTTCGCATACATTTTGACCTACATGTCATATCTCCTTTCTTCCAATAGCTTTGGTCGTGGCCGAGTGTAGAGTCGCTTCTGAAGCACTGGGTCGTGGTTGCGAAGCCTAGCACAAGCCAATAAGACTTTTTCAATGTCGCTCATAGCTAGTTGCACTCACTGATCGGTAAACGATCGGTGAGGTAAAGCAACGCTTGGCGCGGTCAGTCTGTGGATGGGTAACCGCAAAGTGGTTTTGAACTAACCATCTCCGTGTATCGGAGGGCACCTAAAATTGTCGGTCCTAGTCATCATTAGACAGCAGTCGTTAAGCCAAGTTGAAGGCGGCTTTAAGAATTGAAAAAAGGTAAAGCATACGAAATTAATCAATTATTAAAGTTATTCTAAGTCATCACTGACTTTAACGTCGGCGGAAATCATCGTGAGGAAACCTGAACTGAGGGTCTGTAATCACTAATACGCAGTGAGCAGTCGTTGTGATTTATGCTCGAACCTTCACTGTATTGAAAAGGGCCTTTGAGTTTGTATTCTTTCCATAGCCAGTTAACCTTTAAAATAAGAGAGAATAAGCATCTTCTAGGTGCGCTTGTTCCTGGCGGAGACGGATGCGTGGGCCGCCGAGCGGCGGATCCTGGTCGATCGGATCGGGCAAGATCTCTCTCTGCCAGCAGTAGTGTCGGCTATGTTGGCAGAGCACGAAAACTGGAATGCAGTGGTCTCCTTCTGTGAAAGCGTCATGCTCCAGAAGAAGACCGCAGACAGGGATCGGGAGAGGGCCCATCCCGCTAGAAGAAGGAGGAGACGGCGCCGGGGTAACAACCGCCCTGGCGACTAATCCCCATATGCCTGAAACCCCTTGCCGTTACTATAAGGCGGATCCCCTCTGGGTTCGCGGGTGCGTAGATTGGGGAATCTGCGTGCCCACACCGAGCGACCCAAGAGAATACGGTAGCACGCGCTGCTGTGGGACGCTTTAGGGGATCCTTTACAATCCCCTGGGGTGGGAGGGCGGTGACCGCTTTACAGCCACCCACTCCGAGATGTGCCTAATGGCGTGGCACCAGTGGTTGGCTCTAGTGTGATCATACGAGTACCTGGAGCCTCCCTTAGATGCCGAAGATGACCACTCCAGTAGTTTTAGCCAGTAGGAGTCCGGCATTCCCCTTTGCTCTTCCTCGGGTTGAAGGAATTTCATGATGAAACTCCACTGGAGACCAATAAAAAAGGAGCGTTTCTTCCATTCTTTCATGATTCATTTCATTTCATCATTCATGGGAATTAGAATTTGATTATCACTTGCGTCGGTGAAAGGAAACATCGTGAGGAAAATTGCATACACGAGAGGGCTCCA
This sequence comes from Diloba caeruleocephala, assembly GCA_947459985.1. Lineage (NCBI taxonomy): Eukaryota > Metazoa > Arthropoda > Insecta > Lepidoptera > Noctuidae > Diloba > Diloba caeruleocephala. Next base: position 2,601,199 of record OX381609.1, read on the forward strand.
AAAATGTTCTCAATGGTGTATGTAGTCCGCTAACCCACACTTGGCCTTTTTTTTATTGGTGCCCAGTGGAAATTCTTCATGAACTTCCTTCGCCCCCGGAAAGGGCGAAGGGGTATGCCGGACTCCTACTGGCTAAAACCACTAGGGCGGTCATATTCGGCACCTAAGCCACCGATCACACTAGAGCCACCCACTGGTGCCACGCCTATAGGCACATCTCGGACAGGGTGACTGTAAAGCGGTCACCCCCCCGGGGGGATTGTAAAGGATCCCCCAAAGCGTCCCACGGCAGCGCGTGCTACCGTCTTCTCTTGGGTCGCTTGGTGTGAGCACGCAGATTCCCCAATCTACGCACCCGCGAACCCAGAGGTCCCCGGCCTTGTAGCTACGGCAGGGGGTTTCAGGCATATGGGAGGGCGGTTGTTACCCCGACGCCGTCTCCTCCTTCTTTGATTGGGATCGGCCCCCTCCCGATCCCGCTCTGCGGTCTCCTTCTGGAGCATGACGCTTTCACAAAAGGAGACCAATGCATTCCAGTTTTCGTGCTCTGCCAACATAGCCGACACTACTGCTGGCAGAGAGAGATCTTGCCCGATCCGATCGACCAAGATCCGCCGCTCGGCGGCCCACGCGGGGCACGCCTCGAGCGTGTGCTGCCTCTGGTCACTTTCACAATGGTGGCATTGTGCCGTGGCCTCGCGTCCTATCCTGTGCAGGTACTCACCGAAACAACCGTGCCCGGTGAGCACCTGCGTCAGGCGGTAGGTGACGCGCTCGCTCCTTCTGAGTCAGGCTCCAAAGAGCGGCAGGATGGTCTCCTGCCACCGAGCTAGCCGCCTCAGCCTGACCAACGCCCCTGGAGACGCGTCTTCGCCGCTCTGGCGGAGGGAGCGTGTCTGATCGTAGATCCACGCATCCAACTCCGCCAGGATGTCAAAAGGCGGAAAACGCGCCAAGAGAGTTGCCGCCTCGTACGGCACTGTTCGGTATCCTCGTGCGATCCGGATAGCCACTCTGCGCTGCAGACCGTGAATTTTGGTTCTGCAGCGCTGGGCGTCTGATAGTCGAGCTGACCAAACAGGCGCCCCGTATAGGACCACGGATCGCACGACCCCCCCGTAGAGATGGCGAACTTCCTCACATGGTCCCCCGAGACTGGGCAGCATCCGGTGTAGTGCACCCACTACCCTCTCGACTCGGGGGACGAGGCGCTGGAAGTGCTCTTCGAAGCCCCAACGCCTGTCCAGGGTGAGCCCCAGGTATTTCATGTACCGGCCCACCCCGATTCGCGCGTCACCAACGCGTATTCACGACCCGGGTGGTTCTCTGCTCCTCGGCAGTTTGTGGAGCCATTGCGCCTCGATTTTTTGAGGCGCTATCCGCAGAGCCAGGGCGTGGATTTTGACCACGACAATTGCCACCGCTTGATCTGCAAGCCGGATGGTTCCCTCGAAGGACCCCCCGCTGGCCAACAGCAGAGTGTCGTCATATCCGCACTTGGCCTGCGTGATGCACCAAAGCCTAACCTTTCTCGTCGTGAAATATCATGTGCCGATTATGTTACATATCTGAGAAAAGAACAAAAACAATGGCATACATTTTAAAATTCGATTGTTGTACATATACATAAAAACCGCCAGTGATTCGAAGCCTGTCTCGATACTAATGATATCGTAAAGAACTTGATACCTGCGTAATTTTTTGTGTATACTACGTAATTTTCATGCCATTTCCAGGATATAAAGAAAACATAATATATCACGGCTTATCTTACCGCACGAGGCTAAGATTACGGAGACGTGTGTACTATTGTATTTATTTAATGGTTCCGAAAAGAGAATAGGCGGCAAAGCTGGCTTTTATTTTTAAGGTGAAGTTAGATTTTGAGGTAAATGTAGCATATTATTCTTATTACAAATTTTTATGTTTTTTTTTTTTTTGGGACAAGCCCGCCACACATTCCCAACCACTGCAACTCCTGTAAGCCAGGATCTACAATGGCGACCACCGAAAAGAACACAGGGCAGCAGCGTTCTTCCTGTGAAGCGTTAGCCATACTGCGCTCACCAACCCGCCTGCCAAGCGTGGTGAGTATTGGCAAACCCCCCCCACGATGACACAGTTCTGGATTCTATGGGGGAGGCCTTTGTTCAGCAGTGGACGTATAAATGATACGAAGATGTAAAATAAGAAGTACTTGAGACCACGACACGGTTGGAGCAGTGGCTGACACAGTCAGCTGTTGCGCTCCGGGTCGCGGGTTCGATTCCCGCACGGAACAAATATTTGTATGATCTGCAGTTAGTTGTTCCGGGTCTGGGTGTATTGTGTGTGGAATTTATGTATGTACATGCATCCACGACACAGAAGAAATCATTGTGTGGGGCAGCGTCTTTTAAAAAACAAACAAACCAAAACAAAACAATTTTCCATGTCTACAACAACCCGCTCTTAAGTTACCAAAATCAATCGGCTTATTGCAGTCCACTGCTGGACGTAGGCCATTCCTAAGCCTCACCACAATACCCGGTCCTCTGCCTTCCGCATCTCATCTGACCCTGCAGGCTGCATGCCTTTACGTAGTTGGTCCATCTGTCTTGGGGGCGCCCCACACTACGTTTGGCAGTTCGCGGTCTCCACTCTAATCCAACGAGCCGGGAAAGAGCCCGGTAGAAATCCCATAGACACTCTTTTAAAATCATTAAATAATGTTACATTTGTACGAGCCAACGACCTTACATTTGCCGTGATCAGCATTTTACCTACATTGCGGCATTTTGTATGCGTCACGGCAGTTCACCGTCAGCAAGCGTATAGTTATTATATCAAAATTAGTATTAGTAATCACATCATTTATTTTTACACTTTGTTAGATATTACAAAGTAATAAACAGTATCCAAAACCTCCTCGTATCATTTAGCAACCAATGTACAACATTGTTGATAGTTGCAATAGAATTAAGTTATGTGAGAATAATAAATGATTCCGTGTGTTGTACGGATTAAGTATTCTTAGTGCTATATTTAGCACCACTCCATCTCCTCCCGTGAATGTCGGAAAAGGCGACAAAGGCATTTTAAACCAGAGGAATGGGCAGCAGCGTCCCTTCTGTGGAACAGTAGCCATTGTGCGCTCACCAACCCGCCTACCAAGTGTCGTAAGTACTGGCAAATTCCCCCCCAAAATGAGGCCGGATTTAACCGGTCGTCTTATGGGGGAGGCCTGTCTATAGCAGTGGACTTTATTGGGTCGAAATCATGATGATGATGATGATCTTTGGCAACTTACGGACGAAATTAATAACCAGTCTAATCCGCAATTTTTAGATATATGATTTTAACTTGTTTTTTTTTTTGTGGTCACATTGAGCACAAAAACAGACAAATCTTCAATCGCAAATCCAAAGATTTAAGGATTTAATTTTATAAGGTAAAAGGTGACTATAGGACTTCTGAACCAGAGGAATGGACAGAAGCGTCCCTTCTGTGGAATAGTAGCTATATTCCGCTCACCATCCAGCCTCTCAAGTGTTGTGAGTACTAGCAAATTCCCCTCAAAATGACAAACATAATTGAAACAATCTATGGGGAGACATTTATTCACCAGTGGATGTCCTTTGGCTCATATACTGATTATGGACAATAAACTATACGAGAAGACCGACTGCTACTTTTTTGTTTCTTATAAAAAAAACGTTGCCCCACACTAGGATTTCTCCTGTGTCGTGGGTGCGTTTTACAGACACAAATTCTACACACAATACACCCAGACCCGGAACAACTACCTGCAGATCGTACAAATATTTGTTCCGTGCGGGAATCGAACCCACGACCCGGTGCGCAGCAGCCGACTGTATCAGCCACTGCACCAACCGTGCCGTCACTTTCATTTCTGACTAACTCTGCCGCTTCATTTCTGACTTACTCTGTCGCTTTAATTTCTGACTGACTCTGCCGCTTTAATTTCTGACTATTCCTGCCGCTTTCATTTCCACCTCTCACGTACTAGTGAAACTTAATATTACAAACCATATAAGATGAGAAGTTTCGCTTTGTTATGTTACGAACCTCTTTCTGTTCGTTTTGTGAGACTAAACTTATCTTAAATTTAAGTATATGTAAAATAATACTTACGTGTATTTATTGCACAACGTTCATACTCTTTTGTTCACCAGTTGATGTCCTTTGGATGATTTACTGATAATGGACAATAAACAAAAGAAGTGATTTGTTTTCATTTTAACTAACTCTGCCACTTTCATTTCTGAGTAACTCTGCCGCTCTCAAAGTCCAAGTCAAAAGATTTTTATTCATGTATTTGCTGGCACTTACGAATAGTCAGAATTTTAATAGATGCACGGATCCAAGTCGTTGTTCCTATGGAGAAGAACCGCCAATAAACTCCATGGATTGCTTTCATTTTTAACTAACTCTGCCGCTTTCATTTCTGACTGACTCTGCGTCTTTAATTTCGGACTAACTCTGCCGCTTTCATTTTGGGGTACTCTGCCCGATCTGCAGCTTAAGAATGCACTACGCAAGGCAGCATTCGTATCGCTCCCGTAACCCCTTCATTCATCACTCACTCAATTGTCGAATAGATTTTTAGTTTCGGAGACAGGTGTGGTGGACCTATTTACCCACGGACGTTGGAGCCCCACTATAGGCTAACCATCATCACTTCTGTTTGTAAATTGCGAATTTTTTACAACGAAATGTTAATAATAGGGACGGCACGATTAGCGCAGTGGCTAAGCGATTGACATTCTGTAATACGTGGCGCGGGTTCGATCCTTAAAGGGTATAAATATTTGTACGACCTATAGATAGTTAAAGATGAGATAAAAGATAGAAATATATTTTTTCATGTAAAACAATATAATAAGACAAGAGAGTCAAGACTTTAGTTGCCGCGTTCCAAGATGTTGATTTCTGTTGAATTGTTTCGGGTCTCGGTGTTAGTGGATGTGAGATGTTTGTTTGTAAGCCATACCCATGATACAGGAGAGATTCCAGAACATTCGTATTCGTCATCAAATCATCGTAAAAAGAACATGAGTTTACAATAGAATAAAGAATGTTGTATTATTAAACACAAGGAATAAAAACATATTGTATTGTTAAAGGAATAAAAAATAAGTTCTTATACTGAAAATGGTATGTACATAGGTTTTATAGCGCTCGTCGATTTCTGCCAGACAACCTTGGTATAGTTTAGTTTAGTGCTAAGCACAAAACATGGCTGAATATCGTTACTCAAATAATACGTTTAAATAGAATACCTAGTTTCACGAGTAAAACATTCATTTACATATAAAATAATCTGGGAGTAATGGAATTAATAGAATTTACAAATATTTTTTAAAGTTGTTTTTTTAGGCTGAACCGTTAAAAGTTGATATTTTTAATTTAAATCATTTGTTTTATTTTATAGAGGCCTAGAGATTAATCTTGGCCGTTTTCTTCCCGAGAAAAATACGTCACTTGGGTGTTAACTATGGTAATATCCAGAGAATGGGCAACAGCATACTTTTGTGAGCTTAAACATCATACGCAATCAGCCATCCGCTTGACAAGTATGGTGAATACAGCTGTCTCCGATGACCGCCCACTGTAACGGCCTTGACAGAGTAAAGTGCTGAAGACACAGATAAATATGTTATTGGAAACCGTTGATAAACCCATAAAATCGTCTGGTTTAATGTAATTTTTATTTATTTCTCACCACAATAACGAAAAAGTTACAGTATTATAGAAATTTACTGGGAGTGGGAGACTGCTGCCTAAACTAGGTTGAAGCCTGTATTTCAGGTCACCAGGCCTTCCACCCTAGAAGTCCAATTTCATAGTCCTTTCATAAACTGTGCTAAGTGAACATTTTCCATTTTCTTGTTCTCCATGTATCTGATTCTATCAAGTTGTTTCCTCTTGTTAGGGTTCTCTTGATGAATACTCTCCAATACGTTGCTATAACTTTATCAGGCCCCGATGCTGGTTAATTTTGTCCTTTATACCCAGTTATCATCTTGCACCCCATGAATGCGCACTTTCACTGCAGGCAACATCTTGATATAACAATAAACTCGCTGTTTTATTAAAATGTATAAATTATGGCTTATATCCCCCATTATTGACGATTTATTAAAATTTCTTTTCAATTTTTCATATTTTTGTAGCACATTGACACTAGACGTTGACATAATTATTGTGAAGTTTATCTCTACAAACTCTGCTTACAACACAACAGGTGAAAGCCGTGGGGAAATATAATGCTTTACATATAGATCCTAAAACAATATTGAACTTTGTAATATTACGAGGGGCAATAAGAAGGTTATAAGGATAGCATTTGTTTAAAAAGTAAGTTGTAATTCCTATTTTATTTTTCCAAGCTACACTAATATTATAAACTGGAAAGATTTGTATTTTTGTATGATTGTAAGGAATACACTCAAAAATACTGATACGATTTCAAAAACACTTTCACTATTAGAATGTTATAATATCTTTGAGTAATATAGGCTATATTTATAACTAGAAAAAAATAGGGTTCCCTAGTAATCTTCAAAAATGTAACAGAAGGTTTAATTTTATTTGCCATAAAATGTATCGGAACTAAAACTATCGATGATAAAACAAAAAAGTTTGTACGATATTAAAGAACATATCAATATCTACAAAAAACTTCGTGACACCATATGTCCAACTATTGTAGTTATGTAACTATAACTTTTTTTACATTTTATAAGTTGATAGAAATGCCGACTAAAATCCGACACTATTTACATTTACTCTACGTTTATCCCAAAAAAAAAAAAATTATGTCCACCCGGGCGAAGTCGGGACGGGCAGCTAATATTTAATAAGTAAGTTGCAGTTTGAGCACCAAATATATATTTTGTTACGCTTCTAGTTTATTTGAGCATGGTTGGTAATAAAATGTTAAAAAAAAAAATTCAGTGTTCGAATAGAAAATTTTATTAATTTAGTGGTTTTTAAGAAGAAAATTACTACATATTTTTTCTAAACACGACATTTCATTATCATTATATCAGCCATACAACGTCCACTACAACAAATGCCTCCCCCATGGATTTCCAAAACTGTGCCATCATGTTTGACGGCTGGCTGAAAGGCCATGTATAGTCATTTTATGGGGAATTTGCCAGTACTCACCACGCTTGGCAGGCGGATTGGTGAGTGCAGAATGGCTACTGTTCCACAGAAAGGATGCTGCTGCCCAACCCTCTGGTTTAGAGTCCTTAGTCGCCTTTTAGGACCTCCAAAGGGGAGGAGATGGAGTGGTGCTATATTCTTAATCCGGACACCACACGGATATATCCGATATACGATATTTATATCCTTCTTCTTCTTCTTCTCTTAGATTATGGCTTCTGTAGGTTATCTTCCACAATTTCGCCAATGTCAAGTTTAAGGCAACGTCGTACGGTATTTAGATGAATAAATCTTTACATATTCATAACATATTTCTCAAAAATGAAAAAAAATCTAAAAAACATGTCGGCAACGTCGTACGGTTCAATTGTTTTTTTTCTATTTATATCCTACTAATTATCTCCATAAAATTAAGTTCACAATTTTTAAAGGACATTGACGTTTAGTATTTTTTTCAGTACTACGTAAACGGTGGTTCTAGGCCTGAATATTTAATGTTCTGCAGCATACGAACCTCATTATGTTATAAAAATGTAAATACTCTTTTATAGCTTACGTGCTCCGATACATTTTTATGATTTAACCGTATACTCAAAGCGTTTCTTGATTTTTTGCTTCATTTTATTGGGGAAATATTATGTTATTACTATATGGGTTGCTTTATTTCAGGACCTGTTGCATCACTCGCTAGCAAGACCCAGCTTAACCCAGATTAACCATACTCTGAAAGGTAGCACTTAAAGTTTATGTAAATGGACATTTATCTGACAGATTGTTATCTGAAATTGCATTTGTAATATTATTTAACGTATCCTTAGATATGTTAAAATATATACAAATAAAAAAAATGGAACTGTCGGTTAGCAATGTCAAAATAACAACTTGTTACTAATTGCATATTAAAGTAAACACGGAACTTTTATAATAAAAAAACAAGTTTTGGTCTGTCTGTTTGTTGCAGCTAATCTCTGAAACGGCTGGACTGATTTGACAGGACTTTCACTGACAGTTAGCTGATGTTGCATGGAGTAACTCAGTACTTTTATTTTAGAAAAAGAAAAAGGATTTGGTTTCCGCGCAATTTTTTTAACCTATAAAATTAAATAGGTCAATACTATTTGTCAACTGTCTATGCCGAAGTACTCTAAATTAATATAATAATCTTTCTTTAAATTAAACGGCGGTTGAAACCGCGGCGTCAGCTTGATATTAAAATAATAATATCGGCGTACAACTTTCCCACCACAGGGCAAAAGTCTCTTGTCATTGAGTTGAGCATTGAGCACTACGCTTTCTGCGTGCTGGAGATTTCAACCCATCCAAGTTTCGTCAAAATTCAAGGTCTATGTGATTTACCGATGGTACAGGAACTTCCTGAAGCCTCACTGTGCGCTATGCTGGCGGCACGTGACCACGTGCGACCCAACATCTTTCTGAGGGTCTCGCGACCCCAGAGGCACCCCGCCATATAACCACGACACGGTTAAGCATGTTGCACATGGGCCTCTCTTACTTCTCTGAGCGGGGTCGGCTCTCTCCCGATTTTCATGAAGCCCTCACAAATCGAGACCACTGTACTCTAAGTTTCATGCTCTGCCAGCATAATTACTGCCATCGGAGAAAGATGTTACCCAATTCGATGGTCAAGAACTCGCAGGAAAATGTTAATTTATATACCATTTGAGCTACAAAGTCTCACTTACAAACACTGGCCTCGTCAAGTCGACCAATTTAGTTAAAACTTTCAATTAACAGTGCGCGTTGAATTATGGTCACCCAAGACAATTTTTTTTTTTTTTATGTAGGGCTTCTCGCAGTAATCCCGAGGGGGATATATCTGCTTAACCGGGCAAATAGACACCCAAGACAAGTGGAACCTTAGTATTTATACTAAGCATAAGGCGTAAGAGTTCGAGTTATACTGTCGATACGTAAACTATACCTACTACAGTATCCTAATTGCGTTTTAAATAAAAATATCATCATCATCATTTCGGCCGAATGAAGTCCACTGCTGGACACAGGCCTCCCCCAAAGATCACCACAACCACCGATATGGATGTGTTGTGGGCTCATTGGGGGGTTTTGCCATAAATATTGAATCAGAATGCCACCACCCCATCTCCTCCCATGGGTGTCGTAAAAGTCGACTAAGGGATTAGCCGGAGGATGGGCAGCAGCGTCCTTCGAGTACACTAACAACTCAACTGGGATCGCCAACCCGCCTGCCAAGCGTACCATAATCGGGCAAACCTCCCCAATGAGCTCAAAATACATCCATATCGGTGGTTGTGATGATCTTTGGGGGAGGCCTGTGTCCAACAGTGGACTTCATTAGGCCGAAATGATGATTCACGCAGAAAACACAAGTCAAGCAAAGAAAAGAGACAACACACATTCTATTACAGGTGCGATAAAGACATTGAGTACACGTGTTGTCATTTTAGATTTTACCCTCGTAGATTTTGTATCCTCATTCTTACAACATAAGTGTGCAGTTTTATAGGTTTATACATACAGTGAAACTTTACTTTGCGCGCCATTTAATATGGACGTTACATATGTATGGTATAATATCATTGGTTGTGTCTATGTTCCAGTCAAAGACACCACAGTTCCAGCTTATCGTCATAATTGCGTAGACAGAAGAAACTATGATCAAATTTCACGACATGCTGTCAAATGGAATCATAGATTTATGATCACAAAGATATATACAGAATTTAAATGTATCAGAAAATGATGTTGCAATTACACTGTTATATGTCTATGAGTAATAGATCTCGGATCATAGATATATTACCTCATTGAGTGTCGTATAACGAGACACAATAAAAAATCTATTGTGTCTACACGGCTGCCGGCAATTGACACGCGAGTGTAGTGACATGGGCCTTATCTCATCCCGTGGGTGTCGTAGAATCGTCGTCCATTAAGCACTTTGGGTTGCACGTGGTGGGTAAGCCACACAAGTATACCCAAACAGGCAGTACCTAAGTAAACAAGTAAACAGTGGGCTTACTGTAAAATCATTTTGCCAAAACCTTTGCAATATTGCATATTGCGGTGACCCCAAGTAACTTAGGACCAGGGCAGGAAGAAGTATAATATGGGCCGTAGTCATGCGCAGCTATGTATTGCCAGCCTAAACCCCGATATTTTCTGTATCTTGGAAAAATAAACCGATTGCGTGCGTCGCTTAAGAGCACGAATACTTTCACTTAACGTATGGGTAACCCAGCTATGATAAAGAATAAGAAATAATAATAGATGTAAATTCTCAGTTCACTTGCAATAAATTTAAAATACTTCGCATTTGTTACATTTGTACCGTTTAATACGGTTTCCTGGAATTTATGATTGCGAGCATTTGAATGAATAATTTTCTCGTTGAAAATTGTTTATTAATTCTGTGAGTAGATCGTTCAAATTAACTGTTATAAATGTATATTATATTGAGCCGTTGATTAACTGGCCGTGTAAATAACCAATTCAAAAATTCTGTTTACCCGACTCAAGTGGGAACATTTTATTACCTCTCCAATGTATTAGTAAACCATTTTTTTATGTATGTAATGTTTTACCATCATTTGTACCAATTAACATTGTAATCCTTATAGTTTTAAAATATATCCATCAACTTTCCTGCCGCTTCTTCTCCATAGGACTTAAACTTAAATTCTGACGTTCCATGAGTGCCAGTAATTCGTTAATTTGAAATAAGAACTTTACCTTCTGGTTGCTGTGAAGTTTAGAATCATGTTTCAATTGAAATCACTTAAGCGACGCACGCAATCGGTTTCTTTTTCCAAGATACAGAAAATATCGGGATTTAGGCTGGCAATACATAGCTGCGCATGACTACGGCCCATATTATATTTCTTCTTCCTGCCCTGGTCCTAAGTTACTTGGGGTCACCGCAATATGCAATATTGCAAAGGTTTTGGCAAAATGATTTTACAGTAAGCCTACTGTTTGTGTACTTAGGAACTGCCTGTTTCCCCCTGTCAGTTCATGGTGAGGGGCCTCGGGGGCTACGGGTGCGCAGACTGGGGAATTTGCGTGCTGATACTGAGTGACCCCCGGGAAGACGGTGGCGCGCACGTGGTCACGTGCCGCCGTGTGCGCAGCACAGCGCACAGCGAGACTTGGGGGATCCTTTACAATCCTCCCCGAGAAGAGCCTGGGGGGCCGACCTTTTTACAGTCGCCTTCCTTCCGCTAGAGGGGGTGACCGCTTTACAGTCATCCCCTCCGAGATGTGCCTAAAGGCGTGGCACCAATGGGCGGCTCTAGTGTGATCTGACGAGGACCTGGAGCCTTCAGTGCCGAAGAAGATGACCGCTCCAGTGGTTTTAGCCGGTAGCCTCCCCGGGGCGAAGGAAGTTCATGTAGAATTTCCACTTGACACCTATAAAAAAGAAGCATTTTCGCTTTGGCGATCGAAGTTGTGTTATAAATGTATTCGAAGGACGCTCCTGTCCATCCTGTGGCTAACTATATATTTTTTTTCAACACATGGGTGTCGAAAAAGTTATATAGCTAAATCAAAATATATTTGGAGAGTTTCACCAGAACCTTAGGTGATATCGAAGAAAAATTAATGATCGTGCGCGAAATTAGTGTTTATTTTTCAGACTAGCTCCGATGATATTTGTTGATTCAGTCCAAAATATGTATTGAGAGTTTCGCAACTGTTAGGTTATCCTCATATTTCTTTGTAAGGGATATTACTTGTATTACTCGGCTGGCTTGTAATTATTTTGGGCACAAAGATATCCTTATATGCTAAACCAATCCAACGAAGTTGACGTGAACACTGCCCCACCTTGTCATGAAGAAATTCGTATATTTTCGTCTATTCTAAAATAAAACTTCATCCACAAAAAAAAACTTGTTAGATTGCTGCCAGAATTTGATTATCACGTGCTTTAACGGTGAAGGAATACATCGTGAGAAAACTTGCGCACCTGAAAGGTCCTCAAGGAGCTAGTCCTAACCTTTCTCATTGTGACAAAAGGCTTAGGCCCAGCGATGGGACAGTAATGGGTTAGTTATGTACATGTATGTAGGTTGGCATATACCATTGTCGCTTTTTACAATGCCCACGGGATGAGATAGGGTGTTATTATAACTTAATTAATCACAACATCGCCCAAAAATATATGAAAATTTCTGTTTGTGAATGAGTCTAGCCGTGGTATGCAAGTGAACACCCATCCACTGGGCATCCCACATAACTACATAATTATGGCTTTACTCTATTAGTTAATATTTCTCTCAGAGAAACTAATAATATTCAAATGAATTTAAATATAATCTCTCAATCTGACAAGACTTATCTAATAAAACTCAGAGCACACTAGATATAAATTTGGTCGCGAATCCAACGAAGATCACGCACCTTTTCGCCGTCGAAAGTAGCTCTTTCTCATGCAAAATACATATAGAACGCACGCAACCGCCCCAAGTGGTGACCCTAAATATTTAAGTACAGAAGGTTTACTTGTACACATTCTTCGATAACTAGCTTTTAATTAAATCTTCTAAGCTTTACACTCCAGAATCAATTTGACTCAACTCCAGAATCATTACGTATCATAGGTACCGTTACAGTGTGTCGGCTATGTTGGCAGAGCACGAAAACTGGAATGTAGTGGTCTCCTTCTGTGAGAGCGTCATGGTCCAGAAGGAGACCGCAGAGCGGGATCGGGAGAGGGCCGACCCCGCTCGAAGATGGAGGAGACGGCGCCAGGGTAATAACTGCCCTGGCGCCTAATTCCCTCACCCCTGAAACCCCCTGCCGCTGCTGTGAGGCAGGGGACCTCTGGGTTCGCGGATGCGTAGATTGGGGAATCTGCGTGCCTACACCGAGCGACCCAAGAGAAGACGGTAGCACGCATGTGGTCACGCGCTGCCGTGGGACGCTTTGGGGGATCCTTTACAATCCCTCCGGGGGGGTGACCGCTTTACAGTCACGCTCTCAGGGATGTGCCTATATGCGTGGCACCAGTGGGTGGCTCTAGTGTGATTATACGTGGACCTGGAGCCTCCCTTAGGTGCCGTAGATGACCGCTCCAGTGGTTTTAGCCGGTTCGCCCTTTTCTCGGGGCGAAGGAAGTTCATGAAGAATTTCCACTGGGCACCAATAAAAAAAAAAAAGGTACCGTTACAGTAACGAGGATCATGGGCGTGCATATTTGAGAGTCGGCGTGCTCCTACCCAGCGGAAGAAGGCGGCGCGTACGTGGATGTGTGCCACCGTGTGCACAGCTCAGCGGACAACGCGGCTTCAGAGGGACCCTTTGTAATACTAGAGTTCGGCACAGCCCTCCGGCCTTCCCCCCAGCGAAGGAAGTCCATGGTGGACACCCACGGCGGAGCAAATTATGTTACCGCTTTATACGTTTAAGTAACACATTCCCAAACCTGACAAAATATCTGCATCAAATTTAGATCTATGGGTGGATCGGAATAGTCATATTCTTAGACAGCCATAAGACAAGCGGTGCTGGGCCAATTTTATTTGTTTATATAACTACCGTGCCGTTAGTATCAAATATTCGATGTGGTGTCCGGATTAAAAATATAGCACCACGCCATCTCCTCCTGTGAAGTCGTAAAAGTCGACTAAGGGACTTTAAATCTGAGTTATGAACATCAGCGTCACTTCTGTGGTACAACAGCCATTCTGCACTCACTTTGTTTATTAGTGGACGTCTTTTGTCTGATATGATGATGATGATGAAATAGTTTTGCGTTGACCTCTACTTTTCACCTTCTGTTCTGTGTATATTGTGGCACCGATTTATTTTCCAAAGGAACAATGCGAAACAATAAAAAGTGTGGAACGTGCGAACACCAGCAAGCGCCTATCGCGTGACCTTTGTGTAATAAGAGCGACCTGCGTCGACTCTGGTATTTATTGTTGATGTCATTTCTATTTTTCTATATTTTTTTCTATATATTCTGAAGGTGAACTAAAAGGTGTTCTGTGGGAGCTAATTTACGGCCCGGATTTGTTATACGGAATTTTGGATATTGATTTTTACCGCTTGTAATTCCAAAGGATATTAATAAATATCCATAATCAACATAAAACACTATGTACACAAATAAATAAAATCTGTGCACAGAGCAGTGCACTCACGTTTAGTAGCTAACTGAGCCTCACAATCAACTGCAGTTTTGAGAGTTCGAGCTACCCTTTGCACCTTAAAAGCCTATGAGCTTTGAAAGATATTCCTCTTTAACGGCAGAAAGCAGCACGCAGCGCCAGTCGGGGTTAGGTACCCAATGAGTTGTCATTAGTGCCTATCAATTACAACATAGTAATGAAGGACATGAATGAAGCACGTCTCGCAAGCGATCGGAAGCGCCATGCTGCATCACGAGCTACAGAGACTTACACCCAGTGTGAATCGCAATCGAGCTCGCAGAGTATCTACACTGCGACGTCTCTACACATGATTGACATCCAATGGTCATGCTTGTGACTGTCCACTTAGAAAATGGCTAGCCAAAATGGCTAGTCAAACTACGGTTTTCGTATTTTTTCAACTGTGCGAAGAGGATTCTCTTCGCCAAATCGCGAACCAATGGCAAGATGCCGTCATACTATACGTACGAGAAGCAAAGAGGTGTGTTTGATCGACGTCAACGTGGGCGTACAGAATATGGTTTCTCAGGAGTTATGAAAGACGCTGTATTGAGTAAGGTCTACACTATGCATCTAAATAATGGCAAGTGCAATGTTTTGCGTATTTTACTACACACATGCTTTTGATGCCGTTAAATTTCTCAAATATCACCCAGACTACAGAGCGCTCCATCTACTTGACGGTGATAAACCCTGGGACGATACTCTCGAGAAGGTCAGCGACAGTCCCAGTCATCTGCGACGTTTATTCGCCATCATATTGGTCTTCTAAGCACCGACACAGCTTGAACAGCAATAAGTCGAACCCTGACTGGGTTCGACTTATTGCTGTTCACTCAGCGCACATTATAGTGAGTGATCTCAAACGCGTGTCTGTATAATGGGTGGCAGTGGTGGTGTCTGGCAAGCAGATCACACGCAATCGACACGCTGTATGCTCGCTTGAAGCACGCAATCTGTTCACTCGGTCTATACGCTGTATGTGGGATGGGAGCATGTCAGTTGCGAGCGCACTCGCGAAAGGTATCTTGATATTATAAAAGTATTGTACAGCATACGACTTAAAGCCCTAATTTTAATGACAAAATGAGTGGTGTGGCTATAATGACTGATTGGACTGTTAATACGGGGCGGAAAAGGGCAAGCTACATTTTATGAAATGTTAATGACGACACCCAGTGCCATGTGGGAAACGTTTCCAAAAAAAAGACAAAAGCGCATGGTTTAGCACTCGCCTGGCTGGGCTGGACGCAATATGCGGCAGGCTTAAGGGTCGTGTCATTCGGAAATGTGTCATGATCCCACTACACCTATTACAAGTTCCTAATAAAAGTTCAGGTCAGTATTCCATGTTTTCAATAATATGATGTACATTTCCAAATTCCACGCGTGCGGAGCCGCTGGCAAAAGCTAGTAAAATAATAATGCTTTAGCTGGAGCGTTACCGTACCGTTGCCGTGTGGTTCCAGGTAAGAATACGACCACCCCATCTCATACCATGGGTGTCGTCAAAATACTGACTATGGGATTAGCCGGAGGATGGGCAATAGCATCCTTCGAGTACATTTACAACTCAACTGCGATCGCCAACCCGCCTGCCAAAAGTGGCGATTATGGCAATATTTGGGGGAGGCTACTGTCCAGCGGTGGACGTTTTTAGACTGAAATGGTGGGTATGAAAGCAATATTTAATGAGTATGAAAGTAGCCAATGTCTTAATACTACAAGATACTGAGAATAAAATAAAATAATACATTTAGAATTGAATATGGCACTCGTTAAACATCACATCTTGGACAAAGATAATGGATGAGTGACATGACGCTGTCGTCAAAGAACTTTGATCAAATTCTGGACAAATAAATTGGGCGATAAATGAGTAACATGACGCCGGCTGCGTCATATTCAAAGAACTTTGATCAAATCTTAGCGTGTGATGTGTAGGATAAATACAGATTTATGAACAATGATAATCAAATGCGTTACAATTAGACTACTATAATATTTATAAGCTGACCAGTCCCGACAGAGGACACCCGTTCACGGGCATAACGCATGCATCAGCATAGCTCAACTCAACCATAATGCATGGAACTTAGCCACTTAACACATAACGCTACCTTGAACAAGATATTTTAGTGAGCATGACAGACTCATACTGCCAGGCAACAAGCTGGTGTATATATTATTACATTATTGGCTACATAATGCTCACATTCACGATAATAAAAGAGTAAATTATTATACAAAATTAATATCATATATACTAAAATTATTCATCATCATCATATCAGCCACAGGTCGTCCACTGCTGAACAAAGGCCTCCCCCTTAGATCTCCACAACGAGCGGTCACATGCCGCTCTCATCCAACGACTCCCAGCGACCTTCACCAGGTCGTCTGTCCACCTCGTTGGAGGTCGTCCCACGCTGCGTTTTCCGGTGCACGGTCTCCATTCGAGAACCTTTTTGCCCCAACGGCCATCAGTTCTACGAGCAATGTGCCCTGCCCATTGCCACTTCAGCTTACTAATCCTTGCAGCTATGTCGATAACTTTAGTTCTTCTACGGATCTCCTCATTTCTGATTCGATCTCGTAGAGAAATACCAAGCATAGCTCTCTCCATAGCTCGCTGAGTGACCTTGAGCTTTCTTATGAGGCCCATTGTGAGTGACCACGTCTCTGTTCCATATGTCATCACTGGTAACACACACTGGTTAAAGACTTTCGTCTTTAGGCATTGCGGTATTGTTGACGAAAAGATGTTGCGAAGTTTCCCGAACGCTGCCCAGCCGAGTCGGATTCGACGATTGACCTCTTTCTCGAAGTTGGACCTACCTAACTGAACAGTTTGTCCCAGGTAGACATACTCGTCAGCAACTTCGAGAACAGAGCCCCCAACGGATATTGGGATGGGCACGACATGGGTATTTGACATGACTTTCGTCTTGCCCATGTTCATTTTAAGGCCCACCTGTTGGGAAACTCTGTTGAGATCATCGAGCATTGTGCTGAGCTCTTGCAGCGATTCTGCCATGACTACGATATCGTCGGCAAATCGAAGGTGAGTGATATACTCGCCATTGATGTTAATGCCGAATCCTTTCCACTCCAGCAGCTTGAAGGCATCCTCCATTGCAGCGGTGAACAGTTTCGGGGAAATCACGTCCCCCTGTCTCACACCTCTCTGCAATGGAATTGCACCCGTGCTCTGTTCATGTACTCGGACCGACATGGTGGCGTTTCTGTATAAGCACTTCAACACTTCAATGTACCGATAGTCAATGTGGCACCGCTGCAGAGATTGCAGCACTGCCCAGGTTTCGATCGAATCGAAGGCTTTCTCATAGTCCACAAACGCCAAGCATAGTGGCAGATTATACTCCTCGGTCTTCTGTATAACCTGCCGCAGCGTATGGATGTGGTCTATGGTACTGAAACCTTTTCGGAAACCGGCTTGTTCGGGAGGCTGGAAGTCATCAAACCTGCGCTCGAGACGATTCGTGATGACCCTTGAAAACAGCTTATAAACATGGCTCAGAAGTGAGATGGGTCTGTAATTCTTCAATAGGGTGTTATCACCCTTTTTGAAGAAGAGCACCACCTCACCTCTGTTCCACGCTTCCGGCGTTGTGCCCTCGAGTAAGACGGAATTGAATAGCCTCTGAAGGACTTTAAGTACCGGTGTGTCACCCGCTTTCAGAAGCTCTGTCGTAATTCCGTCCCCACCCGGCGCCTTGTTATTTTTAAGCTGTTTCAAGGCCATCCTAATCTCGTACAGGCTGATGTCCGGGATATCCTCCTCCTCCTAAAATTATTAAACAGTATCAAATGTAAATGTACCTATAAAATTAATATAAAACTAACAATTAAAAACAAATAATTAATGTCATAACAAATATAGTATAATGAAATGTCATTATTTGAATTAATATAATCCATTTTAAGAAAAAATAAATGCAATTTGTATGTCAAAATCAAAGGAATGGTATTTGATACATCAATACCAAGAATGTCAATGAAATGAAATTAAATGATCTTTATTTAGCAAGTAGGTTTCAAGAAACACTTTAAATTTAGCAACAAATAATAAGTATGTTAGATTAGAGCAGCTCAATCCCAAGCATTTTTGTCATCCATATAATCTGTAACTGTATAGAAACCCTTTTTACATCGTTTCTTTTTTATAACGGATTTGAATTTATTCAGACTAAGGTGTTTAATACTACTTGGGATCTTATTGTAGAAACTTATACGTTGGCACCTAAATGAATTACAATTTTTTTGGAGCCTGGACATTGGCATTATGAGATTTTCCTTATTTCTACTATTGACTCTATGTATGTCGCTATGTCTTAGAAACGACCATTTCAGTTTGCACAAACCCACTGTCGCAAACGCACGACCCTACGATTCGTTCCTCGACTTTTTTCGCGCCATGTATAAGCAACGCCATTTTGTACACAAATAAATTCATTGCGGTCTCCAAAATCAGCATTTCATTGACTCCCGTACTCTAGCCAGCACATAGTCACCAACCATCATTTTAGCCGAAAGACGTCCACTGTTTGTTTTATGCCTCCGGTCAGTTGGTCGAGATCTGTACTGTGTGCTCTTTGGGGTGTTCGCTATAATCGCCACGCTTGGCAGGCGGGTTGACGATCGCAGTTGAGTTATAAATATACTTAAAGGACAGGACAGGTGATTCCTTAGTCGCCTTTTGAGACACCCACGTGATTAGATGGGGTGTTAGTATTATTACCAACGAAATTAATAATTTATCAAATCCAAAATCTTTAGATTTAAGATTCTGGAATAAATGTTTTTGTGTACACAACACTCAAATTCTCTATCCCAAATCCAAATATTAGATTGATTATTAGGCACCACATTTAATCATATATGCTAAAATAACTAAATACATTAAAATAAAATGAATCTGTAAAGAACACATATCAATAGCTACAAAGAATGCTTATAACAATAAAAAACAAATACACATAAAAAGAACGTGATTGTATACTACTTAGAATTGTATTTTGTATTAATACTTACCACGTTTGAGCGAGTTGATAGGTCTCGCTGACTGATGTTTATTAATATTTTAATAGTCAGGCAATATTCATGATTTTCTTTTTTCATCATTTCGGCCGAATGAAGTCCACTGCTGGACACAGGCCTCCCCCAAAGATGTCCACAACGACCGATATGGATGTGTTGTGGGCTCATTGGGGGGTTTTGCCATAATCGCCACGCTTGGCAGACGGGTTGGCGATCGCAGTTGAGTTGTTAATGTACTCGAAGGACGCTGCTGCCCATCCTCCGGCTAATCCCTTAGTCGACTTTTACGACACCCATGGGAGGAGATGGGGTGGTGGCATTCTGAGCCGGCACCATACGGCACAGCCGGCACCACACGGCAGGCAATATTAAAGGCAATGAACTGCTAAGTTTATACATCTACACATATTCTACTAGACTTACTGTATTACCAGTGAATAACGCACTGAGTTATGAATAATAGTGAAATGGTGAATCCACCAGTTAGCAACGAGTGATCAAAAATAGAGGTTTAGTCGCGTGCAATAATGTGTGCCTACCGGCGGATGTTGATCTAATTACGGATAGATGAGATAAATAAAACCGTCCAGTCAGGATGGTCTAACTTTGAGAAATAGGTCAATTGTCACATCCGGCTCGACCGGGCTGTTGGCAACATTAAAAGTTATATTTTGTTTTGTGGCATCATTGTAAACATAATCGTTGTTACCTTCTTTCTTCCACTAACCACCTTGGAGAAAAGCACGCATCACGGTCTTGATAAAATTTGTATTCATATCAGCCATTTATACGTCCACTGCTGAACAAAGGCCTCCCCCGTAGATTTTCACAACTGTGTCATAATTTTGGGGGGTATTTGCCAAGACTCACCACGCTTAACAGGCGGGTTGGTGAGCGCAGTATGGCTACCGTTTCTCAGAAGGGACGCTGCTGCCCATCCCTCTGGCTTAGATTTCCTTAGTCGCCTTTTACGACATCCACGAGAGGAGATAGAGTGGTGCTATATTCTTAATCCGGACACCACACGGAATCCGGATACCACACGGAATCCGGACACCACACGGAATCCGCATACCACACGGAATCCGGACATCACACGGAATCCGGACACCTCACGGAATCTGGACACCACACGGAACGAATGGTTCATCATATCGGCCATTTATAGTCCACTGCTGAACAAAGGCCTTCTTCATAGATTTTCACAACTGTGTCCATCATTTTGGGGGGTATTTGCCAATACTCACCACACCACGCTTGGCAGGCGGGTTGGTGAGTGCAGTATGGCTACCGGTGCACAAAAGGGACGCTGCTACCCATCCTTCTGGTATAGATTCCCTTAGTCGCGTTTTACGAAATCCACGGGAGGAGATGGGAGTGGTGCTATATTCTTAATCCGGACACCACACGGAAAACTGATGGTTAAACGGATTATATCGCGTATACTATAGATTTTTGTTTTTCCTGACGATTCGAACCGAGCACTTTGCTGGGTAGTCATCCTGCGACCACGAACCCTGCAAAGTGTTATAATGTTAAACTAATAAATAGCTGTGTGGTGCCGGCTACGAATAGCACCAACCCATCTCATCCCTTGGGTGTCGTAAAAGGCGACTATGAGATTAGCCGGACGATGGGCAGCAGCGTCCTTCGAGTACATTAACAACTCAACTGCGATCGCCAAACCGCCTGCCAAGCGTGGCGATTATGGCAAAGCCCCCCAATGAGCACACAGCACACCATATCGGTCGATGTAGTGATTTTTAGCGGAGGCCTGTGTCCAGCAGTGGACTTTATTCGGCCGATATGATGATGATGATGAATAAATACATTTTCTCGTAATCGCAGGCCGAGACTCGTTAGTTATGACTTGTGCATCGCGGTTGGGCCTCCAACTACAACAAATGTATTTAGGTATTGTTTTGAAATTATTATGTGAAATTTTCTTCAAACTTGATGTCCTTTTCCATAGTCGGGTTTTAGCTTTTAAATCTTATTTTTATATTATTTAAGTATGTAATACTTTAGTTTTCGTTTTTATTAACATTGCCTCACACTAGGATTTCTCCTGTGTCGTGGGTGCGTTAACAAACACAAATTCCACACACAATACACCCAGACCCGGAACAACTACCTACAGATCAAACAAATATTTGTTCCGTGCGGGAATCGAACCCACAACCCGGAGCGCAGCAGCCGGCTGTATCAGCCACTGCACTAAACGTGCCGTCAATATTAATTATTACCGTAAATATTTATTAAAAAAATAAAAATATGAAAAATTGAAAAGTAATTTTGAGAAATCGTCTATAATGGGTGTATCAAAGCCATAATATATACATTTTATTAAAACAGCGAGTTTATTGTTATATCAAGATGTTGTCTGCAGTGAAAGTGCGCATTCATGGGGTGCAAGATGATAACTGGGTATAAAGGTCAAAATCAACCAGTATCGGTGTCTGATAAAGTTAAAGAAACGTATTCATCAACAGAACCCTAACAAGAGAAAACAACTTGATAGAATCAGATACACGAAGAACAAGAAAATGGAAAATTTTCGCTTGGCTCAATTTATGAAAGGACCATGAAATTGGACTTCTGGGGTGGATGGCCTGGTGACCTGAAATACAGGCTTCAACCTAGTTTAGGCACCAGTCTCCCACAAAAAAATTGTACAATAACAATATATACCGATATTTATGTGATAAATAAATAAATTAGTAGAATACATTTAACCACGCTGTATCACACTATGACATTAGTGTCTATTTCCCATTGGAATTGATGACATATACGAAATAATTGTACTGTTAAATTACCAGCACATTGCGACCGCATTCCACAGTACGCATCGTAGAATAATGTGGAATTCGCTCAGAAGATCATTTGAACAACGCTAGAATAAACGTGTATATATTGATAGCCTTCACTGCAGTTAATTGGCAGCACTGGTATGTTCGTATTAATAGATGAAAATTAACTGGAAAACGGTTCGCTATGTATGTGTAATTTGATGTTACAAACCGTATGTTGCATCATCATTTTAGCCGAAAAACGTCCACTGCTGTACAGACGCCTTCCAAAAGATGTTCTTTTTTTAAAACGTTGGTCTAGTCTTAAATTTCTCGTGTCGTGGTTGCGGTAACAAACAGGAATTCCACACATATTTAAATAATTATAAACGATATATAATGCATTTAACATATCATTTCGGCCGAATACCTAAAGTAAAGGCTTGTGTCCAGCAGTGGACTTCATTCGGCCGAAATGAATTATTGTTATATATTCTTTAATTGTGTTTTCTCAGTTTTGTTGCCAAATAAATGTTTTATCTTTCTTTCTTTCTTTCTAACATACAATACACCTAGACCCGGAACAACTACCTGCAGTTCATACAAATATTTGTTCCGTGCGGGAATCGAACCCACGACCCGGGGCGCAGCAGCCGACCGTATTAGACACTGCACCAACCATGCCGTCAATCTAAAATTAAATCCATTGTATCTCAAAAGTTTATAATTATATCGCGTTTATTTCATTTATTCTATATACATACGTGCTGCATCGATACGTGCTGCATCGATACGTGCTGCATCGATACGTGCTGCATCGATACGTGTGGTATAGATACGTGCAACGTGCAATCTTAGCACATACCTACTATTATTATATGCACTGGTACTGTATTTTTACTGATTCGCGTATTGAATTGTGGATTCACTGCCTTAAAGGTCATCAAATTAATACCTTTACTCGGGAGCAACACATAAATATTAGATACGGAATATTTTAAAAATAAGCAACGTCTATATCCAATTAATCTTTAGCTAATAATTTACCCAGATGTGTATTCAAGCGAGGCACCCTCGTTTTGAGTAATATTTGAGGATAAAACGAAAAGACAGCGTAAACCTAATTTCTGTTGAACATTTCTTTAATTTTTAATGAAGATCCTGCTAAATCCTCAAGAGTAAAGTAATAACAATTGTAGAATAAGCAATTTTATACACTCGGAGAGGCATCCTACTCAATGTAAAGACTCACTAATTAGTATTCCCGCAATATTAGATTAATATGTAAGAATAATATTATCCGCACATTTTCCTTGTAAGAAACCAGGGTAACATCAAAGTTTTCTTACACCATTTGCGACCTTAACCTCTAGAAAATAAAGAAAGTAATCCAATTTAGTTATCTGGGACTCTCCAAGCTGCTTATGCTGATAGCATGACGACAGTAATCCCAATATATTATCTAAGGAAGCTCCGGCTTAAATTTATAGTCGTGTGAGACCGCAGCTTAAGCGTGGTGACAATTTGTTAGCAACTTAATACAAATTTTAAAGTTTGTACTTAACCCGTGTTTTGTAAAAAATATTTTACGATACAGTTCTTATCTCTCGTAAAAAATGTGCGATTTTAGATTTTGTTTGTTCGAAGCTTCAGTAAATAAATTGATTGATGACTGTTGAGCAGCCTCATCAGTTTTTAGAAGTTGGTCCGGGAAACACGTTTGTTGTCGCAGAACTCCAATCAATTTTACAATCTTAGCTGTCAATCATGAAGCCAAGCTTCGCTGTGTCAACCGTCAAATCCATTATTCAAAAGCAACATTCGACAAACGATAAGGTTGAGGCCTCGCGAAGGGAGATAGCGGTTGCGAAGGTGAGGAACCATTTATTAATCGTAATTGTAAATGCGTTGATGATGCTCAATTTTTGGATTATTCGGATTCGTGATGATACGAGCATATCATTTACCTGATGGTAAGCGACCTGCCCCGAACATTTGTAATTTTACCCCGCACCCGCCACCTCGAGACGTTCGTTATTAAGTCTCTTATGCCCGTAATTTTACGAGCTACAGTGCCTTTTAAACCAGGACATAGTAATGTTTTAAGCTTAATCGCTTAATTTTTTCTTTTTTAAACGTTGCCCTACACTTGGGTTTCTCCTGTCATAGGTGCGTTTACAGATACAAATTTCACGCACAATACACACAGACCCGAAACAAGTATAACGGCACGGTTGGTGTAGTGGCTGATACAATCGGCTGTTGTGCTCCGGGTCGTGGGTTCGATTCCCGCACGGAACAAATATTTGTACGATCTGCAGGTAGTTGTTCCGGGTCTGGGTGTATTGTATGTGGAATTCATGTCTGTAAACGCACCCACGACACAGGAGAAATGGAAGTGTGGGGCAATGTTTTAAAAAAAAGGACACATTTTTTTGATAGATCATACAAATATAATTCCCAGCAGGCATTTCCGATCTGAACACCGGCTTGTCCAACATGTACTGAGATGCACTCACGCATTTTGAATCGAGTTTTGTTGAACTTAACGTAGAAAATAAATTAGTTTAAATATTTCAGTCGTCGTTCAGCGCGACCGGTTAAGAGGCTTGCCAAACGAATGTGACCGTGTGGTGCCGGCTCAGAATACCACCACTCCATCTCCTCCTGTGGGTGTCGTAAGAGTCGACTAAGGGATTATCCGGAGGATGGGCAGCAGCGTCCTTCGAGTACATTAACAACGCAACTGCGATCGCCAACCCGTCTGCCAAGCGTGGCGATTATGGCAAAACCCCCCAATGAGCCCACAACACACACCATTTCGGTCTTTGTGTGACACTCTTTGGGGGAGGCCTGTGTCCAGCAGTGGACTTCATTCGGCCGAATTGATTGATGATACAAATATATGTTTTTTTGATAGATCATACAAATATATGTTTTTTTGATAGATCATACAAACAACCGTACCTCACTACTGCTCGGCGACGAATATCTGGCACTGTGGTGGTGCTTACCAAGCCGACCTCTTGCAATAAGTGCCCCACCACCCGTAAAAGTTAAATATTCACATAATGGTTTATTAAAAAAAGATTTTTAAAGTATATATCTTATTATTATTATAAATGTGAAAGTTTGTATGTTTGTATGTTTAAGGTATGGAACCTACACGCAAACAACTTTGTAGCTTTGTCATATAATAGAATACAGGATATCAAGTAGCCTTTAGAAACACGCAATGTTTGCGAGTAACAACTACTATAGTATATTTTACAAAAAAGCAAACCTAATTTTAAACTCCTATCAGCCAAAAAACACACTGCTGAACATAGGCCTCCCTCATAGATTTTTACAATTGTGTTGTTATTTTGGGGGAATTTGCCAGTACTCACCACGCTTGGCAGGCGGGTTGGTGAGCGCAATATGGCTGCTGTTCCACAAAGGGACGCTGCTTCCCATCCCTCTAGTTAAGTGTCCCTTCCGGCCGAAATTTATAATAATCATCATCATTGCATCATACTGGCCAAAAGTCATCCACTACTGAACAAAGGCCTCGCCCACATATTTCCACAATGAGCGGTTACATGCCACCCGCATCCAACGACTGGGAGTCGACCTTCACCGGGTCGTCTGTCCACCTCAATGGAGGTCGTCCCACGCTGCGTTTTCCGGGGCGCAGTCTCCACTC
Source organism: Diloba caeruleocephala (assembly GCA_947459985.1). Classification (NCBI taxonomy): domain Eukaryota; kingdom Metazoa; phylum Arthropoda; class Insecta; order Lepidoptera; family Noctuidae; genus Diloba; species Diloba caeruleocephala. Next base: position 2,627,070 of record OX381609.1, read on the forward strand.
GAGAACCTTTTTACCCCAACGGCCATCGTAACATAACAACAGATGAATTTCAAAATCTTAAATCTAAAGATTTTGGATTAGATTGATTATAAATTTCGGTTGTCAGTCACCTTTTACGACATCCACGGGTGGAGATGGATTGGTATTGGTTTTCTTTACTTTTGGTTGATTTTGTTCTTGATTTGGTTGATTGATTGGTATTGGTGTTTCTTTTCTTTCTTGCAAGCGATGCAAAATTGTTGGTGTTCTGAAGTCCAAGATATCAACTCACCGTGTGGTGCCGGCTCAAAATACCACCACCCCATCTCCTCCCGCGGGTGTCGTAAAAGTCGACTAAGGGATTAGCCGGAGGATGGGCAGCAGCGTCCTTCGAGTGCATTAACAGCTCAACTGCGATCGCCAACCCCCCAATGACCCCACAACACACCCATATCGGTCGTTGTGGTGATCTTTGGGGGAGGCCTGTGTCCAGCAGTGGACTTCATTCGGCCGAAATGATGAGATATCAATCAATTTCCAAAATCGGACTTAAGAAATTGGTTGAACGGAGTCTTTGTCATCGTAAAAGGGGCTTACGACGTTATAACAGGGTGATTATTGAACTGATATGTATTTATTAATCCTTTAGAGTGCCTTGATTTAAAAAGACCACGAACGTTGAAAGAATAAATAATATCGGATGAAAATGGTAATGCGCTTGAAAATATCCAAAGCGGGATTATTTATGCTTTTTGTGGAGATTAAGTTTATAATGTATGACAGCATATTTCAGTGGTATATATACATAACATTAATATTGCTTTTTAGTGTTCATGTGGTGTCCGGATTAAGAATATAGCACCACTCTATCTCATCCAGTGGAAAGGAAAGGGGCAACAAAAAGGCAACTGAGGGACTCTAAACCAGAGGGAAGGGCAGCAGCATCACTTCTGGGAAATAGCAGCCATTCTGCGCTCACTAACCCGCATGCCAAGCGTGGTAAGTACTGGCTAATTGTGGAAATCTAAGGGCCTCCCCCTTAGATTTCCACAATTAGCCAGTACTTTGTTACCTTTGTTCAGCGGTGGACGCTGCATGGTCAATATGGTGGTTGTCCGGACTAAGAATATGGCTCCACTCCAAGGGATGCCTTCTATGGAATAGTAGCTATACTGCGTTTGCCAACCCACCTGCCAAGCGTTGTGACTATTGGCAAATACCCCCAATATGAGTGAAAATCTGTGTGGGAGGCCGTTGTTTAGTAGTGGACGTGTTTTAGCTGATATGAAGAAACGAATAAAGCATGCGTAGCAGCATTCACTTGTGACGTATACTGATCATCATCTTCCTGCCCTAGTACCAAATAAATTAGTCAGATTGCAAAGGTTTTGGAAAAATAGTTTCACAGTCGGTCACCTGCCTGACACTTCACCATCCTTAGGCACGCTAGTGTTGGTAGTTTACCCACCACCTGCTTGTAACCTAAAGTCTTAATGGTACACACCGGGTATCAAACTCCATTTGTCGTCTTCTACGACACCCAAGGGAGGAGATGGGGTAACCCTATTCGTGACTGGAGGTACACTGATAATAATACTTAAACAACATAATCAAATATTATAAATGCGAAAATGTGTTTCTTTGGTTTGTCCTACCATCAAGCAGCAACGAAGCAACGGATTGACAAGGATTTTTGCATACACATAGTTTATGCGTCGAAGAGCGATTTAGGCTACATTTTGTACCGGAAAAATGTACAATTACTGTGGAATAACGGGTGAAACCATGGGACGTAGCTAGCGATATTATAAATAACGGCGCTCTTATTGCTTTCGGTTACATCTTGATCACACTCATGCTTAGTGCATAGTGAAGCCCTCATTTATCTCACTCTGTAATTGATCACGTAGTGCATCACTAGACCTTTTTCAGTGTGTTGTATGGTGGGTATTCACCTTGTTATCATGATAATAATAAATTCTTTATTTTCAGGCTACTTTGGCCCTACCTTACAAACTAACATACAACTTATATACATATGTTAGTATAAAGAAACTTAAGTCTATGTTAGTAAAAACTTCATTCGCACTACGCCACTATGTGTTCTAGTGGCACTTGTACGCGGAAGCGACGGCATACCACGCCTTGCGGCCAAAAGTCCTCTTGCATGACGAGATGCAGAAAACATGTTGGTACTCGCACCACGAACGCCTTAAAGTTGATGTTGCGGCGCGACTCCAGCAGCTGCACTCTCGGCGTGTACTTGGTCCTTTGACGCACGTACTCCATGATTTTGTTATGAATAGTACCTTGAGCAATCGTCAATTTATGTAGTCTTAAATTCAAAACGTAATTTATTGTTGTAACAGTACCATAACATACACGTTAAACTGTTGTATTTATGTTTATTTTTTGGTTATTGGGTTACTTTATGTCAGAGTTGTTCAAGCCACCCAGATACCTTCAATTTGGCATAACGACTGTTGTCTAATGACAACGACCAGGACCAAATAATTTCCGTGCTCGCCAAAGCACGGCAATGCTCAGTTCAAATATCAGTATGTGGTCACCCATCTATAGATTAACCGCACTGGGAGTTGCGTAATCTCACTGATCGTTTTCCAATCAGTGCGTGCAACTGAATATGAGCGTCTTAATCAAAGTGAACAATTAAAATACGTACGTACGTTTCTATAATCAAAATTAAAATCCACGTAACATAAGAACAACTATTTTACTCTGTCACAAAGTAAATAAAAACATCAATAGCATTATCTCAAGCACAACATCTGTATTACTTGCCTCGAGGCACGCTGTCACTCTAACCGAGGCAGCTCCCTAACTGCCGATGTAAAAATCTCGATCAGTGTGTACAGCTATGGGCGCCTCAATCAAAATAAAGAATCAAGAGATGCAATTTACTATAAGCACAAATAAAACTCATGTAACTCAAGAACAAACATTTAATCCTGTCACTAAGGAAATAAAACCATCATTCGCATTATCTTAAGTACAACATCTGTATTACTTGCCTCGAGGCACGCTGTCACTCCAACCGAGGCAGCTCCCTAACTGCCGATACAAACAAAAGCCCCAATTATAACGTTCGGTGGGATCGGTATTGATGCTAATTTCCTGGTCCCCGAATAAATTAAACAATCCTGTAACAGGTACTCATTGGGAGCGGATATCGATCTTCATTAGGTGAATAGAAGACGCCTCTTCAATGTAGTGGTTTATACGATTAATTTAATACGAGAGTCATGAGGTCACTCTTGTATGATGTAATTTAAATTGGAATGGTATTGAGAATATTGTTAGTTAATTTTTTTATTGGTACAGTATACATAACATACATGCCCATCCCAATATCCGTTGGGAGCTCTGTTCTCGAAATTGTTGACGAGTATGTCTACCTGGGACAAACTGTCCAGTTAGGTAGGTCCAACTTCGAGAAAGAGGTCAATCGTCGAATCCGACTCGGCTGGGCAGCGTTCGGGAAACTTCGCAACGTCTTTTCGTCAACAATACCGCAATGCCTCAAGACGCAAGTCTTTAACCAGTGTGTGTTACCAGTGATGACATATGGAACAGAGACGTGGTCACTCACAATGGGCCTCATAAGAAAGCTCAAGGTCACTCAGCGAGCTATGGAGAGAGCTATTCTTGGTATTTCTCTACGAGATCGAATCAGAAATGAGGAGATCCGTATCGGTACCAATGAGCCCCTCCACAGAATGAAACTGAGCCACCACGGTGGATGGTAAATCTTACATATGTTGTTTGACTGCGATGCTCTTGCTAGGCGTAGCGGGAATCACCTGGGAACAGCTTATCCTGTACCAGATGACGACACGCAGTTTGACTTCACAGGGAAACTCCAAGCCGTCTCCATTGCGCTACTTCTACTAGAATAACCAAAATATTGTAGTTTCCATAAGATTGAGCGATAATGATAAAATTAGTATTATACAAATTTACTGTGGGAGACTGGTGCCTGAACTTGGCTGAAGCCTGTATCTCGGGTCACCAAGCCTTCCACCCCAGAAGTCCAATTTTGCTCTTTCATAGACTGTGCCAAGCGAAATTTTTCCATTTTCTTGTTCTTCGTGTAGGTATCTGATTGTATCAAGTTGTTTCCTCTTGTTAAAATTCTCTTGATGAATACTCTCCAATACGTTCATTTATTATAAGATTTGAAGGACCACTCACGTTTCTACAGTTGTAATTATTCTAGTAATTAATAATAACCTTCCACAGTAACTGAAAATAGTTCCCTGTTATTAATTTCCACAAAATAAGGTCAATCTTCAATACTTGAAGCTAAAAGTACTAACTGGTGAAGTTAAAATAACTGGAAAAAAAAATAATAAAGGTTTGGGTCAAGTCCCTCTTGACTCGTTCGAGGGATTCCGCGTTTTCATTATATTGAAGAACGTAAATCCGATATGCTTTTATGCGATTTTAGGTGAAACTAGAATTCGAATTTCTTCGTCCTTTTTATGACAATATTATCTTATCAGCCTTTAAATGTCGACGGTTAACGATCTCGCTTCAACAAAGAAAACTGGAGATTGTTCACAGTTATAATATCAAAACTCATACTCTATAATCTCTTTTTTGTCCTCAATCTCACCTGATGTTAGGCGAAAATGCTGTCGACGATGGTGCACGCTTATCTAGAAAAAACCTGTTCATTGTGACTTGAAGGTTCCCAGGATAACGGTCGGGACTCTGGCAATGAGTTCCACTCTTTAACGGTACGCACGAAAAACGTAGAAGCAAAACCCTTCGTAATACAGCTGGGACATCAACCATATAACAGTGGCGCAATGCCGTTCGTCTGGTTGTCAGATGATAGAATGGGTTTGACAGAATTAAATTGTGCAATTCCAGTGCACACTCGCCGAAATATATCCGACTACACGTGTCCTGCGGTTTCACCCGCCGTTAAGTTTAGAGTACTTCGGCATAGACACTAAACATAGAGTATATAGATATTGAATTTCATGAGTTTTTTTTTCTTGCGCGGAACACTAATTACTTTTCTAAAATAAAAGTAGCCTAAGTTATTCCTTATGATATCAGCTATCTGCCAGTGAAAGTCCCGTAGAAATCAGTCCAGCTGTTTCGGAGATTAGCGGGAACAAACAGACAGACAAAAATAGTTGTAAGTACCGTATATACTTTACACCGTATATACATTTAGATAAAAGCTGTTATTTTGACCTTACAAATAGTCACATCAATTTTATTTATTTGTATAGACAAAAGCCGATATGCTTTCAACTCTTCGTCTTTATTCTCATCAGCCTGTAAACCGTATCCTCTTTATAATCAACCCTTAGTCGCCTTAGCGATAGCCATGACGAAGAGAGATGGTCCAGTATTTTCCGGAAAACCCACGGAATAATAATAACATTTTTTTTCACGTCACAAGCTATCGTTCACGTTTTTAATGAACAAATTACTATTTGCTATGTATTTACATAACTGATGACGGTGTAGAGGCTGGAATGGATGGTACTGAAGTTATTCGATATTTATCGGATAAAGAATGTAGCTGACTACAGAAGTCAGCTACATTCTTATTGGTAATACGGGATACAATTTATATTTCTAAGAGTTGATATTATACTATGCCTCTATATACTACCTACTACGGGTGGACATTTTGTTTTATACTTTGGAGTAAACGTAGAGTAAATGTATCTTTATGAAACATATTTCTTTTTTCAAATTCTTGTTTAATTTTTTCGTATAAAATTTTATGTTTTTATTTTTCATTTTATGTACCTACTTAAGTATTTTATTTTTAAGGGATTTAAATTAATGTTACTAGTCTTATTTTTTTCGTCATGACGGCCATACAATGTCCACTACTGAACAAAGGCCTCCTCATAGATTTCCACAGTTGTGTCATCATATTGCGGGGAAGTTGCCAGTACTCACCACGCTTGGCAGGCGGGTTTATGACCTCCACGGGAGGACATGGAGAGGTGCTATATTCTTAATCCGGACACCACATAGATATTTTTTTTACATTTCTTTATTTACATTTTGTACTTTTTTTTAATTTCTTTTTTTACGTATTTTATGTAACATTTTGGGATAAACGCAGAATAAAAATAAATATAAAGTCAGATATAAAAAAACAGATAAAATCATAAAATAAGTCAGGAAAGGTTAAAATAGGTAGTTCTGAAAAGAACTTTTGATAAATATTTACTTTAGAAAAAGTGTGAGATTACTATAAAAATTCAACACTAAGCACACAGACACACGAGTGATCCTATAAGGGTTAAACCGTTTTTTCATTCAGACGTACGGAACCCCAAAACCAACCTGAAGTCAGATTAGGCAGGAATATCAGCTTGAGAACTCACTCACATACACATTCTCTATTATAACTAAGGCTTACCAAACCTTAAGTAATATTTACCACAACAAGAATAACCTCTTTCCTCATTCGATTTTTATGACTTACTCGGAATATTAAGGGGCTCACATAAATTCTAATATTTTCCTCTTACGGGAGTAATCTGGGTAGATCAGCGAGAAAGCTTCCGCAAAAACAGACACAAAGTATGAGAACAAAGCAAAATAAAAATTCATTTTACCCCACTACAGTAATAAAACTTCGTATTTAACAGCACGTTGCAAGTTTGCAGCACGTATACAATTGTTATCAAGAAATATGTGCTCTTAGTTACTGAATAGAGATCTTTTTCAACGTAGATTGTGCGGAGTTTATCTGATACGTGCGCAATGTTCCCGGTTGGTAGGGAACAACAAATTGCTGGCGAAATGAGCGAATCATCGCGTTTATCCTGTAGTACGTGAGGCACGCGAATTGTCATGAGAATGAATAAAGTTTTTTTGTTTTTATATTCTTAAATTTTTTGTTGCATGGTGTTTTAATTATATGACTGTCTGGGAATTTCAAAATGCGAGTAATATTATATTTTTATTATGAAAGTCACGGTGACCAAATTATGTGACAGTCACCCACAGATTCTGGGAGTAAGGCTTTAATTATATATACCAAAAATGACAACGTACCGAAAGATTTGGGAAAAGGTTAAACTTATACCTATAATAAAAATAGGACAGCCATTTATCTCGAAAATACTAGGTGAGTCTTTGTAATTTTTGGGCACGCAATGAATCGTAAACAACGCGATCAAAACGCTACGTGATTATTGTACTATGATATTAATGTGCTACTGCGCGATGACCACATCCATGAACTGGTGAAACAACAGCCGCTTAGTTTTTTGTTTAGATTGCAGTTTTATGTGAAAACGAATAGTTTATTATATTTTCATTCAAAATAGCGTTGGAATAACTCAGTTAAATAAATTGATAAGTACATTAGTACATTCATGATAAATCTGACGCATTATTCTAACGCTGAGGGTTCCAGAATCTTATTCTGAATCCATGGTATAAGTTTTCGTTGTGTAAGTGACACTTACATCCGTTACACATCCTTACCATCAAGCTGTTGGGATGCCTTTGGTATAATCACTGTGAATCTCTAAAATGTTCACTGACTGAATGCGATAATTGCCGAAAGCGGCGCATGAGCGCTTGATGTAGTATCTCGGCCGCGCGAACGATAAATTGACGAGCGTTGCGACAAACGCTGAATTCTGTAATAAGGATGAAACTCTTAGGTGTAAATCCTAGCCATTTAAAATAACATGTTTTTATTTGAATTTTGGAGAATTCGGCTGTTGACAACAAGCTTGTCTGGCCGTAAATTATTGTAATAGATTGTGTGAAGTGAATACGAAAAGTACAAATAAATTATCATAAAAATTATACCTGGAGTTTGATGTAAGAACCCTGCATACCATAAGCCTCCATGCAGCTCGCCACTCGTTATAGTTCCGTGGCCGGGTAAAGCGACCCAGCTGCTGCGTTCCGTGAACAACGATATTTTTAGCTAACAGTTGATAAAATGAAAACGAAAGATTATTTAAAACTTCAGTTAATAGTTTTATCATATCAGCCGTAGGACGTCCTCTGCTGATCACAGGCCTCCCCCTTAGATTTACAGAATTGTGTCGTCATTTTGGGGGCAATTAGCCAGTACACACCATGCTGGGCAGGCAGGTTGGTGAGTGCAGTATGGCTACTGTCCTACATATAGGTTGCTGCTACACATCCCTCTGGTTTAGTGTCCCTTAGTCGCCTTTTACAATTTCTAAGGGAGGAGATGGAGTGGTGCTATATTCTTAATCTAGAGACCATAAATAATTATCAATAATCAGTCAATAATTAAGAGTTTCTTGCCGGTTCTTCTCCATAGGATCAACTAATTGGAACTGTGCAACTTAAATTCTGACTTTTCATAAGTGCGAGCAATGCTATTATATATTAAAAAGAAGTAGATATGTTACATGCGTGCCAAAAGTAAGATCCAAAACTCCCCCAAGTATAGAACCTCGCAATCGGTTCGCCTAGATATAGCTATCTCTTTTACTTTTGTTTATTTTTGTATCTTCCTTCTCACGACACGGTTGTGCAAGCGAGACTGTATTTGCGCGCCATTTAATATGAACGTAACATATCTATGGCATAATATCATTGAGTGCCAGTAATTGATTAATTTGAAATAAAATCTATTTGACTGTGATTTGACTTTGAATCACTCTTCGTGTATGTGGTGATATATATCAGTATAGAATAATAATAAATACATCGTATTGAAAGCAGCCGGTGTAGTATTAGTGGCGTTCATAGAGTAGGTATTATTCTATAGTTATTTGTGGTACAAGTTACAGTTTGCAAGCGGGTATTTCATCTAGCGCATTCTTATATTATCAATCGTTTCAGCTTAGTGCAACCCACTGCTGATCATAAGCATCTCATAAGTTGCCCAATAAAACCCTCTTTTCCTTTTTTCTATTTTTTCTTTTAAATAAATACGTTGCCCACTCTAAAATTCCTCAAGTGTCGTGGGTGCGTTAAGAGACACAAATACCACACACATCTAGGTAGTTGTTGCCAACTGCAGATCATACAATAAATTTGTTCCGTGCGGGAATCCAACCCGTGACCCGGAGCGCAGCAGTCAACTGTATCAGCCACTGCAGCAACCGTGCCGTTTATTGTGGAATTCGGTTTTGTACCAATAACTTATTCGTTATAAGGAATAACTCAGGCTACTTTTATTTTAGAAAAATAATTAGGGTTCCGCGCTAAAAAAACCCTTGAAATCCAATATATATATTTTATGTCAAGTGTCTATGTCGAAGTACTCTAAATTTATTTTAAATTAAACGCGGGCGAAACCCCGGGTATCAGCTAGTATAATAATAAATCATAGGGTACTCGCCCCGCCGACCTGCATATCTTAGACCACAACATAAGCGTTTAAACTGTCACGTTAACATGCCGCCGCAGCGTGTATTCTCGTTTCTGTCATGAATATTTATATCAGTGTCGCATCATTGTACTGTTATGTTTAAGTCGAGGCTTTTATTTTTAATTGTAAATCTTATCTTGTTTACATTGACATTCTACTTTTGTACGCCTTCTATTTGAGTACATGTTATCATCAACGAGACGAAGAAAGTGTACTAAAGCCGTATGAGAGTCGAATTGCTACGTTTCGGATATTACAATTTTGAGTGTAGTAGAATATATCATCACGTATTACATATACATGGTGTCCAGTAAATAGGACGACATACTGCAGGGGGTGAGAGCTTGGGTCAATACCTACCAAAAAAACACAATATATGTTCAGCAAAATCTTACGGATTTACAGTAATACAAAATTTTAGATAAGAAAATTGTACTGTGAAAATTAAAATTAAAATTGTATTTCTTGAAAACATTTTAGTTTTTAATAAAATAAAGACTTATCATTGAGTAAAGTAACTATTTACAAATAATTTGAGGAAAAAAAAACTAGAAAAGGAATTTTTCATTACGAGATGCTTAAAAATCTGTGTCGAGGTAGAGATTTTTCAATATTTCGGAAAATTTTGTACTACTGTAAATCCGTAAGATTTTGCTGATCATATATTGTGTTTTTTTGGTAGATATTGACCCAAGCTCTCGCCCCAAAGTTATTCAGAGATACTATTCAGTCACCCCATTTACATAAATATAACATGACACCCTTTTTGAATTAGGTAAAACTGCTGTTAAGCGCGCCTTGAGAGTAACTCAGATCTTTAGTAGTAATTGCCTTACTCAAAGACCTACATGCTGTATCTCTACCGGATCTCTGTATAGTGTGAATGTTTGCAGAGCCGAAATATACAATTTAGCCCCTTCACCTTGCTTTAGTGTACAGATACGTCATTTAAATATGACTTACTCCATTCCCATATTGCGAATCTTTCTATAAACGTTTTTATATGCTTTTTCATCATCATCATTATCATACCAGCCACTTATACGTCCACTGATTAACAAAGGCCTTCCTCCAAAGATATCCAAGTGTGTCGTAATTTTGGGAGGTATTTGCCAGTTCTCACCACGCTTGGCAGGCGGGTTGGTGAGCGCAGAATGACTACTATGCCACAGAAGGGACGCTGCTGCCCATCCCTCTGGCTTAGAGTCCCTGAGTTGCCTCTTACGACACCCATAGGAGGAGATGGAGTGGTGCTATATTCTTAATCCGGACACCACACGGAATTAATGCCAAATGCTTTTTACGGAAATTTAATTTAGATTCCTTATTGGTCGGAGTTGTTTCCGGAAAAAATAGACCACTCCTCTCTAACCATGGGTGTCGTAAAAGGCGACAAACGGTTGATATCAAGAGTATAGGCAGCAGCATCCTCCCGTGTGCTTATAATAATATGCTAAGATCACCAATCCACGTGCAAAACGTGGTAATCATGGTAATATTCGCTTTGACTGCGAATTGTTGTAATCATTGGAAGGCCATGTCCAGCAGTGGACGTTTTCAATTACCTGTGATGAACAATAAAATGTATTCTATATTTACCGACATAGCCCGAAGAATTGCTAACCTTAAGTGGCATTGGGCGGGGCACATTGCTTGTAGAACAATTTGGGGATGGGGTCAAAAAGTTTTCGAGTGGCGACCGCGTACCGGAAGATTCAGCATTGGTGTCTGACCACGAGATGGACTGACGACCTGGTAAAGGTTGCGGGAATTCGCTGGATTCCAATAGCGTAGAGCCAGTCGTTGTGGCGATCTTTGGCGGAGGCCTATCAGTTCAGTTCATCAGCTCGTTCAGCAGTGAACTTCTTTCGGCTGAAATGATGATGATAGAAAGAAAGAAAGTAAGAAAGAAAGAAAGATATTTATTTTGGACTCGGACAATAGTTATAGAACAGAATAAAAGAAAAATATTTACTTTTGCGAACAAAAGAATGTTGTACGAGGCCAAAAATGGTCCCTATCTCAGCATTTGCTGCAACGGTGGAATGTTACAGCGCTGATGTACATATGTAGTCTGTCATTTGATGTCTCGGATATGAAACCCAGCAACTCTGATAAATCTGATTGTCTGAGAGTTAATGAAAGTTCTAAGGAATAAAGACTCTCTTTATTAATTAACCTTTATCCGTCGACTTGTAAAATGAAGAAGCCTTTCATCCCGGTCCAGTTGAGTATCCTTCTAAAAATACCGCATCAAATAAATCCACAATCAATTCCAAACCAATCCGGACTAAACCTCAGCTACTGAAATCGCAACAGAATAAAATCAGAGCCGTTTCATCTGAGAACGCAACGAGGTACCGCGCTGCACAGTGTCACGCCATACGGAACTTTTAAAATGAAAAACCGACACAGCTGCGTACAGTTGGAAATTGGCTAGATAGGATGACCGAGCAAAAAATCCGCAAGCAATTCCCGTCCCTAAGGAGTAGAGCGAAGTTAATAGATTTCATTAATTAACCCGTTCAGTGGACCGAGTGATTGCAGCACTGTCCCAAGATAAAAAGTGACAATTCGTTGGCGTACGGATTTCGGGGTACACCTTTTTACGTGTGTGAATCAGCTTAACCGCTTAGAGTCCAAATGGTTTAAAAAAAGGATTTCTTTTTATATAAATGTGTCTTCTCGGTAATGGTAGAATGTTTTAATTTAGGTACAGTAAGCGTTCATAAGTCCAGTAGTATGCTATGGATTGTATTTCTGTGTATCTGGTGCCTCAGCATAGGACGCAAGAGTTCGCACACTATTGTCAATATGTTTTACTATATACAAGAAATCAACATTGTAATCCCAATTACTTTTAAGAGAGTATCCATAGAGTTTCTTCCGGTTCTTCTTCATAGGATTTTGTGGAACATTTGAAACATGCAACTTAATTTCTGAGGTTTCACAAGTGCCAGTAACTGGTTTATTTGAAATAAAAAGCTTTGCCTTTGAATACACGAAACAAAAATATATATTCCCCGACCTATTAATACGTTATCTGCTAAGCTAGCACGCCATATACTAATTCATTGAAATTATGAACTACAGTCAGTTGCAGACAATAGTGAGTATATGTGTATCTATAGCATAGAAACTACTTAGTAAAAGAAGGTCGTAAGTCAAACCTAAACCGAAGTGTCTATTTAAGTACCTATTGCTTTATGAGATTGCTACCGGGACTTATGAACGCGATCGTACCTCCAATATCAGTGTTGGTTATAACAAGATATGCCAGGAAACCCACGAAATCAATTATTCTATACAATCACTGATCGACGAAAGTTCTAAATCAAATGAATTGAATAGCAATAATTGACAAATGGTTAGATGAAAAGTTGTTTCTAAGCTTGAAGTTTAATTAATAGTATTGACTATTTACTTTCCAAGGCCCTCCTTGTTTCAAAATCACGATATCAGTAGTAAAACTTTTGGGGCGTATTTCTTTAATGCTTGTGGTGCCGTTTACAAAGAGCACCAACCCATCTCATCTTGTGGGTGTCGTAAAAGGCGACTATGGGATTAGTCGGAGGATGGGCAGGAGTGTCCTTCGAGTACATTAACAACTCAACTGCGATCGCCAAAACCACCGACCGCTTTACAGACACCCTCTCCGAGATGTGCCTAAAGATGTAGCACCAAAGGGTCCCAAGGGTCCAAAGGGATCTAGTGTGATCATACAAGGAACTGGAGCCCCCCTCAGGTTCCGAAGATGACCTCTCCAGTAGTTTTAGCCGGTATGAGACCGGCATGCCCCTTCATCCTTCCCCGGGGCGGAGGAAGTTCATGTAGACCTAGTGGAAAGCCCAATAAAAAAAAACCGTACAAGGGCGAGTTGAACTCACATGGTTACGAAATTGCTGAATATATTGTCTAATATAGTAACTTATCCCAAGAACAAACCTAATAAAATTACAAAAATTACATTTGCAGTTGAAATGTTTGTAACATTTCAACTGCAAATGTAATTTTTGTACGCACAATATTGAAAGATTTACCATGCTATTTTAAGACTATAGACATCTTATAGATTTTCCTGTCATCTATAAGTAATGAACTTTTATATTCTTTTATTTTTCAAAATTATGGGCACTAGTTTCGGAGATAAGGGGCGAATAGTCAATTTTTTTTCTTAAATAACTCTAAAAGTACATATAGTAAAATTGTAAATAAAATATGTTTGAGGCCCTCACAATAAACCATTTCATATGTAACACGCTACAGTTTGCAAAACTATTTCATTTTATTTTATAATTTGCACCCCAAGGGTGATCATAAATTCAAAATTATTTTATTCACGTTACACGTTCGTATTTGGGTTTTAGAAGTTCAAATGTGTACCAAAGTTCAACTTAATCGGGCTAGTAGATTCGGAGCAAATTGGCTGTGAAGGACGGACAGACAGACAGACACGAGTGAACCTATAAGGGTTGCGCCGTTTTTTCCTTCGGACATTCGGAACCCTAAAAAGGATCCGCCACTCGGCAGCTCACGTAGGTCACTTTCCGTGTGTGCGGTGGTACTGCTTAGCCAGACTCTTGCCATAAGGGTCCTCCCACCAGTAAAATAATCTGCCACATAGCTATTTTTTCTAGTTTAAATACGAAAAAAGATGCTCATAGCCAGGTTCAGTCACTGATTGGTAAACGATCGGTGAGCCTAAGCGACGCTCAGCGTGGTTAGTCTCTAGATGGGTGACCGCATAGTGGTTTTTGAACTGAGCGTCACCGTGTATCGGAGGGCACGTAAAATCATTGGTCCCGATGGTTGTCATTAGACGGCAGTCGTTAAGCCAAACCTTATTGAAGTGAAAACTTCTTTTAGCGCGGTACGCATATTTTTAGATGAGATAATTACGAGACGCTATAGGTTTAGTTTGGTGTTTCGCCGTCGGGATCGCATTAACCCTAGTACCCATCTAAAAAATGTGTAACGCGCCAAAATAAGTTTTCACTTCTGTCGGCACTCCCGGAGTGCTACCCGTATTTTTGAAGTGAAAACTTCTTTTAGCGCCGTACGCCCCATCTTTTTATCGTGATTTTAGTATTTTTTTATTTTCCACGATGAAGATGTTCCAAAATCCACGCGTGCGAAGCCGCGGACGAAAGCTAGTATTTTAATATAAATACTTAAAATACTCCATCCACTATACACATACATTTAAAGCACAACACCAGCGATATCAAGCGTTCAGCCAGTTCAGTTTTATACACTGCTGGCCGTGTCACCGATCCATTGAACGGGTTAAAATATACGCAGCCACTACACAGCGGAAGTAAAATGTTCCAGCGGATTTTTCTCTTTTGCACACCGGCTTAGCTGCGGCTGAATGGTCTACGTTAAATATTGCCTTTTACCTTTCCAAAAAGGGAAATTCACTTTACTTTGAAATGTAATTGAACGGCGAATGTTGGTATTTTCGGATGCCCACTACCTTAGGCTTAGTTTTTTCGTAGGAATGTATTTACACACGCGTAACGTACTTTTTCTGACTGGCTGGAAGCCTCTTTTGACTTCTCCAGAAATGAACGGCAACCACATTTCCAAGAAATGTATGCGAGAAGCCCAATAAAAAGGACTGCGCGTTGCATATCCGTCATGGAATTCCTCCGCCCCGGGGTAAGACGGAAAGATGTGCCGGTTTTAGCCGGTTATTGCATTTACATCGGTCCTTGATAAGTATGTGAAGTTACAAAACAATCCAACGTTTGAAAAGGGATGAAAAATCGAGTTAAAAAAATCTGTTACATAGATACATACCAATCTAATAAAAGCGTGTTAAAATGGCCGCCCATATAGGATTCCTCAAAGCTTTGCTATGCGTCGTGCTGCGCACCTGGTGGCACGTGACTACATCGTATTGTCGGAGTCGCTTGGTTTGGACACTTAAATTCCCCATATATATCCCGCTATATATATCGAAGTATTATTTTACCCTGATAATGTATACGCAACAGTGGTGGCTGTACAGATGAATTTATAAAGGTTTTTTTATAGTAATATCAATTAACAAAACGATAGACGTTTTTTTCGTTTTTTTGACCAGTGTGTTTTACCAGCGATGACTCATACGACGGAGACTTAGTCACTCGCTATGGGCTTCATAGAAAGCTCAGGTCACACGCGAGTGATACAGTCGGCTGCTGCGCTCCGGGTCGCGGGTCTGGGTGTATTGTATGTGGAATTCATGTCTGTAAACGCACCCACGACACAGGACACTGTGTCTACACTTTTTACTCAAACTCTTCCCTCGCAGGTCTACTGGAAGAGATTCCTTAAGAAATAAGAATTGCCTTTACAAAGGCACTTCATCTTTTCATGTTTTTGTTAATATCTGTGCATAAAATTTAAAATGAAGAATAGAAATAACGTCTGACACACATAACTGTATTAATTGCAAACTCTGACTTCAAATATAATAAAAAAATAGCTAAAGTCGCCTATTCACAAAATAATATCGCATATTCGTCTCCATTCTTCAATTCTCATATCTCTGCTTATATCATACTATCTGAAGAGGACGCTATTGTTTTACTTAAAGCACGTTTCAAAGATTCATTCTGTAATAAAAAAGTGTAGTGAATCCACTCCTTTGTCTGCAGGCTTCGTTTTACGTCCCCCTTGCGTCCAATTCTTCACTGCCTGAATGACTAACTCAAGTCCTTCGTTCGTCATTTTTGACGAGAAAAGCATTTTTAGATCTGTCACTTTTTTTTAAGTATTAGAATATGCAATAATGAATAGCCGTGTGGTGCCGGCTCAGAATACCACCACCCCATCTCGTAGGTGTAGTAAAAGTCGACTAAGGGATTGGCCGGAGGATGGGAAGCAGCGTCCTTCTAGTACATTAACAACTCAACCGCGATCGCCAACCCGTCTGCCAAGCGTGGCGATTATGGCAAGACCCCCAATGAGCCCATAGCGCACCCATATCGGTCGGTGTGGTGATCTTCGGGGAAGCCTGTGTCCAGCAGTGGACTACATTCGGCCGAAATTGTTTATTATTATCGATGATAGATACCTATACATTACACGAAATCCTATAAGAAGTCTATGGTCTTAAAATAACATGGGAAATCTTTCAATATTGTGCGTATACGTATTCTTGGGATAAGTTATTGTAATTGTACGATAGATAAAATAAAATTACTTTTTAAAATCTGTAACGACGCCTGTCACCTTAGTCATCCTGCGACCAAGAACCCTGCAAAGTGTTCGAAACGTCAGGAAAAACAAAAATCTAAAATATACGCGATAGAATCCGTTTAAAAGTGTTTTATTATAAAATGATATGAGATAAATTTAGTGCATCATCTGGAATGGTCTTTTGAAGAAGGATCCATAGCCATTTTGCGATGACTTGTCCTGTCAAAAGGCAAGCATGAATCAGTCATCGTATAGCTCGACCCTATTTTAGGTCGGCCACTACAAAACGAAAAGAAAAAGGAAAGGGAGATTGCAACAGTATTTGTTTTAGAATATATTCGAATCCCATCTCACTTCTGAGCCATGTTTATAAGCTGTTTTCAAGGGTCATCACGAATCGTCTCGAGCGCAGGTTTGATGACTTCCAGCCTCCCGAACAAGCAGGTTTCCGAAAAGGTTTCAGTACCATAGACCACATCCATACGCTGCGGCAGGTTATACAGAAGACCGAGGAGTATAATCTGCCACTATGCTTGGCGTTTGTGGACTATGAGAAAGCCTTCGATTCGATCGAAACCTGGGCAGTGCTGCAATCTCTGCAGCGGTGCCAGATTGACTATCGGTACATTGAAGTGTTGAAGTGCTTATACAGAAACGCCACCATGTCGGTCCGAGTACATGAACAGAGCACGGGGGCAATTCCATTGCAGAGAGGTGTGAGACAGGGGGACGTAATTTCCCCGAAACTGTTCACCGCTGCAATGGAGGATGCCTTCAAGATGCTGGAGTGGAAAGGATTCGGCATTAACATCAATGGCGAGTATATCACTCACCTTAGATTTGCCGACGATATCGTAGTCATGGCAGAATCGCTGCACGAGCTCAGCACAATGCTTGATGATCTCAACAGGGTTTCCCAACAGGTGGGCCTTAAAATGAACATGGGCAAGACGAAAGTCATGTCAATTGCCCATGTCGTGCCCATCCCAATATCCGTTGGGAGCTCTGTTCTCGAAGTTGTTGACGAGTATGTCTACCTGGGACAAACTGTCCAGTTAGGTAGGTCCAACTTCGAGAAAGAGGTCAATCGTCGAATCCGACTCGGCTGGGCAGCGTTCGGGAAACTTCGCAACGTCTTTTCGTCAACAATACCGCAATGCCTAATGACGAAAGTCTTTAACCAGTGTGTGTTACCAGTGATGACATATGGAACAGAGACGTGGTCACTCACAATGGGCCTCATAAGAAAGCTCAAGGTCACTCAGCGAGCTATGGAGAGAGCTATGCTTGGTATTTCTCTACGAGATCGAATCAGAAATGAGGAGATCCGTAGAAGAACTAAAGTTATCGACATAGCTGCAAGGATTAGTAAGCTGAAGTGGCAATGGGCAGGGCACATTGCTCGTAGAACTGATGGCCGTTGGGGCAAAAAGGTTCTCGAATGGAGACCGCGCACCGGAAAACGCAGCGTGGGACGACCTCCAACGAGGTGGACAGACGACCTGGTGAAGGTCGCTGGGAGTCGTTGGATGAGAGCGGCATGTGACCGCTCGTTGTGGAGATCTAAGGGGGAGGCCTTTGTTCAGCAGTGGACGACTTGTGGCTGATATGATATTCGAATCCCGCACGGAACAGATATTTGTATGATCTGCGGGTAGTTGTTTCGGGTCTGGGTGTATTGTGTGTGGAATTAGACACAAATTTAAACGATGTGTGATTGTGTCGGTATACCCACGACACAGGAGAAATCCTAGTGTGGGGCAAAGTATTTCTTCCTACTCCTCCTTTTCCTTTTCTGATTAATTTCGGTGCGGGTTCCAAGACAGTTATTCATTTCTCTGGGACACACCGAGCTTCATTGATCGGTGGTCACCATTGTAGATCCTGGCTTACAGGAGTTGCAGTGGTTGGGAATGTGTGGCGGGCTTGTCCCATAAAAAAAGTATTTCTTAACAAAAAAAAAAGAAATGTCGTTAGCTCGGTTTATTGCAATCTACCTAATCAAATCAGCGTCTCCAGGCATATCAAAGTTATAGATTTAAGATCGACCTTCAAAGTTCTATTATACGAGCAATTATTCCCTAGTGACAATCACTGGACAGATAAAGCAATTTTTTGAGCAATTATGATTCGATTTCAGCGGCTGTTAAACAACATTTAACTATATCGACAGTTGTGTGAGGCTTCGTGTAGCCGTGACGCAGAAATTGCCGAGTGTTGCCCCAGTTAATTAATTAATCGAGTAAGAGCACCTTTACATAAGAGCAGATCTATACAAATAAATAAAGTCTGTTTGTAATGTAAAAATAACAGCTTTTCACTAAATGCATATAAAAGTATATACGATACTTATAAAGAAATAACAGTTTTTAAACGTTGCCCCACACTAGGATTTCTCCTGTGTCGTGGGTGCGTTTACAGACATACATTTCAAACACAATACACCCAGACCCGGAACAACTACCTGCAGATCATACAAATATTTGTTCCGTGCGGGAATCGAACCCGCGACCCGGAGCGCAGCAGTCGCTCTCTCTCTCTCTAATCTCTGAAATGGCTGGACCGATTTTGACGGGATTTTCACTGGTATATAGCTGATGTTATAAGAAACTCCTTATAAATAATTATTATATAATTAGTATATATATTGGATTCCATGACTTGAGTAAGTAGTTACTTAAGCTACTTTTATTTCAAAAAAGAATTAGGGTTCCAAGAAAAAAAACTCATGGAACTTATATAATAATTATTTATAAACAAACAGATTTATTTTAAATTGAACGGCAGGTGAAACCGCGGGGCATAGCTGGTTATTAATAATAAGGCATGGCCAATATAGATAACTTTTCGATTTCACATCAATTGTGTGACTCAGCTCGGATGAAGGACCGACACACACAACTTCCAATATAATTACTCTAGGCTTCGGTCAGTTGCTTAATCCACTCGTAGAACGATCAATTAATAGTCTGATCGGAAGTGTTTGATATGATTGAAAACCAAGTATTTCGAAATTCAGATATATATTCACGTCACTGATCTCCATTCTAGTACGCTGAACTAGAGATGGACATCGTCATAGTGAACCTATATTTGATTTTCGCCATATAAGAGCTGATAGTGTCGAGTGTCTTATAGAGATGGGTCTTGTCACAACTATATTATCGATGAAACGGATTACTTTATAGCATAATAACTTTATCAGAACAGTAATATGTATTTTACACAAGACAAATCTACAAAAACCACACACAGTACGTAAAATAAATGCATTAACATTTTATTTCACCAAAATACACAGAAACGCTCAAAACATCGCGGTGGATATTGCCAATTTTGGTTCCGAAGACACGCGAGGAAGCGCTTCAAATCGTTTCAAAAACAGTTGTCATTTTGTATTGTAAATCCAGTCCATATGTATTATTTATTTATTTATTCATAGGAAAACATACAGCATCAATTTAACAATGAACCAAGTAAAATATCAGCGACACATAAAGCCAATAAAGTTTTCACTATTGTGTAAACATGGAGTGAACATATTCAAAGAAAGTAAAAAGAAAGTTGGAAATACATATATTAACAATTTTTAAACTAAAAATACTAATAATACTACTGGAGGGGTGAATCTGTGACTGCCTTAACGGAATTAATATAATTTGTTTGGTTTTTGCTAAATACATCAATGTGCACCAACACAAATGTGTACAACAAATTATATTACATATGGACTGGATATCCCCCGAACCGTTCCTGTGCACTGCGCGCCACCGTATTCTCGAGGTCACTCGGTGTGGGCACGCAGATTCCCCAATCTACGCACCCGCGAACCCAGAGGTCCCCCGCCTTATAGCGACGGCAGGGAGACAATAGGAGACCTAGCATGAATTAAGTAATTGGTTGATTGACACTTTCAGAAAATCTTATGCAACAACAGGACATGACGGAATCAATTAAAAAAAAAAAGCCTCAGTATATTACATGTGGTACAAAAGTAGCGCTAGGAAAACAAAGAGTGAAACCAGTATCACTATTTCTAGGATGAGGAAAATGACGCCGAGATACTCTTCAGTTTGAGACATATCTGAACTATTGTTTCCGCTTGTCAAAGCATTTACCGTCGAAGATTGGCAGCTCAATAGGCTGTCAAATAGTGCATAATATTAGCTGTTATAGAAATGTACAGTTTGGTATATGAGGTGCATCACTCATGGATTCCTCGGTTTGATCTTTAGTGACAAGGGTTATAGGATTTGATAAGGAAATTCCCTTTTGGAATAAAGCACACCTATATACACATGATTAACAAATAAACTATACTCAAAACAATATAAGTTTTCAGATACAATATTTAAACACAAAATACTATATTTACACAGTACTACAATTCCAGCCTCCGGGCTGCTACTCAAAATTTCTTATCGTACACACACAGACACACACCGACGTTTCAAATAAAAGTAGATTTATAACCCGTGTTTTTCAAGACACTACATAACAAATCAGGAATGTATGTAGGTACAGATGTGTACATATGTATTACCCAGATCAAACCCGAACGCGAGATTCAAGCATCGCTCGTCGAGAGCCATCGATTTTTCTCAGACAACCAACACTTGAAATTTCGTTCCACATTACCGATGTCAAAGTCACAATTCAGACATTACGTGTTCTTGGCAAATTTTCCCCTCCAATTTGGCCTCGTCACGTATAGCGATACATACTTGTAAGAAAAAGTCTGGTAAATTCCACACGCGATCTTTCAAGGCCTACATACTGGGAGAATCGAATTTGTCTAAAATAAAACGTTTATTCTGATCAATTTTAAGATATTGACGGTTTCGCAGAAGGAATGAAGCTTTTTTTGAAGTTGTACTTCTTTAGTCACGTTTGATGAAAGTGTAATAGGGAGCTTTGTGCGCATATCGTCCTGAAACCCTCGCTGTATGAGTTTGGCTGACAGAGATAATTAAAAAAAGTGTGTAACTATTTTCATCATATCTACTAAAATACCTGCAATTATCTAAGCTCAAACGTCCATACATCCTTGAATATATATATATATTCATTATCAAACTTTTGAACAATGGTGTGGACTGCCCGATACTTTTAAGCAAGGTTAATTATAGAGTGCCCGTTCGGTGCCCTCGGGGTCGCATCACTCCTCTGTACCCACCGCGCCATAGAACCGTACTTGGAGCTAATTCCCCTATACCAAGACTTTGTGGGTTGTTGAACGGGTATAGTGGTCTTATAGATTTATACATAGATTCACTTGGCCGATTCTGATCCACAATAATTAAATATCTGTTGCAGAAGAATTAACTGCGTCATGTGAAGCATCTTGTATTTTACTTTATTAAATTGTTTTATTATATCACACTGGAGGCTACTAAATTATAGGAAAGTTATGTAAAGTTAGCACTTAAACTAAGACTGCACCTAGTTAACTTTTAAGTAAAAGTTTTAATTTTGCTGAACATTGCGTTGCAGTATTCGTCGTCTCAGGCACAGACTAGATAGAGACACACAGATTAAGGTGACAGGCGTCGTTACAGATTTTAAAAAGTTATTTTTTTCTACCTTACAATTCTAATTGAAAGTTATTTCGATGCACGCAGTAATCACTCACAGTGTCTTGATGTTTTTCAGGAGATTTCAAAGGTTTCCTGGGTTTTTTGTGGGCCGATAATCAGCAACGAATTGACCGTGGAGAACTCAAACAGTCATGTATTTTTGTTGAGCTTCTCGCAGACATTTCAGAGAAATGGGGCTGCTTAACCACCGGAGGGTCCACTTGAAAACCAGCGTCAGGCTCTTCTCTGGCAAATGCTGAACTGGTTACATGTTTGGCGCAACAGTCGAGCACACAACAAATTCTAACTTTATATTAAAGTTTATTTTTTTGTTGTTTGTTATTTATAACCCTATTCAACGTTTTTATCGTGTTTCCTTTTAGTTTTATATTTAGTCTTATTACCTTTTGTGATGTCTCGCTATGCTGTCAAAGTAATAATTTCTTTCTTTCTCTTTCTTTAACAGGTCGTTTCTGGTGAAGCCAAAAGAGGCCTCTAACCAGGCTTAAAATTAATATTTAATACTAAGCAACTTGCGCTAAGGGCACCCCCTGCGGGACACGAACCTCGGCTTAGGGCGTTGCTGGGGATAACAAGCTATTGTTTTGGGGATAGCTGGATCGGTACACATAGTCATGTACTTACTGATTAGACGTCCGATTATTACTTGGTCCTCTTTCGATTTTTATAAGAACTACTTGCGATATGTGAACTGTAGGCATTAATAATTTTGATGGGACCCCATTGTACCGTATTTTTAGAAACTAGAAGATGCACAAGAAGAACAAATGATGATATTGTAGCTCTGGTAATTTATCAGCATTTTGTATAACTCTCACCATCATCACCATATTAGCCATAGGACGTCCACTGCTGGACAAAGGCCTCACCATATACTTCCACAATTGTGTCATCACTTTGGGACGAATTTTCTAGTACTCACCACACTTGGCAGGCAGGTTTATGAACGCTATGGTTAGAGTCCCTTAGTCTCCTTTTACGATATCCACGGGATGAGATCGAATGGTACTATTTGCTAAATCGAGATACCTACCCGGTAATACACTCTGATAATGTTTAAAATAATCAAAAGGGGGCTGACGACAAGTTCACAACGTATGATTCACAGTTTGACATGATGCCGGGAATAAGGTCATCTCTCGTGGGACTAACTCAATGAATTTCCACGGTTTAAATGGAACTCATTATAAGTATGTATCTACTCACTTGTGTCTGCTGGTATCGTGTTTGGTTACAATATTTGAATGGCTGAAAGGAATATTATAATCAATAACAATTTCATTTTTTCCTAACTGTGCCCCGCGGTTTTACCCTCCGTTTAATTTATGAGAAATCAGATTATTTATGAATAGTTTAGAGTACATTGGCGGGAGCTCTGTTCTCGATGTTGTTGAATAGTATAAAGATACTCTTCAACAACATCGAGAACAGACGAGACCTAGGAAAAATTCAATTCAAGGTCCAACTTCGAGAAAGAGGTCAATTGTCGGTCAAACTCGGCTGAGCAGCGTTCGGAAAACTTCGCAACGGCTTTACGTCAACAATACCGCAATGCCTCAAGACGAAAGTCTTTAACCAGTGTGTGTTACCAGCGGTGATATAAAGTACGGAGACGTGGTCACTCATAATGGGCCTCGTAAGAAAGCTTAAGGTCATTCAGTGAACTATCTATATATATATTTATTTATACTAAACATATATATATATATAACATGTCTATCTCTAAACGGCAAAGATAGACAAAATACGTTGGTCATGCTCGACGATAAAGACTGTTGTCTAGGAAAGAGTGGAAACTATTATTTCCGTTCATTCTGAGATCGCCATGCTCGGAATGGTAGAATGATTGCCACTGTCTACATTCAGATGTCATTTTTATCTACTCTTCCGTCGACAAGACTGTTGTCTTCGGTGTTCATGCTACGCCTACTGTTCTGTTTATCTCGTGGAGGCCGTCCCACGCTGCGTTTTCCAGTGCGCCAGCTCGCACTCAAGACCCTTTTTTCCCCAACGGCTTTCAGTTCCATGAAGTCTAAGTAAATAATGTTTGAAGTCAAAGTTGCTTACGAAACATGACAAATTGTTGGGGGGCGGATCATTCATCAAAATCCACTTAGTCTAAATATAGATATAGGTCGTTACAATGTGGGTTGCGCTGAGATGAATTTATTGGGAACAAATATTCTAGTTTGAGAGTATATTGATAAGTTAATTTACAGTATCACCGCGGTTTGGTTAGAATGATAACATGTTATTGAATTAAGAAAACTTGGAAAAATTACTGGTTTTCTGAATGTTGGCTGACTGGTACTAATCGGAGGATGTAAAATGCAAAGAGAGCGTAGAGTACATTTGATTTAAAGAGAGATCCTGGCTGTAAGTACTATGTCTATGACCAGATATGAAGAAAGGAAGAAAAGGTAGAGCGTGAACTTCCTGGCAATATTAGATATCTAACTAGTATAGCCGGAAATGGTGTACTGAGTGGATAGAAACAACAAAAGTAAAACAAAGGAATTACAATGAAAATTCACTTAAGGTATAGGTTTTTTATGTAAGTCCGTTGTCCGTGTATATGCCACACGGATGCTGATGCATGGGACGGTAGCATGCGTAGGAGTAACATGCCTAAGCTACCGATGCAATGTTGCAGCGCAGTCCACTGACTTGTGTAATGATGTTCCAACTTGAAGCATGCTCGTATTTTTTCTGTGGGTGAACGGGTGAAAGCTTCAGCCACTCCTGTCATTTAATATAGGCACTTTGTTGAATTACACCACTTTTCGGCTCGCTGCACGACGAAGGCAGCTCGGAAGAGCTCCTTGTGGTGCTCCTCAACTGTGTCACTGTGGTGAAGATATCGACCCCCTCGGGCACCATGGCCTCATCTTGCAATAGAAATGCAGGTCACATACGTACATTCATTGTGCCCTTGCCAACGCTAGCATGCCAGCTCTAGTACATTAGAACCCAGCGGCTTGGCGATGCGATGATAGCAAAAGACCGGCCAGTATGTCGTTACTGTATTGGAAAATAGGTAGACCTCTGGTGTAGGACGCAACTTGCGTCGACACTTTTGCTTCTTCAGATCTTTCAAGCACCGCTAGCTGTACTGGCGCTGCCGCTTCTGCAGCGGAAAACTTCAAGCAGCGCAAATATAATAATCTTATCGTAAAATATTGTTTTGAACCGTTTGGGGGTGTAACGCTTTGTTCATGAGGTCCGAGTACACGTATCCTTTTCAAAGATACTGCCACAGGGTTGATCGGAACTTCACGTGACCACATGGGTGGCTTTTTCTTTGGCCAAAGAATAAGCATTGCCAGTTTTCTACGGACACTATTAGCTGACAGCGATGAGGAGTACTTCGACAGCTAAGTGCTTCTTTTTTACGGTGTTATTTTTTATTTATTGTTAGCTGTCTTAGGCATAAAAAATTGTGTATATATAAGTTTCATCTAGTTTTAAAGTATGTTAATATTACATTTTTTTACTTACATATTTTGTGACAAAATAATATATGGTTTTAAAATCGATTCTATTAAAATTCTGAACAAATCACTTTGCGTGCGTATAAGCTAAAAACTCTTTTCTAAACCTACATCTTTGTGGAATAAGTCGCTGCTTTTATTTTTTTAATTTTATTTTTCTTAAACAATGTTCCATTGTGTCAGAAATATAGGTAATGTTACAATAAAAAATACATTAGTAACAGAAGATTTACAATTAAATAATTAATGCATCAAAATGATATAATCCACTACGGTAATTATTCATTACCAATCAAATTCGCAAATTAAAAATACTTATTCAATAAAATTAATGGTACACAGTTTTATTTATATTACAGTAACTGCCTACAAGTACTGTGGAATCGACCTTTCAATGTACTCTACAAACTTACTCTATTTAAATTGATATCTCTATTGTCCTCGTAGTAAATCGTGTAACTGACATTAGAACACCTTAATCCAAGAATTCTCGCACTAAATTAATAGACCCACTTATAGAAACCAAGTTCTGTTTTACAAGACAGAAATATATCACCAGTTTATCGAGGAGAACAGACATTTATAGACAGAAACTCCATTAAGACTATTAATAGGTTGTCGGCTTTTATGTATGTAGGTATCGCTCTCCCATTTTCCTTTAGAGTAGGTGGTGTTTCGGGTGAAAACTACACGGTATTTTGACACCACTTAAGCCGCTAAAGTAATTGGTGTTATTTATTTCCATGTTTCGTTTGTCAAACCAGTGAG
Source organism: Diloba caeruleocephala (assembly GCA_947459985.1). NCBI lineage: Eukaryota > Metazoa > Arthropoda > Insecta > Lepidoptera > Noctuidae > Diloba > Diloba caeruleocephala. The sequence goes on from OX381609.1 coordinate 2,653,469, forward strand.
TTATTTTGGGATATGTGAGATTCGTATTTTTCGCTGTTGATGTAATCATTTGGAATAAGATTTGAATGCTGCCTTATCATCTGTGGTAGCCTAATAGTTGAATGCCGGAGGGTCTGAGGTCGATCCCGGGGCACACTCTAACTTTTGGGATTCGTGTGCGGACCGGAATTTGATTATCACTTGCGTTAACGGTCAAGGAAAACATCGCAAGGAAATGCTCATGCACAGATGAGAGGCCTCCTAAAAAAACCTCTGGTGTGTTTAGTCTGCCAATCAGCACTAGGTCAGCGTGATGGACTAAAGCCTGACTTTTCTAATGATGAGAAAATGCCCATGCCCAGCAGTGAGATAGTAATACGCTGATTATGATATCACCTTTAATGTCTTCTATTTGCAATACGATGGCGAATTTATTTTTTATATTGATGTGGCTGATTGTCGATTCGAAAGCTCGTATAGATGCGAATACCGTTTACAAATATCATGTTTTATTTACACAACATAACCTAAAGATAAATGATAATTGCCATCATCATCGTCATATCAGCCATTGTACGCCCACTGCTGACCAAAGACTTCCACAATTGTGTCGTCATTTTGGGGGCTATTTGTTAATACTCACCACGCTTGGCAGGCGGGTTGGTGAGCGCAGTATGGTTACTGTTTCAGACAAGGAACGTTGCTGCCTATCCCTCTGGTTCCCTCAGTCGCCTCTTACGACATCCACGGGAGGAGATGGAGTGGTGCTATATTCTTAATCCGGCCACCACACGGAATACACTTAGAGCACTATTTTATTTTAAAAGGTTCAAGGTTGATCATGAAGATGCAAAAGAACAATCGGTGTTTCATATTTTTCTCATGTCTTGGGATTTCAACTGTATTTAAATAAACGGTGTTAGTGATATCCCGAATCACAGTAGTTTTAGATATAAGGAAACCCTCTTCAATTTTACCGTTTATGGATTCTTGTTGAGGTTTATTCAGATATCGGTGAAATTGAATTTCGGCCGCCCATTTTCAGCAGTATCTTATACTGCTCATATGAGAAATACAATATGACTATTATAATAAATACTGATGACTTCACACGTAAGTGGTCTCTTGCTCGCTCGTTCAGTCTCCATATTTTCACCTCAGCATAGACTAGCTTTACGAGCCATTACTGTTATGATCACATTAATATTTAACAAGCAAATAACTTGAGAGACTCGTCAGCGTTAAGAAAAATCCTTTGATATATTGCATCGTTAGTCGCGCCATCTCTTCTTCGGGACTCAGGATTGTTAATCGGGCCATTTGTCACGATCGCGCTTGGTATTCACTGAGAACGAACAATTCGAATTTCGCGAACGATTTCTAAAGGAAATCGAGTCGCGAGAATACTACTGCCTGATCATGATTCTCGTTTGTTAAGTCAGGATATAATATTTCCATATTTTGTTACTTCATCTTTCTTACTTGGAGGAATTTTCGAAAGTGTGTTTGTTAAATGGAAGATAATTGTTGCTATGTCCCTAGTCATTTGGCTGATACCAGCGTTTATTTTTTTGCTCATGAACAAATTCAGAGAGTGGTTATACATTATAGATAAGATAAAGATAAAAATATTTTTATTCATTCTTGACGCATTCCAAGATGTTGATTTCTTATGAAGGGACACAAAACGGGCAAGAAACTCCATGGTTATTCGTTTTAAATAATAATGATGTTGCATTGTTTATGAGTGCATTGTTCTCAAAATGAAGTTTATGTGAGGAGAATACAGGAGACAAGACTCAAAATCTTGTTGAAAAGTCTAAACACTAAACAACCCTGGTAGTAATATTTATTGAAATTTATTATCAACATCAAAACCTATCTCGTCCCGTGGGTGACGTAAAAGGCGACTAAGGGATTAGATGGAGAGTGGGTAGCAGCGTCCTTCGAATACATTAACAACTCAACTGTGATCGCCAACCCGCCAATGAGTACACAATACACCGATATCGGTAATTGTGGTGATCTTTGAGGGAGGCCTGTGTCCAGCAGTGGACTTTATTCGGCCGAAATGATGAAATGATGAGTCATGGGAGCATTACTTAACTACGACCTATTTTATTATGATATGTATTTTATTATTCTATTATACTATTCGAACGAAGAGACGTCAGAGATCGGGCAATTGGTCTCAAATGGAATTGAGTATGCCAATTGGCAAGGCGAAGTGCTAGCAAGTCAACAATGACAAGGAGGAGACCGTGAAATGCAAAATATAGCGTGGGACGTCTCGCAGCGCAATTGGCCGACGATATAATGAGGATCGAAGGGTTGATTGTGATTAGGACTGAATAAAGGGGCATAGACAGAGAGAGGTCTTTACTAAGCAGTGGGTAAAGTCAGGCAGTAGATGATGATGATTCTATTATGCTTATTTTATTAAAGGTTTACCGGAATACACTATGAAGATATGGAAGTACTCAGCATATTAAATATCACAAGTAATAAAAAATAAAAATAGATCTATATTTGAATTCAAACGGTTGGTAATACTACTGCGGCGATTATGCTATGGCCGCGTAGCTGGCGTAGACGAGATGTCAGCTACACTGTAATAGCATGGCGCAATTGTTTTGATTTACCACTAGCTGGGAGCCGCGGTTGCACCCGCCGTTTAATTTTATATAAATAGAAATGAAATTCATTGGAATGATAGTGGCGCCATCTGTAAAAGATTGGTCATACCAATTTAGAAACCTTTGTGGGCTCATGCACAACACTTTGCTGAAGATCATGACATGATCAAATGCATAGTTTACGATTCTATAAGGGACATACACACAAACATTCATTTTTATATATGTAAATAAAATGTTACTGCCGTTATAATAACGCTCCAGAATTGTACTCTTTTTCTCATGTCAATGGTTCAAAAATACATTGGCTTTCAAAATGTTATGTTAATCCTACAACAAACTTATCTTGTAGATTTCTTGCTTGGCTGTAGATTATAATCAATGGAATATCACGAGGAACATTTTTGTGTTTGGATTAAACCGTGTCAGGTAAATATATTCGCACTACCCACGTCAGTTCAAAATCCATCCTCACAACCTTTATGGCTGGCGGTCTAGCATTGTTCGATTTGATCGGTATTTTTTACTCCGTACGATGATAATGTGGACAAATAATATAGATAAACTCCTCCGGTGTTACGGATGTCCTAGGCGATGATTCTTGCTCACTTGTAGGTGACACAAATGGTTTTTTGCCCACTCTGATATATATAAAACGGTGTATAGCCATAAATTTATAATTTTAAAAAATCTCGGAGATTCCAATTTGCGGCACTTGAGGCACGGCTGGTGTAGTGGCTAAACGATTGGTTCAATGCCCGCACGCAGCAAATATTTGTATAATCTACAAATAGTAGTTTCGGGTCTGGGTGTTCGTGCATATGAGATTTATGTCTGTAAACTGTACCCACGACACAAGAGTATCCCTACTGTGGGGTAACGTTGTAAAAAAGAAAATTAGATTTTTTCTTTTGACGCAGTTGAGCTCTATCTCTACTATTACTAAGTAATACTACAAGATGCAAGGTATATAATGATGTTATTTTGATCTGTTGACATGACCCTGACTTGGCACACCTTCTACATGATGTAGCACCCTAATATGGCCATGTTGACCTTCAAAAGTCAACATCATCATCATATCAGGCAAAATAAGCCCACTACTGAACAAAGGCCTCCCCCATAAATGACCGGTTACATGCCGTGTGTGGCCATTTTGGGGAGAACTTGCCAGTACTCACCACGGTCACCTCTTAAACATCCACGGGAGAGATGGAGTTGTGCTATATTCATTCCCAATATCCGTTGGGAGCTCTGTTCTCGAAGTTGTTGACGAGTATGTCTACCTGGGACAAACTGTCCAGTTAGGTAGGTCCAACTTCGAGAAAGAGGTCAATCGTCGAATCCGACTCGGCTGGGCAGCGTTCGGGAAATTTCGCAACGTCTTTTCGTCAACAATACCGCAATGCCTCAAGACGAAAGTCTTTAATCAGTGTGTGTTACCAGTGATGACATATGGAACAGAGACGTGGTCACTCACAATGGGCCTCATAAGAAAGCTCAAGGTCACCCAGCGAGCTATGGAGAGAGCTATGCTTGGTATTTCTCTACGAGATTGAATCAGAAATGAGGAGATCCGTAGAAGAACTAAAGTTATCGACATAGCCGCAAGGATTAGTAAACTGAAGTGGCAATGGGCAGGGCACATTGCTCGTAGAACTGATGGCCGTAGGGGCAAAAAGGTTCTCGAATGGAGACCGCGCACCGGAAAATGCAGCGTGGGACGACCTCCAACGAGGTGGACAAACGACCTGGTGAGGGTCGCTGGGAGTCGTTGGATGAGAGCGGCATGTGACCGTTCGTTGTGGAGATCTAAGGGGGAGGCCTTTGTTCAGCAGTGGACGACCTGTGGCTGATATGATATACTCATAATCCGTCGGATATGACACCACACAGACAATGTGATACTACATGGTGCAAGCTTGATAATCACAATAACAAAAAAAAGACCTGAATTGTATTAATGTTTCTCAAAAAGAAATACTGCCACAACTAAAAAACAAACTAGTACATACCCAAAAAGGTTTTATCAATGTTCCAAATCGGCTTTACTTCATTTCTTTTTTCGACAGCAAAATAATAGAGTTATTAAGTAGAACATAAACCTGTGGTGTACTGTGCCAAGTTTCGATCGGCTGGAACAGTATTAAGGTATTACTATTCTCGCTGCGTTCCTCGCTGGTTCATTTTATGTCTTATTATTGTATTGGCTGGTTGACGTTTCGTATACTTATTTTGTATCCAGACCTTATAGTGTAACATTTTAACTATTTTAAACCGACTTCAAAAAGGAGGAGTTTCTCAATTCTCTCGAGATTTGTAGCCCATTTTTTTTTCTTTTTTAAACAAAACGTTGCCCTACATTAGGATTTCTCCTGTGTCGTGGGTGCGTTTACAAACAGGCACACACATTCCACAGGCAATACACTCAGACCCGGAACAACTACCTGCAGATCATACAAATATTTGTTCCGTGCGGGAATCGATCCCACGACCCGGGACACAGCAGCCGACTGTATCAGCCACTGCACCAACCGTGCCGTCAATTTGAGCAATTCCAACTGGTGCAGAATGCTTTTGATTTAGTCCCATATAAATTTCATTACATTTGATTAAGTAGTTTTTTAACCAGCTTCAAGAAACAGGTTAATTTGACTGCGCTTATCTAGACGATGTCTTAATAGTTTCGACTCCTCTTACATTTGAGACCCGATTTGAGTCATTCTTATTTTTTGTGTTAAATACTGATATCAAATTGGAAAACGTTCTTACATTTGTTTACACTAAAAAGAAACAAATAAAGCTTTTAACAAAATAATACAGGTATAAATTAACATAACATCGGTTTGCATGAACCATGAATACCTGGAGCCGCCCGACTTCATAAATAAAGTTATTTTTCCCTTTTCAGTGGTTTTAATATTTTTATATCGTGTAGGGTTTTTGAAGTCAGTTTTTTTCTTGTGTGTGTGTAAAAATTTCATCTTTTTTCGTGTGCTGTTGTGCCAGAGTTGTTTCAAGCAGCCCAATGTCCTCCGACTTGGCTTAACAACTGCCGTCTATTGACAACAAATATACTCCGAACCATGTAGATTCTCAGTTCAAATACCACTATGCGGTCACTCAGCCATAGACTTACCGCAACAAGCGTTGCTTAAACTATCTGATAGACTACCGATCAATGTGTGCAACTGAATCTAGCAACATAAAAAATTGCCAGTACTAACCACGCTTGGCAGGCGGGTTGGTGAACGCAGAATGGTTACTATTCTGCAGAAGGGACGTTGCTGCATATCCCTCTGGCTTAGAGTCCCTTAGCCAACGTCCACAGGAGGAGAGAGTGGTGTTTTATTCTTTATCCGGATACCAACGGATTTTAATCCGGACACCACACGGATAGAGGAACTTTTGACACACTGCGTTACACACTGTATCGGTTAGGAATAGCACCGTACCATTTCTTCGCATTAATATGCGATGTTAAAGGCGACTATAGAATTACCCTGAGGACGTGCAGCCTTACTGCAGCCAGTAGTCCTTCCATTCCACATTTACTGCTCAACTGTGATCGCTAATTCACCTGCTCGGCGTGGTGATTAAGGCGAAACCCCCCCAATAAATATAAAACATAAACATAAAACGAAACCCCCCCAGTAAATATAAAACATAAACCCACACCCATTGTGTCTCATCTCAACTCATTTGACAAATAACGAAAGAACATTTAATTACATAAAAACATTATGACAAACTAATCTTTTTTTAATCATGTTAATTGGTAAAACAACGCAAAGCATAGCGTTTGACAAAATGCGTTGTGGGATAGGTTACTTTTAGTACGAAATCGTCAGTCATTAGTAGGGTAGGTCAATTGAACAGAAATTGCTAGGCTTAGGTTAAATTAGAACTGCGACCACAACGTACACCAGAATCGAATTCTACCTAGTTGTTAGGCAGCATATCTTTTTTTAATTGTCAATTGGATATTTTTGGAATGATATTTTTACATTTGAAATATTTGCAAAGTAAAACATTTTCGAAATCTGTATTTTGTCAAATGATTAGTTTTTATAATGTTATTTTTAATATGATCAGTTGACATTCATTTTTTGTCAAACATTAGTAACTATACCTGATAAATGGCTGGCCCACTAATTCATTATTCATACTAAAATACTTAAATTAATCATTTAAACATAATCGCATTTCAAAGCTCTGAATAGAGCTGCCAAGAAGCCATATTATATCATAATAAGCAGGATTACTAGATAATTGTAATCTTACCATTCTATCTAAATTTAAGAGTATTTTCTTTCAAACACACGTTTCATTAGCAAGTCGTTATAACCACTCTAATTGTCAACAGGTCTCCAGCCGGGCCCGAGTGTCACAGCGGAGTCTCTAGATATGGTGAAAGTGTCAGCGGTGGCAGGCGGCGACGCGACACTGCCTTGTGACACACGCTCAACACAGGCCTCTGACGTGCTGCTGCTTGTCGTGTGGTATAAGAACGACGTGCCATTGTATAGGTGAGTTTTATTTAAGTTTTCAATTTTGGTAGTATAAAGATTATAACATTTATTTTATCGTAATTATTACATATTATTATTAGTAATTATTACATGATTACTATGTGGATACAAATAACTAATTGGACAGATCATGCCGGCAGTACATGATTCTCACGTACGCTAATTCTGTTTGCAACTATCAACAATGTAATGAAACAGTTTTTAATTATTTTAAAAGATTGCCTATGGGGTTTCCTGCCCGTTCTTTTCCATAGTACCAACTTCTTGGAACAGCGCAAGTACATTCTGACTATTCATAAGTGCCTGCAAATGGTTTATAGGAAGAATAAATATTCTGAATTTGAATTTGGTGTTCGTTTAATTTTGAGAGCAAATAAACTGTGTTTTTATATACGTGTATACAAAGTAAAATACTAAGTGCTTTTGAGAGGATAATTATTATTAGTTTACTCTTTAACTTCGTCTTTATGGATCTTTTTATGAAGCGTTGACATGTAGTCTATAACACCTGATACACCCACTGTATTTGTTACAGTAAATCGGTCAGTAAATATAACTATTATACCTTAATGTTTTGGTTGGAATATTGACAAAATGAATAATACATTAGATTACAAGGGACGAGCTCTGTTATATGGCAGGATTTGGGGAGTTGGAGTTTCTCATTTGAATTTATTCTTGCTTACGTTTTAGGGACCATTATCACTTACTGCAAGTCTCAACGTTGCTCAAGAATTACCCGCTTATATGTGTAACATCTCGGCGTTTTAATAGCGCAATTTTTTATTGAAGAACGCATAAGAATATTCTGTGTAATATTTACGTGTAACTGGAACGTAATTTGAAGTTTATTAACATGCCAAATTTCTTTATGCACTGAATTTAATTGATTTATTTGTTATACTATTTATTGTACACCAATCGGTAAAAGATTCAAAAACAGTAGCGCTTAAAAGTAAGTCTTAGTGTGCAATGGGTGGTCTTATCGCACTCGGCGATTTCTTCCAGGCAACCTTGGCATGGAGAAATACTAAACTGGATATTATATGGAATTTAAATTCAGAATTACATGAAAATTTGTTTTATCCATAGTATAATAAATAAATATTTGTTTTGTGTGAATTGTTATCAATGGCTTTGAAGATCTTGAAAGGTGAATGGTGATAAATTTGCTTCCAGAGAAGGTAGTTGCGAACTTTGCTACCCATATTATGAAATGAATGTAGGTTCATTACAAATTTTACGCACATTTGTTATAATTAAATGTCAGGTTTGTGCAGTGGTCGATACAGTCAACTGCTGCTCTCCGATTCTCACACGGAACAAATATTTGTATAATCTGCAGGTAGCTGTTCCGGGTCTGGGTGTATTGTGTATGAAATTTGTATCTGTAAACGTACCCACGACACAGGAGAAACTATAGTTTGTGGCAGCGAAAAAAAAATAGTAATTATATATGATAAAAATTGTTTATGAACATTAACGCCTCTGCCTACTTTAACAATGGAATCCCCATTAATTACAAGCACAATCTAAAAGTCAAACAATAAGACAAAGCATTTGTTTCTTTTCTTTCTATTTGCCATCCAACAATCGCAATTGTATTTAAAGTAATAACTAGTTATAATTAATTAAAAGCCCGGCTCAGTATAATAGAAAAAATAAAGTAATGGGATTTACTCCACAGTTATTATACTCGAATAGTGAAACATTACTTTCCTAGAAAACGATTTGTATTATTATTTTAATTCAAACATTGTAATACTCGACAGAAATGAGAATAGAAATAATTCCACCTGCTACTTTAATTTAACTTAAATTTGACAGAACGCCCAATCTCGATCGACGCTTACGAAACAATGAACTGTAATTATCAAGAAACAGAGTTTATATTTCAGGAGCAATTAACACATTTTGGATTAGAAGGGTTATTATCCAGCTAAGTAGAACAATCGTATTTGAAACGATCTTTAAGTTTTCAGTCGGTTCTTATTAAAACCTAGACATAGCGTTCGTTTTGTAAGGTTCGCTGGAAACATGTAAATTGCCTTCTGTATGAGTACGTGCGATACCTACGTAGTTGGATTTTTTCTTTTTTCCCGTGTTATAAGGCTAGGTCGCGTGTGGCGCCAGAACAACGACCTGAGCTTGTCGGTACTATGTGTTCACCATCTCTTGATTGACAGTAACTAAAGTGAGTTTCTCACCTGGCACTTTGGAGCTGAGTTTTTTTGAGTAATCAACATGATGTGACCGAATCAAACTGCATCAGATGATTTGTTTTTTGGGCGATATGAATGTCCTAAGCTCTCCAATAGTTAGATATTAGTTGATGTCAGATTAAAACCAATTGATTGAAATTAGAATTTCAAAAACACATTTTTCTTAAATGAGGTGACTAATAAACGAAATTACATTAAACTTTGCATTTTATCGCGTTAACACAGATTAACGTGGTTACATTTGTTGCTAAAGGTCTGTAGAGGGATACCTCATATATTTCGTACTAAAAGGTTGCCGTAGATGGTATAATATGGCTTTACTTATATAAAAGAGAGCCAAGCTGATTGATTGAATTTCGTTGGCAAAAACGTGAAGTTTCAAAAAAATCCAAAATAATTTATCGATAATAGGTACTGCTACACAGAATATTTAAATCTTATAAATAGTGAAGTTTGCAGTTATCCGATAGGTTTTCACTGTGTCTATTTTTCTAATAAATTTCAATTTTAATTTTAGATCGAAATTTTATTTCGTGGAAAACATATTTTTTATGTGATAAATGTTGATCTAAGGTTTAAATTTTAAGCCAGTATCAGGTATTTACATAATTATGTACAAAATAAGCAGTTTTAAGTAATATAAAATTTTAAATAATTATGTTGGTAAGAAATTAATACTACTTTGAAAGATCGATCTGATAAATTTGTACATTCTTGGCGTGCGATGATTAAAGAAGAGTTCTATTTTCAAATAAGAGTAGATACCGAACGAATAATTCGCATAACCTGACAGATTCATTGGAATAATTATTCTGAAGTGAAAGCTATAATTATACCTTCGTCTCCTTAAACGTATCCTTATTACGTATACAGTCAACTTGAATGTGGGAATAATTTGGCCCATCAAACGTCACGGTTTACAACACTGAAGTCTGGCAACAACGGACATTTAAGTAGTAGGTACGAACTTTAAACAAGCTGTAGGCTTCAAGTGGGCTATCGGAAACTATAATATCACGTGACCTGACGCGTTTTGCCTGATTCTAGTGACCTCATTCCTCACAAGATTAAGTCACCGAGGGATCACTTCTAATTTGACGGCACGGTTGGTGCAGTAGCCGATACAGTCGGCTGCTGCGCACCGGGTCGTGGGTTCGATTCCCGCATGGAATAAATATTTGTACGATCTACAGGTAGTTGTTCCGGGTCTGGGTGTATTGTGTGTGGAATTTGTGTTTGTAAACGCACCCACGACACAGGAGAAATCCAACGTTTAAAAAAAGAATATACAACAGCTACGATACATCGACAAGATTCATGGCTAAATCGCAATCTGACAATGTGCATATTTTACAAATCGCTCAAGCGAACATTTGCTATGCATGGTCCTACCGGTGTGAACGCGCGAGCCAAATTAGTTTCGACACGACCACAAAGTACGATCAGATTAAACAGGATTTTGGTAGCCCTGACATATTTTGTGTGATGTTGTTATTAAATACGGGTTTAACTGGGTCGGTAGATATATTTCGAAGATTTTTTTATGTGACACTGTCCTCCAACTGGCTGTAAAACAATTATTGACTTTCTATTATTTTATTTATTTTTTGTTTCTCTCGAAGAAGTTTAATGTTTCTAAACGTCCATTAAATATGGGCCTGCTAGTAAATGTCTGCACAATTGAGAGTACGTTTATACAAATACATACAGGTAATATAGATTCACAACAAATAGTAGTAATAAACAATTGTGAGTAATATGCATAAGAAACAATAAGGCCCAAAGCCAATGATAATTAAACTATATATAACGCCAAACATACGCGCTTTGGAGCCTATGTTAGACCGCGGTACGCGTTCATCACTATAATTCTGACCACGAGTTAGATTTCTCCATATCTATTAATAGTGACACTTTTAAAACATTTCTGAGCAAATGTTCTTTTTATTGTAAGTACAAAATATTTACTTGATGAAAAATAATTTGGAAAACTTCGGAACTTCTTTTCGCCAACAATACCGCAATGCCACAAGACGAAAGTCTTTAACCAGTGTGTATCAGTGCTGAAATATGGCACTGAGACGTGGTCACTGACAATGGGCCTCATAAGAAACCTCAAAACCACTCAGCGAGCTATGGAGAGAGCTATGCTTGGAGATCGAATCAGAAATCAGGAGAACCGTAGAAGAACTAAAGTTACCGACATAGCTGAAAGGATCAATAAAGTGGCAATGGGCAGGGACATTGCTCTTAGAACTGATGGCCGTTGGGTCAAAAAGGTTCTCGAGTGGAGACCGCGCCCCAGAAAACGCACCGTGGGACGACCGCCAACGAGGTGGACAGACGACCTGGTGAAGGTCACGGGGAGTCCTTTGATGCGGGTTGCATGTAACCGCTCGTTATGGAAATCGAAGGAGGAGGCCTTTGTTCAACAGTGGACGTTCTTTGGCTGGTATAATGACGATGATAAAAAATAATATAAGTGATTGCAGGGCTCAAGTAAAAGAGGTGGGTTGACTTGTCCCGCCTACTGATGTATGTTTCTTTCTCTCATTAGACGATTGGCAATACTTATGTTTCATTCCAAGACAGTAAGTAGTACGTGATACTTCTAAACTAAAGTTAATATCGACAGTAATATTAATAATGTTTTCAAATAGGTAAAATACTACTTTTGATTATTTAAGATTTCCGAAGATCCCAGAACTTTAGTAATAATTTTCATCGCCATAGTCGAAAGACGTCCAATGCTGAACAGAAGCCTCCCCCAAATATTGCCACAATGATCGCTATGGGTTAGTGTTGTGTGCTCATTGGGGGTATTGCCTTAATCGCCACACTTGGCAGACGGGTTGGCGATCGCAGTTGAGTTATAAATGTATTCGAAGGACGCTGCTGCCTATCCTCCGGTCAGTACCATAGTCATAGATGATATGAAATAGTGGTATTCTTAGCTGGCCCCACACTAACAAACATAAAATACCTTATGTAAAATTATTATAAGCAGCTGAGAGTTGATATTAGTTTTGTGTGAAAATCAAAGTGAAGATCAATTTGATCACTGCATCTAATAATAATCTAACATTATCTATACATACATACTACATACTATACTACATACTACATACTACAAATAAATAAAATTGAAGTGTCTGTTTGTAATGTCAAAATAATAGCTTTTTACTAAATGCATATGAAAGTATATACGGTACATATAACAAAAACACAATTTTTAAACTTTTTGTCTGTCTGTCTGTCTGTCTGTTTGTTCCGGGTAATCTCCGAAACGGTTGGACCGATTTTGACGGGACTTTCACTGGCAGATAGCTGATGTTATAAGGAATAACTTAGGCTACTTTTATTTTAGAAAAATAATTAGGGTTCCGCGCAAAAAAATAAAACCCTTGAAATCCAACATATATATTATATGTCAAGTGTCGATGTCGAAGTACTCTAAATTTCTTATAAATTAAACGCGGGTGAAAACCGCGGGTCCCAGCTAGTCTTGAATAAGGAGTATTAGCGCCCAATACTTTCAAGTGTTCCTTCTGTGGAACAGCAGCCAAAGCCATATTGCGTTCGCCAACCCGTCTGCGAACCGTAGTGAGTACTGGGGAATACCTCAAAAAATTCCAACACAATTATTGTGGAAATCTATGATCGAGGTCTTTGTTCAACAGTAGATGTTCTGCGTCTGATATGTGATGACAACTTTCCAACTTATAAATAAACAAATAATGTAAAGAAAATGATGTAACAATCAAGTAAATTGGTATTGGTAATCGCAGTATAACGTCATAAGCACACAAGAGGACGCCACTTATCCTGTGACATAACGAGCTTTAGGGACGTCGAAATAGGATCAGATTAAACAGGGTTTAGGCAGCTTTGACATATATCTGATGTTGTTATTAGATATGTGATCCTAACTTATCTAGGTCATTGTTATGTTCCAGGAAATGTTTGTACGTTGTTGTTGTTTGTTGTAAAAAATATGCATATTTTATTCAAATTAACTATGTCAGGTTAGTGCCGTGTGGTACGAATAGCACCAACCCATCTCATCCCGTGGGTATCGTAAAAGGCGACTAAGGGATTAGCCGGAGGATGTGCAGCAGGGTCCTTCGAATACATTAACAACTCAACTGCGATCGGCAACTCGCCTTCCAAGCGTGCCGATTATGGCAAAACCCCCCAATGAGCAAACAACACACCGATGTCGGTCGTTGTGGTGATCTTTGAGGGAGGCTTGTGTCCAGCAGTGGACTTTATTCGGCTGAAATGATGATGTCGGGTTCGCACACTCGAAATCGGGGCAAGTATATGAAATGTATGAACATTCGGTTTTTTATTTTTTGCTATAAAAATTAAAAAAAATTGATGTTATTTATATAGGCTAGTTAGTGAGCGAGTGCAGACTTATAGGTTTTTTCTGTGTCTGGTGTGGTCTGTCCTTTCGTCTAAATATAAAAATTAGTTAGTGGCCAACCTTATGCCAGAGTTATTCAAGCTGCTCAATGGCCAATGGTGAATGGCAGAGCAGAATCGGGAGAGGTCCGATCTCGCTTGAAGAAGGAGGAGACGGCGCTGGGGAACAACCGCCCTGGCACCTAATTCCTATACGCCTGAAACCCCCTGCCGACGCTATAGGGCGAGGGGCCTCTGGGTTCGTGGGTGCGTAGATTGGGGAGTCTGAGTGCCCACACCGAGCGACACACGAGAAGACGGCGTCGCGCATGTGGTCGCTCGCCGCCGTGTGCACAGCACAGCACAGCGCAAGAGACGCTTCGAGGAATCTTTACAATACTAATACAAATCGCTGGAGGGGGGGTAACCGCCTTACAGTCACACTCTCCCACTCTCCGAGATGTGCCTATAGGCGTGGTACCAGTGAGTGGCTCTAGTGTGATCATACGAGGATCTGGAGCCCCCCTTAGGGGCCTAAGGTGATCGCCCCAGTGGTTTTAGCCGATAGGAGTCATGTATGTAGCCACTGGGCCCAATAAAAATCAATAAAAAGAAACAAAGAAAAAGGTACTTGGTACAGATGTTCTTGAGAACAAACATATTATGGAGCTGTCTATTGAAGCTACGCCGTTAGGTTCATCTTAGTAGGGTGACCGTAAAGTGCCCCCTAGGCCCATATCTGGGGGTTCGTAAAGAATCCCCTGAAAATTCGCTATGCTATATGCCACGCATACGGTGGCATATGTTCCACAGGGGTCAGTTCTCGGCCCCCTCTTATGGAACCTCGCCTACGACGCGGTCCTGCGTGTCGTTCTCCCAGCCGGCCGGTCTGGGCCCCTGGCCCCCGGACCCCGCACCGCATCCAGTGTCGCCTATATTGGCGACGCGCCGGCAGACTTCTTATACGTTTTTCTGTAATATACACTCGTAAGTAAAGGAATATATAAGCTATTTTTTTTTCAACATTTTGGACTCTATGTTTTCGGAGTTAAGTGAGTCGAGAGAAAGATCAATTTTCATACATTATCTCAAATAACTTAAAATTTATTAATTTTAAAATTATATAAATAAATTGAGATCCTCACAATAAGCCCTTCTTTTAGATGTTTTACACGGTATAGATTGCAAAACAAAACCAATTTGCTCCCCAAATGTGGCTCATTATTTACGTTGCACGTTCCTGTTTCCGTCGCAGAAATTCATGTGTTCCAAATTTCTGATTGATCGTCGGTTCGGAGCAAATTGGCTGTGACAGACGGACAAACAGACATACACATGATTGATTCTATAAGGATCCCGCCGTTTTTTTTCTTTTGGACGTAGGGAATACAAAAAATATATAGATCGAAGCTAATTCTTAGTTGCAGTGTGTTTATTGTTACATTTTAATATTCAATTCAATTCTTTACTGCATTCCATAAGAAAAGCTAAAAACAGATTGTGGGTGTAAATTTATGGACCCTGTTGGGTACAGGATAGTTTAGTGGGACAGAGGAAGAGCTGCTTATTTACTTTAATTGTATATTTTATTTGTTGTTGTTACATTATCACACAGCTCGCAGGTAGGCAGGCAGGCTCGATATGACGCTGGTGCCCAACCTAGTGATCCCATAACGATGTATGCCAGTGTAAGAGTGTTCGCACATGTGGACGACTCGCAAATCCATGCAAACCCTTTGTTTTTTTTATTCCTCATATCGGCCATACAACGTCCACTACTAAACAAAGGCCTCCCCCATAGATTTCCACAACTGTGTCATCATATTGGGGGAATTTGCCAGTACTCACGACGCTTGGCAGGCGGGTTGGTGAACGCAGAATGGCTACTGTTCCACAGAAAGGACGCTGCTGCCCATCCCTCTGGTTTAGAGTCCCTTAGTCGCCTTTTATGACCTCCATGGGAGGAGATGGAGTAGTGCTATATTCTTAATCCGGACACCACACGGACGAAATACATTATGTAGTTCCTCCGCCCGGGAAAGGGCAGAGGGGTATGCCGAACTCCTACTGGCTAAAACCACCGGAGTGATCATCTTCGGCACCGAAGGGAGGCTCCAGGAACTCGCATAATCTCCATCTAGAGCCACTGAGTGACTGTAAAAAGGCCACCTGCCCAGGCACTTCTCGGGGGGATTGTGAAGGAGTCCCCCGAAGCCCAGTTATGCGCTATGGTGCGCACAGCGGTACGTGACCACATGCGCACCGCTGTCTTCCCGGGGGTAACATGCAAACCCTACCAAAATGATCCATGCTTAAGGTCACGGCAGCTCCTGAAAGAAAAGAAAAACAATTTATTCTTGCGGCAAATTGACACACAAACACACAATAAAGAACCAGCGTTGACCAGTACGTGGTTAAATCACCGTGCACTGCCAACATCGCTGAGTCCGTTCCTTTTAGCGTACTACACAATATTTGATGTATCTTTTGTTTTTTTCTAATTTAATATGTGTGTGGCAATAAATTAACTTTATCTTATATAATACTAGAAGGTGTGTAAATATTAGTATTTGGTGGCATTTATCCGAGTCTTACCTACGTCCCTCGGCGGAATAAACCAAGCCCAATAGTTTATAGGAATATGATTGTGAGTATGCTAAATGTGTGTGATCTAATAAAAATATTGTGAATCATATATATACCTATAAATCAATCTCTGTCTTGCAAAATATTGACAATTTGACAGATGAAAACATATCCAAATAAAATAACGCCCTGGTACCTTCTCAATGGATAACATTACATCGATTTAAATCCGATCATTAAGCAGTTCATATGACTGGCATCTAAACACCATTTAGACTCTGCCCCGTACACTATTTGCAAGGTCTCACTCAAACACTGCTTTATCGTCCTCGCCAGTTAGGACCGTCGCAACGTCCTTTTCTATTCACATTGCTCGAGCCGACCCATGTCGAAGCCATAAAAATGTACCTACAATCAAAATAATCATTCTGGTCCAGCTGCCAAACTCGAAGCCGAAGCCCGAGTCTAACTAAGCTTGCTTATTATGTAAGGTTTGGCTTGGCTAGAGGCTCTTTCGGCTTTTTGTCCGGTTAAGAAGCAACTGCAGCCTGCGAGAAGTCCAATATTAATCCTTTTGTCGTTTGTGAGGTTGTTATGAGGCCTTCCGTACAGGAAGTGTCGAATTCTTTGCCACCCCAGACTGGTCCAGTGAGGCACCGAGATATTAGTTATTTAGTCCCTTATGCCCAGTAATTTCATTAGCTACAGGGCCGTTCAAGGCAAAACACAGTAATGTCTAAAGATTTGATTGATTAAAGAAGATTGGCAGCAGAATAGCTGGCACAGCTAGCCGAACACTTGGTTTAAGATACCTACTACAGGTAAGCTATCAATAAAAATAAACCAAACCGCCAATTGTATATTCAACAGACTTTAACAATCACTGTATACTTACGTACAGTGTGAAATTCCCATTTAAAATACATAGTACGGCCCTCTAACACATTGATTACAGTCAGTTAACTACAGTCAACAAACTGATTGTCAGTCATGCCACGCCCGTAAAGAATAGAAAACGGTGAGTAGACACAACATGTTTGCTGCCTGTATAACACTATTGAGAAAACATACTTAGTTACAACACGTACCAACTATATAATGTAGAACAATAAAATAAAATATTGTTTTATTCCATTTTGTATTTCATATATTTGTGTATTAATAATATAGTAATACAATTATTATATGATTAATATGTGCTAGGAGCGCACCTTGCACGCTATACGTTAGTATATAGAATGAATTCATAAAATGCGATATATATCCGTAAGCTAATTCAATTTAATGGATGCTATTCGCGTAAACTTCATTTTATATAATGTACCTTTTTTTTACCGCATATTTATCATGTATCATTTCAGCCGAAAGATTACTGCTGGTCAGTGGCTCCCCCGAAGAACGAACAATGACCAGTCTGGGTTTGTGATGTTTGCTTATAGTTTTGCCACAATCGCCATGCTTGGCAGGTGGGTTATCGATCACAGTTGAGCTTTAAATGTACTCGAAGGACGCCGCTGCCTATTGTATGGCGAATCCCATAGTCGTCTTTTACGGAATGAGACGGGGTGGTGCTTTTCTTATTCGGCACCACACGGCAACCACACATGGAAAAGGATTACATAAATGTAAATAATAAGTTTATTTTGCGGAGAGAGAGAGAGAGAGGGGGGGGGGGGAGGTACACAAGCTTATAACTATGGTTTAACATAAATATATATAATTCTTCTGTACGTGTGTATGTCACTGAACTCCTCCTTAACGGCTGGACCGAGTTCGATGTTCTTTGTGTCCATTTGAGTGGGTCCCAGAATGGTTTAGATTCACAATTGGACCCGGTAAACGGCGCTGCAATCGGGTTTGCATGTACCTGTCTGGACGAAGTTGGCGCGGGCAGCTAGTATGTACATAAATTTATAAAAATATCAATGTGGTTGTTTGTACTGTAGCGTTGTACAGTAACACACAGGTTTCTAAACTAAGTTGAAACTCGTATTTCAGAATCCGGGGATTCTCTTTTTGTATGTTTGAAATACGATCCTACTTAGTGGATAAAACTAAATGTCAAAGACAATAGATAATCTAACTTTTTCTATAAAACATCATCATCATATTAGCTACTTACACGTCCACTCCTGAACAATGGCCTCCCCCAAAGCTTTGTAAAATTGTGTGGTCGTTAGAAGGAGGGTTGGTGAGTACAGTACTGTTCCGCAGGAGGGACGCTCCTGCCCTTCCCCCTAGTTTAGAGTCCCTTAGTCGCCTTTTACGACATCCACGGGAGGTGATGGAGTGGTGATATATTTCTTATTCCGGACACCACACGGACAATATTAGTTGTTACTAGTCAATTAATAGTAGCTATTAGTTTGCCTATTTCATCATAATTCAGTTTAATTATGTGTTTGATGATACCTATATTATAAGATCTATATATATATTTCGTATGGTTAGTGGCCACCCTTGTGTCAGAGTTGTTTAAGCCGCCCAAAGGCCTCCGACTTGGCTTAACGACTGCTGTCTAATTACAACAACCGGGACCGACGATTTAACGTGCCCTCCGAAGCACGGAGACGCTCAGTTCAAATACCACTATGCGGTCACCCATCCAGAGACTGACCGCGCCAAGCGTTGCTTAACCTCGCCAATCGTTTACCGATCAGTGAGTGCAACTGGCTATGAGCGCCTCGATAAGATCTATATTGATACTTAATATCACCTTGCCCGATCGGACAGGCCATTTAGTACAAGTGGGCGGCTCTAGTGTGATCATACGAGGACCTGGAGCCTCCATTAGGTGCCGAAGATGACCGCCCCAGTGGTTTTAGCCGGTAGGAGTCCGGCATACCCCTTCGCCCTTCCCCGGGGTGAAGGAAGTTCATGAAGAATTTCCACTGGGCACCAATAAAAAAAAGGCCATTTAGTACATATTGTATACAAGTGCTATCCAATCTTATGTTCTTCGTATACACACACTACGACAAAAAGACAAAAACAAAGCTACCCAATACCGAACCGAATTCGATAGAATTGCTTTTTGAAGATTGATCTGAACTGCCAACTATCCTCAAGAAAATTCCCTTTCTGCTACATTTCTCACGTCTCAGTGACGGATTATGATGTATCTATATATTTTCTATTGATATTCGAATATTGTATAGATGTTGATTGATGATGTATATGTACATTGAATGGGTTCGGGAACTTGGCTGCAATATTTTGTAATTGATTATGTTGTGTGTTGACATGCTCCTGTGTGCCGGTGACAAAATAATGCGGTCACCAATCTGCCTGCCAAGAGTAGCGGCAATATTAACCCCTTAATGTACTGATCTTTGGGAGCCCTATGTTCAGCAGTGGACGTTTACGTGCCTTGATCATTTCTTTTTTTTAAACGTTGCCCCACAATCGGACGTCTCCTGTCTCGTGGGTGCGTTTACAAACATAAATTCCACACACAATATACCCAGACCCGGAACAACTACCTGTAGATCAACAAATATTTGTTGCTGCGGGAATGTAACCCGTAAACTGTAGCGCAGTAGCCGACTGTATCAGCAACTGCACCAACCATTCCATATTCCGAGTTTTTTGTCAGGGAACGCATGTAAGTGCAAAATAAATGACCTGCTTGAGGCGCACGCAATCTACTTGAATGTTTTTTTATTTTTATTAAACTCAGACTTAATATCCGTGTGGTGGTTTATATACCCACTATTCATGTGGCCTACACAAATGTCATGTTCATGGTATTGTTGCGCACTGGGGCGGTGAGATCCCTAAAATAGGGTTGAGCTACGCAGTGACTGATTCATGCTTGCCATCTGACAGAACAGGTCATCCCACAAGGGCTATGGATCTTTTCAGACATTGATCTTGCCGGTTTCATCTAAATTTATTAACCCATTTAAATAGAGTTCGTTTAATTTCAACTACCTTAAACATAATGCCTAAAATAGTATAAAAATAACTTCTAACAGCACGCTATTAGGTAATTACCAACTAGCCGCTTATAGTATCTAGATGAAAAATATTTCAGGTAGTGCTTAGATCTCATTAAAAACAGAAGTCCTGCTTACTTAACGTTATTGCAGTCAGCATCATATCTGCTGAATAAAGGCCTCGCCCATTTAATTCTACAACGGCTGGTTAGGTGCATGCTGCCCTATGTTGGCAGAGCATGAATATTGGAGTGCAGTGGTCTCCTGCTGTGAGAGCGTCATGCTCCAGAAGGAGACTGCAGAGCGAGATTGGTAGAGGGCCGATCCCGCACGGCGATATAACGAGACGGCGCCGGGTTAACAGCCGTTCCGGCACCCAGGTCCAGCACGCCTATCATCACTACATGGTAGGGGGCCTCGGGGGTTGCGGGCCCGTAGATTGGGGAGTCTGCGTGCTTACAACGAACAACCCCCGGGAAGATGGTGGCGCACACTTCGTCTTGTGCCACCAGCGCACGGCGAGGCTTGGGGGGATCGTGTACAATCCTCCCCGAGAGGTGCCTGGAGGGCGACCTTTTTATACTCGCCTTCCCCCAACTAGAGGGAGTGACCGCTTTACAGTCATCCCCTCCGTGATGTGCCCAAAGGCGTGGCACCAGTGGGCGGCTCTAGTGTGATCTTACGAGGCCTTAGAGCCCCACTTCGGTGCCGAAGATAACTGCTCCAGTGGTTTTAGCCGGTAGGAGTCCGGCGTACCCATTCTCCCTTCCTCGGAGCGAAGGAAGTTCATGTAGAATTTCCACTGGACATCAATAAGAAAAAAGGTAGGTACTACCGCAGTGCTAGATATGCTGCCAAGGAGGATGGTTTAAACTTTAGACATAGCAGTGTTTCAGTTTGAGAAATTACTGAGCATAGCAGACTAAATAAGTAATGTTTCTGCATGATGAGCTTTTTGCCGTGCCACGCAGTACTATTTCTGGGTATACCCATACCCAGAAATGACGCTTACCACTGGGTGAATAACTGAATAACTTCTTGTCTAGTCTAGAGTGAGATGTCTTCGTTTCAATTCTGATGGGCATAGTCCTCTGGGATCTTTTGTTAAACAATTAACAATTATTAAAAAAAAACAAAAAACTTTGCCCCACACTAGTATTTCTCCTGTGTCGTGGATGCGTTTACAGACATGAATTCCACATATAATACACCCAGACCCGGAAAAACTACCTGCAGCTCATACCAATATTTGTTCCGTGCGGGAATCGAACCCGCGACCCGGAGCGCAGTAGCCGACTATATCAGCCACTGCACCAACCGTGCCATAAATAACAGCCAGGTCTAAGTAGCAGTCCAGACATTTGTTATTCCGAGTAAATTACTGCCGTAAAGTAATATACCTTTGCTTAACCGTTCGAGAAATGAGAAAACAAATAAATGATACCATACCAAAAACTTTGGGAAAAGGTTTCCTTTTTGAGCACCCAATGTATCGTAAACAACGCGATCAAAATGCTAAAGGATTATTTTACTATTAGCTTTTACCCGTGACTTCGCTCGCATTGAAGCCATTAAATAAGTATTTTTTTAATCTTTCGTAAAAAAAATTATTGTATCCTATGTTATTCCTAATACCTTGGAGGTATTAGGAATAACATAGGATCATGTGTACAAAGTTTCATGATGATCGGTTAAGTAGTTTTCGCGTGAAAGCGTAACAAACAATCACATTTGTAATATTAGTATGATGGTATGATATTAACATGCTAATACGAGCGATAACCTCATCCGTGAAGTGTAGCGAAAGTCAAGCCGTAAAGTTTTTATTTAGATTACAGTTTAATGTGAAATCAAAATCCTAGTTTATTGTATTGTAATTCAAAATAGCATTAGGATAGGCAAAAATAATGATTGTATACTGTTAACAGAAATAATTAGCAAATTTATGAAAATTCTGACGTAAAATTCTAGTCATGTACTGATTCAATGGTATTAGTTTCCGTTACGATGTCACTAACAGGCGTTATAGCTCAATAAACGCATTGTTTACATTATGAACATTATTATTTAGATTTGAAATCATTTAGTTTGCCATCTTGACAGTCGTGCGGCCCGTGAAAAAACACGCCCTTTTGGCCCTCTACGGGGCGCCTGTATGGTCAGCTCGACTGTCAGGTGCCCAGCGCTGCAGAACCAAACTTCACGGTCTGCAGCGAAGAATGGCTATACGGATCGCATGAGGATACCAAACAGTGTTTTACCTCTTTTTGGATAGGATTAATGTTAACAAATATATCGTGTAGCCATAATTCGTCAGATAATGGTATGTATTCCCATGAGACAGGGCAACCCTATCAACAATTATCAAGCACGTTTCCAATCCCAAGCTTTAACTAGAAATTTCTGTAACAGAAAAACCATTAACATTTTTTTTAAACCGTTACCGTAGTGTAGACCGACATCAAATTTAATCACAGTATTTTTATCACAACAAAATTAATTAAGTTATTCTTGAACTGAGCTTTTACTGGCAGGATGTTTCCTTCCTTCCTCAACTTTTCAACCTCTTTGAGCCTTCCTTTTCATTTCAGGCTTTTGCTACTCCCCACTGCGCGCTCATAAATGCGAGGTACAAAAAATTTGTCGCCGAGATTTTTCTACGTAAAGCTGCATAATTATGCAATTTATAAAAATCGCTCCTCGCTTACACTTTGATCCCCCATTTTGATTTATGTTGGTGACTGTATAAACGAATAGAACGGTGCTAAACCGGCCTAAAGCTGGTCTTGGCTTATGAAATATTAATGAGTAAAACGTTTTCATATCAGGGCACGTTGGTAACGCATTGAATTTTTCTTAAGATCAAACTTTGAGGTTACTATTTTGGAGTTATTACACGTATTTCTTTAAGTCCATTTTTAGCCGACTTCAAAAAGGAGGTTTTTTATGTATGTACATCGATTATTCCTTTTTTTATTGGTGCCCAGTGGAAATTCTTCATGAACTTCCTTCGCACCGAGGAAGGGCGAAGAGGTATGCCGGACCCCTACCGGCTAAAACCACTAGAGCGGTCATCTTCGGCACCTAAGGGAGGCTCTAGATCTTCGTATGATCACACTAGAGCCACGCCTATAGGCACATCTCTGTGAGGGTGACTGTAAGGCGGTCACCCCCCCCGGGGGGATTGTAAAGGATAGGATTCCCCTAAGCGTCCCACGTTTGCCGTGTGGTGCCGGCTCAGAATGCCACCACCCCGTTTCCTCCCATGGGTGTCGTAAAAGTCGACTAAGGGATTAGCTGGAGGATGGGTAGCAGCGTCCTTCGAGTACATTAACAACTCAACTGCGATCGCCAACCCGCCTGCCAAGCGTGGCGATTATGGC
The DNA here is from genome assembly GCA_947459985.1 of Diloba caeruleocephala. Classification (NCBI taxonomy): domain Eukaryota; kingdom Metazoa; phylum Arthropoda; class Insecta; order Lepidoptera; family Noctuidae; genus Diloba; species Diloba caeruleocephala. The sequence continues at coordinate 2,677,152 of OX381609.1, forward strand.
AAAACCCCCCAATGTGCTCACAACACATCCATATCGGTGGTTGTGGTGATCTTTGGGGGAGGCCTGTGTCCAGCAGTGGACTTCATTCGGCCGAAATGATGAAGCGTCCCACGGCAGCGCGTGCCCACATGCGTGCTACCGCCTTCTCTGGGGTCGATCAGTGTGGGCACGCAGATTCCCCGATCTAAGCACCCGCGAACCCAGAGGTCCCCCGCCTTATAGTAATGGCACGGGATTTCAGGCGTATGGGAATTGGGCGCCAGGGTGGTTGTTACCCCGGCGCCGTCTCCTCCTTCTTCGAGCGGGATCGGCCCTCTCCTGATCCAGCTCTGCGGTCTCCTTCTGGAGCGTGACGCTCTCACAGGAGACCACTGCATTCCAGTTTTCGTGCTCTGCCAACATAGCTGACACTACTGCTGGCAGAGAGAGATCGATTACTCCTAGGTCAGTAGACCGATTTGAGTAATTCCTTTTTTAATAGGTGAAAAATGCTTTCAAAATTTTCCCAATCAAGTATTATTTAATTACATTTGAGCGAGTACTTTTTTCATCATATCAGCCACAGGTCGTCTACTGCTGAACAAAGGCCTCCCCCTTAGATCTCCACAACGAGCGGTCACATGCCGCTCTCATCCAACGACTCCCAGCGACCTTCACCAGGTCGTCTGTCCACCTCGTTGGAGGTCGTCCCACGCTGCGTTTTCCGGTGCGCGGTCTCCATTCGAGAACCTTTTTGCCCCAACGGCCATCAGTTCTACGAGCAATGTGCCCTGCCCATTGCCACTTCAGCTTACTAATCCTTGCAGCTATGTCGATAACTTTAGTTCTTCTACGGATCTCCTCATTTCTGATTCGATCTCGTAGAGAAATACCAAGCATAGCTCTCTCCATAGCTCGCTGAGTGACCTTGAGCTTTCTTATGAGGCCCATTGTGAGTGACCACGTCTCTGTTCCATATGTCATCACTGGTAACACACACTGGTTAAAGACTTTCGTCTTTAGGCATTGCGGTATTGTTGACGAAAAGACGTTGCGAAGTTTCCCGAACGCTGCCCAGCCGAGTCGGATTCGACGATTGACCTCTTTCTCGAAGTTGGACCTACCTAACTGGACAGTTTGTCCCAGGTAGACATACTCGTCAACAACTTCGAGAACAGAGCTCCCAACGGATATTGGGATGGGCACGACATGGGCATTTGACATGACTTTCGTCTTGCCCATGTTCATTTTAAGGCCCACCTGTTGGGAAACCCTGTTGAGATCATCGAGCATTGTGCTGAGCTCTTGCAGCGATTCTGCCATGACTACGATATCGTCGGCAAATCGAAGGTGAGTGATATACTCGCCATTGATGTTAATGCCGAATCCTTTCCACTCCAGCAACTTGAAGGCATCCTCCATTGCAGCGGTGAACAGTTTCGGGGAAATTACGTCCCCCTGTCTCACACCTCTCTGCAATGGAATTGCCCCCGTGCTCTGTTCATGTACTCGGACCGACATGGTGGCGTTTCTGTATAAGCACTTCAACACTTCAATGTACCGATAGTCAATGTGGCACCGCTGCAGAGATTGCAGCACTGCCCAGGTTTCGATCGAATCGAAGGCTTTCTCATAGTCCACAAACGCCAAGCATAGTGGCAGATTATACTCCTCGGTCTTCTGTATAACCTGCCGCAGCGTATGGATGTGGTCTATGGTACTGAAACCTTTTCGGAAACCTGCTTGTTCGGGAGGCTGGAAGTCATCAAACCTGCGCTCGAGACGATTCGTGATGACCCTTGAAAACAGCTTATAAACATGGCTCAGAAGTGAGATGGGTCTGTAATTCTTCAATAGGGTGTTATCACCCTTTTTGAAGAAGAGCACCACCTCACCTCTGTTCCACGCTTCCGGCGTTGTGCCCTCGAGTAAGACGGAATTGAATAGCTTCTGAAGGACTTTAAGTACCGGTGTGCCACCCGCTTTCAGAAGCTCTGTCGTAATTCCGTCCCCACCCGGCGCCTTGTTATTTTTAAGCTGTTTCAAGGCCATCCTAATCTCGTACAGGCTGATGTCCGGGATATCCTCGGTATAGTGTCGGGTTAGTTTGGCTCGCGGGTCTTTGTCAGAGCCAATGGTAGGTATAGTTACCGAGGTGTATAACTGCCGGTAGAACTTCTCAATCTCTCTCAAAACCTCTGGCTTAGTCGACGCTACACTGCCGTCCTCGGTCTTCAGCTTCATAATACGACTTTGCCCAATAGACTTGTCTCTTGCGAACACTTTGGAGCCTTGGTTCCGCTCAATCGCCTCTTTAACACCGTTGGTGTTAAAGGTGCGGATATCGTGACGCAAGGACTTCCATATCCGTCTATTGAGCAGTCGGTATGCTTCAGCATCACCGGAGGACTGCAGCGTCATGGCGCGTCTTTCTGCCATGAGGTCGAGAGTGTGATCGGAGAACTTTTTTGGTCTACCTTTACGGTGGGACTTAAAGAACTTAGACCCAACCGTTTGGACAGTTTCTACAAACCTACCATTTAAATCGTCCACAGATACGCAATGTTCTAGGCACTCGAAGCGGTTTTGGAGTTCGAGTTGAAAGCTCTCGGGGTTTTGGATATAAGCACTAGAGGGCCGGAGCGTAGACCTCATCAGACGAGACCTCTCAACTTTGAGATTAATATTCAATGTGCCTCTTACCATTCGGTGATCACTACCGGTTTTCACCCTGTGGATCACAGAGACATCATTGAATATTTGCCTCCTATTGGTCATAATGAAGTCAATCTCATTCCTCGTGGAACCATCGGGACTCATCCAGGTCCATTTCCTGTGAGGCGGCTTTTGGAAAAAGGAGTTCATCACGAAGAGTCCCTCCTTTTCCAAAAAGTCGGCCAGCCTCTGTCCCCTGGGGTTCCGTTGCCCATATCCAAATTGCCCCACTCTCAACTCACCATCGCATCGAGTGCCCAGCTTCGCGTTGAAGTCCCCCATCACAACAGTGAAGTGTGTCTTCGAGGTATGTATGGCCCTACTTACGTCCTCATACATACTCTCTACTTCATCATCTGGGTGTGTCGAGGTCGGTGCGTAGACCTGTATGACCTTCAACGAATACCTCTTGGATATTCTGAGTATAAGGTACGCTACCCTGCTCGACACACTTTCGATGGTTACTATGCTGTTAATGAGGGACCTGCGGACGAGAAACCCGACACCACCTTGAGACAGATGTTCGCCTTCCCGGTAGTAGAATAAGTTGCCAGATTTCAGGGTTATCGTGTCCTCACCCTCTCTTCGGACTTCTGATAGACCCATGATATCCCAGTGCAACTTATCTATTTCTTCTTCCAGCTCAACAATCTTTTCGTCTGCCCTCAGTGTGCGTGTGTTATACGTTACCAGGGCCAGTTTTCGTTTGGGGTGGTAGCCGGATCCCGTCCGGTGATTCTTAGCACCCCCTGCCCCGCCGTTACCGTGGCCGCTACCATGACCAGGAATAGCGGGGCTGCCGGGAACTGGGGGCCGGTGCATTAGTCGTGTCGTCATTTTCACAGAAGCGACGCTGCTGCCCATCCCTCTGGTTTAGATTCCCTTAGTCGCCTTTTACGACATCCACGGGAAGAGATGGAGTGGTGCTATATTCTTAATCCGGACACCACACGAATTAACACAGTTATGTGGCAAAGTAGCACATGCCCGAGGAGATGATTATTAATACGCGTTTATACCAAATATCGGTAAGTTTAAATATAGCAGTTGTAATTTTCCCCATTCTCATGTCTTTTTCCTTAAGCTATGTAATGTGCAAAACTTAGATAGCATTCTTCAAGGAATTGAAACAAATTGTTAATATCATATTGTTAAAAAATTACTTCGCCAATTGACATGCTGTATAAGTTTTTTATGAATGTTCGGAACATTCGGAAAGCTTTATTAATAATTGATGTTATATGAGTATTAAAGATAAGCTTACTATCGAGCTGAACCCCTAAATCTCGCACCTCGGATAACCTAGTGATAGTTTCATTATTTATAGTATATTAATAGTTTATGATTATTTTCTTTCTCGTGAATGATATTACATTGCACTTTTTAACATTTTGAAATAAATAATTATTATTGCAATTTGTAACCACCTTGTTAACATCATTTTGTAGACCCACACAATCCTCAATCTTTGAAATTATTTAGCTTTTTTTTATCGTCAGCATAAAGCAGGAAATTAGAATTTTCGAAGCTGGCCAAAACATCATTTATATAAAGATTAAATAAGAGGGGACTGAGGTGCAATCCCTGAGGAAATCCGGCAGATACAAGTATAAATGAAGAGCAGAATCCTTTGACAGTCACTGCTTGACTACGATCCCGGAGCTACGACTGCAACCAACGGAGTAGGTCGCCATGTATACCAATGTAATCAAGTTTATGTAGTAATAGTTTATGGGAAATTTTGTCAAACGCGTTTGAGTAGTCAGTATACACTACATCCACCTTGTTGCAGTTGTTACATAATCTATGAATTCACAAAGATTAGTCTCGGTTGATTTTCTACTAATAAAGCCATGCTGCTGCTTTACTATTATTGGCCTAATTATAGAGGACATAATATGAATATAATACGTGCAAATAATTTTGGAATAATACTTAATTTTGATATAGGGCGAATTTTTTATATCATTCTAATCGCCGCTTCATAAACAGGTACTCCTTTCTAATCGCCGCTTCAAAAACAGGTACTCCATAGGATCGTTTCCAAATGGTTGGCATAATACCTGATCTCAACGATAAGTTAAATAGTTTGTGAAGTGGGGGTAAAATATGTTTATCGCATCTTTGTATAAAGAGAAAGGGGTATTTAAGGACAGTGTCCAACGTAATTTCTAAATTTCCAAAATTGAAAGAGTTAAAAGTATCTAATGATGGTAGAAGTGTAGCATAATTATTTACAAAGACTGAAATAAAATAAGTACTAAAAATATTACTGATCACTTCCCCATTTGCGGCAGAGATATTTTCCAAGAACATACTATCTGGTCGTGTATTTGATGACTATTTTGCTTTGAAAATGTCCAAAAATATTAACTGTTTTTTGAAATACGGAATTCAGTTCTTTCTATGTAAGAATTACAACAATCATTCGATACTCTTTTTTTCTTTGCCCTAATAATGCATCGCTTAAATAATCTATGCACTGACCGTATTGTTTCCATTTTTATGATATTTATTTTCTTTTATTATTACAATTAATGCAGGGGAGTAAGTACCATATACTGCAACTGTGACACAAAAAGACAGAAGTTTTATTTCATAAATACGTAACGTAAATCGATATTATAAATAAAAATTGTGTTTTGTTCACAATTAATTTTGTAGACAATCGAAATAATAATTATATATATGAGATAACATTTTGGACTATTGGAGTTTCTGTTTCAGGCAATTAATGGGCATTCCCTTTCGGCATTTTAATGTTTACAGACTTTTACAGGCTGATCTAAGATTTTTTCTTTGTCCACAGTTACGACGGCCGTATAAAAGGCCCATCAGCACACTGGGCGGATGATGTGCTGGGAGGGCGGGCAAGATGGCATGCTGCAACGCCATCGTCTCTCAGGATACGTGATGTCATACCAACTGATCGAGCGATGTACCGCTGCAGGGTCGACTTCAAAATATCGCCGACTAGGAACCATAAGATCCTGCTGGAAGTAATTGGTAAGTACATAAAAAGTAAACTGAGTATAAGTTAGAACTAAATGCCACATTGAAAATATATTAAATCGGATCGTTAAGCACCTTTAAATATAGTTGGGCTTCAAGATGACGAAGATTTATGATTGCTGGATGTCGAGATGGGTCTACTCAAAACGTCTGTGGAACTATCTTCAAAAGGTTAATTCTAGACATTGCCCTTATCTTGGTCTTATCACATAGTATTATAACATAAAACATGTCTGGACTTTAAACCGGGAACCTCTGAGTTTGTATCGATGTTTCTTCTCAGAGGCAGTTAGTAGGAAATGCCAGCTTCATCTAGCATTATTGACGACCGTTTTTTGAAACCTAGTTGCTAAATAAATGTGATTTATCATAAGCAAGCCGGTCATATCTGGAGACTGATAAATCTATTTTTCACATGCCATGCGCGCACGCCACTGTCTTGTGTGTCGTTATTTTAGAGGAAACTTGCCAGTACTCGCCACGCTTGGCAGGCGGGTTGGTGAGCGCAGAATGGGTACTGTTTCGCAGAAGGGTCGCTTCTGCCCATCCCTCTGGCTTAGAGTCTCTAAGTCACTTTTTACGACGTCTACGTAAGGCACCTTCAGCGCCTTTATTTAGTACTAGCTGGGACCCGCGGTTTCACCCGCCGTGAAATTTAAAAGAAATTCGATGATTTATAAATAATTTAGAGTACTTCGGCAGACACTTGACATTGAGTATATATTGGATTTCATGGGTTTTAATTTTTTTGCGCGGAACCCTAATTATTTTTCTGTAATAAAAGTAGCCTAAGTTATTCCTTACAACGTCAGCTATCTGCCCGTGAAAGTCCTGTAAAAATCGGTCCAGCCGTTTCGGAGATTACCGGGAACAAACAAACAGACAGACAGACAAAAAAAATAAAAATTGATTTTTTGTTGTAGGTGCCGTATATACTTTCATATGCATTTAGTAAAAAGCTGTTATTTTGACATTACAAACAGACACTTCAATTTCATTTATTTGTATAGATTAGTATAAATATGGAATGCGCTCTCCCTTGAAATCAGGATAGGTAACAATCGGAACAACTTTGCAACTAAGTTACGAAAATATCTTTTCAAAATGACGTCAGCAGATTCATCTCAATTCTGATTTAATTTATTTTTAAATTTTCTCATCTGTATACGCATATTATATAATAAATATACATTTATCTATACAAATAAATAAAATTGAAGTGTCTGTTTGTAATATCAAGATAACAGCTTTTTACTAAATGCATATAAAAGTATCATCATTTCGGCCGAATGAAGTCCACTGCTGGACACAGGCCTCCCCCAAAGATCAACACAATGACCGATAGTGGTGTGTTGTGTGCTCATTGGGGGGTTTTGCCATAATCGCCACGCTTGGCAGACGGATTGGCGATCGCAGTTGAGTTGTTAATGGACTCGAAGGACGCTGCTGCCCATCCTCCGGCTAATCACTTAGTCGACTTTTACGACACCCACGGGAGGAGAAGGGGTGGTGATATTCTGAGCCGGCACCACACGGCATAAAAGTATACACGGTACATATAACAAAAAAACAATTTTTACATTTTTTGTCTGTCTGTCGGTCTGTCTGTCTGTTTATTCCGGGTAATCTCCGAAACGGCTGGACCTATTTTCACGGGACTTTCACTGGCAGATAGCTGATGTTATAAGGAATAACTTAGGCTACTTTTATTTTAGAAAAATAATTAGGGTTCTGCGCATAACAATAAAATTGAAATCCAATATATATATATATATGTATTCTATGTCAAGTGTCTATGTCGAAGTACTCTAAATTTCTATTCTCTTAAACGCGGGTGAAACCGCGGGTCCCAGTTAGTTAGATAATATTATGTATGTATGTGTTTATATCGTATATATAAATATATTTTTATACATGTAATGTTTATGTATTCTATGTATTTGTATAATATGTCTTCGCATCTATACCTCTCTTTCATATTTTGTTGGTGCATCTACCTTATTGTTCTCTGCATCACCCAAAGGTTGTGGGGCAGAAAATGCCTACGGTACTAAGACTGCCTTTGTACACTAGTATACATTAAGTATAAATAAATAAATAGGTTATGTGGCAGCTTAGAAACGTGATGCATATTACGAAGTTCTTATAATTGGTAGTTTATGCGGGAATAGCCAGTTGCATTCACTGATCGGTACACGATTGGTAAAGTAAAACGATGCTCGGCGCGTTGTTGAGCGTCTCCGTCTATCGAAGGGCATGTAAAAACGACAACCGTTGCCTGGTTGCTGGCGCTAGAAGTTGAGGAACTTTGGGTGGCTTGAGTCCGCGTGGTGTCCGGAGTCCGTGTTGTGGCCGGATAATGAATATAACACCACCACCACCACACTTCTACCGTGGGTGTCGTAGTGACTAACGGACTCTAAACCAGAGGGCTAGACAGCAGCGTCCCTTCTACGGAGCAGTGGCTATCCTGCTGTGGTCTTCCTCCTTCCTTCCCTCCTGCCAAACGTAGTGAGTACTGGAAGGTTCCCCCCAAAATGACGAGACACGGTATGTAGCCGATTATCCATGGAGGAGGCCTGTGTTCAGCAGTCGATGTCTTTTGGCTGATATCACGGGTGGCTTGACGAACTCAGACAAAACCTTGGACGCAAAACAAACGAAAAGAAAGTTGCGAATTCAGTAAAATTTAATAAGACCTTTTTACAGAACAAAGTATTAAGTGCAAGTACACTCAGTGACAATTTTAGGTAGACGGCTATTGTACAATATTCATAGTCTGACTAGCTATCATGCTGCACTGGCGCGCAAAGTCATCAATTTAACATTTATAGTGACTATTTCGAATTCGAATGCAAACTTCTGCAGCACTTCTCTGAACATCCCTTAAATATTCTACAGTCAATTTGTGTTTATTCGTGTTTAAGCCTTGGCGTTAAAGCTTTTGTGTGTTTATCTCATTGCTGATTGTCACATGTAATGTTTCCACTTCAATTATGTTTCCAATATTACTATATTATCCATGTTACAATGCAGATTAAGAGCTGAATGCATTGAGTTAGAGCTTGATTATAGTTGGACACCGTGTAAAAGCTAAAATACATTCTTATTTGTAATGCAAAGATTAGTTTATAAATAATGACTTTTGTTAACATATTTGCTAGAGCCAACTGTAGTCGTAGAAAATGTCCGACGAATTATTTTCCATTCCAATCCAGATTGAAAATGTGAAGCTATTCTACGAAACGAGCTTGTAGCAACAAAGTTTTTATTTTCTTACTAGACCAATGTTAACGACAGTATTGTTAAAAGTTGAACTGAGAGCTTCAAGTATATTAAAAATAAATTTAGGTAAGAATCCTACACAAAATTCTTCTTTCTGATCTCAGATTTTTTGTACAAACTGAAGTTTAATATAATAAATTGGATACATTAAAATTATAATTGATGCGATCTTAAATTTTACTGACATTTATTAGAATAAAAATAAAGCACATATCAGGCGGGATTGTAAAGGATTCCTCCAAAGCCTGGCTGTGTGCTGTGCTGCGCACACCTGCCGTGGCCACGTGCATGCTACCGTCTTCCCAGGGACACGCAGACTCCCCAATCTGCGAGTCCGCTACCCCTGAGGACAAGAGCGGGGGGTTAAGGCGTGTTGGTTCGAATAACCACCCCTACACTGTCTGCTCTTTCTCCGCATGGAATCGGCCCTCTCCGAAAAAAGCTCAGCCTAGACTTCATCCTCGCCTTTTTGCCCATTTTGAGGTCGCGGGCGCTCAGGTGTAAAGAATTTAGATGTCCATTGAGCGAGAGATGACTAGCGGTCGTGGTAGTTGAATGCTACCGTGAACACCGACTAACTACCGTACACCAGGGGGTGTTTAGTGTTGGTATCAAGAGAGAACGGCTCCCCGCAAGACCTAAAGATAAGTACAGTGCGCGGGCTTTTCCCAAAAAAAAAGTAGGGAGCGGGGGGGTAGGCACTGGTCTGTATATGCTGAAGATGGCCACCACCATTTCCAGCAAAGAATAGACCACGCCTTCCACCCATGCGTATTGTAACAGAAGACTAAGAGTTGACATAAGCGGAGTACCATTCTCCCGTATAATTAATATAATTTCGGCCAAATAAAATCCACTGCTGGACACAGGCCTCCCCGAAAGATCACTACATCGACCGATATCGGTGTGTTGTGTGCTCATTGGGAGGTTTTGCTATGATCGCCACGCTTGGCAGGCGGGTTGGCGATCGCAGTTGAGTTGTTAACCTACTCGAAGGACGCTGCTGCCCATCCTCCGGCTAATCCCTTAGTCGACTTTTAAGACACCTAAGGGATGAGATGGGTTGGTGCTATTCGTAGCCGGCACCACACAACATATGATAATAATGAAATACTGCAATCAGCACCCTTCATCCCAAGCGTGTTGATTGTGGCAATATTCCCTACGACCGCTCATTGTAGTGAAGCGATGTTCAGCAAGGATGTTAACGGGCTAATCTGTGTGATCAATAATTCAGTTTTGAACCAATTCGATGGATAGATCGTAGAACTGAGGGCCGTTGGAGTAAAAAGGTACTCTAGTGGAGACCACGCACTGGAAAACGCAGCGTGAGACAAGCTCCAATGGGGTTTAGAGACGACCTGGTGAAGGTCACTGGGAGTCGTTAGATGCGGGCGGCATGTGACCGCTCGTAGTGGAAATCTATGAGGGGGGCCTTTATTCAGCAATGGACGTTGGCTGATATGGTGATGATGATGAACGCAAAGGGAATGATGGCTGATTCCAATAAATAATAATTATAACAGAATCATTGAAATCGAATCATTAAAATCCCATTCATAGTTCTACTCGATGTAAGAACTGCTATTAAATTATCCATTGGTAATTTCCTACAATATTTGCTTTAAACACAGTTTAACCTCTATAAGTTATCCTTTAAACGTGTTCTTGAGTGGAGACCGCGTCTTGGTAAACGTAGTGTAGGACGCCCTCAAGCTCGGTGGAGTGATGACCTGCGCAAGGTGGCTGGCAGTAGCTGGATGAGAGTAGCCGAGGATCGCGATCAGTGGCATGCACTTGAAGAGGCCTATGTCCAGCAGTGGACTGCGATAGGCTGATGATGAAGTTATCCTTTATTTACCACGAAATATTGGTGTATCAATATTTTACGACTGTTCAAGTCACCTGGTTCCCATGTCCGTTATAAATTTATGTGTGGTATCGGAACGCAGCCAAATTGTATTGGTTTATTGCAGACATCTTGCCAGCATGATGAACTCCGTTTTAGAAGTTATGCCAAATTTACTGGAAAAATATATTGTGGGATTATTTTAAACGGATTATATTGCGTATAAATGTTTTTTCTAACGTTTCAAACACTTTGCAGCGTTTGTGGTCGCAAGATGACTGAGGTAACAGGTGTCGTTACAGAATTTAAACGTTTTTTTTTTACTCTACAAGTAATTCTAATCAAAAATTGGTACCGAACCTACCAAATGGTACTAGCAGTAGCCACTCACGGTGTCTTAACGTTTTTTATTGTGTTATATGTTATGTGTTTGGGACAATATTATTTTAAAACTTCGCAACGTCTTTTCGTCAACAATACCGCAATGCCTCAAGACGAAAGACTTTAACCAGTGTGTGTGGAAAGTGATGACATATGGAACAGAGACGTGGTCACTCACAATGGGCCTCATAAGAAAGCTCAAGGTCATTTAGCGAGCTATAGAGAGAGCTATGCTTGGTATGGCAGAAATGAGGAGATCCGTAGAAGAACTAAAGTTGTCAACATAGCTGAAAGGATTAGTAAACTGAAGTGGCAATGGGCAGGATACATTGCTCGTAGTACTGATGGCCGTTGGGGCACAAAGGTTCTCGAATGGAGACCACGCACCAGAAAACGCAGTATGGGACGACCTCCAACGAGGTGGACAGACGACCTGGTAAGGGTCGCTGGGAGTAGTTGGATGAGAGCGGCATGTGACCGCTCGTTATGGAATTCTAAGGGGGAGGCCTTTGTTCAGTAGTAGACGCCCTGTGGCTGATATGATGAAGCAGTGTTTCAACTTAAAACATTACTGTAATGTGGGCAAAATAAACTAAATAAAGTTACGAGGTAACGAGTGGAGTGTGGTGCCACGTAGGTCTTTTCTTCCTGTTAGCATTAGAATAGCGAAAGGCAGGCGTAATTCTGACCAATTTGTTTAAAAGAAGAACACTGTTTATTCTGCGCCTAACATGAATTAGACTAAGAGCTACTAGATTCTGTGCCTAAGAATGCGCCGGGAAAGGTGTCCGTATGGATTCACATTTTTCTAATGTTCATATTTTATGAAGTCCCATGTGATATGGGGATAGCCTATGACCATTAATCTAATCCTGAAACATGTATTGATTTATATTTTTCTTTTTAACACATGTAACATCACTTTAACCTAACAGGGCATTTAATTCGGAACTTTAGATCGGCAATCGCATTTGCATTTATTTAACCAATGAAGTGACAAAGGTACCTATTTACATTTTCCTTTAAATTGTCATTCTGATCAATATAATTCTAATCTACTTGTGGGGTCTATAATCCTAATATTTTACACGTCTCTCTGTATGTTTATAGCCCCACTAAGGCGGAACCCGGTCTTTTGATAGACTTACGCAGGGACATCGATCCAACACGCAGAGACTCTTTAAATAATTTTAATCTAATATGAAATCGGACACTAATTGGGAGCTCTCCATGGCTATACTATAAAAATTCAGTTTTGGATTGTTCCCAGAAGTGTAAAACTATTGTATGAGATAAAAACTACAATTATAAGGTTTATTACAATGGGTATTAAGCAGTTTGAAAGCTTAGAAAAGCAGAAAACACCGTTTCCGCCTTTCGATCTTTAATTTTTTTTTTAATGTTGCATATGTTGACTCTCCACTCCCTAGACGAGTTCCTGAAATTTATATTTTACCAATAAATACAAATAGATATAAAAAATTTCATACATCATCATTTCAGCCCAAAATCGTCCACTGCTGGACAGAAGCCTGTTCCGAAGATTACCACAGCGACCGGTATGGGTTTGTGTTGCGTGCTCTTTGGGGGGTTTTGCCATAATTGCCACGCTTGGCAGATGGGTTGGCGATGACGATAGTTATATTATGTATGCACTCGAAGGATGCTGCTTCCCATCCTCCGGCTAATCCAATAATCGCCTTTTACGAAACCCACGGGTTGAGATAAGGTGATGATATTCTTAGCTGGCATCACATGGCGGTTCCATACACGAAGAATTCTGAAGAAAGCACAAGTTCTTCAGAATTTTTGATTATTGAAACGTTAAATTTATTTCATCTCCGAGTATTTCGTTATTATCCCACAGCAAGACCATCTAAAATATTGGATTATTTGCTGTCGTAAATATAAGTAATAAAACATGATCCGTTTTATGTTGTAAGCTTTTTATAGCTGTAATTTAGTAATGAAAAATGTTAAGTAATAGGACTTCACTGCCCCTGTTTAGTAATTTATCTACATTTCGATTGATGATGATTAGAAATTTCAAATTGCTTACTGTCCGTGTTTCATGTCTTAGTTTATACATTTATACATATCAGATTTATATTTGGCCTACGCAAATATGATCACGTTTCTGAATTTCGAACTAAGCTCAAATGGCTTCCCATCCGCTTTCGCCGGAACGCTCATATTCTTTCTTTGCTTTATAATGTGCTCTTTAAACCTTCTACCCCGTTTTATCTTAAAGAACGCTTTCAGTTTATTTGTGAGACACATTCTAGTTTCTTGAGATCATCAGAAAATCTAAAATTAAGTATACGTATGCATTCCACTTCCTTCTTCGATAATTCATTTACTATTCAAGCGGCTCGCTTGTGGAATGCATTACCTATTGAAGTAAGACGTGCTCAAACACTACCTATTTTTAAGAAAATGGTGAAGGAGCATTACCTTTCTCTCTAATTTTTCTTCTCCTATCCTAGTTATATTTGATGTTTATTAGTATATTTTATCATCGTTTTATATATATATAATATTTATTGTATATATTGTTATGTATTTTATATTTTTATGTCTAAGTAATATTGTGTATGATATATTGTACACTTGACAGCCCAATATCTCTCTCCTTTCTTCCTGTCCATCCAAAGGTTGTCTGGAAGAGATCGCCCTGTGCGATAAGACCGCCCATTGTACATGTATCTTTTTAAATATTTATCTCTATGTATGTATTATGTGGTGTACAATAAAGAGTATATATATATATATTTTGTCTACTTTGCGATACATCGCTTCATTCCTGCAACACACACTAACTCCTCTATATCTGGAGAGTTTATGAACAGCAGTAGAGACTTATCTGCTGTATACAGGATGAGGGAGGAGGTTTCAATGCTTCAAGTGCTATATTGAAAAATTCTGCACATGGTTCTCATTCTAATTATGTATAAAAAGAAAACTTTAGCATTTGATAAAAAAAATTATGACTGCCTCAAAAGGAGAGTAATGACTTTCGAGTTTATGAATGTATGTCTATTTCTTTAGCACGTTCTGTAGCCTAAACGGGTTATAACATATGAGGTGTTGCTGGATTCTTCTTATATGGAGAATGACACGGACTATAATGTTTAAATATATAGCGAATAATTTTTAACACAGTCAGGAATATTTTTACATTCGCGATTTCTATATTTTTTCGCCAGGATTGAATCATGAAGAGAAAATCGATTATTAAAATTAACTTTTATTACAACTGTGTTAACGGCGAAGATCACCAGTCAGGGGCGCTCATGCAACGGGGACCACGCTTTTTGAATCTGTTCCACAAATTTTAGCCTTATGATATACTTATGATTACTGGCGGCATCTTTCAATATAGTTTGTATGACATAAACCGGTAATTTTTGTAGGCCATGCTTGATTTATTTTGATTTTTATTTTTTAAAAAAACGTTGCCCCTTACTAGGATTTCTCCGGTGTCGTGGATGCGTTTACAGACATAAATTCCACATACAATACACCCAGACCCGGAATAACTACCTGCAGATCATACAAATATTTGTTCCGTGCGGGAATCGAACCCACGACCCGAAGCGCAACAGCCGACTGTATCAGCCACTGCACTAACCGTGCCGTCTATATTGAGAATATTTCAGCGAGTTCTTTTTTGATGCTTATCCAAACAAGAGCGTAAGTCAAGAATGATATTCAGATGCAGCTAAAAGAGTGGCTCTATAAACTAGGCATTTTACTCGGCCCTCTGTAGCTGCATATTGTATTCTGGCATTGGGCCAATCTCAGTTTTATTGGGTAATAATTCTTTTAGTTTTATTGTTGTGTCGAATTATGTAATAGCTACGAATGTTGGAATTAATCTGCAGTTAAATATGCACATGATGATGAGAATAACGATTTGTTAATAGTATTCTGTAATTAATTTGTATTGTGCTCGAATTTATTAAGTAAGAAGGGCTCATGGATACTTCGCCACCGCAAAGACAGATTAATTTGCGTAGTTGAGCTGTGGATATGCTTAATGGGTGGGATGGGTTTATATTTAAATTTTAAATAGTTTCAGCAATTTAATTCCCTATGCACATTCATCCATATATATCCATTAATATAGCATTAACTCAGCAGTGAGAAACTAATTTGTTATTCGCTAGAAACCAATGAAGATATTTATCGGCACTAGCACCACTTCGTTGCCAACAGTGAGCCATGTCGGAAAGTCAAAGCGAATATTATTACAGATTTGTTATTTTAAAATGAAAGACTTGCAACTGCTAACAAACATTGTACGCGGTAGCTACGATGTAGCTGGTGGCTACGCTAGCTACGATGTAGCTGGTGGCTGCGCTAGCTACGTGTTCGTAGCAGATTACCTGTGGATCATTTGTTACGCATTGGCACAGTTGCCCGTGGGTAATAAATAGCACTAATTGTTTTTATTACTACCATTTAAGGTTTTAAAATAAACTTAACCTAAAGTATTTAATAATGTTATAATATTACACACAATTTGAGGTTTTAAAATTTACATATAAATTACAAAATAACCTGTGAAACTACAGTGTACGGTATATATATTCAACTAAATACGAGAAGTCGTATTTCTTTGCTGTATTTTATCGTCTAAATCTGTGGTCGGTAAATATACAGCTATTTTAAGGTCCCTTAGTGGATTTCATATGAACACATTCTTAAAATATAGTATGGCTAGTAGTTTAAATAAATTGCTTGTAATGTTTCAACATTCACCGAAAAGTAAAATAAGAAATTTTGTAAATTAATCCCAGACTCCGTTCATATCTACAGCTACCGACTTTAACCGTTGTTTTGATGTTGTATTCAAGGATGTATGGATGTTTGAGCATAGACCATTACATTGCAGATAATACGCTAATCCTTTGGATTGGTCATCATACTAATAACTGTGAGTTGTTAGTTAGAAACCCGAGTTAGACGTCCGGTTTACCAATCCATAGTTAATAATTGGGTTACGGAGATAATATAGGGAGGCGCTCCATATAGGAAGCTGATATTTGGCCGCATTTTGAATGCTGGAACCCGAGCTGATATGTTATTTTATTGGTGTAATAAGGCTATTAATGTAGTATTTGATACCAACTGATCGTGTGTAGTAATAAAGCTTGGCTTACAATTAATATAATCATAGTATGTGCCATGTGGCACCGGCTACGATAAGCACCACCCCATGTCATCCTGTAGGTATCATGAAAGGTGACTCTGGGATTAACCGGAGGATGGGTAGCAGCATCCTTCGAGTGCATTAACAACTCAACTGCGATCGCCAAGCCGCCTGCCAAGTGTGGCAATTATGGCAAAACCTCCTAATGAGAACACAACACACCCAGACCAGTCATTGTGTCTTTCTTTGGGGGAGACTTGTGTCCACCAGTGGACTTTATTGAGCTGAAATTATGACGATGATCTACTTACGTGCTCAGATTCGTGTTATCTACACACACATACACACACACACTACACAAACGTGTACACGTAACAAGAGTTCAAAGAGGCCGCCATTTTGAGCTAGACACTCTGATACACTCGACGCAAATTGTCTCTAAGCCGTGATATATGTGGAAATCCAAATTCCATACATTCTATCTGAATAGAATAGTCTAGAAATTTCGCTTATTCAAAACAAAGTTAAAATTGAACTTTTTGACCATAAATATAAGCTCGTGCATAGTGCGACTATATTTGTAATTTATTTATGTTTACGAAAAACGTAGTACGTAGTAGCAGTATTAAATATTATTTGTTTTAGTTATGTACTGTGAGAGAAAGAAAGAAAGAAAACACATTTATTCAGCACAAATAAACTGATAGTACACAGAAAGAAAATTTACATATTTTTAGGTAAATAAAAACAAACGTACCATTGGCATGATCATGCCGAAAGGGTTACCAACTCAGCATTTGTGGGGCATTAGGTACCTATCGCTGATTTTCAGTTGGCACCCCTGCAGTGACACACGGACGGATGGAACGTAATATTAATATAAATAAAAATGTATACCAATAAGGCAGTGGCAAATAACATGAAATAAGTATAGATACATATTAACAAGTAAAGTAGTGTGCCAGTAATAATGTTAACTATTCCACTTCACATGTGCGATCCTTTCCTTACTAGCATTTAAATTGAAAATAAATTATGGCGCACAAAACTCTTGCATCATGTCTATCAAAATACTATATTCTTTAAACTTTACTCGTAAAGTTCTAGACGTTCAGCGTATTCAATATAGTAATTAATGGCTTGAGAATGCTGTTGGAGCTGCCTTGATACAGTTGTGCGTATGTTCACTGGAGCGCAAATAAATGACTTCTAAACGATAATAAGGAAAATGACCGCGTCCTTATTTAACCAGAATACGTGGCAGTTCCAATAGCATTCTGAAAGCCTTACCTGATCAGCATGATGATCTGGTCTTGGAACATTTTGTTAATGTGTTGGTGAATCAAAGGCAACCTTGTCATTCATAATGTGTTTCAACCCTGTAACCAACCAATTTATTGATTAGTAGAGAGTCGAGTCTCCGTTACCATGATTCGTGTCACAAAATGTTAGTAACTCAGTACTTGGATTACACTTATGACTGAAGACATGTAAACGATAATGTTATCTGATATATAGACACAGTATTATTAGAACTGTAAACGGGATATTTACCATGTTTTTTATTTGTGTTGAGTTCCCGATGTTTATAGTTTATCCGTGAACATGGCGCTTGCAACAGCGCCGAAATATCGAGAACTCAACACATATAAAAAATATGGTAAATATCCCGTTTACAGTTCTAATAATAGTGTAAGTGACCATGTCAGTTTAAAAACTTATATAGACACAGTATATACTATTGATACATTATAATTTAGAAACAGTTTAATTATACCGTGTGGTGCCGGCTACGAATAGCACCAACCCATCTCATCCCGTGGGTGTCGTAAAAGATGACTAAGGGATTAGCCGGAGGATGAGCAGCAGCGTCCTTCGAATACATTAACAAATCAACTGCGGTCGCCAACCCGCCTGCCAAGCGCGGCGATTATGGCGAAACAAGCACACAACACACCGATGTCGGTCATTGTGGTGATCTTTGAGGGAGGCCTGTGTCCAGCAGTGGACTTTATGACGGCCGAAATGATGATAATTATATAGATACTGTATCAAAGAATATTGGTCGTATCTGCGGCGCATGTCAGTTATAGACGATAGCTATAGATATGAACGGAGCCTGGGTTTAGAATACAAACTTTCTTATTTGACTTTTTGTCTAATGTTGAAACGTTACAAGCAATGTATTCATGCAAATTTACTATGGTTAGTAGTACCATACTATATGAAACGCGCTAAGGGACCTGAAAAATTGCTGTACATTTACCGTCCACAAAATAAGACAGTAAAATACAGCAAAGAATTACAACTTCTCGTATTTAGGCGAATATTTATACCTTACACTGAAATTGTCTAGTTTCACGGATTATTTTGTAATTTAAAGGTAGAATTTACCTGTGACTGGCGTATCAAAAAGTTTGTGTAATGTTTTAATATTAATAAATACTTTAAGTAAAGTTTGCTTTAAAAGATTAAATTGTAGTCACGGGCAATGCGTAACAAAAGATCCTTAAGTAATCTGCTACGGCCGCGTAGCTAGCATAGATACCAGCTACGTTGTAGCTACCGTGTATTCTTTTTGTTACTAGTCGCAGTCTTTCATTATAAAATAACAATGTAGTATGTATGTGTCATCATGTCATCATATCGGCCATTTATACGTCCAATGCTGAACAAAGGCCTCCCCCATAGATTCCACAACCGTTTCATCATTTTGGGGGGTATTTGCCAATACTCACGCTTGGCAGGTGGGTTGGCGAGCGCAGTATGGCTATCGCTTTACAGAAGGGACGCTGCTGCCCATCCCTCTGGTTTAGATTCCCTTAGTCGCCTTTTACGGCATCCACGGGAGGAGATGGAGTGGTGCTATATTCTTAAGCCGGCCACCACACGGATTACGCATGTGTGTGTAACTCAATGTAATGATTATAGGTGTAAATCATTGTAGTCAATATTCGTAACGATTTATTATAAGTGATAAAAAAGTACTAAAACGAGCTTATCATCATAGTCCAATATATTTTACCATTTTTATAAACTTATATGAATAAACGAAACATCGTTTAAAGCTTTTATGAAGCCCCTTATTCACGTCCTATTGTATTCTTATTTGATTTGATTCCAACATCATAATCGAGCTCTGAACGTATTCTATATAAAAAATCACAAACGATGGAAAGATTGCTTCGGGCCGAAGTAATTTGTGTTAGGGATGTCTTTCGAGGCTTTTATTTTAGCAATATACGGTCCGAGGGTAAAGTTTAATGTAGGGTAACTCAATTATAGGAGGTACTTGGCGTGCGTGTCTTCTTTCGTCGCAGAACCTCATCTGCGCCTGTAACGTTTTCAATCTGAGAAAGTAACAGAGAATGGGTCAGCTGTAGGTTTTCTCACGCAAGGAGTAGGGAATCGAGGGTATATGGTTATTATGATTGATGGTTGATTTCTTTTTTTTAAACGTATTTGTTAGTATAAAACGGAGCATGGTTGGTGCAGTGGCTGATGAAGTCGGCTGCAGCAATGCTGAATAAATAGTTGTATGATCTGCAGGTAGTTGTTCAAGGTCTGGGTGTATTGTGTGTAGAAATGGTGTCTGTAAACGCATCCACGACACAAGAGAAATCGTAGTTATGACCTAACGTTTAAAAAAAGGCAAAAAAATAAAATTAAGTCTAAGCAATTAAATTTCTTAGTTGCCGCTATTAAAGGTATAGCTTCAAACTGTTGACGCTTTTGGCTGGTGCTTTTTTTATGACATCTTAAAACTGACCAAGCCCACGGTAGGGGCCGATTTGTAATAAACTGAAAAAAGAACTGCTTGGGATACATTTTGAGGCCAAATAGAACAGTTTTAGTAATCTGTATTGCCGGGTGTTGCTACCTATCTGTCTGATATATTTTTAAGGCATTTCACTTCATAAGTCCCTTATTTCGGTTTCGGGAAATCATATGGTGTTATAAATGTTACTAGAACGAGCTAAGTGCGTTCTTATATTATAGAGATATCATTTGAATTGTGTGTAACACTTTACAAAACCTACTGAACCTCCAAACGTGAAACATTCAGCATGAGCAAGTGAGATTTGAGAAAATGTTAAAGAGACAAAAATGATTATAAATTATTATTTTGCAACGACCGATATGAGTGTGTTGTGGGCTCATTGGGGGGTTTTGCCATAATCGCACGGTTGGTAGACGGATTGGCGCAGTTGAGTTACTCGAAGGGCGCTGCTGCCCATCCTCCGGCTAATCCCTTAGTCAACTCTTACAACACCCACGGGAGGAGATGGAGTGGTGGTATTCTGAGCCGGCACCATACGGCAAAGCCGGCACCACACGCCAAAGCCGGCACCACACGGCAAAGCCAGCACCACACGGCAAAGCCGCCCCCACACTGTAAGGCATTATATATACGCAATGACAGGCCGCTTCGGTATGGAAAATCAGTAGTCAATGGTGCACATTTTGTGCAGTTGCGATGCTCTGGGAAAACGTACGGCAAATCATCTATGACTGGCTTTTCCATCACGCTAATGACTATGCGCGACTCCAGGTAGGTGTGATTGCAAAATACCTACAGGGACTTCGTGATTTACCGACGGAGAAGTAGTGCAGGGCTTTGGGCAGCACAATGGATCCAATAGGGTTGAAGTGCGTTCGGCTGATACCGAGCCCGTGAGAGTCACAAATATAACCACTCTAATCATATAACATGCAGGATAAAAAACAAACAGTAACATGCCAAAAACAAGTTAAAACGTATCTAACTTAACACAAGGAGCAGAGAAATTCTCAAGTCAATTTCGTGTGAGTCATATCAGCAATGTAAAATTCATATCGTATGTTTTCAACTTGGGAATTTCTACATCCGCCATAAAGTTCCGTTGGTAATTCTTACTTAAGTTCATAATTTAATTAATTTTCCTTCGCCTTGTAAGTGACTTGATTACGCGGA
Organism: Diloba caeruleocephala; assembly: GCA_947459985.1. NCBI lineage: Eukaryota > Metazoa > Arthropoda > Insecta > Lepidoptera > Noctuidae > Diloba > Diloba caeruleocephala. Next base: position 2,698,482 of record OX381609.1, read on the forward strand.
AAATTAATTCGCGAATGATGGAAAACGTAATCACGATAACGCATTGTTTAGTTATTGTTGTATTTAATAGGATGATTGATGGATGAATTAATTGGGAATTAAATTTTATTTACAGCGTTTACGTTGGTCCAAATGTTATACGAAAACAATACGGGTATTTTACATACAGTCGATAGGGTTCACACTGAAATTCAGCGCTGTGTTTTAACTCACTTTACACCACAGCTCCCTGTTGTATCCTTAGACAGACAATAATGTGATCTTTTAAGGGCCTATCCTGGCCAAACAATAACAAATGTTATAACTCATTATATATTATAATGTAGTTATTTTAATTACCGACACGGCGTTCAGCATGTCGAAGAATTCAAGACTATGTATTTAATGGGACTATTTCCGTATCCATCGTCGCAATATTCCCCAATTATCGTTATGTATATTTGGGAAGACCGATGTTTATTGTGGACGTCTACATGCTGATTTTACGGTGATGATTAGGATTGAGCATTAGGTACCTAGAGTCGTTGTGGTTCCTGTCGAAAAACGAAACACATGGCCTTCATCTGTACAGGTCTTAAAAGGCAATAAAGATTTAAGTAAATTATAGTAAAATGCGAGGCCTAGTATAAACTAAAAGTAAGTACTAAACGTGAGCGCTCGAGTGAGAAAGCGAGACAAATCATAGTAAGTATATTATGTATAGTATAATAAGTCATCAGCCAAGCCCATGCAAAATGATACTTCTTACTAAAGTTCATACCATTGTTATGTCTTTGCGAGCAGAAACACTTTTTTATTCTGTATGTTTATACTTAGTAGGTATACAGAGTACTGTCTTCATATCTGCGCGATGATAGGGATTTACACTGAAATTCAGCGCTGCGTGGCTCCTCACGTTATACCGCAGCATGATGGTAACCTCATTAATGCTGCTACGATGTGCAATTGCCAAACTAGTGATCAAGTTATAATCTTTTATTTTCGTTCTAATTGTATTTTTAATTTTCTTAATAAGTTCGTATCATATCATAAATAAGTTTATGTATCCCTGTCGATGTATGATAAATAAATGTTTGTTTTTATAAAAAGATTTTAACTTTGCCCCACACTAGGATTTCTCCTGTGTCGTGGGTGCGTTTACAGACATGCATTCCACAGACAATACACCCAGACCCGGAACAACTACCCACAGATCGTACAAATATTTGTTCCGTGCGGGAATCGAACCCACGACACGGAGCGCAGCAGTCGACTGTATCAACCACTGCACCAACCGTGCCGTCCCTTCTCTTTCTACTGTAATAGTATGATTATCTATCGAACTTTTGGGTTATTATCACAATATGCGCAGCAATGAACATAACTATTATTTATAGTAGGCATTGGAAGGACCATTTTAAATAGTAGACATTTAATAATAAATTTATTTTTGTTCCAGAGCTACCAGAGAAGCCGAAGATTTTCGATGAATTCGACAAAGAGGTGGTTGGAGTGGCAGGTCCTTATGTAGAAGATACAAGTATAAAGCTCACCTGCGTTGTAAGTGGAGGTAAATTAGTAGGCCATCTTGATTTACTGGGCATGTCGATGTATGTGATAATGTATAAGTTTTCTTTAAGCTTTTAGTACATGGTGAGGTATTTTGGACACATTTTTTTTTTTTTTTTTTTTTTTTTTTTTTTTTTTTTTATTTATTTGCACAAAGAAAAATATTACATCGATGTAAGCCAATCCTTTACAAAGTTAACATTATATTAATCGATGAACACTAACGTCTAAACTAGGCCGAGCCTGTATCTTAAACGTTAGTTTCTTCCTGTGTTACAGTTCAGTATATACGAGTAACTAACAACAAACGTAATATGAAGTTAATATAAAAGCATAAAAACAATTTCACACTCATAAAAAAATACTTTAGCGGGTGGGTATATACAATGTGTTATTGTGACTCCAATCGTATTTAGTTTTGTAAATACCGTCAATAGTAATAATTATCCGTCGCACCGAGTCTCTGAGTACATTCAACAAGTACAGAAAGTGTGAACTTCGGCATATTTGTTAGTATATGATTAAAAACAAAGTTGTAATTTTTCCCTATAATCAGGATGAGTATGTATTGTCAAGCGTGAACTATAGTTTTAAGTGAAATGGATTATTGTTAGTTTTTTGTTGATTCGTTGATTTTTATTATTAATAATAGCATAGTTCTTGATCAAATTTTAATGGAAGTAAAGTAGTGTAGTGCGTGTGAGCAGTGTTAGTGGTGTGTAGGTATGTGTATGCATTGTGTGTGGGTGTGTACATGAGTGTGTGCGTGTGTGTATATGTGAGAATGGGCATGTGTGCTGTGTGATGTGGTTGTGTGGAATTTAAGTAATGTAAGAAGTAATAGTTTTATTTTTACTTTATTTACTGATCGTTTTTAATTGGTTTGGTGGTTTAAATGTGATTTTATTTTTATTTTATTAATTGACTGTATTATGACCTGAAATTATTATTTATTTTATAATTTGGAATAAGTTTTCTATATCTTCATAGTTTTGTGATTTTAACCATGTTACAATTTTTTCCTTACAGTGATCATTATTAAGCGGGTACATTTCAAGAATTTTGTTTAGTTTATTATACAGCATGGGGCCAAGATAGCATTGAAATTTATTAGTAAAAAATGTTCTATACTTAGTGGTAGGACAAACATTATGCTTTCGCCTTTTCCTTCTGTTTTGGGAGTCGAAGACAATTTTCTTATGTTGGGATAGTATGGTATCTTTGATAAATAATTTTCTAATAGTTAAGACCTCACAGTCTGAATAAAGGTCAGCCGTGGGATAACTAAACGGTTTAAATGTCATTACTTTAAGTAATGCTCGCTGAGCTCGTTCTAATTTAATTAAATGGGTTTTCCGCGCTCCGCCCCATGTTGTAATGCAATATGTTAAGACAGCTTGGGCTATGGCTAAATAAACAGTTTTTAGAAGAGCATAATCCGCAACATGTCTCAGATTTTTAAATATATATATAAGCCGTCTCGTTCTATCAGATAATTGGTTAATATGTGCGCACCACGTCATTTTCTCATCTAACAGAACGCCTAAATATTTAATAACTTTATTTCTGTCCAAGCAGATGCAATTACAGGTAATCTGATTAATGTTTTTACATGTATGTAGTTTTAATTCAAAATTTTCTTTTGGGAGTGAGCGCTCCGTTTTTCCAAAAAGTATGTATTTAGTTTTTGAAGTATTAAGCGTTAGTAAATTGTGATTTAGCCAGCATGCTGTGGTTTTGAGCCCTGCTTCGGCGTGAGTATTGGCCTCTTTCCAGGACTTACCATGAAAAATAAGTGCAGTATCATCCGCAAAAGTAAATATTTTACAGTTTTGCATTTTAAGATTACAAAGATTATTAATATATATTAAAAATAGGGTCGGCGCAAGTACGCTGCCTTGCGGCACGCCATAGGTAATAGCGGCTTCTTTACTAAGATGACCACATATTGAAACTCTCTGCATTCTATTGGTTAAATAATCTGTAAATAACTCTAATGTTTTTCCTCTTATACCAATAGTTTCCATTTTTCCAAGTAAGGTTGGAACACAATTATAAAGAAACCAGCAGCAAATAACTGTTGACTTTCCTTTTGACACTGTGATGATTAATAAAACTTACATTTTGATATTTACATTAACTTGGAATTAGAGTTGGAGTTGGGCTTGGACTTGGATTTTGACTTCGTTTGTGAAGAAATATTTCAAGTCATTCCACAACATTTGGTCTTTTGAGTTTCGCATACAGTTAACCCTTCCTAACATCTTCAAGTCGTGTTGCTCTTGGCAAAGAATATACCACATCTCTCCATCCTTAAAAGTCAACCTGTTAAAGATGGGCGTACTTAATATTTACATAATATGCGACACTTATGCAAGAATCAGGGCCAAACCAACGTGTAAACGTGAGTACGTTTACACTGAACAGTGTAATTTTCTTGGCTCTAACATCCGTACATCCTTGATTACAGCATTGAAACAAGGTTGTGCGAGATGCATCATTTCGGCCGAATAAAGTCCACTGCTGGACACAGGCCTCTCTCAAAGATCACCACAACGACCGATATGTTGTGTACCGGTGTGCTGTGTGCTCATTGAGGGGTTTTGCCATAATCGCCACGCTTGGCAGGCGGGTTGGCGATCGCAGTTGAGTTGTTAATGTATTCGAAGGACGCTGCTGCCCATCCTCCGGCTAATCCCTTAGTCGCCTTTTACGACACCCACGGGATGAGATGGGTTGGTGCTATTCGTAGCCGACACCACACGGCAAAGAGGCGAGATGCAATAGCCTGTAATTGGTCGTTTTGGTTGATGTCATCAAACGTATCTAGAAAAAAAGAAAGAAAATGTTTTATTTTGGACTCGTACAAAATTACAACGAAAAGGCATTACTAATGAAATAAAATATGTATTATTATAAGAGTATCTAGTGCTAGACAAGGCCAGAAAAGGTCCCTATCTCAGTATATGCTGCAACAATTTATGCTGTAGCGCTGGTATTCTGATAGAGCCTATTTATATCTTAAAGAGAGGTTTCCGTTCCTCACCCAACTAAATCATTTCGACCTAATTGAAGTCCACTGCTGGACACAGGCCTCCCCCAAAAATCAATCAATAACGCCCTATATGGGTATGTTGTGGGCTCAGTGGGGTGTTTTGCCATAATCACCACGTTTGGCAGACGGGTTGGCGATCGCAGCTGAGTTGTTAATATACTCGAAGGACGCTGCTGCCCATCCTTCGGCTAATCCCTTGGTCGACTTTTACGACACCCATGGGAGCAGATGGGGTGGTGGCATTCTGAGCCGGCACCACACGGCAATTTATTTAGCCAAAATAAATTGTCAAAAGGCGTTAACTTTTAACAAACACAATAATGCAACAAAGTTAAACATTGACATTTCAAGGGAAAAGTGACGGTGCCTAGGAGAAGTTCAAATTACCTTTATATCCTCGCAACTGAAGTTTGCAGTCGACCGTCCACAGCTAACTCGATGAAATAGGGTACAAAAGGTACACTGAAAGTAAAGGAATGAAAACACTCGTACCTTTGAGCTTCACAAGCCCGTGTCTGTGTACCATGAACGTAAAAGAGCGGAATATAATTTAGTAAATGAAAAAGCAGGGTAATGTTCGTAGTACGTAGTGCTGACGCAGTGAACAGAATACCAATGAAATAATGTGATGTAAATTAATGTTATACTTATGGTATAAAGTATTTAGTGTGGCCGTGTGGTGCCGGTTAAGAATACGAATACATTTGAAATAAATATGGGATTAGCCGGAGGACGGGCAGCAGCGTCCTTCGAGTACATTTATAACTCAACTGCAATCGCCAACCCGTCTGCCAAGCGTGGCGATTGTTCAGATGGAACAAGCCGAGGTTCAGATGGAGCCGCTCTTAGCTGCAGTTGCTTAGTTCTTGAGTTTTTTACGTCTGACTGGAGGCCTGTTTTGGCTTTGCCATATTGCCCGCATGAATTCTAATGCCAATAAAAATAAAATATAATGCTCGCCCATAAAAATTGCAATGCCAAAGACTTGATTGCGAACTACCACACTTCTTGACATATTAGTTAATCAGTCTCTAAGGGTGAGATTCAGAAACGCGTCTAAGCGCGAACTTACGCTTCCATCTGTCAAAATGCACTACTTACGCCCCTAATTTTTACAGATGGAAGCGTGAACTTAGCTTAGACTCGTTTCTGAATCTCACCCTAGTAGCTAGTAATTTCACAGAGCCCTTCAAACCAAAATACAATCACCGGTTCTATTTTACCTAAAAAATCTGATGATCTAATTACTCTATATAAATAATTACTCAGTAAAATACATTCCCAAAATATAAAAATACGCTACCAAATCTGGTTAATAGTCTAATAAATTATGAAACCGGTAGAATTGCCTCATTTTGTAATTGAAACAAATTCGATTATAAATTACTGACGGGAGATCAAACAACCCGAAGATTTGCTAATCAGCAATTTCTCCAGTTTGCCTTTATTAATGTTTGATTAAGTATTACTGGTACTTTCGTGCTGATCCAAAATGTATTCTATAGGTAGGTTCTGTAGGTATATATATAAAATTGATGTTGGCATATTTGTTTGAAATTAATAGATTTCGATACGGTTTGACCGATCTCAAAGTTGTCACTTAAATGTATTTTTTTATGGAGGTGTGATTTCGTGAAGTTATTCCGTGTAGTGTCCTGATTAAGAATACAGCACCTCTCTATCTCTTCCCGTGAAAGTCGTAAAAGGCGACTAAGGGCATCTTAACCAGAGGGATAGCCAGCAGCATCCCTTTTGTTAAGCAGCAGCAATACTGCGCGCACCAACCCGCCTGCCAAGCGTGGTGAGTCTGGCAAATTCCCCCCAAAATTAACGACACAGTTGTAGAAATCAATGTTGGAGGCCTTTGTTCAGCAGAGGAAGTCCTTTGACTGAAGTGATGAAGCTTTTGTCTTACAACTGCCTCACCTGATGTTAATTGGCAATGAAGTCAACGATGGAGTCCGCTCATCTAGAAGTGACCTATTCACTTGTAGCTCTAGATTAAGACTAGCTGGGACCCGCGGTTTCATCCGCCGTTTAATTTAAAAGAAGTGGGTTATTCATAAATAATTTAGAGTACTTCGTCTTAGACAATTGACATAGAGTATGTATATATATTTGATTTCATTGGTTTCAATTTTTTTGCGCAGTATCTTAATAATTTTTCTATAATAAAAGTAGCATTCGTTATTCCTTGTAACATCAGCTATCTGCCAGTCAAAGTCCCGTAGAAATCGGTCCACCCGTTTCGAAGATTAGCGGGAACAGACAGCGAGAAAAAAAATTAGTATTTTTGTAGTAGGTACCGTATGTACTCTCATGTGCATTTATTAAAAAGCTGTTATTTTGGCATTACAAACAGACACTTCAATTTTATTTATTTGAATAGATCTGATAAAAGTTTTAATTAAGAACTTGTGTGGAGAGACTACTTTACATTCCACCTTTGAACTCGGAATAATCATAAATAAATAATCGTTCTTTCTACAAAAGGACAATGCAAAGGAGTTTCAGCTTCTTATTTTTATACTTACCCTTGTGAGTTATCTGTGAGACAAGCAAAAAGGACCTAGACTAAAAGAGTACATAACATTCATGTATAAAGTCCTTAATGTGTATAGCTTTAATACAGTTATACTAGTATGCGGCGCTCGATTGAACTACTAAGATAGTATGAGAGTCCAGGACCAAAATATTATCATTAAGTGTTACGGCCAGAATCATATGAAATGGATAGATTCGATTACACTGAACTCAAAAATAGTAATGTCTGAAATTTTCCGCTTAGCGTCTGACCTGAAGGCAAATGCAAAGTGTTTAAGTATTTCTGTTTATGGTATATTATATATTTGTTTTATTAGACTGACAATATTATATGTATGACCTTTAAGTGTAAAATTAGACACATTACTATATAATGATGTATACAAAACAAACATTTTAGGTAACTAAGTAATTGTCAACATTAACACATTTATATTAAGTATCTATTAACACACATATTTATATAGGTACTTATGTATACATGGCATTATTCGAACACAGCCCTCCCCAAAGATCAACGCAACGACCGATATGGCTGTGTTGTGGGCTCATTGGGGGTTTTACCATAATCGCCAAGCTTGGCAGACGGGTTGGCGATCACAGTTGGGCTGTTAACTCGTTGTTACTCGAAGGACGCTGCTGCCCATTTTCCAGCTAATCCTTTAGTCGACTTTATGACACCCACGGGAGAAGAAGGGGTGGTGGTATTCTGAGCCGGCAATACTCCAGTACTCATACCAAACTGTATTCCAGGTAAACCAATGCCTCGAATCCGCTGGTGGCGCGACGATAAAGTCATCGCGACCCTCGCTCCAGTAGACGATGGTTCTCGCCTCAGTCTTCTAGAGCTGAGGATACCCAATTTAACGAGGGATTACTTCGAGGCTGTGTACACTTGCACCGCTGATAATACGCTGTTGGTGCCGCCTCTGAGAGTCAATGTGCAGATACAGATTTACTGTAAGTATTTTATTTTTTACCTCATGTTTCTTTATTCCAGTCTTTTGTCTAATTATTGTAACGATACACTTCGCCCATTTTAACAGTCTTACTGCAGAATTTCTATCTCTCTGTAGACTCTTACAACGGCTCTACAGTCATAGACCGTAGACTATTACAGAAGACTATCCGTTTGGTGTACGGATTAAGAATATAGCACCACTCTATCTTGTCCGGTGGATGTCGTAAAAAGCGATTAAGGACCTAGACGGCTCTATACCAAAGCGTCTGTAGATCAGTAGCTATACTGCACTTACCAACCCGCCTGCCAATGTGAGCACTGTCAAATTTCCCCTAAGATGACGGTACAACTGTGGGAATCTATGAGGGAGGCCTGTGTTCAACAGTGGACGTTTTGGCTGATATGATGATGATGATAGAGCTATAATGCCTTTATCAGCACTCCAATCAGTCATGGTCCACATATCGTCATAACCATATCATTACACCAGACCGTAAACTTCCACTGTTGGTCCTTCTTTCTTTCTTTATCTTTCTTTCTTTATTTATTTCACAAAAGTTATACAACTAATTTCTACATATTATTTGGCTATGTGTTAAAATTTTACAAAAATACCTTCCAATGATTGCTACATGAGAGAGGTTGTGTATAATCCCACGCTTGGCAGGTTGATTAGTGATTTCCTCGGGAGTCGTGAGGGGTCGCGGGTGCACAGATTGGGGAGTCTGCGTGCTCATACCAAGCAATCCTCGAGAAGACGGTGGCGCTAATTGGTCACGTGTCGCCGTATGTGGAGCACAGTGAGGCCTGGGGGGGTCCTTTACAATCCTCCAATCCGAAAAGTGCCTCGGGGGTTGACCATTTTACAGTCACCTTCCCTATGCTAGAGATGGTAACCGCTGTACAATTATCCCCTCTGAGATGTGCCTAAAGGCGTGGTATCATGGGTGGCTCTAGTGTGATTTAACGAGGACCTGGAGCCCCCCTTCGGTGCTGAAGATGACCGCCCCAATGAAAATTTTGCCGGTAGGAGTCCGGCGTGTCCCTTCACCCTTCCCCGGGGCGAAGGAAGTTCATGATGAATTTCCACTGAGGAATAGGTGGATTGGTGATCGCAGTACAGTAGTCTTCGGAATACGAGAGGATACTGTTGCTCACCCTCATCATAGATCCCCTTAGTCGCCTTTTACGATACTCACATATCACTACAGGCCTCCGAATGATCACTACAAAGAACGGTCTTAGGGGGATGCTAGAATGAACTCAACACGTTTGGCAGATTGATTTTTGATCGCAGTACAATTGGTAATACGGGAGAATACTGCTGCCCATCTTCATGATAGATCCCTTTGTTTTTACGACACCCACATCATCAGCCTATCACAATCCCAGGTGTTAAGCTACACACAACAGCACCTGGTTTTCCACCTTGCACTTTCAGTCTGCCTCAGTTGCTTTCTTGAATTTATTGGTCTATAGTAAGCTGCTACACATTATATTTTATATTAAACACAACACACAACAATAAACACAAGCCGGCTACGGAAATAAAAAATCTGTGATAGTACATGTTTTAATAATTAAAATTAAAAGTATCCTTTATCCTGTTCCTCGACATAATCCTCTGTGCTAAATTTAATTAAATCTGTTGATAAATGCCGTTTGTGTGTGGTGGAACATCAAACATTCAAAAACGTAAGCTGCTGCTTTTATAGTAGAAGTATTACATTATTAATAGTAAATATTGAACGTTACAAATAAATAAAGGTATTCAGCATTGTATGTAGCAACTGAAGCATGTATTTATCCATTTTATCTAAACAACTGCAGGCTGCCTTTTAGTCTTGATATGACCAGACGTGTGGCGGTCAAGAATACCGCCATCCCATCTCATCCCGTGGGTGTCTCAAAAGGCGACTATGGGATTATCCGAAGGATGAAATGAAATGAAATAATGGCAAAAACCCCCAACGACCACCCAACACAAACCCATACCGGTCGTTGTTGCAATCTTTAGGGGAGGTTTCTGTCCAGCTGTGGACGTTTTTCGGCTGAAATAATGATGACAAAATTACTCAGCGAAAGTTAAAGGACACCGGCCATCGTCCATTGTAAGTCAGGCCCACTCCGACAGGTCGACGGACAAGACCGATAATAAAATCAAAGCATCGGCAAAAATACGCAAACCACTTTAAACACATTAAAATACGAAATTATCGTGGAATTTCGAAGATATTTGAATGTAAAAATATGGATTTTGAGGTTATTTAATTTTATTTTACTATATTTTGCAAGAAACGAAGGTTAGAAGTTAGGTAATGCTAGATTAAGCCGAGTACGAATAAATGAATTAATAATGCATTTTAGAACTGCTGCGTGAAAAGGTATCTATATTTCAAAATCTTGATATTCCTAATACGTAATAAACATTTTAACGTGACGTTGATTTGATTTGGAATTTAGTCTTTTAGCCAAAGGCAAAATATATAAATACTTGCGAAAGTGTCTTAGAAAACAAAACTGTACTTTATAAACCGAAATAGATCATAATGTTAATTTAAAGTCGTGAGTTATTTAAAGTAGGTAGATAGTAAGTATATCACACTATTTTGCATATGGCAACTCTTTCAAATGACACAGGTACAGTTTTAATCAATTTCCTTTGTCGATTTCCTTTTTTCGTGATCTCCATTATGTCGTGGTTTTGAGCGTATACATAGCTTATAATTACGGTGAATAGACAAAAATGATAGCCTTTTTTTCATATAGATTTATTTTTTGTCCGCTAGTTATTTTGGCCGATGTCCTTTGTAAGGTTATGTGAAATAATACTAGTAACTTTAGCAAAAGTACAATTTGTAAAGTTACACGAAATAGTGGCGGATCACGGTTAATGCCAGATAAGAAAACATTAAGTCGATTTTACACAGTAAATTCTATTTGATTTAATTATTTCATTTTATTGTTTACTAGCTGGGACCCGCGGTTTCACCCGCGTTTTATTTAAAAGAAATTTAGAGTGTTTCGACATAGACACTTGACATAGAATATATATATTGGATTTCAAGGGTTTCATTTTTTGCGCGGAACCCTAATTATTTTTCTAAAATAAAAGTAGCCTAAGTTATTCCTTATAACATCAGCTATCTGCCAGCGAAAGTCCCGTCAAAATCGGTCCAGCCGTTTTGGAGATTACCCGGAACAAACAGACAGACAGACAGACAGACAGACAAAAAATTTGAAAGTTGTTAATTTGTTTTAGGTGCCGTATATACTTTCATATGCATTTAGTAAAAAGCTGTTATTTTGACATTACAAACAGACACTTCAATTTTATTTATTTGTATAGATTTCATCACAGTATGTGCATCATTTACTTCATTTGTTTAAATGTATATGTAGTGACCTGTCGTGGCCTTACTACACGGTCCTATCTGAAAACCAGCGCTGTAACGTTGCAGCGTATGCTGAGATGGGGGCCATTTTTTTTTTGGCCTCGTACAGCATCCTTTTATTTATAAAAATTACTGTTTATCTTTTATACTGTTCTGTAGTAAGTGTTGTGCGAATCCGAAATAAAGTTATGTCTGTATTTCAAATAATACTTACAACTTTAGCAAAAGTATAACTTGTACGGTCATGCGAAATAATACTTATAACTTTAGCAGAACATAATTTGTAAGTCATATAATAACTTCACTCTTAGTACAAACAACAAGAGCTAAACACAACTACAATTTCAATTTATCTAGATACTCAACTAAGACTCTGTGTATATGACACTACAGTTACCTAATATTCAGTCATTTGTCTGTCTAAACGCGTTCGGACATTATGAACGTTGACAGCGCACTCCGTCATTTCATACGTGATAGTAATATATGAGGATGAGCCGACGAAGATTGTTACGAAAAAGTAAGACAGATGTGACTTAAGATTTGCGGGTAAGTTGGTTACTTTTGCGAAGTTATGTGCTGGTGTCCCTACATTAGGTTTTTATAGTTGATATTATAACGGATATGAAACTTAATGTGCGAGTCCAATATATAGGGTCTTACTTTAATGATGGAAAATATTTTAGGAGGTAAATCTATAGGTAGCAATGAGGCGTTTTAGCAAAATAAATAAACGTAACATCAACCTTTATTTTATTAAATTTTCATTTTCATTTTTTTTCAGATTTATTTATTATCAATAAAACCGATACTTGATATTTTAAATGAATTCTATACCATTCATAGAGCCTAGCCTTAAAATATTTTCCATTATTAATGTCAGACCCTATATGTAACATCAATAAGTCCGGATTCATGAAATACATGTTTCGCACGCATATGTTTGTTCTAGTAACATAATTTAGGTCATAATATGTAAAAGTAAATCTTAAAACTACATATATTTCAAAGGTTCCGTACGTCTGAATAAAAAGATGGCGGGACCCTAATCTACTGGATCGATTAAGTAGAATTTGGTACACATATAAATTTCTACGACAAATACACATACGGGTAAGGCAGACATTTTTTATTGTTTTTTTTTTTACTGTACCTTTTACATATCAAATGGAAGAACTTATTGTGAGGATCACAAGTATTGAGCGCAAATTCTCTTCGACTTCAGTTTTTTGTAGCTATTTCTTTTATGAGTTTTCGTTTGTGAGTGTGTGGATGATTCTTTTGATTCTTCAGGATTCTATTCTAATACCCCACGAGGCTGTTGACTTGATTATGCAAGTGATTGGTCTTGTTTAGTGAATGACGGGCTTTCTTGCGACGATAGACTACTTATAATATTTTCTTTTATATATGTAGGCATCGTTTTTAGGGTTCCGAATGTCCGAAGGAAAAAACGTTGGAAACCTTATAGGATCACTCGTTTGTCTGTCTGTCCGTCTGTCACAGCCAATTTGTCCGAATCTGGTACCAGTACTGGACCGATTAAATTGAAACATATTCACATTCACACGTTCGTACACATATGGATTACTGCGACCCAAACACGGACGTGTAACGTAAATAAATAAATTTTGAATATGGGGGGTCACTTTTCGCGGGCAATATAGAAAATTAAAGAATAGAGTCTTGCGAACTATATCTTATAACATATGAAATGGAAGGGCTTGTTGTTAGGGTGGTCTCAAATGTAATATAATAATAATATAAAATTTAAAAAATATATAGTTTTAAAGTTATTTAAGAAAATATACGAAAATTGACCATTCCCCCCCCCCCTGATCTCCAAAACTAGTGAACCTAAAATTCTGAAAAATAAAGGTTCTTTACCTATAAATTACAGGAAAACCTATAAGAAGTCTATGGTCTTAAAATATCATGGTGAATTTACAAACTTACGTTTGCGGTTGGAATGTATAGAAAAACATGTTTTACAACTACGATGTTAAGTTTGTTCGTGGGATAAGTTATTGGTACAAGACCGAATCCAACAATAGACAATATATTCAGAAATTTCGGAACCCTCTCCACACGAGTTCAACTCGCACTTGACCGGGTTTTTATTAGCATTTAGCCACTACACCACTAGTTAAAAGGGCCTTAGACATTAAAAGCCTTCATAAAACTTCTACATGATAGGAAGTACGATGGCTTTCCCTGAAACACGGTCGCTGGTTTTTCGGAGTGCTGGCTTCCAAGAACTTGGTCACACACAGTTGTAGAATAATCTCGTCATATTGCACATTGAAAGTCTTCGGTATCAGATGGTTTGTACTTTACATCAGTTTAGACATTATCTCTTCCTACGAAGTCCATTAGTTCGTTTCACTGATTAAATTATCATCTAAGTATTCAGTATTAAGATTTTGATTTACGGACTTGAGATATCATGTCAATAGTTACCTTTCTGGACAAATGAATTAATACAATCTATACAGAGTATTAGTGACAACTTACGCAAGGAGCTTATATTTCAGGAAATCCACGTATCTCGGGACTAAAAACTTATAGTTTTTTTACATTTTTGAGCACGTAATGTATCGTAAACAACTAGATCAAAAGGCTACGTGATTACTGTACTATGATATCATATTATAATGCTACTACGAGCGTGCCGTGTGGTACCGGCTCAGAATACCACCACCCCATCTCCTCCCGTGGGTGTCGTAAAAGTCGACTAAGGGATTAGCCAGAAGATGGGCAGCGTCCGTCAAGTACATTAACAGCTCAACTGCGATCGCCAACCCGTCTGCCAAGCGTGGTGATTATGGCAAAGCCCTCCAATAAGCCCACAACACACCCATATCGGTCGTTGTGGTGATGGGGCCTGTGTCCAGCAGTGGACTTCATTCGGCCGAAATGATGACTACAAGCGTTGACTTCCGCAAAAGTAGCGAAACAACAGCTGTTTAGTTTTTATTCATATTGCAGTTTTATGTGAAAATGAATAGTTTATTGTGTTTTATTCAAAATAGCCAAATATTTCACACTGAAGTCAGTTAAATAAACTGGGTAAAATATCTGAAAATTCATGAAAAGACCGACTCAAAATTCTAACGCTGAGGATTCCAGAATCATGTACTGAATCAGTTTTTGCTCCGATGTCACTTACACTCGACATTCAACAGATTTATTACACAAAATATGCTTGCATAGTCTGCCTGATGCATGTGCCCTACAACGATCTACAAGGAAACTGAGTTGGCCTGCCGTGACAGAAAATTCGGATACGCCGTTATGAAGAAACAATGATATTACTTACAGTACTGTCGAATCGACAGAGGTTAGCAATCTGGAGTTGATCGCATTTATTGAAATTTTCCAAAACACCTTGGCTTCTATAGCCTTAGATATTTTCGTCTGATTTTAGACGTAAATCCACAATGGCCGATTTGCTTTGCAGTATTTTACAGTTCACAGATCAACCAAATGCTGTTTGCATACCTCACTTGTTATACTGTAAGTGTTTCATGTTTAAACGGCACGGTTTTCACAGTGGCTAAGCTTAAGGCTTTAAGGCTTTCTGCGCTACGTGTCGCGGGTTCGATCCCCGCACGTAACAAATATTTGTACGATCTGCAAATAGTTGTTCCGGGCCTGGATGTTTGAGCATGTTGGATGTAAACGTCTAAAAGTAACTGTATCTACAAGTAAAAATCAGAGGAAGAAAAAAAGTTATTCCTAAAAAAATATTACCATAATATACATTATGTAAGCAATATATGGCAATACATATAACGTTATTTTTGTCGTGCGCCTAGCATGAAAACAATGTAATTCTTTATGCAATAAAACTATAAACGTTTACCGGAAATGTCTTTATTATAAGGAAAATAAACGCCACAGTAAAAACTATAAGGACACTTTATTTAATCAAATCTACTGCTACCTTTATGCCAGTTGTTTCCCACTCCGTCTGGAGCAACAGCGGTTCTACAGAAAAACAACATTCAATGCGGCAGTATAGTTGGAAAGTTTCATAACGTCCGCTTTACACAACGACAAACGTTCATTTTCTGTTATTGCAAACTGAATCCGCGTAAATCCGCGCGATTAACCTATATCAAACGCGCTAGTCTCGGATTATCTCGTAATATGACGGTTCGTCGGCCGGCAGGATTCTTTTGTCACCCCCCACCCCTGAGGGGCCATTAGTTTTTATTTGTGTAGCATTGTCCTGTCGTGACGCCATTGCCACGTCGGCGAACAGGAAATTATTCTCCATTATAATAACCCATGATGTCATTCGTTCAGTAATGCACGCTAAGCTCACCTTTTTCCAACAAAGCTTTTAGTGTACGATCTTATTTTTATTTTCAACACTTTTTCAACTATCCGCGCGTTAATGGACGCCATTAGCGTTTTAGTTGCTTATTGTTTCAAATGCTTCGGTTAAATTTTTTCCATGGATTTATCAGTCTAATTCTGGTACAATAAGTTCCTAATTTGTTATTTGTGATTACGTTGCGTTGTGCTATTTTTATGTTGAGAGGCAAAAGGTCAGAGTTTAAGTAAATGTGTTTTCGGTGCTCACTCCGTCCGTACTGATGGATTACTGACGTTTTTAAAGGATAGGTATAATTTCTCATACACTTCCGGGTCACGCGCGTGTGCGTAACAAATCTCCAATAAAATATAATCTCGGCTTAAAATGTTTTTGCAAACATTGTATTTGTGTATTTTTAGAGCGATGGCACTTATTTCTACCTTTGTATTGCACAAACACCCAGACATGCAGCAACTATCTGCAGATCATACTAATATTTGTTTCGTGACAGAACCCGCAACACGTAGCCTGAAAGCTAGTCGCTTGGCCACAGCGCCATGCCATCATAATTGAATTACAAGAACAATTTGCGACTGGACTAGGGCAATTTTGGTGTTGTTAATTGTTATTTCCGGAAATTATTAAATACATCCTGAATTTATTTACAAAATAAAACCCGGACTACTATATCATGTTCCAATTTAATTGAAAAATTAGTAGTACATCTTTAATTATTTCTCATTTCGGAACGAATGTTCAGATTGAATTTTGTATAAATGGTTTATAATGTTAAAAGGGGAGTTTATATCAAAACGGATGAGACGAAAACTTCAGTATATACTTCCTACATTATCATGGGTCTAGATAAAATTGCTACACGGATTAGTTGGTTTAATGACAATAACCGGGATGACTTTGCTTGCCCTCTGGTTCCTGTCTGTTCTGTTCACCCATCCATAGACCGACCACGCCAAGCCTTGTTTAACCTCACCGATCGGTTACCGATCAGTGCTGCCAGTTGGCTATGAGCGCCTACAACTTTTATAATTTTTAAGTATTCAATACTTACGTAAACAAGCGAATTGTCTGTTGTTATTTTAATAAATCATTACATCATATCAGCCACAGGACGTCCACTGCTGAACAAAGGCCTCCCCCTTAGATTTCCACAACGAGCGGTCACATGCCGCTCTCATCCAACGACTCCCAGCGACCTTCACCAGGTCGTCTGTCCACCTCGTTGGAGGTCGTCCCACGCTGCGTTTTCCGGTGCGCGGTCTCCATTCGAGAACCTTTGTGCCCCAACGGCCATCAGTTCTACGAGCAATGTGCCCTGCCCATTGCCACTTCAGTTTACTAATCCTTTCAGCTATGTCGACAACTTTAGTTCTTCTACGGATCTCCTCATTTCTGATTCGATCTCGTAGAGAAATACCAAGCATAGCTCTCTCCATAGCTCGCTGAGTGACCTTGAGCTTTCTTATGAGGCCCATTGTGAGTGACCACGTCTCTGTTCCATATGTCATCACTGGTAACACACACTGGTTAAAGACTTGCGTCTTGAGGCATTGCGGTATTGTTGACGAAAAGACGTTGCGAAGTTTCCCGAACGCTGCCCAGCCGAGTCGGATTCGACGATTGACCTCTTTCTCGAAGTTGGACCTACCTAACTGGACAGTTTGTCCTAGGTAGACATACTCGTCAACAACTTCGAGAACAGAGCTCCCAACGGATATTGGGATGGGCACGACATGGGCATTTGACATGACTTTTGTCTTGCCCATGTTCATCTTAAGGCCCACCTGTTGGGAAACTCTGTTGAGATCATCGAGCATTGTGCTGAGCTCTTGCAGCGATTCTGCCATGACTACGATGTCATCGGCAAATCGAAGGTGAGTGATATACTCGCCATTGATGTTAATGCCGAATCCTTTCCACTCCAGTAGCTTGAAGGCATCCTCCATTGCAGCGGTGAACAGTTTCGGGGAAATGACGTCCCCCTGTCTCACACCTCTCTGCAATGGAATTGCCCCCGTGCTCTGTTCATGTACTCGGACCGACATGGTGGCGTTTCTGTATAAGCACTTCAACACTTCAATGTACCGATAGTCAATCTGGCACCGCTGCAGAGACTGCAGCACTGCCCAGGTTTCGATCGAATCGAAGGCTTTCTCATAGTCCACAAACGCCAAGCATAGTGGCAGATTATACTCCTCGGTCTTCTGTATAACCTGCCGCAGCGTATGGATGTGGTCTATGGTACTGAAACCTTTTCGGAAACCGGCTTGTTCGGGAGGCTGGAAGTCATCAAACCTGCGCTCGAGACGATTTGTGATGACCCTTGAGAACAGCTTATAAACATGGCTCAGAAGTGAGATGGGTCTATAATTCTTCAATAGGGTGTTATCACCCTTTTTGAAGAAGAGCACCACCTCACCTCTGTTCCACGCTTCCGGCGTTGTGCCCTCGAGTAAGACGGAATTGAATAGCTTCTGAAGGACTTTAAGTACCGGTGTGCCACCCGCTTTCAGAAGCTCTGTCGTAATTCCGTCTCCACCCGGCGCCTTGTTATTTTTAAGCTGTTTCAAGGCCATCCTAATCTCGTACAGGCTGATGTCCGGGATATCCTCGGTATAGTGTCGGGTTAGTTTGGCTCGCGGGTCTTTGTCAGAGCCAATGGTAGGTATACTTACCGAGGTGTATAACTGCCGGTAGAACTTCTCAATCTCTCTCAAAACCTCTGGCTTAGTCGACGCTACACTGCCGTCCTCGGTCTTCAGCTTCATAATACGACTTTGCCCAATAGACTTGTCTCTTGCGAACACTTTGGAGCCTTGATTCCGCTCAATCGCCTCTTTAACACCGTTGGTGTTAAAGGTGCGGATATCGTGACGCAAGGACTTCCATATCCGTCTATTGAGCAGTCGGTATGCTTCAGCATCACCGGAGGACTGCAGCGTCATGGCGCGTCTTTCTGCCATGAGGTCGAGAGTGTGATCGGAGAACTTTTTTGGTCTACCTTTACGGTGGGCCTTAAAGAACTTAGACCCAACCGTTTGGACAGTTTCTACAAACCTACCATTTAAATCGTCCACAGATACGCAATGTTCTAGGCACTCGAAGCGGTTTTGGAGTTCGAGTTGAAAGCTCTCGGGGTTTTGGATATGAGCACTAGAGGGCCGGAGCGTAGACCTCATCAGACGAGACCTCTCAACTTTGAGATTAATATTCAATGTGCCTCTTACCATTCGGTGATCACTACCGGTTTTCACCCTGTGGATCACAGAGACATCATTGAATATTTGCCTCCTATTGGTCATGATGAAGTCAATCTCATTCCTCGTGGAACCATCGGGACTCATCCAGGTCCATTTCCTGTGAGGCGGCTTTTGGAAAAAGGAGTTCATCACGAAGAGTCCCTCCTTTTCCAAAAAGTCGGCCAGCCTCTGTCCCCTGGGGTTCCGTTGCCCATATCCAAATTGCCCCACTCTCAACTCACCATCGCATCGAGTGCCCAGCTTCGCGTTGAAGTCCCCCATCACAACAGTGAAGTGTGTCTTCGAGGTATGTATGGCCCTACTTACGTCCTCATACATACTCTCTACTTCATCATCTGGGTGTGTCGAGGTCGGTGCGTAGACCTGTATGACCTTCAACGAATACCTCTTGGATATTCTGAGTATAAGGTACGCTACCCTGCTCGACACACTTTCGATAGCCACTATGCTGTTAATGAGGGACCTGCGGACGAGAAACCCGACACCACCTTGAGACAGATGTCATTCAATGTAAATCATTACATTTTCAGTAAATTCTTTATTCTGTTTATGGACTCAGATATTAATTTTGATTATAGCTTGGAGTAAGAATTATTACAGGGCTCGATCTTTAATTACTAAACATTTAAATAATAATGTCTTAGGTTTTCGCGAGTATTACACATTATAATAAAACACTTTTAAACGGATTCTATCGCGTATATTTTAGATTTTTGTTTTTCCTGACGTTTCGAATGCTTTGCAGTATTCGTGGTCACAGGATGTCTAAGGTGACAGGCGTCGTTACAGATTTTTAAAAAGTTATTTTATTTTATCTACCGTACAATTTTAATCAAAAAATTAGTTTCGATGCACGCAGTAATCACTCACAGTTCACACACACTCTAGTTCTCAGTTTTTTATGAATATCTAGTCACTGGGGTGGTACCTACCTAGCTGGCCTCTTGCAATAATATACCTACAACCTATTCCTTTGACGGCACGGTTGGTGAACTGGCTACACAATTGGCTTAATTTATTTATTTATTTAAACTTTATGCAGCATTATAGTACATAGGCGGACTAAATGCCGTAGGCATTCTCCACCAGTTAACCATAGGGTGATGAAGAGATAATATGGCAGGTGCAATATGTTCTTACAACATAAGACGAAATAAATCTAACAATGTATTATATACACAAGTAAACTTACGAATAATTATCTACACATACATACTTATCTAATAGTATAAGTAAATAAATACATACATATTCATAATATAAGTATTAGTAAAGATGTTATGATGATTCTGCTAACATTTTATTGAAAAAGTAATCACGAACTTTCCGCTTAAATGCGTACCTGTAGTCATCCTGATTCCCGGAGGAAGTGCATTCCACAGAAGTATGGATTGCATATGAAAGGAAGAGTGTACAAAACCAGAAGTATGATGCTTTCTGTGCTACGTGTCACGGGTTTGATCTCCGCTCGGAACAAATATTTGTATGATATACTAGTTGTTTCGGGTCGGAGAAATTGTGCATGTGAGATTTATGTCTGTACGATACATGTCGTGGGTAAGAAGAAACAAGAAAGAAAGAAAATTGACTTATTGCCACAGAAAACAACTTTCATTGAATACGCTAAACCTAAAACCTTCATTTCTTGGATTGCATATTCTCAAACTGATACAGGCCTGAAAGAAATATTTGCAATTGTTTCACTTTGGCAAGACTGAGATGAATAATGTTGGGTCAATCAGAGGGATATTGTTGAGATGTTTGTAAAGGATGTATAGAATGTGAATTTAGTGGGTTATTCTTAGTGATATGTAATTTAATGATTTAGTTACATCAATTTAAATTGAGGGACATTATATTGTTTCTTAACTGATAGTGCATAGGTTGAATAGCTAAGATCTCACACATATCTGGTTTCAGAGCAATTATTATTAGTATTATTTCTTTAAACATAGTAACAAAATGTATAAGTTAGTTGGTTTGGGTTCTACCTTATCTTGATGTGGCCTGAAGGTAGACGAGTCACAAGTAATACGGAGGTTGTGTGAAGGAGTAGAATGTCCATTTACAAGTTGATGATTGTGTTTCCTGTGTTGAATGTATCCTGCTGTACAATCACTAAAATGACATAGTATTGAGTAACCAACTAATCATCACATTGTCAGTTTCACAGACATTATTGATAATGTGTTTTATTTTTGTTTTTTCACGGCCTAAAGTTAAGAGGCAGTGCAAGAATATGTGGCATCAAATACGCGTCGCTTGCATTGACCAACAGAGTACATTTTATATATTGACCGTCTCAGCTTGCGTCATTGTTTCATCTGTCAAATTGTCATATTAAGTAGGACAGAGATTGATGTTTAGGTATATATATGCTTCACAGTGTTTACAATTTTTATTTTTTATTTTTATCACGTACATTTATCATACTCACAATCATAATTACTTTATACTTCACTCTACAATCAGAATTACTTTAAACCTTTTGGCTTGGTTTATTCCGCCGAGGGACGTAGGTAGTAGAGTCTGAAGAACGCCACCAAACACTATTATTTACACATTGTAGTACCAAACGCCATTACAACACTCACCGAGGCTGTTGCTGAAAATCAGCGCTGTGGCTCGTTCTGATGCCACAGCATTTAAGCTGAGCAACGACAAGTCTTGCGCAAATACGACGTACAATTCCCACTTTTCCAGTCATTACAAAACCCAAAGATTTGAATCTTTGACAGAACATGAGGAGTATGTATCGGCATTGGTAATTTCTAGTCGTCAACAAACTGTATAATAATCTATGATGTTAATTGTCAACCATAAAAAAGAAAATTATTGTTTTATTATTTTTGGCCTGGAGTCCAAGTCTTTTGGCCACAAGTATATTAACACTAATTGATTAACATTAATTGACACTGATTAGTGTTAATTTGGTTGTTTCTGTTATAGATGAAAATAGTATATATAGATTTAAGTGTTTTGTTAATAAGTACATATTTAAGCATATACGTAGTCATGCCTTTGTCGAATATTTTCCTTACTGTGTGTTTGTGCGTCGACTTGCCGCAGGAATAAATTGTTTCTTTCTTCTTTCTTTAAAATACCTGTCTAGTAAGTGCTGTAGGTTGGGGGTGACCGCTTTACAGTCACCCTCTCAGGGATGTGCCTATAGGCGTGGCACCAGTGGGCGGCTCTAGTGTGATCATACGAGGACCTGGAGCCCCCCTTAGGTGCCGAAGATGACCGCTCCAGTGGTTTTAGCCGGTAGGAGTCCGGCATACCCCTTCGCCCTTCCCCGGGGTGAAGGAAGTTCATGAAGAATTTCCACTGGGCATCAATAAAAAAAAAAGTGCTGTAGGTACTATACGTACATAGGTATAGTTCACAGTGTGGGACATCGTTAAAAAAACACATCACAAAGCTAGTGACATATGGAGCTGTTATTTTTATCACCATGAGTAAAATGAGGTAGACAGTCCTGCTGATATTAGAAATGAGAAAGTTGGTGAAGATGTTTGGATGTTTCAATCACACTGAAACGGCTGAATGGATTTGAATAACATTTCGCACATAATCCGAATTAAAATATAAGCTATACTTTCTATCTCAGGAAAAAGTTAAGTTATAAACAAATGCCAACCTACATGCTCAAATTTACAAAATTAACCAAGTTAATATTTTTCAGTGAGACCACTATTCGTGGAGATCCTAGCCCGGGAACAGCCGCTTTCTGTGGGACAGTCAGCGGAGCTGGCTTGTAAGGCTGTCGGTGCCAGACCTCCGGCGGTCATCACGTGGTGGATGGACGACAGACAAATGTCTGTAGCGGCCATACAGAAGGTAATGTAATTTCTGCGCACATACCATAACGAAAACCAACGTATGAACTTAGTCTTCAAAGATAAATCGAAAGTGCATGATTATTTGACAAATTATTGATTTTGAATATATTTGAGTCCTTTATAGCCGTGTGGTGCCGGTTCAGAATACCACCACCCCATTTCCTCCCGTGGGTGTCGTAAAAGTCGACTATGGGATTAGCCGGAGGATGGGCAGCAGCTTCCTTCGATTACATTAACAAATCAACTGCGATCGCCAACCCGTCTGCCAAGCGTGGCGATTATGGCAAAACCCCCCAATGAGCCCACAACACACCCATATCGGTCGTTGTGGTGATCTTTGGGGGAGGCCTGTGTCCAGCAGTGGACTTCATTCGGCCGAAATGATGATGATGATGATGATGAGTCCTTTATTGACAATTTATTTTTTATTTCTATATTTGTTCCTGTATAAAAATGTTCATTATTTTATTTCAATCATGTTACATAACCCAGATATATTTCATTAATTGTATTCAATATTTTTGAATCCAAAGGGCTATTTTATCATACATAGGCAAGCTGATTGAAAACAATGGTTACCCCAGTTTTCCCATTACCTCTGCGCGGTAGATAAAATACACATCCTTATTTTGCAACGTTTTCACATTGGATATAACTAGCAATATATTCTAGAGTCATAGTTTATTACTGAAACAATATGTATTTGTAATTTGAAAGGCTTTCAGTGTATTAAATTAAAATGTAAGAGACCATCAATCTTAAAGCTAGAGCTGGATAAACTTAATGATAAATGGTCCACACTGGCTCTAGACTGAAGGATATGGATAAGATTTGCCCAGCTGTGGGATTATTTATGTTGACAGTAACAGTTATAAATCGAAAAAAGGATATGCAAAATCTGTATTTATTTAATCCACTTAACTTTCAGCTTCCATTCCATTCAAACTTATCAACATACTTAATATTTTATGTAGGTATCAGACAGTTTTATGTATTGTAAAACCCTTTATTAACGGAATTCATCGTCACCGCCATCACGAACGCTGAAGTATTCGAAACGTTAAGATAACAATCAGTATAACATACGCAATGTAATCCTTTAAATTAGTGTGTTATTATTTGATGACTCATAATCACGAAAACCTAACACATTAATAGTTTTATATATGTATTTTTAAAGCAAAACCCAAATAGTAAAACGCCTATCTTTATCTTTATAGAACTCGGACGACAAAAATGAAACAATCTCGTTTCTCCGCTGGACGCCGCGCATGGATCAAGATGGGCGAACACTCACGTGCCGGGCGGCTCACATCAAACTAGAGCACACAACTATAGAAACAAGCATAACGCTCAATTTGCACTGTGAGTCCCTTTAATAATTATTAATAAATAATAAGATTTATTTTGATAGGCAATTCGCAATAATGTGTCGCGTATGCGTGGGTAAGAACGGCTGCCATGAAGTTTTACGACGTGCCATTCGGCTAGCTTCGTGATTCGTCGGCTCTCTCCGCCTGGTTGCCTCAACTCGCTCACAACTTTACTTGGGTGTGTCGGTGTGTTGGCGTCAATTTTGTGTGATGAAAGTGACATTGTAACAGAGCCTCACCGACGTCGCAAAGGCCTATCGCCGCGTCACCTTCCCGTTCAAGTTAGCACTTTTCCCCCGGTCTCTTCCTCACGCCGGCCCGTGCCAAGCCTATAGTTTTTAGTTTTAAATGTCCTCTAATACATTTCAAATTATCCCCAGCAACGCCGTAAGCCGAGGTCCATGTCACACAAGGGGGCACCCTTAGCGCGTGTTGCTTAGTTTTTAATATTAATGTTAAGCCTGGCTGGAGGCCTCTTTTGCCTTCGCCAGAAATGACCAGTTAAGGAACCACATTTCCCCGAAATGAATGCGAGAAGCCCAACAAAAAAACCACATAGTAACAGAAACTGATAGATACCGTGGTGAATCCATGGTATCTATCAGTTTCTGCATGATTTCTACATGATTCGGAAACCTCAGCGTTAGAATATTGTACCGATCTTTTCATGAAATTTCAGATTCTCTTCTAGTTTATTCAACTGATTTCAAAATAAAATCCGTGTGGTGTCCGGATTAAGAATATAGCGCCACTCCATCTCCTCCCGTGGATGTCGTAAAAGGCAACGAATGAACTCTAAACTAGAGGGATGGCCAGCAGAGTCCTTTTTGTGGAACAGTAGCCATTCTGTACTCACCAACCCGCCTGCCAAGCGTAGTGAGTATTGGCAAATTCCTCGAAATATGATGACATCGTTGTGGAAATCTAGTTGTGGCCTCCCGCCTTTGTTAGTAGTGGACGTTGTATGGCCGATATGATGATCATGAATGTAAAATAATTGTTGTCCTCTATCCTAACGCTATTTTGAATAAAAATAGAATAAATTATTAATTTTCACATACAACTGTAATGAAAATAAAAACTAAACGGCTGTTGTTTCCCTATAAGTCATTGCTCACACTAGCATAATGATATCATATCGTAGTATAATTATTATGATGTAGCGTTTTGATCTCTCTGTTTCCGATACATTGCGTGTTCAAAAATAATAAAATCTAACCCATTATTTCCGAGGCTTTCCTATTTTTATTTTAGACACGCCTTATTATCTTTGAAAAATATTTCTTTTGTACATATGTTTATAAATAAATTAACAATTTTTCTTAAGAGATATTTAAATTTCAATGTTTCGCATCTGCAAGGCCTCCCGCGACAGCACTAACTTTTTTGGGTTATAATTTGTAATCTCATGTGATTAATTGTAAACATTGCTGCTTTATAGCATAGTAAGAAGTAATTTAGATTTATTAGATGAATACTGCTATAGTACGAGCATATAGTAGTTAACAGCGATACAAAAACATTTGATTATGTCAAAATTGTATTCCCTTTCTATTCAGTATCACCGATGCTTTAATTGCCTTTAATCAAATACTCATAAATAGTCAGACTTTAGTTGCCGCGTTCCAAATTCAAATTCAAATTAATTTATTGTATCCAAGATGTAGATTACCTATGGGCAAGAAACTCCAAGGTTATTCTTTTCAAATCATGTTTTTGAAATTAAGGCTACGTGAAGACAATGTAGGAGAAAAGAGTCTAAATTGCATCAAGTCTACACTAAACAAGCGAGATTGTAATATTCATTAAAGCTTATAATTAAACTGCCATGGCAGTATTAAGCTGACCCTGTGTACCCAGCACGGTGAAAATCTATTATTATTAGTATAAAACTATGATCAACAGAGGAATGCAGCAGGCTTTTGAAGGTCACTAGCTTAGCCATTTCTGAACTAAGTTGGAGTAGACTTCCAGTCTGACTAGAAGCGGCTGAATGTCAGCATTTTACACAAAGTGACTTTCGTTTGACTTCCGCAAACGTAACTTCCGAGTTTCCCGTGTGATGTCCAGATTAAGTTTTTTTTTAAACATTGCCCCACCCTAGGGTTTATCCTATGTCGTGGGTGCGTTTGCAAACACAAATTCCATACACAGTACACCCAGACTCGGAACAACTACCTGCAGATGGTGCAAATATTTGTTTCGTGTGGGAATCGAACCCGTAAAACTGTAAACTGTCTAGGAAAGATGCAGTAGTGACAATGAGGCTTCGCTCTGGACACATTCCATCTAAGAAGTTTGCTTTTCTAATGGGAAAGGTCCCGACACCGAACTGCGAACAATGCGGTGTACCAGAGGACTTAATGCACGTCTTGATGGAATGTGCCCGTAATGCCGCCTACCGCATGGTTAAGTGTAAAAATATCCTTCAGAATTTTGCTGACTGTAATATCATACTAGCTAGCTAGTATGATATTACAGTCCCTCATTCAGATGAGACGAAATTGTTGATCAAACTATACAATTTAATTTTCTCCTCTAATCAGCCTAATTAGGTAAATCATTTACTTTAGTGTGATGTGTATATTTCTCGTTAATAGCTACTACTGTAATGGTTTATTATCAGGGCGACATAATCATGTTGTGATTAAGCCCGAAAAAAAAAAAAAAAAAAGGCCGCGACCCGGTGCGCAGCAGCCGACTGTACCAGTCACTGCACCAACCATTCCGTCAAACCGTGCAATATAGCACCGCCCCATCTCCTCCCGTGAATGTCATAAAGGAGACTATGGGACTTTAACCCAGAGGGATGGGCAGCAGCGTCCCTTCTGAGAGACAGTAGCTATACCGCGCTCATCAAGCCGCCTATCAAGCAAGAAAAATCCCCCTGGCAAATTCCCCCAGAAAACATTACATAATTCTGGTAAGCTGTGGACTTCCTTTGGCTGATATGATGAATACAGTTACTAGTATACCGATATTTCAAGGTTAGCCCAGCTGCCAAACTTTCGGTTTCTGACTAGGACGGAACAACTGTCACGTCAATAATAAAAAAAATGTTATGACGGATGAGGCATCATCATCATCATTTCGATGAAATCCACTGAATGAACTCCGAATGAAGTCCACTGCTGGACACAGGCCTCCCCCAAAGATCACACACAACCACTGATATGGATGTGTTGTGGGCTCATTGGGGGGTTTTGCCATAATCGCCACGCTTGGCAGGCGAGTTGGCAATCGCAGTTGAGTTGTTAATGTACTCGAAGGACGCTGCTGCCCATCCTCCAACTAATCCCTTAGTCGACTTTTACGACACCGATGGGAGGAGATGGGGTGGTGGCATTCTGAGCCGGCACCACACGGCAAGGATAAAGCATACAGAAATCAAATTACGTAGTTGAGCTAAGACTGGTGTGCTTCATTCCTGAAGTTATCTATACTAATATAATAAAGCTAAAGAATTTGTTTGTTGGAACTCGCTAACCTCTGGAACTGACAGTTGAATAAGAAAAAATGTTTTTGCATTTGATAGCCCAATTCTTGAGAAAGGTTATTTAAGGAATAGGCTATTTAACATCACGCTACGACCCTTAGGAGCTGAACAAAAAGAAAAAATGCCAGAAAGAACGCTAGGTGAAAACAAAGTTCTGCGTGCTCACACCGAGCAACCCCCAGGAAGACGGTGGCGCGCACGTAGTCATGTACCAACGTGTGCGTAGCACACCGCACAGCGAGGCCTGGGGGGACCCCTTACAATCCTCCCCGAGAAGTGCCTGGGGGGCGACCTCTTAACAGTCGCCTTCCCTCCACTAGAGGGGTTGACCGCTTTACAGTCATCTCTTCCGTGATGTGCCAAGGCATGGCAGTAACGGGTGGCTCTATTGTGATCTTATGAGGACCTGGAGCCCCACTTTGGTGCCGCTCCAGTAGTTTTAGTCGGTAGGAGTTAGGCATACCCCTTCGCCCTTCCCCAGGGCGAAGGAAGTTCATGTAGGATTTACACCGGACACCAATAAAAAAATATATAGATTTCCACAACTGTACCATAATTTTGGGGGGAATTTGCCAATACTCATCGCGCTTGGCAGGCGGGTTGGTGATCGCAGTATGGCTACCGTTTCACAGAAAGGATGCTGCTGCCCATCCCTCTGGCTTAGATTCCCTATGTCACCTTTTACGACATCCACGGGATGAGATGGAGTGGTGCTATATTCTAAATCCGGACACCACACGGACTACCTACCTACATACGCATTGATATTTGTTAGAATTATGACCTTCTCATCTGCCCCGCTGCAGTGCAAAGGATCTACAGAGAAGGAACAATCATTCATGACGAATTCACGACGCCTCCTCACTGCATGTTGGCGACTTTAGATCATTAGATATTTAATTTGACTTATTTAAAATTGAATTCTATATTTATTAAATAAATTATTTGCTTCTAGTTAATAAAATGACTGCAATTTACATTCTAAAATTTTCAAAATATTTTGACATTATTAAATTAAATAATCATAAAATTGTAAATGTGCGAGCATCATGTAGCCGTTAATGTTATATATTTATTACCTATACTTTGCCTTTTGCGTGGTGGTATCGGTCTGTCATGCTAACTAAAATGTCTTGCTGGCGGTGGCGTTGTGTATCGGGTCGTTCGGTTCCCTACAATATGGTTGAGCTAAGCGATGCTGATGCATGCGTCATGCTCGTGAACGGATGCCGTCTGTTGGGACTGGTCAGCATTAACTGCCATGGCGAATAATAATTATATTACATAAGTATGTTTTTTTTATACATTGGCTACATAATGTTCGTTATGTGTTTTATCATAATTGTATCAATCAACATTGTAGTCTCAATTATTTTAAAAGAGTATCTATGGAGTTTCTTGCCGGCTCTTCTCCATAGATCAACTATTTGGAACCGTGCAACAACAAATTCTGACATTTCATAAGTGTTGGCATTTATTTGGTTTATTTGAAATAAAATTATTTGACTTTGACTTTGACATTAGATAGATCTAAAATATCGAAAGTAATTTATATAAAACATCGTGAGGAAACCGGTTTATACTTCAATATCTGCGGTGTTTTAGATTAAATGACGACAACTGTCATGATGATTATTAAATTAATTTTATAAATATTTTTTCAACAGATATGCCAATAGTGAGCCTACAGCTTGGCTCCAAGTTGAATCCCAACGACATAGAAGAAGGTGATGACGTTTACTTCGAATGCATCGTGCAGTCGAACCCGCCGGCTTATAAAGTTGTTTGGGAACATGACGTAAGTAGCTTCATTTTAGCTCCATATGGTTGGTTTACACAGCGGGGCCTCATGTGGGACTTAAATGTCCCGAGCTTACATAATTCAGTTTGGGACATTCACGGTATCCTTGGAAGCGTTGGTGGAAGTGACCTGTTTAACTTTTGATGTAATATATTATGTATTATTTATACTACTCGTACAATGCGAAAACTTTAGAGGTCAACTACAACTATCAACGTTGATGTACGAAGTTAATATTTACTTTTTAATCTAATATTGAAAATGCTATATATTTCTATACTAGTACAAATATTAAAAGATTAGCATTTGACTTAAGTTTTACACGTTTTAGAAACAGAAAATTAAATTATAATAAAACACGTTTAAACGGATTCTATCGCGTATATTTTTAATTTTTGATTTTCTTGACGTTTCGAATACTTTGCAGCATTCGTGGTCGCAGGATGACTAAGGTGACAGGCGTAAGTATTGGAAACGTCAGGAAAATCAAATATCAAAAATATACGTGATAGAATCCGTTTAAAAGTGTTTTATTATTATCTTCGTGATTATTATATGTGTAATAATCGCGAAAATCTAAGGCATTACTACAGAAAATCAAAGTTGAAAAAAAAAATAACACTCATTAAATACATATTCCAATTTCAAAATGCGAAAATAAATCCCTCAAAATGATACATAATATTTTTCTTAGTACTTGATGGATGATATCGTTATAAGTACAGCTGGTTGATGACTCAATAATTTTATTTATTATCAAAATAATGAACATTTTCCATTAACAAACTTCATTACCTAAGTGTTGTAAATAACTTATTAAACTTTAGTACTAATACCCTCAATGTATTAACATGTAAGTCTTATCGGGTCATCACGTTATTTTCTTGGCATATTAGTAATGTTCACACATCAAACTACTTCACAAATAACCTTTTATTTCAAGTAGAACGAAACTTGTCATCTTTATAATTTCATGAAATATATTTATCTATATAAAAGATCAAATTAACCTAAAAAAGAACAATTGACGAGATGGACAAAAACTACGTATTCGTTGTCTTCAATCAATAAAAGCAATTTCTTCTATCTTGGTCTTCGAAGGGTCATTTAGTAGAGAAGTACAGAAGGCTAACCTTGTAAAGGGTACATGCATAATCTTAGACAAAAATAAACTATATGTACTACTGTATAACTATACTAGCAAACTCACGTGTGAAGCTGCGAAAATGTGGCCTAAACCTGTATAACCCACGCCGCAAACTATGCATGTACAACATAATCAATAATTGGGACTCGGGCCTCGGCTTAAGGCGTTCCAGGGGGAGACAAGCTAGGGATCTAGATCAGGAATAATTATTTCAATTCAATTTTATTCAATAATTTATTCAGTAATTAAGGTCCTAACGCCGCACTTTTAAACGTCATATTGAAACAATTGATGGCAGATATTTAAATTTAATGATGAATTGTGGTGCCGGCGGCTCAGAATATCACCACCCCATTTCCTACCGTGGGTGTTGTAAAAGTCGACTAAGGGATTAGCTGGAGGATGGGCAGCAGCGTCCTTTGAATACATTAACAACGCAACTGCGATCGCCAACCCGTCTGCAAAGCGTAGCGATTATGGCAAAACCCCCTAATGAGCCCACAACACACCCATATCGATCGTTGTGGTGATCTTTGAGGAGGCCTGTGTCCAGCAGTGGACTTCATTTGGCCGAAATGATGATGAATTTATTTTTGGAAGATATTTAAAGTTATTGGCTTGGCACGGTCACAAGTAAGTGTCGGGTGGGCTTACGATTCTTCTTTTCGGCCGAATGAAATCCACTGCTGGACACAGGCCTCCCCCAAAGATCACCACAACAACCGATATGGTGTGTTGTGTGCTCAGTGGGGGGTCTTGCCATAATCGCCACGCTTGGCAGATGGGTTGGCGATCGCAGTTGAGTTGTTAATGTACTCGAAGGACGCTGCTGCCCATCATCCGGTTAATCTCTTAGTTGACTTTTACGACACCCACGGGATGAAATGGGGTGGTGGCATTCTGAGCCGGTACCACAAGGCTTACGATTGCATGGCGACAATTATCGTTATAAGCGATAATAAAGAAACCTTCTGTTCTTTGCTACTTAGTGATAGTATTGTCGGACCGACCATGGAACCCGAATTTATTTTATCACATACCTTGATTTGATCGATCAAATTGTGTCACCTGTAACGTGATTTTCGGAATGTGATATTGGCGGCACCAGACTTGATATTGGATTGGATCTTGAACTTTGTTTTCTGTGAAAATTGATGAACAATTTATTCTATAGGAGCGAAATAAGTGAGACTTTCGAAAGCCTATTAAAACAATGATTGCATGGCATTTTTAATAGTAATGGGCTATGCATATTTCTAACTTTCATACTCTTTTATTTTTCTGCCAATCTTATCGTGGTAGTATTTATATATGAATCTTGTGAAAATATTTATTGAAAATTCCCTATATTACTTAAGCTAGAACATGAGTTAATTACGAAAATGATATTTACTGTGTTAATTTAAAATGTTTTGATGGCAGACATGATTAATTTGTTAATCACTAAATATTTTATTACTTTTTAGCTAGTAACTAGTTATTTTTTTATTGATAGCCAGTGGCAATTCTATATGAACATGGACGGAGGGGTATGCCGGACTCCTACCAGCTAAAACACTAGAGCGTAGGAGTCTGGCCGGCATACACCTTCGCCTTTCCTCGGGGCAAAGGAAGTTCATATAGAATTTTCACTGACACCAATAAAAACATAAAATAAAGAAGTTATAGTTCATGTGAGATTTATTTCTGTAAATTATACTCACGATACAGGCGTAATCGTAGTGTGAGGCAAAGCAAAAAAACGAAAAAAACATTGTCTCTTTTTTTTAGACTGTTAAAACGAATCGCCGTGTGGTGCTGGCTACGATTAGCACTAACCCATCTCGAGGGTGTCGTAAAAGGTGACTATGGTATTAGCTGAAGGATAAGCAGCAGTGTACTTCTAGAATATTTACAACTCAACTGCGATCGCCAACCCGCCTGCCAAGCGTGTCGATTATGGCGAAACCCCTCAATGCGCACACAAAACACCCAAACCGGTGGCTATCGGATATCTATGGGTCGTTGTAGTTTGGGAGAGGCCTGTGTCCAGTAGTGGACTTTATTCTACTGAAATGACAAAAGATAACGATGAAAACGAATTATCTTGAAGTGCAACTGTATTAAGTCATCGCGGAATTTTAAATAGTGACAAGACTGGTCAATTCCCAGGGTCAAACCATGACACACAACCAGCGGGCTGGAGTCATAGCTGGTTCAGCGCATCTGGCCTTACAAGGCGTAAACAGAAGTCAAGCAGGCAAATATGCGTGTACCGCGTCTAATGTGGAGGGTGATGGAAAGTCACCACCAGTCAACCTGCAAGTTATTTGTAAGTATTGTTCACTTTAATTATAAATGGAGATATTGACGCAACTACTTTACATGAGAAGCTGTGTCAATTACTCTTCTTTTTTTTTCTTACTTTGCCCCACACTAGGATTTCTCCTGTGTCGTGGGTGCGTTTACAGACATGCAATACACCCAGACCCGGAACAACCACCTGCAGATCATACAAATATTTGTTCCGTGCGGTAATCGAACCCACCACCCGGAACGCAGCAGCCGAGTGTATCAGCCACTGCACCAACCGTGCCGTTCGTCCCTGGCAAGAAGGCATAACTGGTTTGCGATACTGCGTTGTCGCACGGTTGTGCGAGCAATATCGCCCATACCGTATCGTGGAAGGCGCTCAACGCACTCCTGGAAACCAATCCTGGATATGTTCGCTGATGAGTGTACGGCGATACTGTTGGAATGTTTGAGGTATTGTGAGAAGACGGAGTGAAAGAGTCTTGATTGTTTGAGTAATTAGTGTAACTGACTTATTGTCGTTCTGATTATAATAAATTAAATTTATTGCATAGAGTATCTGATATTAAATGTTTTACAGCATCAATAAGATGGGACGGGACCTTAAATGGATCTTAAAATAGACAAACTATAGATGTTTTATTAGATTATTTAATTTCTCATGATATCTTTATTATATTATACAAGTTAGTCTTTGAGCTCACAAGTGTTTTGATTATCATAAATTGAAAATTGTTTGTTCAAACAAATTTAGGTTAAGATTTATTTAATTTATGACTTGTATCATCAGCTCGTCTGGCTAACTGAAATTATATATGTCTTGTGTTTTTACATAATGGATATGAAAGTTGCCGTGTGGTGCCGGCTCAGAATACCACCACCCCGTTTCTTTCCGTGGGTGTCGTAAAAGTCGATTAAGGGATTAGCCAGAGAATGGGCAGCAGCGTCCTCCAAGTACATTAACAACTCGACTGCGATCGCCAACCCGTCTGCCAAGCGTGGCGATTATGGCAAAACCCCCCAACGAGCACACAACGCACCCACTTTAGTCGTCGTGGTAGTCTTTGGGGGAGGCCTGTATTCAGCAGTGGACTTCATTCGACCGAAATGATGATATGAAAGTATATATGGCACTTATAACAAACAAATTTTTTTTTTAATTATCGTGTTGTTCGGGGATAACATGCAAAAACCGAAGCGAATAATATTATATTATTTAAATTAAATAATAACTTCATCAAGGAAGGAATCATATACAATATGCAAGCGAGGGAATTTTCTTGTATTTGTCTATAAAATAAATAAGAACTTGTAACTATGTGCATTTGTGTGCTTTTATGAAGAATGGTAGTGGGAAAATAAATTTCTAGGCTCGCATACATTTTGATCTACATGGCATATCTCCTTTCTGCCAATATGTTTGACATCAACTATGAAATCCTCCTTATACTGTAGACCCATCGCGCTGCAGGACGTCCTATGCCACGTTTTCTATTTCAGACGCATAACCCGTACCCTGACAGCAGCTGTCGCGTAGCCAAGCATCCACCGGTGATAAATCGCCTGAAATTTAAATGCGAGAATGCAATTTTGGTTCATTGATCGTCCGACAGAGTGTAGTAGATGTTCGCCTGTTTAATCGCTATCGGCAAATACGTAATACCAAAATTACTTTTGACAGCGGCGTCTGCATGGCCTACGCCTACGCGTGACCGTCGCAAACCGTCTGCAATATACGTAATCAGCCTGCCAGTCTACAATGTCTTGAATCTTCCTTCGTCATAATTCTCGATAAATATCGAGATCTTATATCGAGAAATAAATTCTCAATTTTGATTCTAAACAGTTCTATCCTTATTTTATCAATGTAGGTGTTCTGTGCTCTGGTGTGATCATACAAGGACCTGGAGCCTCCCTTACATGCCGAAGATGACGGCTCCAGTGGTTTTAGCCGGTAGGAGTCCGGCATACCCCTTCGTCCTTCCCAGAGGCGAAGGAAGTTCATGAAGAATTTCCACTGGGCACCAATAAAAAAAAGGTGTTCAACTGTTGCTTTGAATTTCACGATTCATTGCTTACAAAAAAGGACCCTGAAAGTGGTCGCTATCCTAAACCACCTGTAGCAGTGTTTAGGCATCATCATTGCCCCAAATGTCAATGTAGAGACCCTTTGGTCCCGCGTCTTAAATAAGGCCTACCTGTAGATGTGACAGCGAAGCGACAAGTATGAAAAATAT
Organism: Diloba caeruleocephala; assembly: GCA_947459985.1. NCBI lineage: Eukaryota > Metazoa > Arthropoda > Insecta > Lepidoptera > Noctuidae > Diloba > Diloba caeruleocephala. Next base: position 2,733,775 of record OX381609.1, read on the forward strand.
GACCCTCTTCAAACTAGATCGAGCGTAAATATTGAAATATCACATGAAATATTGAAATATAACATCCGGTAATAGAGGCTTGAGGGACAGAAAAATTGCGTCTTTTAGCAAGAGAGAAAATGTATAATAGATGAATTTGGCATTTTCTATTGGCAGGTCATTTGCCTAAGGTAGTGGTCAGGCACACCTGCTCTTCAGTGAGTTATGACTTCACAGTTATGGTGGGTGGGCTTATATGGGTGCTGTCTAATGTTGACGTTCAAAAGGAACTAATAATTTTAGTCTATTTTGAATAAATGATTAATTCATTTCATTTCAATTCAGACACTGGTATATACAATTTTATTCTTTAACTTTATACTATTTAATCTCTACACATGTAGAGGAAACTGCCAGCTACTGATATTACTTATACCCAGCACGATGGACTACCGAATGCTCGCAGTGCGTTGTAGTATCTACCTGGTTACATATTTTTTCCGCTTAATACGTGGATTTAGGTAAGGTACCACATATGGCACCAGGGATCACATGTAGTCCGTGAGCGGTGATAACATATGCTGGTGGTGCTTGCTGCAAGGACCAACCTGGCTTGCCGCGCGCCTCTGTCCCGTGTAATTCGTTGTTTTAATGAAATCCTGGCATATGACTTGACAGTAGACCAAAAACTGAAATTACTAATCAATCTCTTCCAAAATATTTGGATTTTGGATTGAGGATTTCTCTGTTTTGTGATAAGTGTGATCAAAATACAAAGATAGATAGATAGAAGATTTCAATCTTAAATTTAAATTTAAAGAATTTGAACTTGATTGTTTATTGATATCAGCTGTTTGTGACTCATTCACCAAAAACAATGTTATAACTCTAGCAGGGCGTTATATTGAGATGTTGACCGTTGGCATCAGTATTAATAATAATAATTAATACACTTTATTGCACACCAAAAACAGAATAAAGGTATTATTACAGAAAGCAAGTACAATTGGCAGCCTTATCGCACCTCGGCGATCTCTTCCACACAACCATTTCGGAGGAATGGACATCTAGGTGATGCACAAGGGGCAGTCTGCAGTGAACTAATAAATTATTGTTATACTTAAATATCACAAAATAATGCACAAACGAAGAAATATCTACATGTTCCAAATAAATATTATATAATAAATTACACAACTAAATAATGATTAGCATAGTATCACTTATTCAGTAAAAAGGCCCTAACAGACACTTTTACACGTCATATTGAAACAACGGAGGGCATTTCGCTACATGACAACCTCTGAGAAGAAATGCCGAAAGAAACTCAGGCATAAATATAACTATAAGTCTCTGGTCATTATCGTTTATTTTTAAATATTAATATAGCACCTATTTAATGTCAATAGTACTTGATGTATTTACAGGGAAAGCACATGTGCAGGAAAGAACGCCATGTGTCCATATCGCCAACATAGTCTTTAATCATATTATATGCTTTTTTATGATAACTGATTAGACGTACGTACTTCCTAACTGTGAGTATCAGTTTAGTTATCTTATTATGAAACTGAACACAGTTGCCTAAGAATGATTAATGACATAAGGTACTACTATTTTATGTACATTTCTGGTATTTATACGATGAATGTCGTCGAATTGTTTTTACGGACAAACATCATATTTTCAAAAATGTAAAGAGAAGGAATTTGGTGCATTAATATCATTAAAGAGGTCTCTAAGGGATTCGCGAGGACCAATATAAATATACTGTGCGGATGGCTCTTATCTGTAATATAAATATTGAATCTACACCAGCTGTGCACACACCATCATTCTATATGATATTTTGCTGTCGAAATATACAAAATATGCTCTGGCCGTAGTTAAGTCAGTTTGCCTTATTTTTCTGACCGCAAACGCAACAGAACTTAGCCTGCATGATATATAAATGTATACGAGCATGAGTACCCGATTGTAGTTTAAAATCAATGGTTATAGCTATAAATATGGTTTTATTTAATATATCGAGTTTGTTGGCTTAAGAATAATTTATAATCGGACTTTGTTATATTCGGGAACGAAAATTAAAAACAAAAGTATTTAATAAGAGATTATTGAATTGATTATTTCGTCTAAACCGTTGACTGCACAACGGTTTAGACGAAACAGAATAAACATCATTAACGTGTCCTCATTTATTTTGCTGTTTAAATTAACAATAAGCGAAGTGTCATCAGCAAATAAAATTATATCAGATAATGCCGACATCATAGAACGCAGATTATTTATATAGGCTAGGAATAGAAACGGCCTAGAATTGAGCCCTGTGGCATGCCCATTTTTACTAGAGACCCTGATAATTTTATTCCGTTTATACCTAATTTGATTAGTTAATACATATATTATCATTATTAAATAACTAATTTTTTTTGCATTGCTGATAGATGTTGCTGTAAGCAAGATAATATCTGTATAAATAAATATATTACTTACTACGACCGACCGCGAAAAGATTCTGTCTTATTTACTGCTTATCGTAGATTGTCTAAAGTGTAGCGACAAACAGTTAGGTCCATTATCCCGCTCCAATAAATTAGTAATCCCATGTTACGTAGTCAATTTCAAATTTTTAGACTTCATAGTCTACTTGGTTCAACACTGTTAAAGACAATAAATTTCATTTAAGAAACTACGCGTTACATGTGGTAGAAAAGGATATTTACCCCTTACTACGAGTTTCTTATCACAATCGAAACGTTAACGCGTTTGTGCCGCGTTCGGCACTTCGATTGCTTGTAGAGTTTTGAGCGGGCCAACCGCAGCGCCGAACGTCCCATGACATAAAAGTTTGCATTTCAAATCGCTCGAGTGCTTTTAATTTGCTTATTTAGCCTAGAGTTGATCTCTCATTATCATCCACTAACTTTAGCCAGCGTTCGGGATACTTCACAACGTCTTTTCTTCAACAATACCGCAATGCCTCAAGACGCAAGTCTTTAACCAGTGTGTGTTACCAGTGATGACATATGGAACAGAGACGTGGTCACTCACAATAGGCCTCATGAGAAAGCTCAAGGTCACTCAGCGAGCTATGGAGAGAGCTATGCTTGGTATTTCTCTACGAGATCGAATCAGAAATGAGGAGATCCGTAGAAGAACTAAAGTTGTCGACATAGCTGAAAGGATTAGTAAACTGAAGTGGCAATGGGCAGGGCACATTGCTCGTAGAACTGATGGCCGTTGGGGCACAAAGGTTCTCGAATGGAGACCGCGCACCGGAAAACGCAGCGTGGGACGACCTCCAACGAGGTGGACAGACGATCTGGTGAAGGTCGCTGGTAGTCGTTGGATGGGAGCGGCATGTGACCGCTCGTTGTGGAAATCTGAGGGGGAGGCCTTTGTTCAGCAGTGGACGTCCTGTTTTCCGTGTGGTGTCCGGATTAAGAATATAGCACCACGCCGTCTCCTCCCGTGGAGGTCGTAAAAGTCGACTAAGGGACTCTTAACCAAAGGGATGGGCAGCAGCGTCCCTTTGCTGAACAGAAGCATTACTGCGCTCACCAACACGCCTGCCAAGCGTGGTGAGTATCGGCAAATTCCCCCCAAAATGACGACACGACTAATGCACCGACCCCCAGTTCCCGGCAGCCCCGCTATTCCTGGTCATGGTAGCGGCCACGGTAACGGCGGGGCAGGGGGTGCTAAGAATCACCGGACGGGATCCGGCTACCACCCCAAACGAAAACTGGCCCTGGTAACGTATAACACACGCACACTGAGGGCAGACGAAAAGATTGTTGAGCTGGAAGAAGAAATAGATAAGTTGCACTGGGATATCATGGGTCTATCAGAAGTCCGAAGAGAGGGTGAGGACACGATAACCCTGAAATCTGGCAACTTATTCTACTACCGGGAAGGCGAACATCTGTCTCAAGGTGGTGTCGGGTTTCTCGTCCGCAGGTCCCTCATTAACAGCATAGTGGCCATCGAAAGTGTGTCGAGCAGGGTAGCGTACCTTATACTCAGAATATCCAAGAGGTATTCGTTGAAGGTCATACAGGTCTACGCACCGACCTCGACACACCCAGATGATGAAGTAGAGAGTATGTATGAGGACGTAAGTAGGGCCATACATACCTCGAAGACACACTTCACTGTTGTGATGGGGGACTTCAACGCGAAGCTGGGCACTCGATGCGATGGTGAGTTGAGAGTGGGGCAATTTGGATATGGGCAACGGAACCCCAGGGGACAGAGGCTGGCTGACTTTTTGGAAAAGGAGGGACTCTTCGTGATGAACTCCTTTTTCCAAAAGCCGCCTCACAGGAAATGGACCTGGATGAGTCCCGATGGTTCCACGAGGAATGAGATTGACTTCATCATGACCAATAGGAGGCAAATATTCAATGATGTCTCTGTGATCCACAGGGTGAAAACCGGTAGTGATCACCGAATGGTAAGAGGCACATTGAATATTAATCTCAAAGTTGAGAGGTCTCGTCTGATGAGGTCTACGCTCCGGCCCTCTAGTGCTCATATCCAAAACCCCGAGAGCTTTCAACTCGAACTCCAAAACCGCTTCGAGTGCCTAGAACATTGCGTATCTGTGGACGATTTAAATGGTAGGTTTGTAGAAACTGTCCAAACGGTTGGGTCTAAGTTCTTTAAGGCCCACCGTAAAGGTAGACCAAAAAAGTTCTCCGATCACACTCTCGACCTCATGGCAGAAAGACGCGCCATGACGCTGCAGTCCTCCGGTGATGCTGAAGCATACCGACTGCTCAATAGACGGATATGGAAGTCCTTGCGTCACGATATCCGCACCTTTAACACCAACGGTGTTAAAGAGGCGATTGAGCGGAATCAAGGCTCCAAAGTGTTCGCAAGAGACAAGTCTATTGGGCAAAGTCGTATTATGAAGCTGAAGACCGAGGACGGCAGTGTAGCGTCGACTAAGTCAGAGGTTTTGAGAGAGATTGAGAAGTTCTACCGGCAGTTATACACCTCGGTAAGTATACCTACCATTGGCTCTGACAAAGACCCGCGAGCCAAACTAACCCGACACTATACCGAGGATATCCCGGACATCAGCCTGTACGAGATTAGGATGGCCTTGAAACAGCTTAAAAATAACAAGGCGCCGGGTGAAGACGGAATTACGACAGAGCTTCTGAAAGCGGGTGGCACACCGGTACTTAAAGTCCTTCAGAAGCTATTCAATTCCGTCTTACTCGAGGGCACAACGCCGGAAGCGTGGAACAGAGGTGAGGTGGTGCTCTTCTTCAAAAAGGGTGATAACACCCTATTGAAGAATTATAGACCCATCTCACTTCTGAGCCATGTTTATAAGCTGTTTTCAAGGGTCATCACAAATCGTCTCGAGCGCAGGTTTGATGACTTCCAGCCTCCCGAACAAGCCGGTTTCCGAAAAGGTTTCAGTACCATAGACCACATCCATACGCTGCGGCAGGTTATACAGAAGACCGAGGAGTATAATCTGCCACTATGCTTGGCGTTTGTGGACTATGAGAAAGCCTTCGATTCGATCGAAACCTGGGCAGTGCTGCAGTCTCTGCAGCGGTGCCAGATTGACTATCGGTACATTGAAGTGTTGAAGTGCTTATACAGAAACGCCACCATGTCGGTCCGAGTACATGAACAGAGCACGGGGGCAATTCCATTGCAGAGAGGTGTGAGACAGGGGGACGTCATTTCCCCGAAACTGTTCACCGCTGCAATGGAGGATGCCTTCAAGCTACTGGAGTGGAAAGGATTCGGCATTAACATCAATGGCGAGTATATCACTCACCTTCGATTTGCCGATGACATCGTAGTCATGGCAGAATCGCTGCAAGAGCTCAGCACAATGCTCGATGATCTCAACAGAGTTTCCCAACAGGTGGGCCTTAAGATGAACATGGGCAAGACAAAAGTCATGTCAAATGCCCATGTCGTGCCCATCCCAATATCCGTTGGGAGCTCTGTTCTCGAAGTTGTTGACGAGTATGTCTACCTAGGACAAACTGTCCAGTTAGGTAGGTCCAACTTCGAGAAAGAGGTCAATAGTCGAATCCGACTCGGCTGGGCAGCGTTCGGGAAACTTCGCAACGTCATTTCGTCAACAATACCGCAATGCCTCAAGACGCAAGTCTTTAACCAGTGTGTGTTACCAGTGATGACATATGGAACAGAGACGTGGTCACTCACAATGGGCCTCATAAGAAAGCTCAAGGTCACTCAGCGAGCTATGGAGAGAGCTATGCTTGGTATTTCTCTACGAGATCGAATCAGAAATGAGGAGATCCGTAGAAGAACTAAAGTTGTCGACATAGCTGAAAGGATTAGTAAACTGAAGTGGCAATGGGCAGGGCACATTGCTCGTAGAACTGATGGCCGTTGGGGCACAAAGGTTCTCAAATGGAGACCGCACACCGGAAAACGCAGCGTGGGACGACCTCCAACGAGGTGGACAGACGACCTGGTGAAGGTCGCTGGGAGTCGTTGGATGAGAGCGGCATGTGACCGCTCGTTGTAGAAATCTAAGGGGGAGGCCTTTGTTCAGCAGTGGACGTCCTGTGGCTGATATGATGGACGTCCTGTGGCTGATATGATGAACTTTAGTCATATGTAGTTTCACCCTAAAGTAATGATGTCTAACTAATATTCTATATGTCATAAACATGAATAATTATGCATGCTACCAATGGGCTTTCTATTCATTAGAGTTGAGATGTCAAACAATTATTACACGCGTATCCTTATATGTATGTATATAATATGTAGGTCCTCAGTTCTATATAGGTACTTTTAATGTTAGGGAGACCCTTCGCGTAATCACATTATTTGGCTTTAGTTATTAAGTTAAGTACCGCTGAATAATGGGATATAACAGTGTGACAATATTTTCTTGAAGATGTAAGTATATTTTGTTTTCTTTGGTCGTTTTTGACATATTTTATACGTACATATTTAAGTTTTAATCGTATTCTCTTAGTACTGAGTAATATTTTTGTCCATTGTAGTCATAATTATTTCAGCCGAAAGACGTCCATTGCTGGACAATAGCCTCCCCAAAAGACCGAACAACGATCGGTCTGGGCTCGTGTTGTGTGCTCGTTTGGGGGTTTTGCTACAAACGCCAAGCTTGGCAGGTGGGCTGGCGATTGCAGGTGAACTGTAAAGTAACTCGAAGGACGCTGCTGCTCATCATAAGATTAATCGTATAGACACCTTTTACGACACCCACGGGATGAAATGGGTTGGTGCTATTCTTAGCAGGCACCACACGGCTAATTCCAAACTACGTTATTATTTTTGCATAAAGATAGGTTACGTATTCTTCTACATTTTAGATTTTACGGAGTGACGATCTTCGCAGGATGGCTGGTATGAGCTGATTGAGCTTGAATAGCTGAGGATCGTACTCAATAGCGTGAGATTAGAGAGGCTTATGTCCAGCAGTGGACTGCTGTGGGCTCCTACCAAGATTTTGAGATATTGATTAGTTTTTTTCTGAAGAGATTTTGATTTTTTACAGATAAATATTATTATCGATATTGGACGATTGATGGGACGTTCGGTACAGTGGATAGTCACTAGGCTTTTTGCATTATCTATTGCGGGTTCAATCTCATCATCATCATCATATCAGCCAACGGACTGTTGAACACCCTCATAGATTTCCACAGCGAGCGGAATACTGAACCTGCTCGTATCCAACGACTCCCAGCGACCTCAAACAGGTCGTCTGTCCACCTCGTTGGAGGTCGTCTTACGGTGCGTTTTCGTGCGTCCTTTACCTAACACCCATCAATTCTACGAGCAATGTGCCCCGCTCATTGCCACTTCAGTTTACTAATCTTTTCATCTCTGGCAGCTTCAGTTCTTCTACGAATCTCCTAATTACTGATTCGATCTCATAGAGGAATACCAAAGCTCTCTCCATAGCTCAATGAGTGTCCTTGAGCTTTCTCATGAGGCCCATAGTGAGTGACCACCTCTCTGACGCGTATGTCGTCACAGGTCACACACACTGGGTAAAGATTTTCACCTTGAGGGATTGCGGTATAGCTGACGAAAAGACGTTGCATTGTCCAATCTCAGCATGGAGAAAATATTTGTATGTCCTACTGGTAGTGGTTCCGGTGTTTGTGCATGCGAGATTTATGTAACTTACTTAACAATACCCGCTATACAGGTGCGTAGCAGTGTAGCAGTTACACATTCGGAAAGACTGCTTGGTGCATCCCAGACAGTCAAACCCAAGACCGCTGTAGTTAGTTAGTTAAGTCAAGGTCTTGGGCTTGACTGTCCGGGATGCACTGATCATAAGACTACACGAACCTATAGTTATAAGTAATTTCACCGAGCTAGCTAATTTCGTCATATAATGTGATGTTCGAAGCTGGGGAACTTTAATGCCCATCATAAGAAGTAGTTATATCACGTGGGATGGATTAGCAGAGTATCAACTTGCTGCGCTCGATTCAATATAACGCAGAACAAAAAAGACTTATATGCCATGAGATGCTAGTGGCCAAGATAGCCTTGGACATCGGCAAAATGTTGCGATCCTGTCAATCTTCTACTGATTGACCTTCGGGAAACTGATCGCAGCATCTCCCTTATACAATCGAACTTCCAGAGACACAGTTTACCATCCATATTGTCTTAATATCCCGATATGATAATATATCACACCTATAGGTAATATCGTGAAAACTCCAGTGTTAAATAGACTAGTCCAAAACAGTCTCGTTTTCCCTCTATAAATTGAACAATGCTTTCATAAGCTTTTAAAACAAAATAAACATCAATTTTCAAAAGTATACGTGCAAATATTGAGCTTTATCCATCAAATTTATGCATTATTTTTAATTCACAGAAATAAATGTGTGTAAAACATTTTGGCAATCAATGATACCCAGTTTACTGGCAACACTGAGCAATATATCACAGGAAGACCCATTTCAGATATTGACAGTCGTGAATTAAGCGTTGATTTTTAAAGCACTTATGCAGCATATTTGATCCGAAAATATTTTGATTTTATTTGCACTATGTTACACATTTCATGAAGGATCAGTTTCAGTCTTTTTTTATTACTGAAATTTGTGGCAAATTGTATTTATTTTGGTAGATCAGCGAAATTGGTTACCTGCATTGAAAAAATATTGCAATTAAATGATGGAGTTAAGCTAGGAGTAAGAAGGAGGCGCTCATATCCAGATGCCACTGATCATTGTCATTAGACGGGAGTCATACCGCCAAGTTAATTTTCACTGGTAACGCACCTTTTATAGCAAGAATTCAGCTAGGAACCTTCCTCCCGGGAAGACGGCAGTGTAAGTGGTCCTTTGCAATCCTCTCCCCGAGATGTGTCTGGGGGGTGGCCTCTTTATACCTACCATCCGCTAGAGAGGGCAAACGCTTCACAGTCATCTCTTGCGAGATATGCCTAATGTTGTGGCACGAAAGGGGAGAGAGGAGAGACTTTTCGAGCTCCTGGAATCAAATATGACCACTCTTGTTGTTTCAGCCGGTATGAGTTTAGCACACTCAGTTTGTATGTTTGAGGATCTATCACGATCAAACGGTTAACGATATAAAGTTGTAGTAAAAATACTCGAAACGTTGACCGCGCACCGGAAAATGCATGACCTCCAACAGACGACCTGGTGAAGGCTGCTCATCGAGGAGTCTTTGGATGAGAGCGGCATGTGACCACTCGTTGTGGAAATCTAAGGGGGAGGCCTTTGTTCAGTAGTGGACGTCCTGTGGCTGATATGATGATGATGATGATGATGATTGTATAAAGTATATATGTAAGTAAGTAATTAAGTAATTTATTTCTCACCACAATAATGAAATAGTTGCAACAAAATACAATATTGCCTAGTAACAGTATAATTCAAATGTATTGTGGGAGACTGGTGCCCAAGCTAGGCCGAAGCCTGTGTTTCGAGTCACCAGGCCTCCACCCCAGAAGTCCAATTTTGTTCTTTCATAAACTGCGCCAAGCTAAAATTTTCCATTTTCTTCTTCTTTGTGTAGATTCTATCAAGTTGTTTCCTCTTGTTAAAGTGTTCTTGATGAATACTCTCCAATACTTTGGTTTAACTTTATCAGGCCCCAATACCGGTTGATTTTGTCTTTTCTAACCCAGCTATCACCGTGCATCCCATGAATGCGCACTTTTGCTGCAGACAAGATCTTTATATAACAATAAACTTGCTGTTTTATTAAAATGTGTAAATTATGGCTTATATACACCCATTATTAACGATTTATTAAAATTTCTTTTAAATTTTTCATATTTTTGTAGCACAATATGTGCATATTAATTAAGTAATGTATGGAATATATACTTATTTGTATTATGTTTAATTGTCTATATACACTATGTGATTATATTGATATAATAAGTACACCACGGAATACCCCCTTTATCGTTTTTCATCTTTTTCTTGACCATTCAAAGATTATAATAAAACACTTTTAAACAGATTCTACAGTCGCAGGATGACCACGAACCTTGCAAAGTGTTCGAAACGTCAGGAAAAACAAAAATCTAAAATATACGCAAAAGAATCCGTTTAAAAGTGTTTTATTATAATGTGTAATACTCGCGAAAACCTAATACATCCAAAGATTGTCTGTAAGAAATCGCTAATAGTGATAACACCGCACATTGTACAATAAATTACTGTTCATAAAATGATTCTTAGTAGTTGTTTTTAAAATGGTGTACAATAAAGAATATTCTATTCTCTGTCTGAGCTACATGTCACACTAAATTATTCTTTATAATTTTTTGTTCTAAATTCTTCCTTATAATTTCCCGTAGACATCGTACCTCAACCAATGGCTCATTTAGTTAATTTGTACGACAAATTACGAAAAACAGGCGCCCTGTTAGGTTATTTTTTTATGACTGTATCGTAAAATGAAATATTGATTTCTTGCTGCTACAATTAATTTTAATGTTTACGTTCTTAAGCATAATTTTTAAATTTGAAATCCTCTAGAACGTTCTTGAGGATAGACCATGTCTTTCCGACCGCAAAATCAGGGTCCAAATCAAAAGCGACCATAGAATATGTACCTCCGTGAATTAATCGCAAACAGTTGAAATCATATAGTGAAATTCCATCCGGAAACATTCCACGTGCCTTAGATTAACAATCTCAACCAACTTCTCTCTGTCAACATTTACATTCAAATGTGAGATATATCAATTCATATAGCGTGTTCCCAGCTTCACACACCATCGGTGAAGCAAATTGAATTCACACCTACCTTGTAACGCATAACTTGCAAATCCATTGAATAACACCGGATTGATTTGATTTTATATGCAAAGCTTCATAGGCCATAGTTTACGGTTAAATGCTGAGTTCTAAACACTGACAAGTCTAGTTCTAAGCAATTCTCGAAACATTTCAACCAAGAAAAAACTATATTTGTTTTTTATTTTAGTTTTGAAAGAAAGAAAGAAAAAGGTTTTATTAAGGTCTCGCACAGGAAGTTACAATTAACATAAAGTAAAAAAATATCATAATAAAATTGAGGCAACCTGGACGAGGCCAAAAAAGGCCCCTATCTCAGCATAATGCGTAAGACATTTAAATAAAACAATAAAAAAATGGCGCAACACTGGTTTTCAGATAGGATAATATCCTACATAACCCGACATCCCCATAGCTGTGGGAACGGTTTTGTTACACCCGTCCGCCGTACGCACCCTGCAGATCACATCTTAAGACTCTTCTCAAATTCCCATCCCACAAAACCGATTTCTTCTCCTATTCCTTATCTGTGCATGCAGTTAGGTTATGGAATTCGCTACCGCCTGACATAAGAGAATGTGAAACCGTTTGAAGTTTCAAAAAACGTTTTAAAGAGCATTATCTCTCTGTATCCACATAATTAGTTATGTATGTATTCAGTCCATTTTTCTTGAAACTGCCGACCCTCTGTATCTACTTTTCGTTTCTTTCCACCAGACATCATTTTTGTTAACTTTTCGTTCAATAAACTTAATAACAAACTATAGTTAGTAACCACTCAAGATGCACACAAAGTCACAAAGCAAGTTGACGGCTCGAGCAGTTCGATAGGATATCGCTTGTTCAAGTTATCACCTCGGTAGCTCAAATAGAACTGAACTAACGTTCGGGCCATCCACCCGCTAATAAAGGCTAAATGAAGGAATAATCTGGAATAACCTAGTTTAGAATAATTGATAGGCAATAAATCTTTTGATGTGATCTTTTGCCCGTGAGGCGGCAAACCTCAAAGAATTTGATCGAGCATGCCGAGTGGCGGCGATTATCAAAGAGTGAGGTGGCAAACATCAAAGGATTTGACGTTTGCCGCCTCACTGTCACTCCTGTGAGTATAAGTACCTAATGTAATATTTTTTTAGTTGGGTTTTTAATGTCTCGCGGACCGGATTATATCTTACAGCGGGCGGGATCCAGCCCGCGGGCCGGTTGTTGCCCATACCTGGGCTAAATGGCGAGTCTATTAGTAAAATGTCATTGATTTACAGGCATTTATAATTTATAAGTTGAAACCTCATCCAATGAACTATATTTTTATGACTGAGCTCAGTTAGTTGGTATGTTCCGCTGAACAAGAGTCTCTCATAATACAGACAGTCTCCTCTTGCAACAACCATGGATAGCGGGGGGTTGGTGGCCAATCTTTACTAGGAACCTTACGACCTCAATGATATTATTAAGTAATGTGCTGAAACATTTTTTTGTACAACATGGGGCCAAGACGAGTATTTTATTTGCCCCTGGTGGACAGCGTCATGCTTGCCCATTATAATTGTAATGCTACCCAGAACTAGTGTTGCGTGGCACTACACTTTGCGTGTGACTTTAGTTATTTAGTCTTATATGCCCAGTCATTTCACTCGCTCCAGTTCCCTTCATACTGGAGCACATTAATGTATACAAACTTCTGTTGACAGCAAAATAACTAGAACGGCGGTGGTACCTGCCTTTTTTTGTTGAACCTAGGGGAAATTCTACATGTACTTCCTCCACCCCGTGGTAGAGACGAAGGGGCAAGGACTACTACCAGCTAAAACACTATGATCACACCAGAGCCGCCCACACCACCCACTCTTGGATAGGGGGACTGTAAAGCGGTCACCCCCGAGGGGGGATTGTTTAGGATTGTAGAAGATCCCTGTGCGCATAGCACATGGTAGCGCGTGACCACATGCGCGCCACTATCTTCTCGTGGGTCACTCGTTGTGGGTACGCAGATTCCCCAAACTACGCACCCGCGAACCTAGAGGCCCTCCGCCTTATAGCAACGGGAGGGGGATTGTTACCCGGCGCCGTCTCCTCTTTCTTCGAGCAGGATCTGCCCTCTCCCGATTCCGCTCTGTGGTCTCCTTCTGGAGCATGACGCTCTCACAGAAGCAGACCACTGCATTCCAGATTTCTTTCGAACATGGCCATAGACACCACTGCTAGAAGAGAGAGATAGTGCCCGATCCGATCCACCAGGATCCGCCGCTTGGCAGCCCACGCAGGATATGCCTCGGGCGTATACTGTGCGTTGTCGTATAATGGTGGCATTGCGCCGTGGCCTCACGTCCTGTCCTGTGCAGGTACACACCGAAACAACCGTGTCAACACCTGCGTCAGGTGGCAGGCTCCAAAGAGCGGCAGGATGGCCTCGATAACTTCGGAAACTGCATCCGCAGGCGGTGATGCCATTTTCCAAGTGCGCGCCGCCGAGCTAGATGCCTCAGCCTGGAGGCGCGCTTTCGCCGCTCTGGCGGAGGGACCATGTCTGATTTTTGCAGGAGACCCACTATCAGTTAATACTACAAATAATAACTGTTTGGTTTCTGGTTCCTGTTATACAGTATAAACTAGCTCAGGATCCAGAGTATTCATGTTCAGTACCACAAATATGTCGATAAAATGTTATTATTATTATCTACACGTTTCTCTACTCACGGGCTTATATCCCCTATAAGGGGGAACCCGGTCTTTTGATAGGCTTACGCGGGGACATGGGTCCAACACGCAGAGGCCCTTTAGAGAATTTTAATCTATAATGTAATGGGACACTAACCGGAGACTCTCCATGGCTACACTATAAAATGCAGTCTCAGATTGTCACTGGAGGTGTAAAACTGTTGTATAAGGTGGACACTACAATTATAAGGTCTATTGTAATGGGTGATTAATGGATTATATACTTCTAAAAATGGAAACAACGGCATCTGCCTTTCAACCTTTAAAGTGAAATTTTGTGGCAGACGGTGACTTTCCACTGACAATTGGGCCCCTTAAATGGCCACCACTACAGGCGACAAGGAGCAACACTGCGTAAGCCAGTTTACATTCATATTAAATAAAAACACTGCAACACAGATTGAAAAATACGATTCATAATAGTAAGCAAACTATCTACATCAAACAGAACATAACGAAACAGGAACTTCCTGTCAGAAAACGAATTGTAGGTACCAAATATTCAAAATTTGATTCCAGAACTACTTTATTTGAAACAAAAACGAAAAGCGTTACTAGTTTTGATATGTAGTTTTCAACTCGAACTCGTTCTCGTCCGGCTTTCCTAAAAATAAATACGCAGCTTCCTTTTTATTTTTCGATTGCAGTAACTGGAAATCGTTGTACATTTTTTTTGGATTTAGGATTACAGCAGGCCCATGCTACGAACAGAGTTTTAAAAAAATATATTAATGATTGATTGCATTTTATGAGATCAAGTCAAATTTGGAAGCCACTGGTTAAATTAAAGTAATTAAAAAAAACAGCGATACTAATTTTTGTTTGCACGGGCTATGTTGGCTATTTTTTGCCTTGTGGTGCCGGCTCAGAATACCACCACCCTATCTCCTCCCATGGGTGTCGTAAAAGTCGACTAAGGGATTAGCCGGAGAATGGGCAGCAGCGTCCTTCGAGTACATTAACAACTCAACTGCGATCGCCATCCCGTCTGCCAAGCGTGGCGATTATGGCAAAACCCCCCAATGAGCCCACAACACACCCATATCGGTCGTTGTGGTGATCTCTGCGGGAGCCCTGTGTCCAGCAGTGGACTTCATTCAGCCGAAATGATGTTGGTTATTTTCAGCTGGCTTCTCTATTCTTAACATGTAGTTTTATTTACAACAGTGTATTCTAAGATGTTGTTTTTATTTATTTATAAACTCTTTATTGTTACCTTATCATATTAGTTACATTATATTTATAAAATAACAGTGCAATAGGCGGCTTTGTCGCTATCAGTGATCCTATCCAGATAACCTTTGGATGGAAAAGAGGAAATTGAAATATTAAGAGGAAGTCTGAGGTGTCTGATAATAATATGTTCGATAAAAAAATTGCCTTCGCATTGGAAATGTACGCTATCTGTGTCAGTATAGTGCTTACGATACTTTTTCTACCGAAAACAGGTTTCTCGAATAGTCAAAGCGGGTCTTAACATTAAGTGACGTTTCAGTTTTCGGCCATTAGTGTAGCCACTTTAAGTTGACATAGAAAATTCCAGAATCACCCACAGTGTGCTCACTGAAGCTTACTGTTCTAGATAGACACACTCAAACCATTTTAGGTTCTAACAGATCGATCGCTTGTTAAAAATTAAAGTCAATTAAACTTTTGACATTCTAGACGATCGATCAAACGGCTGTTAGACTTAAAATTCGACCGCGAGCTCTAAACGTGAGTAATGACTTCCAGTGACTGATATTCGAGCGACGATAGGCCGTGATCGGATAGATTACTCTGATCCTAAATTTGATGGAGTGCATACATTAGTCACTCATGCAACTGGTATTCAAATCGAATGATTAAGCGAACGAAATTTATGTATTGAGTCACGGGTATTAGTTGAACTAAAAATTTTCGGTTATGTACATTGAGCGTCCAGCAATATCAGGTCAAATTCCTAGGTTAAACGTAGTCATGGAGCGCCCCTTAGGTGCCGAAGATGACCACTCCAATGGTTATAGCCAGTAGGGGACCAGCATGCCTCTTCGCCCTTCCCTGGGGCGGAAGAAGATCATGATGAATTTGACTGGGGAACAATAAAAGGTCAAACATATATAGTTGAACTGGATTTCCTTGTAAATAAATTCCTAGAGTTTTGACTCTTGGGGATTAGGTTAGGCCCAGTAAAAAGATATAGGCGCACCACTTATTATCACTCATCATCATTTAAGTCGAAAATGTCTACTAATAGACGGGTTGCCACAAAATATCACTATGATGACCACTCTGGGATGCTATTGTGTACTCATTGGAGGGATTTTGCCTCAATCGATTTGGAGGTGGGCTGACGTTTGTTGTAAATGTACTTGAAGGACGCTGTTGCTCTTCCAACGGGTAATCACATAGTTCAGAATCAGAATCTTTTACGATACCCACGGGAAGAGATGGGGTGGTGCTATTCTGTGGTGGTTCTTAGTAGTCACCACACGGTTATCACCACCTATCACACGTGATCAATTCGTGTGGTGTCCGGATTAAGAATATAGCAGCAATCTCGTCCCGTGAATGTCGTAAAAGGTGACTATGGGACTCTTAACCAAAGAGATGGGCAGCAGCGTCCCTTCTTGGAAACGGCAGCCATACTGCGGGCATCCCGACGGTCCAACGTGGTGAATATTGGCAAATTCCCCCCAAAATGACTACACTATTGTGAAAGACTATGGGGGAGACTTATGTTCAGCAGTGGACATCTTATGGCTAATATGATGATCACACGTGAGCTAATAACTCCATTGGCAAATTATCGAACGTTGTAAATGAAAGAAAAAAAAATGAATAAAATTCCGTAGAATAATCATAGTACATAGACTTACTAATGAGTCCCCCTTTGTACAGATAAGCCGATGTGTATGGCTACTGCAACAGCTATAGTGGGTGCTGCAATCAATGAACCAACTAAAGTAACCTGCGAAGTGGACGCCTTCCCACCGCCCAAGAACTTTCAATGGACGTTGAATAATTCCATGGGAACTTTGGAAATTGAAGCTGTAAGTATGGTAACAAAGTTTATTATGTGTGTAAATTGCATTGTGGGCTAAATAGAGTTATTGATGATTTGGTGCTGGCCACGAATAGTACTAACCCATCTCATCCCGTGGGTGTCGTAAAAAGCTACTATGGGATTAACTACTGCCCAGTGTCGTTCAAGTAAATTAACAACTCAACTGCAAACGTCAATCCGCATACCAAACGTGGCAATTATGGCCAAAACCCCCAAAAGCACACAACAGCCTCGGCCTGTTCGTTGTGATGATCTTTGGGAAAGGCCTGTGTCACGCAGTGGACTTTATTTGGCTGAAAACGGTGACTTGAATTTATGGCCAGACTTTATAGTTCGAAGTACTCGACATCAGAGCCTGTCGGGTTTCCAATTTTTGCAATAATCACGTTTTTACTAAATCGTTTCTAGTTCTTTGTTCTCTTTCTTTTTGTCTAGGCGATATAATTGGCTCTCTTAATTTAAAATGTCACTTGTCACTCACAAAAAATGTTGGGGCTCCATAGTACACTCGAACTATACAGTCTGAATTCATGTATAATTGTATGGTTTGGCAAACAGGATTTTATTTGCAGCCTAATGTAAATATCGGTTGTACGAAAATAGTGATTTGTTAGGTGTCGTTTTAAGAACTTGGTCAAACAAATTCTAGTAATTATTTAATATGTAATTGGAGACGGATGCCAACAATAAGTCACAGTGTCACAGGTACGAGGCAATTATTATAATAACAAGCAGCAGCAGATGTGCCTAGCACATCATCCAGCATATTTTTTTCATCTCAATAGTAAATATTCCGTATCTAACGGTCTGAAATCAATATCATGGCCTCTAGCTGTGCTATTTTCTTGATGTGAAAACATTTAATTGCATCTGGACGTTAAAAAATGGGTCGGATGTAACTATTATATCATCATCATGTCAGCCAAAACATAACCACTACTAAAAAGGCCTCCCCCTTAGATTTCCAGATTTGTATCGTCATTTAATTTGCCAATACTTACCACGCTTGGCAGGTGGGTTGATGAGCGCTGTATGGATACTGTTCCATAGAATCGATATCAATAGAAAACGTAACTGTCCATTCCATTGCTGGGCATGGGCCTTTATTCACGATGAGAAAGATTAGGCCTTAGTCCACCACGCTGGCCTAGTTTGGGTTAGCGGACTACACACATGATTGAGAACATTTTTGGAGCCCCCTTTGGTGTGCACGTGTCAACATGTTTTCTTTCACCGACAACGCAAGTGATATCAAATTCTAATCAGCGCGTTAATCCGAACAGTCCTCAATCCATGCGGGCCAGAATCGAACTCAGACCCTCCTGTATGGAAGGCAAAAGTTCAAACACTAAGGAGCGGCTTGCGGGTAACGAACTAGGTGTGATCCGTCGCCCGAACTCGAGAAGGCGGTGCGTGCGTTCCACGCTGGCCCTTCAAACAGTGTTGGGCTGATACCTACCGGGAGCTTAATACCGATGGCATGGTTGGTGCAGTGGCTGATACAGTCGGCTGCTACGCTCCGTGTCGTGACACACGGCATGTAAATAGTCGTCTGCCTTTGTTCCGTAGTGGAAGTCTTTTTGCTGATATTATGATGATGATGATGATGATGATGATGATGGGAGAGTCCTTTGCTTAGCGGTAGACGTCTGTTCCTATGATAAAAATATTATCTACTTTCACTTTTAGGGTTTCGAACATCCAAAGGAAAAAACGACGGATCCTTTATAGGAGCACTCGTGTGTCTGTCTGTCTATCCGTCTATCATAGCTGATTTGCTCCGAATCTACTAGACCGATTAGGTTGAAATTTGGTACACATATTGATTTCTGTGACCCAAACTCGGACGTGTAACGTATATAAATGAATTTTGAATATGGGAGTCACTTTTGGGGGGTAATATAGAAAGTTTAACAATAAAGTATTGCAAACTGTACCGTGTAAATGTAAATGGAAGGGCTTGTTGTGAGGGTCTCAAGTATGTTTATTTTAAAATGATAAAATAAACAGTTTTTACGTTGTGTAACAGAATTGGTGAAAATTGACCATTATCCCCTTATCTCCGAAACTATTAAAAATATAATTTTGAAAAAATAATATAAATAGTTCTTTACTTATACATTGCAAGAAAATCTAAAAGAAGTCTGTGGTCTTAACATAACATGGTAAATCTTTCAATATTGTGCATACAATCTTACGTGGCCGTGTGGTGCCGGCTCAGAATACCACCACCCCATCTCCTCCCGTGGGTGTCGTAAAAGTCGACTAAGGGATTGGCCGGAGGATGGGCAGCAGCGCCCTTCGAGTACATTAACAACTCAACTGCGATCGCCAACCCGCCTGCCAAGCGTGGCGATTATGGCAAAACCCCCCTATGAGCCCACATCACATCCATATCGGTCGTTGAGGTGATCTTTGGGGGAGGCCTGTGTCCAACAGTGGACTTCATTCGGCCGTTAGATTAGATTAGAATCTTACATTTGCAGTTGGAATGTATGGGAGAACATCTTTTTCAACTACAATGTTAAGTTTGTTCTAGATAAATTATTGGTACTACTTGTTCACCTTAACTAGGTCAGGCATCCGTCATTTCTCGTACCTAAAGATAAAATATTCATCGTACGGAAGCCTTTCCACGCGAGTTCGACTCGCACTTGTCCGTTTTTTTATCTCTCACTATCATGGATTTATCTAAACATGATTACGTTTTGTTCTTCCTGTCGTGTCACGTTGTTTCGTCATTACAAACGTCCCCTTTTTGAAATACACGTACGGTGCTTTTCATTCTCTTTTATGGGCATGCGAACAGCGCTTGTCATGAATAACCCTTTGTTTTATGGAAATATTTTTTCAAACTTTTTGCATGTGTTTTGCCCTGTTTTGTGGGATTGTGGAGATAGCTGTAAGTCTTCCCAAGGGTGGTCTATATATTTGGATTTAATCAACTTGTTATTTATATGGAAATTGCAATGTTAGTTACATTTTACATGATGTGGCTGACTTTTTAGGGTTTCGTACGTCGGACTAGAGACTAGTGGTGGATGCCGTGTAGGATCACTCGTCATCACTCGATCATCGTCTGTCTGTCCGTCTATCACAGCCAATTTGCTCCAAATCTACTGAACCGATTAAGTTGGAATTTGATACACATTTGAATTTCAGCGACCTAAATGCGGTCGCGTAAAGAAACAAAATACCGTTCTTTACTTGTAGATTATAAGGAAAACCTATAAGAAGTCTATGGAATAACATAGTACATAGTTTCAATATTGTACGTACAAACTTACTTTCACAGTTGAAATGTATTGGAGACTGTGTTTTTCAACTGCAATGTTAAGTTAGTTGTTGGGATAATTTATTGGTACAAACAGAATTTAACAATAGAAAATAAAGTAATGTCTTAGGTTTTCGCGATTATTACACATTAAAACACTTTCAAACGGATTAAATGAAAGTCAAAGTCAAATATTTTTATTTCAAATAAACCAAATATTGGCACTTATGAAACGTCAGAATCTAAGTTGCACGGTTCCAAATAGTTGATCTATGGAGAAGAGCCGGCAAGAAACTCCATAGATACTCTTTTAAAATAATTGAGATTACAATGTTGATTGATACAATTTATGGTAAAACATATAACGAGCATGATGTAGGCAAATGTATAAAATAAAAAAATACAAATGTAATATAATTATTATTCGCCATGGCAGTTAATGGCTGACCAGTCCCAATAGACGGCACCCGTTCACGAGCATGACGCATGCATCAGCATCACTTAGCTCAACCATATTGTAGGGAACCGAACGACCCGATACACAACGCCACCGCCAGCAAGACATTTTAGTGAGCATGACAGACCGATACTACCAGGCAAAAGGCAAAGTATAGGTTCTAAATATATAATTTATTTACAATTTACATAAATAAATTGACATGTCAAAGCAACAGTGTTGCCACACACTATCATAAATGGCGTATATTATCCCTTCCGCCCGTGCCTTGATTACGAGTAGACGTGTTTTGTCCGGATTTTCATAAATTATTTAAATAAATACGAATTATTAAAGTGAATAAATAGTGAATTTAAAGTTTACATCATCAGGCTCGCAGCGGAATGCAGAGTACGCTATACAAAGAGAGTGAGTGAGAGAAACATACGCGCTGAGCTGTTCGCTATACCGATAATAGTACTAGGGGCGCATAACATTCACTCACAATTATTGAAAGTATAGCTTCTACAATACACTGCCAAATTTCAAGTTGAATTGCTATAACAGTTTGGCGCAGTGGTTACCGGGTGTGGTACTGGGCACATCTGAGAGTGCGTTCGAGACTAATCAGTAGTCGTCTTTTTGCATCTTGAAATATCGTTTATTTGCGACCCAATATGCCTCCAAAGCGAACACCGCCACCGACAAGTTCACCTATCTCGCATAGTGATTCGGAGCCAATATTGTTCTCTACAAAATCTTCGGAAACTCCGGATGCATTTAGCTTCGTAGCCCAACGTTTTAAACGTAAACATGACCATGGGGACGACGAAAATATGCTTACGGAAATAAGATCTATGTTCACAGCTTTCGAAGAAAAGCAAGAACATAAGTATAATACGCTACTGAGTACAGTAAAGGACATAAAGGAACAGAATATAGAATTTAAAAAGTCTATTGATTACGTGACTGACCAATATGATGACCTCTTACAGCAATATAACAAGTTACAGCACGACTGGACATCTAAAGTAGCGTATATACAAACTTTGGAAGAGAGAATCGATAACCTCGAAATACAAAAAAGGTCGTCTTGCCTAGAAGTTAGAAATATTCCATCTACAAACTCAGAAACTAAAGACGACTTATGTAATAGAATTATGATGCTTACTAGTACCCTGAATGTACAAATGCATAAACCGGATATTCGAGATATTTATAGGTATAAATCCAAAGCGTCCATTGAAAACCCCATAGTCGTAGATTTCGCATCGGTTGTAATGAGAGAAAATGTCTTAAAAGCATACAAGACTTTTAACAAAGAGAATAGAGAAAAAAGACTCACAACTACAGCGCTACAATTGGGTGGAACTACAAAACCTGTTTTTTTGTCGGAATATTTGACCCCCAAAACAAAACGTTTATTTTCTATTTCCCGCAACTACGCTAAATCGAACAATTTTGAGTTTTGCTGGACAAATAATGGCCGGATTTTGATCCGTAAGGTAGAAGGTGATCCCGCTATTCGCATCGACACTGAAGCAGACCTGTATAAACTGAAGCCACTGCAGGTGTGACTATCACTGGTAGCTGTAGACTATATATATTTTATTTTAAAATGTTTGCTATATTTAACCCTAGTATTTATTCATTTTTATGTTTTTTTAGTTTTAATTTACGGTACCATAACATACAAATACCAAACACTTTTCACACATATGAATGACAACCTACACTTAAATAATTGTGAACATGTGGCATTTTTCAAAAAACTCAACCTAACTTACAAACATCAACAAGCACTACGTACATATCGATCATCATATAAAGAGCATTATAAAAATCAAAAGCTTAAAAAACGGAAACCAAGATTGTGTTTATTATTTTTCTATTACACTAGAATATCAGATACATACCACTTAATTTATCAGATTTTTGAATCTTGCGGTCGTTCAAACAGAGAATATCCAGTTAAAGCGGTTCTGTACCGTCCAGTGCACTATAATACACAATACTCCTATGGCATTAAAAATGCTTGACTTTAGTAACTTAATAACCAATATTGAAACGTGTAACGTCTCAAAATCTTTAGTATGCTCACCTGAAGAGTTACACTGCTACATAGGAAACATCAAAAATTCACTCAAAATATTACATGTAAACATTAGAAGTATTAACTGCAATATTGAACACCTAAGTGTATTACTAAACAGATTAAATTACTCGGTCGATATTATAGTATTATCAGAGTGTTGGTTGAGCAAAGTCTCCAATATCCCTACCATAAATAACTTTAACTCCCACTCATCAAAATACGGAAATCAAAATGATGGGGTTGTTATTTACTATTGTGTTGAATTGAGCTGCATAATTGAAGAACCCTGTTTTCCTGAAGCAAGTGCCTTAATACTCAAATTAGGAGACTTTGCGTTGCTGGCAATTTATAGACCGCCGTCATACAAAAAAATAAACTCATTCTTAAACAGTTTAAACACCATATTAACTTCAATTACACCATATAGTTCTATAGCTATAATCGGAGACATTAACATAAATATTGCACAACACAGTAAGGATTCAAACGCGGATGATTACTTAAACTTAACCGCCTTTCATGGCTTATTGCCAGCCCACCAATACCCGACGAGAGAAAACAATTGCTTAGACCACGTCATTCTAAAAACAAATAAAAAGTCTACCACGCTGGTTTTTTACTCACTATTTACTGACCATGCCCCTGTTTATCTCTATATAGACACTAAAAAAGAAACACTGAAAAACAACACCATAAAGAAATATACAGCTCTTTCAGAAGTAGTTGAAGACCTACGAAGCACTAATTTTAACCCTTTGTTAACCATGACTGACCCCAATGAAGCCACCAATATTTTAATTAAAAAGATAACTACTGCTATAGATAGACACACAACAATAAAAAAGGTTCCTCATAGGAAAATAATTCTACACCCGTGGATCACACCCGGGCTTCTGAAGTGTATTCGCAATCGAGACAAATTACACTTGCAAACAAAAAAGAACCCTAATAACATGGTTTTCAAATTGACTTACACAAGATATCGAAACTATACTAATAACCTTCTAAAAAACCTTAAACAACTATACAATAGTGATGAGCTACAAAAATCAAAAAATGATGCAAAAAAGACATGGAACGTTATAAAAAAAATCACAAACATGACAACTAATGCTCCCCAAGCAAATGAGCTTTTAAATGCGGAAAGTCCGCTATATTCAGTTAATGACGTAAACAAATTCTTTGCTGGTATAGGTAAGGAACTAGCTTCAAACATTGTTAAAAATAATTTATCTAGTGATTTTGCTCAGTCTTTCATTAACAGTAGTAAAAAATCTGTATGCAATTCCATGGGATTACGTGAAACAGATACTTTAGAGATAGAATCTATTATCATTGGCCTCAAAGATGATTGTGCGGTGGGATGGGACAACATATCTTCAGCAACCCTGAAGGCAGCTCGCCAGTATCTGTCCCAGCCAATAACACACATCTGCAATCTTTGTCTGCTTAATGGAATATTCCCAAAGGCGCTTAAAAAAGCAGTTGTCCATCCAATTTACAAGAGTGGGGACAGAGGCTGTGTCAATAACTATAGACCAATCTCGGTACTTACAACGTTGTCTAAAATTCTTGAGAAAGTACTTCACCATAGGCTAACAGGTTACCTTCAGAAATACAACATTTTATCTCCAAATCAGTTTGGTTTTACCAAAGGTAAATCAACTGAAGACGCTGTATTGAAAGTTACAGAAACAATAGCACGTAAATTGGATAAAAAAGAAAAAATACTAGGTATATTCCTAGATCTTTCAAAAGCTTTTGACACTGTCTCTGTCCCAGCTCTACTAGCAAAATTGGATAGCATCGGAGTAAGAGGTATCGCCTTAAAAATATTCCAAGATTATCTTATTGACCGCACCCAATGTGTAAAAATTGATAGCTACCAAAGTAGTGAAGAGGAAATAACGTTCGGTGTTCCTCAAGGAAGTATACTGGGTCCTACGCTATTCCTTATTTATTTAAATGATCTGCTC
This sequence comes from Diloba caeruleocephala, assembly GCA_947459985.1. Classification (NCBI taxonomy): domain Eukaryota; kingdom Metazoa; phylum Arthropoda; class Insecta; order Lepidoptera; family Noctuidae; genus Diloba; species Diloba caeruleocephala. Next base: position 2,758,593 of record OX381609.1, read on the forward strand.
TATCTTCCTCCACCAGACTGCGATATCGTAGCCTATGCCGACGACACTGTTCTTCTCATTCATGCCAAAACTTGGGAGATTACACTTAGATTGGCTGAACAAACATTAAGCGCAGTCATTAAATGGCTCTCAGATAATTTATTGACCTTAAACATGAGCAAAACAAAATATATTACATTTTCTCCTACTACATCGTCACAGCCTCAGTCCCAATTATGTAACCTAAGAGCACATACTTGTGGCAACCTTCACCAAAATTGTGACAATTGTACAATAATAAATCGCAGCACTGATATAAAATACTTGGGAGTGTATCTTGATAACACCCTTAACTGGACCAAAAATATTGATAACCTGACTTCCCGCATACGTAAGCTAATGAACCCTTTTAAAATATTGAGACCATGCGCAGATAGCCAATGTCTTAAAATGGCATACTTCGCGCTGGCCCAGTCCCTACTCTCATATTGCATAGTGGCTTGGGGAGGTACTCACAAAACCTCTATGATAAAAGTAGAGAGAGCACAAAGAGCCTTATTAAAAGTAATTTACAAAAAGTCTTTTATGTATCCGACCTCGCTCTTACATAAAGAAGCCGATACCTTAACTGTTCGCCAGCTTTATCTGCTTCAACTTACTTTGCGTCAACATACATCACTTCCACCAAATCTAAATACACAAACATCTGTCCGTCGAAAATATAATGTTTGCGTAAAAATGTCTCATAAAACAGCATTGGCTGGTCGCCAGTATTATGTACAAGGACCTACATTATACAATAATATAAATAGGATTCATCATATTCATACAGTACCATACACCTTGTGCAAAAAGAAGGTAACCAAATGGCTCATGAGCCTGGATTATGAACAAACAGAAAACCTATTTCTAATACCGCGTTGACCATTATTGCAAGATATTATACTCACACCTACCCCTGCAGACACATACACGTACGCACACATGGAGCATACATTCATCACACACTCTTCCGCCACACATACGCACTCACGCACACACACATAAATATAATACATATACACTTGCGTATTCCACATTTTGACACCCATTGCCTACAGTTGTTCATCCACTTACATTTTTATTTAATTTTTAGAATTTACGGAATTGCATTGCTTATGTAATTAAATTAACCTACTTTGTATTACTGTTTTAACATTATTGTGGAAATCCGCATGTAACAAATATTATAATACTCCAATACGTGGAAGGCTCTGGAGTCTGTGATACAGTTTATACTAGTACAGACTCCGCCGTCTTTATCCAGACCCTCTTGTTTTAACTATAAACATATTGTCTATGTAACATGTTACTTTAAACTGTGTCCAATAAAGATAAAGATATAAAGATATAAAGATTATTGATTTTTACTTTTCCTGACTTTTCGAACACTGCAGGGTTCGTGGTCGCAGGATGATTAAGGTGACAAGCATCGTTACAGATTTAAAAAGTTATTTTATCTACCGTACAAAACTAATCAATTCATTCATCTTACGGAACCCTCTCCACACGAGCTCAACTCGCACTTATCCAGTTTTTTTTTCACTAAAATATATCGTAATCCTCATATCAACCAAAAGACGTCCACAGATGAAAATAAAAAACAAAATTATGTCATCATATTGGAGGGAAATTCCTTGTACTCACAACCTGCCAAGAGGTTGGTTGGTGAGCGCAGAATGATGCTGTTGCACAGAAGGGACGCTGCTGCCAATCTCTGGTTTAGAGTCCCTTAGTCGGCTTTTACAACATCCACGGCAGTACACAGCAGATTAAGAATATAGCACGGAACTGGTGCTGTAATCCAAATCCGGACACCACATGGATTAAAAAATGTAATCATTTCCACAATTTGACCGTGGCATATTTATGGATGTAATTTTTTTTCCCAACAGGAAAAATTCACAGTAGATGGGGTGGGACGATCTGTGCTTTCCTACACTCCTGCATCAGAAAAGGACTATGGCTCCTTAGCATGTAGAGCCACAAACCTCGCTGGACAGCAGATGGAACCTTGCCGATACTCCTTGCTCCCAGCTGTGAGGCCAGATCCATTGAACAACTGTACTTCTGTCAATCTAACTGATGATTCGGTGGAAATAAGATGTGTTGCGGGTAAGTCATTGTCGGAATACTATTATTGCATATTATTATCTTTTAAGAAATAACGATCCTTATCGGTTTGTCAGCGGTCGTTGTGTGTTGATAAGCTGAAAATGATGACATTTACAGCTTTAACAATTTTTAAACGATGCTCCTAGGTGCCCAGCTCTCCCCTGCCGTTACTATAAGGCGGGGACCTCTGGGTTCACGGGTGCGTAGATTGGGAAATCTGCATGCCCACACCGAGCAACCCCCGGGAAGACGGTGGTGTGCATGTGGTCACGTGCAGCTGTGTGCGCAGCACAGCGCATAGCGAGGCTTTGGGGGAATACCTTTACAATCTCCTCCAAGATGTGCTTAAAGGCGTAGCACCAATGGGTGGCTCTAGATGGAGATTATTTTTTGTTCCCGGAGCCTCCCTTCGGTGCCGAAGATGACCACTCAGGTGGTTTTAGCCGGTAGGAGACCAGCATACCCTTCCACCCTTCCCCGGAGCGAAGAAATTTCATGAAAATTTTCCACTGGAAACCAATAAAAAAAGGTGCTCAACTCTTGTAGTTCTCCTGGTTAGATACAATTATCAGTAGATCAAACATATATTTGTTAGATGCGGGAATCGAACCCGCGACACGCAGTGCAGCTGAACTAAACGATACGCCGCTGCACAAACCGTACCGTAATGTTGTTGTAGTTGTACTTAATAACTCGATTCAATCGATCGATCGATTCAATTTTTATTCTACAAAAAAGGGCAATCCGCGCAATATATAATATGGGTCCTCGCGAGTCTCTTAGAACTTTGTTTAAAGATATCAATATACTTACATTGCCGTCACTCTATATCTTTGAAAATATTTTATACGTCCGTAAAAATCTGCATAAGTTTTATATAAAAAGCGATTTTCACAATATAAATACACGACATAAACATAAAATTGTAGTGCCCAAATTTAGATTAGCTAAAACAAATAAGTCATTCCTTGGAAATTGTGTTCGCTTTTATAATAAGCTGCCCAAATCTGTTACAGACCTTACTGAGGGAAAGTTTAAAGCCCATATTAAACAGATCCTAATTAAAAAAGCTTATTATAGGGCTAATGACTATGTTGACGACAGAGATGTCTGGTATTGATTCTTTCTGCACATGTGGCTTCCCTGGAACCTTATTGATGAAATATGGATTTATCTAATAACAAATCAAAATTTTATAGTGATAGTAATTATTTTTCGAATATATTGATATATATTGTCTATATAATATATACTTTGACATATTATTTTTTTTTTTTTTTTACTGACATATTCAATATGACATTCAAAGCTCTGGCGTTTAAAATGCCTTTCATTTTATATAATTTAGTTTCTTCTACATTTTGTAAATGTGTGAACTTCGTCGACTTTATTAGTGCTATACATTAATTGTTATCAGTTTTCTATTGTGTTACAGGCAATTGTCTGTTTTGTCATTGTGTGTATTTTACATTTAATTAGTCTACTTTGTTCGCACATACCTAGCTTATTACCATGTAATAACAAAAATGTAGTATAACTTTTTTTGAAAAGAGTATATACATGGAGTTTCTTGCCGGCTCTTCTCCATAGGACCGACTTTTCCGAACCGTGCACTTAGCTTGACTTTTCGTAAGAGCCTATTAGGGCCTATATGAAATAAAAAATTTGAGTTTTTGAGTTTTGAGTTTAACAATTGATTAACAACCTTAATTCCATTATGATTACTAATTTATTTATTTTTGTGTTAATATCGTACTTAGTACAATGTATAGTTAATTGGGATAAAAATCTCACAACCTCTAGAATGTTTAACCAACGTCGTATGATTACTATTATCATTTATTATATTTTTATTCGTGAAGATCTGTAATTGGCTTGCTGACACTTACAATTATCGTTTATGTTTAATATTACATGCTGTTGATCTTCCTAAAATAAATAAATAAAAAATAAATAAATTTATTCTTCAAGTCAATTCCAAGGTTCCAAGAGATGGGGTGGTGGCATTCTGAGCCGGCACCACACGGCAAATTTTCGATTAGTTTGGAACTAAATCGAATCCCTTAGGAAGGGTTAAGGGACATGCCGGACTTCTACTGGCTAAACACAATGCAGCGGTTATCTCTGGCACGTAAGGCTGGCTCCAGGTTCTCGTACTCTAGGACCACCCACTGGTACCACGCCTATAGGCACATCTTGGAGGACCGGAATACCGCACAGCACATGTTCGAGGAGTGCCCCGCGTGGTCTGTAGAAGTTCATGTAGAATTTCTACTGGAGAACAATGAAAAAATAAGCCACATTTCGGAACGGGTGACTGTAAGGTGGTCACCCTCCCTGGGGATATTGTACAGGTCCCCCGAAGCCTCACTGTGATCTGTGCTATGCCAAGCACACGGCGGCGCGTGACCACGTTTGTCACTCGGGGTCAGCGTAATATGTTAGTCATGTTGCAAAGGTTTTAGCAAACGGGTTTTGCAGTCAACCGCCTGCCTGAAACCAGCCCTTCTTGGGTATGCTGGTGTTGGTAGTTTACCCGCCACCAGCAGGTAATCCAAAATACTTGATGGTACGCACCAGGTTCCAAGCTCCCTTAGTCACCTTCTATGACACCCACCAGTGATGACATATGGAACAGAGACGTGGTCACTCACCATGGGCCTCGTAAGAAAGCTCAAGGTCACTCAGCGAGCTATGGAGAGAACTATGCTCGGTATTTCTTTACGAGATCGAATCAGAAATGAGGAGATCCGTAGAAGAACTAAGGGTATAACATCGCTGAAAGGATTAGTAAACTGAAGTGGCAATGGGCAGGGCACATTGCTCGTAGAACTGATGGCCGTTGGGGCACAAAGGTTCTATAATGGAGACCGCGCTCCGGAAAACGCAGAGTGGGACGACCTCCAATGAGGTGGACAGACGACCTGGTGAAGATCGCTGGGAGTCGTTGGATGAGAGCGGCATGTGACCGCTCGTTGTGGAAATCTAAGAGAGGCCTTTGCTCAGCAGTGGATGTCCTGTGGCTGATATGATGATGACATAACACCCACGGGATGAGATGGGGTATACCGTATTCGTGACCGGAGATACGTGGCACTCTACCAGCACTACTAGCAATGTTGGATGCACTACTGTTATTACTATAAACTCCGCCAACTATGCTCAATGCTAAGGAGTGCGTTCTACTCGATAATGCATCGGGTTAAGTTCAACCCACGATATCTTGATCGGCATTTAGATTCGTGCCCAAAATATCACGATAGAATTGCTATTGGCAAAGCGTTGATTTAAATTCCTAGCTATTATTATAACCATTTCTAGATAAGCTGGACGTGCTTCAGCTACAAGAAAGTTTGTCTGTACCGCAACGGGTGGATTGTCAAATTAGTAACATTCGATCTCGATATATATATTCCTTCTGGTGTCCAGATATATTCTTATAGCACTAATCCATCTCCTCTCACGAATGTCGTAAAAAGCAAGTAAGGGACTCTAAACCGGAGTGCATGTGAGAGAACACAGTAGCTATTCTGCGCTCACCAACTCGCCTGCCAAGCGTGGTGAGTACTGGCAAGTTGCCCCCAAAATGACGACCATTTAAGCGGTCGTTTATGGGGGAGGCTTTTGTTTAGCAGTGGACGTCTTTTAGCTGATACGATGATGATGATATCAATGTAAATTTGTGTAATTCCTTAGGGATCAGTACCTTGTCAGTTTTCTGATGTTAGAACAGTGCAATAACATAAATGGCTTTGGCGTTTGTCTAGGTTACGACGGTGGTCTCCAAACATCATTCTCCGTGGAAGTGTGGGAGTCAAAGAATTTAGTAGCAAATGTGTCCACTGCTTTACCAGCGTGGAAACTTCGAGGATTAGGATCAGGAAAGAGTTTGAAGCTGGTTTTCTATGCATACAACGCCAGGGGAAGATCGGAGACAATTGTGATGAGGATCAGTACATTGACGCGACTGGCTCTACATACAGGTTTGTTAATACGTACCTATATAGGGTGTCCAGTAAATAGCACGACATACTGCAGGGGGTGAGAGCTTGGGTCAATACCTACCAAAAAAACACAATATATGTTCAGCAAAATATTACGGATTTACAGTAGTACAAAATGTTTGACCTTGACACAGATTTTTAAGCATCTCGTAATGAAAAATTCCTTTTCTAGTTCTTTTTTACCCCAAATTATTTGTGAATAGTACTATACTATATACTTTACTCATTGATAAGTCTTTATTCTATTAAAAACTAAAATGTTTTCAAGAAATAGAATTTTTATTTAAATTTTCACAGTACAATTTTCTTATCGCTTAACTTTAACCTACAGTGGTGAAAAAAAAATCCGTAAGATTTTGCTGAACTTAAATTGTTTTTTGGTAGGTATTGACCCAAACTCTCACCCCCTGCAGTATGTCATGCTATTTACTGGACACACTGTATAGGATATAGTTACGTAGTAACGTACATAATTCATTTGCTTCTCGGAACAACCTTGCCAAGTTAATTAAGAAATTTTTACTCAGGGACTGTCAAAACGTTATAATTTAATAAAAATGATTGATGAGTCATGGGCCTCCTAAAAAATTACAATTAAAAGTATTCTACAAAAGAATCAGTGTTTTCGTGTGGGACTTTAGTACTGCTGTTTATATAAAATGATTTTAATGTTTGTGTCATTAGATAACTGAAAAAAACAAACACGAATAGCGTGTTGTTCGTGCTGAATACAAAATTTAGTTAGAACTTAAGTTTTTTGTCAAACTCGATCTGCTATCGAATTGGATTGACAACTAAATGTAATTTGGTGATGTAATTTTAAACTTCGATGTTGAAGAACTTCAACATGGTGACGGTAATTGAATTGGAGAAAATTATGACTAAAGTATTTGTACTTTTAAATTTGATGTTTCTTGGTTTGATACAAACAAACTTGTATTTTGGTTATTAAAAATATTTTCAGAAACTTGTACGTAATTATTTACTTAACGGAAAATATGTAAAAAAATCTTAACAAAAAACACATTTTGAATCATCATCATCATTTCAACCGGATTAAGTCCACTGTTGGACACAACCCTCCCCCAAAGATCGCCAGGATGATCTAATGTTTTACAAAACGTTTCTTATTCTATTCTGTTGTTATAAATTATTATTATTATTCGCAGAAGCAAAATCAGGAAAGCCGGTTGGTGTAGACGCCAGTTGGGCGTTAGGAATTATTGCTGGCATTGCAGGGACACTTGTAGCCATCTTGGTCATCACTCTATTGGCAAGAAGAAGACAGCATCCGCCATTGCAATATGAAGGTAATAATGAATATTTTTCTCTCGTATCAGTACGAGCTATATTTCACATGGAACACTATCCACTGAGCATACGAACCATTGCTCATGCCGTAATGAAAAGGTTAGCCAGTCAGCAAGATTGGTAAGCTGCCTTACTAGCTGCTGCTGGCTGCCTGCCCAGCGTGCACTGGATGTAATTAGGTAACGTCCTCATGGAGGTTAACGATCAATTTGAATTTTTAATCATCATCATCATTTCGGCCGAATGAAGTCCACTGCTGGACACAGGCCTCACCCAAAGATCACCACAGCCACCGATATGGATGTGTTAAGAGCTCATTGGGGGTTTAGCCATAATCGCCACGCTTGTCAGGCGGGTTGGCGATCGCAGTTGAGTTGTTAATGTACTCGAAGGACGCTGCTGCCCATCCTCCGGCTAATCCCTTAGTCGACTTTTACGATACCCATGGGAGGAGATGGGGTGGTGGCATTCTGAGCCGGCACCACATTTTTAATATACCCAAGTAAAAAACAGAACGTACCCAATTTTATATTTGGTTGCCGACAGAATTCAAAATGGTATGTTAAGAAATAGTATTTGCTGGGAATTACTATATTACCTCCCGCATACACGCCTGTCCTAAACGCTTAAGAATATATCATATAACTAACTGTAATGTATGAATGGCGGAAAATACTTAAAAATATTGCTGGTGGTAGGTCTCTTATTACAAAAGGCTAACTGGGTAGGTACCAGCGTCAGATCAGGACCTGGAGAGGGCAGATCCCGCACGGAGAAGGAAGAGACGGCGCCGGGGTAACAAACGTCCCGGCACCCAGATCCAACACACCTGAGCCGCCGTCGCTACATGGTGAGGGGCTTCGGGGATACTGCATGCTCACACCGAGTGATCCTCGGGAAGACAGCGGCTCGCACGTGGTCACGTGCTGCCATGTGCGCAGCTCAGCGCACAGCGAGGCTTGGGGGGATCCTTTACAATCCTCTCCGAGAAATGCCTGGGGAGCGACCTTTTTACAGTCGCCTTCCCTCTGTTGGAGGGGTGACCTACACCTGTAATGCTATAGTTATCCCCTCCGTAATGTGCCTAAAGGCGTGGCACCAACAAGTGGCTCTAGTGTGATCTTACGAGGACCTGGAGCACCCCTTTGGTGCTGAAGATGACCACTCCAGTGGTAGGACTCCCTTACCCCTTCACCCTTCACCCTTCCCTGGGGCACAAGTTCATGTGGAATTTCCACAGGAGACATATACCTACAAACATAAAAAATAAATTGGTAGGAACCAGCGCAGTGCCAGTTATTCCCTGCCGAGCAGTTTTGTTTTAACTTAAGATATTATAAAGTCGACGAAGTTTAAGAATTTACAAAATGTAGAAGAAACTAAATCATATAAAATAAAAGGCATTTTAAACGCCAGAGCTTTACAAATAATTATGTTATTACATTATTACTGCTCTTGACTATTTACTATCACTTTCCAATTTCCTTTTGCGTCAGTTTGTTTTCACACCGTAATACGACAGTAGGAAGAGCGCATGCGCTTAATCAGCGGAAATGTGTATGCAACGAAGCATAAAAAAATATTTTACATAAAGTATGATTGCTCAAATTGACAAAGGTCGATGAATCATTTATGTGGACATGATCGTAGCGTGTCGAATTTTGATAGATGCTATGAAATTACCGAATAACAGTATTTAACCGAGGTATGGCGTGTGCAACACCTATAACTTAGAATATAAACGACACAAGTTTGAATTTTACTGCGGAATTGTCGCCAGATAGTGCCAAAGGAATGTTATTTTCACGTAATGTTACCATAATTCAATACATAACGCCTTCAAATAATACATTTTGCCTGCCAATTATAACTTCAAACTCGATTTTATTCGAAAAATAATACGGTTTTATTTATAACTTTGCAACACAAGTTTTATGTAATAGTGACGTGCCTAATACCTGTTTATTATCGATGTCTTGGATAGGTAATTATTTTGAGGGTAATATAAAAGCAATATAGAGGTTCGTACCTTCGACCACAAATAAATCGAAATTGCTTTGGTGGGCAGGTTTACTGGCGAATAGCGTTGGATTCTGTCGCGTGACTGGAATTTTTGAACGCCTCGGACGGCCCGGCTGTGGGCTTCACTGCATTTGAAATGTGATTTATGTCCTTTTGCATTTCCAATGAAATTGCAGATGTTCCGTCCGTCGACGGACACCGACAGCAACGTCATTATGTAGTTTACATATTAAAAATAAATAGTGTTTTAGACATTTTGCTTTTTAATTCATCATCATCATCATTTCGGCCGAATGAAGTCCACTGCTGGACACAGGCCTCCCCCAAAGATCACCACAACGATCGATATGGATGCGTTGTGGGCCCATTGGGGGGTTTTGCCATAATTGCCACGCTTGGCAGACGGGTTGGCGATCGCAGTTGAGTTGATAATGTACTCGAATGTCGCTGCTGCCCGTCCCCCGGCTAATTCCTTAGTCAACTTTTACGAAACCCATGGGAGGAAATTGGGTGGTGGCATTCTGAGCCGGCATCACACGGCACGGCTTTTTAATTCACGTAATGTTTATTTTATAATAATATGTTGGTGTTTTGTTTTAATATACAAACAATCACTATTTTAACAGAAAATAACCTTTATATTGTCGATGATAAAAATTATCGACCAAAGAAATCCACTTCTATCTCACAGAATACTATTTTTTACGAACGGTAGCAAATAGCTCATACTTTAAAGACCGCCAAAATTAATAATAAAATAAAGTGTTTAACATTTTTGGTTATTAATTCATATAAAGTGTAGGCATAAACTGTATCTAGGAAAGCAGTAAAGACTTGTAAAAGAGTAAGATATACATACCTATAAGCCAAAAGCTGTGGTAGCTAAAGTAGTAAGTTAAACCTTATAAATATCGTGTTGTTATCACAACTTATACTTGAACCCGAAAATTGAAATGCCTCGCCGTCAACCATACAGAGCATAAACTGCTGGCATATTTCCTACACAAACAAATGTAGAACAACAACCTTGACTACGCCAACAGTAGAGCAGAGCCACGTGTTATGTGAGCAAACATTCAAACCGCTCCGTCAACACAGTACAGTGACGAACAGACATTACTTACTCTAAGACGGTTAGAATGCCATGCAACACCACTTCATTTAGCTGCAAGATAATAATATTAATGGAGACAAATATGAGACAGAATGTTTTTGACGGCAAATAACACTGATGTAATTCACCTAATGTAATTCATAACGTAAATCCTGCTGATGTATTTATATTTTGAGTAGTTAACTACACTAATATTTGAGAGTTAGAGACTGGATATAAGCTGCTTTGCGTAAAACACGAAACTTATAATGTCATGAATAATAGATTGTTATTTTTCTATCCGGAAATGCATCTTGTACTTCTTCCACCCCGGAGAACCAGACTTCAATGAAACGGCATCTTCGGCACCGAAGGGGGTTCCATAATCTCGAGAACCATCACACTGGAGCCTCCAATTGGTGCCACGCCTTTGTGCACATCTCGAAAGGGGTGACTGTGATGCAGTCCTCTCTCTGGCAGAGGGGAGGCGGCTATAAAGAGGCAGATCCCAGGCGCATCGCGAAGGGATTGTGAAGGATTTTTGACCGTGCTGATTGGGGAATCTGCGTGCTCATACTGAGTGTCCCCCGGGAAGACAGCGGTGCGCTCGTGGCCACGCAGGACAGCGCACAGCGAACTTTCGGGAGAATCCTTTACAATCCCCTCGAGAGCGGCCTATTTTACAATCACCTCCCATCCGCTGGCAGAAGTCGGCATACCCCTCCACCCTTCCGCGGAGTGGAGTAAGTACATGACGTATTTCCAAAGAATGAACAAAAGAAAGGCGTGTTGGACATTGGCACCGGGGAGAGTGTGACTCCGAAGCCTTCGCCTTCTTCACCGAGCGGAACGGCCCTCTCCCGATTTCGTCCATGAATAAACGACCTACTACTGCGACTAATCATTTTTATCTTTGGCTATTTTTATACAGAGTCGCGTACCAATAAATTCGACTTATCGCACGTTGCAGTGGCGCGCGATAATATGTGCCGAAGGCAACTTTTAAAATAATAACTTACAAAGAACTAGCGTTGTCATTATTCGTTTCATAAAGCATAGATAATTATTAACCATTCGAATTTCACAACCTAGTTTTCTAATAATCTGAATGATTTATCCTTTTCTTTTCCTTTGCCCATTAAGATTTAGTACAAAAAGCTGCCATTGTTGGAATTCGCAAGCATGAAAAGTTATGTCCCAAAAAAACTTTGTAAGCAACAAACGTTTTCACAGAAATAATAGCCTTTTAGAAATATGGTGCTATAAAAACATTTACCCATATCGAGAAAAACATGCGCTGTGCCAGCCTAGTACCAGGTGAATTTAGGACCTGATTTGTAAATGTCGTGTCAGACAATAGTATCGTTACATCGCCACTGAAATCATCGATATCGATTAAACTTTTGACACTACACTACAGTTAAGAATAAATAAATGTAATTAGAGTGCTTACATACGGAAGGTTCTTTGTAGGCAATATAGGTAAATTTAGTCCTCGACCGCTGCCGTTTGGTTCCTGACAAAGAGTAGTCCACCCATGGGTATCCTAAAAGGTGAATAGTGATCAAGGGATGGGCGATCATCAAGCCACCTGCCAAGCATAGTGATACTGGCAATGTCCCTGATAAGCATTCATTGTAGTGGTTAAATGGGATGGGCCTATATTGGTTCGTTTACGTGCTGAGCATAACTGTCGATCTGCATCAGCCATTATCTTGCAGTTGAGTGCCAGCGTATTAATAGCAGTTGACGGTTGATACTGCGAATAAAAAACAACCAGATTTAACGAAAAATAACCACAATACGCTTGCTGATTGATTGAATTTGAAATTCAAAATTTCATTTTTTTGAATAATGACACATAGCTCGTAGAGCTGACGGCTGTAGGGGCAAAAATGTTCTCGAGTGGAGACCGCGCACCGAAAAATGCAGCGTGGGACGACCTCCACCAATGTGGACAGAGACAAGGAGTCGTTGGATGAGGGCGGCATGTAACCGCTCGTTGTGAAGTTCTACGGGGAAGGCCTTTGTTCAGCAGTGGACCTCCTTTGTCTGATATGATGATAATCATTAAATAATGACATTTACAAAGCGCTGTCCATCAGTAACAGCTTTTAGTTTGGCACAAAGCCCTTAGGCAGTATACTTATACCCTATGCACCCATAATATGTTTTTTAGTGTTGTTATTAACACACAAACAGCGTGGAAAAACGCCTTCGGTGAAGCAAACGTACGATAAATATTGACAATAGCAACTTTTACTCAAAATTCAAATTCAAAAGGTTTTTATTCATTTAAACCATTTACGGGCGCTTATGAATTGTCAGAATGTAGTTGCACGGTTCCAAGATGTTGATCCTATGGAGAAGAACCGGCAAGAAACTCAATAAACACTCTTTTAAAATAATTTTAAAATGTTACATACATTGCAATATAGTAGCATAAAGTTATGTGAGAATAATGTACTGCCAGTGTGAAACAGATGAAGTAAAATAATAATAAAATAGATGAAGTAAAATAATTAAAATAAACAAACAAAAAATTAAATTAAACAAGATTACATGGCAGTAATGACTGACCAGTCCCACATGACGGCACCCGTTCTAGAGCTCGACTCATGCATCGGCGTCACTCTGGTCAACCATATTGCAGGGAACTTAACGGCCCGATACACGACGCCACCATCAGCAAGACATTTTAGTGAGCATGACAGACTCATACTACCAGGCAACAGGCAGTTATAATTCATAGATGTAGGCTATATGATACTCACTCACTCAGTTATAATTATTTTCAAATATGAAGGAATGTTTTCTTTCCCGCTTTTTTTACAATCCGTATAATATGACTGTCTAATGTAAAGTCGCTATTTTCTTTTCTTAGATTGCTAATTACTAACTTGCGTACTACCAGCCAAGAATACAAGCATACCGTAGTGATGTCTACGACATTTATAGTTTCATCTCGACCTCTAAAATAAAAAGAACGTCTTTTCTAAAATCTTTATATAAAGTCCTCGCAACGTTAAGCAATGATGGAGTATAGTATCCAAAGCAATATTTTTAAAGAAATTTCACGTTCATAGTTCACGTTTAGACGTGCGATGTATGCTTTATATTTTATTTCTCTATTTTTAGCTCCCATGCAGACGGTGAAGGCATACAAAGGTGCGATACAAAGTACCAACCATTCACCGGTACAGCCTGACGATAAAAACCCTGATGTGGTGCCTCTGGGTAAAGGTAATATAGGTAGATCGATTTTATTCATCACACAATGTTTTGTGCGCCTTGTTTCTTTGTTAATTTTTATTTTATAAAAACTGTGTCCTACACTATGATTTCTCTTGTGTCGTGGGTGCGTTTACAGACATGAATTCCACGTACAATACACCCAGACCTGGAACAACTACCTGCAGATCATACAAATGTTTGTTGCGTGCGGGAATCGAACCCACGACCCGGAGCGCAGCAGCCGAATGCATCAGCCACTGCACCAACCGTGTCGTCAACGACCAACCAACTGATCATTTGATGCCGGTTAAGAATTGCTCCAACCCATCTCATGCTGTGGGTGTTGTAAAAGATGAATATGGGATTAGCCGGAGGATGGTTAGCAGCGTCCTTTCGAGTACATTTACAATTCGTGATTGCCAACCCGCCTGCCAAACATGGCGATTATGGCACAACCGTCTATATGAGCATACAACATAAACCCAGCCCGGTCGTTATTCGTCCCTTGGTGGGAGGCCTATGTCCAACAGTGGACGTATTTTGGCTGTAATGATGATGATCATTTTTTTTCATTTCGGCCGAATGAAGTCCACTGCTGGACACAGGCCTCCCACAAAGATGTCCACAACGACCGATATGGATGTGTTGTGGGCTCATTGGGGGGTTTTGCCATAATGATGATGATGATGACGATAATTGGTTTAGTGCAAGGCTTGGTTTGGTTTGGTTGGTGTTGCTTGTATTGTTTTAAATATTATTGAACTTACGTTTATCGTACCAACTTGTGGATATTTTGTTTTAATCTCAATTTGTGATGTTGGCCAATTATATTATATAAAACATCTAAAGATTTAAATAAATGTAAAAACAAATAAAAATGTGGTTATTTCAATTTATATTGGTTAATAAGTTCTGTAATATTATAAATTAAATTAAAATGTACTTAGTTCAATTAATATTGGTTAAAAAGAACAAGTCCATGTAAAAAGAAAAAGTTTTAATATATAATTTATAAGATTTGATTGATCACCGAGCGTTTTAACCAAAGTGGTTATTATACAGCTTGTTTTAAAACTTTAGGTAATTTAAATTTATTTATTTTTATCACCCAGATTTCAATAGCGCGCGCGATTTAGAGAGACCTCCAGAACCCCCACCTTATGGGGCTGTAATGTCTCCCCCTGTAGGATCCTCACGAAGCTCTAACAGTCTTCATCATAATGATATGAGGCCTGTCACACCACATACACCAATCACGCCTGCGTCTGATGCCCATGTAAGTTTATTAAGATAAACATTATTTGGTATTATGATTAGAGTTATAGAAGTATTAAACATTTCGTGCTGTGATAATAAAAATCATTCAAAAATTGAATATTAAATCATTCAAAAATCTAATATTAAATCATACAAAAATCTAATATTAAATCATTCAAAAATCGAATATTAAATCATTCAAAAATCGAATATTTATAAGCCAGGGATTTTTCATTGCTTCAGAGTAACAGTGACTGTGTTCTATCCTGACTCTGCTTATTTTTAAATAGCATATTTATGCATATATAAATAATAACGTTTGAAAAACATTGAAGTATTTTATTTTATCTAATTTTAAAGTAATAGATATTTGTAATGATTACGTTGATTTGTTCGTGGATAAGGGTTTTAAATTTAGAACGAAATTGTGTTTAGCAGTTGATTTCTTCAGTAATTAATATACTCAGTAGAACTAAGCCTATTAAATAAACAATACATCGTTCTTTAAAAACATCAAGTATATTATATATATTTATACAGAATGTAAATAACAACGTACTGAAAATTTTGGGAGGAGGTAACACTTAGGCCTATAATAAAAATAGGAAAGCCTCGAAATCTCGGAAATAATAGGTTACAGTTTTTGTCATTTTTGGGCGCACAATGTATCGTAAACAATGCGATGAAAACGCCACGTAATTATTGTACTATGATATGATATTATGATGCTACTGCGAGCGATGATCTCATCCGTGCACAGTAGCGAAAACAGCTGTTTAGTTTTCATTAACATTGAAGTTTTATGTGAACTTAAATTATGTTTTTATTCAAAATAGCGTTAGGATAGACGAAAACGATTATTTTACATTCAGTATAAAATAATTGTTTGTTGTTAGTTGTCTGTTAATTAAACAAAAAAAAACTGAAAAATCATTATAAGACCGACGCAAAACGCCGAGGCTTCTAAGAATCATGTACTTAGTCCATGGTATGAGTTGTTTTTTTTTTCTCTACACCCGCTTTTCAACCCACGAGGATTTGTGATTCTGAAATAATTTCGAATACATTTTAATAAAATGTTGACGTGATCAATTTACCAAATTGGATAGACTCGGCCTATATATTGGAGCAAATATTAATCAATGTATGAGAGTGTGTTGTATACATGTATAAATAATCATTCGTGTGGCTGACCCTTATTTAGTTAGTAGTTAATTACATTTAAAATTTACGCATTAGGTACATATTTTTTAGTCTTTGTAGCACTTAAGTCTGCCTTTGTGAATTGGAGACCCTAATTAGTGTAAAGTTAATATTGAACGTACCTAAGGTCAATCTAATTTTAATTTGTAATCCAACTAAATTCGAGAAAATTCGGATTTAATATTCAGAGAAAAATTACTTTTAATATCTAATATTATACAATGGTTTCTGGATGATATTGGGTATCTGCCAACTTTCATATTTTTAGAGGGAAGTATTTACATTTATACTAATAACATTATCATTTTAACTCAGAGCATTGGAACCCTGGCAGAAGACCGTCGGAGCGTGACAAGTGGAACTTTTTCCAGGCGAAGAGAGGTCGTCACTACTAGAACGCCACTTCTAGCAAACGCGAGAGAAAGTTGTGTCTAGGCGAATACTATAAGTAGCGACTTTGAGCCAAAGGGATTATGTTGAAGATTACTTTCTAGAATATTTTTTTACTATCTAGGATTAGGTCTGTGATACGGATTAAGGTATGTTTCGGGTATGTGAGTTGGATTTTTATAAATGGTTTATTGTATAAAATATTTCACGTATGAAACATTGGGAAATAAATATTGTCACGGAATTTTCTTGGCGCTTCAGTACCAAATTACGGTATTAAGTTGTAAGCAATTATTTAAGTAGGTGTTAGATACGGTAAGAACAGTCTAAGTACCTACTTACATCCCAATTTTACACCAAGATGCACATCCGATCTGTTTGCCCAGAAATTTATAATGCTTTTCAGACAGCCAAATATACTAGAAGATATGGGTACAATAAGTAAAAGATTTAATTAGTTACCGATCCTGTTTATATGCCGTGTGGCGCCGGCTCAGAATGCCACCACCCCATCTCTTCCCGTGGGTGTCGTAAAAGTCTACTACGGGATTGGCCGGAGGATGGGCAACAGCGTCCTTCGAGTACATTAACAACTCAACTGCGATCGCCAACCCGTCTGCCAAGCGTGGCGATTATGGCAAAACCCCCCAATGAGCCCACAGCACACCCATATCGGTCGTTTTGGTGATTTTTGGGGAAGGCCTGTGTCCAGCAGTGGACTTCATTCGGCCGAAATGATGAGATCCTGCTTGCAACGTTCTTGTTTAGTTGTACTGAAGCTGCTTGAATTATTTGAACCAGCTTTATTTGTAATATCATCATAATCATTTCGGCCGAATGAAGTCCACTGCTGGACACAGGCCTCCACCAAAGATCACCACAACGACCGATATGGGTGTGTTGTGGGCGCATTGGGGGGTTTTGCCATAATCGCCACGCTTGGCAGACGGGTTGGCGATCGCAGTTGATTTGTTAATGTAATCGAAGGAAGCTGCTGCCCATCCTCCGGCGAATCCCATAGTCGACTTTTACGACACCCACGGGAGGAAATGGGGTGGTGGTATTCTGAACCGGCACCACACGGCTAACGGCTATTTGTAATATAATTAATTCGTTTTACATCGTATTTCTTTCCTGATATCGAGTGCACCTTTTTTTAATCTGTTATGTTAATTCCAGTTACTTTAAATATATAAAACGATTCTTCATCAATATTTTTGTATATATACATCGAAGTATATTGTAAAAGACTGCAATGCAACACATTCCCTTTGACGCAAAGACAAATATTAATTAGGTAAAATAATATTTGTTAATAGTAAATATTCACTTTCTAAAAGAGATATTAATGATAAGATGTAATTAACGTTCTGAAACCTGGCACTGTTATAGGCTATCTATAAAAAAATCTGATGATATATCTACATTATAAATTATGTATATAGCGCCGGATATGTTTTAGTTTTCCGTGTGGTGTCCGGATTAAGAATATAGCACCACTCCATCTCCTCCCGTGGATGTCGTAAAAGGCGACTAAGGGAATCTAAACCAGAGGGATGGGCAGCAGCGTCCCTTCCGTGAAACGGTAGCCATACTGCGCTCACCAACCCGCCTGCCAAGCGCGGTGAGTATTGGCAAATACCCCCCAAAATGATGACACAGTTGTGAAAATCTATGGGGGAGGCCTTTGTTCAGCAGTGGACGTATAAATGGCCGATATGATGATATGATGTTTTATTTCTTCCAATTCTATACTTTTTTAAATCTGCCACTTGTTATGATTCGTCCATCCCCATCAGTACCAGTCGGCGACACCCTGGTGACGGGTGTTGTCAGCTGACACTGATGGTGACGGTTCATTTGATGAAACTGCTGTTAGTTTTTAATTTGAAGTTTAACATAGTTGTAATGTCTTAGGTTTTCGCGATTATTACACATTATAATAAAACAATTTTAAACGGATTAGATCACGTATATTATAGATTTTTTGTTTTTCCTGACGTTTCGAATACTCTGCATTGATTGACTGTGATTGTGGCTTGTCATACATAGGGCAAACAAAGCGTAGCATAGCCACCCGAATAAAAGAACATATAGCTGACGTCAAGCATAGACGCTCCACAAAGTCTGCAGTGTGTGAACATGCATTAGGCAAACTCAACCAGTATCTTCGTTTCGATCAACCTCAAGTCCTCGCGAAGGAGAATCGATATCTACCAAGAATGTTTCGTGAGGCTATTGAAATTAAAAAACATCCTAATTTTAATAGAGAAGATGGTTGGCAGGTACCACCTGTTTGGAATCTAGTTATTAAAATAATAAAGTCCCAAACAACATATCGCACTAAAAAACATCAAGACACTGTGAGTGATTACTGCGTGCATCGAAACTAATTTTTTGATTAAAATAATACGGTAGATAAGATAAAATAACTTTAAAAAAATATGTAACGACGCCTGTCACCTTAGTCATCCTGCGACCACGAATGCTGCAAAAAGAACGTCAGGAAAAACAAAAATCTATAATATACGCGATCTAATCCGTTTAAAATTGTTTTATTATAATGTTTAACATAGTTGGTAAATCGTGTTTGTTCAGATAGTTGTGCTTTATTTTTAGTGTTTGATACATGCTTGCATCGATAAAAAGGTCAAAGCAAAGCAGAATTGGTAACAGCGTCTCCAGAGTCAAAGTTAATTGTAGTATGTTCCCCTTGGACAAAACAGACAGCACGGTTGAGGTAGTGGCTGACTATCGGCTGCCCCGCTCACGTATCGCGGGTTGCGCTGGCCGTACGAAACAAAATCGATATCTGCAGGTAGATGTTCCGGGTCTGGTTGTATTGTGTATAGAATTTGTGTCTGTAAAGGCATCCACGACACAGGAGACATTCTAGAGAGGGGCTATGTTTAAAAAACTTACCTACCATACCTAACCTGGTGACCAGATGAGCAAGTCATTTGCCTGGTAGCAAGCGTCACACCTGCTCATGATGATTGTAATGCTACCCAGGACTACGCGGCACCGCACTTCTCTTTTCACCTCATTAGTCTGCACTTGTCAATCAGATAATAGAAGTTTAAACAATACTGCTTAGCAGCGTATATCAGTCACTGGGGTGGTATCTTTTTTATTGGTGTCCAGTGGAAATTCTACATGGAACTTCCCTCGCCCTGGGGAAGGGTGAAGGGGTGTGCCGGTCTCCTACCGGCTAAAACCACTGGAGCGGTTATCTTCGGCACCGAAAGGGGGCACCAGACAAGGGTGGTATCTTTTTTTCAACTAAGGGAGGCTCCAGGTCCTCGTATGATCACACTAGAGCTGCCCACGCCTATAGGCACATCTCGGAGAGGGTGACTGTAAAGCGGACACTCCCCCGGGGAGAATGTAAAGGATCCCCCCGAAGCCTAACTGTGCGCTGTGCTACGTTGCGCATATGGCAGTGCGTGACCACATGGGCACATGTGGTCACGCACCGTCTCTTTGTGGGTCGTTTAGTGTGGGCACGAAGATTCCCCAATATGCGCGCCTGTCACCACCGAGTCCCGCCACATAGCGAAGACAGGGAACTCAGGCGTGTTGGACTTGGGCGCTGTCTTGTCCTTCTCTGTGCGGGATCGGCCCTCTCCCAATCCTGCTCTACAGTCTCCTTTTGGAGCATGACGCTCTGACAGAAGCAGACAACTTTTCTGAGACGATTTTCATGCTCAGCCAGCATATCCGACACTACTGCTGGCAGAGAGAGATCTTACCCGATTGGATCGACTAGGATCTGCCGCTTGGCGCTCGCCTCTGCTATAATACCTACCAGTATCTTATATTTAATTCCAAATATAAGTATGTAATGAGTATATATTATACCCGTCAGACAGTAATCGATATCCTATTTCAAATTGTTCTTAACGCCAAGCAAGACTTGTTTAATCTTATTTTTCACTGAATACTTCAGGGTTGTGTTGTTGTCTATAAAGGGTTTTCGCTCATTAAAATTCATACAGGTACCTCGCTTTTGCTAACGGTACCACCCACGTTAGCAAATACGATTATCCTCCGGGAACTTTAAGAAATTTCTGTCATGATAGTGAGACGCGTGGGACGTAAAGAGGATTTAAACGTTGAGGATAACTGGGAGTGACTAAAAGTTCAAAGCTGGGTAACATAACAATACAGCTGTCAGGTCTGTAATCTCTGGATCGTTAGGCAGATGTGCTGTGTATTAAAACCCAAAGTATTTAGAGAAATTCTATCGTTATTTAGGAAGAATATATTCCGAATAGTATGATTATTCGAGGATTATTATTTTTAATAGCTGGCAATATACAAAGAGCCAAAAATCTTTCTTAATTTTTTTTTCTTATTTAGATCTATATTTCAACAAACGTATTATGTTAAACCGAGTGGTATCAGCTAAGAATACTACCATGGGGTGGTGGTCATCCCGTGGGTGTTGTAAAAGGCGACTATGGGGTTAGCCAAAGAATGGGTCGCAGCGTTCTTCGAGTACATTTATAAATGTACTGCGATAGCCAACCTGTCTACCAAGAGTGGCGATTATGGCAAAACCCCCCAATGAGCACTCAACACAAATCCATATCGGTCGTTGTGGCATTTTTGGGGGAGGTTTCTGTCCAACAGTGGACGTTTTCGGCTGAAATGATGATGTATAAATGAAGGTATGGAAAACAATTAATTTTTTAACTTACTACAAACAAAGGGTCCGTGATAAAAAATATGGTAGATAACAAATTCATCGTATGGAACTCTCTGCATGCCAGTTTATGTTACACTTGTTCAGTTTTTTAAATATAAATTTACCAGAGGGCAATTTTAATTATTGAAGTACTTGTAAAATGTAGCTCCGGTCAAGAATAGGACTACCCCATCTCGTCTTGTGGGTAGCAAGGCAAGGCAGCTAAGGGAGTTTGAAACCCGGTGCGTACTGTTAAGCATTTTGGGCTTCGTGCGGGTGGTAGGTAAACCAACACTAACGAAGCCAATGAGAGTTGGTGTCAGGCAGGCGCCTAACTGCAAAACCCTTTTGCCAAAATCTTTGCAATGTTTCATATCGCGCGATGGGGTTGGGGTAACTTGGGGCCAATGCAGGAGGATGAGGAAGTGCATATATTTATATTGACAATCATCATCATCATCATTTCGGCCGAATGAAGTCCACTGCTGGACACAGGCCTCCCCCACAGATGTCCACAACGACCGATATGGATATGTTGTGGGCTCATTAGGGGGTTTTGCCATAATCGCCACGCTTGGCAGACGGGTTGGCGATCGCAGTTGGAGTTGTTAATGTACTCGAAGGACGCTGCTGCCCATCCTCCGGCTAATCCCTTAGTCGACTTTTACGACACCCGTGGGAGGGATGGGGTGGTGGCTTTCTGAGCCGGCACCACACGGCATTATTATATTGACAAGCTTTTATTTAACTTGCCCTGTTGTTGTGTGAGTCAAATCTTACAACAAATTTCAAAACTGTTATCCCTAACCAATTGAGCTGAAATTTTTCAGACACGTTTAGTTTGGCCAATGCATGGCTAAGTATGTGAAGTCATTTGAAATCTAATATGGCGGACTCACAAAGATGGCGGACCAGTTATTTTTTATGCACCCCTCTGATATGGGCAACACTGAAAGAGTTTGCTGAGAAGTATATGATAATAATGAATAAAACCTTTTATTTTAAAGATTTTCTTAAATTAATAATTTTATTTGACTTATTGCTTACGTTCAAAGTCAAAAGGTTCTTATTCACTTAAACCATTTGTTGGCACTTATAGATAGTCAGGATATTTTTTTTTTTAATAAGGCATCGCAAGGAACTCTATAGACTCTAGGATGTACTCTTTTAAGTTTGGATATGCTCATTTACTGGATAAGCGTACATGTTCGTATTCTCCGAATATTAGAATTAGTATTTCGTTTAAGTAGTATTTTGTCATGTTGAAATCTTCTTAAACTTCCTCCGCCTTGGAGGGGTATGCCGAACTCTTACCGGCTAAAACCCCGCGGTTATTTTTTTAAAAACGTTGCCCCACACTACGATTTCTCCTGTGTCGTGGGTACGTTTACAAACATAAATTCCACACATAATACACCCAGACCCGGAACAACTACCTGCACATTATACAAATATTTGTTCCGTGCGGGAATCGAACCCACGACCCGGTGCGCAGCAGCCAACTGTATCAGCCACTGCACCAACCGTGCCGTCGATTCCTTCCGATTACCTATGATTGGGAGTGAGGTGAACGCCGTGTAGGCATTGGGCCACGCCCCTGGCGGGTATCAGTCCGTCACTTGGTCTGTCACGCCACTGTTACGGGTCTGCTTCTGTTCGGGTATCAAACCGCGTATTCGCCCACCCCGCTTTATTTCTATCTGGTGCGCTTAAAGTTACAAGCTACCGATGTGAATTTTTCTGACATATATATCCAGTATTAGTTATCCGTCCCTATTTATTTATTTATCAAGTTAAATTATTATATATTTTATAGGTGGAAGAAATAAAACATGTCTTAAACAAATCTAGACGTATAACTAAGCTCTACCCACATAGTACATATATGTGTTCATTACTTTCGTTTAAAACTAAGTGTCCTTCTTATAAATATGAGTAGTTTCAATTGATTTGTTTGGACATTCTACTCAAAAGTACCTTGTATAGTCCTCATATTGACTCGTTAGACAAAAGTTAGAATATAATATACAACATAATTTTTGTGTATACAAAAGACGTGAACCTTTGATAAAAAAAATCTGTACATTAAAATAAATCCAATATACTTAAAGCTCAAAAGTTACATGTTTAAATAATTTTCAGGTTTAATATATACAAAAAGAAGTGTTGTGTATTTATTTAAACGACAGCTGATTTATTTGATTTATGGATTATATTTTTTTTATTAATAACAAGAAGTCATAGAATTTATAAATTAATGTTAAAATAGTAACTATAAATTTTGTTGAACATTCTTTTTCTTTAACAATAATTAATTTTGTATCTGAGTTTTATTCGTTTCTTTGTATTAAGTATTATTAAATGGTCATTTTGTAGCTTCGTTTTTTCAAATTGTAAATGTATATAAATACTTTCTGCAACTGGCTCAATTGTAACGATAAAATACAATTAAAAGTTTTAAATGTTGGTAAAAAGCAATTGTTTAAAAATATTAGTTTTATTTTAATCTGTATCGAATACCGTGTAAATGGAATTAAAATAGATTTAATGGAGAATAGACAATAAATATTAACGTCATGAAACGTTATCCTTTTTTTTTAAATATTTGTTGTTGGTTTAGTTATGTGCATATACGCTTCCGTAAATATTATATGATTTTGAAGATAGAGTGATAACGGTGATAACAAAAGTCTATTGTTATAAATTATTTCAAATTAAAAGTATCTTATCAAAGTCATCCGCAATTCCACGTCGACAACAGAAAAGATTTTGTTTCGTTTCAATTTGACTTAATATGTCAATTCGATCATTTTGCCGCGCGGCCCATCTGTCGCATTTTTACATGAAACGCGATGCTGTTGCTAATGCGAGACTACTCTTTTTAAGCAAGCTTGTATACCTTTTATATTTTTTCTTGGGACTAAATATGTTGTCGAGAAAGTTCCGCGTCTAATGATGCAAAAATATTCGGTATTCCCAAACCGTACCATGGGAGGTCGAGTGGTTAAAAAGGTACACAAAAATGTCTCATATTGTCAAGAATGTAGAATCAAAGTGGATAATATATTACATTATGTAAATACCATATTGTTTCGGCCCCTACAAAAAATCTTAACCGCATTCTCTTACGGAAGCTAACCCGCCTTTGCAAATGCCACATACACCCACACAGTAGTATTTGTGTATCGTAGGGAGTAGGGAAAGTTTAGATTTGTGTCTCTACACAGATCTAAGCATGTCCTATCCAGCTAATTAACTATCGTACAGCTTTTATTTATTTAAATACCAATATATTTCTTACCCTCCATAATTTTATATATTGTGCTTATCATAACATTGCGTCGTTTAATTTGTGTTAGAAATTTAGTAAATTATATCAATTTGGATGATTAAAAGTAAAATGGTTTTCGAAACAAATCATTATTTTCTTGATTATGAAAGTATTGTCTTATTGTGAAGTTAATATATTTTTAATAATTATATATTAAAAACCTAACATGGCATTGTTATTGTTATATCAAAAATCTTATTTTATTAAAATGCCTATTAAATAATAATTTTGTAGGTAATTTATTCTAAAATAATTTATTATTTGTTTTTATATTTTAGGATACAACATATCTTTATCTTGTCGTATACATCACAACTTGAATGTAATTAGCTATTAAGCTTATAATTAAAAATAAACGAAATTTGAATTACTATTAATAAAGTTAAATCAAAATGAATACACTGTGATGCTATAAAATTTATAACTCTCTAAATTATGAATTACATTCATAATAATTATTTATTAAGTGTAAATAATAATAACATAAAGGTGTTGTCGGCTCTAGGGTAATAATGAAAATGACCCTAGTAAAATACTTTAGATTTTTTGTGTATCTATTGTATATAGTATTAACTTATATGTGAAGAAATATTATAATTAGAAAAATAATATAAATGTTAACAATCTCCGCTCGTTGTTTTGCAAAATTATATTTGTAAAATCGAAAGGTCGTTAATGTTTTCGATTACCTGTATTTAAGTTTAATGAACTTAAAATTTATTTATAGTTATTTGGAAAAGGCGAGGACTGATACAATATAATAAATACGTATTTTTGTCTCAGATAATATTAATATATATAAAAGTATACGTATGATATCATTATTATTATTTATGACTGATTTTATTTCTTGCCATTTATTCTAATAAAGGGAAACGCGAGTTTTCCTATTTTTTATATTATTCACACCCAAAAACTTTATTTATTAAATCTCGCCTTCATTGTTGATATTCGTATAGTTGAATATGTGTTTAGTGCAATCAGTGACAGAAGTCAAATCTAAATAGAAGATGAGATCTGAGTAATTGTTCGATAATAAAAGACAGGTACTCGATTGTCCCGAAACCAAAAATAATAATAGATTAATTTTTTATTACAATGACATCTCAAATTTTGCAGAATTGTGAATAAATAATGTTGTAAATTACCTTCTCTTTTTAAATTTCTTAATTTTTTGAAGTTGTGTATGTATATTACTAAGACACAAACCTCCTGGCAATCGCAGTACAGTTAGTCGGCGAATTCTTATCTATTCAGTCATATTTATTTACATTTCTGCGAGTAATAATTACTCGACTTCCATTTATGATTGAAAATAAATCTAAATTATTTGATGATTTATAAATATTAGCTCGAACTTTTATGTTGTGCAAAATTGAGGAACTGTTTCAACAAGTATCTACAATTTTTAAATATACATACATATGTCGTAGAATAAGATTACTTTAAGAATAATGTCGAAGATCTATGGGTCTGATTAATAATAAATAATCAGTATACAAAATAAGTAAGAATAATTTGGGTTTTTATTAAAAGTTATATATTTATAAAAAGTGATGGATTTTCGTTCTGTGAAAAATAATGGTCACAAGCGACATTGCTTACATGTCGAAGATGTAAAGTGCATTCTAGTTTTACATGTTATATAGAAGCGAAACTTCAATAGAAGTTTCCAACGAGTGTTTGCGGATACTGTTGAACGGTTCTAAAATAATGTCAACAATTCAAATGAAATGTTAAAAAAAAATATAAGTGAATACCTTAATCTACTAATTGAATTTATTCGTTCATAGATTTCTCTACAGTATAATATTAATTTTGTAATGTTATAATTTCGGTGATTTTTCAAAGACTTCTTGACATATCGTAATTATTAAGATATGTGTAATATTTCTTGGAATAAATTTGCTTATCGGCAAATCATTTGTGCTTTTATATTACCTCTTTACCTTTTCACATGAATGTTGGTAAGTATAACTGGGGCTGCGCAGATATTTTAAATTATAGGGTGGTGTATCATAGGTGGTCTGTTTGTCTATTCATTTACACACAGTGCATTGGGCCTTCTAATGATTACTATTGCTGGCCGTCTTCTTGATATCTATCCTAAGTTATCTTTTACGATGGATGGAGTCGGGAATAACACGTCGGGAATTATGCGTGTGGTGTCCGGACTGAGGATATAGCACCACCCCATATCCTCCCGTGGAAGTCGTAAAAGGCGACTAAGTGACTCTTAACCAAAGGGATGGGCAGCAGCGTCTCTTTTGTGGAACAGTAGCCATACTGCGCTCACTAACCCACCTGCCAAGCATGGTGCAAGATTTGACCCATACTAATAAAGCTAGTTAAATAAAAGTTTGTTAAAATTTCAAAAAACTTGTTACCACTGCACGTATAAGACGTCCTTGGTTAGTCAGAAGTACATTTCAAACATTCAAACATAATACCAGAAAAATCTTCACATTTAGGATGTTCCAATTTAAAATTTTGGTCGCAGTTGAACTTCTTCCTACTTTCCACGGCTATTCCATGAGATTGCCTGCTCAACACGATTGTCGCTGTGATAAGAATTTTTATTCGAACTTCACTTTTGTTAGGACTAGAGGCTGGTGGCGTTTGTAATACAGATTTTATAGCTGACGACTTTACTTTTTATATTTAGTTAGAGAGGTTTGGATAACAGACAATTATTTAACAATGTGACAAGATTAATTAGCATGAACAAGGTCATCACTAATAAAACACTTTTAGCCAGATTACATATTCTCTAAAAGTGACTCCCATATTCAAAATTCGTTTATTTGCGTCTATGTTTACAGAAATTCATGTGTACAAAATTTCAATTTATTCGGTCCAGTAGATTCGGAGAAAATTGGCTGTGGCAGACGGACAGGCACTCAGACACACGAGTGATCCTATATGGGTTCCACCGTTTTTTCATTAAAACGTGCGGAATCCTAAAAACATATTAATTTCAGTAAAGAAGATGGTTGGCAGGTGCCACTAGTTTGGAATCCAGTTATTAAAATAATAAAGTTCCACCTTATTACCACACAAAAAACATCAGTACACAATCAGTGATCACTGCGTGCATAGATTTTTTTTAATAAGCATTTTGCAGTCGTTATAAACATCTGTAACTATGCCTGTCACATTAATCATCCTGTGACTATGAACTCTTAGTGTTCATCACCTTAGGAACGCAATCACTATAAGCGATGTAATCCCAAATCAAGTGTTATGATAATAAAGTTTT
This sequence comes from Diloba caeruleocephala, assembly GCA_947459985.1. Taxonomy (NCBI): domain Eukaryota; kingdom Metazoa; phylum Arthropoda; class Insecta; order Lepidoptera; family Noctuidae; genus Diloba; species Diloba caeruleocephala. The sequence goes on from OX381609.1 coordinate 2,786,520, forward strand.
ATTAAAATAATTTTTAATCGCGAATACCTAAGACAATACTAGGGTCATCATTCTAAAGCCTTTATTCCATTTTCACTGAAGTGGTGATCCTCATGGACTTCCACCACCGTGGGGAAGGGCGGATTTGCTGGTCTCTTGCTGGCTAAAACCATTGGGCCTGTCATTTACGGCACTGAAAATGGGCTCCAGATTCTCAAGAACAAACACACTCGAGCTGCCCATTAACGTCTTTAGGCACATCTGAGATGGAGTAACTGTAAAGTGGGACTGAGAAAGCATTATTCTTTACAGTCGCCTCAGCTTTGCTAGAAGTGACCCCGTCACTGCCAACCCATTTGAGATGTGGCTTAGACACAGTTTCCAAAGATTCCATCCAAGTTCATCATTCATCATTTCGGCCGAATGAAGTCCACTGCTGGACACAGGCCTCCCCCAAAGATCACCACAACGACCGATATGGATGTGTTGTGGGCTCATTGGGGGGTTTTGCCGTAATTACCACGCTTGGCAGGCGGGTTGGCGATCGCAGTTAAGTTGTTAATATACTCGAAGGACGCTGCTGCCCATCCACCGGCTAATCCCTTGGTCGGCTTTTACGACACCCATGGGAGGAGATGGGGTGGTGGCATTCTGAGCCGGCACCACACGGCAAGCCACATGATCTGTTTATTTAGCCACTTAATCTACATATAACATATGTGTACGTTGAAATAATTCTATGATGGAAATAAATTGCCTTAACTTCGTAGCTTCCTTACTAATGCCTAACGCACCCCTGGGTGAGTGAAAAGCATAATCTTTGAAACAATGACTGCAGCTTTAGGAGCGGGATCTTTTTGTTTTTATTTGTTGCTATAAAACAATGGAAGGCCGTTAATAACGGTGTTTAGATATGATTACCGGCTTTATGTTTTATAAAAGAGCTATTATTTTGAGAGCTCGCTTGTGATTATGTGTGGCCCTGAAACTGTAACAAAAGCCTTTCAGTTAAATGTATCCGCTGACTTAGACAAAGCTACTTTCAACTTTTCATCATTAGCCAAGGTTAAAGACCAGTCTTTTCCTAACATTTGTGACAGCATTGCATGTGCAGTAGCTAAGCTTACTGCTACGTACTACTGGTAAGTGTCACTGGTTCGATCACTGCATGAAACATATATTTGTATGATCTACAGATAAGTTGGCCGAGGTCTCGGTATTTGTGCATGTGAAATTTATGTCTGTAAACTATATCCACTATATTTTAAATACTAATATGCACGTATATAAATGATATGTTATTCAGTGAACATAATATATACAGTGTAGTAGCATAGTCGGAGATTGGGCAGCAGCGTCTTTCGTGTACATTAATTGTGTTGAGTTCAACTGCGATCGCCAACCCGTCTGCCAAGCGTGGCGATTATGGCAAAACCCTTCAATGAGCACACAACACATACCCTTACCGGTCATTGTGGCAATCTATGGGAGAGGTTTCTGTCCACCAGTGGATATTTTTCGGCTGAAATGATAAAGTGAACATAGTAGCGACTAGAAACCAACAACGATTTCATTAAACCTCTATTTCAGGCCTTTTACTGTTTAACCCTTTGCAAGGTGAAAACTATTCGTAATTAACTTTCGATTGCTAACAGGGCAAATGCCCCTGTAACAGTCCATCGTTAAATTGACGGGGCGTATGTATCAATTACCTAAATGGATCTCACGGGTATGGCACCGTGACACGAGATTGGCAAATCGAAATTCAGATCGGTGTTCAGATGCGGCCAATTATACATTCGAATTGTTTTTGTTGAGTTTTAGTTATTTGATGAAACAGTGAGTCTTAGTAGTCTATAGGAGGGTCCAAGTTAGATCCCAGCCCAAATCTATGACTTTGAAAACATCGTGAGGAAACCTGCACACCTCAGAGGGCTCTATAATGTACTCAATGGTGTGTATAGTCCGCCAACCCGCACTAGGCTAGCGTGGTGGACTAAGGCCTAACCTTTCTCATCGTGTTAAAAGGCCCGTGCTCAGCGGTGGGACAGTAATGAGCTGATTATGTATATGTATACATCCCATGGTCCTCCGAAAACAACAATATCCGGTGTAATATCAATAACTAGCTGGGACCTTTAATCTATACAAATAAATAAAATTACGGTTCCGCACAAAATAAAATCCTTGAAATCCAATATATATATATTCTATGTCAAGTGTCCATGTCGAAGTACTCTAAATTTTTTTTACACTAGCTGGGACCCGCGGTTTCACCCGCGTTTAATTTACCGGAACCCTAATTATTTTTCTAAAATTAAAGTAGCCTAAGTCATTTCTTATAACATCAGCTATCTGCCAGTGAAAGTCCCGTCAAAATCGGTCCAGCCGTTTCAGAGATTACCCGGGACAAACAGACAGACAGACAGAAAAATTAAAAAAATGTCTTTTTGCTATTTGACATTACGAACAGACATTTCAATTTTATTTATTTTTATTATCTACATGTTTCTCTATAACACGGGTTTATATCCTCTGTAAGGGGGAACTCGGTCTTTTGATAGACTTACGCGGGGACATAGGTCCAACACGCAGAGGCCCTTTAGAGAATTTTAATCTAAAATGTAATGGGACACTAACCGGAGACTCTCCATGGCTGCACTATAAAATGCAGTCTCGGATTGTCCCCGGAGGTATAAAACTATTGTATGAAATGGAAACTACAAATACTCGGTATAAGGTCTATTGCAATGGGTGCTAAATGGATTTAATACTAAGAAAGACGGAAAAACGGCATCTGCCTTTCTTTTTATTATTATTATTATAGAAGATGTATCTTTTACATTTACTGTTTCCCGCGAATCAAAGTCAACGCTACAACGATGGTGAAATACATTCAGCGCTACGCTTACGAGCGGCGTTAAATTGTAGGGAAAAGCATCAATTACATATGCACACAGGCCCAGAGGTCGGGGCACGCAACGCGGCCACTCCGACCGTTAGCTAATTCGAGCAAAACTGGTTGAAGCGAGATATTGCTGGTTTGCGTCGGTTATTACAAGATCGCGCCGGACGAGAACCGTGACCCGGGGCGTTTTTGCGCTTGAACGACCGCCGTTTAAGGAACGCGGCTGATTGCTTTCGAATTTTGAATTGGATCGTTTCAATCGCTTAGATAAAGAGAGGGATTAGTTCGTTTTCTTCTATTGTTTTAATATAATTGGAAAATGTGTGGGCTATTTTCAGGATTAGATTTTTTTGTTCATTTATATCGGGGTGTATAATACGCAAGCTTGAGACTATTGTTGAATCATCTCCGATATTCTTAATTACACGCTTTATATTATCTTGAGCTGTGTTTATGTATGAAGGTACTAGAATCTAGTAGTTCAGATTTCACCCACTTCCAGATATCTTAAAATGTTACCGTGTATCAATAATTGATGACCCTTTTTTATTGGTATCCAGTGGCAATTCTACGTGAACTTCTTTCGCCCCGGGGAAGGGCGTAGGGGCATGCTGGACTCCTACCGGCCACTAACACACTGACCACTGGAGTGGTCATCTTCGGCACTGGGCTCCAGGTGCTCGTAGGATCACACTAGACCCATCCATTGATGCTACACCTTTAGGCACATCTCGGAGGGGATGATTGTAAAATGGTCACCCTCTCTAATGGAGGCAAGCCGACTGTACAAAGGTCACCTCGCAGGCTCTTCTCGGGAATCGATGACCCTACAATAATTTTATATTACTATAATCTGGTGCTATCACCAGGATCATCAATCAGCTTATGATTTAGAACTGATTAATAAATTATAACGCTAGACTTGTGGAAATTATGAATTTGAGTCTACAAGTAATGAATTTATAAGATTTTATGTTAAAAATAAAACACGCTATTAATAAAATTTGAAAATTAATGGAATATAAATTTAAAAGCACAAAACATTTATTACTGATGAGTAAAGTAGCGATCTGAATATACATCGGAAGATTATCTGCCAATTTTGAAATCGCCACAATGTCGAAAGAGACTTTAAACTACCAATATATCTATCAAGAAAAAAAAAACAATTGAACCGTACGACGTTCCCGACATATTTTTGAAGATTTTTTTCATTTTTGAGAACTGTTTTATTAATATGTAAAGAGTTATTAATTTGAACACCGTACAACGTTGCCTTATACATGACATTGGCAAAATTGTGGAAGATACTCTACAAAAGCCATAATCTAAGAGAAGAAGACTATATACGAAAGATATGCAAACTCCCGCTTATAAGCAATTGCATTACAAAAATCAAATGATCAAGTCAATAATTCCATTGATCGTTTTCTATTACGTGGGCATCATGTTGTCTCATACAAATCCAGAGAATTCTTCGTCCGTGCTGTCAATTCAGGCTTTTTCACTTACCTTATTGTTGGCGGCGAACAAAAGCTTTTGCTCCTCTTGTTTTTGTTTCCTAGTCTATTGTGACAGAACCTTATCGACGGACAGTATGAAAGACTTATTGTGGACTTTCTAATTATGATTTCGTAGGTAAACGACGTGTTTTATTTACAGGTTGAATGTAACGGAGGGTAGATAATGATTACAGGTAAGCTGTAATTTTAATCAAATAATTTGTAAAGTAGTCCTATCCTAAAGTAATCCTTATTGGAGTTGGGATCTCAATTGAACGTGAGGCCATAGTTCTATTCCTAGGTTATGCTAAGTAGTTTTTTATATGGCGAGGGGCCTCGGGGGTCACGGGCACGCAGATTGGGGAATATATGTGTTCACACTGAGCTACCCCCTGGAAGATGTCACGTGCCGCTGGGTGTACAGAACAGTGCATAGCGATGCATCGGAAGGATCCTTTCAATCACTCTCGAGATATGCCTATTGTGTGGGTGGTATATTTACAGTCACTTTCCCACCGCTAGAGGGGTTGATGGGTTGACCACTTTACACTCATCGCTTCCGAGATCTGCCTAAAGGGGTGGCATCAATAAGTGGCTCTAGGGTGATTGTATCGATGACCTGGAGCCCCCTTTCGGAACCGAAGAGGGTGGAGGAAGTACATGATGTATTTTCAAAGGGTAAAAAAAAGTTCAGTAGTTTAAAATCGTAACCTAAATTTGATACAGGTTCGCACACAATTAAAGAGCATCTTATCTCATTCACTCCAAACTATGGGTTTCCCGACAGATGTGAAGTAATAATACAAACTAGATAGCGGTATATATATCCATATGATATCAGGATTAAGGGACTCTAAATTAAAGTGAGTAGCAGTTATGTAAAACCGTAGCCATATTGCGTTCACTAACCTACCGGAAAAGCGGGCCGAAAGTTCTCCCCAAAATGATGACGCTATTGTGGCAATTTATGGAAGAGGCCTTTGTATAGCAGCAGACGTTGACGAATAGCACCAACCCATTTCATCCTATGGGTGTCGTACAAGGCGACTATGGGATTAACCGGAGGGTGGGCAGCAGCATCTTTCGAGTACAGTAACAAATCCACTGCGATCGCCAACCCCTGGCGGGTTGCAGCATACAGCGGAGCGATTATGGCAAAACCCCCCAATGAGCATACAATACAACCAGATCGGTCGTTGTGGCGATCTTTGGGGTAGGCTTGTGTCCAGCAGTGGAATTTATCCAGCTGAAATGATGAGACGTCTTTTAGATGATATTATGATGAAGATGATGACATAGTGGTATCATCAGACCTATTGGTGAGGCTTACTCTTGCTGTATACATCGATAAACTAATGGTAATAGGAGTAATAGGTTCCTGTGACAATCTTTAAATTAACGCAATACAGCTGTTCAAGTGGTATCAAGTAAACGATTTGTTGGCGCTGTTTAGATTTCTGATTTATTTTCGTCTCGTTTCTCACATAATTAACTTGCTACTGAAAGGTTTCCTCACTATTTCTTTTTGTCTACAAGCGTAAGGTGCGATTTATTTTTTCCTTGTTTATCCTCGTGTAAGTACCAGAAACGTGACGAAATATTCAGAGATTGTTAAATGTGATAGAAATGCTCTATAAATGTAAAAATAACAGTAGTTTTCTTAAGTCAACGTCTATTTTAATGCTAATTTGGTTTATTTGTACAATGGTATCGATTTTGTAGAGCAACGATAGTAAATATAGAATAAAATCTGTCTGTCACCACTGTAGGATAATGGTGACAGCTTTTAATATATTATATATATACAGCAGTATTAATCTGTTATGCTCACTAAAATGTAATGCTGGTGGCAGCGTTGCGTATCGAGTCATTGGGTTTCCTTACAATGTGGTTGAGCTTCGCATGCACCATGCTCGTGACCCGGTGCCGTCAGTCAAGATTAGTCAGTCCGTAACTGCAATGGCAAATGTTCCTTCTTTTCGTTCGGTATGGTGTGCGCATTGAGAATGATTCAATCTCCTCACGCTGGTGTCGTGAAAAGCGATAAAGAGATTCTGCACTAGAGGGATAGTCAGCAGCGTCCTTTCTGTGGAACAGTATCCATACTGCGGTCACCAACCCGCCTGTCGAGCGTGGTGAGTACTGGCTAATTCTCTCCAAAATGATTACACAATTGTGGAAATATATGGGAGAGGCCTTAGTGCAACAGTGGACTTTGACCGATATGATGATGATGGTGACTTCGAACTTCTAACTCCGACTTTCGACGAATCCGACAAATCGATTGAACTGCGAGATTAGGTTGTGCTTGATGTGGTTCTTAGATGAGTGACCCATCTTGCAACACTAGGATCTCCGCTCTTCGGAGAGTGCTTCAGGAGCCCGAAAGGGTGACAACTTCAGTATCTCGAAATAATATATTAGTTGAGGAAATCTGCCGCTTTAGTTCCAATATGCTGGGGATCGCTAGAGGCGGCTGTTCACCAGTTGCCTCCGTAGTAGTGTGTTCCCGTCCAGCTGGAAGGAAGCTGGATTTGTTCTCTTGAAGAAGAAAGGAAGGGCTGCAGAGTCTCCCTCTGCGTACCGTCCCATTTGCCTGCTCAACGAGGCTTCGAAGCTATTCGAAAGACTAATTATCCGAAAACTTGTTGAGCACCTCTCGCGAGTTGGCCCCGACCTGGCCGAAAGTCAGTATGGCTTCCGGCAGCGGCGGTCCACCATCGACGCGATTCTTCGCGTCCGCTCGCTGTCGGCACAGGCAGTGTCTCGGCGGGGTGGGGTGGCGTTGGCGGTCAGTTTATACATCGCCAACGCCTTCAACTCCATTCAGTTGGGCGCTATTAGGGCGGCACTAGTCCATCATCGGTATCCCCGGTGTCGCCTACGTGTAGGGCATTTTAAGGGCCTATCTGCACGATAGGCACATTCACTACGTGGGTACGGAAGGTAGCGTAAAGCGCAGGGAAATCACGTGCGGGGTTCCACAGGGGTCAGTTCTCGGCCCCCACTTATGGAACCCCGCCTACGACGCGGCCCTGTATATCGTTCTCCCTGCTGGCATCAGCTTAGCTGTTACGCTGATGACACTCTGGTGTTGGCCAGTGGGGAGTCCTTCGAGGGAACCATCCGGCTTGTGGAGCAAGCGATGGCAATTGTCGTGGCCAAAATCCACGCCTGGGTCTGCGGATTGCGTCTCAAAAAACCGAGGCGCTATGATTCCACAAACTGCCACTGAGCAGAAAACCACCCAGTTATACCATAGGAGCATAGTGGATACGCGTTGGTGACGCGCGAATCGGGGTTGATCGGTATATGAAATACCTGGGGCTCACCCTGGACAGCCATTGGGGTTTCGAAGAACACTTCCAGTACCTTGTTCCCCGAGTCGAGAGGGTAGTGGGCGCACTACACTGGCTACTGCCCAATCTCAGGGGACCATGTGAGGAAGTAGGCCATCTCTACTTGGTCGTGCGGTACGTGGCCCTCTACGGGGCGCCTGTATGGTCAGCTTGACTTTCAGGCGCCCGGTGCTGCAGAACCAAAATTCATGGTCTGCAGCGCAGAATGGCTTTCTGGATCGCACGAAGATACTGAACAGTGCCGAGGCGGCAACTCTCCGGGCGCGTTTTCCGCCTTTCAATATCCTGGTGAAGATGGATGCGTGGGTCTATGATCAAACACACTCCCTCCACCAAAGCGGCGAAGGCGCACCTCCAAGGGGCTGAGGCGGCTAGCTCGGCGGTGTGCATTTGGAAAGCGAGCGCGTCACCTACTGCCTGACGCAGGTGTTCACCTAGCATGGTTGTTTCAGTGGGTACCTGCATAGGATAGGACGTGAGGCCACGGCACAATGCCACTATTTTGAGCACACGCTCGATGCATGCCCTGCGTGGGCCGCCGTGCGGCGTATCCTGGTCGATCGGATAGGGCAAGATATCTCTCTGCCAGCAGTAGTGTCGGCTATGTTGGCACGAAACGATCATGAAAACTGGAATGCAGTGGTCTCCTTCTATGAGGGCGTCATGCTCCAGAAAGAGACCCCAGAACGGGATCGGGAGAAGGTCGAACCCGCTCAAAGAAGGAGGAGACGGCGCCGGGGGAAGTTCATGAAGGATTTCCACTGGGCATAAATAAAAAAATCATCCAATATGCTATGATCTCCATTGCTTCAGTCGCACTTGGTCGATTAGAAGTTTCCAGCCAGGCTTTTACCGGCTTTAATTCCAGAATGTCCCTTCAAGTAGATTGAGCTGGGTTCACGGGAAGCACTCTTGCCAGCTTTTCAGTCTAGATGAATGTCTGGGTCCGTCTTTAAAGGTTGCGCTTGGGACACATGTTCGCCACCACCTTGGGTAGATTGGGAGCCTGACTCTACTACGTTGGGAAAAACCCAGGTATGAGTATGTTAAAGAATGTTGCTGATATTTATAATTATAGGAAAATAATCCATTACCAGCATAAAAAGACACTGAAGGCCACACGAGAGAAAGGTGAAAAACTAAAGAATTACTTTCTGCCGGGAAGAATCAAATTAATGAATATAATAATATGCTTCAAATCCTGAACATCATATTCTTTTTTGGGTTCGATTAGACCCTATCGTGCAACTGACTAAGCTATAAACAGTGGCCCCTAAAGGCTGTTTGCACAGGACACCGCTCCTAAAGCGTCCGATTGCGTCCAATCACTGGGACGGTCAACCTGATTGAAGCGAACGCTGCCGTTGTTTACATTGCTTGTTTTTAGTGAACGTACGGTAAGGGCGAGGTTTCGTGTTAGCATTGTATTTTATAATGTAAGTTTGGCGCTCTTTAGTAAAACGTAGATAAAACTCTTTCTTGGATTACGACACGTTAGAAGGCCTTGAACAGCTTTCTGTAGGTCATACAAATGTGAATCAGTGACTGAGAGTACCGACGCGAGAGTAGTCCAGACTACTAGACTGACCACGCCAAGCGTCGCTTTACCTCCTTGGTCGTTCAACGATCCGTGAGTGCAAATGACCGTGGCCATGATATTGGAAATAAATCAATAATCATCATCATTTCGGCCGAATGAAATCCACTGCTGGACACAGGCCTCCCCCAAAGTACACCACAACGACCGATATGGGTGTGTTAGGGCTCGTTGGGGGGTTTTGCCATAATCGCCACGCTTGGCAGACGGGTTCTCTCTTCTCATGGGGATCATAAAAGGCAATTAATGGTTGATATTACGAAGTGGCGTGCATGTGGTCACGCGCTGCCGGTTGCGCATAGCACAGTGCACAGGGTGACTGGGGGGATCTTTACAATCTCCCTGGGGGTGACTGCTTTACAGTCGCCCTCTCTGAGATGTGCCAATAAGCGTGGCACCAGTGGGCGGCTCTCGTGTGATTATACAGGGACCTGCTTGGTTCTGTATTTACTTAATACAAAACACATACATAGTGACTTGTAATAAACATTATTAGGTTCCACAAATACTAGGTGTATTACTCAGAATTTGATCAATAATAGAGTCCGTGACCTCAACTGGTGATCGCATCTTGACTCCATCCATTAAGATATCGAACAAATTTAATAACATCCTCATCTATACTTAGTACATCTGCAATAGAATCAGTTACCATTTAACACACATTACACCTAAAATTTTGATAGAAGGCTAACAGAGGAGGTTTTGAATAAATCGATTAGACAGCTTAATCAAATAACATCCAGCAATTATCGAAAACGGATCGCGATCGGCAAATATTTGCCGTTTTCGTATTTAAACGCACACAAATGCATCGTGTAGATGGTCAACATTCATTTGTAGGAATGGTTCGACTGTAATAGCCGATTGTAATGGTCTGATTTGTTTGCGTAAAGGAATTTTATTTATCGTTTGATTATCGGATTGAACACTTTTTAATCGGTGGCCATATTGAAAATTAGACGATTTGTGGCGACGGCAACCTGGGCTAAGGTTTGGTCCCTGTTTTGATCTTTAAAGTATTTGCTCCTTGTCAGGGTGTTGGTATATAATAGCAAACATGATGTAGAAGAAATTAAAGTATACTTTAATATAAACGATACGCAAAAAAATGTGGTATTTCGGCACACTGGATTCACAGGGAGGTACATCATCATCATATCAGCCAAAGGACGTCCACTGCTGAAAAAAGACCTCCTCCAGTCGAGTCGGATTCGACGATTGACCTCCTTCTCGAAATCGGAACTACCTAACTGGCCAGTTTGTCCCAAATGTACTTGTCAACAACTTCGACGATTTCCTACCGAAGAAATTCAATGAAACATAGACTAACTGGAAATTGCACTTAGGCCCTTACGTTAGACAGCAGTGCTTACAACCACTAATAAGGATTGTTTAAAGTTAGGTATAACCTAAAGTTTATGTAAAATAATAGAATTTGAATTTGAACGTTCTTAGTTTTTTTTTATGAAAAAAGACTAAAAAAAATTAAGAAAAGAGTTGAATGTTTTGATAATCGGCCCAGTAGTTATTTATAGAAAAATATTTAAGAATTTGAAGCCGTTTCACTAGTAGGTACGTGTTAAGAATGTCACCTGTCAAAATATCTATATACAAACAAAATAAATAAAATTGAAGTGTCTGTTTGTAATGTCAAAATAACAGCTTTTTACTAAATGCATATGAAAGTATATACGATACCTACAACAAAAAAACAATTTTTAAATGTTTTGTCTGACTGTCTGTCTGTCTGTTTGTTCCGGGTAATCTCCGAAACGGCTTGACCGATTTTGACGGGACCTTCACTGGCAGATAGCTGACGTTATAAGGTATAACTTACGTTACTTTTATTTTAGAAAAATAATTTGGGTTCCACGTGAAAACAATAAAACCCTTGAAATCCAACGTATATAATCTATGTCAAGTGTCTATGTCGAAGTATTCTAAATTTCTTTTAAATAAAACGCTGGTGAAACCGTGGGTCCCAGCTAGTTTATAAATAAATCTTTTATCATGTATCATGTATTATCATTTACGATTGAAGTCATAACACATTTAGAATGTGTACGCTATTGACGCTGTCCCATTATCGTTTGTTTTTTCTAACCAACCTACAAATAAGTAATACTATTATTCAAGCAGAGAGAGGTTATGTTTATTACACTGACACTAGCGCTCGACGAACAACCCTTGCTAGATAATGTATTTTTTCAATTTTGCTTGTAAACTATGCACAGTAGTTATACCATAGTTTCTCTAATAACGTCATTGAATGTGAAGTAATAGTCAAAAGTAGTTCTCCAAAAAATTGGAGAAATCTTAATCTTATTCTAACCACATTAAAGTTAAAAGCAACGCTATTCCTCGAAACGGTTTTTCAATCAAAATTGTTTTTGAAAAATGGACCTTACATACCATCCAGTATAAGTTATAATACAGTTTCAATTTTAGTATAAAACGTAATCATAAACCCTAAAATCACAGGGTTTAATTTCCAAACATACACTTTCAATCTCGAAAAGCTGCTTTACTTTGCCCATAATTGACTAAAAATAAACCACACCACCTCTGATGTTGCGCTCCTGCAAAATTTCTGAATCGCATACAAATGAGGCGTTCAGACGATCACAGGATCCCGTCTAATCCAACATCTTGAATATTCAAGTGGCAATTACGTTAATGGCAGATACCTAAGCAACGGTGCATGTTATTTCATAGGGAACACCTTTGGATAAGGATTACTTCATAGAACTATATAGAACGGTTTTATGAAACGAGAGCTTATTGTAATGTATTTTGATTTTAATATTCAGAATGTGTAGGGCTATATGTCTGGAGAGTGTGTGGGAATTTGAAATTTAAATTATATGTATTCTGCTGTTAAATGTGTCGTATATTATTTGATAGTGTTCCTGCCAAAAACCCTCTTCCTGTCGTAAAAGGATACTAAGGGTCTATCCAGAAGATGTCAGGCGTCCTCTGTGTGAATCCACTAATTGTATTTTAATTAGTTTAATACTATGGTATTACTAAATAACTAAATTTAGGTTTAACCATAATCATCAACATTTCAGCTTCCACTGAAGGATATAAGCAACCTCCAAGGATCACCACAACGACCGGTATGGGTTTGCCAAATCACATAGTCTTGCCGGCGTGCCACAGGGCGGCGTTTTATCTCCATACTCTTCGCATTGTTTATAAATTCTATCTCCAATCAACTTCGTTCTTCCTACCACCTGTATGCAGACGATTTACAAATTTACTGTCAAGCTCCCCTGGAAAGGCTGGCGGAGGGTATCAATGGTATCAATATTGATTTGGCTCGAATATGCGACTGGAGTAGAGCACACGGACTTAAGGTCAATCTGGTGAAAACACAGGTTACTGTTGTTGGAAGCTCAAGGATGATCTCTAGAGTTGATTGGTCTCAACTTCCCCAAGTTCTTTGTGATGGTTCCATTGTTCCTATAAGTGATCGGGTTAAGAACTTGGGGATATATATTGACAAATCTTTTCTTGGGGTCCCCAATTGCAGGAGCTTGGTCGCAAAATGTTTGCTTCGGCGGGGTCCTTAAGAAGGCTGCGTAATTTCCTGCTTGTTGCCACTAAGACTGCGCTTGTACAATCTCTACTTCTTCCTATTCTTGATTATGCCGATATCAGCTACCCTCTCAGGGATGTGCCTATAGGCATGGCACCAGTGGGCAGCTCTAGTGTGATCATACGAGGACCTGGAGCTTCCCTTAGGTGCCGAAGATGACTGCCCCAGTGGTTTTAGCCAGTAGGAGTCCGGCATACCCCTTCGCCCTTCCCCGGGGCGAAGGAAGTTCATGATGAATTTCCACTGTGAACCAATAAAAAATAAATCAAAGAGGTCTAGACGGGAATTCCTTTACAATCCTCCCTAAGAATCATTTAAAGTATGATTTTCTAAGAAATATCTCCAAAATACAGATGGAAACTTTACAACAACACTAAAGGTGATAAACCTGAAATAGTTCAAACTAATTTTCACGCATCATAAGTTATAATGTACAAAATCATAATAATATGCTTAGAAGAAATCAGTGAAATATCCGAACTCACTTCGAGTGATTTAAATAAATAAGTTGTGAACGTCTGAAGAACTAAGATAACAAGTCTAAACGACAAACTAAGTTAGGGGCTTAATTGAAGCAACGCCCCCGATTAACTTGGGAATATTAATATTTGTCAAGGGCGGAGGCAGAACAAATACATTTTGCTATAATAACGTTCATTTCCACGCTGAAGTCCAAATGCAAAACTTAGTAAGTTCGTTACGCAGCTTCATTAGAACTCTATCAAAATTCAAATCAAAGAAACACTCAACGCTTTGTTGGACGCGAAGGCAACCCAAAGTGTTATTACCTTTTTTGAAAAGAGAAAGAAGAAATGGAATGCTGGTATGCGGGAAAAACAGGGCACGGTTCGCTGCGTAGACTTTTGATAGATAATATATTGATAATATTACCGCATTCGACGAATAAATGACTTACATTTGTTTATTTTATTTTATATTTGGCAACGTAGGGCTCGTAGGTAAGTTAAAGCCGAGTAGATTGAAAGATCTGTGTGGTTAAGCTACGCTGGCCACGGTTAGTCCTTAGATGGGTGACCATTCCTAACACATCAAGGTGTAAAGCATGCTAAGCTGATGGTCCTGGTTGTCGATAGGGATAGTCGGAAGCCCAACAGTCTGTCAAAAACTTGTCTAAACTAAAAATTTTATTGCCCAGTATCTTGGATGTAGAGATCTGATGGCAATCAATTTATGTAAATTATCGATATTCAGCCGCGTCTGATTAGACAAGAATCTGACCCCAACATAGTTCGGAAAAGACTTGGAAGATGATAATTTTATATTAGACAACGTGGCCTACGTTATACATAATATATGTAAATACATATTACATTACAATAATATCATTTTAAACAACCTAAACATCTATAGAAGCCGTTGGAGGTTCGAAGAACATAGCTACAAGTTACAGCAGAACGGATTGAACGATCTGTGAGGTTAAGCAACGCTGGCCAAGGTCAGTCCTTAGATGGGTGACCATTCCTTGTTAATCATCTCAACCTTCGTGGAGTAATGGACCAGTGACAGGTACAGCTGCACCTTAGGTGTAATGCGATACAGCAACATGTATGGTCCATTTTCTAGGATGACTTACCAACGGACGGTATGACGCGACAGCTATTGTCATTTATAAGAAACTTCGTCCCCGTCACGTGTCTCAAACCACGAGGTAATTTGATTTTGGAACAGTTATAGAAGTGAGCACTCCAGTTTTATTACTTTAAGCCTTTCTTACTGCTTAGAAGAAAGATTTTAGATAAAACATGTGTTCATCGACTTTTCTAGATAAAGTTTTCGAGATGCGCCGCATTTTTGAATTTTGTAAAATCATTAATTCGTTTTTACACAATATAGGTTTAAAATATCACAAGGCAACATTATTAAACTTACCGTTGTTAAAATTGACGATAAAAATAATAACTGACTTTGAATTGTACTACAAAACCGTAATCCTGTGTTATCCATACAAACAAAAAAGTCTTTTGTGAGATAAAGATTTTTTGAAAATGCTGTTCGATGATATAGTGGTCAATAGCAAACCTATTCCAGATAAAACATAAAAGGCAAAATATTCCTATAAAATTTCCATCCCTCTGATTTTAAGTCAATTAGTTACCTTTTACGACATCCACGGTAGGAGATATGGTGGTGCTTGATTCTTAATCCAGCCGCCAGATGGATAAGGGTCTACTGCAGGCTATCACATTTCTCCGATGAAGGTTGGATTCTCGTGGCATAGGGGCTTCCAAAATTATTCTGATTCAATATATCGAATTATTCTAATTCCTAAATAAATGATTGAATTGTAATTGACTAGAGCCGAGGTGAACTAAGGCCTAAACCTTCTAATTGTGAGAAAAAAAAAGAAAAGAAAAAGCCCATGCCCAGCAGTGCGACAATATGTATGTTGTGACAAGAAATGGTTCATCACAAACCCAAACTAAATGTGCCCACTTCACTAGGGATATTAAGCGTGACGGTGATGGCACGCCATCAAAACCCTACATTTACATTCTTATCTCTCATATCCCCCTAAACACGCACATAACAAACTACTTCATTCAAAAAACATAAAACCTCTTTCGAGTAACGACCGCATGCAGATGCAGACTGTAATGTTTCATAGTCATAGCGTAACAGTATGAATTTCTTTATATTCCCCGGTAATACTATGTATGATCTGTCACCATCAGGGGAAATCCCGGCAACTTTACAAGAGAACACCCACCTTGTTCGTAACAAGGAAAAATGATGATATTCAACGAAGCCGTACCGTAACACGAACTCCTTTGAACCGAGCGAGTGAGCGGTGAGGGCATTTATATTATACAGAATGGGATTTAAATATATGAAGGAAAATAGAAGATTTTGCGGAA
This sequence comes from Diloba caeruleocephala, assembly GCA_947459985.1. NCBI lineage: Eukaryota > Metazoa > Arthropoda > Insecta > Lepidoptera > Noctuidae > Diloba > Diloba caeruleocephala. Next base: position 2,802,345 of record OX381609.1, read on the forward strand.
TAAATATCTAGAATTAGTTTTGTAAATATAACTGGAATAATATGATAGATCTTTTCTTGAGGATGTTAAAAGCATCGTCCTTTTTTAACATCCACACCGACATCCTCCCCAATTTTCAAAATTTAACGGGTAATGTGTGTAATGTCAAAATTAAAATTGAGCTAAATGGCAGTTGATATTGGTATTAACTAAGACCAAGTAACTATAGACAGATTATAAACAAAAAATCTAACACTACCTCTTAAGAGCACATGCGCAACGTCATATGAAAGAAAGAGATGTCTATAGAGCTTTGGTTACAGCAAAACAATCGAATGGCACCGTTTCGTACTAGAGTAACTAAAGTAAAGTCCATTTTCTGTTGAAACTGTTATTATTATAGATGGTTTCAGGTAAATATAGCTGTAGGCACGCAACGTATCAAGACGTGCGCGAATGGTTAGTGCTACCTATTTTTATCACACATATTACTCACATTAGGATAACAAGTATTTAATAATATAAATTTGTTCAACTTAATAAGCTCTGATCTATGTACGTAGATAAGGTCTTTGGGTACTAAAAAGGTAGCCCACCTATGTTTTTTATAATATTCAATTTCACTTTAACCAAAATGTAAAACAATAAAAAGGTATGTAGAATGAAATAACAGATGACGATATGTAAAAAGTAATCTTATCGTTGTTTTTTAAATTAATTAATACCCAAATATATAGTGTAACCTACGTACATAAAACAGAGCCTATTAAGTTGAACAAATTTGCCCTGCATCATTCCCTGAGAACCTCCAAACTGAAACGCCAGTTATTATTAAGACCCATTTTAAATATTCGAGAACCCTGTTTTTGGTAGGAAACAGGGCGGCTTAAATGGTTAAAGCGGGGACGTAATATTAACTGGTGTTTCAGTATTCGGCCTCAACTCATTTAACGATATCCATGAAGAGTAACTTGTGCAATTATAACTGAAATCGCACGGCACGTCACGTAGTCGTATCGTAAGGCCTAAACAACTCACATTGTGAGAACAAATAGCCATGTCACCCGCAATGCGTGCTACGTCACGGTCTTCAGTCTATCATGTTCACTACAGGTTTTGATTTTCCACGCGAATTGTTCTGTAATCGATTACCTTTGGAAACTGGTATCGATGCTGCCAGCATGCTATAGAGATGTGACTTGTGGATCACCTAGTTAGGTGACGTTTTACTTTAGCTTTAGAATAAGTGTGTTCTAAAGTATTTCGGGAGCTCAATAGCTTTTTATTTTTAATACCACCACCCCATCTCATCCCGTGGGTGTCGTAAAAAGCGACTATAGAATTAGCCGGAGGATAGGCCGCAGCGTCCTTCGAGTTATAACTCAACTGTGATCGCCAACCCGTCTGCCAAGCGTGGCGATTATGGAAAAACCCCCCAATGAGCACACAACACAAACCCATACCAGTCATTGTGGCAATCTTTGAGGGAGGCATTTGCCCAACAGTGGACTTTGGTCGGAATGATAAAACGGACGGAATTTGGATAATCGTGACGAGTTTGTTGAAAAGCAATCCTATTTATTTATTTATCTTTACTATAGTATTACAAATAAATAACTATAAGGTCTTCTTTTTATGAGCCATAAAATGTCCACTGCTGAACAAAAGCCTCCCCCATAAGACGACCGATTACATGCCGTGTCTAGTCATTTTGGGGGAACTTTGTCAGTACTCAACATGCTTGGCAGGTGGATCGGTGAGTGCAGAAAGGCTATCGTTGCACAAAAGGGACACTGCTGCCCATCCCTCTGGTTTAGAGGCCCTTAGTCTCCTTTTACGACATCCATTAGAAGAGATGGAGTGGTGCTATATTCTTCATGCGGACACGACAAGGATATTCCATTTACTAATAGTTAAATAATTCATAACTTAACATTTTAAAATAAAGGACACCTTTGTCCATAATTCATCATAATTTCGGCCGAATGAAGTCCACTGCTGGACACAGGCCTTCCCCAAAGATCACCACAATCACCGATATGGATGTGTTGTGGGCTCATTGGGGGGTTTTGCCATTATCACCACGCTTAGCAGGCGGGTTGGCAATCGCAGTTGAGTTGTTAATGTACTCGTAGGACGCTGCTACCCACCCTTCGGCAAATCTCTTAGTCGACTTTTACGACACCCATGTGAGGAGAAGGGGTGGTGGCAATCTGAGCCAGCACCACACGGCAAATCCAATCATTCGTTTATAATTTTACAAGTTAACATTCTACCACTAACAACAAGCAAAAATAAAAACCGGGTAGATACAGCGAGATAATTGGGCTGATATTTCAGCCTGATTAATTGCATTTATAAATCAGGGGAGAATCTGGGGCTTTTAAAATAAAAAGGTGAAACAAAAGCCGCGCGATTTGCTGGTTACGTACTTGAAGGTAAATTCCTATTAATGTAGGTAATTCAAAATAAAGAGTAATTGGTCCTCGTTCGATTACGGCGGAGAAGATGTGGGCGCCACTTCTACGGGTCCGCTGCGAAAACGCTGCCCCAGGACTAAACGACGTGCCTGCAAAGGTATTGGCTCTGGCATTGGACGCGATGGGGGAAAGGCTTAGGGAAGTGCTCGCCTGCCTTACATCGAGACTGTTCCCTGGGCCTTGGAAAGAGGGCCCCTTAGTGTTGCTCCGGGAGGCGGAACGTTCGGCGTAAAGACCGATAGATGCTGCTGGATGAAGTGCGGAAGTCGTTTCAGAAGATTGTTGCGACCCAAATTATATTATTTGGACACAGCTAGACCCAGTTTGTTGAACCTCCAATACGGTTTCTGAGCAGGGCATTTGACCGTAGACTCCATCGTGCACCTTAAAGCCGAGGTGAATATCGTAGTCGCGCGTGGGGGGTACTGTTGGCAGTATCATAAGACGTCGTCAACTCCTTCAATACTCTGCCATTCAGCTGCATTGGGGAGGAGCTTCATTTCCACGGGTTGCCACTGTACCTGGGTCAGCTGGTGGCGTCTGCCAGTAGTCTTACTTGAGGAAGCGGTGCGTTAGTTATGAAAGGTGTGATGGGCAAATCATGCGGTAGCCTACCATGTTCAAAGTTACACAGCGTTTGGTTTTACGGCCATTTCTGTGGAACTTAGGCTACGACAGGGCCCTGCATGGTGCTATTCGTCCGGGGCATAATATCATCTACTAAGCCGATGATACCTCGGAAGTGAACTTTGAGGAGGCGGCACGCTCATTCACCGAGGGCGCTTCCCTGGTCGTCAGTTGCATTGAGGAACTCGGGTTCGCTGGAAAAGACGGAGGTCCGGGTATTCGTTAGCTGCCGTCGCTAATCACCGGTGGGTGCTCACATTACCATCAGTAATGTGAGTATAGTGGTCCGGGGGTTGATGCTGCATGCACCCTGGGTCAGGTCATCTCCCCGTGAACCTGCAGGCGCGGGTGTCTGCTGAGGTCTACTGGCCAGGAGTGGCATTTGGGGCTGGAGCCATCATGAGCAAGTATTAGTGGTGGCTGGCGACACCAAGCACTGATCATAGAACTGTGGTTTCTATTCAGCCAATCATAAAGTGGTGGGTGGAGAGGTGGCATGGAATGATGTCTTTCCTGTAACGTATTTGATAAATGTTATCAATAAATTAGTCAATAAGTAGTAGATAGTCAAATACATATTTTGAATATGTACATTATTTGAGTTACAGGTTACTCGTATTATCTATACAAATAAATTAAATTGAAGTGTCTGTTTGTAATCTAAATAACAGGTTTTTACTAAATGCATATGAAAGTATATACGGTACATGTAACAAAAAAACTGTTTTTTTTTTTTTGTCTGTCTGTCGGTCTGTCTGTCTGTCTGTTTGTTCCGGCTAATCTCCGAAACGGCTGGACCAATTTTGACGGGAATCTCACTGGCAGATAGCTGATGTTATAAGGAATAACTTAGGCTACTTTTATATTAGAAAAATAAAAAGAATAAAATCCAATATCCTACCTATATGCTTAAATAATCAAATAAACGATTTCTTTCATATTAAACAGCGGGTGAAACTGCGGGTCTCAGCTAGTTTATAATAAGTCCATATATATTTCTCACTTCCGTCTCGTGCAAGTGTTGTTGGAGCATGCTTACTTCGGCAAATACTTGCACATAGTGACGAGGCGGGAAGAGACTTCCGTTTGCCATCTATGAGGCTTCATCGACGATACTATGGCGGTGCAGAGCCGTGACCTTACAACAATAACTGGGGCATTCTCTCGCTGCTTACCTTTGTGAAGGCCATGGTCGGCAGCGAAGGGGTTTGTTGGGCTATCGTAATCTGAGAGATCACAGAAAGAAGCAGCAGAGTGCGTCAGGGAAATGCTCTTGCAATCCCAATCACAAGCTTTTGAGCATTTGACATATAACCTAAAATAAACCCTATATATATATATATATATCTTTTTTTGAATACAACTTAAATGAATTAGGTTAGTGCAGTGCAGTATAATATCAAAATACATTGATTAACATATTCGCAAATAAAACTTGTTTACCGCGTAATTAAAGCAAAAACGGAAATGTAAGCGCAACAATTCCAATTTGTCACGGTTCGATAGTGAAACAGCGATGCGGTGTAGGCGTCCCAGTACGATTTCAAAATTAATTTAACGTTCAAGTTTAATGCCTATAAATTATTGTTTATTACTCATAATGTTATACTGCTTTTGTGTAATAATCACACTAATTATAATAAAGACAAAAATTCAGTTTATATAACATTATTGGTGGGTTGCCATTGTTTCTTTTTGATAGTTCGTGTAGATATTATAACACACAAAGACCTAGACAAATCTATTTTCACAGACTCTCTGTTTGTTACAAATTAAAATAATTATAGTACAAATATTATCTCATGGTTGCCCGAAGGTTGTAACGCTTGAAGCATGGTAATAAGGCGAGGTGGTATTCTTCTTCAGATAGAGTGATAAGAATCTGTTGATGAATTATAGACCCATCTCGATTCTGAGCCATGTAACTACACGTATAAGCTGATTTTCAGCCTCTTGAATAAGCCGGTTTCTGACTAGGTTTTAGTACCAAAAACCTTATTATTATTCTGAGGCAGGTTCTAGAGATGACCGAGGAATATCATCATCATCATCATATCGGCCACAGGACGTCCACTGCTGAACAAAGGCCTCTCCCTTAGATTTCCACAACGAGCGGTCCCATGCCGTTCTCATCCAACTACTCCCAGTGACCTTCACCAGGTCGTCTGTCCACGTCGTTGGAGGTCATCTCACGCTACGTTTTCCGGTGCGTGGTCTCCATTTGAGAACCTTTTTGCCCCAACGACCATCAGTTCTACGAGCAATGTGCCCTGCCCATTGCCACTTCAGCTTACTAATCCTTTCAGCTATGTCGACTACTTTAGTTCTTCTACGGATCTCCTCATTTCTGATTCGATCTCGAAGAGAAATACCAAGCATAGCTCTCTTAGTAGCTCCGAGGAATATAATCTGCTACTATACTTAGCGTTTGTGTACTCGATTCGATTCGATCGAAACCTGATTGGTACTGCAATCTCTGCAGCGGTGCTACATTGACTATTGTACATCAAAGTGTTAAAGTGATTATACAAAAACGCCACCATGTCAGTTCGAGTAGATGAACAAAACGCTGGGGCATTACCATTGCAGAGCGATGTGAGATAGGGGGGCGTCATTTCCCCAAAACTGTTCACCGCTGTGAACAGTTTGTTTATGGTGTCTTCAAGCTACTGGAGTGGAAAGGATTCGGCATTAATATTAGTGGCAAGTATATCACTCACCTTCAATTTTCCGACGACATCGTGGTGAAAGAATCACTGCAATAGCTTAACAACAATCGATGTTCTCAACAGAGCTTCCCAACAGGTGGGACTTAAAATGATCATGGGTAAGACGAAAGTCGTGTCTGTCACCCATGTCGTGCCCATCCCAATATCCGTTGGGTAGTCTGTTCTCGAAGTTGTTGACGAGTATGACTACTTGAAAAACACCGTCCAATTAGGTAGGTCAAACTTCGAGAAGGAGGTCAATCGTCTAATCCGTGGCGGCTGGGCAGCGTTCGGGAAACTTGGAAACCTATTTTCGTCAACAGTACCTCAGTGTCTCAAGACAAAAGTCTTTAACCAGTGTTAAAATAGCTCGGAGATGCGGTCAGTTACTACGGGCCGCATAAGAATGCTCCAGGTCACTCAGCGAGCTATGAAAAGAGCTATGCTTAGTATTTACGGGATACGGGGCAGGGCGAAGGAATAAGCCGGACTCCTACCGGGTAAAAGTACTATAGCGGTCATCTTCGGCACCGAAGTGGGTCCAGGTGATCATAAGATCACACTAGAGCCACCCGTTGGTGCCACGCCTTTAGGCACATCTTCGAGGGGGTGATAGTAAAGGGTCACCCCGGGTAAGCTGGATATAGTGATCTGAATTCGCCAACACGCAGTGAGTGATCGTGGTGATTAATGCTAGTTCCTTACTTGCATGAGAAGAGGCCGGTACTCTGTAGTCGCACAGCTACAAGCTTTTATTATTACTAGTGGTCACCCAGGGTCACCAAGGGGTCGAATGTATTTGTAACACATATTGTACATACATTTTAACTTTCTACACTCCTCCTCAATATGTACTCTAACTATGCCAAATCTCACAATGTACTTAAAAAGGGGTAGGTACAAAGTTTAACAAATCATTGTAACATAAAAGAGGTAGTCAATTTATCAAGTTTCTGTGGTTCTTTTAAGGACCTCCATACATTAAACGGTTTGGGGCATAAATAAATAAAATAACATTACTTATTTCTGCTCTCAAAGTATTTACATAAAATACGGGTCTTGCGTCTAGTCTACCGCAGTCGTATATTAAAATAACATAAACACTAATTCTGTTTTAGTTTCAATGAGGTACGTTAGAACTTCCTACGCAACCTCTGTTTTTACCTACATCATTATTTTATCTTTGAAGATTTTCTTGACCCTAAGCCTTTTCACAGACAGACAGTAGTTTAGCGCATTAATAGGCTACTACTGCGAGGGTCTACACAACTATATCTAGTTGTTTTACATAAAAGCAGAGAGATTATTAGAAGGAATTATATTTTTAACCGACTTCAAAAAGGAGGCTTTGAGGAGTTTCTCAATTCGTAGCGTATTTTTTTTAAATTTATTTACACCGGTTACACCGAGATTTGCAGACCGACTTGAGCATTTCCTTTTTGTCGGGTGCAGAATGCTTTCGAATTGGTCCCATATTAATTTCATTACATTTGATTGAGTAGTTATTTAGTCAGCTTCAATAAACACGTTAATTAGGCTGCGCTTATCTAGATGATGTCTTAATAGTTTCGATTCCTCTGAGGTCAGAGAACCGATTAGAGTCATTCTTATTTAGAGTTTAGTGTTTTGTATTTAACACTAAACAAAAAATTCTTACATTTATTTTCACTAAAAAGAATAAAACTTTTTTTTTAATAAACCGACTTCAAAAACCCTACACGATATAAAAATATGAAAGCCACTGAAAAGCAAAAAAATACAATATTTGAAGTCGGGGGGGGGCTCAACCAAGGTATGCCCCAACCATGCAGACCAACGAGGATGAGAAGTTACATCTTAAATCCCCGCCCGACTTCATAAATAAAGTTTTTTTTCCTTTTCAGTGGTTTTATATCGTGTAGGGTTTTTGAAGTTGGTATTTTTTTAAAGTTTTATTGTATATTAACCACTGCTAGTAACAGGCATCTACTTTACAATCTAAATAACAATACTAGATATTACTCGCGACTTTATCTGCACCGCTCTTAAGGGAACTTGATAACCTATGTCTTACTCTACAACATAATCTATTTCTATGCTAAATTTGATTAGAATCCGTTAAGCCATTTGAGCATGATGGAGGCATAAACTATCATAGATATAAACTACCAAATAAATAAAATTGAACACAGCAACACTCACCACGACGTAACAGAACACAAATAATGTTAGTTGGTTTGTGTATCGGCAACAACTTTGCACAGCTAAGTTTTGCAATTAAAATTAATCACCGAAATGGTCTATGTTTTTGCCCATACACATTGCAGTTTCAGGTTCCGCACAACTTGCTCGGGAACGCTGATTGCTATCTGACTTCAGGATGTGATGATTTACAGAATGCAACGCGTTCGCCATTATTTGTTCGGGAATTCGTTACTGTTGTTTGTCTGAAAAACTAATAGTGGATATCTTGTTGGGATTAGTTGGTTTATTGTTTAAATGTTGCCTGTTATTCGGATGTCTCTTTTAGATAGAAGTGCACTTTTGTGGTTATTAAGAATCCACTGAATTTGCTGTGAATAACCAAGTGGTTCCGGCTCAGAATACCACCACCCCATTTCCTCCTGTGGGTGTCGTAAAAGTCGACTAAGTGATTAGCCGGAGGATGGGCAGCAGCGTCCTTCGAGTACATTTACAACTTAACTGCGATCGCCAACCCGTCTGCCAAGCGTGGTGATTATGGCAAAGCCCCCCAATGAGCCATCAACACACCCATATCGGTCGTTGTGGTGACCTTTGGGGGAGGCCTGTGTCCAGCAGTTGATTTCATTCGGCCGACATGAATGATGAATAAATAAATTTTCTTAATTTCTTCATCCATAATATAGCATCAAGATCATGTTGTTATCTATGAAAGTTAAGCTCCTATCTTTATTTCATCGTTCCTGCATTGTTTATTGTTTTCTTTATAGTTTCAGTTATTTTTACGTTGTTAATGCGGCAGTGGTATATTAATTTGTTAGTGTCATGATTTAGCAAGCTAAAATATATTTTTAAAGCACTGCTCTGTATTGTATTTTTGTATGTGTTATTTGGTATTAAATAAATTGCGTGCGTGGTTGCTATTTTGTCAAATAGTTGTATCTTCCTTTGTTATTAGTAATAGTTTCATAGATTTTTCATTATGAACATTATATTGTCTAAGAGCTAGGTGTCAAATATTAAACCCGCGCGCTTCACTTTCTTTGCCACAGACAAAAAAGCAGAGGCTATCAGACTGATGAAGTACGCAATCAACTTACTGATTAGTAGTCGACTATATATAAATAAAGAAAAGTTAATAAGTGGCTACTATCGCTAAACTATGATGAGACAGAAAACTTAATCAAAATTTCAACCCCTTAAAATAGTGTACAAGTTTAACCATACGATCATATATTCTCACACTTTCACTCACACACCACAGACGTGAATGGTCACGTCAGTATTAATTGTATAGTCTATGATGGTCACACACCTTTACACATACCCTCTTCTCACATACATATACACTCACGACCAAATACACTGGCGTGCATGCTACGAGGCTTCCTTTATAACTTAATTTATTTAATTATTTTTATTTTTACTTACCTTGTGTACCTAACTGCACTTACTTGTTACTTAATTGTTACCACCTGCTGATATTATCGATAAAACTCCTTGTGAATTCAATTAATGAGACCGCTGGTACCCATAACACAAGTTAAATCTTACATTGGGTACCAGAGTTCAAAAGAAAACCACTTTATGCTTACCTGATGGATTATATACTTAAAGTGCATTTGTATGTGTTTATTGTACACCATGTATGTGAAATAAAAACTTACTTACTTAAAAAAAACTTGTTAATTCATGTTTCATTTCGATATCCCTTTACTTTCTGTTTGTTTGTTAATTATCGTCTATTTTCTTAAATAACTTTCTTAAGTGTTAAAATTATAAAATAAATTTATGTGAGACCCTCACAACAAGCCATTTCATATGTGACGCGGTACAGTTTACAAAACATTACTCTTTAATTTTCTATAATGCCCCCCAAAAGTGACCCCCAAATTCTAAATTTATTTACACATCCGTGTTCGGGTCCCAGAAATCCATACGTATATCAAATTTCAACTAAATCAGTCCAGTAGATTCGGAGCAAATTGGCTGTGACAGACAGACACACTGGCGATCCTTTATGGGTTCCACCGTTTCTTCCTTCAACGTTCGGAACCCTAAAGCTAAAAACAAACCTTATTTTATTACAGCGGCGCGTTTCTTTTTCGTAATAAAATGTTTGGTTTTTGTTTTTTCGTAATAAAATTTTGAATAGAAAATTGTTTTTAGTGCACAAATGGCAATTGTATTCATTAATTATTCAAAATAATTGCAAAAGCTCTAATTGGAAATCACAACTTCTTTTTTAATAAATGCTATACCAATTTTTTTTCGTGGAGAATTCCTTATGGACTATCTTCGCCTTGGGAAGAGCGGACCTACCTCTGGCTGGGGGTGAGGTGTGCGCTTTGACCTAACCTACTTACTGATTGTCCCCATGAAAAATACACTTTTTTGTAGAACTCTATATATAAATGTTTATGTAAATTTATTTTTTATTGACATTTTGCGGTCTGCGGTCTCCTTCTAACTGTTGCCTACCTAACAAAAAGTCTGACATTACACAAAATATATAACATATCATTTGACAATATACAATCAACTTTCGAAATAATCACAATTGTTTTTTTGTCCGCATTGGAAATTCTACATCAACTTCCTTCGCCCCGGGGACGGTGAAAGGGTATTTTTTTTGCGGTGGTACCTACTTAGCCGGACTCTTGCAATAAGAGACCTGTGTGGTTTCTAGCCAATAAAACAGTATGGTAAGTATCGAGGGGTGTTCCTTTTGACCCACTATGCTATGAAATGGCAAGATACACTCACACCAGCGAATAAAAGTCCACTGCAGAACCTTTTTTTTGGCCTCCAGTGGAAATACTACATGAACTGCCTGGTGTGCCACTGGAGCGGTCATCTTTGGCACGGAAGGGGGGCTCTAGGTCCTCCTAAGATCACACTAGAGCCCCCTTAATTAGTGCCTGTAGGCACATCACTGAGGGGATGACTAATGATGATGAAAAAATGATGATGTCTAAAGCGGTCACCACCTCTAGCGGAGGGAAGGTGACTGTAAAAAAGTCGCCCCCCAGGCACTTCTCGGGGAGGATTGTAAAGGATCAAGCGTCCCTGAGCGCTGCGCTGCCGCCGTCTACCCGTCGGTGTCACACCATCTAAGTATCATTCAATCAAGTCGTTGACTCCGATAGTATTAAACTACAAAAATACCTTCTACAACATTCTAAAACCTATCCTTATTAGCCGCCAATAATTTACGACCGCGTCTTTATCCCAGCTCTCTCGGGCGTCTCGTAACCCTTACATTAGGATCCAAACTTATCTTTTTGCTGTGAAGCTGTGACGTCAATGTAATCGAAACGGGTACCGTGAACAGCGAATGGCCGTCAAGGGAACACAGAGCTTGAGCTAGAGAGGCTAGATGAGGCTGGTTTGTGAATATTATACGGCTTGTTTTAGATTTATTACCTTTCCAAAGCGAACTTAGCAATAATTAAATCAATCCAGCGCTTAAGTCGGATCCGGTGAATACATTTTATAATACTCACATTATAGATATTGAAGAGGATGTTGAACATTTGAGCAACTGCATATATCTGTGTATGCCATAGAGCTTGAACCGTTATGATGCGACTTCTAGTGACTCTATATTTCTTTCGTCGAACAAGGATACAGAGAGGCACAGGGGTCGGGCGAATAAATTCAACAAATCCCGAGCACGGCCACCGTTGATCTACATCGGCCTAACTGCACCAATACGTCGTTGGAGCTTAGAGCTTACTTGTCACTGTTATGGGCTCCGTTGCGATTAATGCGTAGCGAACAGTAGCGTTAAGTTGTGCTCGGCATGGCTTGGCACGGCTCGGCACGGCTCGGCACGGCTCGGCACGGCTCGGCATGGCTCGGCATGGCTCGGCACGGCTCAGTACGCCTCGGCACGGCTCGGCAAGGCTTGGCATCGCTCGGCACGGCTCGGCACGGCTCGGCATGGTTTAGCACGGCTCGGCACGGCTTGGCACGGCTTGGCGCAGCTTGGCACGGCAAGGCATGCCTCAGCATGACATGGCATAGCTTGGCACGGCTCGGCATGCCTCAGCATGACATCGCATGGCTCGGCACGGCTCGATTTAGATTTCTTTGGCTTAGGATTCCGCAACGAGTGGTTACATGCCGCCATCATCCAATAACTCCCAACGACTGTCACCAGATCATCTGTCCACCTCGTTAGAGGTCGTCCTACGCTGCGTTATCGGGTGCACGGTTTCCACTCCAGAACCTTTTTGCGCGAACGGCCATCAGTTCTATGAGCCATTGACACATACCATTTGAGTTTATTAATCCTTTCAGCTATGTCGGCAACTATAGTTCTTCTACAGATCTCCTCATTTCTGATTCGATCTTGTAGAGAAATACCAAGCATAGCTCTCTCCACAGCTCGATGAGTGACCTTGAGCTTTCTTATGAGGCCCACAGTGAGTGACCATGTCACTGTTCCATATGTCATCACAGGTAACACACACTGGTTAAATACTTTCGTCTCGAGGCATTGCGGTATTGTGGACGAACCATTGCTGGAGGCAGCAAAAAAGGAGAGGGAAGTAACCACCCCTCTCTCCCCTCCCGCAGAAGACGCACTGGGTGCCGGAGTTTCCATGAGTTGCGGCCTGTGGGCGGCAGGCCTGGAGCATTTCACCGAACAATCCCGTATGACGCATCTTTAAATCAGAATTTCGGCCGAAAGAAGTCCACAGCTGGAAACAGGCCTCCCCTAAAGATCACCACGACGACCGATATGGATTTGTTATGTGCTCATTGGGGGGATTTCCATAATCGCCATGCTTGGCAGACGGGTTGGCGATCGCAGTTGAGTTGTTAATGTACTCGAAGGACGCAGCTGCCCATCCTCCGGCTAATCCCTTAGTCGACTTTTACGACACCCATAGGATGAGATGGGGTGGTGGTATTCTGAGCCGGTACCACACGGTTGATATTGAAATCGTATTGTATTAATATTAATATAGAATCGTATGAATCGTATCGCTGACAAAGTCCAATGTTAATAATTTACGACTGTTGAAAATACCAATGATTCTTTTTCAGTTCTTAGCAGGTAGATGGTCTTATTGTGACTTCCCACAGTGCGTGACACCACGTGTCATGCGACCCCGCACCAATTTATGGTGGCACGTGCCACTACAGACGACCCTACGTCCGCTCCGCTACGGGCGTGTTCCCAAGGGAGCGTTTGCGCAAGACAGCAGATGGCTTGGCGATGCCGGACGCGGCTGTTGAAATCTTGCGCCGTGAGAAGCCACCTTTAGACTGATATTTCAATATGTTAAAATTAAAAACGATGCCTTTTGAACTGTGTGTCATATTTTAGGCTTTTTGATGTCGCGAGGTCGAATTTTAATGAGGGCGAAGCACTTTAATCATTATTTTATAGATAAAAGAGAATACTGCTTCGGTTTTTATGTTTTAATAATGTTCTACTAATTTCAAACGGATCACACAATAGGAGTTATGTCAAAGTCAAAGTCAAAGTCAAAGTTTTTATTTGATATATGCCCTAATAGGCACTTAAGAAAAGTCGAAAGTTAACGTGCACGGTTCGGAAAAGTTGATCTTATGGAGAAGAAGCCGGCAAGAAACTCCATAGACACTCTTTAAAAAAAAGTGATATTACAATTTAACACATTGCTCGCTATGTGGAAACAAAGTGGACTACATATGCGCGATAATAAACACACTATTGCTTCTGTAGTACACAATCAGAAATTGATAATTATTAACGCACAGGTACGAGTCAACGAAGTTATCACATTTACAAAATGTAGAAGATGCTAAATTATATTAAAATAAAGGGCAATATGGCCATCAAGCTATAAACAATGTCATATTGTGTACATTAACATGTCAAAAAGGACATATGTAATATGTCCTTTATAAAAAAAGTTATCAATTCTAACAAGAATTATATCTTCAATATAATCATCAAAATAATGTACTTGAATATATACTGCTGAACAAATGCAAAGATCTCCACAACGAGTGGTTACATGCTACCCGCAGCGAATGGCTCTCAGTCCCATACATACTTGACATTTACTTTTAAATTATATTTATTTTTATGCAAGGGATATTTTAAGTGCGTTTAACCGCGAAACGTTAGATAAATTCTAAAAAAAAGAAAAACATAGATCTTCAGACAATCATAACAAGGCTTAAAAAAGGTACTTATTATTATGTTGAAAACAAACCGAATAAATAATTTACCTGGGGCTAAAAGATCACCACAATGACCGATATGGGTGTGTTGAGGGCTTGTTGTGGGCTCATTGGGGGGTTTTGCCATAATCGCCACGCTTGGCAGACGGATTGGCGATCGCAGTTGAGTTGTTAACGTACTCGAAGGACGCTGCTGCCAATCCTCCGTCTAATGCCTTAGTCGACTTTTACGACACTCATGGGAGGAGATGGGGTGGTGGTATTCTGAGCCGGCACCACACGGCCTCTGTAAAGTGTATTAAAATTGAAATACATCTCGCACCTGACTACTAATTAGTTTATATCAAATATTATAGGACCCAGGTGAAGCACATTTAAACACGTAATATGAGACTGAGAATTAATTTAAATGGTAATGGTACTGTAATTGCGGACCTACTCCTTGGAATGAAGTACTGACCACTAAGAAAAGAAACATAATATTTTAAATGGAACATTGAATTGGGTTGACATATTATTTATTATAAGATCCGCTCAGACAGAGAGAGATTGTCGGGTATATTTTATATTGGTGTGTTAGAAAATATCAATATATAGCGAAATATGTTTGTATCAATTTAAAAGAGTCGTTTTAAAATTGTTCCGCCACTCCAATCGTCCACAGTATTGTAAGCATGGTCACCTCTTTGGTGAAAAAAACATTCGATTTAAATAGAGCACTTATTCAAACTGCTTTGACATGACGCTCCGGTCATGAGTACAAATGTCGGTAGCATGGTGAATTCTAGCCCTGTCGATTGGAAAAGAGTGACGTGTTACAAGTTATAATACAATAAATATTTGGCACATAATTTATAAAAACTCGGTATCATGTTCTAAAAAGTTCGTTTCCCACAGTACCCATACAATGTATACCTACATATATATGCAACATTCTTCCTAATATACTAATGATTACATAAAATCATTAAATAAATAATTATACAAAACGTTTAAATGTTAATAAATCTGTGAGTGTCACTCTCTTCTCTCTCAATTTTACTATACAAAAGTAAATCTAATAATTACATACACTTACATAAGTAAAGCACATAATACACGACATACGCCGAATGAAAAAAAAAACCGCCTTAATATTTTTTTAGATATACTTAATTCCGTAACTTTGTTGTTTACTTTAATTCATCATATTATCATATTGGCCATTTATACGTCCACTGCTGAACAAAGGCCTCCCCCGTAGACTTTCACAACTGTGCCATCATTCTGGGGGGTGTTTGCCAATACTCACCACGCTTGGCAGGCGGGTCGGTGAGCGCAGTATGGCCAATGTTTAACAGAAGGGACGCTGCTGCCCATCCCTCTGGTTTAGATTCCCTTAGTCGACATCCACGGGAGGAGATGGAGTGGTGCTAAATTCTTAATCCGGACACCACACGGAACAACTTTAATTATAAGTATTTTGTCATTATCTCGTGTAGTGAAACCAAAAGGGTTTAATCAAATTCAAACCCTACCTGACTATGGGTCTCTTATATCTTTTTATATTAGCAGTTGTGTTAAATTAGGGCTGCTTACTGACGGGGCTCCCACGTTGAAGTCGGGTATTGATGCGAAATTAGAACTAGGTGCAGGGGCAACATCCTTCATGGTGCTCCTGTGGGATAAGTCGAACGCTGGGATCCTATAACTGCGGGCTCGGAATCGCCGTTTTCAGTTTGTTCGTTTCGTTTGCTTTTACGCAACTGAACAATATGGTTTTCTTTTTCCATCGAATAAGATAACGCGTCAGTCTAATCTGACTGACTGATCCCAACTAAAATAATTGCTTTAATAAACCAAAAATACACTTTGTCACAAATGTAAAAAAATCTATCTGAGCCAGCTTAACGTTTAATTTGCGCTTATTGCTTATTTTTTACAATCTTGGTTATATGCAGCCTCAGCAAATTTAAAGAAGTGCGTGCCCTGTTAATAAATTAGCTAGAGTTTTACCGGCTATACTATGAGGCTTGGAATGATAGATCATTACAAAGTAATTTAAAGCCGTTTCTCATTAATTTGACTCAAAATGTTTTCTTATACTGTATGGTATAGTAACACGATGGCTTTATAATACACAACTACGCCCAAACTTAGGTATAGCTTTTTTTTTATGTATTTACATGACACCGGAGTTAAGATTGCGTCTACTTTTACTATTTCTGTATAGATCTTTTTTTATCAATTATTTCAGCCGAATGAAGTCCACTGCTGGACACAGACCTCCCTCAAATATAACCACAACGACCGATATGGGTGTGTTATTATTGGTAGCCGGAGGATGTGCAGCAGCGTCCTTCGAGCACATTTATAACTCAACTGCGATCGCTAACCCGTCTGCCAATCGTGGCGATTGTGGCAAAACCCGCCTAATGACCACACAACACAAACCCATACCGGTCGTTGTGGCAGTCTTTGGGGGAGGCTTCTGCCCAACGGTGGACATTTCTCGGCTGAAATGATGAATATATGCGGCATAGCACCCAAATAATGTTTTTGTTCTGTTTAAATAAACGTTGCCCCACACTAGGATTTCTCCTGTGTTGTGGGTGCGTTTACAGACATGAATTCCACATACAATACACCCAGACCCGGAACAACTACCTGCAGATCATACAAATATTTGTTCCGTGCGGGAATCGAACCCACGACCCGGAGCTCAGCAGCCGATTGTATCAGCCACTGCACCGCACGGCACGGTTGGTGAAGTGGCCTAACCGTGCCCTCAATGTAAATGTTATATGAAATATTCTCTTAAAAAGTAATTACGCTGTAAGTAGATACTTTGTTCTTGGACCTCCATGTCAGAAACACACAACACAAACAAATAAATGTTTAACAATTATTATTGCAAAAGTTCCGAACGGATGTGTCACTGATAATGGCACGATCAAACAGTGCGTTAATTTCGAGGTCAAAAAGATAGTGGAACAACAACGTACGACGTTGCCGACATATTTTTGTAGATTTTTTTCATTTTTGAGAAATATTTTATGAATATGTAATGATTGATTAAACACCGTACAACGTTGCCTTTTACTTGACATTGGCGAAATTGTGAAAGATATTCTCATCATTTCGGCCGAATGAAGTCCACTGCTGGACATAGGCCTCCCCCAAAGATCTCCACAACGACCGATATGGATGTGTTTTGGGCCCATTGGGGGGTTTTGCCATAATCGCCACGCTTGGTAGACGGGTTGGCGATCGCAGTTGAGTTGTTAATGTACTCGAAGGACGCTGCTGCCCATCCTCCGGCTAATCCCTTAGTCGACTTTTACGACACCCACGGGAGGAGATGGGGTGGTGGTATTCTGAGCCGGCACCACACGGCATGAAAGATATTCTACAGAAGCCATAATCTAAGAGAAGAAGAAGAAAAATATAGTGATAGTTAACCAAAACGTGTAACATATTAATGGTGTTAGGTAGCATGTTTATCAGTCCATCTAGAAATACTAATCTTGTAAACAAAATAGAGAATCGGAACTTTTTTTTTATTGCTTTTGAAGATGAATTAATAAAATTGAATAGATTTCGTTAAACAACTGTTTAATTATAGTTCATGAATTGGGCTACCCCGTATCATACCGTGGGAAGCCAGTTAAGGGAGTATGGAAGCCAGTGCGTGGCATTAAGCACTTTGGGTTACCCGCAGGTGGCGTGTAAATCACCAGCATACCCAAGGAGGGTCGGTGTCAGGCAGGCGGCAGACTATAAAAAATTTCTTGCTAAAAGCTTTGCAATATAACTCGCATATTGAGCTGATTCCAAGTAACTTAGAACCAGGGCAGGAAGAAGAGGAACTAGGTCTCTTTAAAAAAAATGAAATTGAGATTAGCAATTATAATTCACAACATTTGTTTTATTGTTTTTGTTTAGAAAACACGCAATAATTACTACATACTCATTACCTACAATTAAAATTCAAAAAGTGTGACGACACAATTAAATGCTTTACTATGTTGATCTTATGCGAATTACAGAGCTTGAATGCCGTTTCTGTGTAACAGTTAAACGAAGTTTGAAGCAGCCATAAAGCATGAACTAATTTGTCAAAGTTCTCAGTACCAGTGCCGAGAGCAGATAATTCGGTTGTATTATGGACGTCGTGTTAGACCCTGAAGATTGCGAAATATGAATATTACCACTGGCAGACAGCTTATGTTATAAGAAATAACTTAGGCTACTTGTATTTTAGAAAATAAATAGGGTTCCGCGAAAAAAAATTAAAATCCGAAGTACTCTAAATTATTTATAAATAATCCAATTTCTTTTGGATTAAACGTCGGATGAAACCGTGGGTTCCAGCTAATTTATTATGAAACGAGGACCTGGAGTCCTCCTTCGGTGCCGAATGGGGCATAACTTTGTCCAGCTGTAGACATCCGCCTGACGGCTTATATGACGATAATGATAGCGTATTTATTTTATGCTAGAAATGCCTCCATGGAATTTCCTGGAGATACAGGAGCCGACTGGCACCCATTGAATCGAACATCTTTACAGAAACATATCTACTGTGTTCATACCCGGAAGAAGTGAAACTTAGTATTTTGGTTAATTTGTAAGAGGAGCGCGCGATTGATCGACAATTAATTATTTTTTAATTTTGCGGTAATTGCAGCACGGCCTCCGGAATTTTATTATAGAATTTATACTATATCCCTTAAAAGAAGTATGGACTTAAGTTAACGAAATTTTGGCTGTACTAATTTAGATTTATATCTTGTATTACAGTTATGTCGATCACATTTTTTTGTAAAAGAATGTATGTTTTTTCCTAACGAACATTATATTTTCATCAATAAACTGACAAGGCACTGTTGTTATGTTTTTTTTAAACTGTACTCTCAAAGAATCACAACTACCAAGGTTGTAAATAGCCTTGATAGCTCTCTTCTGCAATATAAAAATTGATTCTATATCGGCAGCCTGGCCCCAAAGTAAAATACTATAAGACATTATGCTAGGAAAGTAGGTAAAGAAAACCAATCTTGCAGTACCTACATCTGTAACGAGTCTGTTTGAATTTGAATTTTTCTAATAGCACCCGAACTCAACCTTAAAGATGTGATTTGGGGACCACATTGAAGTTTTGATTCAAGCGTGATTCCTAAGAAAACTGTTTGATCGACAAATTCAAATTTCTCATTATCTGTTAAGATATCGCAATCTCTACTTAATACATTTGGCAAAGTAAACTTTATGCATTTAGTTTTCTGCCCATTTAATACTAAATTATTAACTGTGAACCATTCAAGGACCTTAAGAAGAGCGTTATTTACATCGTCAAAATTTGGTAAACGACTATCAGTTTAAAAAAATCTAATAAGTATCATCAGCAAATAACATCATCTTGGATGGATCCTGAATCATATAAGGCAACTCATTAACGTACACTAGAAATAAGAAAGAACGTATCAAACCCTCATAGCAGATGAATTAACCCCATTTACCTGAACTTTGCCTGTTTTGCAAATAAGATTTTAAGATTTTTAGAGACTTATGCCTAATCCCACAATACTCTAGTTTCAGCAGGAGAGTGTCGTGATGTACACAATCAAATGCCTTTGAAAGGTCACAGAAGATACCAATCGTATCCTGAGACCCTTTCCAAGCATCAAAGATATGCTTGATCAATGAGATACCTGCGTCAGTTGCATGGTGGTGCTTGCTTGTTGTGAAAAAGGTTGTTTACATTAAAATGCAATAGCATTTGATTTAACAGTTTTCTTTAAGATACTTTGCTAAATACAGGCCGAACGAATACCGGTCTAAAATTTCCAGGATCTTGAGTATTCATATCGGCCATTTATACGTCCACTGCTGAACAAAGGCCTCCCCCATAGATTCCACAACTGTGTCATCATTTTGGGGGGTATTTACCAATACTCACCACGCTTGGCAGGCGGGTTGGTGAGCGCAGTATGGCTACCGCTTCACAGGAGGAACGCTGCTGCCCATCCCTCTGGTTTAGATTCCCTTAGTCGCCTCTTACGACATCCACGGGAGGAAATGGAGTGATGCTATATTCTTAATCCGGACACCACACGGACTTAATCTTGAGTATTACCGGATTTATATCAAGATATCATTTTACTATATTTCATGAAATCCGGGAAAGTTCATTGGTCAACGCACCTGTTAAATATTACTTCTAAGTATAATTCTATAGTGTTAATTATACCTTAACATACTTTTACCGATAACTACGGCACTAACTACGATAACCGAAACTATATAGAAACGTGTTTTATTTCATGCTCTCGCAGCCTAAACCCTATAAATACATTGTTGCGAACTGGCAGCTAAAGTTTTACTGGCAGCTAAGGTTTTATTTTATTTTTATATATTTTGACAAATGTTTTAAAAAGTATTGTCTGTCAGCTTGGTCTTCTACTTCAGCTTTTTTCCTTGTAATGGTTTCTTGTTTGTTTCCTTAAATTTTAATATAGTTTTACATATAAAACTTGCGTTTACAGTCCACTAACATCCCAGTTACTAATATTTTTGGTCCATTCTTGCCGTCTCTAAATTAGTATAATAACATTCAAAATTGTAAAGATTTAAAATGGTGCGAACAAGAGCCCAAATCTGTGCATCCAAGGACAATGAATCGAGTGCTTCAGGTATTGCTCAGGAGCGTCCTAAAAATTCAAAAGCTGTAAGTGAGGATCAAGGTCCGTCCCAAGGTAGTGTAGGTAATATGCATACTATTTCACGTGTGTCTACAACTTCGCACCATACGTCGTCTTCATCAAAGACGGTGCGAATGATCGCCCTGCAGGCGGAATACGCGCGTCGCCTTGCGGACCAGGCAGCCGAAAGAGACCAACAGGCAGCCGAAAGAGACCAACAGGCAGCCGAAAGAGACCGACAGGCAGCTGAGAGAGAAAAACATGTAGCTGATCTCGAACTGCAGGCAAAATTAGCCGCAATTGAGGCTGGGAATGAAGGTGTGCGAGGGAGTCGCACGTCATACTGTTCCAGTCATCGAAGTTCAGTTACTTCCCAAAGAAGTCGAGAGGTACAAAACTGGTTAGACAGTAATGTGGTTTCTTTAAATGCTAAATGTGCTTCGCAGGTATCTGTTGAAAGGACCCGTTCTGTGGGTGCAACCGTTGGCTTCCCTGCCGAAATGACCGCTACGGCGTTCGTGTCGGTGCCAACGTGTGTGCCAATGCCCACAGCTTCGCTTTGCCCGTCCGCCTCGGCTAAATTGCCTAGCGGCTTCCTGGACGTGCAGAGTGCGGATCGTCAGAAGCCTAAAGCTACTTTACATACATGTACATTAGGCACACCACACGATAATAATTGTCACAACAATAAAGAATCCAAGTTTAAACCTATACAAAACAATGACATACAAGACCTGGCCTGTGCGATTGTGGGTCTATCAAAGAAGAACCAAAGGTTGAGTCAAATTAATTTGCCTTTTTTTGATGGTAAGGTTTCCGAATGGCTCATCTCTAAGCGGTTGTACGATGACACCAAGTCTTTCTTCTCCGCCTCCGAAAACCTGGTGAGGCTAAGCGCAGCTTTACGCGGTGTGGCCCGCGAAGCTGTAGCAGTGCTTTTAGTTGCTGCTCAAGATCCAGACCAGGTTATCGGTGCTCTGCATCAAAGGTTCGGGCAGGTTGATAGCATCATACTACAGGAAGTGTCTAGAATAAAGTCCCTTCCCAAGATTAGCAGTGCAGAGTCATCTATGGAGCTGATTGATTTTGCTTGCAAAGTTAGAAATTGTGTAGAGACTGTTAAACTCCTTAACAAGGTTGAGTATTTGTCCTCACCCGAGCTTTCCAATGCTATCATTGGGAAAATAACTCCCGCATTGCGAACTCGATGGGCTCATTTTGCCTTTGATAGGGCTAATTCCGGTTTTAAGCTGGACTTATTATCATGCTTTTTAGATCATGAAGCCGAGGTTAGGAATCGGTTCGGCTTTATCGTTGACACCGACAGTCAAACTTATGTCAGAGGTAAAGACAAAGTCCACACAACCACCAGTTCTAATAATATTTCGTTGATTAAAACCTCTTTCAGAAAACGGAAAGCAACATCTAGTGATAAAACTTCGATTTTAGATGAGTGTAAATACTGTGCGTCTACAAAACACATAATTGATTCTTGTCCTGTGTTTTTAGATCTCAAAGTGAATGATAGATGGTGTTGGGCAAAAGAATCGAAGGTTTGTCATAAATGTTTAAAAAAAGGGAACCACTCGTATAGGTTTTGTAAACCTAAAAATATATGCACAGAACATGATTGCAACAAGAAGCATCATAAATTGCTCCACATTGAGTTGTCGCATACTAATAACATTTTAGACACTCATTCGAATTTATCCGAGCTTCCTCCCTCAACTTTGGCATCCGAGGAAGGTCAAGAAGTAGTTGCACACATGTCTTCGTCTTCTAACTCACATTCATGGCCGCTGAGGCCTTTACTTAAAATCATTGCCGTAACAGTCAGTGGCCCGTTGGGAAGCGTAGACACGTTTGCATTACTGGATGATGGCTCCACAGGAACCTTTATTGATTCTAAAATTTCAGAAAAGATAGGCGCGCGTGGCCCTAATGCATTGTTACACATGGATTGCATTAATGGCTTGTCCAAAAATTCTCCGATACAATTCGTTGATTTTGAAATAAGAGGTCGACAGTGTAATGAAACATACCGTGTACAAAAAGCTCGATCTATTAAAGATCTTAATTTAGGCCCGCTACAGTCTATTTCCGTGCAGGAATTAAAACAATTTTCTCATCTATCTGATCTGTATGATTTAGTTTCGTACGAAAATGCCAAACCAATGCTTCTCATTGGTATAGATAACTGGCATCTTTCTGTTCCGAAAGAAATTCGAAAGGGTTCACGCTCGCAACCTGTCGCTTGTCGTACTGCAATTGGTTGGGTAATTTTTGGATTTGCTCATAGTAAGACCAATGTAGTTCAGTTCGTGAACCATTGTGTTAGCTCTAAGCTTGATGAAATTGACTCCATGATTAACGAATACTACAAACTAGACTCTATTGGTATTACTAAAAGGGAGCTTCATTCGGCTGATGTCGATCGCGCTATAGGTATTTTGGATAATACTACCCGTCGTCTTCCAAATGGCCATTATGAAGTAGGTTTACTGTGGCAAGCTGATGCCATGGAGTTTCCAAAGTCTAGTTACAAATTAGCCAGGAATAGGTTGACAACTTTAGAGAAGAAGTTTTCTAAAGATCCCAAATACGCGGAACAATACAGATGTAATGTTCAAGCTACAATCGACAAGGGTTATGCCGAAACGTGCCCCTCAATAGCAGGAAAACATGTTACGTGGTATTTGCCACACTTCGGTGTGATGAATCCCAACAAGCCAGGGAAACTAAGGGTTGTTCATGATGCGGCAGCCAAGTGCGACGGAGTTAGTTTGAACTCAATGTTATTACCTGGTCCAGACTTACTTGTATCCCTTTTTGACATATTAATAAGATTCCGGGAGGGGAGGGTTGCCCTTTCTGCTGATATTCGGGAAATGTTTCCTCAAATAAAAATTAGGATGGAAGATAGGGATGCCCAACGTTTTCTGTGGCGTAAGTCTCCAGAGTCTCCTGTAACGACGTACCGAATGTCATCCATGATTTTCGGTGCAGCCTCGAGTCCGTTCACTGCACTATATATTAAAAATAAAAATGCACTAGAATACCAAAGTCAGTATCCTGAAGCAGTGCAAGCTATTTTAAATAACCATTATATGGACGACTATCTGGGTAGCCTAGACAGTGTCGAAGCTGCAGCAAAGATTGCTCGTGAAATCGTTCATGTCCATCAGCAAGCAGGTTTTGAAATGCGAGCCTGGGTGTCTAACGCCGCCGCAGCATTGGAGCTTTTGGCCCCTCACCTGCGTTTGGCACAGGGGTCTGAGATTGGCTTGGGGAATTTCTCTGGTAGCGTTCGAACTTTAGGTTTAATTTGGCACCCTCTTACTGATATGATAGGTTTCAATATTAGTTCTTCTTGTCCTATTCCGCAAAAACTCACTAAACGAACAGTTTTATCACAGCTTATGCGTGTTTTTGACCCCTTAGGTATATTATCACCATTGACCATAAGAGGTCGTATGCTATTTCAGGAAGCGTGGCGAACGGGTCTGAATTGGGATGAGGAGGTTTCTAAAGAGGATAATGCTAAGTGGAAGCAGTGGTTTGCAGATATTTCTTCTGTAGTTTCACTAAAAATTCCGCGTTGGTATTTCCAAACATATTCATCTGACGTAAAGCGGGAGCTACATGTGTTTTGTGATGCAAGTCAGCATGCATTTGCGGCTGTTGCATATTGGCGCTTTGTTTTCCCTAGTGGCGAAGTTCAGATTTCTTTGATATGTAGCAAGGCTCGTGTAGCTCCCCTCAAACCCGTTTCTATTCCACGATTGGAGCTGCAAGGAGCTTTAATCGCAGCGCGTCTTGCAGCTACAGTATGTTGTGCGGTAACCCATAAACCTCATCAGCGCTACTTCTGGTGCGATTCCAGAAACGTACTCGCTTGGTTACGCAACGACGCGCGAAATTTCAAGCCATATGTCGCTCACAGGGTTGGAGAGATTAGTGAAATTTCTTAACCCGACGAGTGGCATTGGGTTCCGACCTTATCAAACGTCGCTGACATTGCTACTCGATTCGGGTCAGGAAGTTTATCCTACAGCGACAGATGGTTTCAAGGTCCAAAATTTCTTCGTTCTTCTCCAAACGAATGGCCAAAAGAGATAGATCTCGCTAAGCCATTCCCTATCGACGAGTTAAAAAAAGCAACAAAATATTTCAATTCGGCTAGTATTTTTTATAATGAAGCTTTAAGTAAAAGCTGTCTCGTGGCAGAGGCCAGTAGATTCAGCTCTTGGTTAAAGTTTGTGCGTTCTACAGCAATGGCGCATAAATACATACGAATTTTAAGATTTCGAGCAATTCGTAGAAAGAGATTAGACATAAATAATTTAGAATGGTTACCGGGTTTTATAACTACGTTTCGGTTAAATTCTTCTTCCTCTTGCACCCGCACCTTCTTCAGTAGCTCTTTAACGTCAGAAGATCTTCATCTTGCACAGCTGCACATCTTTCGGGTCACGCAGTTAGAATCCTTCACACACGAATTAAGGTGTCTATATGCTACAAAGCCACTTTCTCGAGACTCCAAGCTAAAGAATTGCCAAGTTTTTTTGGATGACGACGGCCTTATACGTTTAGTTGGACGTATTGGATCGATTCAAGCTGTTGAAGAAATAGTAAAAACACCCATAGTGCTAGATGGAAATCACCGAGTTACACATCTACTTATAACCCATTATCACAAGAAGGCAGCTCATGCAAATAATGAAACAGTATTGAACGAAATGCGTCAGAAATTCTTCATATTTCGTTTAAGGAGCGTAATTAGAAAGGTTACTCATGACTGCCAATACTGCAAAAACCGAAAAGCAATGGTATGTAATCCACCGTTTGGAAATCTTCCCCAAGCTCGTCTGGCACATCATCATCGCGCTTTTTCCTACGCTGGTTTAGATTATTTCGGACCTGTTGCAGTAAGCGTCGGAAGACGGTCTGAGAAGAGGTACGTGGCCCTATTCACATGCCTTACCACAAGAGCCATTCACCTAGAAGTGGTACACAGCCTTTCAGCAGATTCTGCAGTTATGGCTTTACGTCGTTTCACGGCTAGACGTTGCACGCCAACCGAAATTTGGAGCGATAATGGAACCGCCTTTGTCGGTGCAGTTAAAGAACTAAGACAGCTATATGATACTCCAGTTAAGGACTTCGCTACAAATTCTAGCATTGCTTGGCGCTTCATTCCTCCAGCGGCACCATTTATGGGAGGTGCTTGGGAAAGGCTAGTCAGGTCTGTTAAAGTAGCTCTTAGAGTAACGCTTAACGAGAAGAAGCCGCGAGATGAGCTGTTGGTGACACTCCTAGCAGAAGCAGAAGCACTCATTAACAGTCGTCCACTGACTTATGTAGCTACCGACTCTACTGAGGAGACACTCACGCCGAACCATTTTCTTTTAGGTTCGTCCTCTGGAGCGCCGGCATCTATTTCACTGACTGACCTAGATCTCGTTGGCCGGTCAAATTGGAAAAAAGTCATCCGTTTATCTGACCATTTTTGGCAACGCTGGCTTCGCGAATATCTGCCAACACTCATACCTAAACAGCCCAGTCCAACCAACCAACGAAATCTCGAGGTAGGGGACATTGTAGTAATTGTAGATGGAAACCTTCCTCGGACTACTTGGCCCCAAGGACGAGTGTCTGCTATATACCCTGGAAAAGATGGTTCGGTGCGGGTAGCAGAGGTAGTAACTGCCGGAGGGACACTTCGAAGACCGGCAAAGAAGTTGGTGCGGTTGCCTGTAGGAATTAATGATTAGATAAGTTATTTTAATTGCAAAATTATTGCATTATTATTTTTACTTTGTATGTATGTGCATGATACTTTTCATTTTTCTTACCTATGCATGTAAACTTTATTACTATGTTACCTATTAAGTTCTGTTACTTTCAAAATGTTATATTATGTTGTAATTAGTATAGTCTTCCCACGGGAGGGGAGAGTGTTGCGAACTGGCAGCTAAAGTTTTACTGGCAGCTAAGGTTTTATTTTATTTTTATATATTTTGACAAATGTTTTAAAAAGTATTGTCTGTCAGCTTGGTCTTCTACTTCAGCTTTTTTCCTTGTAATGGTTTCTTGTTTGTTTCCTTAAATTTTAATATAGTTTTACATATAAAACTTGCGTTTACAGTCCACTAACATCCCAGTTACTAATATACATTTATAGTTGTCTCTCTTTTGTTACACATTTTCGTTTCATAAAATTCTATTCACACCATCTTAAAAGAAGTTTCACTTCAAAAAGTCAACATCAAGTCAGTATACGTTAAGAGACTGCCACACTACGCGAAGATGATGCTTGGTCACCTTAGTCTACCCATGGTTACGGGCACGTTTTTTTAAAAATTTTATTGGGCGCAGTGGGTATTCTACGTGAACTTCCTCCGGGCTACAGTCACTTAAGCGATTCATCACAACCATTGGGAAATACATCACATCGATTGCGATGTATTTACCAATGGTTGGATTTAGATTTACCGGATTTAGAATATTGCGCCACTCCATCTCTTCCCGTGGATGTCGAAGTACGAAGTGCACGTGCACAAATACCCCAACCCGAAACAACTATCTGTTCATCATACAAACATTTGTCCCATACAGAGGTTAAGCCCGTCACATGTAGTACAGTAAGCTAATCGCCGCTGCAACCACTGCTCGAACCGTGCTGGCAAGTTTATTTACTGATAGTGTGCATATTTCTAGTATTAGATTATTAAAAGAAACTTAATCGCCATAGTGCCGGCTCAGAATGCCACCACCCCATCTCCTCCCGTGGGTGTCGTAAAAGTCGACTAAGGGATTGGCCGCAGGATAGGCAGCAGCGTCCTTCGAGTACATTAACAACTCAACTGCAATCGCCAAGCGTGGCGATTATGGCAAAACCCCCAATGAGCGTCTTGTGGGCTCGGTCATCGGTCATTATGGTTATCTTTGGGGAAGGCCTGTGTCCAGCAGTGGACTTCATTCGGCCGAAATGATGATGATGAATCGCCATAGTGAGACTTAATACCACCTCACCACATCCCGTCTCTCAATTAACATCATTTCGGCCGAACAAAGTCCACTACTAGACACAGGCCTCAAAGATCACCACAACGACCGACATAGGTGTGTTGTGTGCTCATTGAGGGGTTTTGCCGTGTGGTGCCGGCTACGAATGGCACCAACCCATCTCATCCCGTGGGTGTCGTGAAGGGATTCACATTAGCCTGAGAATGGGCAGCAGCGTCCTTCGAATACATTAACAACTCCACTGCGATCGCTAACCGGCCTGCCAAGCGTGGCGATTATGGCAAAACCCCTCAATTAACAAAATATAGTAAAATCCAAAAATATCACTTTTATTCATTTACGACACCAAATTGTGTAGTAGCCGTACAAAGAATTTTCTTCAGCTTATTACAAAATTCTCCCCGAAAATAAACAGTAATACGTGAAAAAACTTCATAGCATTAAAGCCAACACCATTACTGCGAGCCCAACCCTCCGAGTCCACGATAGTGCGAAGTAGCAAATTGTACAAACTTGTGCAATTGAAACTCCAATATTATAATTTGGGTTGCAACAGCGTTGTTTTTGCCACAGCCCGCCCATTAAAGGCTGTATCTCGGTCGAACACTCACTGGACTAGACGTTTATTAAGTCTAAAGTTACTTCTGGCGATGATGAAGGGGAAAGTGGTAAGGATATTATTTTGTTTGTATGTAAATACATAAAGTTTACGACACTCAAAAGGTTAAGTATAGTATATTTTTATATGAGTAATATTCTTCTTTTTTCTAAAGAAAGAAAAAAGAAAGTTGAGTAATATTGCTTTATTATTTAGGTAATATTGTTTGATTTCATATAATGTGCATAATTTTAAAATAATAAATTGTTATTAAAAACAACAAAGTGTTATGATAAGTATATAAAGTAAGGTCAGGAAAAATATACATCTAAAATATACGCAATAAAATCCGTTTAAAAGTGTTTTAAAAACGCGTGGGGTGCTTTACCAGATATGTTCATGATGACGCTACTTTTACAAATATTTACAACAATTGACATCAAGCACCCCACGCTTTTTTACAATAAAATCGATTTTTTGTTAATGATCATCATCATCATTTCGGCCGAATGAAGTCCACTGCTGGACACAGGCCTCCCCCAAAGATCACCACAACGACCGATATGGGTGTGTTGTGGGCTCGTTGGGGGGTTTTGCCATAATCGCCACGCTTGGCAGACGGGTTGGCGATCTCAGTTGAGTTGTTAATGTAGTCGAAGGACGCTGCTGCCCATCCTCCAGCTAATCCCTTAGTCGACTTTTACGACACCCACGGGAGGAGATGGGGTGGTGGTATTCTGAGCCGGCACCACACGGCAATCACTCTATTTTAATTTTAAACTTATTGAAAATTATTTTCTACTTTACATTTCGGTTATCTACAAAAGCGTGTTTTTTATAGTTTTTTAACTATATTTATTTTCTATTTACTAGTGCGGCTAACTACAAAAGCGTGTTTTTTTTGGAACGTAGTAGCATTGTCGTCGGCCCTTGATAGTTGTGGGAAGTTTCAAATCAATCCGATGTTTTCAAGGGGATGAAAATTTAGTAAAAAAATCCGTTACATAGATCCAAAGATGCATACTAAGCTAATATTAGCGTGTTAAAAAAAACAGAGAACACTGACTCTAACGGTGAAGAAAAATGACGCGAGAAAACCAAAAAATGAATTACCAATGCCCGTTGCTTCTCTATATGAAGAAGCGTTTGCTCTACAGGATAGTTATAGGCTAGTTTTATAATTAAAGCCACGTTTGGCATAAGTATGGTGCGTTTATATGTTAATAATAATGTCATGTTACGAAGAGAGACAGAGCGTGAGGCTAATTTACAGCACGGCTGGTGCAGTATAAGTGGTTGACCTTCTACGCGACCCGTCACTGATTCTATCCCGCACAAAACAAATATTTGTATGATCTACAGACATTTGTTTCGGGTGCTGTTGTGTATATGAGTTTTATGTCTGTAAACCCGCGACACAGGTGAAATACGAGCATGGAACATCGTTAAAAAAGTGTCTGATTAATGTATTTTTTTGTAGGCGTATTTGTAGGAGTAAGGCTGCGCTGCGGGTCATGGGTTCGATTCCCGCACTGAACAAATATTTGTATAATCTGCAAGTAGTTGTTCCGGGTCTGAGTGTATTCTACGTGGAATTCATGTCTGTAAACGCACCCACGACATAAGAGAAATCCTAGTGTGGGGCAACGTTTTTTTAAAAGAGAAACAAAAGATCAAAACACAAAAAGCTTCATGAACCCTGGTTGAAATTTGAAAACTTAAAGCTTAATGCTGCTCTGTAGGCATAACTAAGCCTTCATTTTGGCAAATAATATTAATGGTTACGTCAAAATTGTTTAGCCGATCAGCTGAGCAAGCACTTAGGTTGTTCAGTAATTGAAATAACTGCGTAGCGTGTATTAGTATAACTTCAAACGACTTTATTAGTCTTGAGGTAAATAGCTAATGTTCTGTCAGTCTAAATTAGTAATAAGCAAATTCTAGAAACATGTTGTTGCTCTTTAAGTAAACATAGTCTCTGAAGTAATGTATATGTCGCAGGGAAATTCTGAAAATGAAGATTTGATCAAATCCCTAATTTCGTGATCAATTTACGAAAGGTGCTGAAATTAAGACTCTGTGGGGAGAATCCAACTCGGATAATAAAGGTTAGAATGCTAATTATATAATAATAATAACGCCTTTGTGGTTATTAATTTTGCAGGATAAGATCAAATCATCAATGATAAATATAAGCAGTGATAGCCTAGTGGCTGAAAGCTTGCCTTCCATACAGGGCGTCTGAGTTCAATCCCGGCCTGCACCTCTGACTTTTCGGATTCATGTGCGAGTCAGAATTTGATAATCACTTGCGTTGGGGGTGAGAGAAAACATCATGAGGAAAACTGCTCAGCTAGAGGACTCCAAAATGTTCTCAATGGTTCGGTAGTCCGCCAACCCGCACTAGGCCAGCTTTTTCATCGTGAAGAAGAGGCTTGTGCCCAACAGTGGGACAGTAATGGGATCATTATGTAGAAAAAATCACCAATTTTTTTCAGGGAAATCTTTCCACAAAGTTGTAATTTTAACATCTTCCGTGAATCGTTCATCTACCTTAGGGATTTGATAAAATCACCGTTTTCATAATTTTCCTGCAACATATATACATCCAGCTTAAACTTAGTTTCTAAAATAGATCTTAATTATAATGAAGCCACGAGATAGTTTATATTTAAATATTTCGCTTGGATTATGAACGAGTATATTTGAATAAATGTTTGTTACTCGATCACGAGAACCAACTGTGAGGATTTAAATTTAGCAGGTACCTTAGATGTATTGCTTGGTGGGGGGCCTCGGAGGTCACGGGTGCGCTGATTGGGGAGTTTTCGTGCTCACACCGAGTGGCCTCCGGGAAGACGGCGGTACGCAGACGGTGGTGACGGCGGTGCAATGCGAGGCTTGGGAGAATCCTTTACAATCCTCCCCGATTAGTGCCTGGGGGGGTGATCTTTTTACAGTCGCCTTCTCTCCGCTAGAGGGGGTGACCGCTTTAAAATCATCCCCTCCGTGAGGTGCCTAAAGGCGTGGTACCAATGGGCGGCTCTAGTGTGATCTTACGAGGACCTGGAGCCCCCCCTTCGGTGCCAAAAATGACCGCTCCAGTAGTTTTAGCCGATAGGAGTCCGGCATACCCCTTCGCCCTTCCCCGGGGTGAAGGAAGTTCCATGTAGAATTTCCACTAGACATCAATAAAATAGATGTATTGCTTCGTATTTAAGTTACTAATGTCTTAGGTTTTTGCGATTATTACATAGTTTAAGTAACTGCCTGGCTGGAGGCCCTTTCCCCGACAGAATAACTAGAGTCCTCCAATCCTTAGCCAAGCTCGGGTGCATGATTCAGGAAATCAATCGAAATTAATCCCACCAAAAGTGCTGCTATCCTCTTCTGTAAAAGTGGCGACGGGAACTTTTTGTGCTCAACACTTTGCATGTGCTTATACCTATATAAAAAAAAAACCACAATGCATTCACTTGAGTATATAGGAATATTTACAAAACTAGTATGATTTCTGTACACTTTTATTTTTAAGTGACTTAATATTAAGGCCAGCTTTAACTATTCGACAAACCGGTTTTTGATAAGAAACCGCACGGCTCAAATAGTTAAGGCGGGACTTAATATTAACTGGCCGATTAAGGGCCGATTTTTCAATTGTCAGGTAAGACGTACTTACCTAATAAAGTTAATTGACTTTTATCTGTCTGGTGCCGTGTGGTGCCGGCTCAGAATGCCACCACCCCTTCTCCTCCCATGGGTGTCGTAAAAGTCGACTAAGGGATTAGCCGGAGAATGGGCAGCAGCGTCCTTCGAGTACATTAACAACTCAACTGCGATCGCCAACCCAGAACTACAGTTCAAATCTTTGATTAAACGTGTTTTAATGTCGAAGGCCTACTATAGCATAAATCATTACATCGATGATAAAGATGTCTGGCATACGATTCCCTTCTGCACACTGCGACCCTCTGGCGCTGTATAATTAATTTTAACATATCTTATATTGGATATGATTGCAAGTGTTTTAACTTGCAATCAAGGGTTTAATATTTAAACATTGGAATTGATTATATTATTAATGTAAAATAAGTTGACATGACCCATTTAAAATTTATTTTTTAAGTTATTTACTTAAATATTTACACCTTGACATTATATACCTTGACATTTGACTTGACTCAGTTGAAATTACATAATTTTTTATGTTATTTACTTATATTCAATAACTTGACATTATCTTGAACAAATTCATTTAAAATTTCATTTCTATTAATGTTAGTTTCTTATATTTAATATTATGACATTGACTATTAGTTATTGTTAATATTGTTCTTGTAACATTATATTATAATATTCATACGAAACTGTAAATGTGTGAGAATCATGTAGCCATGTAGCAATTGATGTTATCTTTAGTACTTATATTGATTGTCTTTTGCCTGGCTGTATTGGTCTTTCATACTCACTAAAATGTCTTGCTGGCGGTGGTGTTGTGTATCGGGTCGTTCGTTTCCCTACAATATGGTTGAGCTAAGCGATGCTGATGCATGCGTCATGCTCGTGAACGAGTGCCGTTTGTTGGGACTGGTCAGCCGTTAACTGCCACGGCAAATAATTTATTATTATAATTTCATTGTGGTATGTTCCATCTTTACACATTGTCCTACATTTTTCTCGGTATATATATTACAATAATGTGTATCAATCAACATTGTAATCTCAATTATTTTAAAAGAGTATCCATGGAGTTTCTTGCCGGCTCTTCTCCATGAGATCAACTATTTGGAACCGTGCAACTTAGATTCTGACGTTTCATAAGTGCCAATATTTGGTTTATTTGAAATAAAAAATTTTGACTTTTGACTTTGACTTTGAACCCGCCTGCCAAGCGTGGCGATTATGGCAAAACCCCCCAATGAGCGAGAACAAATCCATATCGGTGGTTGTGGTGATCTTTGGGGGAGGCCTGTGTCCAGCAGTGGACTTCACTCGGCCGAAATGATGAAAAAAAAAAAATGATGTCTGATAATTGGTTGTCTATTTTTCAATTGCCATTAATCTCACGCATAACTATCCGACCGATAAGATAAGTTCCACTTGAACAAAGCTAACTTCAGAGAAATGAAACAAACATAGTGTATACACTGATGTTAGAGGAGGACAGACGGTTATTTTAAATTCGGGGTTATGTTTGTTGTTTGTGATTATTTACTTTTATTTTGTTTAAGGCTTAATTTAAGGTGTTATTTCATACGTAAAGTAATTACATTTAATTTCCAAAAAAACTGAACAAAAGAGAACATTCGAAGAATTATAATACTGCTGAGATTCAATTACTCGTGAATTTATTCGACAAGTTTAAACAAACTATAGACAGTAAAAAGACACCTTACCTTTACCTGTAAGTGACATCATAACCATGTCGATTTTTACGAATTTCCTGTTTATTTAACTTATATAGATTTAGATTTCAGTATAAAATAATTGTTTTATCTATCCTACCGTCATTTTGAATAAAAATACAATAAACTATTTATTTTTGTATTGAACTGCAATGTAAATAACTAAACGCCTGTTGTTTCGCTACAGTTCATGGATGAGGTTATGACCTGTAGTAGCATAATAATATCATAATTATCATAGTACAATAATCACGTAGCGTTTTGATCACGTTGTTTACTATACATTGCGTGCTCAAAATGCGAAATACTGCAACCTGTTAATTCCGAAGTAAATGGGTTTCCTATTTTTATCATAAGGTCTAAGTGAAATCTAAGCCATGTGGTACGAATAGCTACGAATAGCACCAACCCATCTCATCCTGTGGGTGTCGTAAAAGGAGACTATGGAATTAGTCAGATGATGGACAGCAGCGTCCTTCGAGTAGATGAATTACAACTCAACTGTGACCGCCAACCCACCTGACAGTCGTGATGATTATTGTAAATGACTCCATTGACCACACAACACATACCCAGAACCGTCGTTGTAGCAGTCTTTTGGGGAGGCTGTGTCCAGCAGTGGATTCTCTATGTGGATGAAATGATAATGGTGAAGTGTAAGCTCTTCCCACAGGTTTAGGTTGTCCCTTAAACCTATATATGCTTAAGTGACAACGACTACATGTACATAAAATAAAATTAATCTGGCGATTGACTACTTGAATTGACATTTATTTCTTTCAATAATGAAATAAATTTAATTCATAAACTACACCACACCGTCTTCGGTGAAATGCAATTGTATAAAATGTAAAAATTCCTCATACAGAAACGGTACAGAATAAAATAGCTTCGTCGGTCACAGTTGAAATAAAGCTTTGTGAAACGGATTCGAATAGATTGGCATTGGAATACTGTGCGGGATCGATAGGAAACTGTATTGGACTTAAGTTAATATTTGTCTTATACTGGAAATAAAAGCAGACATTGAAATGATAGAAAAAGAATCTAACGATGATGGAAAGTTGGAGTTCCAGGCTATTCTGGAAAAATGCGGGCGGTGGACTCCTGGCAGTTCATCGCCCAACCAGAGACAGGGAAGTTAAGTTGGAGGAACATCGTGGTGCTTCACGTTGCTAGGGGCTAAGGATTTCCCCGAATTTCACTGATGGTCACTTATTGCAATTGTCTGGCTAGGTATGTACTAATCTCTGGGGTTGGCATAAGCATACATATTGTTGTTTGCGTGCTCATACCGAGTGACCCCCGAGAAGACAGTGGCGCGCACGTAGTCACGTGCGCACAGCACACATGGGGAGATCTTTTGCCATCTTCCTCGAGAGGTGCCTGGGGGGTTACCTTTTTACTATAGGCGTGGCACTAATGGGCGGCTCTAGTGTGATCTTACGTGGACCTGGAGCCCCCCTTCGGTGCCGAAGATAACATACCTATATAATAGGAGTCCAGCATATTCCTTCACTTCATCTTCCCTACCCTGGGTGCCCTACCTATTCCCACTTGGCGACCAATAAAAAGAAAGCAATGTACTAATAATTACAAGATTAATTGAAATACTACAGGTAGACAACCGCACATTCCACCGACATTGTCAGATGTCCATCGTAATTCGAATAAATTTATTTAATATGGCATCCAACATCAGCCTATTTTTGCGAGGTCGGACTTTTATAAAATGATAAAGAATATTATTCATATTTGGCTCTAAAGTACTACCACAGTGCCAAATATTGTGCTACCAAGCTGTATTCTTTCAACTTCAATTTGGAGGGTAGCTAGTGAAATAACTCTAAGGTCCGTATTACAGAAGGAAACTCAAGCATTGCCCTCAGTTTAAAACTAGTTTTGAGTTGAGCATTAATTTTAAAACGTCCCTCAAGCATAGATTTATTGAACGTAGTTCAACTGAGTCGTGGCTTTATTCTAAATCGTCACTCAGTTATAGGTCTATACTTGAGCAGAGACTTGAACTGTGATCACGTGAGTGTGGTCCGAATAGCGCTTGAGCACAGTTTTTAATGTAGTGTTTCTTGCGCATTGATTTTTGGTTATTTGGTTTTAATTAAATACAAGCTAAGATGTTTTTATAAGTGTCTCTGCAATGATATTATCTATTAATGTATCTGTAAAATGTCATTGAATGGAAGTATATATTTATAACAAAATGGATATTTTTGGAGAAGTTGACTATTATAATGATTTATATAACGACAACAATCATTCAAAAAGAAGTGTGGTCTTTAGTGTTCCTCTCAGATGTATATGGGATGTACAGGACTTATATAAATGTATTATTTTAAAATGAGGTGGTGAAAAACGTCATACTTTCTTTTCTTCAACTTTCTGGAGGAGCCAACACGATTTCGCTACAGGTTATTATGTTAATATGTACATCAACTTAATTAAACTATATTTTTTTATCAACATAACATCTGTTCCAGTGTTCAATGACAATAGGTGCCAACACCAATACACGTTCCTTTTAGTTTATTCTACAACAACATTCAGTATATAAAAATATTTTACTCAGGTATCTGGTATGTAAAATAACTCTTTTAAATGAACCTTGTATGTAAAGAGGAACTACTTTGTGAATATCTATATTTCTTAATTAATAGGGTTATTCAGGAACATTTCATTACTTCATAATCTGAGCAGATCGGAACAAAGTTGGTAATAGAAATAAATCGTAATCGAAAACAGGCTGATGCATAGACAATGAGTAATATGTGCTTGAGGCGTGATTTGAATCTCGTCTCAGCTGAGTTTAGATTGATTACCGTTCTGTAATATGACCGATACTCAAGTACAGATTCTATGCTTAAACAGCGATCAGGTGATTAAAGGTCAAACTGGACTTGAGGATCGTTCTGTAATACGGACCTAAGAGACGGCACGGTTTGTGCAGTGGCTGATACAGTCGGCTGCTGCGCTCCGGGTCGTGGGTTTGATTCCCGCAAGGAACAAATATTTGTATGATCTGCAGGTAGTTGTTCCGGGTCTGGGTGTATTGAATGTGGAATTCATGTCTATAAACGTACCCACGACACAGGAGAAATAATAGTGTGGGGCAAAGTTTAAAAAAAAAACTAATCTTTCGAGGTGACAAGCGCAGTGTGGTGCCATGCAGGGCTAGTTCTGATAACATAACTGTTATAGACTAGCGTGGTGCTACCACTGGGTGAATAACATGCTCGTACCTATTCTCCTATTAAAAATAAGAGAATGTATCTCAATTGTCATCCTCAGGCCTCTTTGGGAAGAATGGTGATGGTGATATTCTTACGTTAGAAATAGCATGAATTTTAATCGGGAACTATTCAGTTAATTACCGAAACTCCGCAAGAAACGCCAAAGTTTGATTTTTAGAAACTTTGCAAATTGATCATTAATAATTTAAATTTAATTAACTCGTAGATTTGAGGCTTATTCAATATTAAGAAGCTACATATTACTTTTAAGGGTAAGGGAATACTGTGTTATCCAAAATGCGTAGGAATAAATCGTTAACTATTGTGGCTTCAAATAACGAATTGCAAATACTATTATGTTTATCCAGTTTTTCGTAATTTACAACTCAGTAATATGCCGTGTGGTGCCGGCTAAGAATACCACCACCCCATCTCTTCCCCCCGAGGGTGTCGTAAAAGTCGACTAAGGAATTAGCCGGAGGATGGGCAGCAGCGTCCTTCGAGAATATTAACAACTCAACTGCGATCGTCAACCCGCCTGCCAAGTGTGGCGATTATGGCAAAACCCCCCAATGTGCCCACAACACACCCATATCGGTCGTTGTGATGAGATTTGGGGGAGGCCTGTGTCCAGCAGTGGACTTCATTCGGCCGAAATGAATATGCCTGAATGGACATGGGTGGTTTTGGGCCCGATCTGTTACAGAAATGAAAGGTTAACTAAAATCAAATCAAATCCTTTTATTTGCTAGAATGTAGGTACATGTTACATAAGGTGTTATGAATATCGTTGAGCCTATACATTGGCATGCAAATTTTATTAAATACGTAGTTTATTTTATAGTTAAGAATAAAAACAAGTTACATTACATGTCTTAGTATTAAAAACGAAATGTTACGTCAAAAATAATCAATTGCTTAATACAGGGCCATAAGGGTGTTGGCGGTTTCAATATTCAATTAAAAAAGAACTACGAAACATAACAAAAAAATATTTGTATTTTTTAAAAGTAGAAACATAGGAATTTTTGAGACCTAAAAATAATGTTGTCCAAATGACTTCCCTCGGCTGCTTGGCACTCTTGGAACTTTTCTCGGAACACTCATTTCAAAAAGGGGGGATATTGCCACCACGTAGCCCCGATCTATCTACATGCGATTATTTTCTATGGGGCTACCTCAAATCGGGAGTCTACGAGAATAATCCGACCAATTTAGAGCAGCTGAAGAGGAATAGTATTCAGGAAAGTAACAAAACACCGAGAACAACTTTTCAACGAGATTTCCAAAATTGGCGACTTCGGTTCCAAGAGTGCCAAGCAGCCGAGGGAAGTCATTTGGATAACATTATTTTTAGGTCTTAAACATTCCTGTTTCTACTTCTTATAATATAATACAAATATATTTTTACTGTATACATAAAAATGAGTGTAAATTTTTATATTTCGTTTCACTGTCTAACTTTGAAATTTACAATTGAAATAAAAAATGCAAAGAAATAAGAAGACAACATGAAT
This sequence comes from Diloba caeruleocephala, assembly GCA_947459985.1. NCBI lineage: Eukaryota > Metazoa > Arthropoda > Insecta > Lepidoptera > Noctuidae > Diloba > Diloba caeruleocephala. Next base: position 2,840,986 of record OX381609.1, read on the forward strand.
AAACCAGCGACATTTCAATGGAACGCATACTATTGTCTATGGCCTTGTGCCAAATGTGTAAAAAAAGTTCTCTTGGATACCAATTTCTCTGGAATATTGCGAACAATTCCTTAATTATATGTATCGATACGTATAGGTATTATTTATGTGACAAAATAAATGGTATCGGCTATTATATCATACCGCCGTACTTAATTTCACTGTCATAAAAACGAGGCTTTTACGTAAACATAATTGAGTATAAAACAACGTAATTAAATACTCATGAAATACCCCATCACACCATACCAATTTCTTAAATGTAACGACCTATAAAATTCGGGGCCGTTGCATGGGCAATTGCCAGTATCCTTTGTCAAAGAGTATACTTGTTAGAAATAATCCAAGATAATTTATAACTTTTTCTACTACTTTTCCCACGAGTCATTTCCTGGACAGCTGTTTAATGATGACATAAAATAATTCCTCTAAGTTACCCTTTCCAACAGCTGTGTCTTAAGATATAATTAAAATGTATAGGTATTTGTATAATTTATCATTACGCCGTGTGGTACCGGCTCGCCGGGTGGTGACGGCTCAGAATACCACCACCCCATCTCCTCCCGTGGGTGTCGTATAAGTCGACTAAGGGATTAGCTAGAGGATGGGCAGCAGCGTCCTTCGAGTACATTGACAACTCAACTGCGATCGCCAACCCGTCTGCCAAGCGTGGCGATTATGGCAAAACCCCCCAATGAGCCCACAACACACCCGTATCGGTCGTTGTGGTGATCTTTGGGGAGGCCTGTGTCCACCAGTGGACTTCATTCGGCCGAAATGATGATCATTATTGAACCGAAACCTTCTTCCACCACGTACTAAGTATTTTCCACTAGAGGGATATGTAAATTGGCGCGCACTTGCCACGTGCCGCCGTGTGCGTAGCACAGCGCACTGCGAGGCTTGGGGGGATCCTTTACAAGCCTCCCCGAGAGGTGCCTGGGGGGCGACCTTTTTACAGTCGCCTTCTCTCCGCTAGAGACCGCTTTAAAATGATCCCCTCCGTGATGTGCCTAAAGGCGTGGCACCAATGGGCGGCTCTAGTGTGATCTTACGAGGGCCTGGGTCGATGCCGAGGATGACCGCTCCAGTAGTTTTAGCCGGTAGGAGTCCGGCATACCCCTTCACCCTTCCCCGGGGTGAAGGAAGTTCATGTAGAATTTCCACTGGACATCAATAAAAAAAAGAGGGATATGTAAACACATGCATCAGAGACTAAATAAGTAATGTCTCGAACTCTCGAGTCTCGAGACTAGGCCTGGGTAGCATTTGTTATGTCCAGAAGTGACACTATTTGTTATTACACCGGTAGAAATACATCATGTACTTTCTCCGCCCCGGGGAAGGACAGAGGAGCATCCTACGCCACCTACCGGCTAAAACACCGGAGCGGTCATCTGTGGCACCGAAAGGGGGCTCCAGGTCCTCGATACAGTCCCAGTAGAGCCCTGAATTGATGTCACGCCTTTGAGCACATCTTGGAGGGGATGACTGTAAACTTACCACTAGATGAATGATTTGCTTATCAATGGGGCGAGGGTGAAAGAAAGAAAATAGATTTATTGCCACAGAAAACAACTTGCATTGAATACGCTAAACATACAATCTTAAGATCTAACTACCTGTCTAGGAAGTGCACTATAATACAATAATATATATTATACATACATATAATTATATACATATACTACTATTATTATCCGTGTGGTGTCCGGATTAAGAATATAGCACCACTCCATCTCCTCCCGTGGATGTCGTAAAAGGCGACTAAGGGAAACTAAACCAGAGGGATGGGCAGCAGCGTCCCTTCTGTGGTACGGTAGCCATACTGCGCTCACCAACCCGCCTGCCAAGCGTGGCGGGTAATGACCCAAAATGACGACACTATTGTGGAAATCTTTGGGGGAGGCCTATGTTCAGCAGTGGACGTATAAATGGCTGATCTGATGACTATAATATATTTACTAAAAATGATACAAAAACAATCATAATCTAAATAAAATATGTTATACCATAAAATCCTTTTACAAAATACCTACACTAATGTATCGGATCGTGTATTGTGTCCAGGCTGAGATCCATTGACCGTTAACAATGCACGCCGTAGCTGAGGCAACGAGGTTCCCACTCAGCATGATGCTGTGTTGTAACGTGAGCTACATCACAGCGCTGGTTTTCAGTGTTAACCCTAACAACCAACCACCAACCGGTGCAAAGGGTGTATAAACATTCTGTTGCCAATAAAACCGGTTACCTGCCTCACCGACGTCGCGGAGGCCTATCGCCGCGTCACCTTCCCGTTCAAATTAGTACTTCTCCCTCCCGTCTCTTGCTCGCGCCGGCCCGTGCCGAGCCTGTAGCTTTAAATGTCCCATAATACAATTTAAATAATACTGATCCAGCTGTCCCCAAAACAATAGCTTGTCATCCCCAGCAACGCCCTAAGCCGAGGTCCGTGTCCCGCAGGGGGCGCCCTTAGCGAAAGTTGCTTAGTTTTAATATTAAATTTAAGCCTGGCTGGAGGCCTCTTTTGGCTTCGCCAGAAAATGACCGGTTAAGCAACCACATTTCCCAGAAATGTATGCGAGAAGCCCAACAAAAAAAAAGCAACAACTGCTTGACATATTAAATCGTATCAGTTGTTATGGTTTACAATAAATAATAATCTATTCTACGTTATTGCAACGAATACTATCAGGTACGCCGTTTGATCTGCGAGCATTACCAAAAAGGGAATCTCCATCTTACCATAAACACACAAATAGAAGCTGTAACGGGCTGCGAGTCAGATTTATATCGGCGTTACATAGAGCCTCAAGGAAAATTGGCCAGAAAAAGGGTCGCGAGAAATATTTCAATATGCCATTCACATTTTTTACGATCGTCATGTGTGCCTCCTTACGATTGTGCAGAACCGCAATATCGGCCTATACTTACGTTTCTATTCCTTTTTTGTTAGTTTATGGAGCATTTGAACTGTTAAACAAATTATGAGGGTTTTCTGAAGTTAGTATTTTGGGTGGTGTGTAAGTATGTACCATGATTATGTTTATTTACATATAAAAATAAGGTGTCAACATTGGGTATTTTTCGTATCGTTGCAACAAAAGGCCTATAGACTTCCACAATTGTGTCGCCATTTTGGGGGATATTTTCCAGTAATCACCACGCTTGGTAAGTGGGTTGGAGACTGCAGAATGGCTGCTGTTTTAAAGACGAGACGCTGCAGCTCATCATTCTGGTTTAAAGTCCCTAAAACGCCTTTCACGACATTCACGCCACACTGTATAGTTGCATGACTTATACAAATCAACACGTATACTTAAATAATACGACCATACAACTATTTGTTCCGAAAAATCTAAACTACGAATTTAGCGCAAAACTTTCGATATAAAAAAGTGTATCATAAGGAGATCTATTAAGAAGCTTACAGAACGCAGGGCAGCTTGTGGCGAGCTGAATGTGATTGGCGACACTGCATACCCGAATGCTTCAGAGAGTCGGTCAGGGCCTCAACTCTGGCTTGCCTTAGTTGTCCAATCAGAGGGGGCTGGCCTCGAGGGTGGAAGTGTCTAATGGCGTTATAAACCCGCTCCAAGATTTCGTGACGCGTAATTGTGAAACCGGTGCCGCACCTCTCGAAAAACCCGAGCCGCTCACATCGGTGTCGCTCCATGTCGCCTGTAGTGATGGACATTAAGGCGGCCCATCTTGTGAGTGGTGAGTCACCATCCGCCACAGAATTTCACTGAAAAGGTTGAAAGACAGAGGCTGTTCCTGTATTTATTAACATTTTCTTTATATATAACACCCATTGGTGTTATTATACCGTGTGGTGTCCGGATTAAGAATATAGCAGCACTCAATCTCCTTCCATGGATGTCGTAAAAGGCGCTTAAGGGAATCTAAACCAGAGAGACGGGCAGCAGCGTCCCTTCTGTGCAACGGTAGCCATACTACGCTCACCAACCCACCTGCCAAGCGTGGTGAGTATTGGCAAATACCCTCCAAAATGATGGCCTATGTTCAGCAGTGGACGTATAAATGGCCGATAGGATAGGATAGGAACACCCATTGCAATAGACCTTATCGTTATAGTTTCCATCTCATATTCGCCTTCACCTTACACCACCGGGGACAATCTGTAACTATAGTTTAGTGCAGTGGCCCATTACATTTAAGATTACAATTCTCTAAATGGCCTCACTTTATCGAACCAATCTACCCGCGTAAGCCTATCAAAAGACCAGTTACATGTAAATAAAATAAAAGATTAATCAAAGATCAATGGCTCCGACACGCTAACAATACAAAAATAATACACTGAAATTTTTAACGGTTACTTTTCTTTTTCATTTCAATTACATATACAGTATTTTTTTATGAAGCCGTCAGTACACTTAATAACAATCACAAAAAAATATTTGCCTTACGACTCATCATTAAATTTCCCATCGTTAATAAAATGCTTCGATTCATAAGAGGGGGGAGCGTTAACGATGCCCCTCATTAATTTGAACAGGTTCGTTTTCTCTTTGTGTTATAAATACGGTATCAAATATGAAAAAAAAAGATGTAGAATACAAAATAATAAACGAAAACTTTTACAGCTTACATTTAGGATGTTTAATTTTCGTTTCTGGAGGAAAAATACTGAAGTGTGTATTTTGTTAATAAAACAATGAAATTATGAGTGCTTCGTTATTGGATTTTAAGACAGTATCGGGTCTATTCGCGCAGATATTTGTCTATACTCTCTACATACATACAAATAAATGAAATTTCAGTGTCTGTTTGTAATACCAAAATAACAGCTTTTTACTAAATGCATATAAAAGTATGAACGGATCTTTTTTTTACTGTATGTCTGTCTATTTGTTCCAGCTAATCTCCGCAACGGCTGGACCTATTTTGACGTGATTTTCACTGGCAGATAGCTGATGTTATAAGAAGTAACTTAAGCTACTTTTTTTTTAGAGAAAGACTTAGGGTTCCGCGCAAAAAACCCATTACATCATATCATTATATAATCATTATTTATAAATAAATAATCCGATTTCTTTTAAATTAAACGGCGGGTGAAACAATGAGGCACAGTTAGTTTTATATAAAAAAGGAGTGTCGCACTGTGACGACATATGAAACTACTTGTTCTAATGATCTCATTTGTCAGACATCCATAGATCATGAATGAGTATAATATAATACTTGCAGAGTCAATGGATATCACAGTGCCAGACATTTTGCTATCATACAGTTGCGAGTAAACTTTAAACATTGTTGCGTTCCAGTTTTAAGTACTACAACTAGTGAAATTATGAGGCATAAGAGACTTAATAACAAAATGCCTTGAAATGACGACCGCTGTGTGGTGCCGAGCAGGAATAGTTCTATGTAGCACAAGGATATTGGAAGAAAGGAGATATGCCATGTAGATCAAAATGTATGCGAGCCTAGAAATCCCTTTCCCACATTTTCCCACTACCATTCTTCATAAAAGCACACTAATGCATACAGTTACAAGTTCTCATCCAATGAACTGAATAAACACAACATTATAATTGGCTTCTCATACTAAAACACACCCACGACAATCCAATCATACCGAGCGTACAGACCGCAAACAACAGCCGTACCAGGCAACACGTAAGTTTATTGGGAGTACCATTCGCTGTTCTATTCACTGCGTTTGTTACGCACCGATTGCTAGTTAAAAGTAGTAGATAAGCAGCATTGTATTTTGTACAACATAATAATGTCGTGCTGCTCCATCAATCCAAATGTAACATAATAAAGAAAACAATAATATAATAGAAAAACAATAAATTTTATTTTATTCTGTTATAGACAAATACAAGAAAATTCCTCCAGTTGCATATTGTATATGATTCCTTCCTTGATAAAGTTATTATTCTCGCTTTGGTTATTGGATGTTATCCCCGAACAACACGACAATTTAACAAAGTTTCACTTACGCGATCGAATCTCAACTGATGTTATAAAACGGCCATTTTTTCCGGATGGCCCAAATTAAACTAGTCGTGGCGGTCTCACTTCTCCTTATTTCCTATTTCTGTGATGTAGCATTACAATTGTGATGTGCCTAAAGGCGTGGCACTAATGGGCGGCTCTAGTGTGATCTTACGAGGACCTAGAGCCCCCCTTCTGTGCCGAAGATGACCGTTCCAGTGGTTTAAGCCAGTAGGAGCTAGCTAGCTTCGCTCCCCGGAACGAAGGAAGTTCATTTAGAATTTCCACTGGACCAATAGAAAAAGGTAGCATCACAATTTGAAAAACATCACGGTTTGCCACCCGGCAAATACTTTGCTCGTCTCGAAACGAAATTATTCCGTGCATCGGAACCTGAGAAATCTTCGACTAACCTATTCAACTCGACGAACGCTTTGCAACTCAACAAAATCTCGTGCGCAAGTAAAATCCAAAATGAGATTGTTTAAAAAAGTTAATGGGGTAATTTCGGCAACGCAATCCCATAAAATTATTTAAACGTTTCGTAATAAAAAAAGGCCATACGGCTGCCTATAAAAGCCTCTTAATTGGGTATAGAAGTGCTGCGGACCAGATTTCTTTTCACACTGAAACAATGATATGGTTTAGCTAAAATATATACAAAAGTACGAAAACCGTATACGCAAAATGTCAGTAACAATATCCATACTGATTTGGGATGTAACAATGTTACCACTTTGAGGTGCTTATTCGAAACCATGCCATGAACAATTTCCTATATGCCTGAAACCCCCTGCCGTCACGATAAGGCGCGGAGCCTCTGGGTTGACGAGAGCGTAGATTGGGGAATCTGCGTGCCCACAGCAAACGATCCAAGAGAAGACGATAGGCGCGAAGTATTCCAAATTGTGTATAAATAAACCTTTGATTGACATAGAGTATATATAAGATTTTATGGGGTTTTTTTGCGCGGAATTTTAATTATTTTAAGTAATGCCTTATAACATCAGCTATCAGCCAGTGAAAGTACCGTACAAATCGGTCCCTCAGTTTTGGAGATTAGCGGGAACAAACAGACCGACATACACACAGACAGGCAAAAATAAAATATATACTTTCATATGAATTTGGTAAAAAGCTGTTATTTTGACATTACAAACAGACACTTCAATTTCATTTATTGACTATGATTTTAGAAGAAACGTCATCATCATTTCGGCTGAATATAGTCCACTTCTGGACACAGGCCATCCCCAAAGATCACAACACGACTGATATGGGATGTGTACTCGTTGGGGGGGTGTTGCCATAATCGCCACGCTTGGCAGGCGGGTTGGCGATCGCAGTTGAGTTGTTAATGTACTCGAAGGACGCTGCTACCCATCCTCCAGCTAATCCCAAAAGCGCCTTTTACGACACCCAAGGGTCGAGCTGGGTTGGTTCGATTGGTAGCTGGCACAGCGACACTTGATTTTAGAACTTATCACGGACAGATAATTAAATCAATATTTTTGCCAACCTCGACGTTTCAGTTAAGTCGACGATGAAGAAGATGACCTTCCCGTGACCACAGGCAATGCAACTTAGCCCATACATCGAGGTTAGTCAAAATATTGTTTGCAGACACACAATAAATCTCATATGCACAAACACACAGATCCGAAGCAACGATCTGTAGATGATACAAATATTTGTTCCGTGCGGGGATCGAACCTACGACACGTAGCGCAGAAATCCAATGGCTTAGCCGCTGCACCAACAGTGCCGTCATTATGACCTAGATATTCTAATATTTTTATCAGCCTGTATTTGTCTCACTGCAGGGCAAAGGCCTCATCTCATAAGTAGAAGAAATGGAAATTAATCTCCACGCTTTCTCACTGCTTGTTGACGATTGTTGGTTTGAACCATCAAATCCCAGGTTTCCTCACAAAGTTTTACTTCACCGTTAGAGTCGGTGTCAAAGATAACTAAGAAAGTACACATGACATTGAAAAAGTTATACTGGATGGAAGAAAGAAACCATCTATTTTTGCATTACTAATGGCACATACCACTAAAATTAAACACATAATATTTATTAGAAACATCTTGTGTTGTTTTTTGTTTGTCAACCTTACTTAGGGCAATAAACTGGCAACACAAAAATATTGTACATGACCAAAGAACTCTAAAATCCAAGGCCAAACATAAAAACTCATTTTATATATTACACTTCAATGGTACATGCAATGTTTTTCAACCTAAATGTGAATATCACAGTACAGATCTACAACCACAAAAACATTAAAAAAACACTACACTGTTAGAAAAGTTGGTCATTAACTTCTTTAAAACAAACAACTCCAGTTATCAAAGTAGCTTTCAGCGTATAATACCATAACTTCACAGCATTTCGGTGTGTTATTTCCCTCTGCGGGCTCTTTTAATTACTGTCGGCCCCTACATGTATCATAAATTCTAATGGAGTTCAGACCTCACTCGCCCTGCCCTCTGCCAGCACAAATTGCATTTTAGAATTTAAACGTATACGACCTACATTATACTCGTGATCGAAAATTTAAATTTTGATAAACGTTTGCTTCAATATTTTCATTTTTGGAATGATAAAGTATGAGACGGATGTTAAATGTGGGTCAACATGTTTTGGCAACACAGCGTTTCAAATGGCAATGTTATTCTTCTCCGTCCTTATGTTATTCCGGAATATTGCCAGGGTTCCTTTTTCATGCTTCTATTTATCTTCACATGTAAGTTTGGTAATACGAACGTTTTCAGGGAAGGTTGCGCGCCACTTCGCAGCGAAACACAATGCCTCGACTGTGTGTGCCATGCCATAGTTTAAGTGATTTTTACTTTTATGTATTGGTTTATCAGATTTTAATTTATTTATATGAATGTATTTATTTGCAACCCGAATACGGGCGTGTAATGTAAATAAATGTTTTTTTAATATGGGGTCACTTTTGGGGGGCAATATAGAAAATTTAAGAATAAAGTTTTGCAAACTGTACCGTGGAACATATGAAATGGAAGGGCTTGTTGTGAGGGTCTCAAATATAATAATTGTATAATTTAAATATATAATTTATTAAAGTTATTTAAGAAAATTGAAAAAAGATACTCTTGGCTCAAGGCCAACTTTTGAAAACAATATAGTTAGTAGCTTTTTACCTATAGATTACAGGAAAACTATTTATAATAAGTCTATAGACTTAAAATAACATGGTAAATCTTTCAATATTGTGCGTACAAACTTACATTTGCGGTTGATATAAGTTATTGGCACAAGACCGAATTCAACAATTGACGATATATTCAGCAGTTTCGGAACCCTCTCCATGCGAGTTAAACTCGTACTTGTCCGGATTTTTTTTAATAACTGATAATTATTCCAGTTTTTATAAAACAAATGCTGACTACGTTAACAAACCTCATTTTAGATAATCGCGACACAATACGCTCCTAATGCAACGCCTACATGCTATCTAATGGATTCCAGTAATACGACAATAATTTACGAAACATTAGTGCCACGATATTATCATGGGAATTGATGTACCAGTTGTAAATATAGCTCTAATCCTAAGCCTATATATGCGGTAGGGTTGAGAGCCCTTGTGAAATTAACTGATATTTTTTTGAAATTGCGGTGTTATTGTTTATGTTAATTGTCAAGGTCAAAGCTTAAGTCATTTATTTTTAATTCACGATAACCATTTTCTGGTACATACGAATAGCCAGAATTTAAGAAGTTGCATGGCTCCAAGAGTACCTTAAAATATATGAAACTATTACGGTTTTAGTACTTAATACAATACGAGTTTGCCGTGTGGTGCCATTTCAGAATACCTACCACCACCCCATCTCCTCCCGTGGGTGTATTAAAAGTTGACTAAGGGATTAGGCGGAGGAGCCCCAGCAGCGTCCTTTGAGTACATTAACAACTCAACTGCGATCGCCAACCCGTCTACCAAGCGTGGCAATTATGGCAAAACCCTCCAATGAGCCCACAACACACCCATATCGGTCGTTGTGGTGATCTTTGGGGAGGCCTCTGTCCAGCAGTGGACTTCATTCAGCCGAAATTATGATGATGATGACAATACGAGTAGAATCGTAAAAAGCTATCTAAGGATAATGCAAGCCAATGTGTGGGATAAATAAATACACACAAATTTACGCATTATTAATAGACTTGATTATGGCACACATATATTTCGTGTGGTGCTAGCGAGGTAGAATAGCACCATCAAAGTCAAAGTCAAATTGTTTTTATTCATGTAAACCATTTGCTAAGTGCCAGCAGTCAGAATATAATAAATAGTCAGAATTTAAATAGTTGCACGGTTCTAAGTCGTTGGTCTTATGGAGAAGAAATAAAAAAAACTCCATGGATTTTCTCTTTTGAAATAATATATGAAAGTATTACAGTCTTCTATATAATTGTAAAAAGATATGTGAGGATAATGCATGCCAATGTGTGGGATAAATACACATATTTATGCACAGTGATAATCAAATGCGTTACAATTAGATTGCTATAACAGTTATAAGCTGACCAGACCCAACAGAGGGCACCCGTTCACGGGCATAACACATGCATCAGCATAGTTCAGCTCAACTGGACTGGCTCAAGGGAACTTAGCCACCTAACACACAACGCTACTCTCAACAAGATATTTTAGTGAGCATGGCAGATTCATACTGCCAGGCAACAGGCTGGTGTATATGTTATTACATTGTGGCTACATAATGCTCACATTCACAATAATAAAAAAGTAAATTATTATACATGCAATATAAAATTAATATCAAAATTATTAAACAGTATCAAATATAAATGTACCTATAAAAGTTAACATAAAAAATAACAATTAAAAACAAATAATTAATTTCATAACAAATATAGTACAATGAAATGTCATTATATGAATTCATCATCATCATCATCATATGGGCCATTTATACGTCCACTGCTGAATAAAGGCCTCCCCATAGATTCCACAAATGTGTCATAATTTTGGGGGGTATTTGCCAATACTCACCACGCTTGGCAGGTGGGTTGGTGAGCGCAGTATGGCTACCGCTTCACAGAAGGGATGCTGCTGCCCATCCCTCTGGTTTAGAGTCCCTTAGTCGCCTTCTACGACATCCACGGGAGGAGATGGTGAGGTGCTACATCCTTAATCCGGACACCACACGGAATATTATATGAATTAATATAATGCATTTTAAGAAAAAAAATGCAATTAGTTTGTAAAAAAAAAATGTAATGGTATTTGATACATCAATACCAAGAATGTCAATGAAATGATCTTTATTTAGCAAGTAGGTTTCAAGAAACACTTTAAATTCAACAACAAATCAACTTAAATTCTACATACCATCTCTTTACGTGGGTGTTGGTGTCTATGGAATAATCTGGAGGACGGGCAACAGCGTCCTTCTATAAATAATTTAAAAAGCTATTTTATAATATACATGCATACTTTTACTGCTATATCATTCTAATTGTAAGGCAAATAATTAATCTGGCAGCAGCGTCTCTTCCGTGGAACAGCATCATGAGCTCACAAACTCCAAGCACAGCAAGTAAATTCTCCCGCTTTTGATCACTAGTATCATGATTTGAACTCTAAAATAAATAGTTCTCAAATGTTTCCACGGGTTACGGTGCTAGAGGTTTTCCTATCACCACTTAACTGCGTTAAGCTAGTGAAAGAGATCATATTTTAACCAAACTTTGGTAAGGCACGATGCTGCCATCGGAATCAATGAACCGGTCGTAAATATAGCTCTAATTCTAAGCTAACTTCTTGTGCCATTCGGGTCTTGATGACGTTTTGTTTTGGTTATGTGCGTATATTGGATAGCATTAACTGAAAAAGAGTTCGTTGGCATAAAATACAACACTGATATATTAGAAAATAGCTGGACAACGACAAAAGGCCAATTGTACCTTTTCTTTCATATGGTCAAAATGATTGTACTGTTATTTTATTATGGTGTGAATAAAGAGGATTTATTATAAAAGGACACTTTCAGGTGTAATTATTATAAGACTCTTTTATGGTGGTGGTGTTACAGGCGAAGAAAACATTTTGAAATGATGGGATGGCACAGCATCATTTTGCTCAAATACATGATACTGTCAAAACCAATCCTTTTGCAAAGCGCGGTGACAATGGCAATATTCTCTATGCAAAGGACGTTTGGTGAAGCAGTGGTAAATCGCTTGGCTTAGGTAGAGTCACTGTCCCCCGAGGGGGGGGTGACCGTTTGGCACCAGTGAGCAGCTCTAGTGTGGTCATACGAGGACCTGGAGCCTCCCTTAGGTGCCGAAGATGACCTGCCCATTCCATTTTCCTGATTCCAAAGTCACCAACACCCACAAAAAGACATGGGATGGTGGCTCCTCGCCGGCAAGGGCAATCTTTAACAAAAGAGTCTTTATTTTTAACTTGATTAGAAGCGTAATCTTCCAGTAGTCACGTTTAAATAGGATCAAAGGCGCAGAACCGAAGAACAAAAGGCTAATATATACATAAGTCTACGTGAAATATAAAAAAGTTAGATCAACCCAGTTTGCTGATACTTCACGCTATAAAAAGAGAGAAGAGTGCCATATTTTGGTGACCCTATAAAGTCTTTTTTACGCGACGACTTTTATTACAAGCGTGGGACTAATAAAGTAGGGCCGTTACATTCCTGCCAAAGCTGCATCGAAATAATTCAATGGATTTTGATAAAGTCGTAAAACAAACTGAGTCGTCAACCCTACGTGGTATGTAGTAGGGGGATATACTTTTAATCTTCTGCTGAGCTCATTTTCTAGAAACTCACTCCCAAGCGATGTAAGGTGCTCCTACTCAGTGCTCAGGCTCAGAGAAAACAACCTTACTGCAAATATAACTAAAACTAAAGCCAGAAAGTTTAATAGTAAAACCCAAAGTTTAAAAATAAGCTACTGCGGTCAGAAAGTTGAAGAGATTGACGAAACTAAGTTCTTAGGTTTATGCTTGATAAGAATTGCAAATTGGAAAGCGCAGATAAAAAGTGTTTGTACACGTATAAACAGATTTATGTATGTATTTGTAAGCGCACAATCATTTCGGCCTAATGAAGTCCACTGCTGGACACAGGCCTCCCCCAAAGATCATCACAACCACCGATATGGATGTGTTTTGAGCTCATTGGGGGGTTTTGCCATAATCGCCACGCTTGGCAGGCGGGTTGGCGATCGCAGTTGAGTTGTCAATGTACTCGAAGGACGCTGCTGCCCATCCTCCGACTAATCCCTTAGTCGACTTTTACGACACCCATGGGAGGAGATGGGGTGGTGGCATTCTGAGCCGGCAAACATACATTAAAAAAAACTAGCATCTGAGAAGATTAGCGTATCACGGATATGTAGGGTCTGTATTGAGGTATGGGCTTATGCTATGGGGAAATTCAGTTGACATAAATAGAGCATTAATATCACAAAAGAAGTGTATTCGGGCAATAAGTGGAATTGGTCCAATGGAGCCGTGTGGTGCCGGCTCAGAATGCCACCACCCCATCTCCTCCCATGGGTGTCGTAAAAGTCGACTAAGGGATTAGCCGGAGGATGGGCAGCAGCGTCCTTCGAGTTCATTAACAACTCAACTGCGATCGCCAACCCGCCTGCCAAGCGTGGCGATTATGGCAAAACCCCCCCAATGAGCCCACAACACATCCATATCGGTGGTTGTGTTGATCTTTGGGGGAGGCCTGTGTCCGGCAGTGGACTTCATTCGGCCGAAATGATGGTCCAATGGAGTCCTGTAGAAGTGTATTTAAAACACTAAAAGGACTTACAGTAACATGTCTGTACATAATTGAAGTTGGGGTGTTCGTGAAAAAGCATGGCGACTTATTCGAAAAAGTAAGCGAAACCAAAAAGTACATGTCCAGAGACCCGAGTAAATTGGTTCTCACAATGATGTCAACCACAAACTCAGTTTAAAAGAGAACTTTAGAAATGGCTTATAGAGAAATGTTTCTATACTGTCACTGAATACATGAGTCTTAAGTAGATGTAAGCTATTAAAATACATTTCATTTAATGTTGTGCATATTATTGAAGATAAATGGGGCTTTCAAAATAATATTGTTAATAATGTATTTGTTTGATAATTTAATAGTTTTGTTGTAATGTCAATACTTTTTTGTTTTTTTTAATTAATGATGATTTACAAATGAATCAATAATGCGATTAAATAATAATGTTTAATGATATTGCAATGCAGGTGGTCTTTGAAACACGATCAAAATTTTGCATGCCAATCTTACGGATAGTTGCACGCTTTCAGGTCATTGGTCCTATGGCGAAGAACCGGCAAGAAACTCCATGGATATACTCTTTTAAAACATTATGTATTACAGTCTTAATATTAAATACATCATCATTTCGGCCGAGTGAAGTCCACTGCTGGACACAGGCCTCCCCGAAACATCACGACCGATATGGGTGTGTTGTGTGCTCATTGGGGGGTGTTGCCATAATCGCCACGCTTGGCAGGCGGGTTGGCGATCGCAGTTGAGTTGTTAATGTACTCGAAGGACGCTGCTGCCCATCCTCCGGCTAATCCCGTAGTCGACTTTTACGACACCCATGGGAGGAGATTAAATACAATGTAATCGTAAAAATAAGAAGCTATGTGAGGATAATGCATGCCAATGTGTGGGATAAATACCACATATTTATGCACAATGATGTTAATTGCCTTACAATAAGATTGCTATAGCAGTCAAGAACTGACCAGTCCCGACAGAGGGCACCCGTTCACGGGCATAACACATGCATCAGCATAGTTCAGCTCAACCATAATGCAGGGAACTTAACCACCCAACACACAACGCTACCCTCAACAAGACATTTTAGTGAGCATGACAGACCCAAACTGCCAGGCTACAGGCTGGTGTTTGTATAATATAAATAGATAAAAAAAATAGAACCACTGCATTTCCTCCCGTGGGTGCTGTAAAAAGCGGCTAAGACTAGAGGGATGGACAGCGGCGTCCCTCCTGTAGATTACTAGTCCTACTGCGCTCAAAAACCCGCCTGTGAAGCGTGATAAGTACTGGTAGATTCCCCCCAAAACAGCGACAAAATTCTGAAAATCTATGGAGGAGGCCTGTGTTGAGCAGTGGACGTCCATGATACTATAATAATGATGATTTATCCCTTAACTCAGCAATTTCGTTCAATGGAGTTTCTATTTGAAGCAACATTAGTCTGGTCAACATATATCTTACGTGGTTATGGCTGGATGCGCACATCTGATTAGAGTAGAAGCTTACCCGCATTATAATTATTTATTTGTATTAATTTGTGGTGCATTGATTTTATTTTATTATTCCATAGGTAAGTTTTTTTAAATGTATAATGTTGTGTAAATATGGAATGTCGCAATTACTTGCTTGCATCGTAAAGTGTCATTGCATGGCATCATATTAAGAATTTGCCGCTCATTCAGCTCTTCCGGATAAAACAAACCGTTTCCATGGTATGTTATGAAGTCCTAACAGACACTTTTACACATCACATTGAAACAATGAGAGGCTCTTGTTCAAGATTGTTACATTTAAGAGTTTATTTGACGGAAAAGTGCGCTAAGTGTACATGGTATTGATTAGCTGGCTTTACTTTGAATACACTTCCTGGACTAATAGAGTTATTATTGGGACTTGTATGCAAAGGCAACCCCGTATCCATCTGTTAAGTTAGCTATAGCTATCATGATAGACAGGCTACATGACGTACGGAACAAATCAAAACTATTTCGTGTTTCTGGACACGGTATAGCGTTCGCTGGGAGTCGAAGGATTTGGAATAGGCCTACATAGTCAGGATTAGTAGTCATACAATTATCTAATTTTATGAGATGTACAACGAATACGTTTTGGGCAATCATGATCCCGAAAATGTAACTGTCTGGTCTTCCCTTCGATAATTATAAGTAGCATCTAGTAATTGGCTTACGTTCATTTGGCTCCAACTAAAATACTGATAACTGTATCTAGTATTGTTGTAAGCTGACTCGAATGCATATATGACGGCGAAACGTGCAGAGCCATCTCGATTAATTACATAGAGATTGATTCGTATGAGTAAAGGTTTTTGAGAGCTGAAACTCGAGCGAAGCAGCGAAGCGAGCGTATCCATCATAATTAATCTAGAGTGTTTTCCCTGACGTTGGTACTTGTGTGTCAAGACTGAGTGTTCTGTAAAATAAACCAAAAACATTTATCGAGTAGTTTGGTTTCCTTACCCGTATCCCAAACCTGGCCACACTATGTCTGTCCACGAATCCTTATTTGATGATAAAAATGTCGTATCAAAGTCAAAGTCAAAGTTTTTATTTCATATAGGCCCTAATAGGCACTTAAGAAAAGTCGAAAGTTAAGGTGCACGGTTCGGAAAAGTTGATCTTATGGAGAAGAAGCCGGCAAGAAACTCCAATAGACACTCTTTTAAAAAAGTGATATTACAATTTATTTGTTCCGTGCGGGAATCGAACCCAGGGCGCAGCAGTCGACTGTATCAGCCACTGCACCAACCGTGCCGTCTGCGTGCTCGCTATGTGGAAACAAAGTGGACTACATATGCACGATAATAAACACACTATTGCTTCTGTAATACACAATCAGAAATTGATAATTATTAACGCACAGGTACGAGTCAACGAAGTTATCACGTTAACAAAATGTAGAAGATGCTAAATTATATTAAAATAAAGGGCAATATGGCCATCAAGCTGTAAACAATGTCATATTGTGTACATTAACATGTCAAAAAGGACATATGTAATATGTCCTATATAAAAAAGTTATCAATTCTAACAAGAATTATTAGTAAAAATGGTAGCTGGGCGGCCATCTTGCGAAGTCACTTTTTGGACGAGAGCCGTCGGCGCACCTCGCTGCATGGCGAATTCTCAATTTTCAACACAATCCTTACCAGTTTTTAATATATTTCACGGGCCACGCTTTTTAGGAGAAATGCCGCCCTGCCTTTGTAACTAGTTTCTTTGTCGCATTGAATTTTAGTAACTGTATTTGCTTTTTTATTCTATCAAACTGTAAATAGTCAACAAAACAAACAAAACGGAGTGGTCATAGTTGTTTAAGTTTCCGTTCCACGTGGACCGTGGAAGGTTTCGATATCGGCCCTGCTGCGCCTTCACAATTTGTCATAACTTTTAATTATTTTGCATTGAGAACATCTAACTTGAATGTATTTTAAGCAATATTATTAGTTCTAATCCTAACTCTTACTACTTCAAGCCAAACTGTAAACTATATATTCCTACGAAACTTCTTATCTCATACCAGGAGGCAAGCTATTACGGGAGCCCGAAGCATAATTTATGCGACGTTGCACTTCCTTCAAACGAGTCAATATTAAGGCATTCCCAAGCAACGTGTGTAAGAAGCTAATACATTAATTTCACCATACACATAATTTACCTTGGAGGATTGCTTTGGGCGAGTCTCAAGGCTGTTAGTGCTCTGCAATAAACTCAAGGCAAATAAAGTATGTGCTAACCGTAATAATGCATGGAGAGGCCAGTGCATACCTCAGCTCAGTGTTTCTCAAACGTTTTAATGGTTAACTTCTGTAAATGTTAAAAGTAAATTTTTTTTTAATACTGTGCCCTTCACTAGGATTTTTCCTGTATCATGGGTACGTTTATAGACATAAATTCCACACACAATACACCCAGACACGGAACAACTATCTGCAGATCATACAAATATTTGTTCCGTGCGGGGATAAAACCCGCGAACCGGAGCGCAGCAGCCTGTATAAGCCACAACACCAACCATGGCATCAAATGAAATCTGTTGAAGTTGGTGAGAAAAATATTCCATGTATGGACCAATTGAATTTTATTTTCAACTGAATTTAATTGGCCTTACCCTGACTGCTACGATTAGTTTGAGAAGCAATGGCTTACTGTACTGTATCGTTATTAACGATGCAACTGAGAACGAGGCACTAAGTCGCTGGTAGTTATCTATTAGATGTTAGCCTGCGATGCGGTATTTTTAGTGACCGGTGGGACTTGGTAAGACAATGTATCTTGCCATTTATATTCTCTTCTAAAGGAAAATTTACACATATTTTAATAGATGTGTGACTATTGGCCCAGTCATCATCATCATCATCATCATACCAGCCAAAGGACGCCTACTGCTGAACAAAGGCCTCCCCCTCGGTTTCCATAAGGAACGGTTACATGTCACCCTCATCCAACGACTCCCAGCGACCTTCACCAGGTCGTCTATCCATCTCGTTGGAGGTCTTGCCATGATGCGTTTTCCGGTGCGCGGTCTCCGGTCTCCATCCATGAAAAACTTCCACTGGGCCCAATAAAAATGTAATTGGTTTATTTTTAAGTCCGAAGGTAAACCCTTATAGAATCACGCGTGTGTCTGTCTGTCTGTCCGTCTGTCACAGCCAATTTGCTCCAAATCTACTGGACCGATTAAGTTTAATATGAATTGTTGCGATCCAAACACGGACGTGTAATGTAAATAAATGAATTTTGAATGTAGGGGTTACTTTTGGGGGGCAAAAAAAAATTAAGAATAAATTAGCTTACCTCCTATATCCGTAACTACTGAACAAAAAAAAAAAAAAATTGGTAATAGCTCTTTACCTATAGATTACAGGAAAGCCTATAAGACGTCTATGGGCTTAAAATAACATGGTAAATAATAATAATAATAAGCTTTATTTTCTCACCACAGCAGGTACACGATATCAGAATATGAGATTAAATATTACTCTATTATATGTCACATTCTGATATCATATACCTGCTGTGGTGAGATATATTAACTTACGTTTGCAGTTGGAATGTATGGGAGAACATGTTTTTCTTCTACGATATTAAGTTTGTTCCGGGGTAAGTTATTGGCCACCTTGTGTTTTTTTTAATATGGCCCAAATTTGTTTTTCGTAGCTAGTATATGTTAATATGTTATATGATATATTTTATGTCATATTCTGATATCGTGTACTATACCTGCTGTGGTGAGAAAATAAAGCTTATTGTAATTATTATTTACCATGTTATTTTCAACTTGAGTTCAAGTCGCACTTGTCCGGTATTTTAAAACATCTTTGACTTTGTTGTTGTATGTTCACCACTAGACATTAATGGACTTCTACTGTGTTATCAGTCAATTTAGTAACAAGTAGCGAGTCGAGTGGTTGCTGGTATGATTGGAATCACTTCTTAAATTCTTTACTGAACAAAAAGAAAATACAAATCGGGCAGTCAAAATAAATGTTATGTACAAAGGTGAGCTTAACTCAGACTGAGTTTTCTTCCAGCAAACTTTTGAGTGATAAAGAGTGGTGGTAAAAAAGTAAGTCATGTGTACAATAGTATTGAAACATAAAAAAAACTGAAAATCAAAAAGATATATACTAATAAATAATATATGCACATATAAACAAATACATATATGTTTATATATACAGACTTTCATATATATTTTATACAAATATATTACATATTGACATAACATATAGCATACTTAAAAGTCACGTAGCACGGAACTGCTTCCTAATTCTATTCTTTAAAGCGTCCAGAGTACGGCTGTTGCGTAGGGCATGTGGTAAGGAATTCCATAGATAAAATTATAGTTGCATTAATTTTGACGCGACAGCCTTAAACGAGATGGACAGATAACCTGGTTTGGGTGGCTGAGAACCGTTGGATGCCGCATGTAACCGGTCGTTACAAAAACCTATTGGACAGCCTTTGTTCAGCAGTGGACGTTCTTGGGCTGATAATGATGATGAAACGTACCGGAATATTGTGTACGTGTAAAAAGACTTTAAATACTGGTTGCTTATATTTTAGTGATCTTGTTTTAGTTATTCAAGAATTTCCGGGCCTTAGTCACTAACAAAAATCTAGGGAAAACCTAGTCGCGGGGCTCATAGACATAATAAACCGATTTCTGTCCCACTGCTAGGCAAGTACCTCTTCTCGCGATGAGAAAGGTTAGGTTTTAGTCCATCATGCTGGTCTAGTGCGATTGACGCACTACAGACACCGTTGAGAATTGTTGCCTTCTGCGCTGATTCCAAGTATCTTGGGACTAGGGTAGCAAGGAGAAGAACGTTAAGATGGATTAACCTATCAATCCATATTTAATCTTTTGGTTTAAGTCAATTTTGGCTTTCAATTTTTGTATGACCAAAAGTCACCTCAAACAGATCGATGCGCCTTTAATTCAGAGTATGTTAAAGAACAGAAAAACCTGTTTATTAGATTTCAAATCTTACACAAGACGCAATTAAGAAAAACTACGCCTATAATAAAATTGTTGCAGCAAATAAGATCGTTCCCCTCCAATCTTTGTATCACCCGGCCTATATGTCTTCCCTAATGCCCAATATGTCTTGGTAGGAACTTGGTTCGACTTCCATTTAATGATACAATGTAGCGTCACTCGTTACAGCATTGTTCGAGCGTGCGGGGAATTCCGATTACTTTGACAAAAGACGTGGAAAGGGATTACGTCACACCTCCCGTTTAGCAAAAAGAAAAAAGTTGAGCAGTATTCTGTGGCTAGTTGGTGAGAGAATCATAATGACATTAAAAAGACCTTCGGCAATGTTAAGCCGGATTTTGAGATCACTAGTATTGTCGATCGTGTTTCGGGCATCAATTTTCAAGCGAAATAAAGTTAAAATAACCGCTGCGGTAAACCATTATCATCATCATCCTATCAACTAAAGCATGTTCATTGCTGAACAAAGATCTCTACCAAGGTTGTCTGTCTTTGGAGGTCGTCCCACACTGCGCTTTTGGGTGCGCGGTCTCCACTCGAAAACCTTTTTACCCCAATCGCCATCTGTCGAGCAATGTGCCCGGCCTATTGCCTCTTCAGTTTACTAATCCTTTAAGATGTGTCGGCAACTTTAGTTCTTCTATGGATCTCCTCATTTCTGATTCGATCTAGTAGACTCTCCATAGCTCGCTGAGTGACTTCGAACTTTCTTATGAGGCCCATAGTAAGTGACCACATCTCTGCCCCATACGTCATCACTGGTAACACACACTGCTCAAAGACTTTCGTATTGAGGCATTGCGGTATTTATGACGAAAATACGTTGTAAATATAATAAATACTTGTTTATTAATATAATTCAGTTCCTTGCCCCTTCACCACTGTAATGAAAGTGACACATTTATCGGTAGATCGATAAAAATATATTTCTATAAGAATAAAATATAAGTATAAACATAAACAAAATATAACTAAATAGATATAAGATACACACATATATAAAGAATACATACCCAAAATTGAATATAAAATGCGTACGAATCTATGTCGACGTGCGGAAGTAGTGCTCGTTAGGACGTTTGTACAGTTCTTTACATCAGACGGGAGTGAGGTCCAAAATCTAATCGCATGTAAAGAAAAAGAGTAGGTATAGTTATTCAGTTTAGTGAGACAGTTCTAAGATGAGACCTTTTTTTTTTTATTGGTGCCTAGTGGAAATTCTTCATGAACTTCCTTCGCCCCGGGGAAGGGCGAAGGGGTATGCCGGACTCCTACCGGCTAAAACCACTGGAGCGGTCATCTTCGGCACCTAAGGGAGGCTCCAGGTCCTCGTATGATCACACTAGAGCCGCGCACTGGTGCCACGCCTATAGGCACATCCCTGAGAGGGTGACTGTACAGCGGTCACCCCCTCGGGGAGATTGTAAAGGATCCCCCAAAGCGTCCCACGGCAGCGGGTGACCACATGTGTGCTACCGTCTTCTCTTGGGTCTCGCTCGGTGTGGGCACGCAGATTCCCCAATCTACGCACCCGCGAACCCAAAGGTCCCCTCTAGGATGAGACCTGCGGGGCATATCAGTTTAGTAAGTAATGGAAAATCGTTCCCTTAGGTAGGACAGAGGGTTGGATTATGTAGGTTATCAAAGAGAAGTGTTGCTGCAAAGACGAATTGGAAGCCACTTTCGTTCTTTACGAAAGTTGGAGACATGTTTTTGTGTATTTCAAAGAAATTATTAAAATTAAAGCCTACATTTTGTATCCTCCTTTCTTGCATCCAATAGCCGGCATCAGTGTAATCTATAGTGGGCTGAATAAGAATGCGAGTAAGAGAACTTTAGTTTTCAAGGGCAAGAAGGTCTGGAGGCATTTCAACGAATGAAAGATCGAACGGAAGAGAAGAGAAATGACCTTTTTTATAGACTTCTTTAACTTGTGTTCTCCAAGTATAATCAGAGTCAGTATACCCCTAAGTTTTTATGAAGTCTGATACGCGGATCCTTCGTCCTTCTTCCAGGATTCTTCAAACAGGTAGGTGGTCTACATGGCGGGCCAAAGTTTTCCTTTCACACAATTCTCCTTCTTAAGACTTATCGGTGAAATTGGGAACTGTCAATGAACCATTTCTTCTGGTAAATGTTGTTTCCAATTTCAATTTTGTAATGTCTTATTTGTAATTTCTATTACACTTCACGTTTTAGAACTCCAGTACAAACATTGAATGTTCGTATCTATATGTTTAGAGTTACACGTCTATGGCATACTAGAAATACTGGTGTCAGTCACGGATTTGAATCTCGTAATTGAAAAAATGGGAAGCAACTTTGCGCTACAGGCCGTGAAGTTTGGCTCTGCAGCGTTGGATGCCTGACAGTCAAACTTGCCATACATGTGCCATGTAGAGGGCCACGGACCACACGACTCTCCGTAGAGGCGGCGAACTTCCTTATTCGGTTCCTCAAGATTGGGCAGTAGCCGGTGCAAGGAAAGAAAGAAAACATTTATTCATCCACAATAAAGAGACTCCAAACTACTTAATTACCTACTTTTAGTCTTGTTGATTGATTTTCCTCGAATACGGAATGGAGCCTAAGACCTTTAGTGCACCATCAGTTTATCTATATCTTAGTCCATTAACCAAGGCAATAGAGTGGGCCAAGGGTCGAATGGCTTTATATCCTATGACTACCTTATAGCACCGATGCAAATAATAAATAACAATAATTTCAAATTAAATATAGTCGACTTAAATCCGTGGACCGACTCTATGGAGTTTCGAATTATTTTATATTTGTATACTTCTCGATAAACTTTAGAAGTATACGATACGGTAACTGCAATAGTAGGTTACATTAAACAGAAATGGCTTTCAAGTCCACTTAAGAGCAATGCGGCGTACAGCTTTCTTTCGAGTAGCGTTGGAGTAAATTCATTTTATATTATATATTCATAGTATATAATACGTGCATTCTATGATTGTCGTATCTATTGAAGTAAGTTTAAGTAGTAATTTTAAATGTATACAGCCTATAGGGAAACTTTTAGCCAAACATAGGTGGCTGGGTTATGGATTCTTCTTGTGTGGTGGCACTGCGTCTGCTACAAATCCGAAAAAAAATCGTATATCCAAATTGGAACAGTAGTGATAGATTTTCCAACGAGCTTTATCGGACCGACTTTTCTCCTAACAGAATCGGACACAATGCAAAAGCACAGAGGGATCGGGAGAGGACCGATCTTGCTCGAAGACGGAGGAGACGGCGCCGGGGTAACAACCGCCCTGGCAGTTAATTCCTATACGCCTGAAACCCCTTGCCGTTGCTATAAAGCGGGGGGCCTCTGGGTTTGTGGGTGCGTAGATTGGGGAACCTGCGTGCCCGCACCGAGCGATCCACGAGAAGACGGTGGCGCGCAGGTCTTCACGCATGTGCGCAGCACAGCACAGCGCACAGGGACGTTTCGGGGGATCCTTTACAATGGCCGGAGGGGGTACCACATTACAGTCACCCTCTCCGAGATGTGCATATGGGCGTGGCACCAGTGGGCGGCTCTAGTGTGATCATACGAGGATCTGGAGCCGCCCTTAGAAGCCGAAGATGACCGCCCCAGTGGTTTTAGCTGGTAGGAGTCCGGCATGCCCCTTCGTCCTTCCCCGGGGCGGAGGAAGTTCATGAAGAATTTCCACTAGGCCCAACCACTGCAGTGCCAGTAATTCTGTTGCCAAGCAGTAGTGTTTAAATTTTAGATATTACTGTGTTCCAGTTTAACTAATGACTCCGAGGTAACGAGCAAGGTGTGGTGCTGCGCAGGATTAGTCCTGGGTGGTATGGCAATTATTTAGAGCAGGCGTGTCGCTTACCTCCAGGTGAAGCTTAGACACTCATGGATGGGACACCCGATGCAGGTTTTCTAACAGTGAAACTAATCTAACAGCTGAATGAAGTCCACTGCTGGACACAGGCCTTTCCCAAAGATCACCACAACGGCCGATATGGATGTGATGTGGGTTCATTGGGGGGTTTTTCCATAATCGCCACGCTTGGCAGGCGGGTTGGCGATCGCAGTTGAGTTGGTAATGTACTCGAAGGACTCTGATGCCCATCCTCCGGCCAATCCCTTAGTCGACTTTTACGACACCTACGATGGGGTGGTGGCATTCTAAGCCAGCACCACACGGCCAGTGAAACTAATGTCACATAATATTTACACGCCAAAATAATGAAACCAAGCATCGCAGTAAGAATGGAAAATTACAAAAGACTAGTAAAACTTCTTTGATCGTGAAGTCTTGTTCAACTTAATACCATTTAAATAAAATGCATTCAAATATTTGAATTAAGAAAATTCACCGACTTGTTCGGTCAAACGTTTCGCGAACCAGATTCTCGGCGGGAGCGCCCGAAGTATCTCGAGGGAGTACGGTCGTCGCAACTGCAACCGCCACAGTATAAATTCAATTTTGTTCGTTGTCGTATTTGCCCAGTCCATTTTGGTATTGCCAGATAGTCTAGTCTGATAGAAGCGAAGTAGATTTATTCTGCGACACAAAGAGATCTCTTGCAGTGGTTTTTAAGTTAACACGTTTTATTCGAAGAGATGGAGCTTAGGAACACTCTAGGTAATTTATGTGGATCGCTGGCTGCGCTTTTCTATAGCACCAAATGATTTTTCTTTGAGCATAAAATGTGTGTGGCAAAATGGCACATCAAAGGATATTCAGTAATTCTAATTTAAACTTATTTTATGTAATCAATAATAAATTATGAAAAAAGGGTTTATATGCATACAGTTATACATATTATGGACGACAAAAATGTTTGAGCTGCTCTAATCTGACATACTTAAATTATTGGATGGTCGTTATTGAATTTGGGCATTTAAATGGACACGATATTCATATGCATTTTTTTTTAAACGTTGTGCCCCGCACTAGGATTTCTCCTGTGTCGTGGGTGCGTTTACAGACATGAATTCCACATACAATACACCCAGACCCGGAACAACTACCTGCTGATCATACAAATATTTGTTTCGTGTGGGAAGTGTAGCAGTCGACAGTATCAACTACTGCACCAACCGTGCCGTCAAATTAATAACTGACGACATTTTAATATCTATATAATATTCATCATCTCAGCCAAAGGATGTCTACTGCTCAACAAAGGCTTCCCCATAGATTTCCACTGAGCGGATACATGCCCCCCGCATCCAACGATTCCGAGTGACCTGCACCAGGTTGTCTAACAAACGTCTAACTGCCACATCTTGTAATTTCACATAGACCTCTATATCCGAGTTTTTTAATTGGTGTAACGGTATAACATCGTAACATTAAGTTATCAGTTTTAACAACTTCATGAGATAATAATATATGTTAAAGTAACAAAGTGTGCGGTAACTTAAAAAAAAAACGTCTTGACAATTATCCACGCTATGCACCTTCCCGCAAAGCCAACATGCCTGCGCTAGCCTCGGCTGCTGAGTGACACGTCCCTGCCGCGTCAGCTGCACTGCGTCCGCTCCAAGTGCATCAACGCCCACAGCTCGTATAAAGCAGGTTTTCACCAGCTTTGCTGCTACCAGCAATCGAGCAATATGTTTTAGACCGTATGGCGTTAGCGTTAGCGAGACCCGAAACAAAGTATTTATTATTTCATTTCGTTTCATTTCATCTCATCTCATCTCATTTCATTCGGGTACTTCATAGAGTGCCAGTCGCATGACCACATGTATAGTGGTCGCTCGGTGTGGGCAAGCAACAACTGTACTAACCTACCACCAACACTGTTGCTACTTCTCAAGGTCAAGGTCTTCTTACTGGCCAAGCTAGCCTATTTACGAGCTTTATTTAACTAACAACTACAGCTAAACACTCCCACGCAAAGATTTTATAACTATAACATTGTTTTAGAATTGTGTTGGCCCGCGGCTTTGTGAGAGAAACTAAGCGTCAATTTCAAACGTTCGTCGCAAAAAAATAATCTTCTATTTTAATGTTAATAACATCGAGCATAACTCCAAGTGCTCGCCTTTGTTGTAAAAATAATAAAAAGAAATCAGTCGCCATCTGCAAATAAGGAAATTATGAAACCGCAGCAAAACGTCGACATTCAAGCCTTTGTTCCTTCAACACCTTTTATTCAACGCTCTGAGATTTTTAATCGAAAAATCATATTGTTTTTAGCAGCGCATTGTTAATTATGTTTGTGTATTAATTTGTACAATTTCGCAAGATGACAACATTGTTTGAATAAAAAATGGGTTAAAACATTGTCTCATCGGCATCGGCATTATAATACAATAAAATGCATACAAAATAATATTATGTATAGATTCCTACCTGGACGTCCACTGCTGAACAAAGGCCTCCCCCATAGATTTGCACAATGAGCGGTCACATGTCGCCCTCATCCAACGACTCCCAGCGACCTTCACCAGGTCGTCTGTCCACCTCGTTGGAGGTCGTCCCACGCTGCATTTTTCAGTGCGCGGTGTCCACACGAGAACCTTTTTGCCCTAACGGCCATCAGTTATGGAGATCGGGTACTGGAAAACCCAGCGTGGGACGACCTCCAATGAGGTGGACAGATGACCTGGTGAAGGTCACTGGGAGTCGTTGGATGAGAGTGGCATAAACCGCTCGTTGTCGAAATCTAAGGGGGTGGCCTTTGTTCGGCAGTGGCCGTCCTCTGGCTGATATGACGTTCATTCATAATTAGCCCATTACTGTCCCAATGCTGGGCATGGGCTTTTTCTCACGATTAGTAAGGTTAGGCCTTATTAGTCCACGACGCTGGCCTAGTGCGGGTTGGTGGACTACACACACCATCGAGAAATTTTTGGAGCCCTATCAGGTGGGCAGGTTTCCTCACGATATTTTCCTTCATCACAAATGCAATTGATAATCAAATTCTGATCCGCACATGAATGCAAAAAGTCAGAGGTGTGGGGCGGGATAGAACTCAGACCCTCCTGTATGGAAGGCGAGATTTTCGACATAACAAAAAACCTATATTGGTATGACATCGCGTATATTTTAGATTTCGAACGTTTGACGTTTCGAACACTTCGCAGGGTTCGTGGTCGCAGATTTTCAACCCTGCATAGTGTTCGCAACGTCAGGAAAAACAAAAATCTAAAATATACGCGATAGAATCCGTTTAAAAGTGTTTTATTATAATGTGTAATAATCGCAAAAACCTAAGACATTACTAATATGTAATCTGCCGACCCACACTGGGCCAGCGTGATAGACAAATATCTAACCTTTCTCATCGTCATAAAAGGCCTGTACCCAGCAGTGGGGCAGTACTGGGGGCCTAAAATGGCCGTTTTAGGTGAATCATAATATGAATTACATTAGAAATCACAAAATGGTCACGTTAATAGTCAGTTATGATTGAGTGACCATTTTGTGATTTCTAATGTGAATCGTATTGAGATCATTATTATGCCTTATAAATAAAACTTAATACGGTCTTATTAGGCCTTCTGGACCATTTGGTGATATTTAATGTGATTCATATTATGATTCTGCTAAAGCGGCCTTTTTAGGCCCCCTGGGCTGATAATTATGATGGAAATGATATGTGTGATGTGGTGTTGGTAGTTTGTTTTATAACTGCAAATGTAAATCATTATACGAATAAATTTTTCTTTTTCTTCAGTAGCCCTTAATATGATCCCATTGTACGAGTATAGAACAAAGTTCTTCTACTTTTTAGAAACACCCGTTCAACGCTACCGTACATTAAACCGACATAATGGTGCAACTTAAATTGCTTAGTGGACCCAATATAACTTAATCTGTATCGCATAAGCTCTCTCATTGCTCTGTATGGCGCAAACACAGCGATGTGGATTAAAGGCTTCCAAGCTTAGATAAACACACTCATGATAGGATTTCAATCGAAGTAACATTAACCGTTTAGAATTTCTATCGGAAAATTCCGTTTGCAGTTTAAGCCTGATGAAGTTTTTAATTGCTACGAGGAAGTTGGAGATGATTGTGTGATTATTTTATTTGTTTGCAAGAGGACTGGAGTATTTATTAAGTCAAAGGAAAAAAGTGGTGCTTTTTAGCCGACTGCGGCTCAGCAAGGGAGGATTAATGAATTTATAGTCATATGTTTTTGCCTTGTGGTGTTACAAATAGCACGGGCCCATCTCATATCCTGGGTGTTATAAAAGGTGACTATTGGATTAGCTGGAGGACAGGCAGCAGCATCCTTCGCGTACATTAACAACTCAACTACGATCGCCAACCCTGCCAAGGGTGGTGATTAAGGCAAAACCCGGGGAATGAGCACACAACACACCCACCCTGGTATTTCTGGCGAACTTTTGGGAGGCCTATCCCAGCAGTTGACTTTATTCAGCTGAAATTATGTAAATAAAAGGGAGCGAGGGATATGTAATATTTTTATCTCTTTTGAATTTAATTTGATGACTGTTTAGCTTCTATGGACTACATTACTTTTGTTATTTTCTATCGTTTTTTGGACTTCTAAGTCGGAGGTGGGGCCTCTGGGTTCACGGATGCGTACATTGGGGAATCCGCGTGCTCACACCGAGCGACCCAAGAGAAGACGGTAGCATGCATGTAGTCACGCACTGCCGTAGGACGCTTTGGGGGATCCTTTACAATCCCCCCGGGGACCGCTTTACAGTCACCCTCGCCGAGATGTGCCTTTAAGCGTGGAACCAGTGGGTGGTTCTAGTGCACGAGGACCTGGAGCCTCCATTAGGTGCCGAAGATGACCGCTCCAGTGGTTTTAGCCGGCAGGAGTCCGGTCGCCCAGGGGTCGAAATTAGACCGTTATTAATACAATATAAATTGTATTAACATATTGTACAAACATTTTAATTTTCTGCACTCCTATATAAACTTTAACTATGTCAAATCTCACACTCCTCCGTGGGCACAATCTGCTTAAAAAGGGGTACAAAGATTTTCCTTCACGAATAAATATTTCATAGAAAGCTTTTTTTTTGTTTTAATGCAAAACTATCATATATATTCTATAAATTCAATACTTATGGATACATATTAATTATTGACACATGTCTAGTATGTAATAGTAACTTAGAATTAGGTTTTTCTCTGTCATGAGCTAATGATACTGATGACAGCCCCAGGTCTTAGTCTAGGCCCAATACGATTCTGCCAATGTCAACGTTGTAAGCTAATACGAAATATATTGGACGGCTGCAAAATTATAAAGAGATTGCTCAGTGATTGCTCACACAAACCGACACCGAATAAAGCCACTAAGATAACGCAATTTTTCCACGATACTATCACGAACGTGTGTGTTTACCAAATTCGCTTATGACCGAATCCCAGGTCATAGTCATCTCAAATGATTGTAGTGTCATCAATTCGATACGTCTGTTGTCTGTCTGTTAATTTGAAGTCAATTGGACATCTTAAAGTGCGTTAATTGAATTTCAATATTCTATTACATTCATACAAACAGGTCAAGCCTATTAACACGTGTACATGATAAATATTTTTAAAAACCTGTCAGAAGCAATATTATTTACTGCAAATCATTTATAATGCTCTTCCCAGACCACTTTCAAGGCATCTTGGCGTAACATCGACAGCTTGTTTATTACTGCTACCGCAAACTACAGACAGACAGACATCTCACATGAACAAACACGAACCCCCAGAATAACTATCTGTAGGCCTCACAAATACTTTCGTGTGGGGACTGAACTCAATCCCCTTGTCACCTTGTGCGACACCCACAGGATGAGATGGGTTTGTTGCTATTATTAGCAGGCACCAAAAATCGTTTTTCAGGTACTTATTTAAGAAAATCTGAACCAATTTCATTTGCTAAATCTATTTCAGCCAGCTTGAGGCATCTTAACATAATATCGACTGCATGTTAATTATATATTGTATTCGGTCTATCTGTTAACCTAAATTGGACAGCTTGAGTGGACAGTGGCAGTTTAATCCCATCCCACTGATTATCACCGACGTTGATGCGAATTAGTCAGTCGACGTTGCATGTTGCATGAATGCGAACGACGAAAATGCTCAGCTCAGGGTTTTAAATGTTGTAAGTTTTTTTGTTTTTTTCTTGTATTTAATAATAAGGCATTGACTGAATGTTAGTTATTGTTATATTGTTCTTGTAATATTAAATTCTATTATTCATACGAAACTGTAAATTAGTACTTAGTAATAACATTGCACTCACTCGTATTTTTGTAGTTACGTCCTACCGCCATTACGTCACTCTGAGGTTATTGTTGAACACCAGCGCTGGTGGCATTAGGTCCGTCCGATGTCACAGCAATATGCTGAACAATTACCTGTTTCTGCGCACATACAACGCACAGCCCACATGCATAACAGGATTTTATTTATTTTGTAACTTGTCTTCTATTGTACTGTTAAAATGACGTGGGTAACTCGATAAAGTGTTGTCGTGATGAAAATGATAATATCGGTCACAGATAATTCGTGAGGCAATTTTTCAAGCTTTTTATCTTGCCATTTTGATGCAAATGGACCAATATTGTTTTGACGCTAATGTCAAAAGCTGCTGCTAATTCAGCCGTAGATTGAGTATCACTAGCTTTCACAATTACCTATAATTCGTCACTGTCGGACAAAATTTTCGGACGACCACGGGGTTTATTTTTCAAATCGAAATTTTATTTCCGAATGGAAGCGGGTTTACCAATCATGGGTTGTGCGTTCGTTTTCAGTGTTTGTTCCGTAAATGTAGTTGTCATCGATGATGTATATGCCATACTTGTACCGTATTGCTGCCACGACGGTACTCATATTCCATGATTACTCGAATTTTCAACGAATCTATGACGACGAAAAAGATTCATTCAAACGTGATGCAAACATATAAGACTTATTTTAAATAATGAAAACCATGTTTATAAAATCAAATAAATTTGAAATTGGAATTCATAGCCAAATAAAAAATATTTTTATTTGTAATGGCCAGTACTGCAGAACGGCAATTTCATAGGTAAAGACCAATTGACTTTGGGTCATTGTCCCTATAGTACAGAGATTACTGTGGCAAACTACGAATCTTATATTGATCATTACCTGATTATTTCTCTGCTACAAAAGTGTGTTTTCTTAATAAGCTCGCTAACACCATTACATTATGTATGAAATAAATTTTAATATTGCATAAGGGCCAGGTTTTTAAACGGTTGCATTATATAATAAAGAGATACAGACAGTGCCATCGCATTTGTATCGTACGCACGATTGAATTGTCACTGGTGCGCACAGATCCAACAGATAGCGAATACATTGCATGAACCAAATAAAACGTCTGACAGGGGTAGTAAACTGAAACCTGCGTACTCACACCGAGCGACCCCCGGGAAGACGGCGGCGTGCATGTGGTCACGTGCCGCCGTACACAGCACAGCACATAGCGGGGCTTCGGGGGGATTCCTTTACAATCACCCCCCCCCCCCCCGAGAGGTACATGGGGAGGTGGCTTTTTTACAGTTGCTTTCCCCAGCTAGAGGGGGTGACCGTATTACAGTCATCCCCTCAGAGATGTGCTTAAAGGCGTAGCACCAATTATGTGGCTCTAGATGGAGATTATTTGAGTTCCTGGAGCTTCCCTTCGGTGCCGAAGATGACCACTCCGGTGGTTTTAGCCCGTAGGAGTCTGGCATACCCCTCCACCGTTTGCCGGGGTGGATGAAGTACATGATGTATTTCCACCGGCTCAGTAAAGAAAAGGGGCAGTAAACTAACGGCGTGCTATAGTTGTCACGTGACCTTATATCCAATATGGACCGACTGAGGTTTTAAGCCAGAATGGATGGTTTTATCGAAACATTTGGGGCTAATGGCATTTGTTTTTTTACTGGCTGAAAATTATGAGGTCCTTGATCAATGAAAAGCTCCAGTGTGATGTTACGAGAACCTGGAGGCCCCCTTCGTTGCCAAAGATGACCTATCCAGTGGTTTCAGCTAATAGGAGTTCGGCATGCCCCTTTGCCCTTCCCTTGGCCGAAGAATGTACATGAAGAATTCCACTGTGGACCAATAAAAAATAATGGTTTCCTAGCAAAATATTAACCAGTTTTTTTATACAGGCAGACGATTTAATCACTTTCAATACTCCAGTGCTCCTGTGTGCGTGCGTGTGTGTGTGTGACAATGAAACCAAACATACACTACTTGCTTTAAACTTAAAATTGGTCCGTAAGAGACTATTCTCAAGTTTTTATTATTCTAAGATTTTATATATACTTAAACATTTATCTAATCATGCTTGCAGATTTTAAAATGTTTGCAGATTTTAAAATGTTTGCCTTCCCTGTCATAACTGTATGAAGTCATCTGCATAAACGGGTTATGGGTAACGATTGAACCGACAGTGTAGAGATTATGAGTGTAAACAAACTGTTATAGCTTGTAGTTACTTTAACAAAAGAATATTATGTTAGCTTTTCTACGGTATCTTTTAGGCCAGTGCATATGAAATACAAATCTCGTTATGCAAATATGCAGAGATTAAGAATATACAATATGTATCTTAAACCCTGTCTGATCCGTGAAACTGATATTCAGTTACAAAATAAAAATTGAATTTCTAAAAAAATGGGGATATACTAACAACTTGCCACGACTTAATTGATCGCTTCACGCGACCGTCGTTCAAACGCCGTACTGCACCGGTGCAAACTTATTTAAATAAGCTGATTGAAATCAGGCCATTTTACACGGAATAAGTACATTTTTGCTAGTTGTTGTAAGATGTACAACTTCATTGTAATTTTATTTAGTACTAGCTGCCCGCCCCAGCTTCACACAGGCAGGCACATGCAAACCCAATCGCAGAGCCACCTACCGGATCGAGTTGTAAATATAAACCATCCGGGGACTCAAATATACCTACACAAAAAATTTCATCAATATCGATCCAGCCGTTTTGGAGGAGTTCAGTGACATACACGTACAGACGAATTATTTATATATAAGACAAGGTCTTACTTTAATAGACCACGATATTTTGCATGGAACCTTAGCGAAAGCTAACGTTAATATAGATATGACTGTTGTGATGTGAATGTTTACGTTAATGTAGGTTGCCCCTGAAAACCAGCGCTGTTGTCGATGGATCTATTCGACGTCACAGCATTATGCTGAATGACAACCTTTTTTATGCACGGACACGACGCACAGTGTTTAATTAATTATTTTTATTGTTTAGTTTTCAACTGATAATGTTAATTTTTTTACCTTATTATTCTTGGCCTGGATTCTAAGTCTTTTGGCCGTATACATTAAAATAATTTTGTGTTGCCAGTTTATTGCACTTAGGTTGTTATTGTTTGTTTTAAAAATATTGTGTTAAGTTATGTAGTGTGTGTCGTTATCGGTGCAAAAATAAATGGTTTATTTCTTTCTATCTATCTTTACATGAAAATTTCTTTGTTTTTTAAAAAATAAATCTATCATTTCATAACTTTGTGGTTCTCATCTCTATAACTCGTCTGTATATGTGGAACACCCATCACATAACGGTAGCGCAATGATATTTGTCCTGTTGATGGATGATGAAATGATCTTGAGTGAATTAGTCGTGCAATTCTAACGCATAGTCGCGGAAATATATCCCATAAAAAACGGATAATTTTGTAACTCTGGTCCGTGTTATTTCTACCCAATCTACAACAAACCCTTAGTATTAAGCTATATATCTGATTATATATGACAGCGGCAAAAACACGCAATGGGACTGCTAAATACAGCGACCATGGCCACTCCGTTCGTCTTTTTATACAAAACGGCCAGGCTCCGGCGCTCGCTAGATTTTCACCCGTTCGATTCTACTCGTAATGTCTCGATTAGACTAAACACACGCTACTGCATAGAGCGTCAGCAACACAGCTTACGTAATTTGTCGCATATATTGTAGGGTAATATGAGTGTACAGCGGCCGAACCGCTACCTTATTAGGCAGGCAGGGCAGGTTTATAATTACTGCTTAATTAGGAATGCTTCGTTATCACCAGTCCATCAATATCCACTGATGAAATTTGGCCGGATGCTAGTAAACTAAAACTACCATGAGTATACCTTTTTTATTAACCCTGTAGAAATGCATCATGTACTTCCTCCGCCCCAGGGGAAGGGGGAGGCGCATGCCGGACTCACATCCGCTAAAATTACTGGAGCGATCATTTTCAGCACTAAATGGGGCTCCAGTACCCCTAAAATTTCTCTTAGTGCTATGCTGCATACAAAACGGCACGTGACCACATGAGTGCCGCCGTCTTCCTGGGGGTCACTCGGTATGAGCACTCAGATTCCTCAATCAGCGCGATCGCGACCCCTGTAACCTTTCGTCATATAACGAAGGCTTGGACGTGTTGTACATAGGCAATGGACCAATAATTACCCCTGCTCCTTGTCCTCCTTCTCTGAGTGGTATCTGCCCTCTCCCTATCCCACTCTACGGTCTCGCTCCTGGAGCATGACCCTCTAACAGTCAGTGAAGTGTGACGCCACTTTCAAAGTGCGCGCCGCCGAGCTAGCCTCCTCAGCCTGTCGAACGTCCCTGGACGCCTTCACGGTTTTGGTAAAGGAAGCATGTTGGGTCGTAGACCCACGCATCTGTCTCCACCAGGATGTATAAAGGCGGAAATCGCACCAAGAGAGTTGCCGCTTCATAGGACACTATTCGGTATTATCTTGTACTCCATATAGCCACTCTGCGCTGCAGACCATGAGATTTAGTTCTGTAGCGCTAGATGCCTGACAGTCGAGCTGACCATACAAGTGACCAATAGAGGGCCATGAACCGCATGATCATCCCATAGAGGAGGCGAACTTCCTCACACGATCCCCTGAGATTGGGCAGCAGCCGGTATAATGCACCCACTACCCTCTCGACTCGGGAGACAAGGCGCTGGAAGTGCTCTTCGAAGAATAAACTATCCAGGGTGAGACCCAGGTACTTCATGTACTGGCCCATCCCAATTTGTGCATCACAAAAGCGTATCCACTATCTGGGTGGTTGTCAGCTCGATGGTGCTATCCGCAAATCAATTTTTTTTCAATGGTTTCAGTGGTTATTCTATACATACATACAGGGAGGGGACGCGACTGTAAAAGGCCGCCCCCAAGGCGCTTCTTGGGGAAAATCGTAAAGGATTCCCCCGAAGCCTTGCTGTGCAACGCAGCTCAGGCGTGGACGTGGGTACCGGGGTGGCTGATACCCCGGCACCATCTCGTGGTTCTCCGTGCGGGATCGGCCCTCTGTTGATCCCGCTCTGGAACTTCCCCCACCTGATGCCACTTCAGCTTACTAATTTCAGACATATTGGTACCTTTAGTTCTTCTACAGATCTCTTCATTTCTGATTCGATCTCGTAGAGAAATAATCAAACATAGTTTTCTCCATTGTCCGCTGAGTGCCCTTGAGCTTTCTTGTAAGGCCCATGGTGAGTGACCACGTCTTGAGCCATATGTTATCTGGTAACACACACTAATTAAAGACTTTTGTCTTGAGGTTGTGGCATTGTTGACAAAAAGGTGTTGGAAAGTTTACCGATCGCTGCATTGCCTAGATGGATTCCACGATTGACCTCTTTCTCAAGGTTAGACTTACCTAACTCGATTGTTTATCCCAGATCGTCAACAACTTCGGGAGTTTGAAATGACTTTCATCTTGCCCATGCTCATTTTAAGTCCCATCGTTGGGAAACTCTGTTGAGATTATTGAACATTGCTGAGTTCTTGCAGCGATTCAACCATGACTACAATGTCGACGGTAAGTCAGATATGTGAGAGTATACTCGACATTGATATTGCGCCAAATTCTTTCCATTCTAGTTGCTGGAAAGCATCCTCCATTGCAGCAGTGAATAGTTTTATGAAAATAGCGACCTCCTGTTTCTTCTCCTCCTCCCGCAAAAGAGTTGCCGTCGGACTCTGTTCGTGTACTCGGACCAACATGGTAGCGTTTCTGTAAAAGCATTTTAACACTTCGATGTACCCATAGTCAATAAAACTCCACTGCAGATATTGTAACACCACCCAGGTTTCAATCGAACAGAAAGCCTTATCGTAAATGCTAAGAATAGTGGCAGATTATATTCGCTTGATCTTCTGTGTAGCCTGCCGCAGCGTATTGATGTGGTCTTTTGTAGTTAAACCTTTGTAGAAATCGGCTTGTTCGGGAGGCTGTAAGTCAGAATTATTTTTACAGGAAAGCATCGTCTTGCTTCTGTTCCATGCTTGCGGCGTTGTGGCCTCGAGTAAGGCGGAATCAAATAGCTTCTGAAAAAAAAATTGTACTGTGTTCCACCCGCTTTCAGAAGCTGCATCAATCATGAGTTGGTGAGCGCAGAATGACTACTATTCAACAGAAATGACGCTGCTTCCCATCCCTCTGATTTAGGTGCTATATTCTTAACCCGGACACCACAGGGAATTGCCTCATAATTAATAGAATGAAATTAGTCAGGGTCCCTGAGACCCGCCATGGTACACAGTGAAAGGTTAAGATAACAGAAATATTTGAAACACCTACAGGCTTGTAACAACTTGCTGAGATAATAAACTTTGTAACAAGTCAGTTCTAAACAATAAATTAAACGGTACTGTAATAGATGAATTTTGATCTTTATAAACAATCGTCTGAAGTTATGGCTATAATAAATATGATATTGTTTTTGTTATTTTAGGAGGATATTGAAATTTGCAAACCAACACCAGCTTATATTAATAATCTCTGTAGTATATTGGTCGCTAAACCAGCTGCCCAGCATTAGACAATTGGTTTATACTGCTGATCATGCAAAGACTTTTGGTGGTGGGTCTCTTATTGAAAGAGACTGGGCTAAGTTGACGGCATGGTTGGTACAATGTGGCTAATCAATTGGCTTTCTGCACAACGAGTCATTGATTCGATCCCCGCACGGAACATATTTGTATGATCAACAGATAGTAATTTCGGGCCTGGGGGTTAGTAATTGTGAAATGCATGGCAATAAAATGTACCTACGACACACGAGAAATTATAGGTGGGGCAAAGTTAAAAATGACTCGGCTGGACAGCGTTCGAGAAACTTCGCAACGTCTTTTCGTCAACAATACCACAATGCCTCAAGACGAGTCTTCAACCAGTGTGTGTTACCAGCGATGACATATGTAACAGAGACGTGGTCACTAACAATAGGCCTCATAAGAAAGCTCAAGGTCACTCAGCGAGTTACGGAGAGAGCTATACTTGGTATTTCTCTACGAGATCGAATCAGAAATGAGGAGGTCCGTAGAAGAACTGAAGTAGTCGACATAGCTGAAAGGATTAGTAAACTGAAGTGGCAATGGGCAGGGCACATTGCTCGTAGAACTGATGGCCGTTGGGGCACAAAAGTTCTCGAATGGAGACCGCGCACCGGAAAACGCAACGTGGGACGACATCCAACGAGGTGGACAGACGACCTGGTGAAGGTCGCTGGGAGTAGTTCAATGAGAGCGGCATGTGAACGCTCGTTGTAGAAATCAAAGGGGGATGCCTTTGTTCAGCAGTGGACATCCTGTGGCTGATATGATGAATGATGATGACAGTAAAAAAAAAACAAATTCCTGCATCGCAGTTATCGCGAAGCAGTACTGTTTAAAGTTTGGACATTACTGTGTTTCGGTTAGGAAGGCACTGTGGCTAGTAAAATTCTGGTACCTGTGATAAAATGTATTCATTAGCACAGGGTCTAGCACGAGTTTCTTTTTACTATCCAAACGTAATTGTAGCCGCAAACTCACACATAAACAATAAGGAAATCTAAAATGCATCAGCTTGCACACATGATCACACGTGACGGCACCATCAAGGATTATTAAATCGTATAGCTACGGGTAAGCGTAGTCGTGCTCACGGCAAATAGCGCTTAATTTCTACGGATTTGCTGAGAAACGAACATATGAATTATGTGCTGCAGTCGTGCGCTACTGTGAGTTTTCGAAGCATCATAAAATGTGAAATTCATTTATATCAGTGAAACTCCTTCAGAGATAAAAGAGATTCATTTAATGCGGTACGTATGTAATATGATAGTAACTTTTTATCTATATACGCATATATATAAATCGATGTTGATATATCTTTTTGAGATTAATGGACTTCGACACAGTTTTACCGATCACCATGAAAGTTTTTATTGATCATACAAATATTCATTCCGTGCCGATCCATACGGGGATCGAACCCGTGACACGTAGCGCAGAATGCCAAATTTTTAACAACTACGTCAACCTTGCCGTCAATTGACAAATATAATATGTTTTTTTTTTGTATTTGAAAAAGAAGAAAAAAAAACGTTGCCCCACACAAGGATTTCTCCTGTGTCGTGGGTGCATTTATAGACATAAATTCCACACACAATACACCCAGACCCGGAACAACTACCTGCAGATCATACAAATATTTGTTCCGTGCGGGAATCGAACTCACAACCCGGAGCGCCGACTGTATCAGCCACTGCACCAACCGTTTAATGCTATCCATTTTGTTATTACTCGCAACTAGATGGTGATGCAGCAAACAAACATCTATAACATTTAACTTATAGCTTTAAAAACGGTAAGAAAATATCTACCGTCTGTTGCAAACTAAATATAATTTAGC
This sequence comes from Diloba caeruleocephala, assembly GCA_947459985.1. NCBI lineage: Eukaryota > Metazoa > Arthropoda > Insecta > Lepidoptera > Noctuidae > Diloba > Diloba caeruleocephala. The sequence continues at coordinate 2,879,992 of OX381609.1, forward strand.
AAAAAACGGATTCCTAATTAGTTTTTTTTGTATTTTCACTCAATATCAAAGTCAAATATTTCAAATATTTGATATATTTGACTTTGAATTACTTTAATTACTGAATTTACTTAATAATTGATTACAATGTCATCATAATGCTAACAATAACTACAGTGCCCTTAAATCCGGAACATAGTAATGTTTAAACCTTAAACAATACTGTCTGGCGGAGAATTTCTGGCACTGCTGTGGTACCTACCAAGCCGGACTCTTTCAATAATAATTCATCTGTCTATCCATTTGTATATCATACAAATGTGTTAAACCCTGTTACATAGTTACCATACATTTTACCTAAGCCCGTTAACGTCCTCGCAGTTACCCCTAATCACGACGCCTGGCAGATTAATTAGTAATGGCCGTATACTGTTATTAGTACATGAACGGACGCCCTTTCCATTTTTCTGATATTTGAAATTATTAATAATATAAAATAAATAACTTATCATTAGATTATCAGTGATGGTACAGAAGGCGGACTTAATGCCATATGGCATTCTCTACCAGTCAACCTTTGGATTTAAATGAAATGCATCGAAAAGAGGTACAAAAAAAGATATATTACAAACAGTTATAATTAGATATACATTTATAAAAATCTACATACCTACTATAGATACGGTCAAATACGTAGGTTTAAAATATACTATATATAATACGTACTATTTATCATTTTAACCATGCCCGTAATTGCCAATTCGGATTCCAGCGAATTCAAAAAGTATTAATGGCATTATGTATCCTTAAGAAATAGAAGCACCCATAAAACTGCAATGTCTATGAAGGTACCATATAACATTGAAACTTGTAATTTAAGTTATTAAGAAATAACATTATAAATGGCAAAAACGTATATACATGTTTGAATGTAACAAATTATTAATTGAAACCACATATCCCTTATTCGTGTGGTGCCGGCTACGAATAGCACCAACCCATCTTATTCCATGGGTATCGTAAAAGCCGACTAAGGGATTAGACGGAGGATGGGCAGCAGCGTCCTCCGAATACATGAACAACTCAACTGCGATCGCCAACCCACCTGGCAAGCGTGGCGATTATGGCAAAATGCCCCAATGAGCACACAACACACTGATATCGGTCGTTGATCTTTGAGGGCTGTGTCCAGCAGTGGACTTGACTTAACACCGAAATGATGATCCCTTAGTCTCATATTTGTATAACTCCAGCAAAATAAAAACAATATATTATTTTGATTACTGTACCAGCCATTTATGTATTTCACCATGACAACTAACAAAAATGAAAGGATCCTAAAACATTTGAGCATTTTTTTTGTTGAATGATTCAAGAGGAAATTACGTTGCCCGTTTTAGTGGCTACTTGACGGTCACCGTAGCGACTAGCGACTCCTTCATTTCCGGTCTTCAGTATCGAGATCATTCTTTTGTGAAATATTTTAGGTTTTTATTAAAGTCGCTGAAATATTGTTTTTGTCTTTGTAATGCTGGTGAAGGTTAAAAATCTAGGTAAATTAAGGGTTTAGATTGTTTATCCCTTTTTATTGCTTTTTTATGATCTTCAGTGTAAATTCATTCATTGCCGACTAAAACCACCGGAGCGATCATCTTCGGCACCGGAGAGGGGCTCCCCGTATGATCACACAAGAGCCACCCGTTGATGCCCCGCGTTTAGGCACATCTCGGAGGGGATAACTGTAAAGCCATCAGTCCCTCTAGCAGTGGGGAGGTGACTGTAAAAAGGCCACCCCCCATGCCTATCTCAGGGGGCATTGTAACTATCCTCCCAAAGCCTCACTGCACTATGCTGCGGTAGCACGTGACCACGTGCGCAGTGCCATTTTCCCACGAGTCACCCAGTATGAGCACGAGGTGGTTGTAATCCCCAGCGCCATGTCCTACGTCTCCGAGCGGCCCTCTAGATTGTATATACCTAGTGAGTGTGTTATATAATCTAAAAAAAAAACATTCATTCATTCATTTCGGCTGAATGAAGTCCACTGCTGGACACAGGCCTCCCCCAAAGATCACCAAAATGACCGATATGGGTGTGTTTGCCATAATCACCACGCTTGGCAGACGGGTTGGCGATCGCAGTTGAAGTGTTAATATACTCGAAGGACGCTGCTGCCCATCCTTCGGCTAATCCCTTAGTCGACTTTTACGACACCCACGGGAGGAAATGGAGTGGTGGTATTCTGAGCCGGCACCACACGGTGCCTATGCCTACCTATTTAATAAAAAAGGTTAGTTTTTATTGTTTTAACTCTATATCGCACCATCATTATAGCTACGAGCCGTAGCACAGTAACTACGTCGTAGCATACCGTAGCTAAGTAATATAACTAGTTTTACGTGCACTATACGGTTTTATCGAAAAGGTTAGTTCGTAGACACATTAGTTTTGGCTTTAATGTTTTCATGTACAAAATAAGTTATAGTATGTGCGTCTTTTTATCAATAGAGTTTTAAGACATATTTTTAGTTTAATTTACGAAAACACACATACATTCTGACATACATAATACTTATCAAGCTCAGTTTCAAAAACTTAATTTGTACCGAGAGAAACAAGGAATAAGAACAAAGGATTAAACTTTTATTATTGCGTAATGCACGGACGAAAGGCAGTTCTGGTTAGCAACGAATAATCGCATTTGAAATTATAAAATATATTTTCATTAAAAATATTATTTTTATTAAATACGATTGAATAAAAATACAATAATAAAAAGACTGGTTTAATCAACATGATATTTTAATATCACAACGTAACTCCCAACACTATTTTGTACCATACTATCAAAGTTAGTCAGAACAGCAAAGGCGCTCGGTCTTTGTGCAAACACTAACTCAGCTTCTTTGTAAAACTTACGGGGATTCGCATGGCTGTCCGCTTGTTCGTGTGCATACAGTTTGTTCACTACCAACTGTTTGCTAAAGCAGACAAATAGGTTAAGAGACTATGTACTGGAGACTCCCACTCTCAAGTGATATAAGATAACAATCCTTTTTTATGTTTAAAGATCATCATTTCGGCCGAATGAAGTCCATTGCTGGATACAGGCCTCCCACGAAGATCACCACAACGACCGATATGGGTGTGTTGTGGGCTCATCGGGGGGTTTTTCCATAATCGCCACACTTGGCAGACGGGTTGGCGATCGCAGTTTAGTTGTTAATGTACTCGAAGGACGCTGCTGCCCATCCTCCGGCTAATCCCTAAGTTGACTTTTACGACCCCTACGGAAGGAACTCAGTGGACATTTTTTTAACGATGCCCTGCTCTGGTGTTTTTCCTAAATCGTGGATACAGTTTACAGACCTTTTTAGTTATCCTAGTGTGAAATACGTCATGTACTTCCTCCACCACGAGAACGGCAGAGGGAAATCTACTGACTATCGACTTATACTGACTAAAACCACTGGGGTGATCCTTTTCGGTACCGAAGGGAACTTCAAAAACTCGAAAAATCTCCATGTAGAGACGCCCATTGGTGCTACGCTTTTGGACAAATCTGGGGAGTATCTGATATTATCAATGTCGTATTATAAAAAACCTACTAGTAAATACTTTATATCATAAAAATTGGAGTGAAACTGGAGTGTTGCGTGTTATTGGCGGGTTTTACCATAATAATATAAATAAATAAATAAAAAAATCGCTATGCTTGGAAGGTGGGTTGGCGATCGCAGTTCAGGTGTAGTTAATGTACTCGAAGGACGTTGCCCATCTTCCAACTAATCCCATTGTCGCCTTTTACGACACCCACGGGATGAGATGGGGTGCTGCTATTCTTAGACGGTACCACACGTTATATCTAAAAATTTAAATATAAAAGATAAAATAAAACTTTCATAAAAGTCAGAAATATCGAATCCTAATACCTTTCTTAGTATTACGAATCGTTCAATCTGAATTTAATTCAGGTGATCTATAAATTGTTCCACGAATTGATGATTTTTCCATCGAGAGAAATCTTAAGAAAGCACGATATCATTATAGGTAGACTTGAGCTATTGAGATCAGGAGAGGCCCTTACTCTCCCATACAATGACACTCCAGTAACAAGGGCTCGAGCGGAGAAAAATGGATCATTTGGTATTTATAGATTTTTGTGTTTGAATTGTTTTTTTATTATCTTCTGGGGAAAAAACAAAAATGCATGGCTGAGCATTATTGCTGATTATTGATTATTCTGTTCCAGTTATGTATCTGTTATTTATTGCTAGAGCCCGGTTACGTAAGTACCACCGCAGTGCCGGGAAATCTGCCGCCAAGCCATAGTGTTAAATTTTAAACGTTACTGTATGCCGGTTAGTAGGGCTCTGTAGCTAGTTAAATTATTGGATTTGAATGGATCATCATCATCATTTCGGCTGAATGAAGTCCACTGCTGGACACAGGCCTCCCCCAAAGATTATCATAACGACTGATATGGGTGTGTTGTGGGCTCATTGGGGGGTTTTGCCATAATCGCCACGCTTGGCAGACGGATTGGCGATCGCAGTTGAGTTGTTAATGTAATCGAAAGACGCTGCTGCCCATCCTCCGGGTAATCCCTTAGTCGACTTTTACGACACCCACAGGAGGAGATGGGGTGGTGGTATTCTGAGCCGACACCACACGGCAAAATTTTAATGGATATTAATAACTAATGCTTCGAGGGGACGAGCGCAATGTGGTGCCATGCAGGACTAGTCTTGAAAGTAAGTCTTAGTCTTAGTCTTATTCTTTATTGTACAACAAAAAACAGACTTATTGTTAAATAAAATAAAGCATGATGTACAAAGGCGAGCTTAACTCAACATTGAGTTTTCTTCCAGCTAAGTCATGTACTATCTTGTAAACAACATGAGAGAAAATAAATGAAATAAAGAAAGAAAGAAATAAAGAAGCAAGAAATAATTTTATTCAGATTGCACACAATAAAAAACAACCGGACAAGTGCGAGTTAAACTGGCGTAGAGAGGGTTCCGTACGATGAATATGTTATCAACCATGTTTTTAAATCTGACCTGACTTATGGAAAAACCCCCCAATGAGCCCACAACACATCCATATCGGTGATTGTGGTGATCTTTGCGGGAGGCCTGTGTCCAGCAGTGGACTTCATTTGGCCGAAATGATGTACCAAATTTTAACATAATCGGTTCAGTAAATTTGGAGTAAATTGGCTGTGACATACGGACAAACAGACAGACACACGAGTGATCCTATAAGGGTCCCGACGTTTTTTCATTCGAATGTACGGATACTAGGATTTTGGAAGAGGAGGTTTGCCCACACTAGGATTTCTCCTGTGTTGTGGGTGCGTTTACAAGCATAAATTCCACACACAATACACCCAGACCCGGAACAACTACCTGCAGATCGTACAAATATTTGTTGCGTGCGGGCATCGAACTCACGACCCAGAGCGCAACAGTCAACTGTATCAACCACTGCACCAACCGTGCCGTCAATAATAAAGTTATAACAAAGACCTCCCGCCAGTACAGCGTCTAAAATTATTTATTTTGTGTAATGTGCAAATAACTCCTGAAATATTCCATAGTTAAGCAGTTGCAAAGCAGAAAGTATTTGAGATAAATACATAATTCATTATTCTACGATTGCAAGATTAAACACCAAATCTCCACTAGTATTAAAAATCTTGTACTTCCCTAATTAGCAAAGCACAGAAATTTAATTAATTCAGTCTTGCAAAATATGGCTTTAGTAAAAAATCTTATCATTCCTAAAAGAACAAAAAATCTTTCAACAGAATATACGAGTTTCTGGACAAACGTCGTAAAATAAAATGGCGAAAACTTATTTGGGGAAGCAAGTTTATTGGCTGTATCATGACATGGCTGATCCCTCATAAAAATATGGATCGGTATTGTAAGAAAAATATTACTTGAAACTTATGTTCACGACCTCTGGCGGGGTTAGCGGGGTACACGCGAATATGAACATACAATTCACACGTTTTATGGGTGAGACAGGGGCAATATCGCATGGCGCGCTGACTCAGGGATATTGAAATACAGTACATTGTGTAAAGTGCAGGTGTGTTCGAGGGTGTCATAATTTTGTTTGCTGGTCCATTTTGGTGTCAGGGAGTTTAAGGGACTGCTTGAACGATCAGTAGCATGTAATTCAAATAACCTAAGGTCAAGTATTGAGCCTTTAGTGGCGAAGAAAGGGGTCTGTGTGGCTATTTCTTGTATGGGGTATAAACGAAAGAAGCAGTGAACCTAGCCTAGTTTCTCGCTTTCCTTCCATAAAGGAGAGTATGAGTTCGTTGGTTCGAGCACTTCTGGCTTTTCGTATTCATGTGCATCACTAGCGTTAACGGTGAAGGAAAACATCGTGAGGAAACCTGCAGAACTGAATGGGCTGCAAAATAAATAAAAATGTTCTCAATGGTGTGTAGTCCGCCAGTGCGCACTAGGTCAGCGTGGTGGATTAAGGCCTAACCTTTCTCAATGTGAGAAAAATGCCTGTGCCCAGCAGTGGGCAGTAATGGGCTGATTATGATAAAATAAAAATAGGATATTCGCTGCGCTCGTTATCAACAGTGCAATGTAAGGGTTTAAAATTTCCGTAAATTTAGAGACTAGCGATAGCTCTGTAGGTCTGTTGATTTATGTTGATGCTAAATACCGGAATTTAGAAAAACTTACAGCAATTATGTAGTTTGGTTTAAAATTAATAAGTATTAATGTGATTTAATGCGGCATTGATCTTTATGAAATGCTGTTGTAACTCTTGATCTCATCACAACACTATCAAATTGCTTGTGTTTGCTGCAATTTAATGTGTAATATTATAAATATAAAAGCCGTAAAAGCCCACTTTTATTTTATTTATTTCATCATATCAGCCACAGGACGTCCACTGCTGAACAAAGGCCTCCCCCTTAGATTTCCACAACGAGCGGTCACATGCCGCTCTCATCCAACGACTCCCAGCGACCTTCACCAGATCGTCTGTCCACCTCGTTGGAGGTCGTCCCACGCTGTGTTTTCCGGTGCGCGGTCTCCATTCGAGAATCTTTGTGCCCCAACGGCCATCAGTTCTACGAGCAATGTTCCCTGCCCATTGCCACTTCAGTTTACTAATCCTTTCAGCTATGTCGACAACTTTAGTTCTTCTACGGATCTCCTCATTTCTGATTCGATCTCGTAGAGAAATACCAAGCATAGCTCTCTCCATAGCTCGCTGAGTGACCTTGAGCTTTCTTATGAGGCCCGTTGTGAGTGACCACGTCTCTGTTCCATATGTCATCACTGGTAACACACACTGGTTAAAGACCTGCGTCTTGAGGCATTGCGGTATTGTTGACGAAAAGACGTTGCGAAGTTTCCCGAACGCTGCCCAGCCGAGTCGGATTCGACGATTGACCTCTTTCTCGAAGTTGGACCTACCTAACTGGACAGTTTGTCCTAGGTAGACATACTCGTCAACAACTTCGAGAACAGAGCTCCCAACGGATATTGGGGTGGGCACGAGATGGACATTTGACATGACTTTTGTCTTGCCCATGTTCATTTTAAGGCCCACCTGTTGGGAAACTCTGTTGAGATCATCGAGCATTGTGCTGAGCTCTTGCAGCGATTCTGCCATAACTACGATGTCATCGGCAAATCGAAGGTGAGTGATATACTCGCCATTGATGTTAATGCCGAATCCTTTCCACTCCAGTAGCTTGAAGGCATCCTCCATTGCAGCGGTGAACAGTTTCGGGGAAATGACGTCCCCCTGTCTCACACCTCTCTGCAATGGAATTGCCCCCGTGCTCTGTTCATGTACTCGGACCGACATGGTGGCGTTTCTGTATAAGCACTTCAACACTTCAATGTACCGATAGTCAATCTGGCACCGCTGCAGAGATTGCAGCACTGCCCAGGTTTCGATCGAATCGAAGGCTTTCTCATAGTCCACAAACGCCAAGCATAGTGGCAGATTATACTCCTCGGTCTTCTGTATAACCTGCCGCAGCGTACGGATGTGGTCTATGGTACTGAAACCTTTTCGGAAACCGGCTTGTTCGGGAGGCTGGAAGTCATCAAACCTGCGCTCGAGACGATTCGTGATGACCCTTGAAAACAGCTTATAAACATGGCTCAGAAGTGAGATGGGTCTATAATTCTTCAATAGGGTGTTATCACCCTTTTTGAAGAAGAGCACCACCTCACCTCTGTTCCACGCTTCCGGCGTTGTGCCCTCGAGTAAGACGGAATTGAATAGCTTCTGAAGGACTTTAAGTACCGGTGTTCCACCCGCTTTCAGAAGCTCTGTCGTAATTCCGTCTCCACCCGGCGCCTTGTTATTTTTAAGCTGTTTCAAGGCCATCCTAATCTCGTACAGGCTGATGTCCGGGATATCCTCGGTATAGTGTCGGGTTAGTTTGGCTCGCGGGTCTTTGTCAGAGCCAATGGTAGGTATAGTAACCGAGGTGTATAACTGCCAGTAGAAGTTCTCAATCTCTCTCAAAACCTCTGGCTTAGTCGACGCTATACTGCCGTCCTCGGTCTTCAGCTTCATAATACGACTTTGCCCAATAGACTTGTCTCTTGCGAACACTTTGGAGCCTTGATTCCGCTCAATCGCCTCTTTAACACCGTTAGTGTTAAAGGTGCGGATATCGTGCCGCAAGGACTTCCATATCCGTCTATTGAGCAGTCGGTATGCTTCAGCATCATCGGAAGACTGCAGCGTCATGGCGCGTCTTTCTGCCATAAGGTCGAGAGTGTGATCGGAGAACTTTTTTGGTCTACCTTTACGATGGGCTTTAAAGAACTTAGACCCAACCGTTTGGACAGTTTCTACAAACCTACCATTTAAATCGTCCACAGATACGCAATGTTCCAGGCACTCGAAGCGGTTTTGGAGTTCGAGTTGAAAGCTCTCGGGGTTTTGGATATGAGCACTAGAGGGCCGGAGCGTAGACCTCATCAGACGAGACCTCTCAACTTTGAGATTAATATTCAATGTGCCTCTTACCATTCGGTGATCACTACCGGTTTTCACCCTGTGGATCACAGAGACATCATTGAATATTTGTCTTTTATTGGTCATGATGAAGTCAATCTCATTCCTCGTGGAACCATCGGGACTCATCCAGGTCCACTTCCTGTGAGGCGGCTTTTGGAAAAAGGAGTTCATCATAAAGAGTCCCTCCTTTTCCAAAAAGTCGGCCAGCCTCTGTCCCCTGGGGTTCCGTTGCCCATATCCAAATTGCCCCACTCTCAACTCACCATCGCATCGAGTGCCCAGTTTTGCGTTGAAGTCCCCCATCACAACAGTGAAATGTGTCTTCGAGGTATGTATGGCCCTACTTACGTCCTCATACATACTCTCTACTTCATCATCTGGGTGTGTCGAGGTCGGTGCGTAGACCTGTATGACCTTCAACGAATATCTCTTGGATATTCTGAGTATAAGGTACGCTACCCTGCTCGACACACTTTCGATGGCCACTATACTGTTAATGAGGGACCTGTGGACGAGAAACCCGACACCACCTTGAGACAGATGTTCGCCTTCCCGGTAGTAGAATAAGTTGCCGGATTTCAGGGTTATCGTGTCCTCCCCCTCTCTTCGGACTTCTGATAGACCCATGATATCCCAGTGCAACTTATCTATTTCTTCTTCCAGCTCAACAATCTTTTCGTCTGCCCTCAGTGTGCGTGTGTTATATGTCACCAGGGCCAGTTTTCGGTTTGGGTGGTAGCCGGATCCCATCCGGAGATTCTTAGCACCCCCTGCCCCGCCGTTTCCGTGGCCGCTACCATGACCAGGAATGGCGGGGCTGCCGGGAACTGGGGGCCGGTGCTTATGTTGTGTTGTCATTTTGGGGGGAATTTGCCGATACTCACCACGCTTGGCAAGCGGGTTGGTGAGCGCAGAGTTGCTACTGCTCAGCAAAAGGGACGCTGCTGCCCATCCCTCTGGTTAAGAGTCCCTTAGTCGACTTTTACGACCTCCACGGGAGGAGATGGAGTGGTGCTATATTCTTAATCCGGACACCACACGGAAATTATTTATTTATATACTCTTTATTGTACACCACACAATACATAGAGATAAATATTTAAAAGGATGCATGTGCAATGGGCGGTCTTATCGCACAGGGCGATCTCTTCCAGACAACCTTTGGATGGGCTGGAAGAAAGAAGAGAGATATTGGGCTGTCAAGTCAATTTTTTATTTATTTTTAAATGATATCCCGTGTCGTGTGTTCAGTTTACATACATAAATCTCACATGCAGAAACACCCAAACCCGGAATAAGTATTTGTAGGTCATAGAAATATTCGTTCCGAAGATCGAACCCACCCATCCGGAAGTTTAATTAATAAATTAACCATCATCATCATCATCATCATACCAGCCAAAGGACGTCCACTACTGAACAAAGGCCTCCCCCATAGATTTCCATAACATGTATGTCATGTCACCCTCATCCAACGACTCCCAGCGACCTTCACACGGTCGTCTGTCCACCTCGTTGGAGGTCGTCCTATGTTGCGTTTTGGAGTGCGCGGTCTCCACTCGACAACATTTTTACCCCAACGACCATCAATACTACGAGCAATGCGCCCCGCACATTGCCACTTCAGTTTACTAATCCTTTCAACTATGTCGGACACTTTAGTTCTTCGACGGATCTCCTCATTTCTGTTTTGATCTGAATTAATTAACTGTCTATATCAGTCAAATAAAAAGTATCCTGATTCACGAAATAAGGGAGATTATTTCGTGAAACAGGATGTAGGATACTATCATCAATCATTTCGGCCGAATGAAGTCCACTGCTGGACACAGGCCTCCCCCAAAGATCACCACAACGACCGATATGGATGTGTTGTGGGCTCATCGGGGGGTTTTGCCGTAATCGCCACGCTTGGCAGACGGGTTGGCGATCGCAGTTGAGTTGTTAAAGTACTCGAAGGATGCTGCTGCCCATCCTCCGGCTAATCCCTTAGTCGACTTTTACGACACCCATGGGAGGAGACGGGGTGGTGGCATTCTGAGCCGGCACCACACGGCATCGGCACCACACGGCATCGGCACCACACGGCATCGGCACCACACGGCATAGGATAGAAGGATACTATGCCAAATTGCATTAGAAACCGATAAGCCCTATAAGCGTGATGGGCCTCAAAACAGAAAACATATAAATTTTTACATTAACTGGAGTAAAAATACACTGGGGTGGGGCATCCTTTAAAGCGAGCTATATTGCCGCTACGATTTCAGCTATACGAAAATAGCGAAATAATTTTGACGTGTGCAATGTTACACTCTGTTCACACGTCAAGTTATTTGATTAAAATTGACAAAACATTCTACCAAAAGCAAACGCCACCGTCGCGAAAACGAGTGTTGTAAATAATTCCAACAGTTTGCATTTGGTTCATACTACCGGTACGAAAATACGGGCCGGTTTTGTGTTTATAACTGCTGATTAAGGAAATCATTCTGCGCAGTTTGAGATTGCGAAGTGCCACGACTCCTCAAAATCTCGTGCTCTATAGAGCATCATCTTGAGTCTACTCAAGATCTTACTTTAATAGGCCACGACGTTTTTTATGGTGACTTAGTGAATGCTAAAGATAATATTGGAGTCACACATTAAAATTAAAAGAAAAACACATTTTTTTAAATAAGCTTTTATATAATAAAAGCTTATTTAAAAAAATGTAAAATGTAAAATAAAATAAAAAAATAAAACACTTTTAAACATTTTTTTTTTAAAACTTTTAAATTTCAGTTTTTTTGTTTTTCCTGACGTTTCGAACACTTTGCAGGCTTCGTGGTCGCAGGATGACTAAGGTGACAGGCGTTGGTACAGATTTAAAAAAAGTTATTTATCTACTGTACAATTATAATCAAAAAATATTTCGAGGCACGCAGTAATCACTCTCAGTGTCTTGATGTTTTTTGGGTATGGTATTTAGTTTGGGACTTTGTTATTTTAATAACAGGATTCCTACCTACCAGCCATCTTCTCTATTAAAATTAGGATGTTTTTTAATTTCAATAGCCTCACGCTTTTATTATTACTTGCTAATAAAATTAACTAAAATGCTAAAAATAATTTAATTGGGTGAAGAAATATACCATTTTATAGATACATAACCTTTAAAGGTCATTAACTTTTTCGTCTACGTCAAAATAATCTCATAACGTACATATTTATATATTATTATACCCTAAAATTTTAAGTCTGGTTTTTTCCACAAATTTTGATTCATTTCGGCCTAATGAAGTCCACTGTTGGACACAGGCCTCCCCCAAAGATCATCACAACCACCGATATGGATGTGTTTTGAGCTCATTGGGGGGTTTTGCCATAATCGCCACGCTTGGCAGGCGGGTTGGCGATCGCAGTTGAGTTGTTAATGTACTCGAAGGACGCTGCTGCCCATCCTCCGACTAATCCCTTAGTCGACTTTTACGACACCCATGGTAGGAGATGGGGTGGTGGCATTCTGAGCCGGCACCACACACCACACACAAATTTTGATTAAATAAATAATATTATTACTTACCGGTTCTCTTAGTTTTAATAATAGCCACATGCATCTAAGAATAAAATAGTGGCCGTAGCTGGTGGATTAATTTAGGTAGTCGGCAACGTCAAACGAAATGGACCAGAGCGTACCGCCAGCGCACTCAGGGGTCGAACAAAATAAAGAAACTGATTTATACCTTTCATTTGTAGGTACCTCATCTTGTGTGCGCAGCACAGCGCAAAGCGAGGCTTGGGGGGATCCTTTACAATCCTCCCTGAGAAGTGCCTGAGGGGCGACCTTTTTACAGTCGCCTTCCCTCCGCTAGGTGACCGCTTTACAGTTATCCCTTCCGAGATGTGCCTAAAGGCGTGGCACCAATGGGTGGCTCTAGTGTGATCTTACGAGGACCTGGAGCCCCCCTTCGGTGCCGAAGATGACCGCTCCAGTGGTTTTAGCCGGTAGGAGTCCGGCATACCTTTTCGCCCTTCCCCGGGGTGAAGGAAGTTCCATGTAGAATTTCCACTGGACATCATTAAAAATGTTACCTCATCCTAAGCATTTTCTAAGGCAGCATGCAAAATGTCGTGGATTATTAAAATAAGAGCTTTATAGTTTCTTTACCTTTTGTTTTCGTATTGTATGTGAAATGGGTAATAGTTTCTGACAATTTAAGAACGTCATTGCATTGGTGATGCATGTGCATGAATGTTTCAATAGAGAACCAATACATAAGTCTGATTCGTCTCATTGCACAAAGAGGCACCGGCTTTCCAAGTGCTCTCTCCTTGAACCATGGATAGAACTACGGCCTGAAGCAAGAGGTCATCAGCTCCGACCACTGAGGTGCGGCAACCGTGTCCTTCAGGCAGTGTTGACAATGGCGACAAGCTGGCGCCCGGCATATGCAACACAGAAACTTCCTGAAACATCCGTGTCACAAGAATATCTGCTACAGCTGAAAAGTGAGGATGCAATGCCACCTCACCACCCTCTCCTCTATAACGGGGCTCACCTTTTGTGTAATATTTTATAAAGTTATTTTTATGCTGTTTGATTAAGCTACGCAATTTTAAATGCGAACATAATCGTCATAATAATTATACAGAAGTTTATTTTAACTTGCTATCTGTATTTCACCGTACGTCAGATAAAATAAAGAAATACCAAAATAAATATGAAGTTTAAATTATTTTGATAACCAAATTACGGAAATAACTGCAAACTATAATGACTTATTTACCAAACAGAAATAACTTTATATTAAGCCTAAACTCTTCTAGTTCTAAGTTTTTATATTCTTGTTGTAACTGTACATTTTTCAAAATTATAATGTGAAGCGAACTCTAGTACCCATAACACAAGTTTAATCTTACCATGGGTACTTGAGTTCCGTTACTCCATGATCTGTTCTAAAGTCATGTCTGTTTTGTCTAATTGCGTAAGTATTTTATCTACCATTCATATAATTTGTATTTTGCTCTTTGTAATTCAACAAGTTAAGATTAAATAAAAATAAAAAACAAAAAACAAAAAACAAAAAACAAAAAAACTATAAAGACCGGAAAAAATGCAGACGCTGCGGGTGCGTTCTCTAAACGAAGTTCGTATGTTATCTTACCGAACTATTTTCGCGAAGCGGCGTCCGGCGAGCATCCGGTAAATATTTGAGCAATCCACGTTCTACAATTTATGCCCATCCCCGGCATTCGAACGTTGCTTTATGTTCTATCAAACGTTCCAGAATCCTTTAGAAATGGTTTACCGTTCTCTCGTTTAGATGGCGCTATCTTACAGCGCAGATGTGGCCTTCCAAGTTTTGCGTTCTAGAGTTACATACATTGTTCTTGATATGCAAGCCTTGACTTAGATTTCTTTGTTGCATCATAAACCTGAAAATTGAAAATTATTACAGAAATAGCATGAAAATTTAATATTTGGAAAAATAAGAGATTTTTTTTGAAAGAATTTTCATCATGGACACATATCAATCATAGTTACAATCGTCGGATACGCCATTTTATTTTTCTTGCTCTTACACTTACATTCACTGGGTTCTGAAATAAGCAATAAAACTACATTCATACTTTAACAAAATAAACTAATATTCTAAACCCCTTTTTTGTCGTGGGGAGATCCTCGTGAACTACCTCCGCCTTGTTAGGGGTGGAGAGGCCAGACTCTTACCCCACGGTCTTCCATTTACCAATGGCTGGGGGTGATCACCGTTTACGCATTGGACCACACCATACAAATTTACCCTACATCTATATCCAAATTGAAAGCAGAACATACATTGAAATTCATATTTAGGTTCAATAATTTACAGGTTATGGAAATCCATAACCTGTATATATCAATTTTTTTATTTCCTTTGATGGCTTTCAAGAATGAAGTAAGTGCCTACAACATAAATGATAGTAACACGAACTTTATGGTTAAATATGGCTGTAGACACAAAACAAAATAATCCCTTTACCATTAATCTAAGCGACTTACGCATAAATTGGATTATCTGTGGGCAAACTTTACTAGTTTGAACATTTGTTATTCAGGTATCCTGTTCCTAATGGAGATTTACGACTTGCTCATTATTTTATCTAACAGATTCAATTTTGCGACTACACGCTATACACTATTACGATTTTGTGGATAACGTTTACGTTGGATCTTTTTCGTTTGGTCGTGAGATACTGATTGCTAAGCTACTGCTAGTAATATATCTCAGAGGAACAGAATAGTAATTCCTGTTCAAATGAAATCTTGTTTGTTGCACTAGTAAAATTGTATTAACCAGCTCTTATGATACGAGGGTACGAATAGATTCCATGACTTACATCATTAAAAATATATAATTGTATTTGACATTCACAAATATCAAACCGATCCTTAAACAAACTAATGATAACATACGTTTTTTTTACTTAAATAATATCATATTATAATAATATTGAAACTTACCTATAAATAATACAAGATACAGTTTCGTTAAACGTTAAAAACTGTAACTTCCTGTTGTACATTATCTATACTTAATATAATGAAGCTGAAGAGTTCGTTAGTTTATTTGCCAGTGAGATTAGAAAACATATTTTTGCATTTGACAGTGCAGTTCTTGAGGAAGGTTGTAGGCTATTTAAAATCATGCGACCATAAAGTAAAAAAAAGTCAGAAAAAAACTACAAGTTAAAACGAAGTAACAGCAGGGGTGGACGATGTGACGATGCGGTGGGTTGGGAGGCGAGGGTGGCCGCCCACTTTACTCCTATATACACAAATACTACACGAAAATAAACAAAAAAATATTGTCTATGTTAAATTATTTAAGCATAATCAGATTTTTTTTAAATTTAAACGGCGGGTGCCCAACTAGTATATTAATATATTATTATATAATGCCATGGTGGCCCGTAAGTTTGGACTCGCTTCTTTAGCACTAGAAGGAAGATTCAAATCCTGACATGTAGTTTAGTGCCTTTTTTAACGTCATAATTATGTACTTTTGTGGTTAAAACTATACGATATTTTGGGAGAGGGCTGATCCTGCGCGAAGAAGGAGGAGATACCGCGGTAACAATCGCCCTGGTGCCTCATACGCCTGCAACCCCCTGCCGTCGCTATAAGGTGGGGGAGCTCTGGGTTCGCTGGTGCGTAGATTGCGGAATCTGGGTGCCCACAACGAGCGACCCACGCGAGGACGTGCGCCAAATTGTGCGTTCGTTTGTTGTGTTTGCTCTGTAAACGTCATTGATGTTGCATACCGCCTGTATCCACAGTAAAGTTGGTCTGACGCTCCACCAAAAGGTGGATATTATAATTATTTTTCATTCATTCATTCATTTCGGCCGAATGAAGTCCACTGCTGGACTCACCACAACGACCGATATTGATGTGTTGTGGGCTCATTGGGGGGTTTTGCCATAATCGCCATGCTTGGCAGGCGGGTTGGCGATTATGGCAAAACCCCCCAATTAGCTCAAAACACATCCATATCGGTGGTTGTGATGATCTTTGGGGGAGGCCTGTGTCCAACAGTGGACTTCATTAGGCCGAAATGAATCAAAATTTGTGGAAAAAACCAGACTTAAAATTTTAGGGTATAATAATATATAAATATGTACGTTATGAGATTATTTTGACGTAGACGAAAAAGTTAATGACCTTTAAAGGTTATGTATCTATAAAATGGTATATTTCTTCACCCAATTAAATTATTTTTAGCATTTTAGTTAATTTTATTAGCAAATAATAATAAAATCCTGAGGCTATTGAAATTAAAAAACATCCTAATTTTAATAGAGAAGATGGCTGGTAGGTAGGAATCCTGTTATTAAAATAACAAAGGCCCAAACTAAATACCATACCCAAAAAACATCAAGACACTGAGAGTGATTACTGCGTGCCTCGAAATATTTTTTGATTATAATTGTACAGTAGATAAATAACTTTTTAAAAATCTGTACCAACGCCTGTCACCTTAGTCATCCTGCGACCACGAAGCCTGCAAAGTGTTCGAAAGGTCAGGAAAAACAAAAAAACTGAAATTTACGCGATAGAATCCGTTTCATTTCGGCCGAATGAAGTCCACTGCTGGACACAGGCCTCCCACAAAGATGTCCACAACGACCGATATGGATGTGTTGTGGGCTCATTGGGGGGTTTTGCCATAATCGCCACGCTTGGCAGACGGGTTGGCGATCGCAGTTGAGTTGTTAATGTACTCGAAGGACGCTGCTGCCCATCCTCCGGCTAATCCCTTAGTCGACTTTTACGACACCCATGGGAGGAGATGGGGTGGTGGCATTCTGAGCCGGCACCACACGGCTATATTATTCATTATAAATGCTTATTTCCAAAATCTAGTTACATGAAATGAATAATATAAATTAGCAGCTAGCTATCTCATACGAGTATTACATCACATGATGTAGAACTATAACAACATTTTAAAACTCAATAAAATCTTGTCAAACTTCTGCAACTGGAACATTTTAATTGCCGTAATTAATTAGGACCGAGTTAGGTTTTCGTTCACGCCCAGCCTACCTTGCAATACATTTTCATCACGCGGTAAATTGAGAACACCGGTAAGCTTTTTTATTAATGATGTTGCCCCTGTTTCACAAATCCACTGTATTACAGGTATTGTATAGATATAAATTTGATATACACAAAATCCTAGACCCGAAACAACTATACTTAAGCGATACAAATATGTGTTAGTAACAGGAATCAACTCCGTATCACTGAAAGCCAATCGCTTAACCACTGCGACAAACGGGCCGTTAACAACAGAAAATCATCATCAGCAGTCATTGAATACCTATTTAATTTTATTTACGCATTTCTGTTCCGTCAGATAGCTACATTAATAATAACTTCTAACGGGCACCAATTAGAATCTAAGTAAATCTCATCTATACAAGTCAATGAAATTTAAGTGTCTGTTTGTAATGTTAGAAAAACAGCGTTTTACTAAATGCATATGAAAGTATTTACGGTACAAATAACAAAAAACTTTTTATTTTCTGTCTTTCTGTCTGTTTGTTCCAGGTAATCTCGGAAATGGTTAGACCGATACTGACGGGACTTTCACGTGCAGATAGCTGATGTTATAAGGATTAACTAAGGCTACTTTTATTTTAGAAAAATAATTAGGGTTCCGCGTAAAAAAACCCTTGAAATCCAATATATATATTCTATGTCAAGTGTCTATGTCGAAGTACACTAAATTTCTTTTAAATTAAACGCGGGTGAAACCGTGAGTCCCAGCTAGTAGATAATATAGCAATGACGACGTGACAACATATGAACCAACGTATTGAACAATACAAATTTGCCATTGGACTGGTCCATTTTTTTATTATTATTTATTACTGGTAAATCTATAGCTAAAAATACAGGTGTAACAATAGTAATAAGGAAACAGAAAGCCAATTACAGATTTTCACATATAGCAGTTGCATAGATAATTGTTGGTGTTTACACAGGTTACAACAAATTGACTATATGAAAATAAAATATAAACAATTATATAATAAGTTTCATGGTTATGATCTATATAGGTACTAATTAATGTTCACTATATTTGTTAAACATATTTAATAATTATTTATGAGACATTAACATTATTATTACATTTTATTGTATTTTAATAATTGTATGCATAATTAAGCCCCCAAGAAAAGCTAGTCAGGTCAGGGACTCGTTCATACTATAATGGTCCTCATTGTTTGGTGAACACTCAAAGGGCGCATTGTCGACTACGTGGGCTTATTTTACTCTCAAATTTTCATCACCACGTTCTGAAATTAATTATATATAATATACCTATTTGTTTTGCATCCGATTTGTGGTATCAATATATGTCTGCTATTTTAAAGAAAATAAACTTAAATATGCAGCAATTCGTGTGATATATACTCTGCACTCGCTACGCCTGGAGTGCAGAGTATATCTTTATCCACAAAAAAATAACCTCCACAAATCGATGTTAACAAACGGTTCAGCTCTTCAAACTGGTTCAGTTTAGACATTGGGCCATTTATCGTCCAACGCGTGCCATCCGCCACGGAACGCCACCAAAGAATCATGTTTTCAGAATGATAGAGTATTGAGCTACTCAGATTTAATTTGCCATTGACTAATAAAAAAAATACATGTGCTCACGTGGACTTTCGCGGACTGATGGAACCATAAAGGATGAAACGGATCTATGGAACCATAAAATAACGATAGAAATCATTTTAAACAGAAACTTTTTCTTGAAGGTTCAAGAATATGTATTAACGCTGCGATATTATTGTTTGTTATCCCAAACATAGTGATACTTTTACTAAAGCAGCGACAGGTCATGTTTTTGACACTGATAGTAGCGCTCGACTGACAAAACTTAACAGACATTGTTTTTTAATTTTACTTGTTATCAATGCTAATAAATTTAATTCCTCTGATGACGTCACAGTAGCTGAAATAAAAGACAAAAAAAAATCTCTAATAATATGAGACAGTGAAAAGATTTTAAAATTCTAACCACATAAACATCAGGAACAGATAGCATGTGCAAAATATTAAAAAGAAAATATTTATTTATGTTACAGGTATTCATCATCATTTCGGCCGAATGAAGTCCATTGCTGGACACAGGCCTCCCCCAAAGATCACCACAACGCTAGATATGGGTGTGTCGTGGGCTCATTGGGGAGATTTGCTATAGTCGCCACGCTTGGCAGACGGGTTGGCGATCGCAGTTGAGTTGTTAATGTACTTGAAGGACGCTGCTGCCCATCCTCCGGCTAATCCCTTAGTCGACTTTTATGACACTCATGAGAGGAGATGGGATGGTGGTATTCTGAGCCGGCACCACACGGAACGTGTTTATTATGGTTGCAGAAATCCATATGTGTACCAAATTTCAACTTAATCGGTCCAGTTGATTCGGAGAAAATTTGCTGTAACAGACGGACAGATAGATACACAACCCTATAAGGGTTCTGACGTTTTTTCCCTCGGACGTTTGGAACCCTAAAAATATAATTAACAACCCTATTCCTTGAAATGGTTTTTAAAAAACGGACAATCCCCATTGTAATGGGCAGGTGTGATGCTAATGATTAGCCGAATGATTGACTAACCTCGTAAATAGGTTGTACAAAGAAGCTTGTATTTCTTCCAGATAACAACCTCCATTACTCAAAATTTCTAGATATCAAACAGATAAATTGCCAATTAACAAAATCTATATAGAAATAACCTTCAACATCACGACTACTAATAATACTATTAAAAGGGATAGTGATTTACGTTAGGTGTCAACGATTAGCATCGAAGTGGGCACCCGGCGGGCTTCGCGCATTTCAATTACGATCCTTGGGGCGTCTCACTGAATTATGCATAACCACTCTGATTGAAATGTTCGATCCCCTGTTAGTCTTAATTCTTTGATGTTTGCTCCTGTACAGGTTGGAGTGGACTTAATTTTAGGAGAGATTTAATATTGTAATTGCCGACTGTAGGGATAACACCGTTGGGTTAATTGTATTGTTTACCAGTTAGACCTGTGCTGTCAATATGTTAGGAATAATTTTGAATTGTAAAATATTTGAGAACTAGCAAACAATTACAGGCCCTGAATTCGTTCAGCATTTATTCTCAGGCATATCGATAAAAAACTACCCTCCATGTTTAAAAATAAAGTATATCAATCTAATCAACTCAGCCTATGCAGTCCATTGCTAGCGATGTGGCTCTCCAAAGCTGCGCCACAATATTTGGTATTCTACCTTCTGTCCAATCGATCCCAGCAGCCTTCTTCGGGTCGTTGGTCCATCTGGCTGGGGGGCGTCCCATATTTCGTTTGCCAATTCACGGTCTGCACTCAGGAATTTTCTATATTTACAAGCGAATAGATCTAAGTTGACGGGTTCATCCTGAAAAACAATCCAACCAAGTAAAGTGGGTACTTACGTTTAAATTTATGGTAACTGTACGGATCTCCTCTATGAGACCCATTGTGATCACGTCTGTGTTCCATATGTCATCACTGGTAACTTACACTAAAGACTTTCGTCTTGAGGCATTGCGTTATTGTTGACGAAAAGACGATGCGAAGTTTCTCAAACGCGGGCAGCGCACAGTTTATATTTTGACAACATTACATTGTCAAAATATACAAAGTACACTATTCTGGCAATAGCTACATCAGTCAGCTGTCTAATGTTCATCATCATCATCATATCAGACATTTATACGTCCATTGCTGAACAAAGGCCCCCCCCATAGATTTTCACAACTGTGTTATCATTTTGGGGGGTATTTGCCAATACTCACCACGCTTGGCAGGCGGGTTGGTGAGCGCAGTATGGCTACCGTTTCACAGAAGGGACGCTGCTGCCCATCCCTCTGGTTTAGATTCCCTTAGTCGCCTTTTACGACATCCGCGGGAGGAGATGGAGTGGTGCTATATTCTTAATCCGGACACCACACAGAATAATCCGGACACCACACAGAACTTATAACAACAGTTACTTACTGCTAATGCAGCAGCACAGCCTACCTGATATAGCTTTAATGTGGGCACGTCATAACAATTTCGAGTCGATAGTTATTCCGGTCTTTGGGGCACAAAGGTTCTCGAATGGAGACCGCGCACCGAAAAACGCAGCGTGGAACGACCTCCAACGAGGTGGACAGCGACCTGGTAGTTGGGAGACGTTGGATGCGGGCGGTATGTAATCGGATTCTACATCCGGTACTCGCGCAGGCGAAGATATGTCAAAAAAGTTGCGTCTGACCATAGGCCGAAGCAAAATCCTGTACAGATCTCCCCCGCGTCGCAAGTGGTGCGTGACCTAAATAAGGAATGTGCCTAAACGTGTGGTGGCACCAATGGGCGGCCCTTGATTGGCTAACAACAACGTACTGCGATCACCAGGCGCGGTGATTAATGCAATGTCGCTTATGACCATTCATTCTATAGGGCATAGAGAGGCCCATGTTCTGCACTGGATGCTTACGGGCTGATTATTTGAGATCACTTAGTACTGCAAACGGTCGTTAGTTGGCGGTAGCGGCGCTAGGTCGACACGAGCCTTTTTCTCTTTATTTAAAGTCTTATTTCATTTAAGCTCTCATGCAATAAAAATAGTAATATTTATAATTATTGTTGACCAAGCAATACAATCATAATATAAACTTGACGTCATCGACACCTAAAATATTATTATCAAACAAAAATGTTATTTTCTTTATCTTCTGGTCGGCAATTTAGGAAACTGTCGCTGCTTATCCAGGCATTCTGGCAAGGCCAAAATGGCCTCCAGTCAGCACAGACACAGTGCCGGACACTGTAACGCTGTAAAAAAAAAGTATCCAGTTAATGTGTATGTATATATTAAAACATTAATTTAAAGTGTGTCCTATCATTTCAACAAGCGCCTTATACCCTGCAATAACTAGTAACCAGGTTAACTGGTGGGGCGAAAAAATATTTCATCATGTCTTCATATAGCTTGTGCTTAATTTCAGAGTTAGTGAAATTAATTTCATTTATTTTTCTCGCCACTACAAACAATCGTTCAGTTTATCATTATTGTGAACAGCGCCATCTATCCACCGCCGTTTGAACTCGCTACACAGAAGCCTGAGCAAATTATTCAGCATCAGAGCTATACAATATGCTAAGTAGTAAACAGTTGTACAGATAGAGGTATCGCCATATGCCGTTTGGTGGATACGGCGCTAAACCAATGATAAATTGACTTCTCGTGAACACAGCACGAGGTTATAAAGCTGAGGGTATACATAATTATACATAATTCCTTTAATTTTCTTACGTTGGAGGTTTCCTTCAGTTTAATAGATAGTGCAGTCATTAGATGTTGTAATGTTTATGAACTTACTATTGCTAACTAATGTAGGGAACTTACGGGTTTAATTACTTGGAGCCATCGCAAATTATTGTATAAACAACAATATCAAGCCATTTGAATCAATTGGATGCGAATTCAATTTATATGGTATGTAAAATTCAAACAAAAACAGAACATTAAGCGAAATAATATTTATTTTAAATAATATATAGCAATCTATCAAATGTAATGAATTTTATCTTGAGTAATGTTATTATCTATCTTGCTTTAGACTTTTCTTAATAAATTAAGTACATTTAGTTTTAAATTATTGTGATCGCCAACTTATTAACCGTATGGTGTACGAATAGCACCAACCCGTCTCATGTTTTGGGTGTCATAGACGGTGACTATGGGATTAAGGATGGGCAGTAGCATCCTTCGGTTACAGTTACAACTCAACTGCCATCGCCAACCCACCTGCTTAGCGTGGCGATTATGGCAAAACACTCAATAAGCACACAACATACCCAGACCAGTCGTTGCGGTGATCTCTGGGGAAAGCTTGTGCCCAACAGTGGACTTTATTTGGCTGAAATTATGACCGCCAATTCACCCACCAAGTGTGGTGATTATGGTGGCCCCCTCCCTACAGATTAAGAGATTGACTCTAGATTGGTTATTGCGGTGATATTTGGGAAGGCCTATGTCCAGCTTTGGACTACACATCTGTTGTTTTTTTTAAATACTGTGGCCCACACTAGCATTCCTTCTGTGTCGTGAGGTCAGCTTACCTTACAAGCTCCTAGGTATATTCAAAAATACCAACACCCGGAAAAAAGAATGGGTTCCAGTGGAAATTCTACATGAACTTCCTTCGCCGCGTGGTAGGGCGAAGGGGTATGCCGGACTCCTTCCGGCTAAAACCACTGGAGCGGTCTACTTCGGTACCGAAGGGGGGCTCCAGGTCCTCGTAAGATCACACTAGAGACCCGGAAATACTACCTAGAGTCCGTACAAACATTTATTCCGTGTAGGAACTGAACTCTCAATCCGTAGCGCAGCAAGCCGGATGCATAGCCACTGCGACCGTGTCGTATAATGTGTTCTATAGTTAACGAAATAAATTAAAAAATCAATAGTTTAGGCGAGCCTACACTTTGACTTATAGACTATTATGTTATTTAGTTTTTCCCAAAAGGATTGGTCATACATAATGTGTTTCCCAAAATACTCGTAATTAATGTATATGCGTGAAATTTACGTGTAGCGTTCGGATTAAGAAAATGGCACCACTTCATCTCATCCCGTGGGTGTCATAAAATGCGACGAAAGGACACTTCGGTCGGTTACGCTGACGGATGGGCAGTAGTGTCACTTCTGTGGTACAGCAGACGTACTGCGCTCAACCCACCTACCAAGCGCGGTGAGCACTGCCAATTTCCCCAAAAATGTTTTTTTTTTTAACTTTGCCCCACACTATGATTTCTCTTGTGTCGTGGGTGCGTTATAGACACAAATTCCACATACAATACACCCAGACCCGGAACAACTACCTGCAGATCATACAAATATTTGTTCCGTGCGGGAATGGAACCCACGACCCAGGACGCAGCAGCCGACTGTATCAGGCACTGCACCAACCGTGCCGCCAACGACGACACTTTCATAGAAATTAATGAGGAGGTCTTTGTTCAGTAGGAGACGTTCTTTGGCTGAGATGATGATGATGCGTGAAATTACATTAGAAAGCTTTCTTTTTTCATTCCAGGCTTTTCAAGACATATTCCAAGGTTCGCTTTGCTATACATTTTTCCTTCGGTTTAAAGAATTTTTATTTCCCAAAAGAACATTACATAGTTCACTTAATATGAGAAACTTAATTAAAATGTATTCAAGTACAAAGATGTATTCGATCTACCATAGTTAAAAAAAAAAGTAAAATTGTCAGTTATTAATTAGGTACACCATCAATATTTCTTTTTGAAAACATTAACGGATACAGAGTCTTTTATATTTTTCGGTAATTTATTATATAGCTGAGCTCCCTCAAAATGTATGTTTCTCTTTCCGTACAAGGTTCTGATCATAGGTAGTTCTATGTTATCTCTGTTCCTGGTATAGTAATGATGTGATTTATGTTTAAATGTGATGTTTGATTGAATGTTATTCGAAAGTATTTTCTTAATTAATATGCATGTGTGGTAAATATAAAGTTTATTTAAGTTTAGTAGTTTAGTTTTGCAATAAATGTCTTTGGTGGGTGTTAAATATTTGTAGTTAAATAATACTTTGATCAATTTAATATATTAATATTTCTTTGCCAGTTATTGTAGGATTGTGCTCCCCATTAAATTTAACTATTGCTTTAATTATATTGCTTCTTTATATAAAAGTATTATGTTTATTAATCAACTTTAACTCTCGATTTATGGGTATATTATTATTTATTATTAATACTGGTAAAATGTATCAAATATATCTTAACGCTAGAGACCCATTGGAATTGGTGATAGCAGGCTTAACTGTCTTAGCACAAAAGATAAATACACAGAGTTTTAAAGCTTATTTTATCTAAAAAAAGTGTATGAAACCCGAGTCTCCATTTTTTTTATGCCTAAAGCTTGGCACGCCGTCTGGGAAGACTGCGTGATTATGTGGGGCTTGCACCCACTAAAAACTCCGCCATGTTACCTGCATCCGCTTTTTGATGGGCCACGAGAACTGCATATATACTACTTTCGCGGCCCATTGCCTGACGCACGTATGCGCCTATCTGTACGTACGGCGATGTTTCTAGGACATCGCCGCAACTCGAGGGCCGTGCAATATCACCCAAGTCTCCTGGATCAACCTAAACCATGTTTAATTCCAGACGACGGCTAAACATAAATTTATGGTCACAACTCTTGCCCCCTTGCTAAACGTGTCTTCAATAAATGTGAAGCGTAAATCAATTGAATAGATATAAGAGCTAATGTTTGTTATCATTGTCAGTATTAGCGACAAATTCTTATTTTACTATTAAAATATAGTTTGTTGCTAGTTATTTTTTTAGTGTTGTCTCATATTTTCTTTCTCTCTTTTCTGTATTTATTTCTATTCTTTAGAAAATAGCCTGTGTAAGATATCCCTGATTTATAGCGAACTTTTCTACATAATAACCGTCTAATAGTAAATCTAAGCAAAATATTTTTTTTACAATTGCCATGCATTAATTCTAAATGCTCAATCTTGCTCGCAAAACGCATCTACATTACTCACAATGTGTTTGCTCACGGCCGTCAAGATAGGTTATTATTAATAATCGAGACACTCGGTTGAGTTTATTTATTATGCTTTGTGTCAGCCAATGGACTCAAAACCATCTCCTGCATCTTGAACAAGCATAACGCAACATGAACTAACCCTCTTTTTATTGAGCCCTCAAACATTTAACTATAATAACAAATTGCATCATTATTGTGAATCAGAAAGCACAAAGTATTTACGCGCACGTATTTTCGCGATTCATGTCCAACGACATTAATGTACATTCATAATCTATTAACCGCGGACTAATTAATACATGGATTAAATGAATGCCTGATGATCACATTGTTAGTTAATAGGGGTATTATTGCGGTGACATGACGCATTATTTCCGAGTAATCGGTCTGTTTTGATGCTAAACGTGTTTGGTGGATTTAATATGCATTGCATACGACATTAAACCATGACCTGATAATGAAAGAATTCAACAAGCAAACTGTTTATTTGTTACTGTATTTGTAACTGTTAATTTACCACAGCAAGTTTAACTTAACCTTGTAGATAAATCGATATGCGTGGTAGGTAGTCATTTAGCCACAAGCACTTCCATCCAAACTCGATCATGATGATGATGACCCGCGGTTTCACCCGCGTTTAATTTAAAAGAAATTTAGAGTACTTCGACATAGACATTTGACATAGAATATATATGTTGGATTTCAAGGGTTTTGTTGTTTTCGCGCGGAACCCTAATTATTTTTCTAAAATCAAAGTAGCCTAAGTTATTCCTTATAACGTCAGCAATCTGCCAGTGAAAGTCCCGTCAAAATCGGTCCAGCCGTTTCGGAGATTACCCGGAACAAACAGACAGACAGACAGAAAGACAGACAAAAAATTTAAAATTTGTTTTTTTGTTATAGGTACCGTATATACTTTCATATGCATTTAGTAAAAAGCTGTTATTTTTACATTACAAACAGACACTTCAATTATATTTATTTGTATAGATAATAAAAGATTAAAGTTGACTGATGATACACGCAAATTGCAAGCCATAAATAAACTGCTAAATAACATCAGCATGATTTTCACTGGAATATGCTTGGATGTTATACTACAATAAAGTTTTTCTTTAAGGACGAAGATAGGCCAAAAAAGATCATACAAGAAACTTTATGTGGTGCAAGTTCTTGCAATTTTCTGTTACGTCGAATACCACAAAAGACTTTAAAGTTAGTTCAGCAACTTCACTGTAGAATCAACATTGAACCGGTGGTAACTTCTGACGAATCAACAGTTCTTGCAACATCCTAATTGAATGAAAACATTGTAAGTTACAACTACATTCCTGTATTTGTTCATGAAATGTTTGAATAATTTTGATTCAAGCTTTTTGTTTCATAATTCAGTAGATTCGTTCCCAATGAAACATTCATATGGAATATAATTGATGATTAAACGAACTTAGCTGTAAGTGAAGTTCTATCCCAATTATATGAGTACGTTTCATTCGAAGATAATAGACACATGTAGTACTTTCATTGTACTGACAACTTCGCACTTATTATAAAATTAGGGTAGATTGAAAAACTTCCCTGTTCGCGCTCCGTCCGAACCGACGCCGATGCGCTCCTCATTCTTTTAGAGTCCTATGACCTACAAAAAAAATTGATTAAGGGGCCTGGGAAGGGAGGGACCTTTATCTTCGAATGAAACGTACTCATATAATTGGGATAGAACTTCACTTACAGCTAAGTTCGTTTAATCATCAATTATATTGCGTACGTTTCATTCTTCAGATAATAGACACATGTAGATGTTTAGAGATGATTTTTTTTTGTATTTAGTAGGTATTAAATGAGTGGGATTAAAACAAATGTTTTACTACTAGAAATCATTTAATTACTCAACACAACTTCAATATTTTAGATTTGAATAAAACTATAATAACTAAAAAGGATGTTATTTAGGCACTTGTTAAGAAAATCAGACAATCAGATCAATGAATACTTGAATCGTAATTAATAAAGTCCCGGTTGTTAACCAGGGAGATGAACTGATCTTGCGAAACAACCGTCATCGCTCACTAGACGATTATAGAATTTAGCAAACGTCTTCGACGATTGCGACCAACCAACAGTCTTCCTGGTGAGGTCAAGCGAGACGCCTCGCGTGCGCGCCGTGGATGTGGCAGCGTGTCGGGTGCTGTGCGCACCGAACGCTCACACATTTACACCGCTTTCCGCGAGTACCTGCTTTATCCATCGGCTGATGGTTTGTGTGCAGGTGGCCTTTTAAGGTCGCTTGTACATCATCAGAAGGTTTTCAACTGTATTTGGCCTTAAATCTTTTGTAATCGACAAATAATCTTTCGATGTTGTTGCTGGACAAATATTTATATTTTCTTTGAAAATGAAATTGGTTGGTCACGACCGGTAGCAGATGTTTTAATGATATCGGAAGTTATAATGTTGACTCCGTTTGGACACATATGAATGTTTTTAATTTTAATAGATGTAATCGTTTGCGATCTGTGAGCTGTGCATAAGGCATTATAAGATTGCCAGCTTCTGGGAAATATTTTTTAAAGGTAATTCTATATTAGGGCCCCATTGAGCGATGTGTTGTAAAACTATTTGAGGTATATTATATATTTGAACTATTTGGTTTCACGTAGACGCGTATTTTGGAATATTTGGTAAGGCTAATTTGTAGGTTCCTTTTAATAACCTTTTGATCTGTTCATGAGATCCTAAATCATCACCAAATAGTAAATTAAAGCCGAACGGTAACTATTAAGCCGTAGGCTGCACCTTTATCAAACTGTTCCGTTAAGAATGTTAACACTGACGGTATACTAGGTTTGTATGGATCTATTTCATTGTTAAGGCAATACTGCCACCAATTTTTTAAGGCCACATTTTTTGTTTCAATGTATTCTTGGCTAAAGATGCCATAATTAAATCCAGAGAGGCCATAGGGGCGCCTCGTTTTATGAACGCGTTCCTGACAGCTTCGCTGCGCCCAG
Source organism: Diloba caeruleocephala (assembly GCA_947459985.1). NCBI lineage: Eukaryota > Metazoa > Arthropoda > Insecta > Lepidoptera > Noctuidae > Diloba > Diloba caeruleocephala. The sequence continues at coordinate 2,909,156 of OX381609.1, forward strand.
GGTAACTCTTTTGATTTGTGGGTTCCTAGAGGAAGACCATATGTCGTTATTTTCGGTATACGTAAATATAATATCTGAAGTGAGCAATTTTTGTAACAGAGGGAACCATGGTTGCGAAGGCCAATAGGGAAAGACAAGTATCCCTTCAGCCTTATCTATTATTATTTTTTCTAAACATTTTAATACTAGGGGAAAAGGTGGGAAAGCGTAAAAGAACGTGTTATCCCATGGAATTGTGAACGCGTCTATCGCTACGGCATCTGGGTCTGGTTTCCATGATACATATTGATGACATTTGGTGTTGGTGCGAGAAGCGAATACATCGATATCTGGTTTGCCTAGGATATTAATAATTTTATAAAATGCTTCATCCGACAATTTTAGTTATATGTCTTTGTTAATCTTGCGAGATTCTTCATCAGCTTCTTTATTATCTTAACTTTTAATGTAAGAGGTACTTAAAAATAAATTTCACTCTTCGCACCAACGCCAGATTTCTCGTGTTAAGTCATTTAGATGGGGGTATTGGATACCACCCATGCGATTTATGTAGCTCAATGCCGCGGTATTATCGATACGTAATAGAATGGAACAGTTACGTATGTCGCGTGCAAAACATTTGAGACCAAAAGACACTGCCAGCAGCTGTAAATAGTTGATATGGAATTTTAACTCAGTTGTTTTCCATTTACCGTTAACTCTTTCATCATCGCAAAATGCGCACCAGCGCCCAGTGAAGGCGTCTGTAAAAAATTCTAGTTGAAACTTATCAGGCCTTAAGCAAGTAGATGTCGAAAAAATGTTCTGAGACCACCATTCCAGATCCGGCAGTATTACAGGTGAAGGACTAAGTGTAGATTCGTATGTTTTATAAGTCTTCAATGCTAAGTACTTTTGTCTCTCGAGACGTTTGGTATACACCCAACCTTATTTAACCGCCGGACAAGCAGATGTTAAGACACTGGTTAAACTGGCAAATTCTTTAATGGTGCACCGTGGTAAGTGTTTTTTTATAATTAAAACCTAGGAATTTAATCTGTTGTGATGGTTGTAAAGAGCTTTTTTCGAAATTTATCACGAATCCTAAACGTTGTAATAGTCTAACAGTCTCCTTTACGTTATTTAAGCATTCAGTGTATGTATGGCCAATACATAAGAAGTCGTCGAGATATACAACAGATGAATAGCCGCGATATCTGAGGTGAGCCACAACCTCTCTCATGATTTTCGGCCGGATTCTTGGTGCCGATGATAAGCCGTAAGGCATAGCTTTGAATTCATAAGTAAAATTTTCACCAACTTCGTTATGAAATTGAAATCTCAAATATTTTCTGTGTGATGGGTTAATTGGTACCAATAAATATGATTCCTTTAAATCGATTGTGGCCATGAAGCCGTTATGAGGAATTAATTTGCAAGCTGTTCTATAGTCCTCCATTTTAAAATGATTTTGGGTTACGAATTTATTCAACAATTTTAAGTTTAACATAAATCGTTTTCCGCCATTTGATTTTGAAGTTAAAAATATTTTAGAAATAAATTGATCTGATTGTGGCTCACATTCCTGTATCGCGCCTAATTGTAACAAGTTGTCGATGGCTACAGACATATCTCTGTTCTTCATTCGTAAATGTGTTAGGGAACAACATGTTGATAAGCTTCTTTAGAAAATGGTATTATGTAGCCATTTTTATCCAATCCAAAATTGTGCTATTACTAGTGATGTTCATCCAACAATTGTAAAAATATTGTAAACGACCTGCGACCTAGGTCGTCGGCTGCCGCCGGTGTGCTGTCGCTGCTCGTGGATATCCTCCTCGCCCCCCCCCCCCCCCCCCTGCTCGCCGAGGCATAACGAGGGGGGCCAGTCCCGTTTCCCGAAAACCGAGTCCTCGCTGTCGATGGTCCAGCTATGGGTGCGGGTAAAGACGTCGGCCTTTGAGCGGATTTTTTAATCAGCGAACCTTGTCGCTCAATAGCTTTAGAAGCTTTTATGGTTTCTGAGAGCTTCTCTCCGAAAAGCGTCTCGTCTCTTTCGTGGTCTTTTATAAGTGGCGTAAAAGATTTGTCCAGACAGGGAGTTATGAGTTTCGTTCTCACCTGAGTTTCGATGTAATGTAGGTCGGTCAGGATCCTACAGCTATCAGAGAGAATCTTAATAGCTTGAGTTTTATCATCTCCTAGGAGAAGCTGGGTAATAGCTTTATTAAGCGCGCTTATACCGATGCCTAGTTGATCTTGTTTCAACTGTATATTTTTATCACGGTTAGTAATAATTACCGAGACCGCAGCCTTAATTTATGGATTCAAAGTAGGCGCCCTTAGGAGTTTGCAGTTCTCCGGTATCTGATACTCTAAGTATTTTTTCCTTCAGATTTGTGGCAAGTCCTTTTTTGGACGTCATGACATTCAACTGGGAGGTGAAGCGGAATGGCCGTGATATCATCTTGTATTGTTCCGTCGTCTGAAACGATCAAAGTTTCAAACTTAAACAAACTGCCATAAGCGTTTTATAACCCTCGTGTTGACCCGCAGTCAACCTCCAGGCTTATTTTACACATCATGCTTTACCTTCGTGATACCCTCAAAGTGATATCCTCCAGGCTAGCTTAGAGATGCTTACTTATTTATTTTGACCCACATAGAAATAGTAGAAGAGGTATCACGTATTCACGTATACACCGTTTTGTAGATGGTTGTAACTCGTACACGAAATCACTTAATAAAAAAACACTAACCTTGATTTTTCTCGGAATCCGACGAAGATGAATAAACAATCACAGGATTTCGTTTTTGGTTTCCACGTTCTTTAAGTCTTAGTAACTAATTTTGCTGTCAGCGGTACGCTTAGGCATAACGAAAAAGTAATTTGAAGAAAACTTTAACGAAATATCACTAAAATAAAAGTATATGAACGACGAGTGCTTGTTGCCGCGCACAAAAAAAGAAATGAGGAGCGCATCGGCGTCGGTTCGGACGGAGCGCGAACAGGGAAGTTTTTCAATCTACCCTAATTTTATAATAAGTGCGAAGTTGTCAGTACAATGAAAGTACTACATGTGTCTATTATCTGAAGAATGAAACGTACGCAATATAATTGTTATTTCGCATAAGTTGAACTTTTTAACTAGCGGGCGTTTGAATTGGCTAATGTTTCACACAAAAAATATTTGATGAGTCTTACCAAAGCTAGGTATATATGACCTAAATATAATAAATTCATAACTAAGGCAACTATTTCAATAAAAAGCATCTATCTATCGCACACCATTCAAGTCATGTAGGAAACAATAGTTTATCATAGTGATTTTAATAGATCGCCACAAATCAAATGAATCATTGACTCAGTAATTAGGTCCTAACTGACCATTTTAAACGTCAATTTGAAGGAACATTTCGGGACATTTCGCTACAATCAATCCCACAAGCACAATCTCTGTGAAGAAATGTACAAAGAGAATCGGTCCTAGGACTTTTTAAATATGTTTCTGTTTGTAGAAATTGTTTTACAAATCAGTGTTTACAAATGATTTAAGACAACTCTTTATCTGAAATACATTTGCTGCACAATAAAAACAATGTAGGTAAAATTGGTTTCCAGAGAATCAGCATGTGCAATAAAGAACGCCACACGTACCTCTCGTCAACATTGTCTTTGATTTAATAATATGCTCTTTTATTAGCATTGTTTTAATGAGTGTCTTAAACTTCCTATCAGTTCGATCCATATTTTTTGGTAATTTATTATAGAATGTAACACAATTTCCTTAGAAAGATTCGTTTGTATTGTTTAATCTCTGTAAAACTACAACTACTTTATATCTATTTCGAGTATATTTTTCATGATAGTCGCTCTTTACATTAATACAATCAGTGCTAGGGACGCCTTAGGATTTTTAAGCTCATACATGGTAAATATTACCAAGGATAAAGTGACGAAAGTGTAAGTGTAATAAAAAAAAATACTAGGCATCTTCATGGGCCCATATCATAGATAGCACGGATCGCACTTTTCTGCTACATGAAAATTTAGTTGCTGCCCCCCAATGCAGAATACCGTAGGTCATGGTGCTGTGGAAATATGTGAAATACACATAATCTGGCAGCAGTTATGTCAATGAACTGCCTAATTTTTCTTACTGTGTAATTATACAGCATAGTCTAGCCTGCTTGAAAAAGTTGTAATGTGAGTTCCCCATTAAAATTGTGGATCGATTTACATACCTATACAAACAGTTTCAAACATCAATTTCGTTACTCTTGAGCGTAATTTTTAATATTTTTGAGATAGGTTGTTCTACGAAACTTATAACATTTAGTTTTATTACTATTTAGCAAAATATTGTTCGTTTGCTACTAAGATCACCACACCATTTAGATAGAGAAGATAAGCTATCATTTACATGAAAAATATCTCCATATTTTCTATTCATTTCAAAACTAAGCGACGTATCGTCAGCAAATAGAATATAAGATAATTTAATCAAAGTCAAAGTTTTTTATTTCAAATAAACCACATATTGGCACTTATGAAATGACAGAATTTAAGTTGCACGGTTCCAAATAGTTGATATCATGGAGAAGAGGCGGCAAGAAACTCCATGGATACTCTTTTAAAATAGTTGGGGATTACAATGTTGATTGACACAAATGATTGTAAAACATATACAGAGAAAAATGCAGGTTAATGTGTAAAGATGACACACCACAATAATATTATAATAATAGATTTGCCGTGGCAGTTAACGGCTGACCAGTCCCAACAGACGGCACCCGTTCACGAGCATGACGCGTGCATCAGCATCGCTTAGCTCAACCATATAGTAGGGAACTGAACGACCCGATACACAACGCCACCGTTAGCAAGATATTTTAGCGAGCATGACAGACCAATACAGCCAGGCAAAAGACACAACCAAAATAAGTACTGAACATATAACATTAATGGCTACATGATGCTCACACATTTACAGTTTTGTAGACCCCTTCTTTGTTCCTTGCTTTCATAAACGATTACTCATTTAAAATTACATAAAAAATATTCATTGGCTCATTTGAAATTTCATAAAGTTTTATGTTATTTACATCAATTTAATTTTAGTGCATTGATCGACTATTAGTTATTATTAATATTGTTCTTGTGACACTAACTTATAATATATATACAAAACTGTAAATGTGTGAGCATCATGTAGCCAGATTTGAGCCCTAAGATATGGCCATTGTCACTAGAGATACTTGTGGTTTTACATCGTCCAAGCATACTTTTTACTGTCATTCTGAAAGTTAATACTAGCTAGAGAGCTCTTCCGCGAATTTCGTAGACCCTTACAAATAAGCGTATCTTGATCTACGTCATTAAAAACCTTGGAAAGATCACAGAAGATACCATTAACATCCCGTGAGCTTTCATCATCATCATCACGGCCGAATGAAGTCCACTGCTGGACACAGGCCTCCCCCAAAGATCTCCACAACGACCGTTATGGCTGTGCTGTGGGCTCAATGGGGGGTTTTGCCATAATCGCCACGCTTGGCAGACGGGTTGGCGATCGCAGTTGAGCTGTTAATGTATTCGAAGGACGCTGCTGCCCATCCTCCGGCTAATCCCTTAGTCGACTTTTACGACACCCACGGGAGGAGATGGGGTGGTGGTATTCTGAGCCGGCACCACACCACAAGCTTTGCTAGGCTTCTAAAATGTGAGTGACTAATTTCTCACCACTACCCGGAATGTAAAATCCTATTTTACGGACTTCAAAAAGGCGGCCCCGCCCGACTATAAATAGAATTTTGAAGTTGGTATTTTTTTGTTAAAAAGATTTTTAGTTAAATGAGACATCATCTGATCAAGCAATACTCTTTCAAAGACTTCACTCAAAGCTGGCAGAATGAATACTGGTCTATAATTTGAAGATTGATGCTTGTAGCCTGGTTTAAAAATTGCGACAGTAAACATAGTCAGAAATAGGTATTTTATTTCTATAACAATACTTCTACCGTTATTACTTTTATCATCTATATCTATACATATTAAATAAAATTGAAGTGTCTGTTTGTAATTGAAGTGTCCGTTTAAAATAACAGTTTTTTACTAAATGCATATGAAATTACACGCGGTACCTACAACAAACAAACAATTTTTATTTTTTTGTCTGTCTGTATGTCTGTCTGTATATTTGTTCCGCTAATCTCCGAAATGGCTAGATCGATTTCTACGGAACTGTAAATTTAAAAAAAGGGAAACAAATGAAATTCATTATATATACTCTATGTCAAGTGTCTATCCGAAGTACTCTAAATTATTTGAAATAAACCGATATCTTTTAAATTAAACGGTGGGAATATATAATGGCAACCGACTTTGCCAGTATGAGTTATCATAGCCTATGGTTCAATTGTATCTTTTTTATGTACCTATAGTTACAGTAGTTATTGAAAATTATTTCACTTATATCAAACACAACATCACAGGACCGTTTATGTTCCCTATAATTCCAACGCCCGAAGTTAGAATTCTGACAATACGTTTGACTACGTAATAAAACAGGTTTGAGTACGGATGGATCAAGTGCCTGCCACTTGCGGCAAGAGCTTCTTATGATCGCTTTGTAGTGGCTTTGGCGTTTCGGAATTAATTCTGGAATTGCCTTGAGTGGATCGATTCAATAGTTAAAAAAATATAGGCCCCAAGTGACTTCTGAGTCGGCTTCGTGCCTGAAATGGGAATTTTATGGGAGCTGAATTCGCTGCGTTCATTGTGATTAAAATTATTCGGTAGCCCGTCTGTTCGATTCAAAGTTGTCTATAATTTATGGTAGCATTCCATCATCAGCAATAATTCATGCTTGCTAACATTCACTTACTATATAAGACAAATTATGTATTGTTTATGTCAATGCCGGTTAAGAATATCACCACCCCATCTCATCCTGTGGGTGTCGTAAAAAAGTGACTATGGAATTAGCTTGAGGATAGGCAGCATCATCTTTCGAGTACATTTACAACTTAACTGCGATCGCCTACCCGTCTGCCAAGCGTGGTGATTATGGTAAAACCTCCCAATGAGCACACAATAGAAACTCATACCAGTCGTTGTGGCAATCTTTGGGGGATTCTTCTGTCCCGTAGGGGACGTTTTTCGGCTGAAATGGTGAATGATAATATATCAATAAGAATAAAAGTTATAAGAATTAAAATAAATGAATTGTTATTATCAACATGTCTCTCTCTCTTCACGGGTTTAGATCGCCTATATGCAGGAATCCGGTCTTTTGATAGGCTTGCGCGGGGCATGGGTCCAATACACAAAGCCCGTTAGATCATTTTTATCTAAAATGTTATGGGCACTAACCGGGGAGTCTCCATGGCTGCACTATAAAAATGCAGTCGCGGATTGTCCCCGGTGGTGTAAAAATATAGTATGAGATAGAGCTGATGGTTTCAGAGCCTACTCTAGACAAACTTTCAGACAGACAGAGAAATGTTCTAAAACGGCATTTTATGATTAGCGGTGGTAGTTCTATAATTTCACCTTCCGCCAGAGCGGCGAAAGCGCGCCTCCAGGGGCATTGGACAGGTTGAGGCGGCTGTGGAAGTGGCGTCACCGCCTGCGGATGCAGTATGCGACCAAGCGCATCGTGTAGGCCATTCTGCCGCTCTTTGGAGCCTGGCTCAGAAGGAGCGACCGCGTCACCTACCGCCTGATACTGGTGCTCATCGGGTATGGTTGTTTCGGTGCGTACCTGCACAGGATAGGACGTCAGGTCACGGCACAATGCCACCATTGTGAAAGCGACCAGGACACCACACAGCGCACGCTCGAGTGCCCTGCGTGGGCCGCCGAGCGGCGGATCCTGGTCGATTGGATCGGGCAAGATCTCTCTTTGCCAGCAGTAGTGTCGGCTATGTTGGCAGAGCACGAAAACTGGAATGCAGTGGTCTTCTTTTGTGAGAGTGTCATACTCCAGACGGAAACCAAAGAACGGGATCGGGAGGGGGCCGCTCCTCCGGGGAAATTGCGTGCCCACTCCGAGCGATCCAAGTGAAGACGGTAGCACGCATGTGGTCATGCGCTGCCGTGAGACGCTTTGGAGGATCCTTTATAATCCCCCCGGGGGTAACCGCTTTACAGTCCCCCTCTTCGAGATGTGCCTATAGGCGTGGCACCAGTGGGCGGCTCAAGTGTAATCATACGAGGAGCTGGAGCCTCACCTACCTTAGGTGCCAAAGATGACCGCTCCAGTGCTTTTAGCCGGTAGGAGACCGGCATACCCCTTCGCCCATCCCCAGGGCGAAGGAAGTTCATGAAGAATTTCTACTGGGCACCAATAAAAAATAATAAAAGGCTTTATTTGATGACTAAGGCGACATGAAGAAAAATTTATCCGTCCCTTTGACGGCCAGATAGAGCAATATTCAAGAGATAGCATTCGACATATTCGGGACGGATTGTGTTTACAATATGTTTACTATTAGGTTAATTATTTCTTGGTTTTGTATTTAATACCAAGTAAAATACATGAAGTACCTGGGGCTTACCCTGGTTAGTCGCTGGGGCTTCGAAGAGCACTTCATACGCCTCGTCCCTCGAGTCGAGAGGGTGGTGGATGCATTATACCGGCTGAAAAGCAATAAACCTTCTTCTCGATTATACTTACTATGTTTAAATATTTTTGACTATTTCTGTTCTACTTTTAAATATATTTATTACATGTTATTTCCCACTGCATTTTAGTTATTATTTTATATTTATATATGGTATAGTTATTAACTTAATATTACGTTTCCTCCGTCCGTATGTCACTGCAAGGGTGCCAACTGAAAATCAGCGCTGGGCAACGCCCAGCAAATGCTTAGTTGGTAACCCTTTCGGCATGATCATATTGAGGGTAGGTTTGTCTTTATTTAAGTATCTATAAATATGGCTGTTAAATTTTCATTTTGTGCTATCAGTTTTATTGTGCTGAATAAATGTGTTTTCTTTCTTTCTTTCTACTTCCCAATCTCGCAGGACAGTGTCAGGAAGTTTGCCGTCTTTACAGGAGTTTCGTGCGGTCCGTGTCGATTGTCAGACATCCAGCGCTGCTGAGCCAAACCTGCAGTCTGCAGCGCAGAGTGGCTGTACGGATCGCACGAGGATACCGAACAGTATCCTACGAGGCGGCAACTCTCCTAGCGCGCTTTCGGCCTCTCTAAATAAAAGGGCTTGTTATGACTGTCGCGATTATTTTTACATTTTTTTTAAATAAATTGTTTTAAAGTAATTTAAGAAAATATATGAGAATTGATCAGTCCTGTCTATTATCTCCGAAACAGGTAATTACAAAACCAGCCTTATTAGTACAAACATTTGAATAATAAATACACTAAATAGTTAATAGATAACGGAAAACCTTATAAGAAGTCTAAGGTCTTAAAATGTAATAGTAAATATTTTGAGTACAAACTTACATTTGCAGTTAAAATGTGAGAAAATGTTTTTCAACCACAATGGTAAGTTTTTTCTAGGAATAAGTGATTGGTACAAGACAGAATCTAATAATACGGTTGGTGCAGTGGCTGATACAGTCGACTGCTGCGCTCCGGGTCGTGGGTTCGATTCCCGCACGGAACAAATATTTGTATGATCTGCAGGTAGTTGTTCCGGGTCTGGGTGTATTGTGTGTGGAATTCATGTCTGTAAACGCACCTACGACACAGGAGAAATCCTAGTGTGGGGCAACGTTTTATTTAAAAAAAAAAAATAGACAATATATTCTGTAATTTTCATCGCATCCGGTACCATACATACTTTTTTACTAAACAAAAATTTGGGTCGGATTAAAAAAACCATGGTAGATAACATATTCACCATGGGGAACTCTCTCCACGTGAGTTCAACTCGCACTTATCCTGTGTTTTACTTATCTATATCTTACATTTTTGTACCTGACATTAAGTTAAAAGAAAAGTAAAAAGGCCTTGAAAGTTATATCATGTAAGAGTATACATTATAGATATACAGATTATAGAAACAATTATATTGTTACGGGGGAGTAAAATTATCTTTCTCATTATCTGTTCCTTTTATTTCTCATCTAATTATCAGAACGTTTTCAATATCTGTAATTTTCTGTATCTAATAACACTAATCATAATCATATTAATAACAGGTAAAATTATTATTTTTAATAACTAATCCCCAATAAATATTGTTATTTCCAAATTTAAACTTATAAAACATTTATTACTTTTATTATATAAACTCAAAAATTTGTAACAAAATTTGCTAAATTGTGAAATTTAAAAAAAATTAATTAATTTAATTAATTGTCATATAATGTATAAGCATACGATGTGTACACCTATAAGTGACATATTTACACAGAACAATGTACCAGTAAAGTAAATGTGAAATGTATTGTAAATATGTAGTTGGTGTCCCAAATAAATAAATAAATGATATACATTAAAATAACGGAGAACAAAGCCACATACAAAGGGTTTGTAATAATAATTAAAGAGAACTGATTTTTAGACTTTATTTCATAGCTAACCTTTTGTACGGAGACAAAAGCTTTCGGCCTACAATAGAGGCCGCCACCTATACCAGGTGGATAATTTATATCACCATGATTTGGCGAATATTAGGATAAAATATTTTTTAAACTGAGAAATTGTACGATATCATTCTATAGGTACTCGTGTATTTACGTGTAGGTTTTATTGGATGTAATAAGTATTTTCTTTGACTGTTATTACTTGAACTGAATGAGAAGAAATACACGTTTGTTAGTGTGTGGTGTCCGGATTAAGAATATAGCACCACTCGATACGACACCAATGGTAATAAACTGAGCGACGCCCATTTCTTTGCACACGGGGGAAACACTTGAACACTTGTGTAAAATTTTCCGAATTATTTTTAGGATCACTGCTTTAGAGTGAGAATCGTTTGTTATTGTTTACTATGGTCTATGTTTGGACTAGATCATAGATAATACCCTAACTGGATTCCAAGTCCTTTGGCCAAACGAGAGTTGGTCTATTCCAGTGTAGCCAACTTGTAGAATTGTGAAGTGTCAGATAGTGTGACAACAATGTGGAATTGTTGTCTGCACTGTATTTTTAATTTTTTACTGTATGTACCACTGACCACTTCTGACATTTTATATAGCTGATTATATTGTTGGTACTTTTTTGTCTATGTTTTCAAAAGTATTATTAATGTGTTCCTTTGATATTTTTTAATACTATTGCTGTCCCTTTTTTTTTTTTTTTTTTTTTATTGATGTCCAGTGGAAATTCTACATGGAACTTCCTTCACCCCGGGGAAGGGCGAAGGGGCATGCCGGACTCCTACCGGCTAAAACCACTGGAGCGGTCATCTTCGGCACCGAAGGGGGGGCTCCAGGTCCTCGTAAGATCACACTAGAGCCGCCCATTGGTGCCACGCCTTTAGGCACATCTCGGAAGGGATGACTGTAAAGCGGTCACCCCCTCTAGCGGAGGGAAGGCGACTGTAAAAAGGTCGCCCCCCCCAGGCACTTCTCGGGGAGGATTGTAAAGGATCCCCCCAAGCCTCGCATTGCGCTGTGCTGCGCACACGGCGGCACGTGACCACGTGCGCGCCACCGTCTTCCCGGGGGTCGCTCGGTGTGAGCACGCAGATTCCCCAATCTGCGCGCCCGCGACCCCCAAGGCCCCCCACCATGAAGTGACGGCAGGGGGCTCAGGCGTGTTGGACTTGGGAGCCGGGACGGTTGTTGCCCCGGCGCCGTCTCGTCCTTCTCCGTGCGGGATCAGCCCTCTCCCGATCCCGTTCTGCAGTCTCCTTCTGGAGCATGACGCTCTCGCAGAAGGAGACCACTGCACTCCAATTTTCATGCTCTGCCAACATAGCCGACACTACTGCCGGCAGAGAGAGATCTTGCCCGATCCGATCGACCAGGACCCGCCGCTCGGCCGCCCACGCAGGGCACTCCTCGAGCGTGTGCTGTGCGGTATCCTGGTCGCACTATTGCTGTCCCTATGGTGCAAAGAATAAATTACTTTTCTTTTTTTCTTTCTTTCTTTCCATCTCCTCCCGTGGATGTCGTACAAGGCGACTAAGAGAATCTAAACCAGAGGGCAGCAGCAGCGTCCCTTTGATGAAACGGTAGCCATACTGCGCTCCCCAACCCGCCTGGCAAGCGGAGGGTAAAGAGGATGACACAGTTGTGGAAATCTATTGGGGAGGCCTTTGTTCAACAGTGGACGTGTAAATGGCTGATGGGAGATGTCTGGTAATCCATAGACTAGTACCATACGATATGAGTGTTTACGGTTTCTACCACAAATTATACTAGTATTATAGTTGCCAGCTTATTTATACTTTGTTTAGTCGATTATGATGTTATTTATTAATGTATATAAAAACTCTTTATTGTACGCCACATAATACATAAATGATAAATATTTAAAAAGTACGTGTACAATGGGCGGTCGTATCGCACAACGCAATCTCTTCTAGACAACCTTTGGATGGACTGAAATATAAAGTACATAACAATATAAAATACGTAACAACACATACTATATATAAATATATATATATATATATATATATATAAATATTTTATACATTAAAAGATAGAAAAATATAATAATATAGGCAACTGGCAAAGGAAAAGAAAATTTAGAGAGAGTGGCAATGCTTCACATTTCTTAAAAATTGGTAGTGTTTGAGATCGTCTTACTTCTATAGGTAATGCTATTAACTTATTACCTATAGTCATGTTTAGATTTAGTTATGACTTATACCTTATGTTCGGTTTTAAGGGTTTGTGCACATTTCTTTCTTTCACTTTTCTCATATTAATGAGAGTATTTTTATAAATTTCTGAATGCTTTCGTTGTAATTTATTATCTAGATTTTTTTATAAATTTCTGAATGCTTCCGTTGTAATTTATTATCTAGAAATTTTTATAAATTTCTAAATGCTTTCGTTGTAATTTATTATCTAGAAATTCCGTTAAAGGTATTCTCTTCGTTCTCCGGTAGAGCCAGGATCAATCATACTTAGTTGCTGAACCGGGCGGACGCTTTGAATTTGCCCGCAGACTACTATTTTGTACTGAATGACAAATTGTTGGTGCGCCGTCTCATTTAGTTTTGTGTGATTTTACTAATGAATGTCAGAGATCAACGACTGCTGTCTGGTCTTATTTATTTATGACAATAATTAGTACAACCAAAGCCATTTACACAAAATGAAATAAATTTATATCCTTTTGTGGATCATCACTTCGGCCGAATAAAGTCCACTGCTGGACACAGGCCTCCCTCAAAGATCACCACAACGACCGATATAGGTGTGTAGTGTGCTCATTGGGGGGTTTTGCCATAATCGCCACGCTTGGCAGGCGGTTTGGCGATCGCAGTTGAGTTGTTAATGTATTCGAAGCACGCTGCTGCCCATCCTCCGTCTATACGTGGATACTTCTCGCAAAATATCAAACATCAACAAGAACGTCCAAATGCAGCTCGTATCCAACGAATCCCAGTGGTCTTCACCATGTCGTCTATCTCAAAGGATTAGTAAACTGAAGCGGCAATGGGCGGGGCACGTTGCTCGTAGAACTGATGGCTAAAAGGTTCTCGAGTGGAGACCGCGCACCGGAAAATGCAGCGTGGGATGACCTGCAACGAGGTTTTCCCAATTGAATAAGCAAATTATTGTGGCACATTGGTACTAAAATCGGGTTATCTGAGTGTATATTCACCGTCTGCAACTTATATTACTCTTATTGGATCACTCAGAGCACTGCTACAATTAGAACAGATGATAAGTAATATCCACTAATTACTCAATAAAGTTCTTGACGTCTCCGTGTGGTATCCGGATGTGTAAGTGAAAGTAAGTAAGTAAAGTAAGTAGTGAAAGGTAGCTAAGATTCTAATTATGACTCTAATTCAGATGGTTGGCCAGAACAGCCCTTCTGTGGAACAGTAGCCATATACGTGCTCACCAACCCATCTGCCAAACGTGATAAGTACTGAACTTACTGTATCAAATTTTGTGATAAATCCTTCACCGTTCAGGCTGGCCGATTATGGAATGCACTGCCTGTGTCAATCAAGCGTGCCCAGTCATTGGTTACTTTTAAAAAACTAGTAAAAGAATATTACTTGTCTGTTTAATTGTTTGTTGTATTTACCAATATAGTACTTTCTTCTGATTGTGTATTAATCATTTATTTATTATGTTTATGTATGTATCCAATATTTTTATGGATTATTTATATTGTATTGGATAAAGTATAGTATATGGTTGGATATATGTATATATGGATTATTTATAATGTATTGTATAAAGTATTATATATTGTTGTATATTTGTGCATATTATTTAAGTAATTTATGGAATAAATACCTATTTGTATTATATTTAATAGATTCACTTTTTGATTATATTAATATAATAAGTACACCACGGAATACCCCTTTGTCTTTGTCCATCTTTTTCTTATCCATCCAAAGGATGTCTGTAAGAAATCGCTAATAGCGATAAGACCGCCCATTGTACAATTACTGTTCATTAAATTATTCCTAGTAGTTGTTTTTAAAATGGTATGCAATAAAGAATATTCTATTCTATTCTATTCTAAGTACTGCCAAATTTCCCACCGAAATAACAACACAATTACGAAATAAAATTCTGGCTGATATGATGATGATATTCAACGAAGAATCAAATGGATTCTAATAGTTTACAGTTTCTTACTCTTTCTTTAATAGTCAAAATATTTGGTTTAAACCATACGTCTTTTAAAATGCTTGACATTTAGGAAAACAATATGAACCAATTAAAAAAATGTCTAGTGTGTCAGCAGCGTCAGTTATGGCATAATTAATCTGTTAAATTGGTCGTCGATCAAGCCGGAGCTCACAAATCAGCATCAAAATGATAAATGACCCTTATTTTGCAACTAGATTTCATGAAACACTGAACTCAGCAATACACTTAGAGAATGACGGCATTTTCTGCTGACTGCCTCTAAATAGGGACGCCAAGAAGACCCGAAGGTTTCTGGTTTAAAGTCCCGACATATTTAGGTTTATCAATGTGAGATAAACGCGTTAGTTAAAAGCGTTTAGTTTTTTTTTTTAACTTTGCCCCACTCTAGTATTTCTCCTGTGTCGTGGGTGCGTTTACAGACATGAATTCCACATAAAATACACCCAGACCTGGAACAACTACCTGCAGATCATACAAATATTTGTCCCGTGCGGGAATCGAACCCACGACCCGGAGCGCAGCAGCCGACTGTGTCAGCCACTGCACCAACCGTGCCGTCAAATGAAACGTCAAGAATGGCCTTTTGAAAATAAATTCATAGCCGTATTGGGATGACCTGGCAAACATTATGTTAGGTAAGACTAGCAATCTTCTAAGATTTGTTGTTTGCGCATGATATTTGTGTAAGCATGTAATAAAACTACTAATGTAATATTGTATTAAATTGTTTTTTTTTTTATTGGTGCCCAGTGGAAATTCTTCATGAACTTCCTTCACCCCGGGGAAGGGGAAGGGATATGCCGGACTCCTACCGGCTAAAATCACTGGAGCGGTCATCTTCGGCACCTAAGGGAGGCTCCAGGTCCTCGTAACTGATGTAATATCCTGCATTCACAATTGTCGATAATGGGAATTAGGTCCTAATCTTCCTTAAAGTATTGTCACCCTACATTGAAATACCCTTCTGTCACTGAGAACAATAGTAATTTGAAGAGCGCATGATGATCCCTCTGACCGAGATGATCTCGGGAAATTATTTTAACGAAATAATTTATTGTTTCCTGCGTTCATTTTTATATTTATTTCTTCAAGCTGTAAAAGATTTAATCTTCCGTGTGTAGGTACACATTAGCAACCCGCGACAAGACGGTGGCGCGCACGTGGCCACGTGCCACCGTGTGCGCAGCACAGCGCACAGCGAGAGTTGGGGGGATCCTTTACAATCCTCCCCGAGAAGTGCCTGGGGGGGCGACCTTTTTACAGTCGCCTTGCCTCCGCTAGAGAGGCTGACCGCTTTACAGTCATCCCCTATGCCTAAAGGCGTGGCACCAATGGGCGGCTCTAGTGTGATCTTACGAGGACCTGGAGCCCCCTTTCAGTGCCGAAGATGACCGCTCCAGTGATTTTAGTCGGTAGGAGTCCAGCATACCCCTTCGCCCTTCCCCGGGGTGAAGGAGAGTTCCATGTAGAATTTCCACTGGACATCAATAAGAAAGGTATTTATTAGCAAAGGGCTTAAATGCTTTAATATATATTTATTTAGACTTGGGACGTTCCTTTAAATCAAAGCACAAACATTATCCAAACATTGTTTCTCTATGATAACGCAACTCGGCTTACGGCCGAAATTAATAATCAATATCAGCCAATATCTTTGGATTTTGGATAACGGATATGTCTGTTTTTGTGTTAAATGTGACTGTAACACAAAAATGGATGAATTTCAAAATCTTAAATCTGAAGAGGAACCTAAATATGAATAATGGGAGTTATATCACATATGGACATATGGAACATATTATGACATATGGAACAGAGACGTGGTCACTCACAATGGGCTTCATAAGAAAGCTCAAGGTCACTCAGCGAGCTATGAAGAGAGCTATGCTTGGTATTTCTCTACGAGATCGAATCAGAAATGAGGAGATCCGTAGAAGAACTAAAGTTATCGACATAGCTGCAAGGATTAGTAAACTGAAGTGGCAATGGGCAGGGCACATTGCTCGTAGAACTGATGGCCGTTGGGCAAAAAGATTCTCGAATGGAGACCGCGCACCGGAAAACGCAGCGTGGGACGCCTTCCAACGAGGTGGACAGACGACCTGGTGAGGGTCGCCGGGAGTCGTTGGATGTGACCGTTCGTTGTGGAGATCTAAGGGGGAGGCCTTTGTTCAGCAGTGGACGACCTGTGGCTGATATGATGATGATGATGAGTTACATCATATCATCATATCGGCTATTTACACATCCACTGCTGAACAAAGGCCTCCCCCATAGATTTCCTTTATTTAAATCGTTACATTCAGTCCGGTTTTATTACATATTTATGCTCAGACTATATATATTACAGTCTAAGCATTTTTGATTTATAAGTCCAATTATACGCAGCGTAATAACATTCGCCCATCGTTTAGTTACGCATTGTAACCATAACACCGCCTATATATTTAACCACACGTCACTAGCCAACTAACAACGTTCTATTTGATCTAGGTGAATCATTCGTAACTGCCTTTGTCTACCTCATGGAAATAGAAGTAATCTAGCTAGTTTTCTATGACCTACCTTCTAATTCACAATTTATGTGAATATCACGAACTAGACCAGAAAAAATAATGATTATCGAACCACTGCTAGTAGAGTAATGATTAAAACTTTAAAACACCTGTCACCCCATGTGAAATTTGAACCCACCCACCGCTCTTCATCGAACGCACCTAGTAGAATACGTTATCCACTATGCTAGCATGCCATATGATACTTGACTGAAATTACGAACTACAATCAGTTGCACACAAAACTGAATGTGTCTAGTAAAACTGATGGGGCACAAAGATTCTCGAATGGCGACCGCACATCGGAAATCCAACGAGGTGGACAAACGACCTGGTGTATAGTATAGAAACTACTTAATAAGGCCGTAAGTCAAACCAAAGCGTCCATCTATTGCGTTCTGAGATTGCTACTAGACTTATGGACGCGACCGTACATTATGATCTCTTTTTTTAAATGGTTTCGAGTTGAATGCTACAAAATCAACGTCAACTGAAATGATAATTATAAAACCAACCAACCAACAAACCACTTGCCAGTGTGGATAAAATTTTAATAATTAGGTAGTCTTTAATTAAAGCGCTCCATTATATTAACTAGAATCATAAAATTAGTATTAGATATTACTTTACTTTCTATGCATGTAAACCAGAATTCTCGAAAATTTCTGCTTCTACAAAGAAAAACACAAGTCAACTGAATTATAACTAAGATGTGGCCGACGTGTTAGATCATTATATCGTCGAGGCAAACTTGCAAGTTGCTAAGCAATAGACCATCCAAGTTGGTGTTTGCGAACATAATTACGGCTTCAGCTAGCTCCGATTGGACAAACTCCGCGTGAAATTGGTACACGCTACTTGGGAAGTGTGACAAAGATATGTGTGAACTTATGCCAATTTATATTTTTGTCGTTTTGGAGTATTTAAATCATTGAATTCAAGGGATCTCAGCGACGAATGAGACACCCGTTTTCTTTCGAAAGGTATCGTTTAAGGCAATTTGAGGTTCAGTATATTAAGCGAGGCCGCAGCGTTCTACCGTTTAAATCAACATATTGCGGTAGGTATAGGTTGTCTGGAAGAGACCGCTGTGTGCGATAGGACCAAATGTTGTGCATTAGCTTCTGTAACCTTTTTTTTTTTTTATTGATGTCCAGTGGAAATTCTACATGGAACTTCCTTCACCCCGGGGAAGGGCGAAGGGGTATGCCGGACTCCTACCGGCTAAAACCACTGGAGCGGTCATCTTCGGCACCGAAGGGGGGCTCCAGGTCCTCGTAAGATCACACTAGAGCCGCCCATTGGTGCCACGCCTTTAGGCACATCTCGGAAGGGATGACTGTAAAGCGGTCACCCCCTCTAGCGGAGGGAAGGCGACTGTAAAAAGGTCGCCCCCCCAGGCACTTCTCGGGGAGGATTGTAAAGGATCCCCCCAAGCCTCGCTTTGCGCTGTGCTGCGCACACGGCGGCACGTGACCACGTGCGCGCCACCGTCTTCCCGGAGGTCGCTCGGTGTGAGCACGTAGATTCCCCATGCATCCATTCATCCATGAACTGGGTGGTTCTCTGCTCCGCGGCAGTTTGTGGAACCATAGCGCCTCGGTTTTGTGGGGCGCTATCTGCAGACCCAGAGCGTGGATTTTGGCCACGACAATTGCCACCGCTTGCTCGGCAAGCCGGATGGTTCCCTCGAAGGACTCCCCGCCGGCCAACACAAGAGTGTCGTCAGCGTAACAGACCAAGCTGACGCCACGCAGGACCGCGTCGTAGGCGAAGCTTCTGTAACCTACCGTATCGGGAGTATATTCCATCTGTTTGCAATAAAAACTTCTATCAAAACTCAGTGATGACACGGTTGGTGCAGTGGTTGATACAGTCGTACAGTCGACTGCTGCGCTCCGGGTCGCGGGTTCGATTCCCGCACGCACCCACGACACAGGAGAAATCCTAGTGTGGGGCAACGTATTTTTTTAAAAGAACAGAATAAAAAAGTGTTGCTAACCAACTTAGGTTATATTGAAGTGTTGCATCGTTTTAGTATTTTCCTGAAATTGACGTTATTGACCCAGCCAGGTGCAATAGACCCCAGATTCCTGTATCAGCTATTTCTTTTTATCTATACAATTTAGTGTACTTATATCAATAAATACATATAAATTGCGATCGACAATCTGTTTGTCAAAGTGCGCTTATTATTGCCATATATCCTCATAAGCGTTTGCTATAGGTCTAATAAGATAATTTTGTTTAAAAATGGAATAGTATGGAGTCAAAAATCAGAAATTATTTTAAATTTTGTAGATTAGATTTTAGATTTTAGAAATTAGACGGCACGGTTGGTGCAGTGGCTGATACAGTCGGCTGCTGTGCACTGGGTCGCGGGTTCGATTCCCGCACGGAACAAATATTTGTATGATCTTCAGGTAGTTGTTCCGGGTCTGGGTGTATTGTATGTGGAATTCATGTCTATAAACGCACCCACGATACAGGAGAAATCCTAGTGTGGGGCAACGTTCTTAAAAAAAAAAAAAAAAAGAAATATGGTTATAACTGGCGAACACGGATTAATGCACAGCCACCGCTCGAAACAGTTGACCACCCGTATTTTTATTAATTTATTATAGCT
Source organism: Diloba caeruleocephala (assembly GCA_947459985.1). NCBI lineage: Eukaryota > Metazoa > Arthropoda > Insecta > Lepidoptera > Noctuidae > Diloba > Diloba caeruleocephala. The sequence continues at coordinate 2,929,099 of OX381609.1, forward strand.
TTAGTTTATGATGGTTGTATTTCTAGTACATTTAGTTCTTCTGTACATAACAACACAAACATTAATTTTATTTATTACTTATACTATATACTATATACTACTTTCACTATTGTTATTTGCTACACGTAGGTATTTTTATTTATCCATGTTCTACAAAACTGATTTACATCCGTGACACGTCACTACTTAAGGTCCAGTTGAAAACCAGCGCCAGGCACTAGTGGTCTGGCATTTTTGCTGAACTGGGCCTGTTTGGCGCAGCTGTGGGGCACACAACAATGTTCTCCTTGTGTTTTTATCAAATACATTTATTTTCTTTCTTCTTTCAATACAGAGATTTTTTTATATAGAATGGAAACGACGGCCACGCATTACATTGCCGTTAAAAGTTGTCCCAGGAGACTCATTGAAGAGAAACTCAGAGAACATTGTAACTTACTATGTATCGGTAGCGTAATATTCTCTCATTTTTAAGCTGAAATCTGACGTAGTAATCATCATTTTGGCCGAATGAAGTCCACTGCTGGACACAGGCTTCCCCCAAAGATCATCACAACGACCGATATGGGTGTGTTGTGGGTTTATTGGGGGGTTTTCCCATAATCGCCACGCTTGGCAGACGGGTTGGCGATCGCAGTTGAGTTGTCAATGTACTCGAAGGACGCTGCTGCCTATCCTCCGGCTAATCCCTTAGTCGACTTTTAAGACACCCGCGGGAGGAGATGGGGTGGTGGTATTCTGAGCCAGCACCACAAGGTGACGTAGTAATAGTATATGATAATAGTTCCTGTAAAATTATTTTATATAAGCTAAGATTTACAACCTTATTTCAGATAAACAAAAGTCTCAAATGGTGGTAAATGGCTAACAATATCGCCAGCGACTGACAGCGATCAATTGAAGATACAAAAATTGGACCACACCAATACTTAGCCAGTATGGGCTACGTATGAAAAAACAGAACAGAAGTATTAGAATAAAATTAAAAGCTAACATGTTTTTATTATAAGTCGCACAACTCTCATCTGCTTAAAGAAATGTGGTGTAAAAACCATTACCTGAATTCCAGAGTCTTAGCAATCGCTCCATGCTTATGCCGGCGAATCCCGATCGCCGAATATACGAACTAATTCTAACTAACACAGACCCAGTTTTGATATACGAGAAATTTCTTTACCGCTTGTTACTAAAGTTCAAGTTTGTTTGTTTTAATATCGTGTTTAAAGATCTTTCGTCACTGTGACTAAGTACATAATGTAGGTGGAAATACCATAATGCAGTGTTAGAATCTGGTTGCTATAATAGACTTACACAAAGTCCATGCGTACGTTCAGTACATAATCTCAATGATTTACCCCTAGAGAGCCATCATCCGGCTCGCGGATAAAATTAAAAAAACACTGGCACGTCAACAACCGCCCGACGATTTTTTTTGTCTCTTTTTAAAGCCCGATACTGGCAGAGATGCTACAGATAGGTCGTAATTGATACTCTGAACATTTAAAAATGAAAAAAAAAACACAAATTTAGTCTATAGTCACAGCAAGAAAAAGGTTAGTTTCTCGTGTCATTATTTTTAAAAGTCAGTCGTTGGTGGAATTATTGAACAATGTGTTGTGCGTTTTCATTGTGTTGTTGTTTTATTGTTATAATAACAACTAGAATGATAATGAATTATTGAGTTCAAGTGGAATATTGTGTAGCTTGTGGTATAGTGTTGACATTGTAAAACAATTGAATAGTTTCAAGTGTATAGCTTTATTTGGACGACGCGTGCTCCGGATCGTGAGTATTTCCAAGACCTATTTTTCACAATTTTAAGAATCGTTTATTTAACATGAAAATTAGATAATCAGATAGGGAGTATCTTTAAGATTATTTATCAGTAACCACTTCATATAGGTTCCACAGTAATTTATCTACTTACTTAGGTCAACGGCAGTAGGTAAACAGTATGTAATACGACACCCCGCCACGAGTCTGGTTTAAATTATTTATGTAAAATATGAATACTTATATGCATGTATTTTAATAATTTAATCTTGTAAATAATATAACAAATATTGTATATAATATTTTTTATTGTGTCTTGATGCGTTACATAACGAGCTGTAACGATGTTTCTTCAAAATAAAGTGAAAAAGTTTCTAAAGTATGGGAAATCGCAATTCTTTGCAATTTTGTTTTTCAGCCGATTAAAATAAAAGTTATATAATCGGATAGATAATGTCCTTACGATCATTTTAAGGTAACCTCTTCATATATGTTCCATATTAAAATATTGTGAAATCTTAGTTCAAACGCACGGCGATAAAATGCTCGTGGATCCGTGCGCTTGCTTTGACGCTTGATGGTTTTTTCATTTTTGACAGCTGACGCTTGAGGGGAAGTGACCTTTCGTTCAGAGTTGTGCGCATAGAGAATGAAACGAGGACGGAGCAGTTAGATCTGTGAAAATGACAAATGGGTACACTGAACTGGAAGATGTCAAAATCAAGCGGTTCGATTAACCTATGGTTTGTAGATGAATTAGATATATTGTGTAAAGATACATGTTGATGAAATGTCGGCTCGGTTGGTGCAGAGGCTGATACAGTTGGCTGCTGCGCACCGGGTCGTGGGTTTGAGTCCCGCACGGAACAAATATTTGTACGATCTGCAGATAGTTGTTCTGGGTCTGGGTGTATTGTGTGTGAAATGTATGTCTGTAAACGCACCCACGACGCAAGAGAAATCCTAGTGTGGGGCAACGTTTAAAAAAGAAAAGAACACAAAATAAAAATATATAGTATAAAGAAACTGGATGAAGAATTTTATTTAGCCTTCAAAATCATCACGACTATAATAAGTGCAGGGGTGCAATTCCTTAAGCTCAAACATCCATACATCCTTGAATACAGACTTGAAATAACGGTGATAACCCAATTTGGTATTCGCTAAGACTGGTCCTCATGGCTTACCTTCTGCAACATATCCTTGAATAGCTTCAATCATGTCTTAGCGAATACTGGATTGGTTTTATACCGTTATTTCGATTCTGTATTTAAGGATGTATGGATGTTTGAGCTTAAGGAATTGCACCCCTCGAGCCGAGAATTTGTGATCTTTAGTACTTCAACATAATTTTCTGATCGAAAAACAAAAAAAATACGACCCATCCTGGACATAGGCCTCTCCCAAAGATACAACTACCGGTTTGGTTCCTGTTGTGTTCTTTGGGCAGTTTTACCATAATGACCACGCTTGACAGGCGGGTAAGCAATCGCAGTTAAGTTTTAAATGTACTCGAAGGACGCTGCTGCTTATTCTCCGGCTTATCCCTTAGTCGCCTCTTACGATAGCCACAGGGTGAGATGGGTTGGTGCTATTATAAAACTTCTTTGAACGCGACTTGAGAGTAGCTCGGATCATTTATCGGACGGAAGTAACAGTCAGCGCAGTATCCGCAATTTGTAAAGCCACTGATTATAAATATATAATACATGAGTTTATTACTATTCTATTTTTATAATTCAAGTCAAGTTTAATATAGGTCTTGAATCGGCCACATCGGCCCTAAATGAAGCAACGGACTAAGCTACTTAGTAATATAATAATTGTTTACATTATATCATATTAAGTATGTATTTAATCATCATCATCATTTCATCCGAAAGACGTCCACTGCTGGACATAGTCCCGCTAGGGACCAGCTACAACTGGTCTGGTTTTGTGTTGTGTGATCATTGGGCAGTTTTTCTATTATAACCTCGCTTGGTAGGTGGGTTTGAAAATGCAGTCTGGTTGCAAATGTACTCGAAGGACGCTGCCGCCCATCCTCCGGGTAATCCCACAGTCGCCTTTTATGTCACCCACGGGATGAGATGGGTTGACAAAATATTATAATATTACGTAGCTGTCTATGGCTTCTGGTCCAGTCGGAAGACCAGCCCCGCAACATTGTTTTGTTGCAGCGCATCGCTAGGATTACGTTTTACCTTTCATCTTACAGTTAACCTTGAAAGTCGCAGTGTGACTCGATGTCACCCTACGCATGTATGAAAGTCGTAAAGGTTACCGGATATTACGAAATATGCTTATTCGCTCCTTATTGTTTCACGCGGTGTGGTGTGTAGCAAATGTATTCCACCCTCATAAATGTGTCTAATGATAAATTTCTTTGTTCTTCTGACCGGTATGATTGCTTCGGGCTGACTATTAGATTTCCTGTATCTCGGTATAGTTTCTGTAGATTTTGTACTTTCAGCAAGTCTCATTACATACATTGCAACTCCTGCGTATTACTCCATTTGGTCTTAAGTCCAATTTCCTTTTACGGGTTAAACTTTTAAACTAATAATAATAATAATAAACGTTATCTCACCATGGGATAAGGTAATCCTGGAGGGCAGATTAAAGTAGCTGCTTGATTTCTTCCTACCTTCTGATATAAAAAAAAGTATATCATAAGAAAAAAAAAGGTATATTAAGTAGCTTACAGAACGCAGGACAGTTTGTGGCGAGCTGAATGTGAGTGGCGACACTGCGTACCCGAATGCTCCAGAGAGTCGGTCAGGGCCTCGTCTCCGGCTTGCCTTTATTGGTTGGTTGGAGTGGTACCCCATGAGTGCCCGTAGGATTTTCAACTCTGGCTTGCCTTAGTTGGCCGATCAGAGAGGGGCCGCCAGAGCTATATGCTCGGGGGTGGAAGTGTCTAATGGCGTAATAACGGGGAAACCCGCTCCGAGTCTTCGAGACGCGCGATGGTGAAACCGGTGCCGCACCTCTCTATACCCCTAGCCGCTCACACCGGTGTTGCTCCTTGTCGCCTGTAGTGGTGGCCATTTAGCCCCCTAAATGGCCACCACTACAGGCGACAAGGAGTCCCATCCCATCTTGTGAGTGGCGAGTCACCGTCTGCCACAGAATTTCACTTTAAAGGTTGAAAGGCAGACGCCCTTGTTTCCGTTTTTAGAAGTATATAATCCATTTAGCACCCATTACAATAGACCTTATAATTGTAGTTTCCATCTTATACAATAGTTTTACACCTCCGGGGACAATCTAAGACTGCATTTTATAGTGTAGCCATAGAGAGTTCCCGGTTAGTGTCCCATTACATTTTAGATTAAAATTCTCTAAAGGGCCTCTGCGTGTTGGACCCATGTCCCCACGTAAGCCTATCAAAGGATCGGGTTCCCCCTTACAGGGGATATAAACCCGTGTAATAGAGAGACATGTAGATAATAATAACTTTATTTCATATAAGGTGCTGTAGTACAATGTAATAAACAATTATTTACAAGCAAATACATAAATACACTACACTAAATGGTTGAGGTACTGTTTTCTTAGATTGGGCTACATAATAGCCTGTGATAAAGAGAAACCGTGCCGTATCCCTCTGTGGTGAAAGCAATAGTGTTATTTTAAATTTGTCACATATTTAATATGAGGTTTTCTAAGTACTTAATGCTTTTGCAATGTGATGGCTGTTACCAGTCTATCACTGATCACAGTTAACGTTTGTATACACATGGAGATTTTTAAAACAGAAACAGTCCGATCTTTATTAAATTAATTCATTAATTATTAAACAGATCTAAATACCTGATAAACTATATAATTGAATGTATATATTTAAAGAATAACAATTAATTAATTGCACATTGCATATTGGGCACATTGCTCGTAGAAATGATGGCCGTTGGGGCAAAAAGGTTCTTGAGTGGAGACCGCGCACCGGAAAACGCAGCGTGGGACAACCTCCAACGAGGTGGACAGACGACCTGGCGAGGGTCGCTGGGAGTCGTTGGATGAGAGTGGCATGTGACCGCTCGTTGTGGAAATCTAAGGGGGAGTCTTTGTTCAGCAGTGGACGACCTGTGGCTAGTATGATGATACAGATGTGGAGCTGCACCAAACAGACCAATACATTAATTATACAACGATTTCAGAACAAGTTACTGAGGGAAATTAAAAATACACCTTGGTACATAAGAAATGACGATCTCCATCGGGACCCTAAATTAGAGTTCGTCCATAAAATAATTGGACTTGGCCTTAATAGAGAGGATAAGAACAGTGCAATCGGACACAATGTTTTTTAACTTTGCCCCACTCTAGGATTTCTCCTGTGTCGTGGGTGCGTTTACAGACATGAATTCCACATACAATACACCCAGACCCGGAGCAACTACCTGCAGGTCATACAAATATTTGTTCCGTGTGGGAATCGAACCCACGACCCGGAGCGCAGCAGCCGACTGTATCAGCCACTGCACCAACCGTTCTTAGTAAAGTACAGTTTTATAGTTTAAGTTATAATTAAATGACTTATTAGCCTAATTACAATGCTAGATTGTAATAAAATTGCATCCAATGATGAAATCTAGGAAAAGCAAATGTTCTGAGTGTGTAACAATTTTTTTTAATAGTTATTAAATAATTTAATTGTTCCAACCTAGTATGAGAACTGTAATAAAGCAATCACATAAGAGGAACACAAGGTAATAAAACCTAAAACTATATTCACATCCAGCGGTAGCCTGTTCCATGCAGAAAATCTAGATGAACACGCATCAATGTAGTCTAACGCATCGTATATAGCAAACTGCAGATGTTTTTCTGAAACGATAAACCATGTCATAATCATTACATTTTTCCGTAGAAATCCACTCCTTAATATGGGCATCCCGGTGAATGACGATTTAGAACACTTTGAATCTTAATAATCCAATTAACAATGGCTCATTGGGGGGATCCAATGAGCCCACGACACATCCATATCGGTCGTTGTGGTGATCTTTGGGGGAGGCCTGTGTCCAGCAATGGACTTCATTTTGGCCGTAATGATGATGATGAATTGTAATAAAAAATATGTAACGATAATCAGCATTCTTCTTGGCGGTTTTAGCAAATATATCTCCATACGTTGCTGGTTCAAATTTGACTCGAAGGACCTAGATTCATCTTCTATGAGTTCAGAAGACTATAATGAAATACCGCTGGTATTGTAGAAATCTAACATATTTACTTTAACTTAGTCAAAGTGCAGTACAGAGCCAATCAAAGCATGCACGCAGCTGTAATTTTTATGTACTTGAGATCGTTAAGTTATCCGTTATAAATTCAAAAGTTAAATTGCAAAAAATCGAACTTTTTGCAGATACTCATTAAATATAAAAATACATTGTTGTTTGTTAGGGACACATTACTAATAATCAGTAAAATGCTTGCAAGGCGTAGTGATTTAGGAAAGATTTTCTCAAGAACATGTAGACCACGTTCAGCAATACACGTACACCGACTGATATTATATTCTATCATAACAAAATCAGATAGAAGAATTTGGTAACGTTCCTTTTGCTCGAAGCTCCTGTATCTGAAAATGTTGACATATTATACTATGTATATATAATTGTGTAAGATACCTTTGTAAACTAATAGTTGCTCCACAAAAACAGTTTTTATTGCATCTAGGTCATTAGAAACCAATTCCATAAATATTGCTGGCATACAGACAACTAATACGTGGACACCTATTTCAACGCTCCATGATAGTATAGCACTTACAGACTGTAATAATAAAATTAAAAGTTCTATAAATGTCATAATATATGAAAATGGTTATAAAACCCATGAACTTCTTGATTTTCAGACCATTCGGTCACAATATGGCGAGATATCGTAAATTTCACACTTCGTGCGCTTGTCTTAATATTTATATAAGAACCGCTACAGTACGGCTCCTGTGGAGTCCAAAGTACTAAACTATACGTGCTGCGAAACCGAATACTCCAGTGTATATGTCTCGCCTACACTATACCACTAATGCGGAAGATATCGAAGAGTATGTGAGCCAAAAGAAGAGGTTCACACCAAGGGTGCAGTTGCTGGAGTCACGCCGCAACGTCAACTTCAAGGCGTTCGTAGTACGAGTACCGAACTATTACCTGCCCTTCGTCATAGACCAAGACTTTTGGCCGCAGGGCGTGGTGTTCCGTTGCTTCCACGGACAAGTGCCACAGGACAGCATAAAGACAATTAGTGCAAAGTGAAGTATCAAAAGTCATGTCAAATGCCCATGTCGTGCCCATCCCAATATCCGTTGGAAGCTCTGTTCTGGAAGTTGTTGACAAGTATGTCTACCTAGGACAAACTGTCCAGTTAGGTAGGTCCAACTTCGAGAAAGAGGTCAATCGTCGAATCCGACTCGGCTGGGCAGCGTTCGGGAAACTTCGTAACATCTTTTCGTCAACAATACCGCAATGCCTCAAGACGCAAGTCTTTAACCAGTGTGTGTTACCAGTGATGACATATGGAACAGAGACGTGGTCACTCACAATGGGCCTCATAAGAAAGCTCAAGGTCACTCAGCGAGCTATGGAGAGAGCTATGCTTGGTGTTTCTCCACGAGATCGAATCAGAAATGAGGAGATCCGTAGAAGAACTAAAGTTGTTGACATAGCTGAAAGGATTAGCAAACTAAAGTGGCAATGGGCAGGGCACATTGCTCGTAGAACTGATGACCGTTGGGGCGCAAAGGTTCTTGAATGGAGACCGCGCACCGGAAAACGCAGCGTGGGACGACCTCAAACGAGGTGGACAGACGACCTGGTGGGGGTGGCTGGGAGTCGTTGGATAAGAGCGGCATGTGACCGCTCGTTGTGGAAATCTAAGGGGGAGGCCTTTGTTCAGCAGTGGACGTCCTGTGGCTGATATGATGATGATATGATGAAGAATTACTAATATTGTCTTAAGCCTTGTTCATTAACACAAATTTTATATTTACTTTCTCTATACTAGTTTGTAAGGTATGTAATATGTAATATGGAAGTCTGAAATAAATTGTATTATTATATTTATATCTGCTTGCATACCATGGCATGGATCACCATGAATACCATAAGCTCATTAAATAATATTATATTCTTGATATAGCACAGTAATTGTAGAGCTGAATATATTCCAAGATAAATTTAATGCATGGTGTGTGCTGGACCAGAGAAATCACAATGTATTTAGGCAATCATTACCACTGCTGTAATTGTTTATAGAAAGTTATATCAGTAGGTTAGTAAATGTTTCTGTATCGTCTACATCAAGATTCAGTACCGTTATATCCATCTTTAAGCATATGATTTTCTTTTAAACACCTATCCATATGAACACACTGGCGTCAGCCTGGAGCCGTCCATGTTTGAACATGGGCAATATCCCAACGTGACTACAATGAGTGGTCCTAAACTGCTATTATTATACCACGGTTGGTAGGTGGATTGGTGTTCGCAGTAATTATTATGGACACGCGAGAAGATGCTGCTGACCATCTCTAGATATAAACCCTTCGCTGCCTTTTGTTTCTTTGCCGGGAACCACACGGAACGCTATCCAAATTATAATTTGTGTAATTCAAGTAGTATTAATTTAGTGCTATGCTCACTATTTATTCTAGGTCTCTTACTGCGAAAGTCCGGTTACGTAGGTACTACCACAGTGAAAGGATAGTGTCCTGCGAGGCGGCAACTGTCCTGGCGCACTTTCTGCCTTTCGACATCAAGGCGAAGACGGATGCGTATCTATAATAAAACACGCTCTCTCCGCCAAAGCGGCGAAAGCGTGCCTTCAGGGGTGTTTGATAGACTGAGGCGGCTGGCGCTACGGTGTGCACTCGAGATGTGGTGATTTCGGGTACAGTTGCAGTTCGTGATAAGTGCGTCATCGAGGATATTCTGCCGTTCTTCGGTGCACGGCTCAGAAGGAGCACATCAGCTACCGCCTGACGCAGGTATTCACCGGTCACGATTGCTTCGATGCGTATCAACACAGAATAGGACGCGAGGTTACGGTACAGTGCCACCATTGTGGAAGTGACCAGGATACCGTACAGCACACACTCGAGGAGAGCCCTGCATGGGCTGCCGAGCGTCTGTTCCTGGGTGATCGGATCGGGCAAGATCTCTCTCTTTCAGCAGTAGAGTCAGCTATGCTGGCAGAGCATGAAAATTGGAGTGCAGTGGTCTTATTCTGCGAGAGTTTCATGTTCTAGAAAGAGACTGCAGAGCGGGATCGGGAAAGGGCCGATCCCACACGGAGATGGACAAGAGGGCACTGGGATAACAGACACCCTGGCTCCCAGGTTAATCACGCCTGAGCTCCCTGCCGTCACTACATGGTTGGGAGCCTCTGGAGTAACGGGCACGCATATTAGGAAGTCATACCGAGCGATCTCCGGAAAAACGGCAACGTGCACGTTGTCACATGCGCCTTGTGCGCAGCACAGCGCACAACGAGGCTTGGGTGGGTTATTTAGTATTCTCCCCGAGAAGTGCCTGGGGGGCGACCTTTTACAGTTGCTTTCCCTCCGCTAGAGAGGGTGACCGCTTTACAGTCATCCTCTCCGAAGTGTGCCTAAAGACGGGGTATCAATGGAAGGATCTAGTGTGATCTTACGAGGACCTGGAGCCCCCCTTTGGTGCCGGGGATGACGACCGCTCGGGTAGTTTTAGCCGATAGGAGTCTGGCATGCACCTTCACACTTCATCGGGGTGGAGGAAGTTCATGTAGAATTTCCACTGGAGACCAATAAAAAATAAAAAAGTACCACCACAGTGCCCGTTATTCAGCTGCCATACAGTAGCGTTTTTTAAACTTTTGACATTGCCATGTTCTGGTTTGAAGGGCACTGTAGCTAGTGAAATTACTGGGCATAAGAGACTAAATAACCGACGAGTGCAATGTGGTGCCCTGCGTGGCTAGTCCTGGGTAGTATTACTTTATTCATTGTTATGGGCAGGCGTGATGCTTACCATCAGGTGAACTACTTGCTTGACTCGTAATCAGGGTACAGTATAAAAAATATTGAAAGTGCCATATTTTTTCTTTTCGATTTCACTTAGTATTTGATTTCAATAAGGATACTGATCGAACCTGAATTTACCCAATGTATTAAACAAACTAACGAATTGATTTAAAAAAATATATAAATGCACGGATAATCTTACCGGGTTGTTGCCAGAAATTATGTGGTAAACTACAAGTAAAATTTTCAAAAAGTCACACGACAAACCAAAAAACATCTGAAAGAAAAATTACACATAGTATTATTATGTCTAATCTAGTAATAAATCATCAATTTTACAGAGAACTAGACGTGGAATTCTCAGAATGAACAAAGTACTTCAATAAATGAGGTCAAGTAGTTTCAAGTGATTTACGTACCTTCATTCTCAAAATCTTAATCGTTGAAAACAAATTGTTTGACAAATTCTTATAAATATCCATATATAAACGAACGTGCATACGTTTTTCACCGTCAGTGAGATGAATGTTCTTAAATTTTTCACATATAGATTTTCTTAGAAAATGTATACTTTTCCGATACCCATCTGATATGTACAAAGATGTCAGATAACTTACAGCACACGTGATAGAAATTGAACTATATAATAAATAGCTAAACGTAATTGTTGTTTCTGATAGGAATAAACTAATGCATTTTCCAACAAATATTATCAGTGCGCCCAGATGGGGAGCATAACTATTTTGAGGTAGTTGAAAAAAAGATAGAGTTTGAGCGGACAATTTTAAAGAGAATTTTATAACGGCTTCTTCTTCAGTGATTATCGACATCAAAACGCAAATAAATGCTTCTATACACATGACAAGTGCGTACGCTACCGCAGATAACGCTGAGATACTGGCTTTGAAAAATATACCAAAATAGGTGATGATTATAACACTGATAATACCACAGTAAACTTTGGCCAAGAAGCAAATTATATTTGACCCACTCAATTTATAGTAAAGCCCAAATATCAGTCTTAGAAACATGACTGAGTTAAATTCAAAAATAAACTGAAATTTGTTTTTCGACTTGAATATATGTTGAGGTCCCATTATGGTGACAACCATACACGGTTCTGAAAAAAATTCAGTACAATTGGTATTTCTTATTAACATATTTTTAATTATGCCATCGATAATCATAGTCATGTTTTGTGATATATCAAGGACAATTTAGATTAAAAATAGTCTAGATATATGCAGATAGTGCTTTATGGAAGTGCTTACGAATGTGCTATTGAAAAATAATTATAAGTTTCTACTGCAAATAGATTCATCACTCTGACTACTTTATATAACTAATTATCAAAGTCTACCCAAACATGTACTGCCGGATATGGGTAGTATATATAAAAATGAACTAGTAACTGCATCTAGTACTGAGACCTTTACCTCGGATTTTCTTCCACCGTCGCTTAAAATAGATTTTTCCCTATTTTATATTATTTAATTAATTTAATTAATCACTCCAATTTTAAAATTAATAATTAATCACTTCAATTTTAAAATGAATTTCCAAAATTAATAATAATGATATTAAATATCAATATTTATATATATTAAATATCAATATTTATATATATTAAATGAAATAATATAAAACTTTGACATCAAACGACATTTGCCACATACATGAATCTAACACAGAAGGTGCGCAAGATGGTGCGCATAAAAACGTAATGTATTTTAGTTGACGCTCGACGAAATTTTACTCGTCATACATTATTACCTAATATATAAATCGATCCTTAAGGAGTAAACTCCAAAAATGTAAAATAAATTAAATCGGATAGTGATTTAATACATTTTGTTAAAAAGCAAAAGATAATTAAAGTACTGAATTAGTAATAGTGACCAAATATGAATCTAAATTAAATCATTAACATCATCATAATTTCCGCCGAGATTGTTTTGATTGTTTTTAAAAAGTCGACTGATGTACACAGACAAATAACAGCACATCGACCGATATCGGTGTGTCGTGTGCTCACTGGGGAGTTTTGCCATAATCGCCACTACCAGTATAAGTGTATAATCTATGATCGCCACGCTTGGCAAGCGGGTTGGGGATCGCAGCTGAGTTCTTCGAGTATATTAACATGTACTCGAAGAACGCTGCTGCCTCTATCCGACTAATCCCATAGTCGCCTTTTACGACACCCACGGGATGAGATGGGTTAGTGCTATTCGTAACCGGCACCACACAGTAACAAAAAAATAATTTAGATAGTTATTAGTTGGATGAATGAAGGCATTTAAGATAAAACAAGTAATAAATATAGTCGTACTAGATAAGGAATATACTAGGCAATAAAAACAATTTTAGAAAAGTAATACATTAAAAAAGTAACGGTAAAGGCCGTCTATTTTTATTTTATACTTAATTAATATTTGTATTTAATTTTGTAGTACTACATAGTAGCATTCGCTTGCATTAAAATATTAATATCCAATTCAGTATTTATGAGTAGATATTTATAGTTCAGAATTTACGAATACTGCAATATATTATTAATTAATGGAGTGTACTTTTCTTTCTATATTAATCATTCATGCAGTTAATACGCCATTTCGCTATATCTTGAACCTTTCTTTAGTAATACAGCTGCTATTGTCCATATGGTCAAAACCAGTTAAGACAGTTTTCTTCAGATATATCAATCAAATTAAATATAAAGTTTTCAAATTACTGTAAACCGGTATGATAAATCTGAAGGTCCCGATAATACCCCACATATCTACATTTAAATTACTTGATTGTTGATTTATATCTTTTATAAATTCTCCCCGGTATCACACATTATCTACTTATACAACACTTATGGCTTATAAACACATACACGTGACATTTAATATATATTTAAGAGCTCATTTGTTTTTCTACAGTATTCATAATTGTATTTAAAAAATGTAAATATTATTTACCTCATTTATTTATTATATTTTTTATATTAATCTAATTTGTAGTCGCCTAATGATGCCGCATCATTACTGTCATATTCAGTCCTATCCAAAAAACAGCTCAGTGGCATTGTTTACTTAAACATTTTCTGCATTGTGTTGAGATACGGGACTTTATTGGCTTCGCGGATATTGCATGAATTAATTTAAAAAATAATTCTTTGTAATTTCCTCTGTGAGATCAAAATAAAACTGTTTTCTTGTTTCCTATCTATGCTTAACTTATACTATTAAATTATCATTACTATGGAAGTTTTTGAATGCTGGATTAATAAATTATCTGATTGTGATCAGAAGCAAATAAATTTATTCATAACTTCTAACGCAGTCAGAAGTGACTGTGTGAGTCATATATCTTATCGAAATACATACGATATCGACGTATCAAATGCTTAAAAAGAAGCTGAAATTACGCATTTATCAAAAAAATGCAAATCTGACATTCTGTTCCGAATTTTGCCCAATATCCGTACTTCCATTTATTTCCAAAGTCTTTGAATGTCATATTCATAACCAGCTAATTTTATTCCTTTGTAAGAATAGACTTCTAAATCCCTTCCATTCCGGTTTCCGTCCTGATCACAGTACTGTTACTGATTTGGTGAATATTACAGATAATATCAGACTCGGCATGGAAAATTTTACTTTTCTTTTCTTTCTTTCTTTCTATAATACTGTAGAATATTACGTACATTTAGGTCTGCATACTTTGTTTTCTTAATGTGTCTCGGACGAGAACTATTGGATTTGCAGTTACGTGTCCGGTTGCGGACAACGTATTCGCAAAGACTTTCTCAGCACGGTGCGATACTAAAGCTCGCAATTTTGTCTTTTAAACTCTGCTTTCTTCTACTACCTTTACGGTAATGATCTCCAGATTTATTCACAAGCTCCATGCGGGAATTTTGTTGAATGCCGTTAAAAGTATCAATATGGATCTTTCCAATTACTTGATGCCCGATTTTTTTTAAACTGTTTTCCTTACACTGGGATTTCTCCTGTATCATAGGTATAGCTTACAGGGGTTACTAGATCACAAAACCTCTTGGACTGGGCTGAGGAGTTGGGGTTTCGGATGGGAAGCTGGGCCGAGCCATTGGCCGCCTGAAGAGTCGCTACACCGCACCGATTCCGGACGGCATTCCGGGCACTACAGTCTCTTGGGGACCGCTTGAGGCGGCTGTTCACTAGTTGCCTCCATAGTAACGTTTTCCCGCTTGGCTGGAACGAAGTAGGATTGGTTGTCTTGTAGATGGAAGGAAGGGTTGCAGAGTGTCCCTCTGCATACCGTCCCATTTACCTGCTCGACGAGGCTTCGAAGCTATTCGCAAGAATAAGTACTCGAGGACTCGTTGAGCACCTGTCGTGAGTTGGCCCTGACCTGGCCGAAAGTCAGTATGGCTTCCAGCAGCGGCGGTCCACTATCGACACGATTTTTTGCGTCCACTCGCTATCAGAACAGGCAGTGTCCCGGTGGGGTGGGGTGGCGTTGGCGGTCATTCTAGACTTCGTCAACGCCTTCAACTCCATCCCGTGTGGCGTTATTAGGGCGGTACTAGTCTATCATCGGTGTCCGCCCTAACTGCAGGCATCATAGGGCCCTATCTGCGCGATAGGCACATTCACTAAGTGGGCAGGGAGGTAGCGTAAAGCGGAGGGAGATTACGTGCGGGGTTCTACGGGGGTCAGTTCTCGGCCCCCTCTTATGGAACCTCAACTACGATGCGGTCCTGCGTGTCATTCTTCCTGCTGGCGTCAGCTTTTTCTGTTACGCTGACGACACTCTGGTGTTGGCCATCGGGGAGTCGTTCGAGGGATCCATACAGCTGCCGAGGCCAAACTGCCAAGAAGCAGAGAACCACCCAGTTCGTGGATGCGCATTGGTGACGCGCGAATCGGGGTGGGCCGGTACATGAAATACCTGGAGCTCACCCTGGACAGTCGTTGGGGCTTCGAAGAGCACTTACAGCGCCTCGTCCCCCGAGTCGAGAGGGTAGTGGGAGCACTACACCGACTGCTGCCCAATCTCGGGGAACCATGTGAGGAAGTTCGCCGTCTCTACGGGGGGGTCGTGCGGTGCGTGGCCCTATACGGGGCGCCTGCCTTATGGTCAGCTCGACTATCAGGCGCCCAGCGCTGCAGAACCAAAACTCACGATCTGCAGTGCAGAGTGGCTATCCGGATCGCACGAGGATACCAAACAGTGCCCTATGAGGTGGCAACTCTCCTGGCACGTTTTCCGCCTTTCGACATCCTGGTGGAGATGGATGCGTGGGTCTACGATCAGACACGCTCGTTCCGCCAGAGTAGCGTGCCTCCAGGGGCGTTT
The DNA here is from genome assembly GCA_947459985.1 of Diloba caeruleocephala. Lineage (NCBI taxonomy): Eukaryota > Metazoa > Arthropoda > Insecta > Lepidoptera > Noctuidae > Diloba > Diloba caeruleocephala. Next base: position 2,945,216 of record OX381609.1, read on the forward strand.
GACATGCTGCGGCAGCTAGCTCGGTGCCGCGCACTTAGAAAGTGGCGTCACCGCCAGCGGATGCAGTTTGCGACCAAGCTCGTCGTCGAGGCCATTCTCTCGCTCTATGGAACTTTGCTAAGAAGGAGCGAGAGATAGAACGTGACGCCACGGCACAATGCCACCATTATGATAGTGACCACGATACCACACAGCACATACCTCGAGGCATGCCCTGCTGCCCACGCAGGAATTGAACGGTAGATTCTGGTCGATTGGATCAGAAAAGATTTTTTTCTGCCAGCATGCATGAAAATTGGAATGCAGTTCTCCTCCTTTCATCCTTTGAGAGCTTCATGCTCCAGAAGGAGACCACAGAGCGGGATTGGGAGAGGGCCGATCTTGCTCGAAGAAGGAAGAGAAGGCGCCAGGGTAAAACCGGCCTGGCGCCTGATTCCTATACGCCTGAAACCCCCTGCCGTCCATGTAAGGTGGGGGGGCCTCTGGGTTCACGGGTGCATATATTGGGGAATTGGCATGCCCACACCGAGCAACCCTCGAGGAGACGGTGGCGCGCATGTGGCCTGGGTCCCTACCCGTCAGGATATTGGTCACCGGGCAATAAGGTCTTCCAAAAAGTGGAGTTGTTATTGCCCGGTGCTCAGGGTGCACCAGCTCGATGTCTGCTCTTCGCTCTTCCCCCCAGATGTATAAAGAGGAACCAGCATATACCGAGCACACATGGAAGTTTCGTGACATAGCAGCCTATCCCATCGCAACAGCTCAAGTCAGCTCACAGTGTGCGCATGTTACTATGTTGCCGGTACCGGTAGTCGGGTATCTGCCGGGTATTTGCTTTAACACCCCATGTTCTATCACACCATGACCGCTACCGTAGTCAAGAATAGCAGGGCCAACGGGAACAGCGTCTGGGTTTGGGTCGTGTGTTCATTTGGGGGTTTTGCCACAATCACCTCGTTTGGCATGCGGGTTGGAGCTCGCAGTTGGGTTATAAATGTACTCGAAGGACGCTGCTGCCGATCCTTCGGCTATTGGCATAGTCGCATATCACGACACCCAGGGGATGAGATGGGTTGGTGCTATACTTAGCTTGCACCACACGGGCATGGCACCATACGATCACCCGTCTGGTCACCAGGCTTTGTATAAGGCTGTGTAAAAAATCGATAAATAAGCTAGCCGTTTATAAAACACACAGAGATATAGGCTTTTTATTTAACAAAGTAATTGCATATTAATTGATTAAGGATGACAGTTACACTTCAAGCTGGTCTAACAATAATTTAAAAATCTATATAACAAGTACCTTCATTAGCAGAAAAAAAAAACAAGTAGTACGTGGATACTCTTATTTTAAAACTAAACCTCACATCAACTGCTTGATAAGTAAGTAAATTGTTGCAACCTAATAGGAAAACTGTAATAAAGCAATAACGTAAGAGGTGCACAAGGTGATAAAACCTAAAACTATATTCATATTCAACGGTAGCCCATTCCATGCAGGTAATCTCGATGAACATGCATCTATGTAGTCTAAGGCATCACATATGGCAAACTGCAGGTGTTCATCTGAAAAGATAAATCAAGTCAAAACATCATGTCAGTCCGTTGACATCCTAAATATAGGCAGAATTAACGAATATGATATATGTATAAGCTATAATGATGATTATATCATAATAACATTTCAGATCCGGCTCGAAGGACCAAAATGTATCTTCTTAGGTGTTGAGAAGGTAATTAATTAATAACGCTCTTACTACATTAATATAGAAAATTATTAAATCTTTACAATCAAAGCAAGCAATGAAATATGTTTGAATTACATTTGATACCTAATATCTGTTGTCGATCATTGAGGCATCTCATTCAAAATACGCACAACTCTTGTAACTTGTTACAAACGCATTAGTAGCAATCGTAACATCGTTTATAAAGTCTAATGATTAAGGCAACATTCCCCCAAGACCATGGAAGTCACGATTATCAATGGTCGTTAACTGACTGATTTGATATTCCTTCATAAAAAAATGAGATGTAAAGTGTTTGTTAGTTATACTTTTACTCAAATATTTTGCATCTGCCAATTTTAATATAAATCTTACCTAACCTATCTTACGTACCTTTGTAAACTAACAACTGCTCTGCAAAAATAGTTTTAATTGCATCCAGGTCATTTGAAGCGAATTCAATCAATATCACCGGCATACTGACAAGAAATACGTGCACGCCCATTTCAACACTCCAGGATAGTATAATACTTGAAGACTGTAAGCATAAAATTAGAGTTCTAAGAAGTTTTAAATCATAAATCTAAAGATTTTGGGAAAGATTGATTATTAATTATGGCTGTAAATGTAAAAAAAATATTCAAACAATCCATAGACAGAATCTTTCAGGCCGTACTGTCACAGTTAGTTAAGACTTAACAAATTCTCTGCTCCTTATAAAATAAGGATTAAGGATTATAAAAATAGATAACTGCTTACGTCGCATGATATGGGTCAAGAAGAGCCGTTGTATTGTTGATTCTGTACATTGAGTAATATTTTATTCTAGTATGATACATCTAATGTTTGGTCTACGGGACACACATATTCCAATAGTTTTAAACCTACATTATAAATGGCATATTTTTTAGAAATAATTCCTCTAAGTATCTTAGTAATGAATCGTAATCATTATCATTCATCTCAACATTGGGTACTATTATAAATTGTAATAGCAAATTATTCGTTTTCACTCATAGTTTCTATGAAATGCTGCTCGACACATCATTTTACCGAAGGAATATTTTTAAACGTATATAAATTTGCGGAATAATAATCTTACCAAATTGTTGCCGGAAGTAATGAAGTAAACTATAAATATTATCTTTAAAAAGTCAAACGATAAACCGGAAATAATCTGGAAAAAACGCATGACACATATATTAAGGTATTTGGTTCAACTGTATTTTTTTTATGAAAAAATTATCAATCTCGCCTTTTCAGTGAAATAGGTTCAGTTCTGTTTTAAGCGTGTTTTGTAAAGTAATCAAATAAGTTATTCAAACAGTAGTATATCTTAGATTTTCGCATTTATTAAACATCATAATAAACATTTAAACGGATTATATCGTGTATATTATAGATTATGCAAAACCCTGCAAAGTGTTTGAAACGCCAGGAAAAACAATAATCTAAAATATACGCGTTTGATTTATGCTATTTGTATAAATGATCTGAGAATGATGTGCAGATCGTTAACTATTATCATTTGTCTATGTTGTAATTACCACATTTTCCTGCAAATAAAGATTTGTTATATTTTATACTAGCTGGGACCCTCGGTTTCACCCGCGTGTAATTTAAAAGAAATTTAGAGTACTTCGACATAGACACTTGACATAGAATATAAATGTTGGATTTCAAGGGTTTTATTTTTTTGCGCGGAACCCTAATTATTTTTCTAAAATAAAAGTAGCCTAAGTTATTCCTTATAACATCAGCTATCGGCCAGTGAAAGTCCCGTCAAAATCGGTCCAGCCGTTTCGGAGATTACCCGGAACAAACAGACAGACAGACAGACAAAAAATTTAAAAATTGTATTTTTGTTATAGGTACCGTATATACTTTCATATGCATTTAGTAAAAAGCTGTTATTTTGACATTACAAACAGACACTTCAATTTTATTTATTTGTATAGATCTAATATATAAAATTCTCGTGTCACGGGGTTCGAACTTGAACTCCTCCGAAACGGCTCGACCGATTTTTGTGATCCTTAGCGTGATTGTCAGCCAGGGTGGAGAATCGGCCAACATCTATTTTTCATCCCCCTAAATGTTAAGGGTAGTCCACCCCTAATTTTTTTTTTAGTTTTTAGGCAACATTTTTGTTTTTATTTTTTTATGACACAGCATACAAAAATACATACAACCCTAAATTTTCGCCCCTCTACGATCAACTCCTATTTTTTATTTGTTAATTATAAACAATAATTTTTTGGCAAAATATATAAAATTTCCCTCTCCTTCTTTTTTCTATTTTCATAAATTCTGTCACCAGGGTTATATCTTCTAACTTCCATCTCTACGCAGACGACCTGCAGCTGTACCGATCATTTGTTGGGTCTGAAGTGGAACTCGCTATTGCTGCCATGAATCGTGATCTGGATTGTATCGCTATATGGGCTAGGTCTTTTGGCCTACACATCAATCCTAGTAAATCTCAGGCCATGATCATCGGCAGCAGAAACATGCGGAGTAGAGTTGATGTTGCATCTTTAACACCACTCAGTCTCGATGGTGTTCAAATTGCTTACGCGGAAACCACTAAAAACCTAGGAGTTATTATAGACAGTAACTTGTCGTGGAGTGCTCATGTTGCTGACGTTAGTAGGAAGGTGCATTTCACCTTTCACTCACTGAAATGTCTCCAGAACTTTTTGCCCTTGAAAACCAAAATCTCTCTCGCTCAAACTCTCATTCTACCCATCATAGACTACGCTGACGCCTGTTATTTGGATACCACAGAGGAGCTACTTAACAAACTTGAGAGACTGCAAAATTTATGTATTCGTTTCATTTTCAACCTTAAAAAATACGACCATGTCTCTAATTTTCGCAAGATTCTCAAGTGGCTCCCAATTCGTCTTCGCAGAAATACTCGGATATTGTGTCTCCTTTTTAATATCCTACATAACCCCACATCTCCATCCTACCTGCGGGAACGCTTTTCTTACACCCGTCCGCCGTATGCACCCTGCAGATCACATCTAAAAACCCTTCTCAAATTCCCATCCCACAAAACCGATTTCTACTCCTATTCCCTATCTGTGCATGCAGTTAGGTTATGGAATTCGCTACCGCCTGATATACGTGAATGTAAAAACATTTGTATTTTCAAAAAACGTGTTAAAGAGCACTATCTCTCTGTATCCACTTAATTAGCTATGTATGTATTCATATATATTATATTAATGTATATATTAGTATGTAGGTATATATATAATATATATAGTATGTAGGTATATGATTATATATATATTGTGTCTATATTTATATGTATTTATGTGTATGTACCTCTACACACCGTGCCTACATCTTTTCTTCAAACTCTCCTCTCGCAGGTCTGCTGGAAGAGATTTCTTGTAGAAATAAGCTGTGCCTTTGTACTCTGCTTTCCTATTTCATTATGTAATAATATTTCTGTGTGTACATAAATAAATAAATAAAATAAATAAATAAAAAAAATTCTCGTGTCACAGTGTTAGTTACCATACTCCTCCGAAACGGCTTGACCGATTTTTATGAAATTTTATATGCATATTCAGTAGGTCTGAGAATCGGCTACTATCTATTTTTAAGATTTTTTTAATTTTTTGGACAACATTTTTTATTTTCATATTTTTATAATGTGGCATTAAAAATACATACAACCCTAAATTTTCACCCATCTATCACCAACCCCTATTTTTTAATAGTTGTTTTAGTAATTTTTCATCCCGCTCGATAACTGATCAATTATTATCACTTGGTAAGTTATCCCCCCCGGTGTCACTTCTCGCCCAGTAAACAGCACGGAGTAGGGATGAGGCCGAAGCCGGTCTCCTGGTTCTCTCACACCATAAGCCTTCTCTCACACCCTCCACAGTTTTCGGCCATTATATTATTATTTATGCATCAAGCGTAATAGTAACGTTTACAATTATCATTTTACTATACTGAATGTTATCTCGAATAGGCGCCGAAACGGCTCAACGGTTCTCAATGAAAATTTTCGGGATGTATACATGAATTATAACTTAAATTTTCATGTGTGTTCCAATTTTATATCATCTTGCAGCAGGGTCCAGAATACATGAATAGGTGTAAATATAATTTGCGCCTAGCGTAGCGGGCGGGTACGGCTAGTATGTTATATAATTCGTGTGACTAGAATAGATAGACTAGAATATAGCACCACTAACCAAGATGTTAAAGGCAATTAAGGGACTTAACCAGAGGGATGGGCAGTAGCGTCCTTTCTGTGGAATAGTAGGCATCCTGCGCTCACCAACCCACCTGCCAAGCCTAGTGAGTACTGGCAAATTCCCCCAAAATGATGACACTTTTGTGGAAATCTATAGAAGATGCCTTAGTTCAGCAATGGACGTCTTTTAGCTGATATAATGATGATGATGATATATTGTAAAACGTTTAATGGGACTTACGTACCTTAATTCTCAAAATGTTAATCGTTGAAGACAAATTGTTCGAAATGTTTTTATAAATGTTCATATATTTAGTAACGTGCTCCCGTTTTTCGCAGTCAGTAAGATTAGTGTTTTTAAAATAATCGCACAATGACTTTTTTAGGAAATGTATACTTTTTCGATACCCATCTGTTATGTATAGTGTTGTCAGATAGCTTGTAGCACAAGTTATGGCAATAAAGTTATATATTAAAGAGTTAAACGAAATTATTATTAAATAAGGAGATAAGGATAAACTCACGCATTTTCCAAAAAAATATTAGTAACAAGCCCATATGGGATGCATAACTAATTAGAGGCCGTTGAAAAGCTGACAAAGTGTGAGCATACAATTTTGAAGAAAATTTTATAACGGCCTCTTCTTCAGTGATTATCGACAGCAAAATGCAAATAAATGCTTCTATACATACAATAAGCGCATATGCCACCGAAGATAATGATGATAACCCTATTTCGAAAAATAAGCAGAAGCAGGCAATTACTACAACACTGATAATACCACAGTAAATTTTTGCTAAAGAGCAAATTATATTGGAACCATTCAATTTGTAGTAAAGCCCAAATATCAGTCTAAAGAACATGACAGAGTTTAAATCAAATATTGATTGAAATTTCCGTTTGGACTTGAATAAATTTAGCAGTCCCATTTTCGTTAGAACAATGCACGGCTATGAGAATTTATAGAACAATTCGTATTGCTTATTAATATATTTTTAATAATTCCATCGATAGTAATCGGCATGTTTTATCGTACATCAACAATAATGTTTATTAAAAACAGTATAAATATATCGAGGTAGTGCTTTACTTATGTGTAGCGTGCTTACGAAGATATTATCAAAAAGTAATTGTATGTCTGCAACAGATTCTTATCACTTACAATTTTCCAGCGTATACCTAAACCAAACAAGGTCTAGTGGTACAAATATAGGATTGTTGAAATGATCAACATAATCAATACTTTTATGGCTTATTTTACATATTTGCTGTTCATTTAACTTTTAGCTTTCTCTCTTACCTAAATAATTATTATAATTTCAACAAATTTAGATTCGTTAAAATGTTATTTTAAATTACAAAATATTTTGCCCCACACAAGTATTTCTCCTGTGTCGTGAGTGCATTTATACACACAAATTCCACCCACAATACACCCAATCCCGGAACAACTACTTGCAGTTCGTACAAATATTTGTTCCGTACGGGAATCGAACCCACGACCTGGTGTGCAGGAGCAGACTGTATCAGCTACTGCACCATCCGTGCCGTAATCAGATTTAATGCAATATAGCAGTAACATCTCCTCCCTTGGAGGTCGTAAAAGTCGACTAAGGGACTCTTAGTCATAGAGGTAGGCAGCAGCGTCCCTTTTTGAAAACACGCAGCCCGAGTTGCCGGTAGCCCCACTATTCCTGGTCATGGTAGCGGCCACGGTAACTGCGGCGTAGGTAGTGCTAAGAATCTCCGGAAGGGACCCTGCTGCTACCCCAAAAGAAAACTTGCTCGATGTGACCAACATAGAACGCACGTACAATGAGAGCAGGCGAAAAGATCTTTGAGCTGGAAGAAGAAATAGATAAGTTATACTGGGATGTCAGCAGAGAGGGCGAGGACACGATAATCCTGAGATCCGGCAACCTATTCTACTACCGGGTAGGCAACTATCTGTCTAAAGGTGGTGTCGTGTTCTTCGTCCGCAGGTCCCTCATTAACAACATAGTAACTATTGAAAGTGTGTCGAGCAGGGCGTACCTTATACTCAGAATAACCGATAAGTATTCGTTGAAGGTCAGGTCAGGCACAGGTCTACGCACCGACTTGGACACACCCAGATTATAAAGTAGAGAGTATGTTTGAGGACGTAAGTATGGCCATACATACGGGGCGACCTTCAAGACAGTTCACTGTTGTAATGGGGGACTTCATCGAAAAGCTGGGCACACGAGGCGATGATGAGTTAGGCACAGGGTGATGCAGAGGTGACATGACAGGTGCAATAATGTCTATGAAAAAATACTAAGAGCAGAATAAACATACATATATATCTAATAAGAATATATAAATCCATACATATTACTATAATATACACATCTATATATATATATATATATATATATTAATGTATATATATATATATATATATATATATATATATATATACATCATCAATCAATCATTTCGGCCGAATGAAGTCCACTGCTGGACACAGGCCTCCACCAAAGATCACCACAATGACCGATATCAGTGTGTTGTGGGCTCATTGGGGAGTTGTGCCATAATCGCCACGCTTGGCAGACGGGTTGGCGATCGCAGTTAAGTTGTTAATGTACTCAAAGGACGCTGCTGCCCATCCTCCGGCTAATCCCTTAGACGACTTTTACGACACCCATGGGAGGAGATGGGGTGGTGGTATTCTGAGCCGGCACCACACGGCTTACTTACTTACATAAATAATAGATAAATTGTTACTGAGATGATTTTGCCAAATTATTGTTACGGATACTTCATTTAAATACGTCTTTACTGGTAGCCATTTTTATCTCGACAGGAAGCGCATTCCAAAGCACAATAGACTGAATGTGAAAGGAAGAATGAACGAATTCAGTACTATGAGAAGGACAGTATAAGAGAAGATTGTTCGAAGAACGTCGAAACATGATCATACTGTCGTAAGTTGAAAATAAATCGAATTCAATTGTTGAGAAGCCTGTCGAGCTTATTAAGTAAGTCTGCATTTAAGTCATAATACGTCACCATAGTCGACTATTATATTTATTTGCCGTGTGGTGCTGGCTCAGAATGCCACAACCCCATCTCCTCCCATGGGTGTCGTAAAAGTCGACTAAGGGATTAGCCGGAGGATGGGCAGCAGCGTCCTTCGAGTACATTAACAACTCAACTGCGATCGCCAACCCGCCTGCCATGCGTGGCGATTATGGCAAAATCCCCCAATGAGCGAGAACACATCCATATCAGTGGTTGTGATGATCTTTGGGGGAGGCCTATGTCCAGCAGTGGACTTCACTCGGCCGAAATGATGAAATGATAGTCGACTAAAGGAAATATTAAAGCCTGCACGAACCTTGTTTTGGTTTTACGAGTAGTCGGTAAAAAGTTTCTCAAACGGTACAGCGAAAAGCGCCAGTTAAGCGCAGAGTCGAGATATAACCCGAGATCTATTACGCTGGAGCTGATTGGGATGATAACTCCATTGAACACAATGTCCGGAAGAGACGTCGTTTGTACTTTGGCCATAATTCATGAGCTTCCTATACTTATGGCTTGACACTTTGTGGGGTTCACGGAAACGTCAAACTGATCAAACCATTTTTTGATGACGTCTAACTCTTGATTTGATGATTTAAACTGTCGATTGCATCTGGCAAGTTATCCACAGACTTTGAACTATACAATTAGAGTTCATCAGCATACAGATGATAGGCACACCGAAATCTATAGGTAATGAAGTTGATAAAGATATAAAATAATAATGGAGAAAGAATACCACCTTGTGGAACACCAGCATCCAGGATGTGCCAACTCGACGAGGTCTCGTCAACGTGAACTGACTGGATGACGCCTCCAAAGATAAGACGAGATCCAGTCTAGTGCCTCAGGAGAAACCATAAGATAGGAAAGGATAGATAAAATAATGTCTCAACTGACTGCGTTGAAGGTATTTGGAATGAATTGCAAATCAATGAGTACTAGGACAGTGCCTTTGTATTCTCCATAACCTCTCGTATGTCACCAGACACTTTAAGGAGAGCGGAAACTGTACTGTGTCCTGGCCTGAATCCCGACTGAAATGGGCTTATGAGGCTGTTATTGTATTGTAACTCAAGCACCTTAGACAGGAAGGGAAATATAGATGTAGGATGGAAATGATTCGGAAGTGAAGGATTTGAAAACTTGGGTAGGGAACGAAAGGAAACCTTACTCCATGAAGAAGAGAATTGTCCAGAGTCAAGTGAAAAGTTGATGATATGAGAGACCGGTGGTAGGAGAAAGTCCAGGATTGAAATGACCATACTGCAACTAATGTCATCGTAGCTTGTGAGGTGAGCTTGGTCATCAGTATAGGTATCATAGGTAGAGTGTTTGATGAACATTGCACTTCTAGACTGACGGCTTGGCATTCGGATTTTTCGTCGTCATCAAAGGCTTTGGTTGGGACGGTTGAGAGGGGGGACAACATTGGTTGTTTTGGATTTGAGTTTCCGTTCCATTAAGAGGCGATTGGGTGCGCTGGGAAAAGATGAGCACGCTCTGAGGGCTGCGTTCTTCTCCATCATCAGTGCGCGTATATCTTCAGGAAGTTTCATACGATGGTCTTCCAACACAGGAACTCGCCGTGAACGCCACGACAGACTGTACATGACCGGTGAGGGAGTCGATCGCGCCTAGCATGTCTGCGACTGACGTTATGCAATCGGGAATTCTATCTAACTGGACGGACGAACTTTCCTCCTGTCCGTCATTACAATGGTCTGAAGGGGTTGTCCTGTGTCCATGGGGCCAAAACGGGAGGTGAGATATAACCCAGATCCCTTAAAATAAGCATTTTCAGTGCAAACAGCATTAATGGCCAAAAATATGAGATCGCCCTATTCCTACGCGACCACCTTATTAACATAATTTTGATACAACAGACCTTTTTGAAACCTCTATCACAGGAACCCCAGAATTGCAAATTATGATATAGTGCGCAATGATAGGACTCACTCCCGTGGAGGAGGCACTCACATATACTATAAGAGTTCTCTCTAGTTTTATTTAGTATTTAGGGGCATACAACCCTAGATACACCGTGCCTTTCTCCTAGACTATTATTTATATCTGTTATATAATCTATCTTGAGTGATAACACAAAATATTGATGTTATTATGCTGATTTCTTATACTTATAATAGGCAAATGCTTATAATCGGTTCAAATCATATTTATTGGACACAAATAACGCTCAAAGACTGACACATATTTATAAACAAGATTATTACACTTGTTACCTTATTAATTGTTTATCGTCGATCGCTGTAATAGCTGAATATATCTACCAGTTCTCAATAATTATTAGTTTTTGACGAGGTAATGCATAACTAAAATATGAGAAAAAAACGTACTAATGAATACTGAGGTTGCAGATGTTTGACGTACTTAAATCAGGGTATGACAAAACAAAAAATATTAATAAAATTTCTACAACAAGTTTATTTTCGCAATAAATCAAGTAAGGTTTTCTCAGAGACGCTACGCACTGGTTTCTCGCCTTCTCTTTTTTTAAGAAACATCTTGGTATAGTATGTCCAGAAAATATTGAAATTATTTGAGCTAGCAAACTTCGGAACCTTATAAAAAGTTGACTTAGAATGGATGGAAGATGGTCAGAGATATATACTGAAACACATTCATCTGTAAGGCCAATTAACTCACTACTTAGCTTTTTCGCATTAGGATTCTTCTTACTGAAGTCGCGCTCAGCCTGCGGTAGTTGGTTTTTTTCGTTACCGAGTGAAGTTCAACAACTACAACTACCACTTATGAGTAGTACAAATGATTTACTTCCCCTCTTAATGAGCTTATGAGGGCCTATGCAAGGCGGTTGATGTGTTTCTCTCATCAAATAATAATTAAATGATCATCGATAAACGAGGCCAATTCATCTCTGAGCTGGTCTAACAACAGTTTTAAAATCTGTTTAAAATATCATCATCATCATATCAGCCACAGGACGTCCACTGCTGAACAAAGGCCTCCCCCTTAGATTTCCACAACGAGCGGTCACATGCCGCTCTCATCCAACGACTCCCAGCGACCTTCACCAGATCGTCTGTCCACCTCGTTGGAGGTCGTTCCACGCTGCGTTTTCCGGTGCGCGGTCTCCATTCGAGAACCTTTGTGCCCCAACGGCCATCAGTTCTACGAGCAATGTGCCCCGCCCATTGCCACTTCAGTTTACTAATCCTTTAGCTATGTCGACAACTTTAGTTCTCCTACGGATCTCCTCATTTCTGATTCGATCTCGTAGAGAAATACCAAGCATAGCTCTCTCCATAGCTCGCTGAGTGACCTTGAGCTTTCTTATGAGGCCCATTGTGAGTGACCACGTCTCTGTTCCATATGTCATCACTGGTAAAAATATGAACACTTTAAAATATACCAGATAATAACATAAGGATACTCATATTTTATAACTTGACATTTATTATAATAAAACAAATTTAAACAGATTACATCGCGTATATTATTGATTTTTGATTTTTCTGACGTTTCGTTTCGTTTACATTTAATGTTGTATAAGTAAATTGTTGCAAACTAATATGCGAACTGTAATAAAGCAATAACATAAGAGGAACACAAGGTAAAAAATCCTAAAACTATATTCACATTCATCGGTAGACCGTTCCATGCAGATAATCTCGATGAACATGCCTCAATGTAATCTAAGGCATCGCAAACGGCAAACTGCAGGTGTTTATCTAAAAAGTTAAATCATGTCAGTCTGTTAAAACGTTTACATTTGAATATGAGCTTTCGAATCATAAAAAAAATGAACTGAGGTATGTATGAGGTAACGATTCATTATATCCTTTATCATCATGCCCAGAGGATGGGTAGCAACAAGTAGGATCGGTTTCGCTGGTAACAGCATGATGTATATGCATACGTTACTGGCACAAATACGTTCTAAATGTATGTAAAGTCATCATCATTATCATGATTTCAGCTGAATGAAGTCCACTGCTGGACACAGGCCTCCCCCAAAGATCACAACAACGACCAATATGGGTGTGTTGTGGGCTCATTGGGGGGGTTTTGCCATAATCGCCATGCTTGGCAGACGGGTTAGCGATCGCAGTTGAGTTGTCAATGTACTCGAAGGATGCTGCTGCCCATCCTCCGGCTAATCCCTTAGTCGACTTTTACGAGACCCACGGGAGGAGATAGGATGGTGTTATTCTGAGCCGGCACCACACGGCAAGTATGTAAAGTGATCAGAAGGATATAAATGCATAGCGCTGGTATCGTACGTCCACTGCTGAACAAAGGCCTCTCCCATACACAGCATTCCACAACGAGGGGTCACATGCCGCCCGCATCTAATGACTCCCAGTGACCTTCACCAGGTTGTCTGTCCACCTCATTGGAGGTTATCCCACGCTGCGTTTTCCAGTGTGCAGTCTCCACTGGAGAACCATTTCATCTCAACGGCCATCAGTTCTACGAGCAGTATGCCCCGCCCATTGCTCTTCACACTGTAGTTTACTAATTGTTTCAGCTATGGCGGCAACTTTAGTTCTTCTATGGATCCCCTCATTTCTGATTCGATCTCGTAGTGAAATACCAAGCATAGCACTCAATAACAAGATGTAGATTAAACCAGCACTCAAAACAGCTTATAAATATGGCTCAGAAACATATTGACATATGAATCATACATTTTAAATAAGTTTATAATATACCTTTGTAAACTAACAATTGCTCCACAAAAACGGTTTTTATTGCATCCAGGTCATTTGAAGCAAATTCCATCAATATTGCTGGCATGCAGACAAGTGCTAGGTGTACACCCAGTTCAATGCACCAAGATAGTATAACAGTTGGAGACTATAATAATAAAATTAAAAGTTCTATCAACATCATATTTGACAATGGTAAGAAAAATCCACGGACTCAGATTTTCAGACTATTCCGTCACAAAATGATAAAGTTTAAAAAATTCTATCGTTCGTCCACTTATAAAAAATAGATGCCTACTTGCGTAGCAGAGAGCCGTATTACTATTAATACTGCACATTAAATAATATTATGGAGAATAGAGAATATATAAGTTTATTTACAATGAATGTTGGTACAAAAATTAGGTGTTACAATTTTTTATAAATCCTTGTACATTCTGCCTTAATTTAGCATGGAAATTTAGTAGCGAAGAAAAACTTCAGTAATCTATTAATTATAACAGCTTATCGGCTAAGAACTCATGCACTGAATAATAACTTTTTTCTAATAATAATGCTGTTATGTGTTTTTTAAATAGTCTCAAAGGCTGAAATTTTATACTATTTGGTATTTTATTAAAAATTATAGGTGCCATACAAATAACATTTTTAATTAATAAAGACGCTCCTGTGCACAACAAGTTCTGATATTGTGATCTCATATTTGTAGATCGTTTTCTAGTATCGTTTAAAATGGCGAAAATATTTTTATTCATTTTGACAAATAAGGCTAATTTTAGAATATAGAGACATGGGAAGCTTAATATCTTATGCGACTTAAATATATATAGGCAACTGTCTGTTACTTTCAGACTAAACATAGCTCTGAGGCAGCGTTTTTGGACTTTAAAAATGGTTTCTTTTTCACTACAATTGCCCCAAAATATTACACCAAATCTTAAAGCGGAAACGACTAGGCCATGATAGGCAACAAATATATTTGGCAGATTCACCTTTTTTGATAAGCTATGCAACATATATGTACTGATTCTTTTACAAATATCCTCTGCTTGAGCCTTCCATGTCAGTTGACTGTCAATTGTAATTCCTAAAAATATTGCGGTATTTACTTTGTCTACAGTTTGATCATTGTGATTTATATTCATTTCCTCAGCGGTAAAAATGCATGATGGAATTTTTTTGAAAGATTAATAATTAAATTATTATGATTAAGCCAGTTTATTAAAGTTCTAAGTGCATTGTTAATATCGTTTTCATAAGATTTTTTATTGAGACATTTTATGAACGATGTGCTGTCATCCGCAAATAATACCATTGGATGGGGCGTTTGACGTGGTAGGTCATTTATATACAATAAAAATATATTCTTGACATACAACATAAGTAGAGTATATTTTTATTCCAAGATAAATTTAATGTTTGGTATGTGAAGGGGCATATTTTTATTTAAACGTATTCCGTCACTACGATTTCTCTTGAGTTGTAGGTTTATTATATTTGCGCAGGTAATTCATATAGTTCAAATTTAGTGACGCTCCGCGGTATATGGAATGAATTGAGCAAGCGCGATATATTTCCGTGAGGTTTCAGTTTGATTGAGTTACAGTTTCAATTAAATTATTTATCGATTCTGAATTAAACTGACTGAATAATAGCAAATTTCAATATATATAATACATTTCACAAAAATGGTCTTACCGAGGTTTCTGTACTAATAATGTGGTAAACTACAAATATAATTTTTATAAAGTCACACATTAAACCGGTAAGCATCTGAAAGAAAAATATGACTTGTTAATATTTTTTGTACAACAGCAGGTATCGTTCATGTGGAGAAGTAATCAAGTATCGCCTTTTTAGCGAACAATGTGGTTCTATTCTCAGCATGAACTAAATATTTTAATTAAATAATGAATGCGAAGAGTTTTATGTGAATAACGTACCTTAATTCTCAAAATCTTAATCGTTGGAAACAAATTGTTCGACAAGTCCTTGTAAACCTTCATATATATACGAATGTGTACGCGTTTTTCACCATCAGTAAGATTAGTGTTACTAAATTTCTCACACAGCGATTTTCTTAAAAAAAGTATACTCTTTCGATACTCATCTGATATATATAAAGATGTCAGATAACTTGCAGCACACGTTATAGAAAATGAGCTATATAATAAATGCTTAAACGTAATTGCTGTTGCTGATAGGGATAAATTAACACATTTTCCGAGACATATTATCAATATGCCCAGATGACCCGCGTAGCTATTTTGAGGCAGTTGAAAAGCAGATAAAGTTTGGGGGTACAATTTTGAAGAAAATTTTACAACGTATTCTTCTTCGGTGATGATGGATAACAAAATGCATACAACTGATTCTGTACACACGACAATAGAGTACGCTACTGTAGACAATGATGATATGCCAATTTTGACCAATACGCAAATACAGTTGATGATGATAACACTGATAATACCACAGTAAATTTTGGCCAAGAAGCAAATAATATTTGACCCACTCAATTTATAGTAAAGCCCAAATACCAATCTACAAAACATGACTGAATTCAATACAAAAATTGATTGAAATTTCTTTATGGACCAGAGTAAAAGTTGACGCCTCATTTTAGTGAAAACAATACGGTTTCTGAGTAAGTATAGTACTATAAGCAATCTATATTTTAATTATGTCATCGATGGTAATGATCACATTTTATGCTTTAGCAAAAACAATGTTAATTAAAATATGTAGTCTAAATATATACAGATATTGGTTTTTGTATGTACATAGGAAAGTATTATTAAAGAATAATTACACGTCTTAGGCACTACAAATATATTTATAAAATACCTACCGTAATACTTGATCCATTTGTCTATTTACTTTTTTCCAGTATTAAAATTGTGAAAGGAAATCAATTATTGCTTTTAGACGAACTTTTATTATATATATTACAATCAATCAATTTTATTATATACATTTATTATGAAAGTTGCCAGTTGGGTGCACTCACGCAAGTACGACCACGTTTTGCGGATCTGTTTCTATATTTAGTGCATTTTTTTTCATTTCTGGTGTGGGTATAATCTCTCACGTCATCATTTCGGCCGAACGAAGTCCACTGCTGGACACAGGCCTCCCCCAAAGATCACCACAACCACCGATATGGATGTGTTGTGGGCTCATTGGGGGGGTTTTGCCATAATCGCCACGCTTGGCAGGCGGGTTGGCGATCGCAGTTGAGTTGTTAATGTACTCGAAGGACGCTGCTGCCCACCTACCGGCTAATCCCTTAGTCGACTTTTACGACACCCATGGGAGGAGATGGGGTGGTGGCATTCTGAGCCGGCACCACACGGCTCTCACGTACTTGAAAGTATCACTCGTTTAACCAGTAATCAATTTGTACTATAATAAAATCGTGGAGACACAAAAACTGTACATTGAACATTTTTTAAAGAAAACCACTGCCACGTGTTCCATGAACGAAACTGATGCCAAAACTGCAATTTTTTGATGGTTTGTTTGTCTGTTTCTATGTTTGATGAGAACGCTAAAACTACAGCGTAAAATTAGTTAAAATTTAGCAAAAATATCTGTTGTAGTCCGAGTCAGTTTCTAGAATACAAATCATGACGCTTTTATACATGGGAAGAGAGTAGCATAACAATATGTCAAAGTTTTGTTTTAGAGCGAATGTTATGAAAATTTCACACAAGTATCAAATTCGTTACCATTATGAAATAAGAATGATTAGAAAAATACCATCACGCTATATCTAAAGGGAGCTAAATGACAGATTTTAAGAATAAGAACGCTTATTTCATTAGAATTGGTTACGTAGCCTGCCGAACTGACACGTGGGTTGAGATTGTTTTGCTCTCGGGAACGAATCCACCCTAAATATTACTTTTGGGATTATGTTTTGCATTGATTTTATTCTCTTGAAACCCAATTTCTATCTTAAATATTCGGTCTGGTCTGTAGTTTATGTTTCATTTATGATTTTTTTTTATTGTGTATCATAAGACGGGTGCAACCCATAATCACAGCGTCATGGGTTCAAGGCAATTACAAGCAGCAGCAGATGTCGCTAGCAGTTTTTTCCTTTGGACTGAGTCATAAGTTTTTATTTGTATTTCGCATACATTTTCATCATGAAACTTATACATAGACAGTTACATAGTTAGTTGATATATAGTTACAAAGGAGATAGGCAGTTTAATAAAGTATTTCTTTGTTGAGTAGTGTTTATCTAATAATTTGCGAAAAACTACTTTAGTTCGGTGCCAAAAGTTCTTTTGAACGACTTTTTATTTATTTTAGTAACTTACGTGTCCCTTAAGCCGAAAAGCATGATAAAATATTTGTGTTGTTATTCTTAAAGAAATAATAACATATTCTTTTTACTTATTAAGTTTTTAATAATTAAATTCATAAATTTGTAATACTCATTTCTTTCTTCCTGACTAGATGACGTTACTGTCGAATTAGATCACGCTATGGTTTCGTTGGCAAAAAGTGATATTTCAAGGGTCAGTTCAGTATAAACGTAATAATTTTCCTATTTGCTTTGCGGTCGAGAACATGTTTGAATACGCGCAAGCAGTTCTCCGCCTAATATGCGCCAAAGGGTACCACTACCAATGTCGATTGTCATGGTCTCCATGCAAAGCCGTTAGCTTTGTTGTCTTTGTGTTTTCACTTTTCTTTGAATTCTTTGACTGACTTAAACTTTTATAAACAACTTACTAACCTAATCTACGATATTTAAACCTGAATTATTTGACTAATTGGATCTTTACGGACCTGTGTCGTTTAATTTTTTTATTTGGTTGTTGTTGATATTAGATTCAAAAGTTTAAAAATAAACTTTAAACATGCCTATTATAAAGAGGAAACATATTTCTCGAAACTCAGGGGCTTTTAATATGCAAATGCTAGCTGTATCTCTCAAAACTGCTGATGATCATGAGGCTCAGTTAGCTACTAAACGTGAGTGCAACGCACAGACTTTATAACTGCAGAAAGCAGCACGCAGCGCCAGTCGCAGTTAGCTGGCCAACTAGTTGTCATTGCTGCCTCTCGACCATAACAAAGTACGTGAAGTACGTTTCGCAAGCGATCGGAAGTGCCATGCTGCATCACGCGCATCAGAGATATACACCTAGCGCGTATCGTGATTGAGTGCGTAGAATATCCGCACTGCGACGTCTCTATACATGATCGACATTGAACGGTCAAGCACTTGGACGTCAATTTAGAGAATGTCTAGCGAATATATTTCAATCCTGGAAATGTCATAGAGCGCGAAAATTCACCTCAAACTATGTTTCTCGAATTTATTTAAACTATGCGTAGAGCATCTGTTCGCCAAATCGCGAAAGAATAGTGAGATGTCGTCATACTATACGTACGAGAAACAAAGAGGTATGTTTGATCGACTTTAACATGGGCGTATAGTATACGGTTTCTCGCGGGAGTTATGAAAGACGCCGCGTGGGGTAAGGTTTACACTGTGTGTCCAAATAATGGCAAATACTATTTCTTATGGCTGTTACTGCACACAGTGTAGGGACCGACATCGTTTGCGTTCTTGAGAACAGTTGATGCCGTTAAGTTTCCTAAATATCGCCCAGCCTCCGGAGCATTTCATCTACTTGACGATGACAAAAACTGGGATGATACTCTCGAGGAGGTCAGTGACAGTTCCAGTCATCTGCGACATTTATACGCCGTTATGTTGGTCTTCTACGCGCTGACAGTTAGGGTTCGACTTATTGCTAGTGGACAGCAATTATAGCGTTATAGCGCACATTATGAATGTGTGAGTAGTGAGCGATCTCGAACATGTGTCTGCATAATGGATGGCAAAGTGGCGTCAGCAAGCAGATCGCTCGCAATCGGCACGCTGTATGCTCGTTTGAAGCGCGCGGTCTGCTTGCTTGAAGTCCCTTGTCTGTGGGATGGGAGGATGGCAGTTGCGAGCGCACTCGCGAAATTTATCTTGATATAAGTAAAGTATAGTACAACACGCAACGTAAAGCCCTAATTTAAATGAAAAAATGAGCGGTTTGGTTATAGTTAGTGATTGGACCGTTAATATTGGGCGGAAAAGGGCAAACTTCATTTTATGAAAGTTATGGATGACAACACCCAGTGCCATGTAGGAATCGGTTCCAAACAATAAACAATAGCGCATGGTCTGGCGCTTGGCTGGCTAAGCGGGATGCAAAATGCGGCAGGCTTACGGGTCCTGTCATTCGGAGATATATCATGAACCCTCTACACCTATTACATGTTCCTAATAAAAGCGTAGGTCATTATTGCATGTTTTCTATATCAAGATGTCGATTTCCAAATTCCACGCGTGCAAAGCCGCGGGCAAAAGCTATTTCTGTATAAACAGCAACTATTCCGTTAGAATATAAATACATATTATAAAAGGAATAAGGACTGTTAATCCTTTCAATAATATCGGTGAAGTATATAAACGTAGTGCTTTGATGACCATCCTTTTTTCATTTAAGCTAGCTCTATACCCTCTTAATTTCGGGAGATTTTTGGTTCAGTTTGTGTAAAATAAAAGATGAATGTGATTCCCTCTGCCTTCTTTATTTAATTTAAATGTTAGGTTTTCGCGATTATTACACATTTTAATAAAACAATTTTAAACGAATTAGATCGCGTATATTTTCCTGACGTTTCGAATACTTTGCAGCATTCGTGGTCGCAGGATAACTTTTATTTTTTTTCTTTATGTAACTTACATTTCTTTTTATGCGTTTGAGATCGACGTGTTGTGCTTACCGCCCTCCGTTCAGTGTGTGCTAGTGTAGTGTTAGGAAAGTGGTCCTAACACTACAGTAGCACACACTGAATGGAGCCTTGGGGGCTACCCTGCTACCCTAGTTTAATTTACCTTATAGTTTACAGTATTTTGCAGGCGATAGCTTAATATATTGTATGTACGATATGTCTCCTTGTCTGCGTTTTTTTATAAAATATCTAGCGTTTCTTTCTTTTTCTTGATGAATAATGCCTTTCATATTGATGAAAATGCCATAACTATGGTAGTGACAGAAACCTTGCACCCTTAATTATTAATGAAAATATTAATTACCGTAACACAAATAATACCTAGTAGAAAGCCAATTATTTTAATCCATTTGTTTCCCTTCAGGTAGTGTGTAGTGTGTCAGGCAAAATGCAAGCACAAAAAGTTATGTGGGCCAAAATTAATTTCAATTCACATTTTTATTTACAAGGAATTATGTTATTTAGACTAATATTTGGACACTACTACAAATTAAGTAATTCAATGATGGTTTCAATGTTAATAAGATTTTACTGCATCGGCATTTGCGTAATAAATATCATTTATTATTACCTAAATACTTTTCCAAAAATACCCAGCATGTCCTATGTTGCAATATTTTATGACTTTGTTATAACGGTAGAATCCGTTACTAATATAATAGTGTCCCTAATCACCGAAGAGGAATATGTGACGAAATTCTTTTTAAACATGTGCGTTGAATCTTTTTCACCGTTACTAAACTTTTGTAGTTATGCAACATATCTATTAATTTTCACGACATTCCTCGAAAAGCTCGTGGTATTTTGGGTATTTGATTTATTAGGAATGGATTTACTAGATTACATCATATACTACTCAAGGTTTATGGTTTGTTATGCTAATCGGTTGACGTTAGTCTATTTATCAGATGGGTATAGAAAGTCCGTGAACCTTTTAAAGAAATCCCTTGATAGTAAATTTAAAAGTACAAATCTAACCGACGATGATAAAATCGAATATGTGCAACATTTTATAGATGACTTTATGAAACTTACCAATAATATGGCTTCAACGATGGGAATAATGAGGATAAGGGTAAGGGCAAATCATATAGTATATTATGTATCTATTTTTTCTTATTTGCTTTAGCCAAACTACTTTAAACGTAAAGGCTATATTATACCGATCTATATGTGGAACTTATCTATTATATAAGAGCTATTTAAAATATTTAATCGAGAAATAAATATTCGGAACTTTTGCTAAATAGATCAAAGTAAAATGAAAAAGAAAGTTAATCTTTCAGTATTATCTGAGGCTCAAAGTTTCCACACAGTTCATAAATCCTAGTGAAAGTAAGTAGAAGGTAAATTAGGTAGGTAAGAAAGTAAATTATTATAGGCAGGCAGGAATCTGTCCACCACTGCAATACAGGATGCCTTTAAGGCACGAGAGTGGAAAGGATTCAGAATTAACATCAGTATATTACTCACTTTCGATTTGCCGACAACATCGTAGTCATGGCAGAATCGCTGCAAGAGCTCCGCACAATACTCAATGATCTCAACAGTTCCCGACAGGCGCGCCATAAAAGGAACTTGCCAATGTTCATTTTATTTCAGTCATGTCGAATGCCCAATTTTCCATGTCGTGCCCATCCCAATATCCGTTGGGAGTTCTATTCTAGAAGTTGTTGACGAGTATGTCTACCTGGGACAAACTGTCCAGTTAGGAAAGTCCAACTTCGAAAAAGAGGTCAATCGTCGAATTCCGCTCGGCTGGGCAGCGTTCGGGAAACTTCGCAACGTCTTTTCGTCAACTATACCACAATGCCTCATGATGAGAGTCTTTAACCGGTGTGTGTTACCAGTGATGACATATGGAACAGAGACGTGGTCACTCACTATGGGCCTCATAAGACAGCTCAAGGTCACTCAGCGAGCTATGGAGAGAGCTATGCTTGGTATCTCTCTAGGACATCGAATCAGAAATGAGGAGATCCGTAGAAGAACTAAAGTTGCCGACATAGCTGAAAGGATTAGTAAACTGATGTGAGGGGATGAGTGGGGCAAATAGCTCGTAGAACTGATGGCCGTTGGGATAAAAAGGTTCTCGAGTGGAGACAGCAAACCAGAAAGCGCAGCGTGGGATGACCGCCAATGACGTAGTCAAACGACCTGGTGAAGGTCGCTGGGAGTCGTTGGACGAGGGTGGCATGTTACTGCTCGTTGTGGAAATTTAAGGGGAAGCCTTCGTTTAGCAGTGGACGTCCTGTGGCCGATATGATGATGATGATGTTATATTATATTCTATATTTGTTTCAGAATTTGATCGCATTCACGTGTGACTTTTTTAAAATAGTTATTTTGATTTTTTATTACGTTGCAGTCAGTTTATATGTGAGTACAACACCTTTTAACCCATAATTTCCAGGTATGGACCTACATCAGTCCGTAAACGTCCACTGCTGTATATGGGCCTCCAAATGATCACTACAATGAGCGCTCATAAGGAGCATTATAATAATCAGCACGCGAATTACTGATCACAGTATGTTCTTAATAACACATGGGAGGATCCTGACGCCCATCCTCTTGTCCCTAAAATATGGTTGAACCGAGCGACGCGGATGTGTGCGTCATGCGAGCGCCATTTGTTGGAATTGGTCAGCTTAATGACAATTGAAACGTAAACTTCAATAAATATTACAATCAGGGTTGTTTAGTTGCTAGTAGACTTTTTTCTCCTTCGTAGTCTTCACATATTTACAGAAGAATGTAGTCTTAGATGTTGGTATTATCAGCCCATTACTGTCCCACTTCTGGGCACGGGTCTTTTCTCAAGATGAGAAATGTTAGACCTTAGTCCACCACTCTGGTCTAGTGAGGGTTGGTGAAATACACAACAATGGGTGGAGAGGTTGGTTTATATTTTGCCGGGAATCAAACGAATCGTCAACAGTGGACGTTTACTGCCTGATATGATACTGAACAGGCAATCATGATAATAAAGGAAAACTTTCTTTAAATTATTTGTGAACTGTTTTAGCATTGGGAAACGTTTTCTTGGTGCACAGAAGTAGCAAGTTTTGTTGTAATATTGTCTTTACCACCAATGATGATGGAATTCGCTGCAAATGACCTAGATGAGATCAAAACTATTTTTGCATCGGAACTGTTAAAGTACGAAGGTATCTTTCATTAAGTTATTTATTTATATCATCATTTCGGCCATATGAAGTCCACTGCTGGACACAGGCCTCCCGCAAAGATCAACACAACCACCGATATGGGTGAGTTGTGGGTTCATTGGGGGGTTTTGCCATAATCGCCACGCTTGGCAGACGGGTTGGCGATCGCAGTTGAGTTGTTAATGTACTCGAAGGACGCTGCTGCCCATCCTCCGGCTAATCCCTTAGTTGACTTTTACGACACCCACGGGAGGAGATGGGGTGGTGGTATTCTGAGCCGGCACCACACGGCGTTTATATAGTAGACGATAAAAGTGCTAATGATATTGGTAGTAATAATAACAAATTTATCTAAGTAACATTATTTTTAACCGCCTTCAAAAAGGAGGTACTCAATTCGATGCGTATTTTTTTAATGTATGCACACCGATTACTTAGAGATTTGTAGACCAATTCGAGTAATTCTTTATCTAATAAGTGCAGAATGCTTTCCAATTGGTCCCATATTTTCATACTGTAGTCAGTAATATTTTACAATTTTAAAATACATGCATGTATTTATACTCGTAAAGGCATTTTATTTAATGATATTTGTGAACATAATATAATTGTGTTGGTCAACCTAATTGTCAGCATTTATTATACAAAGTGTAGGCAAATCAGCTGCGAAGCTCAATTGTGACAACATATCCTATCGGCCAATTATAAGTCCACTGCTGAAGAAAGGCCTCCCCCATAGATTTCCACAACTGTGTCATCATTTCGGGGGGTACTTGCCAATACTCACCACGCTTGGCAGGCGGGTTGCTGAGCGCAGTATGGCTACCGTTTCTCAGACGCTGCTGCCCATTCCTCTAATTTAGATTCCCTTAGTCGCGTTTTACGACCTGAGACGAGATGGGGTGGTGCTATATTCTTAATCCGGACACCACACGGACAACATATACGATTTATAAAAAAATACGGGTTGCACTCGGGGAGTGCCGACAGAAGTGAAAACTTTTTTTTATCTAGACGCATTCGTGGTCTGCTATATGTACATGCACATATGCACACACTATAGCTGCGTCTCGTAACGGTGTCGCGAGTCCAGAGATTTTATCTCATCAAAAAATATGCGTACCGCGCTAAAAGAAGTTTTCACTTCAAAAATAATACAAATGCCTTTATGATGATCAAAAGTGTGCTCCAAAGCATATAAATTACATTTACTCAAAATTATGAAAGAGTGTTCATTACTTATACTTTCAGCAGAATAAGGGATAGGACAAGCCATGAGTTGAGGGCGTTTAAAACAACATAATTATGACACAGCGTACTACCCACCCCTGATATATTTATTTTAAATTCTCAAAGTTATAGGATATTTTGAAAATTGTGCGATATTTTATTGCGCCGGTTCGTAAATAACAAACAGATTGATAAACC